>OY728119.1:93592986-96092986 GCA_963277665.1 Viscum album
CCTATGGGTTAACCAGAGGCATCGTAGACTTCTTCAATGGATTAGTGCAAGAAATATCCTCAAGAATCATATTACAGTCCACTGGGACCCTGTCGGGTCGTTCCTCATCCACCGACCTCAATGACTATTCCAAGATAGCCTTCTCACGTACCATTGGAACCTTGTTTCTGCCGATATCATCCATCCTTTCCATAAAATAATCTCCCTAGTCTCTCCCAAATTTACCCACAATTTTAGGTTTAAGTGGTCGCTTGTAGTTTAGCATGGGTTGTCGAATCCTCAGAGACCTAAGAAGTTACCTACAGACACATACATCCTATGGGTTTTTTTGGCTATGAAGTGGACAACATGGGTTGATTTTAGATGGTTTTAAATTAATGATAACTAACCTAAGTGAATTCAAATTAAAATAATGAGTTGATCATAAGTTTTCACTTGGGGGTGGATTGGATGAAATTATTTTTTTGACGGTTTCAACTTCCTATATTTGAGATAGGTTTATTATAGGAGATCAAAAAAATTCATCACTAACTGGTTTAATACCAACAAACCATAATAATAATCACTTATACACTTGGAGGATAAAATTTAGGAACACTCCAAGGTAAATTTTTGTATTATCACTTGAAGTATGTGTCCTTAAAATTCAACAAGGATGAAGAAGTTTCAAAATCATAAAAAAAAGAATCTCAATTAAAAGAGGTGATTAGAAATTAATGGGGTGATAAATAAAATATAATCCAGACCCTTGATAGTACTTTGTATCAACCCATAAGTGGGTTATCCTTCCATTTATTCTAAGGTTTCAATGAAAGCAGAAAGTAGACTCATGAGGGAGGAAATGGAGAATTAAAAAAATAATGAAATAACGATCACTCCACCGTTGTGTGATAATTTCACAAGGTATGGTGTGAATAAATTCACAAATTAAACTAAAAATATTAAATTGATAATAATAACAACATAATAAGAGAAAAATAAGAAATTTTATTAAGAGATTATAGTGAATTTAACAACTTACATGTGAAAGACAAACTTGAGACAACAAAATCGCAGCATAACATTACAATGAATGAAAGCTCAAAAGATCCAAAAATCCTCCAAAAAAACTGCCCTAATTAGGAATTTTGGGAGACTTGGGTAGATCCTCCAATAGTTAAAGTCATCCCACTTGAGTATGGTCGGCTTAGGGTGGTGGAAAGCTTGTGGAACTTAGAATTTTCCACTCTTGACCCGAGGTGGCAGCCTGCTTGCATCCACCAAACAGACACATCTAATTGAATTTCTATATGGAAGAATTAGAGTGGTCCATACAAGACGATTGTGGAGCTCTTGATGTATCCTAAACTCCTATAAAATTTCATCCCAAATGGAATTTTTTTTCAAGATATTATCAAAATGGTGGGCTGTTTTTCTAGGCTGCGGAATTTGTCTCAGAAATTTATCTCCAACTTGGACCTCCTGGAACTCCATTCAAACACCAGAATTAGTTTTAGCCACCATTTAATGAAATATTCACCATGATAAATTTCTTATATCTTTATTTTAGGTTTCATAATTAGTGTGATTGGATATTGTCTGCTATAGTAGTTTTATTGGACTGATGCCCAGTTCACTTCACCCAGAATGTTGTTTGTTCAATGCCAACTTTGGTGGTCTTCCAATATGAATCTTCAAGTACTCCAAAAGTAAGAATTAATACCAATGTAATTAGTACCTGAAAATTAAATATGAAAATAAAATCAAGATCATTTTGTAATTTAAATGATGTTAAAAAAATCTACCATGTAATAGTCCATTTTAAGAAGGAATTGAAATTATAATATGAAATAATGTTCAAAGAGTAAAATTCCCTAAAATGTTGTTTATAAATAATAAAGCTCATGAATATTATATATATTAACAATGAATATTAGCCTTATTCAATGTCTAATCACAACCCCAAATTGAGTTTCATTAGTCCCGAGCAAAATATATCTAAGAAATGTGAAATTCGAATTCCCTTTTTTGAAAACATTTTAATAAACACTGATCACCAAAAAACATTATATAAAACAACTGTGAAACCCATAAAAATATTTTAATAAATGATAGTTTCATAATTAGATCCCAATCCCATACCCATTCCTTTGTTCAAATTCATCTCCATATTTCATCCAACATAAATTAAGTATGAGGATGTGTTGTATATCACAATAGACATGGGGGTTAATCTTTATTAAAGGGGGAAATGACAAAAGTTCTAGGTGGAATCACATTTCAATGTTAAGTTGAGTATTCAAATTTTTTGAAATATTTCCATAGTAATTGAAATTTTACTAAAAAGAGTCAACCCAAATAGCGAGACCTTTCCGATTACTCCCAGGATCAAAGACCTTAGGGCACCTAGTGAAGCCCACATACTCAGGAATCATATTGAGTTAACTTAGTCAAAAAAAAACGTCAAATTACCACAAATAGAGATAAAATTATTAACTCTGGGCCAGACAACTATGAAGTCATGATCCCCAAGTGCCTAAAGCCATGCGTTAGGCCATTTCATTTCCCTTCACGCAAATTTATTTTTATTTTTATTTTTTTATTGAATACTCATATTAAAAATAAAATGATCACCAAACATATGCTATTTCTTTGGGGGACCCCATGAACTAAAACTAATACCCCACTATTCAAAGGATGTGCATTGTGATCTATTTTTTTTTCTATTTGGATGAAAATATAAATGATGAAATTTCACATTAGATAGCCACACTTTCCAAAATCTATGCTCATGAAATTATACATGGATTAAAATTAGAATCAGGGCATGCTAAATTATTTGATATTCAGTTTCAAAGTGTACAATGTGTATTATCATGTTCAAGGTTAATGAAATTTTTCCTTCCACACATTTTTTTATGCATAAAAAATTAATTAATTTTTTTTCATTCTTTTCACCCCCAACTTATAATAACACTTTCCCCATTATTTAAAGAAAATAAAATTGAGAAGGGGGTAGAGGTAGATGATATGAATTCTAAAAGGAATTTTCAATATGAGGATCATGGAATGAAATCACCTTGTGGTCGAAGTTGAAGTTCTTACTGCTCCAATGTAGTCCTCTGATATCCATTTCACTTGTAGATTTTCCTAGTAGAAATATAATATTTATATATATATATTTATTTATTCATATAATAAAAAAAATTAAAATATAATTTTAAATACAAAAACTATAGAATAAGGAAGCACTAGAAGTCGTAGGTCAGTGGTAAGCGCGCACCCCTGTCTCCCTTCAGTCCCGGGTTCGAGTCCCCACAGCTTCACTGATTGTGACATGGTTTGCCCCACGACCTATGATATGTCCTTTTAATGTTTTTAATTATTTTTTTTGTTTTTATTTTAACCTATAAACACATAAAAATAAAATGAACTAATGATACATTGTCTTATTTTTAAATTTATAGGTAAGGTATTACTCAAGGATCACACAACATGACACAGATGAATATGGATCTCCCCTTTCATACCCATCCATACTCATAATAGAAGAACATGTAAACAATCTATTTTTTTAAATATAAAAATGATTCATTAATCTTATTTGAAAAATAAATATGATTCAAAAAGATTGGAAATATAAAAACCCCAAGTCACCTCCCTTGGAGCACTTTTGTTTAACGTCATTAGCCCGACATGGATCATAAATATATATTTTTTTTCCAGGTTTATAGGTTGGATAAGTGAAATCAACCTCTATTTCTTGTTTATTGAATGATTCAATGAATGGTTTTAACCTATAACCATTAACCTTGAAAATGTGACCACTTGTGGGATTTTGATTCTCTACTGCCCCATGGGGGTACACATGATGAACTATAAAAGGGCCTGACCATCTGGACCTTAACTTTACTAGGTGTAAATAAAGTTTTGAACTATATAAGAGCAAAAATTAATTTTTTCTCTTATATCACTACTGGAAATATCACCTATACCCATGGTTTAGAACTGTTGGTATAGCACATGAAACTATGGGTATAGGCTATACCCACGGTTTCATGAACCGTGGGCTAGAGTGGCGTCGCAATAGCTCTATACCCAAAGTTCCTAAAAAACCATGGGCATAGCCCAAGAAAAACTCAGATTACCCATGGTTTACCAAACCTTGGGTAAATATCTATACCCACGGTTTGGTAACCGTGGGTATACAGTTTTCCAGCACCCAAACTATACCCATATTGCGCAGCAGAATTACCCACGGTTTAATAAATCGTGGGTATAAACATTTTACCCCAGAAACTATAGCTTCTAGCGTACCATCCAGCACCTCTACAACTTCTAGATTCCTACCATCCTACACCTATTGCTACCATCCTACACTTAAAAACAATAGAAAACAAAATACAAAATATATGGATTTCAATCATGGTAGTGGGAAAATTAAAAATTCCAACTTGGATGGAGAAAAAGTGATAAAATTCCAGAATTCCAAAATGATGCATATCTTAAAATGATGAAAAAAAGAAGACATTCTCTATTTTACTAAGGTTATTACTAATCCAAATTCAATATTCCCATCGGCGTTAGAATCAAAAAAAATGGAGGAAAAATCATGTCACACAGGAGTTCCCAGAACAAAACTGACTTACATTATCAATAATGATTACTACAAGACTAAGTTAAATCTAGGATATTATAAACCAACACAATACTAACCATTTATATTGCCTCATGTCCAAGATTGTGTAACCATCTGTATTTCCTCATACTAACTGCAAGAACAAAAAAACAACTAATTATGAACCTTTATTAAAAATTATAAAAAGAATGAAGTACGATAAAATCCAATACTGAACTTGCATGAATAATAAAAGATCATTTTTTGTCAAGGATCATGGAAATCAGTGAGGATCTATCCCAAATGAAAAGAAAAAATATAATGGAATTTCTACTATGTCAAAAAATAAAAATCAAAACAATAAGACCATGTTTTTAGCAAACTCAAGTGACCATCCATATTAAGGAAATTTGGAGTGCACTAACTTGAATATAGAAACTGCTAAAAAAAGTGAAGAAAAATATAGCTAATAATATGTTGAATATGAATATGGATGATTCAGACGTTCACCAAAATTCTGGTTTTTATAGAGGATCTAAAACTAATTGTGGGAAGAATTTTGATTTGTGTCTGGATGCAGTGGGTATACAATTAACGCTACCAAAATTTATGATGAAATGGTCATGACCGAGTTTACACAATGTTTCAAGACTTATAATGCGCTTCTAAATGAACTGGCTCAATTGGGAAATTGGAAAGCAGCAGAATCCATATTTCTAGACAGGAAAATAAATAACACGCTACTCTCACACACTCAAACTACTCACTAACTCCATGCTTCTTGTTGTCCGACTCTTCACTATCAAAGAATGAATTTACACCAACATAGGTGTATCAATTATTCTCCACGTTCATCTAATGATGGACTCAATGAATCTCCAATAGGAGTACCTCCTAGATCTCCTTTATCTAACTTTCCATCCCACATATGGAAATCCTTAGTTCTCTCTTTCTACATGCTTGTTGTTGTCCTACTCTTTACTAACAATGAATGAATTTACACCAAAATAGGTGTATCAATTCTACTCTACATTCATATAATGATGAGCTCAATGAAACTCCAGTAAGAATACCTCATAGATCTCCTTTCTCTGACTTTCCATCCCACATATGGAAATCCTTAGTTCTCTCTTTGTATCTTTGAGATCTTTTTCTATTGGTATATTCAAATATATTTCTTCCTTATTTTGAAAGAGAAAGATATCTATTTCTTATATCTATAGAATCACCATGTCACCCTCCAAATATCGAGTCATGACCACCAATTTAATCCACTGATATTCTTTATGAAAGATAGAAATTTTTAACCTACATGCCTGTTAAGTCTATTCTAAAATAGTGTGTTCATTACCACCATGGTGTGGAACCTTCATATTCCAGTAATACCTACAAAAAAATTCATGTTCATTACTTCGAAATAAACCTCTAACATGAATACCACAAACATCAACTCTATGACTATATGAGTGAACCTCGCTGTATCAAACATGAAAATGATGAAAAAAATCCTTTGATGATGCGTTTGTTGGTTGACTCAGAAACCGTATTCAGGACTATTTGGACTTCTGAATATATGAATACTTTTCTTGGGAAATATGATTTCAAGTACTTGGGAGAATTTGAAAATATATGTACAGTAGCCAATGTGTTTATATGTTTCCTTTTTGTAACACCTCACTCTTTTCTTGCATTGTAATTTAAAGTGCAAGGTAATAATTATCGACATCAAAAGAAAATAATTTCTCAACACACTCATATTAAACCCACCTAGATTATGAGTAATAAATTATAGTACTCAACCCATCATAGCGGTTGAAGCATTATAGAATTTATTGTCCTAAAGTTACAAGATGAGTTATTGATGCTAATCTAAAGTGAATCTAAAAGATGATAGATGAAGAAATGTTCACATTTGTAAGATATGTTGAAGTGAAGAAAGAATGAAGATACATTTTCAAAAGATGACTCATAGACAAAATCTATTGTTTATCCAAAAGATAAAGTACCGATCATCGGAAGTAGAGGAATCAATGGAATCTAAATGAGACAACCTTGAAAAAATTCACAAGACTTTACTAGATGATAAAATATATTTAAAACATGGAATAAATTCTCCTAGTGATACATAATATTAATAGTTTCTTACGTGATAGATAGGAAGATAATATGTATGTGTTACAACAAAGTGATAAATTAGGATTATCTGTTTGAAATTATTTGAGTTTTCTCGATTTTATACTGACCATTTAATGTAACAATCATCATGAATGTTTAAAAATAGTTCAGGATTCATGCTAAGTATGGAAGATGGATTTTTTCTATGATTGATGGGGAAGTATATGAATGTTTTTATTCTAAAATATGAACCAAAAACATAAAAGAGTTTGGAATGTGAATCTAGAAATTAAATCATTAGATGCCACATATTCTCCTAGAGCATCACATACTAGGAAGATATTCCAAAAGGTGAAGTAGAAATTAAAGAGGCTGATGTGGAAGGCTGGAAGTTAGTACTTCTTCTTACTTCAGTTGATGTAAATCTGAAAGTGTTTTGAGTGTTGAATGTTTTATTTACTAATTTAGATTTTGAATAGGTTCATGAGTAGAATATAAGTATCTAAAAGTTAGAAAATCAAAAGTTAAGAAAAATAGAGTTATTCATAAGCTAAATCATTATAAAAGAACCTTGTATAGGAGCTTATAGAAAGTAAGAATGAAAATTAAGAAATAACATGAAGTCACCATGGATGTCCTTAGAAAATAGTGTAAAGAGAATATGATGGCAGTTCATGCTGAAAACAATTCTCCCATTGATAATTTAGAAGAACTACTAAAGGTGAAGGAGTTGAGGGTCACTAAGCTGCAGGAAGAGTTCCATGTAGTGAGGGAGAAGCCTAAAACAATAGAAAATAGCAATAAGATTTTTGTTCTAGCATCAAAAAGTATGCAGTACAAATCCATGGGTAATTTAAGAAGGCCATATAGAAAGATGTTACCACAGTGACATGTCTATGCCATTTCAACCATACCACTATGAAGCATAAATGGAAGAATGATGGAGCATCTCTTACAAGGAGAAAGAGGGATGAAAAAAAATCAAAATATCATGCTTCAAAGGAAGAATTATTTACCAGTGAGCTGGTCATTACAAAAGGGGTTAATTCCAATTCATGATATGAGGCGGTTTTTCCAAGTGTTTCACATCAATGAAAAACCTAGAAAAATAATGGAAGGGGTTGGTTCACAAGGAACAACCACATAACACAGAATGAAGATATTATAGACACCCCCTATCCACTTTCTCTATATTGTTTAAACTGATGAGTGTATTTATTTTGGGGAAATTCAATACAAGGGGGAGTTGCACTATGTTTTCATCAATAAAGGACACATTGAGGATTTGAGGAATAATTTAAGTGAAATAGGTGTTTAAATCTATTACCTTGAAGGTCGCAATCTAGAATCTGTCCAACTGTATTGTTAAATCTGTTATCTTGGGGATTTAATGCTGGAATCTGATTGTATTTTCTAGAATTAGTTTTTTCTTTGCTGAAATATTTCTATAAAGATTATAAGTGAAAGGATATTATGAAATCAATGGCAACATAAATCTTTGAAACAATATCGTCTCATCCATCGCCTTGGAGAAAACTATGGTGAATCTGTAAAGACATTCTAGAATATGTCTGTGCATGCTGAAATATTATAAAACAGTGAATATCATGGCTTATTTTAAGTGATCCAGGTGTCAATGTCATGTACCTTGACCCCCAAAATTTTTGATACATGCTTAGAAGGCTCCAAAAGTGAGTTCATAACCTATCTGATGATGATAGACCTTGGTGAAGTGATTGCACAACTTTATGAGGAAGTAGCATTATTTAATATTTCATGTAAATTTATTTTTCACTAACATGATGGTATTAGATGAGTGGTTTTTCAAAGACAACCTTGAAGATTTTTGAAGAATAAAATATTATCAAGTGACTCTCATGGTAAAATCATTCCACCATGTGGGCAGGAAATGAAGACATTAATGGGGAGTTGAAAAATTTGCTCATACGGGTTGTTTAGCCTAATTTGGAAGAAAGGGGATGCCTTGTGATATGGGTTTCAAGAAACATTACAGTGGGCTAATATATTAAGGTTGGAATTGATCTTCATATCTAATGTCTGAAACTGATTTAAAATACATGAATGTTGGAGCAATTTTTAACTGATTCAGTAGGCTGAGGTTACACAACATTTCAATGGCTTGTATAGATATTGTTGCACATGGAGTCAGAAGATTTCATGAAGCTGTTATAGAATGGGAACTACGGCTGTAGGTGTGGAAAATTAGGCTAACAGGCAGTGTTCATGAGGGAAAACATGTAACATGTGAATGAAACTCTTGCATGGTTCACATGGTTGCATGAATCAAGTTTTTGGGTCTCATGTCAATGATGTTCTGAATGAAGATTTTTGGATATTCGCAAATTTCAATAAATCACATATTTGACTATGGTGAAGGTTTTCACACCTATAAAACCAGAGTATGAAGAAGAAGAAAAACATGAAACTGTCTATTATATGTGTTTTGTGGCACTCCTTTCGGTGTCCTAGACAAGGGATTAATCACTATGTTTCTGGGTGCAATATGTTCGAAAGTAGAAAGTCTTACATGGGGTATTTAGTTTTTTTTGTAGAGATTGTCAAGTCAATCCAGAGATCCCAACTATCATGAGGCATTTACCATTCCTTTTCTAGATGAGTGGGATTCCTTGGAAAAACAAAACTGTGTGGGTGGCTCTAAGAATGAATAAAATATTCATAGAAGAACCAGATGAGTGGGATTCCAACAATGTACAATACCTAAGAATTTCATATTACATTATAAAGTTGGTTATGAATGTGATTTTCCATTTATTAGTCCCAACACATTATAATTTCACCACATTTTACACCCATATCATTTCCAGAAACAAAATATAGTGCATAGTCTCTCATATCTACTCATTATAAATTCCACTGTCCTCAATCCTTATTCATGGGAATCCACAATTCATTCCTAGACATTCTCAATCTCTCCCTAATTATCCATGTTTTATAGGCCTTCTCATGGTTTATAAATAAACTCTAATAGAGGAATACTAGGATGGACTCGGGTGGATAGGCTATACCCACAGGCTGGGACAAGTGTCCAGGCATCAAGGAATCACTACTCAGGAACAATTTCACCCACAAACAATTAATTAAAACGGCAGCAGAAAATAAATAAAATTTTGGCATGACCCATCTGTACGTCGAATGTACACATCGAAGGAAAAGAAAATAAACAAAAACAACACAGTACAAATGTATAAAAAAATGAAACACACTAATTAATCCCTCCACTATCCCGATCTCCCTCCCTTGCAAAGAAAACCACGTAGCCACCTCCAGTGCCCTTCTAGCCCCCTTCGCAGAATATAATTACCCTCCATCCATAGAAAGCTGTAAAAGACCTAACTGTCCGATACGATAAAGAAAATAAAATAAAAACTAAACTAGAGAATACCTGTCACTTGTGACTATACAAGTCACTACCGCAATATAAGAACCACCACACCTCATGGGTCAAAACATGTTCCTGCAAGCAAGGGGGATACAAATTATATTAGTTCAAGAGGATGTGGATCCATATATTTTTTTTGGGTTTGTTTTCCTAGGAACGATTTTTCTTGGTTATGTTATGTATAGTTTAATTTTGTCTATACTAGTTATTTCTATTTGGCCCAGTTCACATTGCATTAGTTTTGTACACTAAAATTTTGTTTTATTTATTTCATGCCAAATCCAATTGATTATGTTTAATTCACCTCACTTCACTTCACTTCACTTCAATTCAATTCAGTTATATATTTTCAATGTATGGTTCATTTTAGGTTTTTCCCATTCATATTACTTTGGATTGAATTATCATAAACTCAGAAATCTTGGGTCAATTTTCAATATATTATAATTTAAAATCATTTAAAAACAATATTATATTCAATAATATCTCCCATAGACTTTGATTATAATCTCCATGTAATATTTCAATTATCATGTCTTCATCATCTCCATAGATCCCACTGATTTAAATCTATTTAGATCACGTATGTATGAATGACCTAGAAACAAAACATAGACTTAGGTATGGGTTTACCTATGATAGACCATGATTAACTTCCAGCTTTAAAGGCTATTCAAAACAGTCACCTAGAAATTACAACAGTGAGGTCCTCACAATTTTGAAGCTCATCCCTCGTATTATTTGTGCATCATCCTGACTTTGAACATGGTATTCATCATAGCATAAATCATTCTATGTTTCCCATAGATAACCATCTTTCTTGAAATGCACACCAATTTTTGGTGTTATTTTTTCCCTATTTTCCCCCATGACCTCCACAATGCCTTGTACAATGACTATCATGTCATTCCAATACTCCCTTTGATTCTTTAATCCTCTATGATGACCAAAACTCCCATATTTATATCAACATGGTGTCATCATATTAATTTTATAGTGACCACAACCTTCACTATAGTATGGTTTATCTCATCATCCCATTTCATCATCTTCATTTTTTCATTGTAATGTGGCATGGATATCCCTCAATCTTAAATATAAATTCATACACACTGAAAATCATATTCCCCAAGTCTTATGCATCCTGAAATGTCTTAAGAAGCCTAATGAAATTCATGCACATTATCTATTAGAGTTTTACAAAGCTCCCTATAAAGTCATGTTAAGGAAATCAAAAAATTCATATTCATGCAAAAAATAAAGTGGCATGTGCAGATGGTCAGTTTCAAACTCTGTCATTTTTCAATGAAAGAAAAAGTAATTACAGCTTTCACTCAAATGACATCAAAACCTATTTAGATTAATCTAATGCCTTCTCAAACAATTCAATATTTATCAAAACATATTCTAAAAATTCTCCATCAAATATAGTAGGTTTCATATTTGAAAGTTGAGATGGAATTTAAAATCAGGGGAACATTTGAATCAAACTTACATGTGATGTGAGGAGACCCATGTAAATTAGGGTTTACGGACAGGTAAGGGAGGGAGTTGAGGAGGAGGAAGAGCACGAGTTTGAGGCAGGGAGGTGGACGCGAACGCTGAGATGAACGCTGAGGTAGGAAGGCAGAGGGAGGGTGGCGAGGACCGAGAGGCTCAGGTTGGGAAGTTGGGGCAGAGGGAGGGAGGCGGACGCGGAGGTAGGGAAGCGGGGGTCGGCAGGCAAATGTGGATGGAGGAAGGCGGCAGTCGATAGGCGGGGGGCTGGGACATGGAGGCCGGGATGTCGAGGTGGAGGCTGAGGCGAGGAGGGGAGGGGAGGGGGAGGGGAGTGGAGATTAGGGCTCGTCGAGGGGGAGGGGGAGGAAAATCCCGAGTGTGGGTCATGTTTTATGGGATTATTCCCACGGTTTCTAACAAACTGTAGGTATTGGATTAGAAAAATGATTTAACCCCAATGTTTTTTTAAACCGTGGGTATAGAACTGTGGGCTTAGAGCCAATTTCCAGTAGTGATTTTCCTAGTTAAAAATGTTTTAGTTTTATATTATTGGATTGGTAGGCTTGAACTCTAGCTTTATTTATCCTTGACTTTTTATAATCACCCATCCTAAGTTCCTCAAGTTTATTAAGATCTGATTTCTTCTTTTATTCAGCCAAAGAAATGTCAAAATTTATTTTTTGATTTCCCAAAATGACTTATGCTAAATTTCAATAGGTAAATGGAATGAATTTCCATAAACCAACCTATATGGTGAAATTCCTAGTATGGTTTTGAATGTTGTACGATATGCCCAAAGGGCATCTAAGAGTTTCTCGGACCAACATTTCCTAGAGGGATTGGCAGTTTTTTCAAAAATTTGATTAATCTTTGTATTCTCTAACTCAGCTTGACCATTGGTTTGATGATGGTATGCAGTAGAAACATTATGAGAAATACCATACTTATACATGAGTGAATAGAATGGTCGGTTGTAGAAATTGGTTCCTCGTTCTCTGATTATTGCCCTAGGAATTCCAAATCTAGAAAATATGTGCTCTTTTAGAAATCAGATCACAACATGATGGTTATTGGACTTGGTGGGAATGGCCTCAACCCATTTTGAGACATAATCAACAGCTAACAGGATACAAAGGTATCCCTTAGAGTTTGGGAAGGGTCCCATGAAATAAATTCCCTATCAATCAAAGATTTAAATGATAAGAATGGGAGTGAGGGGAATTTGATTCCTTTTGGTAAGGGATCCTAATGTTTGACATTGAGGACAGCTTTGGTAGAATTGGTAGGAATCCTTAGTGTGGTTAGGCCTGTAGAAACCACTTTGGATGACCTTTTCAGTGGTTTTATTTGTGGAAAGGTGGCCTCCACATGCCTCTGTATGATAGAATCTTAGAATGGACTCTTGCTCAGAATTAGGAACACATCTCTTAATGATTTGATCAGGACATAACATTAAGAGGTAAGGATCATCATACACATAGTGTTTTACATCATAAAGGAATTTCCTCTTATCTTGGGTCCTTAGAAATTTTGGAATTTCACCCGTAACCAAGTGGTTTGCTATGTCAGCATACCATGGGAAATCACTCATAGAATAGAGGTTCTCATCAGGAAATGAATCAGACACAGAAAGGTGATGTGATTTGTCTTTGAATTCCACCCTAGAGTGGTGATCAGATACAACATTTTCAACACCCTTTTTATCCTTAATGGTTAAATCAAACTCTTGAAGAAGAATGACCCACCTAATCAATCTAGAATTGGAATCTTGTTTTAGGAAAAGGTATTTAAGGGATAAATGGTCAGTGAAGATAATGATGGGTGATCCTAAGATATAGGACCTGAATTTATATAACGAAAATACAATAGTAATAAACTCTTTCTCAGTGGTGGTGTAGTTGATTTTTGCATCATTTTGGGATTTGCTTACATAAGCAATGCCATATAGAGTTTTCTCACACTTTTGACCTAATACTTCTCCAACAACGATGTCACTCGCATCACACATGAGTTCGAATGGAAGATTCCAATTTAGAGTTACATGATAGGTGGAGAGATAAGAGCTATCTTGAGTGTAAATAGATCACATTTCACTAAAAGAGTATAAAGTGATCAAGAAATAGAGATAAAAATCCTAATGGACCTTCTATAGAATCCTGGATGTCTAAAAAAGGACCTCACTTCCTTAATAGTTTTAAGAGAGGGAAGGTGACAAATGATTTCTACCTTAGCTTTATCAACTTCAACCCCTCTACCAGATACTAGATGACATAGAACAAGTCCTTCCTTTACCATAAAATGGCATTTCTCCAATTTAAGATGATATTACTATCCTCACATCTTGACAAAATCCTTTCATCATTCAGAAGGCATAACTCAAAAGTATCTCCAAAGATGCAAAAGTCATCCATGAAGACCTCTAAACAACCCCCCACCATGTCCAATAAGATTCCCATCATGTAACGATGGAAGATACTAGGGGAATTACATAAACCAAAGGGCACGTGATTGAAGGAAAAAGTGTCGAATGGACAAGCAAAGGTTTTTTTCCCTTGATCCTCTAAGGGGACCTAGATTGGATTATACCTTGAGAATCTATCTACGAAGCAATATAATTGATGACCTACCACTTTTTCGAGGACTTGATAAATAAAGGGCAAGGGGAAGTGGTCTTTCTTGGTATAAGAGTTAAGCTTCATATAGTCAATAAAGACTCTCCATCCACTACTGACCCTTGTGAGGAGAAGGTCACCATCCTCATTGGTGATCACAGTAATTCCAGCTTTCTTTAGGACAACATGAATTGGACTTACCCACTCACTCTCAGCAATGGGGTAGATGAAACCCACTTTTAAAAAATTAAGATGTTATTTCCTTACCATATCCATAAGATTTGGATTGAGTCTCCATTGAGGTTGACGACATGGTTTGGAATCAGATTCAAGAACAATTCTATGAGTTCTAATGAGTGGGATAATCACAGGAATATCAGAAAGGGTCTATCCAATTGATTTCTTATACTTTCTTAGGAAATCCTGAAGCATCATCTCTTGATTGGCTTCAAGAGAGAAATAAATGAAAATAGGAAAGGATTGATTGTACCCTAAGAACGCATACTTGAGTGATTAAGGTATAACCTTAAATTAGAGATCATATTGGTTATCACTTACCAAGGAAGGATGGGACTTTGTATTGAACTCAGTTTCTTTATCCAGATTTATTGACAGAATTGGTTCCTTGTAAAAAGAATTTTCATCCACTAAATTAGAAAGAGTAGTGTCATAAATGGTTATGGACTTAATGTTATCAATTTCACCCACGGTATTATTGATTAATGGTTCTAGAAAATCATCAACAGATCTGTTTGAGAGAGATTCAAGCCAAGGAGACAAATTTCCCTCAAGTGAACAAATAAAATTAATCTCTTCTGGACTTAAATATCCTTTAGTGATACCTTGATGTTCCTAGAGTTCACTATCAACACTACCAATATAATTAGTCTCATGTATCTCTTCATCATCCACAATTTGTGAGTTTTCATTGTAGATGTTCATGTCTAGACTCATGTTTCCAAATGTGATGGTCCTATTCCCATTTCAGACCCGGATAATAGAGTTAATTGTTGCAAGGAAGGGATGAACAAGGATGATTGGGGTTTCCTACCTAGGACCTAAGCTTCAGAGATTTTCAAGAACAATGAAATCAGCAGGGTAAATGAAATTTTCAACTTTCACTAAAACATCCTTAATGATCCCCTTAAGAACTTGGACACTATGATCTTCAAGTTGAAGAGTGATAGATGTGGGTTTGAGTTCTTAGATCCCGAACTGAAAATACCTGGCATAAGGAATGAGGTTCACACTAGTTCCCAGATCACAAAGGTCTTTGACAACTTTGATCCCTCCTAACTCAGCATTGATGTATAGACATCCTAGATCTTTCAACTTTGGAGGAATGGTCCCTTGAATGGTGGTACTCCCATTAGCAGCCAAAATGACTTGTTTTTTTTGTAAAATTTCCATTTAAAAGTGCACATGTCCTTAAAGTATTTTTAGTAGGTAGGAATGGTTTGTATTTCATCGAGAAGTGTAATGTTAAACATAAACTGAGAGAATATTTCCCTCAAAGTTTCATTTAGTTCTGGTTTAGTTTTTCCTCTCATGCATTGAGGAAAGGGAGCAGGTTGTTTGATTGTTTAGTGAGGTTGTAGTTTCTTAAAAATATCATTGAGGTTTTCTGAATCTATCGGTGGTTCTTAATCATTTTCATGCATTGTTGAAGCTTTTAATGGTTCTGGAATGTCTTTTTCAGGTTTCTCAATGTATTTCCCACTTCTTAAAATAGTTACTGCTTTGATTTGTTCATGAGAGGTTTGTGTGTAATTGGATTATCCCATTAAAATTGAGGATGGTACCTCCTGAGTAGGCATGGGTGAATTCCTGGTTTTAATGGTTTTTAGTTCATGTTTAAGGGATGAGAATTCTGATTTCATTTTCTCTATTTGTTTACACAACTACTCAAGGATTGGAATAGGGGTAGATTGCATAGGGGATTGTGCAGGTTGGTTTATCCAAGGAGGATACTTTGGTTGTTGCATGGTTTGTTGGATGGGATGTTGGTATTGGATAGGTTGTGGTTGGAACTAGTTATGGTTTTGAAAATTTTGTGGAGGGTAGGGGTTTGGTCTATGTGGATGGTTAGGTTGTTGGTTGGGTTGTTGGTTATCTTTCAAACAGAATCATGGATGGTCATTATACCTTGGATTGAAAGTGTTTTGGTATTGTGGCTTCTGAGAGTTCATATCATTAACCTCCGCTGGGGGTCCTCCTAGAAGAAAATATTTAATATAAGGGATGGTTAGGAAATTGTTAGTCTTTTGGTTATGTTTCCCACAAATTGTTCAAACAGTTTCAACAATTTGAATTTCATGGGCCTTCCTAAGATCAATCTCCTCGACCTTCCTAGTGAGTACATCAAGTTTTTTCCTAAGGCTTTACTCCTCCCTAAGTATGTTAATTCCACCATATTTGGGTAGATTCTCATAGTAAGGTGATGTTCCCCCTGTTTGATTTTGTTTAGAATGGTTTTCTAGATACTCATAAGCATCATTTGGGGCTTTGTTTTTGAAATTTCCATTACACATCATGTCAATGAATTGTTTGTTCCTCAGACCCAACCCTTCATAGAAAATTTGAACTTGTTCTGGGATTGAAAATCCATGGTGAGGTACCATGTTGAGTGTGTCTTTGAAAATTTCCCATGTTTCATAAAATTACTCTCCCTCTTTTTCAAAAACGTTTTGGATTCTCTTTTGAAGTGCAATTATTTTGTGGTGGGGAGAGTATTTTTTGTAGAATTTTCTTTGTAATTGGTTCCAAGAGTTGATGGATGATGGTATAAAATTGTTTAGACAATTTTTAGCTCAATATTTTAAAGATAAATGAAATAGCCTCATCTTATATGAATCTAGTTGATGTGGGGGACAAATGGTATCTACAATGTCATTGAACTCCTTAACGTGAAGGTAGGGCATCTCAGACTCCATTCCATGGAATGTGGGAAGGTGGTTTAGGACATGGGGTTTAAAGATGTATTTGGAATATCCTAGGGAATTGTGTCTAATACAAGAGGGGGAATTAGTCCAGGCATATGTGAGGTAGTCATTCATGGGTTGATCGACTAAATACCCCATGTTAGGGGTTGTCTCATTTGGATTTCCATTTTGGTCCCCACCCGGGATTATGAGTTGGTTTATTTGAAGACATTATTTTGAAATGGGGTCAATTTTTGACTCTGGTGTATTAGGAATATTATGATATAGTGTAAAGAGTTCCCTTGATGTACTTGACTCCCCAATCCTAGGACTATCCACCCTAACTAGACGGTTTGATTGGTCACGAGTGTAGGCGGACATGCGCAAAAAGAAAAAAAAATGAAAGCAAAAAGATAAGAGAATTTGGATGAGAAAATAAGAAACGGGGGAGAATAGAATGGGTGTTGAGATGAATTACTTGGGTCCCTTCAAAAGAAACAAAATTTCGCCTCGCCCAAATTTACCCAAGATTTTAGGTTTAAGCGGTCTCTTCTATTTTAGCTTGGGCTGTCGAATCCTTAGAGACCTAATAAGTAACCTACAGACACATAAATCCTATGGATTGTTTTTGGAAATTAAGTGGCCTTCATGGGTTTATTATAAATGGTTTTAAATGAATTATAAGAGACTTAATTGAATTAAAATTAAAATAATGAGTTGATCCTAGGTTATCACTTGGGGGTGGATTGGATGAAATTATTTTTTTAACAGTTTCAACTTCTTATATTCGAGATAGGTTTATTCAAGAAGATCAAAACACTTCATTACATACTAGTTTAATACCAAAAAACCATAATACTAATCACCTATACACTTGGAGGATCAAATTTAGGAGCACTCCATGGTAAAGGTTTGTATTAGCAGTTGGTGTATATGGCCTTAAAATTCAACAAGGACAAAGAAGTTTCAAAATCATCAAATAAAAATATAAATTAAAAGAGATGATTAGAAATTATTGAGTTGAAAAATAAAATCCAATCCATCCCCTTGATACTCCCTTGGATCAACCCATAAGTGGGTTATCCCTCCATTGATTCTATGGTTTCAATGGAAGCGGAAAGTAGACTCATGAGGGAAGAAATAGAGATGTAAAAAAACAATGAAATAATGATCACTCCACCGTTGTGTGATAATTTCAAAAGGTCTGGTGTGACTAAATTCACACCATGAACTAATCATATCAAAGTGATATGAAGAAAAACATAATAAGAGGATAAGAAAAACTTTTATTAATAAACTGATGTGAATTGAACAACTTACATGTGAAAGACAAACTTGAGACAACAAAATCACAGCATAACATTAGTATGAAAGAAAGCTCAAAAGATACATAAATCTTCCAACACCACTACCTTAAATAGGAATTTTGGGAGCCTTGGGTTGAGCCTCCAAAAGATAAAGTCATACCACTTGATTATAGTAGGCTTAGGCTGGTGGAAAGCTTGTGGAACTTAGACTTTTCCACTCTTGACCCGAGGTGGAACCAATCTTGCATGCACCGAACAGATGCATCTAAATGACCTTCTTGATGAACGAATTACAGTGGGCCATAAAATAAGATAATGGAGCTCCAAATTTCTCTTAACTACCTGTACCATTTCATCTCAAATAGAATTTTGGTTTGTGAGATATTATTGAAATGGTGGACAGTTTTTCTGGGCCATAGAATCTGGCCCGAAATTTTATCTCCAACTTGGGCCGCCTGGAAAATCATTCAAACATCAGAATTAGCTTTGTACACTGTTGAATTAAATGGTCCCCATGAATTATTCAATCTTCCAATCAATTTTCAGAATTATTGGGCTTGTATATTGGCCACTACAGTAGTTTTATTGGGCTATTGTCCAGTCCACTTCACCCATAATGTTGTTTGTTCAACGCAAACTTTTGTGGTCTTCCAATATGAATCTTCAAGTAATCCAAAATTATTAATTGTTACCAATTTAATGAGAAACCTAAAAAATAAATATGAAAATTAAATCAAGATCATTGGGTACTTTAAATGATGTTAAAAAATGTACCATGAAATAATGCACTAAAATGGTGTTTATAAATAATAAAACACATGAATATTATATATATTAACAATGAATATTATCCTCATTTAGTGGCTAATCACTCCCTGATGAAAAACCACCATCGAGTGACCTAGTTGCTTGCAAAATGAACAAATTTCGTTTCCATTTCCCCTACCCCCAGCATTAGAGACCCCCAATGGAAAACATCCATAGAGTGTCCCAACTACTTGAAATTAAAAAAAAAATTGGTCAAGCTTTAATAAATCACACGCTATTTACACCTATACTCTTAGATAATTTAAATCCATACATATTCAAAAGGTATTATAGACGCATCCAGTTCCACACAAACCCGTATATTGACAGGGTGACATACTGCCTCAGTATGACAATCCGAACATAAAAATCTACCGACTAGATTTACAATCATTCTAATAAAGGTAGGATCTTTAAATGGTAAATGAAGATTATGGAAACTTTCCAAAACTGCAGAGGAATGCATATCACGCTTCATATGGAACACAAAAGACTAGCGAAACAGGAATAATAAAAACCCATTAAAGATACAGGGGGGTGCTAAACCAGGCTTTGATAAGGACCTCCTAAGAATAAAATCAAAACATGATGTGATGACTATTGAGAAAACCCACTTTCACCCTCTCTTGAAGATCCTATGAGCCAAAGAAAAACCTATCAAATGAATCAAATGAAGGTCTCCTTTGCTTAGACCTAGCCACCAAGGTGAGATTCAAGAGCACAGTGGTTTCCATGAACTCTGAAGTCAAAATTTAGAGATTAGGGATTCCATTGATGAGATCCACAACTTTAGGTAATAAACAAGCTTTTAGAAACTGGGGAAGAAACTCAGGGTTTGAGAAGGGCTGAAATGAAGGCCCTACTCTCCCATTGGACGTCGGAGGTCCCTCCCCCACCAGGGGAGGAGGGAACGGTTCTATTTTCACTGTCAACACTGAGAGGAGAAGAGCATCTCCCTCGGGTTATTGTGCCCTCAACAACCCTCTTACCATGAGTCTAAGATCACCCTTTATATTATTTCCCATTTTCCCAGGGAACCAAGAGGAGTACTACATATGAAAAATCGATTGCAAGAATAATAATAATGATTTCATGTTTTTATGTTTTTTAATGATGTATTTTTAGTTTCATTGTAATATAAAACTCATTTATGTATCTTGTTTTATAAAGAAATTAAACTATTGGATCCTCTATAATGTGGTCAATGTACCATTGTAATAAAATAACCACCAGATCCGGGGTGCTGGATTCAAGGTTGTTACATGATTTATACTTGATTACATGTTTTTTATTATTAATTAAGTTTTATAATCAAATTATTATTATTCCTATGCATGAAATTTATATGTGATAATGTCCTAGGAATATATGCCTCATTGTATGGTCATAAAAGTTCACCACTATGTTGAGAACATAGAGGTGAAACAACATTATTCTTGAATCTTGTTCTATGACTGGATGATATTTTCTGATGGTACATAGATGATACAAGATATCAAGGGTAGGAGACTCATAATACATTGAGACACCTTGTCATGGTGTTGAACTTTTGTAATCTCTTATATAAGTGGTTATGAGAATATGCCCGTCAATAGGAGATACAAATTTTCATGTGTCATTGGATGCTTCTATTTTCAGACAACAATACTGATCTTTAGTGTTTAATATTATCATTAATTGATATTATGACTTGTGTTCTTTTATAGATTTACTAAAATGGTGATGACATATGTCTACGATGAAGTAAGATATGCAGGGTGTGTCATGAGGGATATTACGTTAATAGATAATGCGAGAAAGGATTTATCCCTTTTGTCCCTTGATAGAAGTTGATATCTTAGGGACTTTTATGAAAATGGAAATGTATGCATAAATCTATGGCCATGGTGTTTGGTGGATGAGTTTATTTCTATAAAGTCAAAGAAAAATACATCGGCCATAAATGTTGATGGCACCGGCATACAACCTGCTTAATTAGAGATATTATGATAAATGGATATATTACACGATAAATGTTTGTAGGAGGTTGGACGTCATTGTGATGTTAACTACTTTATCTATATATAACTTGGCATGTTGTTAGACGCTAACCTTGGACTTTAGTCAATTATACCTAACTCTACTCAGAAAGAGTCCAAGATGGTCACACATTAAGTGTATCCACAATCTCGGTTAAATTCAAGTATTGAATTTAATAAGTTAAAATGAATACTATTTATTCAGGTTTGGATGATCTCCATGATTTAATCACAAGTTATTTGAAATAATAAGTGAGTTAAATAATAATAATAAATATTTATTTACAAGTTTGACGAATGTAATATTTATTATATTTATCATAAAATAATGCAATGACATTTATTTAGCTAAATAGTCATTATTTGAGGATCGGTAATACCGAAGAAAGAAAACAGACCGATCTTAATGGTTCGATTAGCTGTAAATGATATTTATTTATATTATTAATTAATTAAAAATGTTAAAAATTAATAATAATAATATTATTATTAATGGACATGGGGTCAATTAAGAATATTAAAGATGGTTGGGGGATTTTGTGCGGTCTTCCAATCCTAAATCAGATTTAATAAATATCTATGTATATCACTTTCCTAATTCACTTTTAGTGTGCACAATGGATAGAGAGGGACTCTCTCAAGACCTGGAGAGAGGTCTAGAGATCTATAAATCTTTCATTTCCTCCTCTCTCAATATTTTGAGAGAACACTCAGCGTTCTTCATCCTTCATGAAAAATATTGTTGCGATCATCCTTGAACAATTCAGGCAATCAGGATAGGACGTGCTAGCACTTAGCATTTATATGCCATTGATAAGAGATTTTTGTGAACATGTGGATCATCACTAGGGTGATTTTGCACTTGAATATTGCAATGAAATGATGACGCGAGAAATTCTATTCTATCAAATCATCTACAAAAGTGGAATTACAAGTTGAGGTAATTTTATATCTTCTCATAAAATAATTATAAATTACATATGAAAGATCATTCTCTTTTGGTTCTACTATTTTATTGTAGCCATGTAATATATTTTATTCATTGGACATGACGTTTTGATCATGTAAAACATGGTTACACATAATTTATGACTAAAAACCAAGTTGGTCGTTCCATCAAAGGACGCTTCCACTGTGCCCGGAACCTACATAGATGAATGTGAAAAAAATCAAGGATGTTAATAAAAGGTTGGAAAATACACTTGTACTCACATTACTGTATAGTGAAGAAAGGTTTGTGACATTAAATGATGCATCAAAAAGGGATTACGATGTGCTCTGATTCAAAATAACATTGTAGTAGCATACGTCTCACGTTAATTAAAGGTTCATGAGAAATATTACCCAACATGTGATTTAGTACTAGTAGTGGTAATATTTGCATTAAAGATATGGAGACATTATCTATTTGGTGAAAATTGCGAGATATGTACTGATCATAAGATATTAAAGTATATAATCACCTAGAAGGAGTTGAACATGAACCAAATGAGATGGTGGAGTTGATCAAGGGTTATGACTGCATAATACATTACCATCTAGGGAAGGTGAACACGGTGAATGATGCTATGAGTCGGAAGGATCATGGTACCTTATCCACGATGGGGATTGAAAGAGACTTAATACTCATGTATTTGTAAAAGATATACCTTGGAATCATAAAGGGGACAAATCCTATCATTTCTAAATGGCCACACAACCATCAATCCATGTGAAGATCAAGGTGGATTATCAAAAAATAATAAAAAATGAAGGACTTTGGGCCATTCCGACCGAATGTGGTGACTAAACAGACTTTAACACACACACACACATATGCATACACATATATATTTATATATTTAATATTTAATATTTAATAATAATATTATTTCGTATGTGTACTTATATATAATATATGATAAATAAATAATAAATAAATGATAAATGATAAATAAATAATAAATAATAAATATATAAATAAATAAATAATAAATGAATCGTAAATAAATAAATAACTAATAATTAATTAATTAAATACATAATAATTAAATAAATAAAAAATAAATAATAGATTCTAAATAATAAATAAATATAAAATAAATAAAATAGTAAATGAATAATAAATAAATAAATAAATAAATAAATAAATAAATAAATAAATAAATAAATATTAAATAATAAATATAGATAATAAATAATAAATAATGAATAGATAAAAGATAAATAATAAATAAATAGCTAAATAATAAATAAATAAGTAATAATAGATAATAGATAAATAAAACCAAATAATAAATAATACATGATAAATAATAAATAATAAATAATATAATATAATTATATATAAAAAGTTAAATATACTAAGAAAAGTCGAGTGTAGTGCCCCCATTATTAAAGAAAAGAAAATACACGATCCAGGAGAGGCAAGGGGTGAGACGATGCATTTTTGCCCTTATTTTAAGGGCCAAAATGACACAAAAAGAGATCACACAGAGCCATGAAATGCAAGTGCCAGGAATCATAGATTTTATAGAGGTATAAGACTCATATTATGATAGGTCAACCGACCACCCCAGTCACTAGGACAACGTCCTCATCTCCGGTTTTTGGGCTATTTCCAAGGGTTGATATTGTCCTCAGACGTAACCTCACCAGAGCGATGAATTATAGACTTTATAGAGGTGGAAGTAACATCCATAGCACCCTTATACTCAATATTTTACATAATGACTTCAAGATCAATAGAATCAAATGAATTATTAATAGGCAGTTGAATTTTATTGAAGTAGAAGGTCCAATATAGTAGTAAACATATTTTGTACTCCTTTAGGGAGAACCACAATCAGATTGCAGACCCTTCCTAGCATCAGCAGAATGATGGATTGAAGAGGGAGTGGTTCCTGGTGTTACCTACTTGACAACAATAGGCTCGGAAGTCTTTGGATTACATGGAGGGTCCTCATCCTTAACTTTCTTATCAGAGGCATTCATGCTACTCAATGAGGCCACATCAAGAGTTCCTAGTGCCGTCCCTTTGGCAATAACCTTCTGGCCCCTCGTATCATCATGCCTCTCAAAATATTTTGAGAAACATTCTATGGATTAGAATCATCAATCTACACTCCCCTTTTTGTATCCTTAGACATATCCCTTCCCTGGGCCTTACTAGGAGATTCAGAGAGATTTAAAGATTTCACGGTTGTTAGAGACTGCCCATGTAAACTAGCAATCGAAGCTCCAGTTTCCTTCAAATCCTTTTCATCCTGAACCAAGGGAGAAGATCCAAATATAGGCTTATCATATCCAAAGGAGGGACAACCCTGCCTGGGCTTGGACTTCAGAGCAATCTAACTTCATTTTTCCTTTTTGATCTCTTGAAGTTACTTGCTTGTGGCCCAGACACAATTGATGATCAACTTCTTCTTGTGACGTAATCTCACAATTAGACTGACCATCGTCATAAGTATCATCACCATTAACCATATCTATCTCTTTAGAAATAGCATCCCTATGGGTGGCTTCTGTATGGGAAGTATGTATCCCATATCTTCTAAGCCATCCAATGATCCCTCAAAACTTCTCAAATTCCTTGGTAATTTAGATTTCATCATAGACCCTGTCTGTCCCTAAGCTGAAGGAGCAAGATTGTTAGCCTCAGGAGGACACATCACCTACCAGATCATTCACGTTCCATGGTTTCATACCCTGTGCCAAAGAGATCCGAGCAATAATGGAATGATAACAAAGATCAAGTCTCTCTGAAACAGCGCCATCATGGCCTGAAACATGAGCTAAGCTTCCTCCATTAACAATCCACTAAAAAATCCTACCTCTGAAGTAAGTGAAGGAACCTCTTGAAACTGCGGTGCAGGCTCTAAGAACAAGAACTCACAGTGTTCCTTGGTGCCTGTTACCTCATTGGATTGAATTCCTTTATAAAGCAGCCCAGATTAATCTAGTGGTCTCCCATTCTTACAGGGAGGCTTATCATGTGGCTGATGTTCTGTCGAAGTGAGCAATTATAGACATGACTATGATGTGTTATTTCACTACCCCGGTTTATTGTGCTCCAATGCTGGAGGCTGACATGTGTGAAAAAGATTCATTCACATATTTGTAACAACCCATTTTAACGCTTGACTCTTTTCTATTTATATATATATATTCTCCTTAGGACCGGTTTCCACCAGTTCCTAGATTTTCTAGTAAATGCATGGGTGTTAATGTGGCGGGTTAGCCCACTGGTGGGTAGTGGATTTTATTGGATTGTTCAACCAGATCTATAAAAAATACAGGGTTAAAAAATAATGATAACCCTATCTTTGTGGTACCCATAGACTAACGGATGGACCCGCATGGTTAAAGAAAATAATATTTAATAATGTTTTTTTTCATGGTGAACCATAATGAAAAGATGCAATAAAGGAAATATGTATGAGATTTGAAGAAGATCGTTAGGTTTTAATTAACAACAACTTTAACATCAACAACAAAAACAACCCTTTAAGAAAAACACAAAACCCCTTTTATCAGCTCTTTTTTAGCACTGATAAAAGAGACCTTTATTAGAATTATTAAAATGATTTCCCTTTATCAGTAGTGATAAAGGTCTCTTTTATCAGCGATAAAAAAATGTTGATAGAAGGGGTCTTATCAACGCTAAAAAAAGAAATGAGAAAAGTAAAGAAAATATAAAAAATTATTTTTTATAAATCGAAGATCCTTTTAACAGCGCTTGACCGCCCTTTAAAAGCACTCGCCCCTCGCCCCCTCACCCACTTCACCCACACACCCACCCCATGCACCCACCCACACATCCCTTTAACAGCGCTAGACCAACCTGATAAAGGAGGCCATTAAGAAAAATACAAGACCCCTTTTATTAGCATTTTTTACCGCTAATAAAAGAGGCCTTTATCAGCACTATTAAAAGGGTTCCTTTTATCAGCACTGATAAAGGCCTTTTTTATTAGTGCTCAAAAAATGCACTGATAGAAGGGGTCTTATCAATGCTAAAGAAAAGCAATGATAAAATTAAAAAATATATATAAGTTTTTTTATAAATTAGAGGCCCTTTTAAAAGTACTTGGCCACCAATTTAACAGTGCTCACCCCCACCCCTACACCAACCCGCCCACCCCTTGCACCCCGCCCACGCACCCCTTTAACAATGCTAGACGAACCTGAACCCACCCATGCACCCTTGCCTCCACTTCGATTTGAACCTGAGACTTCTCTCTTTCACGCTTGCACCTTTACCACTCGCTCATTTTGTTTTGTTCCCCCATTAATGATATATATATTTAGATATATTTATTCGTATATTAATATAGTTTTATGTTATTATATATATAGTTATATTAATATATATTTTTAATATTAGTTTTAAATACATTTATAAAATATGTTTTTGTGTGAGTTTATAAATAAATAAAGAAATAAATACATATATACGACATACATACATACATACATACATATATATTACATGTGTATTTGTAAGTATAATTATACATATTTAAACATATTTAAATATATTATCTATTAATATGTATATACATATGTTAGAATATATTGATAATATATATCAGTTTGTTAATATAAACACACTAATACACACACACACACCCACACTATATAGATATATAAATATTCATATATTTGAATTTTAAATAAAATGGATATTAGTTTTTATTTTGATAAGTCTTATATATTGTGAAATTTATTTTCTATGTAAATATATTTTATTATTTATTTATAAAATTAAATTTTTATGTGTGGATATATAATAAATATATATATATATTGTTATATATTTGATTATAAATAATATTACATTGTGAAAATTGTTAAAAATTTCAAAGTCATAATATCAATATGAATGTAATCCCTAGGAAGAAATTCATTATTTTTTGAAAATGGGTAAAAAGGCCCTCTTAAATGAAGCTGAAAATCCATCGAATGTTAAAAAATCAGGGTACCCGACTAAAAACTCAGTTTTGGAGGTCTTCTGAGGCTCTTTTGGCCTTGATAAACATGATAGAGGGTTTACCCTAAATTATTAGGGTGTATAGCTCATCACATGATTTGATTTGATATGTGGTAGAACCCAAACAGACACCCAGATAAAAAATGTGGTCGTTTGAAGTTCAAGTTAAATTTTAAACTTATTTTAGATCTTTAATTTGTTTGTTTTTTTTATATTCAAATTGTTATTAAATGACTTTTACTCGATAAAAATTACAAAAAATATTAATTAAAAATATATTTTAAATTATTTCATAAACCTTTTTTACTAAATATCTTATATATTACGTTTAATTTTCTATTTATCCTCATGTAAAAAATATTTAAAAAATATATATTATATTAATATCAATATAAATATATTTATATATTTATATATTGTTCTTAATGAAATATATATTTTTTGAAATATACCACGTTTAACAGCGCGAGTAAAAAAGTGCTAATAAAGTGGTACTTTTAACAACGTTTTTTAGTGTTGTTAAAAGTACCTTTTATTAGTGCTTTTTTGTTAGTGGTGATAAAGGTAACCCCTTTATCAACACTTTTTTACTAGCACTGCTAAAGGGAAACACTTCCCTTACGCTAATTTGTGGTATTGAAATCATCTTTGATGGTTTATGTGTGGTCACATTTGGAGAGTTTAAACTTGAACTATTTTTTCCCACTCATGTTAATTTATTTTATTAAATTAATTTATTTTGTTTTCCAATGATAACTTTTTGGTACTCTACTTATAATTATGGGCTAGATGGGGCTCGTGAACGCTGGGCTGCCTGGTCTACACAGGCTATGATTACGGGTTGCATCAAATGCGGTCCAAATTTTTATGAACCGAAACATTCAAATCTCTAACCCACACAAATCCACAGGCTAACAGACTGGCCTGTGATATTGTGGGTTTTTATAGGTATATGGGCGTATATATTTATTCATAATTTATAAATACAAAAACACATAAAAAATATTATTACATATCAATTTATTTAAACACTATTAAATATAAATTTACCAATATATGCAAATATATATATATATATAAATAAATTTACATAAATGTATATAAATACACACACACACACACATATATGCCAACATAATATATAAATGTATATTAATATCTATAAATGTATATACATGTAACTGAATTTAAATAAATACGTATAAACAAACATAGATATATAATTAAATATCATTATATATAAATACACACACACACACACATATATATATATATACACCCACATAATATATATATATATACATATACATATATATATTTGATTAATTATAAATATACACAAATATACATAAATATATATAAATATATATAAATATATGTAATTATATATAATTATAAATAAATACATAAAAATAGATATAAATTGTAAATAAATATACATAAATATATATAATAAATAATAAGTCACCTAAAGAGGGAAGAACACTACAATTGTAACACAAAAATATTGATAAGAATGTAAAATCATGCAATAAAATCATAAGCCACCCAACAAGCATAAGAAGATCGTCTTAAACAAAACTGAAATTTCATCAACTATTAAAAATTAGGAAACCCCAACTAAAAACTCAGTTTTGGAGGCTATCTGGGCCTTTTAACTGAGAAACATCAAGTACCAAGGCTCCCCAATTTTAAATGATGCAGATCTCACCACAAGTTTTAATATGAGATCTCGTGAAATCCAAACAGACACCCGGATCAAAAGTTATGCTTGTATGAAGGTGAAGTTTGATTTTAAACTTCTCTTAGAATAGTGATTTTTTTTATTAATTACTATCAAATTATTATATAATTTTGTTTTATCTATTATAATAAGATTTGATTTGATAGGTCATTGAGTATAAACTGACATACAAATCAAAAGTTATGGTTATGTGATTCTAAAGTGTGATTTTTAACATCTCTTAGAACATTAGTCATGTGAGGACGTTTTGGCCATAGTTTTCATATATATATATATATATATATATATAGATTTGTGTGGGTTCTTATATGTAAATATATATATATATATATAAATAATTAAAAATTACCAATTACTAATTAAAAATTAATTTATTTTTCAAATAATTACTAACTAATAATTACAAATAATTAATAATTAATAATTAACACTTAATAATTAATTGAAATTTGAAATAATAATTAATAAATGTATATAAATAATAAATAATTATTGTTAAATAGTAAATTAAAATTAAAAATTAAAACTTAATAATTTTTTATCATTCATTTTAGCAACAGTTTATCAAAAAACCACCGCTAATTAGCAACACTTTTCTAAAACTGTTGATAAAATTAAATAAATAATATTAAACAATAAAATTTAAAATTTAGCGATGATTTAAACTGTTTCTTAGTGATAGTGGTTTTTAATAAACCACAGCTTAAAATACGGACAAAGCATTTAAGAGCAGTTTTCATAACCACCGCAAAATGCCTGTTGTTTTGTAGTGATGTTTGGTATGTCGACAAATTAAGGTTGAATAATAGAAGACTAAGGGGATAATACAACCATTATCTATACCTATATGGAAATGGGAGAACATAACCATGACTTTTGTTTTAGGTCTTCCCAAGGCTTCTAAAGACTATAATAGCCTTTGGGGTTTAGTTGATTTCCTTATGAAGTCGACACATTTCACTGCTATCTAAGAAGATTTCTCACTCGATCAACTTTCCAGGATATATATAAAATAATTGGTAAGGACGCATGGAGTACCAGTTTCTATTGTATCATATTGGGATCTAAGGTTTACCACAATGTTCTTGATAAGTATTCAATAAACATTGAATACAGAGTTGAGCTTTAATACTGATTCCTTAAAATTGATGGTTAATATAAAAGGGCCATTCAAACTTCAGAAGATAAGTTGAGATCCTATTCAATGGATTTTAAAGGAGGTTGGGATCAAAACCTTCCCCTGGTAGAGTTCTCATATAATAATAGTTTCTATTCTATCATTTATATGACACTATATGAGGCTATGTATGGGAAGAGGTGAAAAACTTCAACCTGTTGGGATAAAGTTAGAGAACACAAGCTATTGAGAACATATCTTACTCAAGAAATGCTAGAGAATATTCAAACTATTCAGCGACACATTAGAATTGTAAAAAGTCAATAGAAGAGCTATGATGATAATCATCAGCGAGATTTGGAGTTTGAAGTCAAATACATGGTATTCCTTTGAATATCACCATGGAAGAGGGTTATGAGATTCAAGAAGAAGGGAAAGTTGATCCCTAGATATATTGGCCCTTTAAAAACCATTGATCGTGTAGTGACTATGTCGTATCATATTAAACTTACAATGGAACTCTCCCTAATGCATTATCTATTCCATGTATCACCTTTGAGGAAGTACATACTTGATCAATCACATGTACGAAACACATAGGTTGTACAACTAGAGCATGATCTCTCTTATAAGGAGCAGCCGATAAAAATCACAGTTTATAGAGATAAAGTACAATGAAACAAGACCACTAACTTTGTTAAAGATCTCTGATGGAATCAAAAGTTTGAGGAAGAAACGTGGGAACAAGTGGATGTAATGAGGTAGAAGTACCATCATTTTTTCATAAGTGTAATGAAATTTCAAGGATGACATTCTTTTAAGGGGGTAGAAAGCAACACCATGTGATTCTAGTATGTATTTCTTTTTAAATAAATCCAATGTGTTTGATAGCCTGTTATATACGCAACATTGAACTAAAGTGAATAATTCTTTGTTAAAATACAAAATGAAATATGTTACAAGATAGTTAAATGAAACATAATTTGCAAAATAAATAATTTTGTAAAATTAAAAGGGTTCAAATTCACTTAGGAAAATTTCATTGATTATAAAGAACCTTTGTTTATAAATTACATAATTTTTGTTAAATTTATTATTTTTTAATAATTTTATTAATAAAATATATTGATAAAATTCAAGGAATAATTATTGAAAAACTTTAATAACATATAATAAATAAATAATTAGACATAATGAATGTTAAGTTAATTATTCTGGGCTAAAAAAATTTTTTTTTAAAACATTTTTCATATTATATATCATATGTTTTTATTTAAAAGTTAAATTTATCATATTTACAGTATGATGATTAAGTAAATTAAGTGTTTATATATATATATTCAACCAAATTACCAATCACTGAACAATTATTATTTGGTACGGAATAATTATAAATTCCTTTACATTTTTCTAAAAAAAATTTATGCATTATGCATACTTATATTAAAATTATTTTTATGACTTTTATAAATTAATTCTAGTATAATGGTTTCCATATTTTTAATTAACTTGTATAAATTTTGTAATAAGATAAATTTCATTCTTAGGCATAAAAATAAGTTACTAAGGTAAAAGTTAGTCACCATAGTAAAGGATAAAATACGGTAAAAAAAGTTAATTTACGGGATAAGTTCATAAAATAATTCAACTATTTTTCTTTAAAAGAATTGATAAGGTGATTATTTCCCTCCCCTTATCCATTATCTATTATTTACTCACTTGTTTCCACTTTCTCATTTAAATTGACATCCTTATACAATAAGTAATGGGTATTTGCAAAAATGCCACTCAATGTCACTTATAAATGGACCCCTCCTACACCCACATCAATACACAACTCTCCTTAAAATATATTTTGAATCCCTAAAAAAATTATCTTTGTGAATAGTATCTCCCATTTTTTAGAACGTCTGGACCCAAGAAGGAGTCCCAAATCCCTCATTTCTAAGAGGCTCTCTAAGAGGAGATTCATGTATTCAACATAATTGTTATCTTCTCCTTAATCAATGTTCTTTATATTATTTATGAAAATATTCTTGAATTTTATTTATCAATTATATAACATATTTTTTTAATCATTAATCTTCTTTAAAAGTAATATTATTACTATACAATAACATGTTCGTACTCATTCACTTGTAATAATGTGTTATGGTTTTGGTTGGTTTTACCACTGACATGAACGATGTTATAACATTTACATCATGAATTTATAAGGAAACAAAAAAATATAGGTAATAAGAATAAATAAGGATTAATTTAATATTTTCCATAATTATAGGGTGGTAATATATATAAGTATATTCATTAATAAAATCATTTTTTATTGAATCTAAATTCACAAAAAAGATATTTTTAGGAGTTACATTAGAACCATCACCACAAGTTCTATAAAACCACAATGGTATTCCATAAATATGTCAAAAGAAGATATTAAATCTTCATTAACATGTTAGATATGAAAAAACCATGATCAATGAGCAAGTACAGGAACCACCAAACCGATTCATGCATAGAAAAACAGAATAACTTACACCCAAATATTAATTTTAACTATAAACAACTAATCTATGGATAATAAGGAATTATAAATGAATGGTATTAAGTAAAATAATTATTATAAAGGTAGTTAATAATATAAATAATAAACCTAGTTTTACTATACTGTGAGTTAGAATGCATTCGACCATGTAGAAGTATTATGTAAGCGGTTATTTCCAATCTCACATTGAAATTGATACTGTTTATACTAAATTTATATTATGAGAATTTTTTTGATCATTATCTCTAAAAACTCATATATATTTTTCTTTAGTGTTTATTTTATTTGGTTTTTACGTATTCTTATCATTTCACTTCATTTTGATTCACAATTCAATGGAATGGATTCCTATAAGTGGAACCCACCATACATTATTTTATATTGGGGATAATTATCCTCCATATCCATATTATTTATATTATTTCATAAATATTATTCTCTATAATTCAATTATTTATCAGGGAAATTTTATTTTTTCTTTATGTTTTTTACAAAATTTTAAAGGAATCCTTTTAACCTTTTCTGCATGGGTCGTTTTCTATTGACTTTAACTCTCTTTAAAAAAAATTTGAAAATAATATTCCCTTTTAACATTTTTAACATGAATATACATTATCTAAATATTCTTCATTTTTCTTTAAAAATCATACTGTCTTTGTTTTCAGGGGTTTCCAAGGTAATTTATATTCTCATTATTTTACAATTTTTTTAATTTGAAATATAAGTTATTAAAAATGTAAAAAGAAATTTCATCTTATTTTTCAATGTAATTTCCCAATTCTCTTATAAAGTGTTTTCTCATATATGTAAAAATCCTTTAATGTTTCTTATGATTTATTAGGGATATTCTGTAATTATACCATTTACCTACATTATATAGATGTATTATGATCATGTTTTGTGGATGTTTAATTGACACCCTTTTATTTCACATGGGGTTAATTAAGTTATTTTGAATTTATTAATGTTTTCATGTTCATGTGGTGCACACATATATGGTTTTCATTATGTGATGGTTGGTACTAAGATTATATAGATATCTAATGCATTGGGTAAAGCTTCATATCTCATGGGATGATATGTAAGGGAGTAGGGAAAGAGCCATATCCATTATGTGACTCTATCCACTATGTGATGATGATCTTGGCAGTGAGCCTCAATATATGAATTTATTTTCTATGCTTATGTATGTGACAAATTATTATGCCTATGTTATGTTTTCATAAATCAGCATTATTTACTTATTTATCTACACCCTTATTTGACACGATCTATACCAAATCATCATTCCATGACTCGTGGTTTATGATCTATGTTTTACTTGGTATAATTCTCTTATGTTATGTCCATAGACTCTGATTATGTTCTCATACTCATACGATCATATTTTTTTCACTTATTATATTTGATTAGTATCTCCTACGTTTACCCTTACTGATTATTTTAGCTTAGTTATTACTATATTCCTATTCCCTAGGTTATGAAGAATAGTATTTTGTATGATATGTCTAGTAGGGTATCACATGCGAAGAAAATATATGGGAGATGTTGAGGAACATTTTTTATTTAAGTTAGTTATGTATATATTCTCTAATGAATATAAACTTATAGGTTCATGGGTGTGTTTTATTATGATATGTAATAAATATTAATGTTAAATAACTCTATATGTATGTATATTATGGTTGGGTTGTCTCAAACCAGTACACAAGTTTCTATGTAAGAATAAACTTCTTCCCTGACAATCGAACCATACAACATGTTTATTGTAGGATTATCCCATGAGGTGAAACCAGTGTATATTACATTATATTATTAATATAATATTTTTATATCATGAGGCCTATGTATTAGTAAATACACATACCAATACCTCATAGTTTAGGATTTAATTTTATAGTACAAATCTTTTGGTGCACGGGATTTGGTTTTTATGATATCACCAATATCATAATAACACTATGATTATTTGTTTTTTTTCGCATGGAAAATTCATGTTTACACCATCATATGATAAAATTTACTTATTTCCTACCTTAAAACATTTTAAAACTTAATAATTACAACTATGTCACCACCTATGATATCTTATATCATATGGCGTAGTCCCAATACATCTTACATTATCGTATAACAAAAGTTCAACATTATTAATAATTATATATATATTTTTTTATGATTCAAAATATGTCTCTAAAATTATATATAATTATTATTCATTTTGAAGAAGATTTCATGAATCAAAATATATGGTAATGGTATGATACCACCAATGAGTTTCTAAGGATCGATTAATATTTAATTAACATAGTGAAAACAATAAGAATTACAAATTTTCAAGATCCACTTGTATGAAACCAAAACCATGTAAAACTAAAATGAAGAAAAATTTATACCTTACACCTATTGATGCCTCTGTAATAGCCTCTCATCAATGCTTCATGAGGATCACATAGAGGCAATAGAAGGACTCTCTCCTATGTGGTGTATCCGTGGGTTGATACTAACTCACTAATCATATGTCCACAACCCTTATTCATCCCACAACATTGTAGTGACTCTGAAATTCCAAGATAGAATAAGAAAGAGAGAATCGGGAGTAGGAAAAATAAGAAGAAAGCAAGGAAGGATCAAACAGTCACCATCTTAATATTGTTTACTATGTATAATGCCTTGGAAAATAATTATACACTTACTCCTTACATTACATAACATATGATTAAATGGTTTTATTAATAATAAATTCATCACATGAATGTATTAAAATAATCCCCCCTAAAATTTCATCATATAAAATGTATCATATTAATGATTGATAATTCAGAAAGATCTGAACATTAACTTTAAACATCCTGTTACCATGACAAGGAAATGGAATGTTCTCTATTAATAAGCCTTATGTTATCCCTTAATACATGGAAACTGATATGATTAGGTTTTAATTGATGTCATACCATATAATATGATCATATAATAAAATGTTATATGGTCCATTGTATATCAAATATTCATGGAATTTAGAGAATATCTCCTTTAGTTTGGGTAATACAAGGTTTGATTGTGGGTAGGCTTGGGATTCATCACGGGTCATTTTTTTTAAAATTAACACCGAAGATGTGTATCTTGGTGGTTAAAAGGTAAAATTTAAAGTTTTTTATATGAAATATTATGGGAAGTTTTTCACTTCTTTACATAAATATTTTTTGGTGAGTATATCAAGTAAAACAAACATCCCAAAACAAGGACTCTTGAGAACATAACTCTTTTTTTGGGGGTTCACTTTTGAGGTGTTCCTCTTGTCCTATAGTGTAGATTATTTTCTCTAGGTACGTATATGATGTTTGTGTATCACATTATGGGGTGTATCCCTAGCCATTTAGTTTAGATAATTAGATTTAGGTATTGAAATGCATTGATCATAGATTTTGGGGTACGAATAGTCTGTTTCTTAACCTGTTGTATTCCTTGGTGTTGTGATACCTGTGCTTCCATTGTTGTTTTTAATTACTTGGGTTTTACTATTTTATCCTTGAAATGAGAATGTGAGATTTTTTATACAAAGACTTGTTATAGAACATCTAGGTGGAATCATATTGATCCTATTATCCCAAACCCTGCACACCCATTTGATGGTATGTAGACCATTGTATGTTTTCCAATGTAGGGAAAGACAAGATTCCATAGTGAGGTAGTGGGGTTTCATGTCATTTGAGTTGGGTAGTTGGTTGAGAGATGGGGGGAGGTTTCCCATACAATAACATGGAGTAGTTTCTTATTTTTGTTGTCCTTTTCAGTTGGACTTGTCTTTTTGAGTTTATAGCTACTTTAGTTGTTGTTTTGTTTCCTATGTCTTCTCACAGTCATGGTATATAAATATTTAAGTCTTGTGTTATTTATTTATTCTTTTAGTATGTATATATTTCCATGTTATTCATTTAGGTTTGGAAAAAATAATTCCCTTGGTGTATTGTTTGATGACCGGGTGCTTATCTCCATCCCGTGGGGATCGAGAATGCCCTTCATATATGTAACAGATCAGGTTGGGTCCTAGGTTTGAGGGTAACCCAGGATGGTTTGTTACAAAGGTTATATAGGTTTTTGTAATTTTGAATAGTGTTAAGTTTTCAAATAATAATAAGTGCTGAAGAGTTATTATTTAATTACACTTCCAAGGTTTAATTAATTAGATTGATTATGGGAATATAGTTCTTACTTCAATTTGGCTTCTTTTGGATGCAATTTGGGAGGGCACTACAATATGGGATTATTTTATGATATATTTTATTCAAATGGGTGCCAATAAAGTTGGGCATTCTTTGGTGCACTTCAATAGTTCTATTGATTTTCCTAACTGGCTGGGTTGTGTTTCATTTTTTTAGTTACCTTTTACTCAATGATACTAATCATTAATATATTTCACTTGCATTAAAAAAATATTTGTGTGTGTGTATATATATATATATGCACACACAAACACACAATCATACCTAAAAACATGTATATACATTATATATATATTACAATACATGCATTAATATATATTTAAATACATATATCTCTCTCTATACGTATGTGTGTGTGTATTTATATACACACATATATATGTCTATATATACATGCATGTATATATTTGGATATATAATAAAATATTTTTATATATATATACCAATATATATATATGTACATATATATTTTATGCATACATGTACTATTAAAAATTATATCCAAATAGAAATTTAAAATGAAAATATTTTTATGTTCTTTAACTTAGATGGTTGATTCAATTGAGTTATCATTATTTATTACATTCTCATAATTTTTTCATATAATTTTTCAGAACCAAATTTAACATCAACATTATAATGTAATTATCAATATTTATTTTCAATGAAAATTTAAAATGTAAATTTCTAGTTGTATGTGGAAAATTCAACTCAAAATTTAATTTCTAATGAAAACTTTCAAAATGAAAATATAATTTTTTGATTAATATTCACAGTAGATATTTATAGTTACTGTTAGAAAATTCCACACAAAATAAAATTGCCAAGTGAATCTTCCATAACTCATAGAATTTTTAATTAAAACTCACAATAAAAAAATACAAACATGCATGTGTGTGTCATGTATATATATATATATTTTATTTTATAATATTTACATTATTTATTAATTACCTTATTATTATTCATAGAAATGATTAATACCTAATAATAATAATAATTTATTATTATTAAATACATTATTATTGTTAATTATTATTAATGGAATTAATAATTAATATCTTATTACGATTAATTATTATATATGTATTACAATTATTAATCATGTATTGTTAAAAAAAATTATGGATAATAATATGTTTTTATTCTAATGCTAGAAAAGTTGAATCTGAATCACACATCGAAAATTATTAGTGGATGTCAAGGACCAAACCCATATAAAATAGAGGAATGGGTGATATTTTAAATAACATTTTTGGATTACCTTAATGAAATTAAAATTGAATATGATAATAGTTACAAACTATTTATGTTTTTATTATATATATTACAAAATAAAATATTAAAAATATTTATTTCTAAAAAATAAAATAGAATTGTGAAACTATTCCATGTTTTTAATAGTGTGAAATAGATTTATGATTTTATCATTAAATGGATTTTATCAGATGTGTGAAGACTTTTATGATTTTGAGCCCCATATCCATAATAAATGTAACCATAGACTCACAAAATAAATTAAATTTTTTTTTTGGCCATGACATCCAAGTTTTTTAGGTTATAACTAGAAAGTTCCCACCACTAAAAGAAAACTTTCTCTTCAACTCCACATCTAGATGGATCTGATCCAAATGACTTATTGCCCAATCACCAAACTATATAGACATATCCCATCATTATACCAGTAGGACTGATTGTGAATTGTGATCCATTATCATCCCCATTATTATGAGTAGTGAAAGGGGACACCTTTTTCTTTGAGTGTTGAAAGGGGTATCTATTTATCTTGATTCCTTCATTTAAGGGATGGCATGAAAAGACCATATTTGGTGTATGACTCTATAATGGGATCTTGAAAATTATGAGGATTCTCAAATTTTGGTAGTTAAATGAATTTTTACTTTATTTTATTAATTTTTCAAAGAAGCACTCTACCTCTAACAATGTTGACGAGGAGAGGGTTGTGTATTTGAAAGAAGAGGTGGAAGTGGGAAGTTTTAACATGATGGGTAATCTAATGAAAATATTTTCAAAGAATAAATCTTTTAACGGTATCCTAAAAAATGGTCATATAAGGGGATTTTATGATACAAGTGACTTCATTGAAGCTTTGTTTCATGGTAGTGGTATATGAGGTCATAAATACCCCTTTTGTAACTGCTAATGGAAGAATCTCTAAGCATTCACCCTATTTCATTGAAAATAATCTTTAGGATCTATCAATGGTGGCTTCTATATTTATTTTTTACTATTAAAGTATGCATATTTATTTATTTATCCATCAATGTTAATTCAAATAATATTATACATATTACATCTCAAAAATGAAGAATCAATATTTTAATTACATTATAACCAAAAAAACATAAATATAATTAATTAAAAAATCTAAAAAATAATCATAATTTGTTATAATTCATAAATAGAGTTGAAAAAACCACTAACAACCTCAATTAATATATATATAAACACACACATCATCCTCCCCACACATTCGATTCATAAGAATTAATATATATTAACCTCTCTAACTTCCATGCTCTCTAAACTCCTCTTAATGTTAATGATCAATGTAATTTTTTTAAAATTTCCCATCAATGAAAAGATGCAGCTTCTATACACAAAATAATACACCAAAAAAGCAGTAAAAGGTTCCAAAAAAATAACACTCACCACTAGAGGTACAAAAGAATAAATATGGGTATAACATAATATTACATGAATAGAAAAAATATTCATTTAGACTTAGTTGTTGTATTTAAATAATTCATTTTGTTTACCAAAAAAATATTAAATTCATCAATGGATCAAACCAAGATGTCATTGAATGCCCACCACCAAAATAATCATTCCATTTCTAACATTAAAGAAGGAAAAAAAATCCCAAAAAATATACCAAAACCAGAGTCAACCGATTTTCATCATAGGTCAAACATTATATTTTTTAAATAAATTCTATTTAATATAATCCACAAGTGATAAATTCCATGATTATTGTTTCTAGAAGAAATAATCCAAAAAAAATTGATCCAAATCAGAATACATATGAAGTGATCAAACAACTACAAACTATCATTAAATGTTTATAAAGCTAGTTTTAGGCGTGAAACTCACCATTTCAGGTGTGAAACTATACATGAATCACATTTTAATTATAATTTTTTATGAAAATTTTTATATATTTGATATGTATAAAAAATCAGAGTATAATATAATAAATAAAACCAGGAGCTATAGGTAGAGGGAAAGTACTATAACTTCATAGTCATAGTTGAGATGAATATTAGTTGTCTTGATGTCACAATGGATAATTTTAGGGTAACCTACAATTTAAAATAAATTATTAAATAAACATGTTTTTGGAATTACAATTATTAAGAGATAACCACATATTCCCTTTCTATTAAATATGGTAAAGACTAGTCTCAGCAAAAAATCATAAAAAAAATAACTATCAGAAGAATTTCCATAATTTATTGAACATTTTAATTATAAAATCAAAGCTCTATAAAAAATAATGGATTTGCAATCTCTTATGTGAAATTAAATGGACCAAACAATATTATAAGTGTAACAATGAAATTTATTATTTTGGATTCATAACCCTCAACATGTCGAAACCTCTTGAAAAAAATAAATACATAAATGAAAGTCATAATTTAGAATTTATGGACCAACCAAATAGACCCTTGAATGATCAAATATGAATTATTCTATAAAACTAATCACACACACACACACACACACACATATATATATATAGACCTCAAAAATCCTTTATAAACCATTTTCAAGTCTCATGAGTAAGATAAAACCAAATTCATAATTTTAAAAAAAATTAAAATCAACCAAACAATGTGTTATTTATCTAAAAAATACTTAATCCTCTCTTATAAAATCCATTTAAAATAAACCCCAAATTACCATAATAGAACCATCATATTTCAAAACTAAGAATATATTTAATTTCCATCTAAATATTCTCTTAGAGATATTTTTTTTATTATCTCTTAAATAAATACATGAAATTTATTTCATTGTTGAAATATTTTATTTCATTAACCAAATAATTTTAAAATGAAACAAAAATTTAATCACGATCCAAAATCAACAATCATGTTATGGTTTTTTAAAATTACTTAATAGATTTGAAACTAAAAGAATTAAAAAAATAACCAACGATGAATAAATTAAATTTATAAACCTAATATAATTTAATATAAAAAAATCAATGTACAATAACTAGATTGATATTATAATTCTAATATTATTTAAAATAGTTTTCATATATTTTTTAATTTTATAACATACTCAATGTTACCTCTCCTTTGATAATATTGAACATTATTCATTAATAAAAATGTTTTAGAAACACCATTAGAACAAAAAATACCAAATCATAATAAAATGAAAAATGTGTAAAAAATATAAACATATACCAATGAAAAAAATAAAAGCAACCTATTTAGTCCCAAAATGTACAAAAAATTAAGAGGTTTACAATCATTCCATTAATCATTGTCATGAATACACTAGTTTATGAGAAAAAAACTAGTTAATAATAATAACATTCATAAGAAAACAAGAACCACTCATTTTTTAGTGTAGAGATTTGTTTTATAAACAAAATAAACACTACATATTTTCTCAAATTGATTATCAAAATTATAATAACATTTGAAACTTATAATAACAGAAAGAAACAATACAAAAACTATTAATTTTCAAAATAAATTATTTTTCAAGATGAATTCAGTGAAGGGTGGAAATAATGGGGATAATTGATAGCTGATCCCAAATCAATTTCATAGTACCATATAAATAACTTTTCCTGGATAAAAAAAGAATAAATCAAAAAAATAAATCTTGGAAATCATATATATGAAAACCTACTTTAAATCAAAATCATAACATTTCTTAATAACATCATCAAAAATTTAATTACCCTAAATATAGGAATAATGGTTCAATAAAATAAATATTATAAAATATTTGGAATAATATTTGATTAGAAAAATGGGAAATATTTTTCAATAAGATAAATTATATATAATTGAATAATATCAACCCAAATATTATTTTTAATTTGACCAATTATAAACAAGATTGTATAAATCCTATATATTTTTATTTAATTTTATCCAACTATATTTTTTATGAATTATATATAGTTGTAGTTATTTTTTTAATAAAATATAAATCCATCTACATTTACAATTAGAATAAAAAAATATAACAGAAAATTATAGAAATAGTGTTATTATTAACAAAACAATCTAATTACAGAAAAATTGAAATTATTTATTCAACAACACAATTTTTATAGAAATAATGTCATTTTTAGGGAAACATACCAAATAATAATTATTTTAATCATTTAAAAATATAATTATTGTTAAAAAAATAAATTAATTGAATAATTTAATTACTAACTTTTTTTAATTATTCCCAAAATAATGTTTTGATACTAGAAAAATAAAATAAAATAAGTTTGAGGTGAAATCACTATGTTAACAACCCTATTTTGGTATGTGATGTGAATTTATTTTGATGTATATTCTTCACATGTTTTCTATGAATTTATATTTTTTTGGGATTTAATTATGTTTTAGTTGAAAATAATTTTGATCTTGACCATTATGAGTTAAAACTGTTATTCATTGAATATTTTTTTTGAAAGTGAGGATCTTTAGTTATTAGTTGATGAATATTCTATGTTTTAATTTACTTATATCTTTAGGAATTGTAGTTAATTTTTTTGGTGAAATTTTAATTGAGATATTATTTGGAATTTTTTAATGGTTTTATATTTTAGAGTAAATATTTTCAATGTTCCATTTTTTATTTTAAATATACATTTTTGAATAAATTATAATATTATTATGCAAAGTTTGATATTTTTTTTAAAATACCTGGAATTTGGATAAGCCTTTAAACTATGTTTTCAATAGATGAAAAGTTTTTATGGATTATTTTCATCTACTTAAGACAAAATTTATCAAATAAGAAGATTTATTAATAGTAAAAAGAAACATGTAAGGGTTATTTTATGTATTAGAATCGTAAAATTTGGCTAAGTTGACTGTGTATGAATCATCCCTATTTCATAAGGGTCACTAGCCACCATATAAGAGTCCCATTTTTTGAAACATTTGGAGAACTCCATTGTATAAGAGTAATATTCCATTTTGTATGTGTAACATCCTTGACTTGATGCCTCCTTACGTAACCGATCTGGGTTGGTTATCTTACCTCAGGCATGGCTTCCTGAATGTAAGAGGTTGTTGGTTAGTAGTGAGGGCATGAAGAATATAGTGGATAGACTATACCCTCTAATATAGAGTAAATAAAAATCGAAAATAATAATCATAGTAGTGGAAAATAGAAGAAACTATATAAATGATAAACATATAGAAATATCAGAAAGAGGATATGAATAAAATAATACTAATAATAACAAACCAAGTAATGTCATGATGAAATGAAACGAAATGTTGTTCTTAAATTCATACAATAAAAGTGTAGAATACTTTGTAAAGACTCCTAATATCCGGGTTCAGAATCCAATGTCGGTCCTGTTTCATAGCTTCAACCCATACCACAAGAAAATCAATGATAGTGACCTTTTCCATTGTCTAATATTGCTTCCATGAAATCTATTTTGGCACCAAATGATGGACCATATAGGATATGCGTACAACTCAGTAGGTTGAGACCACCATGTCTAAAAAAATCTCGTCTAAGGAAAATAATGCATGTAATAATGTAATAAATAGGGTATTAATTTAATTAATTAATTCATCGAATAAAATAAAATTATTGACCATAAAGCTCTTGTTTGACTCTTGGGTCAACCAAACCTTCTTCGACACCATGTTAGATAACATCGATCATGTCATAGAACCATTCCCTTTATAGACATAACCATCATATGGTTTAGTATATAACAGAAGTATAGATGAACTAATATGTATAAACTGAGTAAAAACATCTATATAATAATTTTAGCATCAACAAGCACAAGCCCTATATATAATAATTTTAGTATCACTGGGCACAATCCCTCTATATAATAATTTCAGCATAACATGGTGTAAGACATATATATAATAATTTTAGTATAATTGAGGGAAATCCCTGTATATAAGAATTTTATCATAACTAGACACAAACCCTATATATATGCATTTCATCATTGTCACACCTCAAGTACAAAAAAAGGTCATCATTAGCCATAAATGTCATTTCCTACAATTACCATTTTTCTATCCCTTTACAATGCATAGGGTTAGGATTTCTATTATCAACATCATTATATTAAATTATGTTACATTTATCTTTTCAATTCTATGTTTGGTATCATGCCAGAATATTCACAACTCATCACAAAAACATGACAAGCGAATCACAAGTCATTTAACCAATTTAGTCAAGGTGACTCAATTTCAATAAATCACTAAAAATATCATGTTATTCCAAAAGTTTATGGTAATCCAACCATCAATCATATTCTCATAACATCTCAGGGCTCTATACCTAAAACGTTGAAGTATTAACAAGGTCTATGGGGTCACACAAATTGGGTGGCTATAAGTCTTAGTATCAACACTAATGGAATAGGATCCAATGGGAGATATAGGAATAAGTTTATCCCCAATAAGGATTTAATTAATTATTCACGTCACATGCATGGAGTTTCAACACAATTTCACATATTTCACATACTATTGTTATTTGAAACAGATAATAGGGATATGTTTTAGATCACCCACCTCAAGATGGAGAAGGTGCATACACCGCTTAATGTTTTTGGTAAAGTTGTGTTCATTCTTCCTTTTAATGAAGCCAAGAAATTCTGAATAATGGATTTCCAAACTTGATCTGGTTTGGTAGTCCCAATCTAAGGTTCCCCTCTTGGGAGTAATAAACATGATGAAATTGAGAAAAAATATAGAGAATTACCTTCAACCTCATGATCCATAATGAGGAGGTCCAAGGGTGTATTCATGGATTAAATAAAATTCTCAAAGTATTTTTGGTGGAAGGGTTGTGAAGGAGAGAAGACACATTCTCAAAATGCACTAGGGATTGTAGGTTTTAACATTAGGAACTTCTTATTTACAGTGTATATAGAGTATTTACTCTTTAAATCCAACAATTTACATATACACTGATAAATATATCACCTCAACTTTAAAAAACTGAATAAAACTGGTCTTATGATGTAAAATCCCTTTTTATAGCATAAATCTATGTTTTATGGATTTCCTCGACAACTTATAGCCTAAATGGATTTTCATTAGGGGTCATCTTTCCTGATGAACTTACACCATAAATTTACCATTTACATCACAATTTTTTTAGCCTACTAAACTCCATATCCTCTACAACACTTTCCAGATCCCAAACCCTTTATGAACATTCCACCAAAAGTTTAAAAAATCAAACCAGACACTATAAGAATTAGAAAAACGTAAAAAGAGACGTACCTAGAAAATATGGGATCTTATAGTAAGAGTAATTGTTGTTTTTGTTTTTAGACTTATACAAATTCAAAGAAACCCATTGGATATTCCCAGATTTTAAATCCAATTAAAACCTACACGAATCCCCGACCCCACAACTGAAAGTAAAATCTTGAAGTATCTCAACCCAATAAAGTTGAGCATTAGGAGGCTATCTGAGTGTGTCAAGTGTATTTATACAGATTTAATCAAACTGTCAGTGTATCTAGGTTCAAATTTTAGGGGGGGGGGGGTTAATGTTAGATGCATGCGAGGGGAGCACATTCTATTAGAAGGGTTATCTTGAGTAACTACGAATGAGAAACATAACTGTGAAAAATGCCATTTTGGGATATAGAATGTGATATTGATTCACTGGAAGTGGAAAAAAATTCTTAGGGGTTCTTTATTATTCATCCAGTGAATTTATTTGAATGAGATTCTTATAGAGACACAAAAAGCTATGAGGATACATAGAGGAGTTTGGGTTGTTCATTCATAATAAAATCATAGGGAGCATAGAAAAAGAGGGAGTTGTGAAGGAATGATTACTGAATCATTAGAGAATATTCTTCCCCTTCCAACTCATTTTTTACTTTATTTTCACTGGTTGTAATGGATAACATGTCTTCTATTTAATTGAAAATGATTCTTGGATAACATTTTCTGGTGGAATAAGATAGTTCTAGTCATATTATTTGTCATTCATTCTTACTTCTTCTTTTACTAGTATTAAAATATCTTATATTTTCATTGATAGTAACCAATTTCTAACTTTATCAAGAATCAATAATGGTTAATGTTTATTAAAAATAATCTTGCTGTTAAAGACACTTTCTTTAAAAAAACTATTTGACAATAGTATTTTGATTATTGAGAGAGGTAAAGCAAGACTAAATGATGATTTGATCATGGTGAAACTGTCTTCACTATTCTATTATGGATGAGTTGGATTCTATAATTGAAAAATTATAGATTCCAACCATCCACAATTCATCCTATCAACAAAGTGGTTTGGTTGTACTTTTTTTAGTCTAAAGAAACTTAATTTTTGAAATGATTGAAGGAATATCACTTTAAGGACTTCCAAATAAAAATTATACTAGATTTTACTTTCTTGTAACGAAATTGTGCTTACTGATTTTGTTGATCACTTTCTACTCTGATTCTATTTTAATTTTGAAAAATTCATTACTGCTATAAACCAGTTTCACATCACACAATCATTTTTTTTCATGTTGAAGTTTTGTTATTTTATTTCTTTGTGTATGTTTTATTTTTTAAGACAATAAATTTAGTACTTACCTTTGGTTTTACCCTACATTCAATTATTATAGGGTAAATTAGGTCTATAAATAAACAATTTTATATGTAAACAACCTCATCAATTTTTTTTTACATTTCCGAGTAATGAAATGCGTGTCTTAATTTTTTTAAAACTAAAAATATCAAAAAATTCATCTCAAGAAAATTATGAATTGTTTAGTACATATGAGTTAGATAAAACTCTAAAAATTTAGATCGCTTAATTTATAAAATTGAAAAACATTTTATTTCTCTAAGAAAGTAAAAAAATAAAACAGAAGACTTTAGGGGGTTGTATATCATAATAAAAATCTCATTCCACATCATCCAAGGAACCAGGTAGTTGAGATACCTATACTTAGGAAGTTCAAACTTCCCAATGTTTTATGAAACCCATATTATATTATGTAGACTCCTAGTTATGAATACTATGATATGAAATAGTTTTACCACTCAATGTTACCATCATATAACAAACCTACATAACAGGGACTCTTTAGACTTCATTAGGGCCTTTTATAATGTTTTATAGTAGCTTCCATTACATAGGCTAAGTGAGGAAGAAAACCAGATGATATTTTTTAACTTTTTCTTGAAAGGGAATTTTAATAGATAGTTCTAGTATCTAGATTAAAATATCTTTGACACATGGGAGAATTTTTTTAATTCATTTCTTATGAAATTACACATTGGGTTAATGAAAACCAATGTGAGGCATAAAATCAACAATTTTTTTCAGGATAAGAGTGAGATGTTCAATGAGACTTTGGTAAAGATTTAAGGATCTCATTATATAGTTCCATAATCATCAATTTGTTACTCATTTTTTGTGGACACGTTCAATAAGGTTCTAACAGCTTGTCAACAAACCTTATTATATCAATATTCTGGAGATGATTTCTCCTAAAAAATAGTTTAAGAGTTGAAACAAATATTCAACAAACTCACCCAAAACTACTAAGATAGAATTTATAGGAGAACTATCCATATAAATGAATCAAACTCTATTATTACTCAATAAGTAAATTATCTAGGTACTAAAATTTACAATAATAATAATAATGAGAGTTCACTTAAAGAGAAATTTCATCACTGTGGGATGTTTAATAACTATAGAGCTGGGTGTCCCAAATTTCATATTCCTTCCTAGAAATATAATAATTACAAATTTTATATCTATATTCCTAGTATTCAAGATAGAGATGATACTTTTTTTGAATAATTATAATCCATAATATAGGAATAACCCAAACCTCTCTTGGAAAGAGTAAGGTGTTTTTAGACCATTGTTTCCATTAGATTCTCAAATAATTGGAGACAACATTATAAAAGTAAAAATAGGCATGAATCCTAAAATGATTAAGGGAATAAACCAGGGAAGATGCATCAAAGTCTTACTAAAAAAACTCTTAATAAAAAGGAAATAAGGATGATATGGAGTCTTAGAAATCTAATTTTGAATATAAAATGAACAATCTACAAACCAATTTGAGTCAAATGGAAAGTAAAATTAATGGGATAGAAAATTGTAAGCTTTGAAGTACTATTGAGATTATCCCACAGAAAAGCATCATAGCCATTAACAATAGGAGCGGTTTGAAAACAAAAGAAAATGTTAAGGTTGATATTAGATAAGTTCAAACAAAAAAAATGAAAAATATAGAATTGAAAAATTGAAAAACAAAAAATATGGAATTATGGACAATAAGGATGAAACTAAGTTAAATAAAACTGTACGACATGATGAAAAGATAGGAAAATACAGGAAATTGTTAAATAATAAATGGAAATAGGGAATTAGGGAATATCATAAGAGAATAACTAATGCCAATGGAATCAAGAACCCAAAGTAACCAAGTTATTTAGGTCATTCAAAAAGATTCAAGTCAACATTAAATTCATTCAATATTTATTCCAAATATCATTATATATGGAATTATGAAAAAATAATAATTTTAAAGAAAAATACATTGTATGAATTCTATACTTATATCAAGACCGAGGAGTGTAGTTTTTCCCTTTAGAATAAGATTCCTCCCATACTCTGGGATCTAGGTATATTTTTTTTATCCCTTTCACATTAGGAAATAGTGGCCATATCAACTATTTTTGTGAAATTAGTACAAGAATTAATATTATTCCTTTCTCATTGTTCAAATAATTGAGATTAGGTGAATTACAAAAAAATATTTATTTTATAGTTGGATGAAAACTCCGTTAATCACCACATAGTAAGATTGGATGACTTGTAAGTTAGAGTAATAAAGTTACTCTTAACTTTTGAGTTTCTGATCCTTGACATGGAATGTGATAAGAAATTACCTATCATTCTTATAAGGCCTTTCATATCAATTATCATATGTTTGATTGATGTTTTAAATGGGAAATTTATTTTCAATTTTGGAGAAAAAAAAGTGTTTATGTTTTTAAAAAATTATAATGATCTCAAACATACTAAAAACTACTTATGGTTTGAGCTGCTAGAATGTGAGGACCCCTTTGATAAACTTGGAAAAAAATTCTTAATAATCATTGAATAACTTGATAGTGAACCTTTATTTTAATAAACATCTTTGTAAATTGGTTTGGGTGAGGATAAGGAACAATTTTAGGAGTATGAGAGAGAGTTTTTAGAAAAACATTATGTGTTTTCGGAGGAGAAAATTCTTAGAATATATTTGAGTTTTGAGTGATAGGATTTGTTTATTATGGAGAGAGAGGAAGAATAATTATTCTACAAGTTTCCACTATTCCTTTAAGAGTAACATTCAGGACATTTTTCCAAATCAACCCAAAATTCTACCCTTTAGCCAAAAAAAACTTAAGTGAATCTTAACCCATGTCTATCCAACCTAAAATATCCATTTTTGGGTGATAATTACTCATTGTCTTATTTCATCTAAACTGATCTTGGAAAAAATAAATAAGTGAGATTAATAGTTGTCTTGAAAGAGTTCAAACTTGCTATATATTGGACCAATTATTATATAAAATGGACTAGTCCAATATTTTTCATGCATATGATCCTTATGGAACTCAAGTACAAGTGAGGGTTAAGGGATAAAAGAGATTTAATCCTAACATAGAAGAAATGTTTATGGAATAAGTGATAAAATTTATAGATTCCATAATCATTTATCGTATCTTATATATCCCCTGGGTTAGTATTATTCAAGTTGTACCTATGAAAGGAGGTATCACTATTATCACCAATGATAAGAATAATAATATTTAGTCTATGAAAGTGACCAAATAGAGAGTAAGTATAGATTATAGAAAGACGAATTCCACCACTAGAAAAGACAATTTTCCTATTACATTCATAGTACAAATTCTTGAGATGTTGGATAGTAATGAATTTGATTATTTTATTGATATGTATTTTTGTTAAAACTTGATTCCAATATCCCCTTAGGATCAACAAAAATCCACATGAACATGTCCCTTTGGAACATCTTCTTACTGGAAAATGACCTTTGTTTTGTATGGTTCTTTGAAAAAATTTCAATGATACATCATGTACATTTTTAAGATATGATTGAGAGGATAATATATGTTTTCATGGATTATTTATCCAATTTTGGGGAAAAGTTTGAGAGATTCTTTGAGAATTTAAGATTGTCCTTGAAAAGGTCCCAAGAGATAAATTGTGTCTTAAATTGGAAAAAATTTCAATTTATAGTCACTAAAGGAATTTTTCTAGGAGACATGGTTTATAGGAGATGAATAGAGGTTGACATAACCAAAATTGTGGTTATTCTGAATTTACCTCCTCATAAAGATATTAATAGTGTTAGAAGTTTCTTAGGGATTTCGGTTTTTACTAAAGATTCATAAAAGGTTTTTTAAAGATCAAAAGGCCCTTATGTTCACAGCTAATCATGGATACACCATTTCGCTTTTATGAGAAGTTCTTATAATATTTATATATTTTAATGAAAAATTGACTGAGTCACCCATTATCACTTCCAAAGAATTTAATTTACAATTCAAAATCACATGTGATGCTAGTTACATAGGTTTTAGGTCAGTTTTCTGATAGAAAAAAGAGAATAGGCTGTATGTGGTATATTATTCTAGAATATTAATTGATGAATCTTAAAGAAACTACACTACCATTGAGAAGAAGATGTTTATTGTTATGCTCAATTTTAATAATTTTATGTAATATTGAGTGGGTATAAGTTCATTGTTTACACTAACCATTCATCTTTGAAATACATTTTGGATAAGAAATAGGATTGTAAAGTCCCGGACCTGGGTTCCACTGAAAGGGTGGCCTGAGCTTCGTGGGCCACAAGGCCTCAATCACATATCCCTAAATGCCAGATGTTTTCAACCAGTAGCGAGGTCCTAGGGTGTATAAGTGGGGAGACTATTACCTCATTACCAAAGTTTAGTGTAACAAGTGAGAGTAAATATATGTAAATATCATAAGAAATATATGTAAAAAGAATGCACAACAAAAAATAGAGAAACTATAATAATAATAATAGAAACAACTAGAATAACATTCAACAACTGATGATATTTCATGTACTATAAAGCTTGAAAACATGGGTACAAACAATAGGAATAACATGTTCCACAAAGCATAAAGGAAATCAATGACTATCCCAAACGTCCTGAGTTCCAACTCGGTCCTCTTCTATCATGATCCATACTGAACAGTAAACAATTAAGTGTTTGAAGCTGTATGCTTCCCTTTTCCTACACCTTCAACCATGTGATCTTCCCCAAGTACCAAACGGTGCTGGTAGAGGGTGTCAGATAAATCTCAGTGGGTCACAAACAACAGTGTCTATAACATTTGGCCAATGTAATGGAAATGTAATAGTGTGCAGGCATGTATATATAAAGTAAATAAGTACAATGTAACTAAATATCCACGTACCCATTTCAACCCTCAACTAGTGTATGAATATGTCAACAATTAATTCATTCATTATTACCAATTTAATGTTGATAGGTCTCCTGAGGTAGAGCTAATACAAACATCACCTCATGATAGTATAAATAGGGAAGGTTCCAAGATGTAACAATGAAACCATGGTCAATGATATTTAATAGTGTATTCCTAAGGTGATAACCAAGGAGACGTAGACCTTAAGGTCTTCCAAATTAGTAATAACTATTGCCTGGCTAAAGATAAGAGTGTAATCCAAGGAGCATGTCCAAGGAATTCCACAAAAAGGTGCCCACCTAATCCAAGGTGATCGTCCCTGGTAAGATGGGGCTAGGTAGAGACAGGGCCCTATGGGCTGTAACTAGGGAACCAAATTGTTAATACTGGATCCAAGGAGTGTATCTGAGGCATCCCGTAATAATATGGAGGGATCCGATGATGTCATACCCGGCATCCAAGAACAGACAAGGATCAAGATCAAGGTTGTTCTAAACCTAAGAAATCTATATCCTTGAATCAGAGTTGGGTTACCGAGTGCTCATGGCATTCTCCAATCAGAATCAAAGGTGATATGGAGTTAGTATATTCTTATGTTATTATGAAGTCATGTAATATTTCATTCATTTCAAGTCTTTTCATTCATTAGTGTGATAAGGTCAAGTAGCATGCAACCCGTTTATCAAGTGATTTAGTTCAATAATTACCTTCCAATAGTGTTACAAAGCCATATAGCATGCAACCATTCATTTAATCCATCTTAGGAATATTACATAATTTAAGGTTCATTCATCTACCTTCCATTAATGTGGTAAGGGATGCTATGGATATGAATCCAATTAATCATTCACATTTAATTATCTATTTGAAGTACTTACCTTAGGCGGGTCAAGTGGTACACATACATGGTACTTTCCATTATGTAATTTACAATATAAATCATGCCATTTAATATAGTAAAGCTTACCCTTAGAGTGGTCAAGGAATGGGAAACCTGAACAGTGGCTCAAACATGTCAAAACACTAAACCATAATTATGGAATAACCTTCGACATAGAAGGAATGGAGTTATGGTCATAACCACCAACAATTAATAACATATTTGGAATGAGGATGACCATATTGTTCCAATGATTATAAAAATGGAATATAAATTCTATAAATGGCACCCGATGGAATCGGTGGCCCCCACACGACTAATCCAAAATCAAAAAACTTTAGGGATGAGTTATAGACCACCAACATTAGGGCTGCATGACTCTCCTCCTTTGGTATCGAACCTTGATTTCCCTCGGATCAGAGTAGATCAACAAAAAGGAGAAAAATTCTCATACCCCGATATCTCTGTGGAGAGAAAAAGAGAAGGAGAAAGACTCAAGAGGACTCACATAATTACCGTTGCGCATCTAACATGATGAACAGAAGCTCGATGAATTTACTGATGAAGGAAATATCTTGATTCCAAGGTTAGATCTTAAAAAATCCCCAAATTGAGAGAGAAATAGGTTAATTCTACATAATCTCAGATTATGCATGATGGAGGGACCTTAATAAGATCAATAAGGGGAAAATGGAATTTTACCCAAAATTTAGCCCGTGCATGATTTGAAAAACCATGTACAAACCATGTAAGAGTACCCAGGTAAAAGGGGTGCTTTTATAGTTAGTCCGCATGATCATGTCCCACCTGCATGAGGTGGCTCGATAAAAAAACAAAATCTGCACGGTTTGACAAACCATGTGGAATTCCTCCACAGTTTGACAAACCGTGCGGAATTGTTTCACTATTTACTCTAAACCATGATCCAAGCCTATTTTTCCCAAAAAGATGGGTTCCGAGCTCTGAAAATTCCCTAGACACCCCTGAGACCTTTTATAACCTCTTAGTCATCCATATTAGGTCAGAATTAAATATTTAGAATGAAATTTAAGGGATACATACCTGAGTGAAAAACTGGGTTCTTACAATCTTTCTTCCTTAAAATAACTCGTCCTCGACTTCACCTTCCTAAGGTGGGGAAACATTTCTTGAGAATAACTTGGGCCCTTGGGCACATACGTCAGCTTCCCTCTCCCAAGTCTTTCCCTGTACTTGGCCATGCTTCCATATCATCTGTACTAGAGGGACATACTAACCTCTGAGATCCTTTGTTATTTAGTCAATGATGAATACACGATACTACTCAAAGGTAGAATCAACATCTAACTCAACTTCATTGGGATCAAAAGTGTGAGACGGGTCAGCATGATATTTGTGAATCTTGGAAACATGAAAGACTTCATGCATGGAATGATACCTGTGAGGTAGTATCAACCGATAGGCTACCAGCCCGACTCTCCCTGGATTTTCAAAAGGCCCTACAAACAAGTCAACAACTTCCCCTACTTTCATAACCATACATGCCCTAGTCTGAGTGATACTATATGAAAAACATGATCCCTGGACTCAAACTCAAGAGGTCATCGATGATGATCAGCATAAGATTTATTTTTAGACCAAGAAGTATTCAAATGATTTCTGATCAGCTGAACTTTCTCTAAAGTCTCCGGAACGAGATTAGGACTTAATAGGGCTACCTCACTTGCCTCCAGCCAGATCAAGGGTGAACAACATGGCCTACCATATAAGTCCTCCAAAGGATCAATCTGAATGGTCTCATGAAAGCTGTTATTATAGACTTTCTTGAAGAGAGGGATATATTTCTCCCAATAACCGCCAAAATCAAAGACACATGCTCGATGTATTTTCTCTAGAACATGTATTATCTATTCTAATTTTCCATCAGTATAAGGGTGAAAAGGTTTTCTCAGAAGAACATGTGTTCCCATAGCTTTCTGCAATCCCTTACAAAATCATGATGTGAAATGAGCATCCCTATATGAAACGATAGTACATAGGACCCCGTGTAGTCATATAATATCAAAAACAAACATTCTTCTCATCTCATCAACTGAGAAAGTCTCCTAAATAAGAATGAAGTTGGATGATTTCATTAGTTGTTCAATGAATACCCAGATAGCATCACTACTACTCAGCGACCTAGGTAAGCCAACTAAAATATCAATAGCAACATCTTCCCATTTCCATTCTGGGACTGGAAGCAGCCGTAAGAATCCTATAGGTCTCAGGTGCTCTGCCTTCACTTGCTAACAGGGAGAACACCTATTGACAAAGCTGACTATCTGTCGTTTCATCCAAGGCCACCAATACTAGCATTGCATATCTCGATACATCTTAAAGATTCCTAGATGAACTACCCACTGAGAATCATGGGACTCCTTCATAAAATCCTATCTCATATCTGTAGGAACCTAGATATGTCCATGTAGACAGAGGATTTAATATCCATTCACAGTCCAATTCAGATGCAGGTTATCTCCCGATATACTCTCAAAAAGATCCAATCCTCTAGGATCTGAAAACTACATACTCTTTACCTTCTCATTGAGGGAATAGGTTACTATCAGGGTTAAGAGGTAACAATTATTTTGACTGTCATGAAACTTCAGATAAATCTTCGAAAAGATGGCCATTAACTTCCATTCATCGCTGGCTTCCTATAAGGCATGTGTTTGTGTTTTCTGACTCAGTGCATCAACAACCACATTTCCCTTTCCCGACATGTATGAAAGCTCAAAATAAAATTATTATAGATATTTGAACCATATATTTTGTTTGAGGTACAAGTCACACTGATTAAAAATATATTTGAGGCTCTTGTGGTCCCTGTACACCACAAATCACTCACCTAATAGATAATGTTTTCAACAATGTAAGGCATGGAGGGTAACAACCCAAAGTTTCATTAATGGAAATCCCTATTGATCTAATTAAATTTCTCTTTATGTTTATATAAAATGTCAACTTCTTTGGTTTTATGTTAAGAATTTTGACTGTTTCTAATATAGTTGTTGAACAATGATCACATGATTAGTATAAATATAGGACTTTAACAAATCCAATTTACTCAGACAAAAGAAATGATGGCCTCATCCAGTATAATTTCTCCATACGAATCCCATTTGTCAGAGCTCGGAAAAGATGTGGCATCTTTGGGCTTCTCCCTTGACCAAGCCCAAGCTGAGTTTCATCATGTTAAGCTCGAACGTGACCGTCTACGGGAAAAGTGGAAGATGACTGAAATTACCACTCAAGCGATGTTATATGAGCCACCCCAAGAGTTTGTCACCATCGCACACCTTACCCTTAGGTCTTATGTGGCTGTTTTAAGGGGTTATGTAACAAATAAGTAGTACTATGTTCATGTACATTATTTTTTTGTATATATTAATGAATATAAAATCTAGTCGTTTTTGATAAATTGTAAATTGTTTTTAAAGTACAAATAGTGTTTTTAATTATTATTTAAATAAGAAATATATTTTATTAAATTAATGGATTTTTGAATTAAATAATATTTTAAAAAAAATATTATTTTTATTATTAAATTAATTTTTATTAAATATAAATGATCTTATAATTTTATTAACGCAATTAAAATTTTTATTAAGGTTTGAAAGCCATTTCTGTCAAAACCTGTGAATTTTTTATAAATGTCAGTTTTTATTTTAAAAGTGAAAATTAACATATTTAGAAAATTATTTAGATAAAATAAATGTTATTTCTGGAATCAGGATGTCAAAATTATCCAGCGGTGAATGTTTCAAAATTTTCTGAGACAGTCAACTTTTTGGTTAAAAATTAAATACTGTTTAAATATATAATGTGTTTTATGAAATCATAATGACCCAATAGTGATGTAATAAAATACTATAATCTTTAGGTTAGGGCAATATATGTTTTACCATTAAAATAATGTGATTTTGGGTTGGTTTGACTTAATTTTCAAAGCATTAATGGACCCCTCAAGACTTATTCAACACCTTTCCTTTTTAAATTAATTTCCATGGGAGTGTGACTCACCTCCACGTAAGAAACCCTAATATTTTAAGAAGTTCGGAATTTGGCCTTATAAAATATTATTTTCCTCTTCCATTTTACAAAAACCATGTGAAAAAACCATGGGATGGTTTGTGGTTTGGATTAATTTAATGTAAGGGGACCCAAACCTAAATAATAAAGAATTCCCTCACCTTTCCTATATAAACCCACCCAAGCTCCCACTTCCTCATCAATCAAAGCCTTTGGAGTTCATCCAAACTCTTCCCAACTCTCTCTATAATCCTCCCAAGGTTCCCCAAGCTCCCAAGAAGCCTCTCACAAGCCTCTCTCTAGCCTTTGGAAGCACACTTCCAAGTAAGGGTTTTTACTTCCTTTCTCATTTTTGTCCAATTTTCTTTAAGTTGTTTTGACCTTTTAATTTCAATTATAAATGTTGGGGTATGGTTTCACAGCTCCCTCGTACTTCCCTCTTTATTTTTTAATGATGGGAGACCCTTTATCTCTCATGAAATTCCTCCCATGTACCCTCGTTACTATGCTGAAATTCCGAATGGAACTTCTCTCTCCTCTTTTACATTCAAGAAATACTTTTGTATCATGAATCTAAATTCCATTTCAATTGTTGGGACATGTATATATATGACCTCCTTACTGTAAATTACATGTAAATAGTATGATTAACCCCTTTTCTTTCTCATCAACCACTTTTATGAATTCTTATGTCACACCGTTACACTGCTGAAATTGCACTGATTTTTTAAGCCAATGCCATTGTGTAGTGAATACCATGCCCATTTCTCCATAAAGGGTATTCACCTTTATGCACATTTAATTATTGATTATAAAGTTTCATGTATGAATTCCAAATTCCTTTATCTTGAAATAAATGATTATGGGTTATGAATCCATGTTTTATGATCCATGTGGCACACTTATGCATGAAATGAAATATTTAAGAAGGGTGCGCCCTTATAGCGCTCCAGTGCGTTGGGTAAAGTATTGTATCATGATACGTCATGTGAAATGAGTGTTGAATCATGCTAATTCAAGTGAAATGAGGGTTTACTCGTGCTTTATGTGCAATTTGGATTTACTCATGCTCCATGTGCAATGATCCTTGGCTCATGCAAATTCCATGTTAAGTGTTGTTGCCACATTTCCATGTTATAATTATCATGCTTTATCATGCCTTTATGTTAATGTTTTTCTTATGATCTATTGATATGCCTATTGTCTAACATGTATTATACTCCTCATGTTATTCCATGTGTACTCTCTTACTGGGCTTTATAGCTCACCCTTTTCTTATGCATGTCCTCAGGTTATCCCATGCAATGCTAAGTACGAAGGAATGTAGTGGTCACATAAAGGAAGTTTTCAATAATGATGTTGTATTTCATGTTTTAAGTTTTTATTTAATGATCCTAATCCCCAAAAAAACTAAACCTCTCAATCTTCTTTGTTGTATCATGTTATGTTTTATGTAATAAATCATGTTTAAGTTGTAATAAAAAGCAGGGTTGTCATAGTTGGTATCGGAGGATAGGTTTAGTTATTTTTGGGATTAGGAAACCCTAGTAAAGCCTTAGATACAAGACTAAGTATAATAAAAACATCCCTATGTTTTGTTAAGTACTGAGTAAGTGGTTTATAAAACAAATACATCCCTGTCTGGATACAAGCAGGTAGAGGCGGCTCTGGCATAGATGTATCCTAGGGGTAAAACCCGAAAACACCGCTTTGAGCTAGACTCGAACGGGAACTGGTTCACGAAAAGGGGCCTTGCTGCACTCTTGGTTACGACACTCCCAGGGGATATGTTTTGATAAATTCAAAAGCTTAGTATGAACCATTATTAAGGGAATTAAAAAAATACCTCTACGAATATATGTTAGAAATTAGATCAGGAAAATCCTAGATTGAAGCATATAGACTCTTGAGTAAGGAAATAAAAGTTTATTTATAAGTCATAAAATTTTGCCTTTGGATTATCCTTTATGTGTTACCCCTAAAATTCCTTTTATTCCAGCCAATGGCCGGTAATAGGAGGACTCGGGCAAACAACCGTTGTGAAGATCAGTGTGATGACTGTACTAATGAGATGCCCAATCCAATAGGAGCGGGAATCGCGAACTATGTCACGCTTCTCTCTCAGCTAACTCAAGAAATGAATAGAAAAACGGGTCAAGAGGAACGTCCAAATCCCCCTAAGAAAGAACAAGTCGCTATTGAGAGCTTCATGATACAAATTCCTCCTACTTTTAGTGGATCATCCGATCCCACAATCGCTGAACAATGGATCAACTCCATTGAAAAGATATTCTCCATCTTTCAATGTTCTGAATAAGAGAAGGTTCTCCTGGCAGCTTATTGTATGAAGGGTGAAGCTGATCAATGGTGGACGTTGATCAAAAATACGAAGCCAGAGGAGGAGATCTATGTGTTGGAATGGAAGGATTTCCAGAAGATGTTTTTTGATAAATATTTTCCACGCACCCTCCGGCTTAATATGGAAAGGGACTTCCTTTCCCTCAAGCAAAAAGACAAGGAATATGTTCAAGCGTACGAGGAAAACTTCACAAGGCTTGCACGATATGCTTCCAGCTTTGTCGTTACACTATAATGCAAGGTTAACCACTTCTTTGGTGGGCTGAAGCCCAGCCTGCGGAAAGCATTAGCGATCTGTGACTTCGACAGCTAAGAGTAAATTGTCCTATGTGCCCTCAAGGTCGAAATGGAGATCTGAGAATCACAGGGGTATCATGGGGATAATAAGTGTAATGTGGACTTAAATGCTGGTGGGCCGATCGATAAACCCAACGGTGCTAAGAAGATCTAGCACCCCACTTTCCAAAAGTGCGGAAAGAAGAACCCTAGAAATTGCTTTAAGGGGATGAGGAAATGCTTCTGGTGTAGAAGAGAAGGGCACCTAGCTGTTAACATTCGGCAAGAAAGACCCGTGGCTGTGATAGAGGAGAGGAACGCTCCATTCGAACCTCAAAGCGTTGTTCAATGATACAAATGCAAAGAACCAGGTCATTTTGCAAATCAGTGCCCTAATCCAAGGGTTTTCAGAGACAACCAACAACCTCCAAGGCATAAAGGAAGAGCTTTTTCCGTCACTTATGCTTAAGTGAACCCCAACAACGAAGTGGTGATAGGTACGCTAGTTATTTATTCAAGAATAGTGAACGTACTTTTTGATTCAGGTTTTACTCATTATTTTATATCTCGAGAGTTTAGTAGAACAATCTCAGCACCACCAAAAATCATGGAAGTGAAGATGTCGGTGAGTACGACAAATGGGGAAATCATTGAATCCCATGAATATAAGTCCTCCCCTGTTATAATTTGTGGATTGAATTTCCCGGCAAACCTCATCATACTCCCTCTAGTGGAATTTGATGAAATTCTTGGCATGGATTGGATTTCCTTATATAGAGCCAACATAATTTTTTGGGAGAGGGAAATCACACTCCATATGGAGAATCGACCCCTGATTCTTTACAAGTGTAAGGAGGAAGATGAATCTCCTTTAGCTCCATCATCTCAAGTGTGGATATTACTGCCTTATAATCACGGGTATCTGGCTCAGATGATTGAGTCCAAGGAAGAAACCATCCTTGAAGAAATTCTTATTGTGAGGGAATTTGCTGAAGTGTTTCCAGAGGAACTGGATGGTCTTCCTCCTAGAAGGGATGTTGAATTCTCAATTGAAACCTGGGGCTTTACCAATATCCATGACTCCATATAGAATGGCTGTTGTATAGCTTGAAGAGCTGAAGAAACAACTACAGGAGAATCTGGATAAAGGGTTTATACGCCCAGGTGCTTCACCATGGGGTGCACCAGTCCTCTTCGTCAAGAATAAGGATGGGTCAATGAAGCTTTGCGTCGATTATCATGAACTTAACAAAATCACGATAAAGAACAAGTATCCTCTCCCATGAATTGATGACTTGTTCAATCAGCTGCATGGAGCACAATTCTTCTCCAAGGTAGATTTTCGGTTGGGATATTATCAAGTAAGGGTGAAGAAGGAAGATTCCCCCAAGACTGCTTTTTGTACAAGATACGGGCACTATGAATTCATATTAATGCCTTTCGGACTCACTAATTATCTAGAAATATTCATGGACTTGATGAATAGAGTCTTTATATATTACCTAGAAAAATTTGTGGTAGTCTTTATAGATGATATTATAATATACTCTAAAACCAAGGAGGATCATGAGGAGAATTTAAAAACTGTACTAGAGACTTTGCGCAAGGAGAAGCTCTATGAAAAGTACAGCAAGTGTGAGTTCTAGTTAAAGGAGGTCTCATTCTTGGGCCATATCATCACAAGTAATGGGATATCTGTGGACCCCTCTAAAACAGATTCAATTGAGGGATAGCCGAGGCCAACATTGGTAACAGATATTCGTAGCTTCTTGGGGTTAGCTGGATATTATCGACGATTTTTGAGGAATTTATCACGATTGTCAAACCCTCTTACCAAGCTAACTCGGAAGGGAGTAAAGTTTTCTTGGAGTGATGAATGCGAAGAAAGCTTCAAGGAGTTGAAAAGGAGGCTTATCACTGCGCCCGTTCTCACTTTACCCACAAGTGGGGAACTTCTTTTTGGTTTCAGTGATACTTTAAAGAAGGTCTTAGGCTGTGTGCTGATGCAAAATGATAAAGTTATATCCTATTCCTCAAGGCAGTTGAAAATATATGAGCGAAAATATCCAACGCATGATCTGGAGTTGGCGGCGGTGATCTTTTCCTTGAAAATCTGGCGGCATTATCTCTATGGAGAGAAATGTGAGATATATACTGACAACAAGAGTCTTAAATATATATTCACACTAAAAGAGATTAATATTCACCAGAGAAGATGGATAGAGCTCATCAAAGATTATGACTATTCAATACATTACCACCCTAGGAAAGCGAACAAGGTGGATGATTCCCTAAGTAGAAAGGACCCATCAATTCTATCAATGATGAGAATTGAGAAGGATCCAATCTTCTTAGACTTGATGATGATGGACATGGGAATCATAAAGAAAGGAACATCATCAATCCTTTCACAAATGATTGCTCAACCATCTCTTTTGGAAAGGCTAAAGGATTCTCAAAAGGATGATGTGGGAATTTACGAAAAAGTGGAAGCTATCAAAAAGGGAAATCCTCAGAGTTTAATGTTAATGAAGAATGAATTGTGAGGTTTGGGAAAAGACTATGTGTTCCATCAAGTTAGGAGCTGAAGAAGGAACTTTTGGATGATGCACATAGTTCAAATTTCTCTATTCACCCAGGGATCATAAAGATGTATCGAGATCTCTGAGAGAAACTTTTGGTGGGATAATATGAAGAAGGAGATTACTGAATATACATCAAAGTACCTGGTCAGTCATCTAGTGAAGGCAGAGAGGCAGAAGTCTAAGGGGATGATTCCACCATTGCCCATACCAAAATGGAAATGGGAAAACATCACCATGGAATTTGTCACCAGACTTCTGAGGACATCTAAAGGCAACAATGCAATATGGGTTGTTGTGGATCGTCTTACAAAGACTTCACACTTCATTTCTATTCAGGAGGATTTCTCATTGGATCAACTGGCACATATATATATCAGGGAAGTGGTAAGGTTGTATGGAGTACCACTATCTATTGTGTCTAACCGAGATCCAAGATTCACCTCTATGTTTTGGAAGAGTTTCAACATGCTATGAATACTGAACTGAACTTCAGTATGGCCTATCATCCTCAAACTGATGGCCAATCCAAGAGGACTATACAAACACTTGAGGATATGTTGAGATCATGCTCAATGGACTTTAAAGGAGGATGGGATCAACATCTTCCTCTGGTTGAGTTCTCTTATAATAACAGTTTCCACTTGAGAATCCAAATGGCACCATATGAAGCCCTGTATGGGAAAAGGTGCAGAACACCGACATGTTGGGATGAGGTCGGTGAATATATGCTGCTTGGACCAGAAATGGATGAGGAAATGGTGGAGAAGGTTAAAACCATTCAGTATCACATCAAGGAAGCCCAGAGTCGACAGAAGAGTTATGCAAATAATCGTCGACGAGACCTTGAGTTTAAAGTTGGAGACATGGTTTTTCTATGCATATCTCCATAGAATAAGGTCATGAGGTTTGGAAGGAAAGGGAAGTTATGTATAAGGTACATCAGCCCCTTCTAGATTCTTGATCGTGTCGGGGTTGTGGCCTATCGACTGGCACTTCCACCTGCCATGGCCAAAGTACATGATGTCTTTCATGTATCCCTATTAAGGAAGTACATACCAGACCCTTCACATGTACTCTCTTCCGAGGTGGTACAATTGGAAGATGATCTTTCTTATGAGGAGTAACCAGTGAAGATCTTAGATTGTAGAGAAAAAGTTCTACGAAATAAGACAATTCCCCTCGTCAAGGTGTTGTGGAGAAACCACAAGTTTGAAGAAGCGACTTGGGAATCGGAGGATTTGATGAAGCTGAGTTACCCACATTTGTTTTAGTGTGGGAAAAGGAAAATTTCGAGGGAGAAATTTCTTAAGGGGGGAATATTGTAACGAACCAAAGTTTCATTAATGGAAATCCCTCTTGATATAATTAAATGTCTCTTTATGTTTATATAAAATGTCAACTTATTTGGTTTTATGTTAAGAATTTTGACCATTGCTAATATAGTCATTGAACAGTGTTCACATGATTAGTATAAATATAGGACTTTAACAAATCCAATTTACTTAGACAAAAGAAGTGATGGCCTCGTCAAGTAGAATTTCCCCATACGAAGCCCATTTGTAGGAGCTTGGAAAAGGGGTGGCATATTTGGGCTTCACCCTTGACCAATCCCAAGGTGAGCTTCATCATGTCAAGCTCGAACGTGACCGTCTATGGGAAAAGTGGAATTTGATTGAAATTACCAATCGACCGATGTTATTTGAGCCACCCCAAGAGTCTGTCACCATCGCACACCTTAACCTTAGGTCTTATGCGGCTATTTTAAGGGGTTATGTATCAAATAAGTAGTACTATGTTCATGTACATTATTTTTTAGTATATAATAATGAATATAAATTCTCGTCATTTTTGATACATTGTATATAGTTTTTAAAGTACAAATATTGTTTTTAATAATTATTTAATTATTAAATCTATGTTATTAAATTAATGGAATTTTTAATTAAATAATATTTTAACAAAATATTAATTTTATAATTAAATTAATTTTTATTAAATATAAATGATCTTATAATTTCATGAATGCAATTAAATTTTTTATTAATGTTTGAAAGCCATTTCTGTCAAAACCCGTGAATTTTCAATAAATGTCGGTTTTTATTCTAAAAGTGAAAATTAACATATTTATAAAATTATTTAGATAAAATAAATTTTATTTCTTGAATCAGAATGTCGAAATTATCCAACAGTGAATTTTTCATAATTTTCTGAGACAGTCAAATTTTTGGGTAAAAATTAAATACTATTTAAATATATAATGTGTTTTATGACATCATAATGACCCAATGGTGATGTAATAAAATACTATAATCTTTATGTTAGGAAAATATTTGTTTTACCATTAAAATAATGTGATTTTGGGTTGGTTTGACTTACTTTTCAAAGCATTAATGGACCCCTCAAGACTTATTCAACACCTTGCCGTTTTAAATTAATTTCCATGGGAGTGTGACTCACCTCCGCATAAGCAACCCTAATATTTTAAGAAGTTCGGACTTTGTCCTTATAAAATATTTTTTTCCACCTACCTTTTCCAAAAACCATGGGCAAAAACCATGGGATGGTTTGTGGTTTGGATTAATTTAATGTAAGGGGACCCAAACCTAAATAATAAAGAATTCCCTCACCTTTCCTATATAAACCCATCGAAGCTCCCACTTCCTCCTCACTAAAAGCCATCGGAGTTCGTCCAAACTCTTCCCAACTCTCTCTATAATCCTCCCAATGTGCCCCAAGATCCCAAGAAGCCTCTCACAAGCCTCTCTCTAGCCTTTGGAAGCACACTTCCAAGTAAGGGTTTTTTCTTCCTTTCTCATTTTTGTCCAATATTCTTTAAGTTGTTTTTCCCTTTTAATTTCAATTATAAATGTTGGGGTATGGTTTCACACCTCCCTCATACTTCCCTATTTATGTTTGAATGATGGGATACCCTTTATCTCTCATTAAATGCCTCCCATGGACACCTGTTACTATGCCGAAATTTCGAAAGGAACTTGTCTCTCCTCTTTTACATTCAAGCAATACTTTTGTATCATGAATATAAATTCCATTTCAATTGTTGGGACATGTATCTATATGACCTCATTAATATCCATTACATGTAAATATGATGAGGAACCCCTTTCTCTCTCATAAACCACTTTTATGAATTCTTATGTCACGCCGTTACGCTGCCGAAATTGCACCGATTTTCCAAGCCAATGCCATTGTGTAGGGAATACCATGCCCATTTCTCCATCAAAGGTATTCACCTTTATGAACATTTAATTATTGATTATAAAGTCTTATGTATGAATTTCAAATTCCTTTATCGTGGAATAAATGATTATGTTTTATGAATCCATGTTTTATGATCCATGTGGAACACTTGTGCATGAAATGAAATGATTAAGAAGGGTGCACCCTTATAGTGCTCCAATGCATTGGGTAAAGTATAGTATCATGATACGTCATGTTAAAAGAGTGTTGACTCATGCTAATTCAAGTGCAACGAGGGTTTACTCATGATTTATGTGCAATGAGGATTTACTCATGCTTCATGTGCAATGAGCCTTGGATCATGCTAATTCCATGTTAAGTGTTGTTACCACATTTCCATGTTATGATTATCATGATTTATCATGCCTTTATGTTCATGTTTTTCTTATGCTCTATTGATATGTCTATTGTATAACATGTATTTTACTCCTCATGTTATTCCATGTTTTCTCCCTTACTGGGCTTTATAGTTCACCCTTTTCTTATGCATGTCCTCAGGTTATCCCAGGCATGCTAAGTACGAAGGAATGTAGTGGTCATGTAAAGGAAGTTTTCAATAAAGATGTTGTATTTCATGTTTTAAGTTTTTATGTAATGATCCTAAGACTCAAAGACACTAAACCTCTCGATCTTCTTTGTTGTATCAAGTGATGTTTTATGTAATAAATCATGTTTAAGTTGTAATAAAAATCAGGGTTGTCATATGGAGAACTACTGCTAGCTCAAGTTCATGCGTTGGGTAATTTTTCTCATGAGGCCTCAACTTACAATATCCATATGCAACAAAATTGTCTTCCTAAATCAACACTTCTATTAGAATAATTCTTGATGCATCATAGAAGACAATGTTACCTATACCTGGCTTGGGGAGAATTAGAGTAGGTGACGATAAAATACTCCCTTTTAGCTCCTAAAAGGATTTATCACATGCTTCAAACCATGTGAAATTGACACCCTTCTTTGTAAGACTAGTAAGAAGTGAATAAAGGTGAGAAAATTCTTATATGAAACACCTGTATTATCTAGCCATCACCAAGAAACTCCATATATCAAACATGTTATTGGGATGCTCCCAGGAAACTATAACACAAACCTTTTCAGGGTCAAAAAATACTCCTTATTCTGAGATAATATGACATAATAAGTGGACTTTGTCGGTCCAGAAGTGTCAATTAGAAATCTTGGCATAAAGCTGATTCTCTCTCAGTGTATTCTGGATGATCTAAAGATGTTTGGCTTGGTTTATACGAGTACAAGAATACACCAATATGTCCTCCATAAAGACCACCAAAAAAGAGTCCAAATAAGGGTGAAAAAACCTATTCATAAAATCCATGAAAATGGCAGGCATGTTTGTAAGACCAAACAACATAACAAGGTACTCATATAGACCATACCTTCTATAGAAAGCTATATGAGGTATGTATGATGGTCTAAATCGCACCTGATGATAACTTGGTCTCAGGTAAATCTTAGAGAAGGTCTTTTCTCCTCGGAGCTGGTCAAATAGATCATCTATTCAAGGAAGTGGATACCAGTTCTTGATCATAATCTCTTTCAACCGTCTGTAATCCATGCATAGATGTATGGTTCCATCTACCTTCTTGGTAAAAAGTGTGGGAGAACCACAAGAGGATGTACTGGGTCATGTAACTCCCCGACCCCTGAATCCCAGAGTCGGTGAATTATTACATAACATTGGCATGATTACAAAAGATAAAGTCTCGAAATTCCAATTATTTTATTGGCCTTGGAAGTACTAGATACATTTATAAGGTTTACATTACATCATAAAATGAAAAACTACAACAACATTGTTTCCATAGACCACACTCATATCCCCTCAGACTATCCCTGCAAGTAAGTCATAAAATACTTCTTCACATCCTGGGAAAAATAAAACATAGAAAGGGGTGAGCTCAGATGCTCAGAAAAGATAACAATATAGCGGAAACTTTCATAAATAAGCATAAACATTTAAGTCAATGTAGAACTAAAACAAACGCCTTTTAAACATGAACTTCAGCATAATATGGAAAAAATAAAATGAAATAATGCCATTTACTTATTCACATGGATATTCTACTAGTCGAATAATCACATGCAATATCAATAACCACATTCATAATGATGTAATGCATAATGCCAGACTATCATAACCACATATTCAAGGCCTCGTGCCATGAAAACAAATAAGATTTTGTCAAGGCCTTGTTCCAAGACACTAGTTTGTCTCATGAGACATAGCAATGCATCAAGGAGCTATAGTGGGCTCCACCCGTCACTTACTAAGTCCAATTCATTCCTCATATGAACAAGATTAAACATAACACAAACATTCGTTTTAAAACTAGCATACAAAATTTCAATACATTATCCAAAAACCATGAATTGTATAAAAATAGCACATCCACAATCAAACATAACTCATTAAATACAATAAGGAAGATTGTATTGTTACATATTAACCTCAATAGAGAATAATAAAGGATATTGACATAGATGAAAATAATCATCAAAACTATTTGAGAGAAATATCCCCCTTTTTCTTGAAAACACTTTAAAGTCACACTATTTATCAGAAGCCATTAAAAAATTGATTTTTGAATTAATGTGTCCCATACCACTATGAATATTTTAAAAGGAATTTTAATTTTAAAACTTTAATGTCCATATAAATAAATCCTTAAAACCATTTTTAAAACATGGACATTAATGAGAAAGATTTATAATAATAAATCTTTAAAACATTTAAAATGATATTTTAGTTAGATTTCCTAACCAAAAGAGAGACACTTGAATACAAATAATTTAGGTAATCAAAACTTTCTAATATCATGAGAATAAAGGGATTCATGATATACTATGTCAAAGTAAATTATATACACCGTATAAAAGTGATTTGGTGTATAATAATAAAGAAGTCTCAATGGAATGTAAATTGAGATAAAAACTCTAATAAAGACTGTATCCTTAGGTTACGTATAAATGAATGAAATAATTATGTGTGACAAATATAAATACACTCAATATGATTGGATTTTTAGTGTAAATAAATCATAGGACATTCACACATATTCTTTTAAAAACAACACCAATGAATTGGATGTTTAACTCAATAAATGGAGATTGAGTTAAAAATACTCTTATCAAGTTCATATCGACGACTTGAGAATTTAAAAATGGAGTGATTATGTGAATCAAAATTATATCCACAGAAAGGGGAGTGGAAATTATGACATATGAAAATGAATAGTGATTCCACACATAATCTTAGAGTAAACTAATCAATGAAGTAAGCGTAGAGTCGAATGAGCAGAAATTCAAATTTCAAATTCCCTTATCGATTTGGTAACTTACGAAACATACTGCTATGAAATAAGGATCATACAATGATGATTTAAATATCCATAAATTAAATTATATTACACATTGAATACAATCATGGGCAGTACACACACCACATGTAATAAATAAGTGGTGAATAATGGAAATCTCACGGAATTAAAAGTGAGATAAGAAACCCCTTACTTTGTACTTTTTCCTGGGTCAAGGGTAGGTTATCCTCCTATATAATGGTGAAATAATTTTTATTAAATTATACAAGAATCATATACATTAATATGATATCATGTATGATCTTTTAACATTTCATTGTTATTAATATCTTAGTATTATCGTCGTTTTGGGTATTAACTTACACGTTTTCTTTTATTTGTTTTATTACATAAGTTTTGTTTGTTATGGATAGGTTGTATCGTATTCATATCCAGAATTATATTAAGTCCTTAAAAATTATTTTTAATCATAAAATTAGAATTAGACTTGTATGGATACAATGGGGAATGAATCTCATTGTGTTCGTGGAGACGGTAGTCCGTACGTACGCACGAGCGATAATATCATTATTGTTATATTAAAATTATATATAATTGGATGGTATATCATATATACAGAATCATTATCATTTTATACTTATTATTTACATGAATTACACATCATTATTATACCCATCCATATAGTAATGTATTGAATAACAATTACACCACAACATGGAGACAGTAGGCCGTACGCACTCACATATGGTGACATGTCATTCAAAAGATGGATAGATTACTGAATTTGGTTGTACCATATTTTTAATAACATTATATTATATAGAATATACTGGATTTATTATTTTAGAGTGTAAATAACAAGGAAAGAAGAAGTTGAAGAAGAAATGAACTTGAAAGAGGGTGGTGAAAACGTTACCTCCTCTTCGGGTTCTTCCTTTTGATTTGATCAAAAGGGATCCTTAGGATGGATTTCTGATCAAACTAAGGCCTCTAGATTGAATTTAGGGAAGTTGGGAGTATATTTGGGTGGAGTTTGGACGAGACAAATGGATTTGAAGGTGTGAATTAGTGATAGGGGGAGTGCCCTTTTATAAGAGGGGTAAGGGGCACCTTTGGAAAAGCTAAAAATATTATTTTATAATAAATTCATATTCGGTTTATAATGGCTCAAAAGTGTATTATTTAAAGGTTAAGATGGGGAGAGGTCGAACAAAACTCAACCAATAGGTTTTATACCGGTTTGGGTCACATTATTAACCTTATCATTATGTTTTAACTCTTAGTTAATTAGTTTGACATTTACCATGTCTCTTTGTATTTTTATATTATATGGTTAATAAACTTAATATAAACTTTCAAGAGACCCCCAAGTGTTCCATTAATGATACAACTATCATAATACAAGTCTTTTGGCCGAACTATATATTTTTATGAATAAAATATCAATTAATAATATAATATTCATTTTAAATACTCTTTTATGTCGCTTTTGACACTATTTGGAATTCGATTTTTGTGAAAATCATAATAGCATGATTACTTAGAAATAATTTAATTAAATAAATATTAAGATGTCATATTATCCTAAAAAATTAGTTTAATTCATAAAAAGTCTCAAATTACATTTATTTGGATATTTATAATATCAATTATTTCAATATTTCATTAATTTGGTAATTACTGCATCACCATTGTGTCATAAATAAATTAAATTATTTAATGTCTAAAAATTATAAATAAAATACCATTATGTATGAAATGGTTTTATCTTTATGATGAATATTTACAATCAAATTTATCTTATGTATAACCATATATTAAAATTTTATTAGTAATTAAACTTTGATTTTAACTCTTTTAACTCTTCTTTGAATTAAATAATAATAAATGTCCAAATCTAATCCAAGTGGACTTAAATGATAAAATTTTATTCCTAAGGTTGTTTCTGGTATAGATACACTTGGTCAATAGAATTAGGACATGTGTTAGGGTAATATTAATATCATTTTTACCCTTAATTACCCTATTTACTTTTAACGGTGGTAAATAAAAGTAAAAAGTTACTATTCACCAAAAATTATTTTCATCTCATTGAACCACATTTTACTCCTTGATATTAACCATGTCTCTCGGGTTTTCGAAATTCCACTCACAGAAGCGGTAAAATTAAGTTTTATGTGAATTTCCAAATTCTCCTAGGAGGTGGGTAAAAGATGGTGAAAAGTTCGATAAAATTTATATATATATAAAATTATTCTAAACTAACTCCAATGAATTACATTGATCTTATATAGGTATTACGCATCTATTTTGACCTTAATTAAATTGAAATAAAATAAATAATTATTTAAGTAAAAATTCGGTTTTAAACTATAACTCAGTGTTTTTCACTATTCATCAAAAAATTGAAAGTTTTCAGAAAAATACCAAAAATTCACCCTAAGATAATTGCGATATTTCGAATCCAAAAATGAAGTCCATTTTGAAAGATAAAATGTATAAAATTTCAAAAAGTGGGTATTAATATTCATAACGGCTAGTTTGATTGGTTGAGGTGTGTGTTAGAACTCGAAGTTGCGTACAACTCATGCTACAATATTAATCAAAGAGAAGCGTACCGTGGAAGCTTGGGGTGTTATAGGCCATATAAAACCTTTGGCATATAAATCCTCTAACTTCCACTTAAGCTCATGAAGCTCTGTATGTTCATCCTGTAAGGAGAAATGGACATTGAAGCTTCTCTTCGAACAAGCTCGATTATAAACTCTACCTCTCTCTCAAGAGGTAAGCGAGAAAAATCATCAGGAAAGACATCCCTGAAACGATACACTACTGGAGGGAAATCAGATTGATGTAAACCCTGATCCTCCATGAAGTGATTTTCAATTTGGGCAGTCACTCAACCTAGCCCATGATGTTCTGGTCTATATCTACCAGTTTTGACACCCCACTCACCCTTATGTAGATAAATAATGCCCTATGGTGATGTAAAAGATACCCTACGACGATAGTAGTCTACAAAAGTATGATAGTGAACCAACAAATCCATCCTGAGAATGACATCGAAGAACATCATCTCAAGAACAAAGAGGTTTCATAAGAAAGGGAAACTGCCTACCTCATGGGGACAGTCCTTACACTGGAATATTCCCTCTGTTTGTACCCCTAATGGCGTATCTAGGGTCATTACCCCATATTAATACCATATCTCTAGTCCGAGACTTTCCAGAATAGATATAGAGATAAAAGAGTTTGAAGCGCTTCTATCAAATAAAGAAGATACTATAGTAGATGTAACTAGAATAATACCTCATACTTTAGATAGTCCTACGACCTGATCCTCAGGTATTGGTTACAGTGCATGAAAATGACATGATCCAAAATCCTGTGAAACAGATTTAGTACCATGATCAAAACTACTCTGTTGGTGCTGCAAGTGATCAGGGGTATGGCTACCACAACAATGCACTCCTCCTCAGCTAGACCTGTCTTTTCTATTCCAACTACCCACCTGATGTGGCATAATATAACTCACTCCTGATAGTGGAGCTGGTGTAGATCATTTTCCACTTGAAGATGGTGGAAAGGTCTTGCAGAAATGCTAAAGATTCCCCAAACGACCGCAAGCTCGACACTCCATTAGGTCTCTATCACATTGAGGCCTTTTGTGCCCCTATCTTCCACACCAATGACATACCAAAGAGCTATCAAAATGGGTACTATGGTTGTCACTTCCCTGATGAGAAACCTAGAGGGAAAATTTCCTTCCACCAGAAGAACTGCTGGCCTAACGTGACACTGATCCTCTATGCCTGGTACTATTGTCATCCCGTAGGTTATGCTCAATGATAAGAACCTAATTGATTATTTCAGAAAAAGTATGTTGGGAAAAGACATGGACCTGTATATGGATGGCATACTAGAGCCCATCCTAAAAAATATAGAATTTGAAAGCTTATCTCTAGCTAGGATCGGTGCAAAGAACTGTAACTTCGTTTAATGTGCTGAATATTACAGGACTGAAATTGAACCCTGCTTGAGATGCATGAACTCTTTTTCACTATCAATTCTCCGAATTTGAGGAAAGAACTGATCATAGAAATCTGTCTAAAAATCATCCCATAAATGACCTGATGAAGACCAACATAGTTAATCATATCCCACTAGCGCTTAGACGAATCCCGAAACATATATGTGGAAAGCTTGACCCTCCACTCTATAGGCATCTCTAGATTCTCAAAGATTGATATGGTTTCTTCTAGCCAAGACTTAGTAGCCTGTAGACCACCATCCCTTAACAAAGTAGGAGGATGCTGTTGCTGGAACTCACGAGTCAGATCATCGATCGTGGGTGTAATCCATAGAGCACCATGCATGGACTGCATCAGATATAGAAAACTATCATGAACTAGGGAATCAATACCCATATCAGGTATAGAAGGCAGTGCCTCATGTGCAACTCTTGGAGGTAAGAATGGCGGCTCAAGGCCCACCACATCTAGAGCATGGTTGTCACCACCTTCCTAGAAAACAAAACAAGGATGTCATGGAATTATTGGTCTACAAATGCCAAGAACACACCTTAGAACATTATTAGAAGAAGAAAGATATCATCACTAGCAGGTGATTAATGAAAGAAAACTCACTACCCAAGTCATACTACCCCAAACTACCCACTTAGATGACCAAATATCAGTAAGTTCTCAAGTATAAGTTTCTTGTTATTTTGTAGTTAATTTCCAAGTTCTCTCCTTTACCTTTCGTAAACATGACAAGGTGGGATAAGGATTTGCAACCAATTAATTTTATATTTCAAGATTCACCTTATAATGGATATCCATTTCCGATGAATCAGTGCCCATAAACCTATCACCATAAATGACCCCCATTTATTTATAGCATAGTGGTTCGAATCGGTAAATCACTCATCCTAACCCATGAGGGCCCATGCACCTCATGGATTGAGATAGGAAATCACTCAATCACAACCAAGAGTAATACATATATAAGAAACTATAACTACATCACTCAACAATCATAGTAATATCACGCAATGAAAAGTAGTGAAATGTACCTATATGGAAGGACAATATTCATGACATGTGAATTCTAGGATCCTTTAATGGTTCATGAAAAAATGATCCTTACATTCATTTCATCGAGCCGAGGATTAAATAAAATCCTCAAATAATGTAATATTCAACAACACTGTACAACATGTGCATCCCCCAACGGTGAAATAATATCAACTGTAATAGGAAAAAGCAGAAAAATAATTATAATTTAGGAAGCTTGGTGTTTACCCTGAACATGGGTTCACGACACCCAAAAAAAACTTATGATCAAGTCCCAAGCATTCATATTATTCAATATATTGTCTACAAATAGTAATGAATGAAAAAAACCACATATGATACCAATTTGTGACATCCTGAACCCAGATTCCACTTAAAGGGGGCCCTGAGCCTGGCAGGCCACATAGCCTCAAGCACATCTCCCCAAATACGAGAGGTTTCCAACTGGTAGTGAGGTCCTAGGGTGTGCCTGTGGGGAGACAATTCCCTCATTAACAACGTGTATCACAACAAAGTGAGAGAAAACATAGGTAAATAATGGAAGTAATATATGTAAAGAGAAGGGACAATGGAAAATAGAGACAACCATAATAATAACTGAAATAATTGGAATAGTATTCAACAAATAATGATATTTCATATAATAGAAATATGTAAAACATGGGTACAAACAACAGGAAAAACTTGTTCCACAAAGAATAATGGAAATCAAGGACTATCCCAAACATCCTAAGTTCTAACTTGGTACTCTACTATTAATATCCATCATAAACAATAAGCAATCTAGTGTTTGAAGCTGTATTCTTCCCTTTGTCAACACCTGCAACCATTTAATATGCCCCAAGTACCAAACGATGCCTGAATAGGGTGTGATATAAATCTTAGTGGGCCCCCACCAACAGTGTCTATAAAATTTGGCCCATGTAATAGAAATGTAATAGTGTGGAGACATGCATATATAAAGTAAAGTAGTATAATGTAACTAAATACACAAGTACCTGCTTCATCTATTGATTGGTGTCTAAATATGTCAACAATTCATTCTTTCATTATTTACAATTTTAGGTTGATAAATCTCCTGAGGTAGATCCAACACTGACATCACCTCGTGATAGTATAAATAGTGAAGGTTCCAAGATGTAACAAGGCAACCATGATCAATGATATTTAATAGTGTAGTCCCAAGGTGATAACAAAGGTGACATAGACCTCAAGGGTCACCAACTCAGTAGTAACTATATCCTTGCTAAGGATAAGAGTGTAATCCAAGGAGAATGAAAAAGGAATTATATAATAATGTGCATACCAAATCTAAGGTGATTGTCCAAGGTAAGATGGAGCTAAGTAGAGACAGGGCCCTATGAGATGTAACCATTATACCTAATTTTCAATTCTGGATCCAAGGAGTTTATCTAAGGAATATAATAATAATATGGAGAGATCGTACGGTGTCATACTAGGAATCCAAGAACAAACGAGGATCAACATCTAGATGATTCTCAACCTCAGAAAGCTATATACTTGAATTGGAGTGGTGTTCCAGAGTGTTCATGGAATTCCCTAATAGTAATCCAAGGTGATCTCAAGTTAGGTCATTTCTATTTGATTATAAAGTCATGTAACATTTCATTCAGTTCAAGCCCAACCTTTCATTAGTGTGACAAGGTCAAGTAGCATGAAACCTTTTTATCAAGTGATCTGGTTCAAGCCTTGCCTTCTATTAGTGTGACATAGCCATGTAGCATGCAACCATTAATTTAATAAATCTTAGGCATATTCCATAATTTAAGGTTCATTATGCTACCTTCAAATAATATGGCAATAGGTGCTACAGATATGAAACAAATTAATCATTCACATTTAATTGTCAATTTGAAGAACATACCATAGGCGGGTCAAGTGGTACACATACATGGTACTTTCCATTATGTTATTCACAATATAAATCAATCCATTTAATATAGTAATGCTTAACCTTAGACCGATCAATCCATGGAAAGCCCAAATGGTGGCACACACGTGTAAAAACACTGTACCACAATTATGGATTATCCTTCTAAAGGGATTTTGAGGAGGTGTATACCCGAGGAAGACATGATTACCATTTTAGATATTTTCAATTTTTTCCCCATAAGGAGGATACCAAAGGGTAGAGAGGACATCTCAAAAGGATTGTAATGTTGTATTCTACTATCTATCATTTTTAATGTATGATAAGAGTTTAGTGGTAGGAGGTGATAGATTCCTTGTGATGGGAAATATTAAAAGGAGGCAAGAGATCCATTAAAATGTAATTGTATTTGTTGTTATTTTTTATGTTTGGGGCTTGGAATTTATAGTAAAATTCACATATTCTCATGGTAATGAGTATACATTAGTGGTTATTAGATAGATTTATAAAAGGTCATAGGCTGTGATACTTCTAGATAATCAAGCTAATAGTGTTTCTAAATCCATTAAGAAGAGTATTTTATCAAGATTTAGAGTTCCTAAGACTTTTATCACTAATAATATAACTCATTTTAAGAATTATAAATTCAAACAATTTATGGAAAAGTATAGTTTTGTGCATAAAAAAGAACAAATTTCCATCCATATTCTAGTGGAAAGGTTGAGATATCAAAAAGATAATTGAAGATAACCCTAGATAGTACTATTTAAAGTTTTAGATAATATTGCTCCTCAAAACTTAATTAAGGTTTGTGGGCCTATGAAACTATATAATAGACTCACATAGGGGCGTCCCCATATATAATTATATTTGGTAGAAAATTCTAATTTCCTATGGAATTATAACACAAATATTATTAGTTTGTGAAGGTTTCAGACTACGACATTAAGATTTATGGTTAAAGGAGATTACTAAAGTTGAGTGTGTTGTATGATATTAGGAGAGAATAAGATAAAAATTCTACTATTTAAAAATAATAAACTAAATATTTTCATGACTAAATAATATAAAATATATATTTTAGTACTGGTCAGAAGGTGTTAAGTTTCAATTATATATTGAAGTTTTTTTCTAGGAAAACATAATTCGAAATGGTATTACCCTTTCACCACCCTTAACTTATTAATAAATTATGCTATTGAATTGGTATAAGAGAAAAATAGTCCATTATTGGTCAATGGTAAAAGAATCAAACATTACATTGAGGGGTATCCAAATGGATTGACTGCTGTTTTTGTGCTTAAAAACTAGACATTCTATAAGTTAAACTATAGATGTTAAACGTAGTGCTTTAAAAGATTCAACTGATGGTTATTTGGTTTTTGTTTTTTTTTCATTTATTATAAATTGGAATAATATATTTTTTGTTTTATTGTCTATTGATCATATTTCACATAACATTAAGGGAAATGTGCTCTTTTAAACTCATTATAATAATTTGGTATATTTTTTAGTGCTTGGGATAGCATGGAATATCAATTTGTTTCCTCCTTGGTGCAATAAAAAATTAACCCTAAAGTGAATTTTAATTAGAGACAAGAATTACAGTATTTGCAGAGTAGAAACTCAGTTACTTTTCAAGCCCCATAGGATCTGAATGCTATATAAATTTTGAATAAATTTCCTTTAACATCAAAAATTTGGTTGCATTTTTAGAGTAAAATTATTGAAATCATATGTCTATTTATTCTTATAGGACTTGGAATTAGGTAATCAAATATTTTATCCAGTGGAAAAAAGGGAAGTTTTATGGATGATTTTAATAGAGTAAAGACTCTATGTTAGGGGTGTTCCTATTTAATATTTTATCTATCTTGGATTCTTTGCATATGTTTTTTTCTTGTGGTTTTAGTAGATAAAATTACTAAAAGTTGATTTCTTTGTGGTTTTTTCATGCTGATATCATTAGAAAAATCTTACTGGTTTATACTTCTATTTACATGTATTTGTTTACTAAAAATATGGTTTCCATGAATGTTTTATGCATTATTTAAAATTTATTTGAATTTTAACATAAAACACATAATATTTTTTGAAAATGATTCTTATGAACTAAATTTATTATTTATAGATGGTTGGAAAAAAGTTTCATGTTCTTCATTTTTCTGTTGTTTGTTTTTTGAAAAAAATATTCTTTTTAAGATTTAAAAAAATCCAATGATTATTATTTTGAGCTACTAAATTACAAAATCATTTTTAACATAAAATAATTTGATTATTTATTACAACTTGATGTTTCAAATTAGGGAAAATGTTATGTTTTAATTTTGGGTGAGGGTTCTTTATATGTGATAAAGTATATTTAATTGTGTTCAATAAAAATTCCCTTGATTTGTTTTTCAAAATTGATTATATTTAATCATCATTTTAAATTTTTATAGGGTTAAAATTTTTCTTAAAATTGTAAATTATTTTGAAACTTTGAGGTGGTTGATCATTTTTATTTCCTCATGGATTACATCTAATAACATCCTTTCATCAATTTCTTGAACACTCTTTTTTACGGGAAAATATAGGAGTAGGTTTTAAATTTTAAATTAAATTGTAATCTCTTTATTTAATTAAAATTGAAAATATTTGCATCTAAATAGTCTAATAAATGAACTCCTAATTCTGGATGAGCTTTGTATTTTAAAACTATTGGATGAGTTTTATTATGGTAAGCTATTAATTATTATTTTCCCTCACTCATCCATCAAGATGTGTCTAATTATACTGAGTTTCTAAGTTATGTATGTGTGTTCACAAAGGCGAAAAGAGATGTTTGTGAGAACAATTGAATGAAAAACGAGGCTGGTTTAATTCCTTTAAATTTTTTTAAATTTTTTCAAGAATTTCAAAACTAGAATCCATATTTTTACCAAAAATTTTATTTTTGAGAGATAAATCATAAATTTTTTACTTGAGAGATTCCATTGGAGATTTTTTTTGAAAATAAGATCATTATTGTAATTATAATTATTTCATTTAGAGAATAATTAACACTCTGATTATGTTAAATTGATTTCTTGAAGATAAAAATGGATTATGTATTGGATAATTTTATTTGGGTTTATTTTGAAATATTTTTTTACATATATTTTATGAAATTTTAGTATTTTTGGGTATTAAATGTATTTTAATTGGAAATATTGTGAATCATGTTATTATGATTTAATAATGTGTTATTTTATTATTTTCTTGAAAATGACTTCTTTTATTATTTTCTTGAAAATGAGAGTTTTTGGTGCTTAATTTATGAATGTTCTATGTTTTAATTTATATATATTTAAAACTTTTATTTAATTTTTTTTGGTGAAATTTCAATTTCAATGTTGTTTTGGAGGAGTTTTAATGATTCTTGGGTTTAGACTAGCTAGTATTTTCAAAGTTCCTTTTTTTAAAGTAAATATACATTTTTTTGAAAAAACATTCTAATATTAGTATGTGAAGTTTGAATTTTTTTTTCAAAAAATATGTAATTTGAATTAGTCTTCAATATGATAAGTTCTTAAGGGTCATTTTCATCTACTTGATGAAGAATTTGGAACATTGAATATTTTGTATAAGTAAAATAAAAATAAAAAAGTGTTATTTTGTGTAGAAGAATAAACAAATTTGGCCATGTAAACTCTGTGACATTCATTTTCATTTCATAAGGGTCACTGGCCACCAGTTAAGAGTCTCATGGTTGAAAAAATAAAGAGATCTACATTTCATAAGAGCAATAGTATATTTCATAAGAGTAACTTATACAATGTTTTTTATAATTTTAAAAATTCAAATAAATATATTGGAGCTACCTATATTATAAATCTAATTCAAATCCACATGGAGCCCTAATCTCACAACTCAAAATCAATGCAAGGAGGGGCTCAGTTCAATGAAGTTGAGTATTGGGAGGATACTGGAGAGTATAAAGCGAAGACATGGATATTAAATCAAGACACATTTGTATCTAGGTGTAGATTTCTTAGGACCAATGCTAGATGTATGATAGGGTAGTGTATTTGGTTTGAAGGGTTATCTTAAGTGACTGTGAAGTTGTAACATCCTGGGTTTTTGAGTGGTTCGAAATTCCTCAACCTGTTTAAATTTATGAGTTTGGTGAGCATGCCAAATTTTTATTGATATTTAGTACCTAATTATGGGAGTTTTATTGATTAAAGGACTTTTTTAATGGGTTTAAGGCCCAGTATGTACATTGGGATTTTAGATGAGTTTTGGGTGCAGTAGAACCTACAAAATCATTTTTGGGAAAGCAAAAACATATACACGTGATTAGATTTAACCTTGCGTCCTCCTAAGAGAAACCATGTAGACCACCATTTGCACCAGATAGGGTTTGATAAACCATGTAGGTGAGGGTGAATGGCCATGTGAGACCTCTATAGTTTTTAATAGAGGATAATCACATGGTCTATGCACGGTTTTTAAAACCATGTTCCTAACCATGTGTAGTATGGTATATGAAAAGTGGGAACCACACAGTTGGTGCTTGGTTAGACAAACCGTGTGGTTCATTAAAAAGTCTAAAATTACATTTTTACTCCTCCCACATATTTCCTCTGTTCCTTCCTTCTCCACCATTTCTCGTGCATAATAAGGGACTCCTCTTATTTCTCTCCCCCTTAGGATTTGAGCCTCCTCTTCCATCTGAGCTCCGATTCAAGATCTGTTGTTGGATAAAAATTCCTCTTGATAAGGCCTTCAATCTAAAGTCTTCTCTTTCTATTTTATCTTTCCACATAGAATGAAAAACCCATGAAAACTCTTTTGACCTATTTTTAGGGAAGTCATCTAAAACAATGATTTATCTTGTTTTGGATTGAGTTAAAGGACGATATCAGATAATAAAGTGCCTATGAGTATAAGGTAGGTGGTTCCTAGATTTCTAAATAATTTTATAGGTGTTGTGGTGGTGCATTCCAAAATTAACTATTGGGTAGACCAAGTGAGATCCTAGATAAAATGATGCTTGTATTTAAATTAATTTATTAATGACATGGGATGCTTTTGGGTATGCCCTATCCTATTAATATATTCTAAGCCAGGTATGGGGATTATGACCAACTAGGAGGTATAGAAGGTTTTTTTTAATTTATTTAAATTGTATACATTGATTGCAATGGTTCTTTTAGATTGTGATTGGCTATAACAAATGATCAAAGTGATATTTATCAGCTACAATGAGGTATCATGGTATTTAGGCTGAGGAAATTTCATGAGATATTTTTTGGTGATGATGATCACTAGGTTGAGGTGACATGGTCATCATGATTGAGAATATGAGGTAGTCATGATGGGGGAATGACCCATGTGATTTGAGATGGTGATGAACATTGGGATTCAGTGACATGGTTACCGAGGCACGAGGTGATTGATGATGTGGATTAGGTATTGTTCAGTGATTACCACTCACCATTGTTGGTTTACATACCATTGGAGTTGTGTCGCATAGATATGACTTAATTGAGGTGGTTTTAACTAATTGTTATGGGTGGAGGCCTCATTGATATTACAGTTTAGGTGATGGTGTTGACCATCAAGTATGTTGGAGGTTCTCACCATAGAAATACATGTGGATGGTGATGGACCATCATGAGATGGTGTTGAAACTATCAATTGGGGTATGAGAGTTACCGTTACACTTGAGGCTGATGAGATGGGATTATGGGAGGATGGATATCATCATGCCTCAGGACATCATGCTGTTGAGCCGAACATTATTATTTATTGGAGTATGGATATCTCCATGCCTCAGGGCGTCCGGTTGTTCAGGCAATGTGGACTTACTGAGTGGAGGTCTGAGGAACCAAAGAATTATTGTTTGGGCATTCTGTTAGGATTCCATATAATTGGTTTATGGTATGGAAGGTTTCATATGGAACGAGGTGTTGAGTGACATGTTATAGGTGGAACTTGATGGTTCACCTGATATGATCTTTCATCAGGGTATGAATTGGGAACCAATAATGGGTCTTTTCTCTAAAAATATAAATATATAGATCTATATGTTATTATATATATATATTTTGGGGGTATGTGATCAGATATATTTTGGCATTGGATAAGGTAGGTAGAGTGCTCACCTGAGTCTGTTGAGCATAAGTGGAGTAGGTAAAATATTAAATATGTGTACATAAACAATGTATTTATATTTTTCATACACATGAATAATTATGGATGTAATACATGAACACATTGGTGCTGGCCTACCAAGTTCATTATCACACCAAACACAGGCCCCTCAGGATGAGTGTAGACTTTATGTCTGTGAGATCAGGCATGGGATCCGACATAGGAGATATACCATAGTGATCAGAGTTATAAATTTTTTTTGGGATAGATGGAAGTGGAATATGGTGGTTCTTATGCATCTTATAGAGTTGATTTTGAGCTTTTGTATTCTTATTACATGAATTAATGTGTTCATCCATGGGAGACCTTGCTGTCTACTATTTTGTATGACCTACTGACTTGGGTCTCATTCTACAAATTCTTATGCCCTTGGGATTATTTATTACTGCTATCATTATTATTATTATTATTATTATTATTACTATTCTACAAATTTTTATTTTTTACTTCTTCTATTTATGTTCCTTCTTCCAATGCTATATTTTTTATATGGTCCATTATTATTATCACCACCTAAGGGTATAATATCCCCAATATCACCTAATCAGACCCTCACTACTAATCAAAAGCCTTTGGAATATGGGTAGAAATTCCTAAGGTCTAGTGTCTAACACACCCAAAGCGCCATTCAGGTGGAAAACCAATTAGGGATTCGATAAATGATATCAAATGAGTTTTCTTTTCCTTTTGGGTCATACTATTCGGGCTATGGTAGATCAAAGACTAGGATGTAGTTAGAACTAGGTACATAGCTTTTTAGGCATCTGAAGCCCCATGAACAGGGGATAGAATAAGAAAATAGTGGTGGGAAATTTATGTTTTTCTATGTGATTTTACAATTGATTTTATTTTCACCTAGAGTGGCTCACTTGGGTGCGATGGTTATCTATTATGTGGCTTTTGACCCTTGGCCCAATATTTAAAGGGCGGATTATTTATTCATCAAGATAGGCACTTAGGTTCATATGATGTATGATTTAATTGAGATTTTCATTGGGAACCTGGAATGCACTAAGAGGTGTTGGGTTGTTTAAAGTGTCAAAAAGGAAGCTAAAAAATATTTTATTGCTTATCATTTTTGATGGCATTATACTCAACCATTCCAGGTATGTTGTTCAAATGAGATTGACATGTGATTCTATATGGATGTGATATATGTCCATGAACCTAATAAGGGTAGGTAGGGATTATAATATGGGTGAGTTGTTTAAAGTGTCAACAATGAATCTAAACAGTGTTTTCCTATATAGCCTCTTTGGTGGAATTTTACTCCACTACACTATATTGATAATTTCGGATTCTTGACTCTATTATGGGTAGGAAAGAGGACATGATGCTGGATTATATGTGATGCCTGACTCTATTATGGGTAGGTAGGGGGTCATGAGGTTAGATGATATGTGATACATAACCCCAATATGGATAGGTAAGGGGAATTGAGGCAAAATTTCTTGTGACATAGGTGCGGTAGGGGAGTGTAATGGTGGAAAGATGTGATGACTTTTATATATTTCCCTATCTGTGATATATATATGTTTTGTTATGTTTGTTTAACCATGGTATTAGTATTTAGCATGATTCCACCTAGATGTCTTTTGGTGGAGTGTCTGGAGGGTGGTGATATGGTGCTGCATGGGTGTGCATGGGATGGGGCCCTAAAGGGTTGGTATGATCAAAAGCCGTAGGTACAAGCTCCAATATAGGTGAGACAACTAAATAATATGGAAGAATTTGGGCCATGGTTAGACGACTAGCTCAGGGTGATCCTGGTTTATTTCATATAGATTATAAACAAGGGATATCAAGTAGATGAGCCTTCTATGGAGTATTTTACTCATGAGTTCCAGTATCAGTACCCACCACTATTTACAGGTGAGGGTGGACCATAGATAATAGAGAATTTGATCGAGTCAGTGCAGACTATCTTTGACCATCTTGAGACACCCATAGGGAGGTGGGTAAATCTATCTACATATATTCTCATAGGACTAGAAAGGAGTTGGTGGGGATGGATAGGTTTAGGTAGGTAGACATGAGAGACTTTATTGGAAGTATTTTGAGGCTAGGTTCTTTATGTACTTATTTTCGGAGACCTTGAGGGAGGATAGAGCCCACAAGTTTATAAATATCTAGTAAGGGGACACATCCGTCATGTATTATGAAAAACCTTTTATAGACTTGTCTCATTTTTTCACCTAACATGGTTATAAATGACATCACCAGAGTGTAGAATGTGGAAGATGGATTGCGGTATGCCATTAAAGCTCAGGTGAACATCTTCAGGATTTTATCCTTCTATGAGGTGGTCAATCTAGCATTGATATATGAGTGAAACTTAATAGATCGATCATATTCAAGTTAGGTGATGGTGTTAAGTGAGCTGAGCGGTGATTCATTATGTATAAGAAAGAGAGGCCATGGGGAGTCTCATCAAGGAAGTCAGACTAGATATCATGGCAGACCACCAAGGAGTGGGTCTTTAGTTGTGTACTTCTAGTGCAGTCATCCATGGAATGTCTAGAATCAGAGTGATAAGACTCTGAAGGAGAGTTAGGAATGTGTCTAGATATAGAATCTTGAGAGGTTTTGTAGGAAGCCTTCTTGGAGAACAATGAGTAACGGACCGGGTCAAACTCGTTGATTTGAGGTAAGACTGGGAGTGGTACTAGGATTTGGTATCCAAGATTCAGTAGCATGATGATGTAATGAATGATATATAGAGATCCAATAGTGGGTTCAATGTCTAGTTGCTCGTTTATCTCTACAGGGAGGCTAAACCTTGGGTAGTAGGGCTTCAGGCCAGGTGCATGCTGTTGAGCTACCTGGTGCAGTGAAATTCAGGGAGCCGATGACAGTTTGAGGTACACCTTGGGCTTGACCGAGTTTCCTTTTGTTTTTTCCTGGATAGTTTTGATACATTAGGTACATGTGTATTGTTTTTAGATTAACTAGGCACTAGTTAGTATGTTTTAATTAGTTATGATGTTTGATATATATATATATATATGAGGTTCATAGGAATCATTATTTTTTGTGGGAATTGATGGAGTACATGATATGTATGAGGTGAATACGCATAAAGACTATGATGGGAATGTATACATATATATGATGTTGAATTATTTTTTGATAATCTGTTGAGATATATGATCTTGGTCATCTGATGAGATGCAGGTTATTATGGGTGTCATTTATGACATCAGTAGTCATGGATATCTGATGAGATGCAGGACATGCTGGGTTTCAAATATGACACATGCATGATTTGAGAACCTGATGAGGTAAAATAATGAAAACTCATCATGGGAGAACATTTATGTTTAATTATGGTCAACAGACCCTCAAAATTTTTAATTTTGGACGGAGAAGTGACCGAGTAAGTAACTACTAATGTGGGGAACACCTAAAGGGGAGTTGACTTATGTTTGATTAACTAGGGTAGACCAGGTTTATGTAATGATATTGGTATGTTAGGTACCATATCATTGTTAGACCTTTATGGTGAAGAGACTGAAACATCCTGGGTTTTTGAGCGGGGTGAAATTCCCCAGCCTATTTTAATTTTTTAGTTTGGTGAGCATGAAAAATTGTATATTGATCTTAAAAACGTAATTGTGGGAGTTTTATTGACCAAAGGCCTTATTTTTAGATGAGGTTTATGTCCTAGAATGTTCCTAGGAATTTTGGATGAGTTTTGGGTGCATTAGATCCAGAAAAATTGGTTTTAGGAAAGCACAGCGAGAGGTGCACAATGGGATTTAATCATGCGGCCTCCTAAGAGAAACCGTATAGACCACTATTTGCACTGAACACAGTTTAAAAAACCATAGAGGTGGGGGGAATGAAAATGAAAAAAATATATAGTTTTTAATAGAGGGTGAATCCCACAGTTTTCAAATGGTTTCAAAAACTATGTTCTTAACCATGCATAGTGTGGTGCAGGGGTACTAGGAACTGTAGGGTTAGTGTATGGTTAACCAAACCATGCGACCAAACCACATAGTTCATTAAAAAGTGGAAAATTACATTTTTTAACCTCCCTTCAATTTCCTATCCTCCTATATCCACTATTTCTCTTGAATATAAGGGGGATCATCCCATTTTTCTCTCCGTTAGGCTTTGAGCCTCCTCTTTTGTCCAAGATCCGATTCATGCACATTGGGGGCTATGGATTCCTATTGGTAACAAATTCAATACAATAGCTTCTCTTACTCTTTTATCTCACCACATGAAATGCTAAACTTGTGTGAACTATTTTACTTATCGTCATGGTGGTCATCTAAAATGACGATTTCTCTCATTTTAGCTCGAGTTAGAGGTTGATATCTGACGATCATGTTTCTACGAGTAGAAGGTAGGTGGTTCTTAGATTTTTCCTTAATTTTAGAGGTTTTTTTGGGGTGTGTTCCTAAATTCAAAATTGGTTTGAATGAGTGAGACCCTAAATAAAATTAATCTTTCCTTGAAATTAATTTTTTTAAGGATATTGGATGTTGTTATGCATGCCCTATCCTATTAATATATTCTATTTCGGGTACCAAATGGGTGGGATAAGAAAGATGTGTATTTTAATTTAATTAAATTGTATATATTTATTGTAATGGTTATATGGGAGAGTGGCGGGATAGGCTAGTGGGTTTAAGTGATATTGATCAACTATACTTTGGAGAAATAGTCATCAAGATAAGGGTGTATACCAAGATATCTGGGTGATGATGATCACCAAGTTAAGGCAGCACGATCATCAAGATTGAGGATATTAAGTCTTCAGGATGAGGGCATGAACTGTGTGATTTGATATGGAGTTGAGAATTATGATTTAGCGTGATGGTCGGTGGGGAATGAGGTGCCAAATAATCTGGATTAGGTATTTGTTGGTGATTTCCAAACACCAGTGTTGGATGATGCACCATTGGAGTCATGTTCACACAGATAGGGCTCAGTTGAGTTGATGTTAACCGCTCATTGTGTGTAGAGGCCTCCATAGATATTGTGTCTTATGTGATGGTGTTTACCATTAGGTATGTTGGAGGTTCTCACCATATAAAGCCACATGGATGGTGATGGACCACTGAGATATTATTTTGAGACCATAGGTTGGGGGATGAGGCTTTCTGTTACACTTGATGGTGATGGTCCAAGATTATGGGAGCATAAATATCATCATTCCTTGGGACATGAGACTATTGAGACGATAGTGATTATTTATTAGAGGAAGAATATCACCTTACTTGGGACGTCACCTTATTGAGATGATGGGGAATTTCTAAGAAGAGGTATGATTGACAAGAGACTTATTTTTTGGGAATGCCTTTAGGACTCTAGATACTTGTTTTATTCCATATAAGGAGTCGGATGTCATGAAGTTTCGGGTGACATGTTATGGGTGGAACCTGAGAGTTCACATGATATGACATTTCATCAGGGGATACCTTGAGGACAAAGATATGGGTCTTCGCCATTGAATATATATATATATATGAAGACCTGTATGGTATTCTAGATATATATTTTTAGGGAACATGATCAGATATCTTTTGGTGTTGGATGAAGTAGGTACAACACTCACTTGTGGTTGTTGAGCACAAGTGAAGTTGGTAAGATATTAAATAAACATAATTTAATAATTTATTCATATTTTGAAAACACCTCTATAATTATGGATGTAAGATAGGAACATGTTGGTGGTGGCCTACAGAGTTCATTCTCACACGCTACATGAGCCCCTCAGGATGCATACAGACTGAATGTCTTTGAGATCATGTAATAAATTAGTCTTGAGAGTCAGACCTCAGTGATCAGAGTTTTACCATTTGTATGGGATGAATGATAGTTCACCATGGAGGATCCTAAGAATCAAATGGAGTCCCTTTTGTGCTTTTTTATTCTTATCATATGTATCAGTGTGGTCATTGATGAGTGACCTTGTTGTCTATTGTTTTTTATGACCAACTAACTTGTGTATTATTTAAAAAATTATTATTTCTTTGGTCTTATTTATTGATTTTGTCATTATCATGCTTTCACTGAGTTCTATTTGTTTCTTCTACTGTTTTTAGTGCTTATTATGATGCTATATTTTTTTATATGGACCATTATTATTATCAGCACCTGAGGGTATATTCTCTCCACTATCTCCCAATGAGACCCTCGCTACTGGTTAGCAACCATTGGTGTATGGGGAGGCACTCCTAAATCCTAGTGGCCAAACATCCTAGAGCACTGTTCAGGTGGAAAACTAGGTCAAGATGATACAAAAGGAGACAATTAATAGTGATGTGTCCTATGTATGTGACAACCCCTCTTTTTATTACACAATTAAACATAATTTATTACATAAACATCACATGATAAAACAAAGAAGACCGAGAGGTCTAGTGTATTTGGGGATTATGATCATTACATAACAACTTAAAACATGAAATACAACATCTTTATTGAAAAATTATTTTACATGACCACTATATTCCCTCGTACTTAGCATTGCATGAGATAACCTGAGGACATGCATAAGAAAAGGGTGAGATATAAAGCCCAGTAAGGGAATAATCATGGAATAACATGAGGAATACAATAAATGTTAGAAAATAGGCATATCAATAGAGCACAATAGAATCATAAACATAAAGACATGACAAAGCATGATAATCATAACATGGAAATGTGGAAACAACGCTTAACATGGAATTAGCATGAGCCAAGTCTCATTGCACATGAAGCATGAGTAAACCCTCACTGCACATGAAGCACTAGTAAAACCTAGTTTCAATTGAATTAGCATGATTAAACACCCATTTCACATGATTTATCATGATACTATACTATACCCAATGCACTGGAGTGCTATCAAGGCACACCTTTCTTAAACATTTCATTTCACGCATAAGGGTGCCACATGGATGATAAAACATTGAATCATTTAACATAATCATTTATTCCACAATAAAATATTGTGGAATAAATACATGAAACTCTTTAAACAATAAGTAAATGTGAATAAAGGTGAATACCCATGATAGATAAATGGGCATGGTATTCCCTACACAATGACTTTGGCTTGGAAAAGTGCAGTGCAATTTTGGCAGCATAACGGCGTGACATAAGAACTCATAAAAATGGTTAATGAGGGAGAAAGATGTGTCTCATCATATTTACATGAAATGAAACGTAAGGGGGTCATATAGATACATTTACCAACAATTTTAATGGAATTTAGATACATGATACAAAATAATTGTTTGAATGTAAATGAGGAGAGAGAAATTCCTTTCGGAATTTCAGCATAGTAATGGGAGTACATGGGAGGCATTTAATGAGAGAGAAAAGGGTCTCCCATCATTAAAACATAAAGAGGGATGCATGGGGGAGGTTTGGAACTATACCCCAACATTTATAATTGAAATTAAAAGGGAATAACAATTTAAAGAATATTAGACAAAAATGAGAAAGGAAGAAAAACCCTTACTTGGAAGTGTGCTTCCAAAGGCTTGAGTGATGCTTGAGAGAGGATTATTGGGAGCTTGGGGAACCTTGAGAGGATTATAGAGAGAGGAGGGAAGAGGTTGGACGAACTAAAAAGCCTTTTAGTGATGAGGAAGTGGGAGCTTGGGTGGATTTATATAGGAAAGGAGAGGGAGTTGTTTGTTATTTAGGTTTGGGACACCTCACATTAAACTAATCACAACCACAAACCAGCCCATGGTTTTTGAAAATATTTTTTACCAAAGGGGAGTGGAAAATAATATTTTATAAGGAAAAATTCCAAACATCTTAAAATAATGGGTTTTCTTCTTTGTAGGTGAGTCACACTCCCAAGGAAAACAATTTAAAATGGAAAAATGTTTAATAAGTCTTGAAGGGTCCACTAAAGCTTTGTAAAGTAAATCAAACAAACCCAAAATCACATTATTTTAATGTTAAAACATATATTTTTCAAACATAAAGTTTATAGTATTTTATTACAACACTATTGGGTCATTATGATTTCATAAAACACATTATATATTTATACATTATTTAATTTTTACCCAAAAATTCGACTGTCTCAAAAAATTATGAAAAATTCACCCTTGGATAATTTCATTATCCTGATTTCCGAAATAATATTCATTTTATCTAAATAATTTCTAAATATGCTAATTTTCACTTTTAAAATAAAAATCGACATTTATTGAAAATTCATGGGTTTTGACAAAAATGGCTTTCAAACCTTAATAAAAATTACAATTGCATTCATAATATTATACAATCATTTATATTTAATAAAAATTAATTTATTAACAATAATAATATTTTATTAATATATTATTTAAATCAAAAATCCATTAATTCATTAAAATAGATTTCTTAGTTGAACATTAACTAAAAATACTATTTGGGCTTTAAAAACTTTTTATAAGGTAACAATAATAAAATGAAAGTATATTCATTATTATATAAAAAAATAATGTACATAAACATAGTTATAAGGTATTGTTAAATAACCCCTTATAACACCCGCATAAGACCGAAGAGTAAGGTGTGCGATGGTGACAGACTCTTCGGGTGGCTCGGATAACATTTCTCGGGTGGTAATCTCTATCAACTTCCACTTCTCTCGTAGGAGGCCCCACTAGAGATCAACTTATTCAATCTTGGATTGGTCTTGGACAAGAGAGAATCCCAAAGACGCAACCTTCCTTCCGAGCTCTGGAAAATGGGCATCTTTTAGGGCACGTCTACTGGATGAGGCCATCACTTCCTTTGTCTAAGTAAATTGGATTTGTTAAAGCTCCATATTTATACTAATCATATGATCACTGTTCGATGGCTATATTAGCAACAGTCACAATTCTTAAAAATATTTTAAAATCCAAAAACATAAAACCAACGAAGCTGATATTTTATATAAACATTTTACCTAAAGATACATTTAATTAGATAAATAGGGATTTCCATTAATGAATCATTGGATCTTTAAAATCTTTCCCCCCTTAAAAAATTTCACTCTCAAAATTTACTTTTCCCACATTAAAACAGATTTGGGTAACTCTGATTTATCATTTCATTCAATTCCCTCATAGCTTCTTCAAACTTGTGGTTTCGCCACAACACCTTGACAAGGGGCATTGTATTATTTCATAAAACTTTTTATCTATGATCTAAGATCTTCACTGGTTTCTCCTCATAAGAAAGATCATCCTCTAACTATACCACCTCTAAAGAGAGTACATTTGAAGGGTCTGTTATGTACTTCCTTAATAGGGATACATGAAAGACATCATGTAGTGTGGACATGGTAGGTGGATGTGATAGTCGATAGGCCATAACCCTGACACGACCAAGAATCTCGAAGCGGCCTATGTATTTTGGACTTAACCTCCATTTATTTCCAAACCTCGTGACCTTATTCCATGGAGATATGCGTAGAAATAGTAGGTCTCAAAATTTAAACTCAAGGTCTTGTCGACGGTTATCTACATAACTCTTCTTTCAACTATGGGTTGCCTGGATATGCTGCTAAATAGTTTTCACCTTATCCACCATTTCTGGTCCAAGGAGCCTACGCTCACCGACCTCATCCCAACACGCCGGTGTTCTACACCTTTTCCCATAAAGGACTTCATATGGTGCCATTTGGATGCTCGAGTGGAAAATGTTATTATAAGAGAACTCTACTAGAGGAAGTTGTTGATCCTATACTCCTTTAAAGTCCATTGATCACACTCTCAACATGTCCTCAAGTGTTTGGATAGTCCTCTCAGATTGGACATCAGTTTGAGGATGATAGGCCATACTAAAGTTCAGATTAGTTTTTAGAGAATATTCAATACTCTTCTAAAACATAGAGGCAAATCATGGATCTTGATTGAACACAATAGATTGTGGTACTCCATGCAGCCTTACTACTTTTTTGATATATATCTGTGCCAGTTGATCCAATGAGAAATCCTCCCGAATAGCAATAAAGTGTGAAGCCTTTGTAATACAATCCACAATTACCCAAATTGCATTGTTGCCTTTGGATGTCTTTGGAAGTCTGGTGACAAAGTCCATGGAGGTGTTCTCCCATTTCCATTCTAGTATGGGTAATGGTTACATCATTCCCTTAGACTTATACCTCTCTACCTTCACTTGCTGACACACCAGACACTTTGATGTATATTCAATGATCTCCATCTCCATATTATCCCACCAATAATTCTCTTGGAGATCTCGATACAACTTTGTGTTCCCTGGGTGAATAGAGAAATTTGAACTATGTGCATCATCCAAAAGTTCCTTCTTCAGCTCCAGACTTGATGGAACACATAGTCTTTTCCCAAATCACAAAATTCCTTCTTCATTAACATTAAAGTTCGAGGATTTCTCTTTTCCGATAGCTTCCACTTTCTCCTGAATTCTCACATTATCCTTTTGATAATCATTTAAGCTATCCAAAAGTGATGTTTGAGAAATCATTTGTGAAAGGATTGATGATGTTCCCTTATTTATGATTCCCATGTCCATCTTTATCAAATATAATAAGATTAGATCCTTTTCAATTCTCATCAATGATATAATCGCTGGGTCCTTTCTACTTAGGGAATCCGCCACCTTGTTCGCTTTCCCAAGGTGGTAATGGATTGAGCAGTAATAGTCTTTGATAAGATCTAACCATCTTTGTTGGCACATGTTCAACTCTTTCTGTGTGAATATATACTTGAGGATTTTGTGGTCTATATATATTTCACACTTCTCCTCAAAGCGATAATGCTGCCAAATTTTTAAAGTGATGATCACTGCAACCAACTCAAGGTCATGTTTTGGATAGTTCTGTTCATGAACTTTCAATTTCCTTGAAGCATAGGCAATGACTTTGTCATTTTTCATCAACACACATCCCATGCCCTTCTTCAAAGCATCACTGAATACCACAAAAAGTTCTCCACTTGTGGGTAAAGTGAGCACATGTGTAGTGATAATCCTCCATTTCAACTCCTTGAATATTTCTTCACATTAATAACTCCAAGAAAACTTTACTCCCTTCTGAGTTATCTTGGTATGTGGGTTGGAAAATCATGATAAATATCTCACAAATCGTTGATAATATCCAGCTAACCCCAAGAAGCTACGGATATCCATTACCGATGATGGCCTTTTCCATCCCTAAATTGCATCTGTTTTGGAGGGATCCACATATATCCCATTGATTGTGATGATATGTCCAAAGAATGAGACCTCCATCAACCAGAAATCACACTTTATGTACTTTTCATAGAGCTTCTCCTTCCGTAAGGTCTCTAGTACAGTTCTCAGATGTTCCTCATGACCCTACTTGGTTTTAGAGTATATCAGAATATCATCTATAAAGACTACCACAAATTTGTTGAGGTAATCTGTAAAGACTCTATTCATCAAGTCCATGAAGATTTCTGGAGCATTAGTGAGTCCGAAAGGCATTACTATGAATTCATAGTGCCTGTATCTTGTACAAAAAGCAGTTTTGTGGATATCTTCCTTCTTCACCCTTAATTGATAATATCCAGACCACAGATCCACCTTGGATAAGTATTGTGCTCCACAAAAAAGATTGAACGATTCATCAATTCGTGGGAGAGGATAGTTGTTTTTTATCATGATTTTTTAAGCTCACGATAATCGATGCAAAGGCTCATTGACCCATCCTTCTTCTTGATGAAGAGTACTGGTGCACCCCATGGTGAAGCACGTGGGCTATAAACCCTTTATCTAGATTTTCCTGTAGTTGTTTCTTCAGCTCCTCAAGCTCCAAAACAACCATTCTATATGGAGTCTTGGATATTGGCAACTCCCCAGGTATAAGATCAATTGAGAATTCAACATCTCTTCTAGGAAGAATACTAGGAAATTTCTCAAGAAACACTTCAGTCAATTCCCTCACAATACGTATTTCTTCTAGGATGGTTTCCTACTTAGACCCAATCATCTGAGCCAAATACGTGTGTTTGTAGGGAAGTAATATCCATGCTTGAGATGATGGAGATAAATAAGATTCATCTTCCTCCTTTCACTTGTAAATAATCTGGGGTCGATTCTACACATGGAAAGTGATTTCCCTCTCACGACAATTTATGTTGGCTCTATATAAGGAAAGCCAATCCATTCCATGAATTAGATCAAATCCCACGAGAGGGAGTATGATGAGGTTCTCCGGGAAGTTCAATCCCCAGATTATGATAGGGGAGGAGTTATATTCTTTGGATTCAATGATTTCCCCATTTTCTGTACTCACTGACATCTTCATTTTCATGATTTGTAGTGGTGCTGGGATTGTTCTACTAAAATTTTGAGATATAAAAGAATGCGAAGAACCTGAATCAAAAAGTAAGTTCCCTATTCTTGAATGAATAACTAGAATACCTATCACCACTTTGTTTTCAGGGTTCACTTTGGCAGTAGTGATGGTAAAAGCTCACCCTTTCTACCTTGGAGGATGTTGGTTTCCTTCGAAAACCCTTGGTTTAGGGCACTGATTTGCATGATTCCCTAGTTATTTGAAGTTGTAGAAATGAAAAACATGTTGAGGTTCAAATGGAGTGTTCCTATCCACTGTTATAGCCTTGGGTTTTTCTTGTCGGCAGTTAATAGCTAGGTGCCCTTATCTACTGCACCTAAAGCATTTCCTTGCCACCTTCAGGCAATTTCTGGGGTGTTTCTTTCCACACCTTTGGCAAGAGGGGTGTTGGATCTTCTTAGAACCATTGGATTTATCTATCGGACCACCAGTATTGAGTTCCACTTTATGATTCTTATCCCCATGATACCCTTGAGATTATCTGATCTCTATTTCGACCTTAAGGGCACATCAGACAATTCCCTCATAGCTGTTGATGTCACAGATCGCCCGTGCTTTCTGCAGGCTAGGTTTCATCCCACGAAAGAAGCGGTCAACCTTGCATTCGCGGGTAATGACAAATCCGGAAGCATATCATGAAAGACTAGTGAAGTTTTCCTCATACTCTCCAACAGATTCATCGCCTTTTTTCTTGAGGGTAAGGAAGTTTCTTTCCATCTTAAGCCGGTGGGTGCGTGGAAAATATTTTTCATAAAACATATTCTGGAAATCCTTCAATTCCAACACCTCGATATCCTCCATAGGATTCGTATTTTTGATCAATTTCCCCGATTGATCAGCTTCACCCTCCATACGATAAGCATCCAAGAAAACCTTCTCTTGTTCAAAACATTGAAGGATGTAGAATATCTTTTTAATGGAGTTGATCCATTGTTTGGAGATTGAGGGATCATGTGATCCATTAAAAGTAGGAGGCCTTTGTCTCATGAAGTTCTCAATAGTGACTTGTTCTTTCTTGGGGGGGGGAGGTTGAACATTCCACATGACCCATGTTTCTATTAAAATCTTGAGTTATCTGAGAGAGAATCAAGACAAAGTTCATGATTCCCGCTCCCATTGGATTGGGAATCTCATTAGTACAGTCATCACAATGATTTTCACATCGGTTGTTAGCTCGATTCCTCCTATTACCGGCCATTGGCTGGAATAAAAGGAAAGTTAGGGGTAACACATAAAGGGTAATACAAGGAAAAAACTGATGAATTATAAATAAATCTTATTTACATTACATATGAATCTATTGGCTTCAGTATATATTATCTATGATCTACTTTCTAACATATATTCTTAGATAATTTTTCCCCTTAATAATGGTCCATAATAAGCTTGTGAATTTACCAAAACATATCCCCCAGGAGTGTCGTAACTAAGAGTGTAGCAAGGCCCATTTTTGTGTACCAGTTCCCATTCGATTCTATCTCAAAGAGGTGTTTTCAGGTTTTACCCCTAGGATACATATGTGCCATAGCCGCCTCTACTTGCTCGTATCCAGAAAGTGATGTATTAGATTGATAAACCACTTAATCAATACTCATCAAAAGTTAGGGATGTTTTTATTATACTTAATATTTTCTCTAAGGCTTTACTAGGGTTTTCTAATCATAATCCCAAAAATAACTAAACCTATCCTCTGATACCAACTGTGACAACCCTGCTTTTTATTACACAATTAAACATATTTTTTTACATAAACTTCACTTGATAAAACATTGAAGATGAAGAGGTCTAGTGTCTTTGGGGATCAGGATCATTACATAACAACTTAAAACATTAATAACAACATCTTTATTGAAAACTTCCTTTACATTACCACAACATTCCCTCGTACTTAGCATTGCATGGGATGACCTGGGGATATGCATAAGAAAAGGGTGAGCTATAAAGCCCAGTAAGGGAATAATCATGGAATAACATGAGGAATACAATAAATGTTAGAAAATAGGAATATCAATAGAGAAAAAGAGATTCATAAACATAAAGGCATGATAAATAATGATAATCATAACATTGAAATGTGGCAACAACACTTAACATGGAATTATCATGAGCCAATGCTCATTGCACATGGAGCATGATTAAACCCTCATTGCACATGAAGCATGAGTAAAACATCATTTCACTTGAATTAGCATGATTAAACAACCATTTCACATGACATATCATGATACTATACTTTACCCAATGCATTAGAACGCTATCAGGACACACCCTTCTTAAACATTTCATTTCATGCATAAGTGTGCCACATGGATCATAAAACATTGAATAATTCACAATAATCTTTTATTCCACAATAAAATAATGTAGAATACATACATGAAACTATTTAAACAATAATTAAATGTGCATAAAGGTGAATACCCTTGACAGAGAAATGGGCATGGTATTCACTACACAATGACTTTGGCTTGGAAAAGCGCGATGCAATTTCGGCAACATAACAGCATGACATAAGAACTCATAAAAATGTATGATGAGAGATAAAGGGGTGTATCATCATATTTACATGACATAGACATTAAGGGGGTAAAATAGATACATGTCCCAACAAATATAATGTAATTTAGATTCATGATACAAAATTATTTCTTGAATGTAAATGAGGAGGGAGAAATTCCTTTCAGAATTTCGGCATAATAACAGGTGTACATGGGAGGAATTTAATGAGAGATAAAGGGGTATCCCATCATTAAAACATAAATAGGGAAGTATGGGGGAGGTTAAAAACCAACCCCAACATTTATAATTGAAATTTAAAGGGCATACAACTTACAGAATATTGGACAAAAATGAGAATGGAAGAAAAACCCTTACTTGGAAGTGTGCTTCCAAAGGCTTGAGAGAGGCTTGAGAGAGGATTCTTGGGAGCTGGGGGAACCTTGGGAGGATTCTAGAGGGAGGAGGTAAGAGGTTGGAAGAAATAAAAATCCTTTTAGTGAGGAGGATGTGGGAGATTGGGGGGGTTTATATAGGAAAGGAGAGGGAATTGTTTATTATTTAGGTTTGTGACACCTCACATTAAACTAATCAAAACCAAAAACCAGACCATGGTTTTTGCCCATGGTTTTTTCCAAAGGGGATTAGAAAAAAATATTTTATAAGGTAAAAGTCCTAAATTCTTAAAATAACGGGGTTGCTTATGTGGAGGTGAGTTACACTCCCAAGGAAAACAATTTAAAAAGACAAAATGTTTAATAAGTATTGAAGTGTCCACTAAAGCTTTGTAAAATAAATCAAACAAACCCAAAATCCCATTATTTTAATGGTAAAACATATATTTTCCAAACATAAAGTTTATTGTATTTTATTACATCACTATTGGGTCATTATGATGTCATAAAACACATTATATATTTCAACGGTATTTAATTTTTTCCCAAAAATTCGACTGTCTCAGAAAATTATGAAAAAATCACCACTGGATAATTTAGAAATCCTGATTCCAGAAATAATATTCATTTAATCTAAATAATTTTCTAAATATGCTAATTTTTACTTTTAAAATAAAATCAACATTTATCGAAAATTCATGGGTTTTGACAAAAATGGCTTTCAAACCTTAATAAAAATTACAATTAGATTCATAAAATTATACGATCATTTATATTTAATAAAAATTAATTTAATATAAATAATAAAATTTTATTAAAATATTATTTAATTCAAAAATCCATTAATTCATAAAAATAGATTTCTTAGTTGAACATTAACTAAAATTACTATTTGTGCTTTAAGAACTATTTACAAGGTAACAATAATAAAATGAAAGTATATTTGTTATTATATTAAAAAATAATGTACATAACCATAGTGCTAAGGTCTTTTTACATAACCCCTTATAACACCTGCATAAGAACAAAGAGTAAGGTGTGCGACAGTGACATACTTTTGGGGTGGCTCAGATAACATTGATCGGGTGGTAATCTCTATAAACTTCCACTTCTCCCATAGGTGGTCCTGATTGACCTTAAAATATTCATTATCGGCTTGGGGTTGGTCAAGAGTGAACCCTAAAGACACAACCTCCTTTCCAAGAACTGAAAAATTGGATTCATAAGGGGAACGTCTACTAGATGAGGCCATCACTTCCTTTGTCTGAGTAAATTGGATTTGTTAAAGCACTATATTTATACAAATCATGTGATCACTATTCAAAAACTATGTTAGCAATGGTCAAAATTCTTAACAGTATTTTAAAATCCAAAACCATAAAGCAAAAGAAGTTGACATTTTATATAAAAAAATTATGTACAGAAAAATTTAATTAGATCAAGATGGATTTCCATTATTGAAAGTTTGTGGTGTTACAATGTAGATATCTGGGAAGTGATATCCAGTCATTAACTATAAGGAAATGCATTTTGGGATAATACTTTTTCATACAGTGATTTCATTTGAAGGTGATTCAGATAAATACATAATGATGACTTAGATAGATGCAAAGTAGTTATGGGTTCTTGCTCATGATGGATTCAGAGAGAGCATGGATAAAGAGGGAGATATGGTGGAAGGATAATTAACATGATAGATTTGATTGATCTACTTATTAATCCTTTATATAGTTTATTTTTTCTGGTTTTAAAGAAGAACATGTATTTTTATAAATTGGAAATGATTATTGGATAAATATTTTCCAGGGGAATAAGATTATTCAGGTTATTTTATTTTTTACCTCATTATTTAATAATTTTATATACTAGTTCACTAATATTTTCCATTCTCCATGATAATAACCAATTTATAAATTTCTCAAGAATCAATAATGGTCGATCTAGATTAAAAATAAACAAACTATTAAATAACATTTCTTTAAAAAACTAATGATCAATAGTTTTTGGATCTGTGAGATTATTACAGCAATATTAAATGAAAATTTGATCGTGGTTCACATATCTTCATTCTTATTTTGGGTTTAAGTTAGATTTTACAATTCAAAAGTTATAGATTCTAACCAACTACAAGTCACACTCTCAGCAGAGTTGGTTGGATACCATTTTTTCATTTGATGGCCTATAAAAAACCAATTTTTTTCAAGGATCAAAATAATTTACATTTTAATGACCAGCCAATCAAAATTCTCCCAGATCTCTTTTTCATTTCTTTTTTAACTATGATTAATTCTATTTTTTCAATGAACTTCTACACAGATTATATTTTAAAATTCAAAAATTCACATTTTCCATAAATCAACTACACATCACCCATTCATTATTACTTTTTCTTGTTGATGTTTTTTTGTTTTCTTTATGTGAGGCTGTTAATTTTTTAAGATCACACATTTAGTTCTTCCCTTAAGTTTAACCATACTTTCTACTACTCTAGTGTTATGTAAGTTTATAAATAATCATTTTGATAAGTAAATTACCTCATCAATCTACTTGAAAGACTATGTGTTATCCTTTTTTACATAGAATATAACAATACACTAACACATATATGGGAAAGGGATGTGTCAAATTTTTTCACTTCTAAGTAGAAACTGCTGATAAAAGCTATACTTTTATCATCACTAACTAAAAACGTTAATAAAGGTAACCTTTATTGGTGCTACAAAAATCACTGATAAATGTGTATCATTTATCAGCATTTTTTAGTGCCAATAAAGGATATATTTATCAGTGCTATTCTTAACACTGATAAAAGTTTTCAATAAAAAATATTATTAATATATATATATATAATTATTATATTTTTTTTAAACAATAATGTTTATTTATATACATTAATTAAAAAACACATGTTTTTAATTAATATATATATTTTAACAATTAATATATATATAATTCTTATAAATTATTTATAAGATTATATATATATGTATAAATAATTATAAAAATATAATAAATTTTATTTAAATAATAAATATTTTTATAATTATATATTTATAATTTTATATAAATACATTTTAAATATATTTATTTATAAATATAATTATATAAATAAATAAATATTTAAATAAATATTTTTCTCTAATGAATTTGGTTAATGAATATATATATCAAGAGATAATGATGGTATTCATGGACATGATCGATGTTATTTTTGTTCATATATTGATTCTTGAGTACGTATAATTGAATTTATGTAATCATGAGTTTTTTTGTGGACATGATTGTGGGTTTCTATGTTCTAAATATGAGTATTACCTATATTAAACTGACTGAATGGTCTGAAGGCCTTCTTTTTTTTATTGATTTTTGATAACCCCCCTTTCAAGGGATGAGGGGGAACCCTTACAAGGCCTGTAGGCTTTAGAAATTACATTTCCCATATGCTTGGAGACATTATAGGACCCGTAGGTCTTATGGAAATCATATAGACTATGACTACATGAAACAAACCCTCCCCAGTATCTGCATCGTGATCAGCTCTCCACCTCTGCACGACTGTTTGGCTAGCGTGTCCATGTGTAGGTGCACAGGTGCGGTATCGATGGAAAATCCCATACCCTCTCATTCTTCAGAAATCAATTTAGCCCATGCTCTTGGTGAATGTGCCTTACTCTTGAATCCTCTTCTGGGGTGGTTCCTTGTAGAATTTGTCTATGCAACTACATATCATGTGGCCCTGAAGGTATAGAGGTGGCCTGAAAACCATGAGGTGGCCCGAAAGCCTTACTGACCTGAAGGCCTTGGGTGGCCCAAAGGCCTTATGGTCTCCAAACCCAAACCGGTGGCCTAAGGTGAATAGTTCTGGCTGCTACAATACCTACTGTAGTACCTGCTGCAGTACATGCTGCATTACTGTTGCAGTACTGTTGCAGTACTGTTGTAGTACTATTGTAGTACTATTATAGTACTTACTACAGTACCTACTATAGTACTGCTAGAGCCCTGGAATTATGCCTCTGCCTGATTTCGAACCTGGGTCTCATGGATACACTTAGAGAGACATCACCAACTGGGCAGAGGCTTAGGTGCTTAACTATATTATGATGACACATGCATATGTTATGTATTCATGACTCATGAATGTTCATTTATACCAAAAAAGATGCAAACCATTGGATATTGACCACGATTTGAAAATTTAGTGAAAAAAGACCAAAAGTACATAAGAACAAAAGGTGATGAGGATTAAGGACATGTGAATAATCAGCTAAAAATAAATAGAAAATAATTTATGTGATTGACCACTACCCCTTCCCCTCGGATGAAATCCCCACCACCATGTTTTGGGATGCTTCCACTCAGCTTAATTTTCATTTGATATAATTGGATCTTATGTTAGACCTGATCCCTCAAAGATCGACTTAACAATCTCAATGCCTAAAGATCTAACATCAATAGGGAGAGCTCCATATAAATTTCCAAATTCCTCACTAAAAAATTCTTTACTTTCAGAACTATTTAAAATGTGATTTTATAATTAATTTATAATATTACAAAAATGGGTTTTATCATTAAAAATATGAAGTGGAAATTAATCTTTAAATGTGGAATCTCCCCTTTTTTATTGATAAATTGAATTCAATAAGTTTTTGTTTTTTATCATGAGGGATGATAAACCATTTTTCAATAGCTGTATTTTCTATTATGAAAAGGGTTTTAAAATAATATAAAATTATTTTGATATTTGAATTATTACATTTAATGGTTTTATTTACAAATTTCCATCAATATGTTTTTGTTTTAGATCATATGGGATGATAAACCATTTTTAAATCTTTCCATTTTCTTTTAAAAAATTCATGAGATCTATCTTCAACTGAACATATTTTGTGTATTTATTTTTTAAAATATTAATATTATCAAATCAAATAGGATGAATATGAATAAGTAATGGATGGATTCCAATTATATAATAAAATAGTATGAAGATTCAGTAAAATACTTCATCATGTTTGCAAACGATCATGTATATGACCCTTTTCCAATCCATTGTCCATGTTTAATTTTTCTGTTCAAGACCAATTAATCCAGAAGAGTTGGAAGAACAACTGATTTTTCATAGAATTCATCGAAGTTATAAATGTTGGAATAAACATGGGGAAAAGGGTAATGTAGCTAATGACTAGGATGACACTGTGTTTTATGGATCATCTTATATGATTACAAGTGTGGACAATAAAGAAGACCATTTTGAGGATGTGATTACAAGAGTGAATGATGATTTATATTGTATTGAGTAAATGAAAAGGATATTTTAATATGAACTTCATGATTCACCAAAATTGTTTAAGAAGATAAAGAGTTTTGAAAAGATGCCATTGTATGCTAGTTGTACTAAATATACAAAATTGTCAGCCATACTGAACTTGTATAATTTGAAAGAAAACAACGAATATGGTGATGCCAGTTTTATTGAACTACTTTATCTCTTTAATGATATGTTCATAGAATAAAATGGGCTCACTAGTAAAACAAACGATGCCAAATGATTTTTATGTTCGATGAGTATGATCTCCAAAAGAATACATGCCTACCTAAATGACTGTATACAGTTTCTCAAGGACCAAAAATAACTTACATAATTCTCAATGTGTGGAGATTCTTGATAAAAGAAAGAAGAATCAGGTCCTATAAAATTTTTATGGTACTTTAGAATAATTCCATGGTTTAGGAACTTATATGGAAGTGAGGAGACTATATGGAAATTGACATGGCATGGTGATACAAGAAATAAATATGGGAAATTTCATCACCTGGAAGTGTCTCCTAAGTGGAAGAAAATTGATCACGAGTATCCAAAATTTGGAAATGAGCCGGTAAACCTTCTTCTTGAATTATCTATAGATGGAGTGAATCCTTTTGGTTTTCAAAGAATCACTCATAGTACATGGAGGGTTATGTTGGTAAACTATAATTTTCCACCATGGTTATGCATGAATCAATAATACATCATGTTATCTATTCTTATATCAGGACCAAAAAAACCAGGTAACGATGTTAATGTTTATTTAGATCCATTGATTGAGGATTTGAAATTATCATAGGATTTAGGTGATACATTTTATGATTCATTCATTCATGAATATTTCATGTTGAGAGCCATGTTGTACAGGATGATAAATGACTTTAATTTTATGGAAAATTTTCAAGATATAAAATTATAGGTACTCAAGGGTGTCTCATTTGAGAAAAAATTACACAATCAATTAGGTTGAAACATCCATCGAAGATCGTGTTTCTAGGAAATCATAGATTTATACCCCAATGAAATAAGTGAGGATCTTGGATAACATCATTCGATGGAAGTTCAGAATATTGTACAAAACTGTCTCTAATAATTGGTGATCACCTGCTTGAGAAACGAAAAGATGTGGACACCATTTTTGGTAAACCTTTTTTGAAAAACCTTACAAAAATCAGTTGGAAAAGGAGATCAATTCTTTGAATTACCATACTGGAGTTTTCTGTATGTAAGAATTTTTATTTATGTTATGCATATTGAAAATAATGCACGTTATAGTGTAATTGACATGTTACTAAATGAACCTAGAAAAGAAAGGATAAAATTAAGGCTAGTTTAGACATGGTTGATATGGGAATACAGGAAGAGTTGACATGAGTGAAGGGTGAAAAAAGAACTTATCTTCCTCCAGCTGCTTACCCCCTTTCTGAATTGGGAGAAAAACCACTTTTATGTTTTTCATAATAGTATATAGGTTTTTGTAACACCCCAATATTTTATGATATGTATTATTTTAATTTAATTTCTTCAATAACATAGGTTTCACACAACACCAAGCTTATACAAATAAGGATATATGATTTAATATCATTAGTTTAAAATCACCACTATAACATTGATGTTAAATTGGAAAAAAATGAAAAGTATTAATGAAATAAATATATTATATATTTAATAAAATATTTTTACATTCATACAAATTATTTTATAAGGAAAATATAATAATAAATCCAATTTTACATATAAAAAGGATATATTTTTCTAAACATAGTTTTACCACATTTTAATAGAGAAAATGTTTTAAATATAAAATTTGAAACTTATATAAATTATATTATAAAAAATAAACATTATTTTTGAAAGTGTAATATCAAAATTTACTTTGGTTAATTTTTTTGGCAATTTTCTGATAACTTTAGTTTCTGATGAATAGTATGGTGAGTGTTGGAATAACAATGTGACCATTAGGAATAATAATATGACCAATAGAATAGTAACTTCACCTATGAAATTATAACTAAAATTTAGGTATCTTATGATGTAAAATAAAATAAATATATATCAATGAATAAGTAAATAAATGTATTAAAAATGAAAATTCAATTATTGGTATTTTTGTGAAACGTAAATGTTTATTTACAATTTTATAATATATAAAATTATCTTAAAGAATATTTATTTTCAAAAAATAGTTTCATAAATTAATATGTTTTTTCTTATTATTTTATGATAACTTTGTGAGACCGTAGTTAATTTTTAAAAGAGTTATAAAATCAGTTATAATATTAAAATTGGTATTTTTGGAATAAATGAGGATTTTAATTTAAAATTTAAAATTTATAAAATTATTTTCATAAAATAGTGTTACTTTTTTAATTCTACACATCAAAATATGGTTGGGGGAATGTTTTGAGAATTTTCTAAAATAATTGAATTTTTAGTGAATAGTAAAATACAATAATTTACGGTATAAATACATTATAAGATAAATACACTATTCCTTGAGTCATGAATGATGTAAGCATCATAATCTAGAACATAAATTTATTATTTTAATATATTTGATTATAATTATCAAACTATTCAAAGTATTGATCCAAAATAAAAAAATAAATAAAATATTCAAAAAACACCCCTCTCCACTAAAAATACCACCCCTCACCACCTATTCTTCTCACACCATCAAAGCCTTGATCCTTGTATAAATTCTACCCAATACTATTTAAAATAACCCCCACTTCCAGGATCTATTGGTCTCATAAAAACACCAAAACCAATCCCCTTAAAAAGGTTCTCAAGGTGGAGAAATCAAGAGGTTAAAAAATCCTCTTCATTTTCTTTTATTTTATTTTTAATTTGTTATATTTTTTTATCCTTCCCTCACCTACCCTATCCAAAAGGAAATTATACCACTATTATCATTTATGTACTGAAATTATATCATGTTAATGTAAGATCCATTATCAAAATCCTTTCTTTCTCTCTCTCTCTCTCTCTTATATTTTATAAATGAAAACATCGCCCGTGATATATCAATTTACTGACATCATGGACGATGCATTTTCATTTTCCATTAAGACGTTCAAGAATGGTCATAAGAACATAATTATGGTTAAAAAATATTTTATTATACATATTATAAGTTATTTATTATTCTATAAATACTATATATACATGATATTAATTAATAAGACAAAACTACTTCGTGACGATTGAAAAAAAACCACCAAAATGATCTAAATGATTATAATTAGAGTTCTATCTAATGAATCATCCTCATATATAGAAAGAAATAATAATATATAATACCATTAAGTATTATTTCTGTTCATTAATGAATTATAATTCCAATTTTGGACAATTATACCCATTTTACATGAACTTCATTACTTATAAATAAGAAAACTGATCATGAAAACCAAGAAAATGAACGCTCCCGAACGATGAAGTTAAAATCTATAACTCATCAAAAAGTACATAAATGAACATTATAAAAATATAATGAATGAAATTAATGTAGAAAATTTTATGAATTAATTAATTAATGGATTTAATTTTATTATCCATGACATTAAGGTCAAGTGTAGAACACTTCTGAACATAAGGTAAGGGTTTCTTCTCAAACCTCCATTTTCATTCGGGTTATGATTTCTCCCTCTTTACACCAATATAAATATTCATTAACATTATAAAATTCATCTATATTCTAATCATATGTTCCAAACTCATATATACACATCATTTCATCTTTATTTTATGGGAGTATACAAGATTCATAAGGAATTATTTTCAATTCTTCTCGATATGCAAGCCCGATTAAAGGGAAATTCCCAATTTCTTACCCATTTTCATATACCACCCATATAATATTTTAAGCAACCAATATTTTTATAAAATCACTCATTTTATCATGAAAAACAATCTTTGTCCATTTCTGGTTTTATACAAACAATTATTCCATTTTTGGTTTTATAGACTCTAGTATTTTCTTTAAACCGCATTAAAGCGGCTCATTTTATAAAGTTTCTTATACACTATTTTTACATGTTTTTACTTCAGTTGGACATCATTTATGCCTAAAATATAATATAATTTTACATTTCCTTTTATTTTATGGGTTATAAATGTTTACAATCTGATTTATGAAAAATAAAAATGATTTTCCAAAATAACTCTTCTTTCCAAAGTAAAAAGAGTTTTTCTAATCTCACTTTTACTTCTGTGAGATATATGCCTTGTTCCCCAATTATTCCTAGCATGTTGTGTATGTACTACCATTTTATATATAAAATGATGAGTCTTATTATTCATATGATATTATATGTTTCATTTAATGTTATTCTTTCATAGGGATTAATATTTAAATATTTGAAAGTGGTATGAGACACTTTGGAATTTTTAAAGATTATTTTACTTAAGAATTTATCAATGATTTTTTAGAGTATATTTATCTATGGTTATGATTAAAATATTTCAAATTGGTATGGGAAAATTTTATTTAAATATATATTTTTATTATATATATAAGGAGTTCATTGGACTTAGTAAGTAAGGAGTGAGGCCCGCTATAGATCTCAATAAATCTATAGGTATCATGAGACAGAACAGATATGTACTTGGACAAGGAATTTAGAATTTTTAGATATATGTTTTGTTGGATTTGGTGGACTAGAACCAACTATATTTTACTTTATTCATTATTAAATAAATTAACACATCTTTATTGTTCTTATGTGTCACAATGCATGTGATAATGTCCCAAGGATAACTATTGTACTAAAGGGTCATAACATATCCCGGCTATGATGAGAACTCAGAAGTACCATAACACTATTCATGAATATATGTTCTATGTCCAGGTGATGTTATTTTACAGACACAAATAATACATTCCATTAGGGGCGATGACTTATAAAACTTTAAGGAACCTTCTCATGGTGTGCGCCCTTGGTAATATTCAGGATGATATTATGATAATGAGACCCGCCAGTAAGAAATCCACATTTCATAGTGTCATTGGATGTTCCTATATGCGGACGTGTGTATTGGTCCTTAGACTTTAAGATTATTATTAATGGATATTAAAACTCTTGAACTTAGATGAATTGAAAAAATCTGTGACGACACACTGTTTTCAGCGAGGTTGGATATGTTGGGTGCATCATGAGTAATATTTCATTAATAGATAATGTGAAAAAGGATTTGTCCCTTCTGTTCCATAATGGAAGTAAGTATCTCATGCCATTTTATGGAATTGATATTGACTAAAAAAATCCATGTCCAGTGTGAGGAATAGGCCTGTTTGATTCTAGGAAGTCAAAGAAAGAATAATCGAGCGCATGGGTTGATGGCACTAGCATGCAACCTGCTTGATTCAAGATATCAAGAAAAAGGGATTACATTACATCGTAAGAGTTCGTAGGAGGTGACACATTATTGCACCATTATCTTCTTTCTCTATGGATTCCTTTGGGTGTTGCTAGATTCTAACTCTAGAATTTATGTAGGCTCTGCCTATTACCACTGAGAAATGGGCATAGAGGGTCACACACTAAGTGTGTCCAAGTATCTCAGTTAAATATTAATTTAACAAGTTGAATAAAGATTATTACAGATTGAGGTTTAATAATTATTCATGCAAGACTGATCACATTTATTTCAACACTAGTTATTTGAGAGAATATATTGTGGAAAAAATAATATATTTATTAGTGAGTAATGTAGTGATATTTATTTAAGAAATAAATAGTCATTATCCAAGGTCTAATAAATTTGGTTTAGGAAATAACGAAAATGGAAAAAAAAAATTACACATCATTTATATTAATATACATGCCACATAAATTTTCTGGGTGTTTGTGAGAAATAATATTATTTATTTAATTAAATAATATTAGGTGTAATTTTCTGGGTGCATGTCAAGTAATAATAATAATCAACTGTTATTATTAGACATGGGGGTTCACTAAGAATTAAATGAAATGAATAAATGCTTTTTGGAAATTAATTCATTTTATTATTCTAGGTAATTAAAATCCCAATTATATTATTCTCATTAAACTAGACATTTATTATGGTTGTCCACAATGGATTTGAGAAAGCTCTCAAGACATGATAGAATTATTTTTCCTCCAACAACTATCTTAAGTTACGAGAGAGATCCTCCTCCACCGGATCAGTGAAAGCACTTTGGAAACGGATCTCAAGGCAATCGAAGAAAGACATCGCATGAAAAGGCTATTCCATGATAGTACTTGGAGATCACTTCATTGAAGTCCAATGATTCATGGAGCACATGTGGATCACCACTAGAGGAAGCCTATACTTGGATTCTACAACACAATCACAGATCACATCAGATCATGACCGAAAACATCAATGAAGAGAAAATTCCATCAAGGTAATTCTTGTATTTGAATTAAATTAATTATAAAAAACATATGATGATAATCTCTATGGTTTCGAGACCCCCTTAAGTTCTTTTGTTCTTCGTTATATTTGAAAGATCTGGATTTTTATTATATTGAAGGATCTCAGATTGATCATTATTAATGGAAATATTAAAGGTAGGAACACCAACCAATGCAATTTCGTTGCGATCAGAACCTACGAGTGGTATCTGAGGAGTCATATCATTGATTATAATTAATTAGATTTTCATTGGTGATTTACGAATTTAATAATTTATTAGTTTCAATTCGAGTTAATCGTTCTATAAATCTGAATCTCGAGATCTATTCCTCCTGTTTTGTTTCGCGTTCACCTTACAGAAATGATTTTTTATTTTAATTTTGATTAAAATAAAATAGAGTATCTCATCCGGAGGTGCCAAAGCTTCCTGGACATACAAAACCAGAACAAAAAATGTGTATTTAATAGTACACTCCATGTTGTATAGGTTCCATGAACCGGGATGGTCTGCCAAACTAGGCCGCGTCATTGGATTCTATCTAAGTATTTATGTCTCTGGGTGTTGACCAGGAATAGGTGGCACATAGTTTCCGAATTACACACCATATGGCCCACTGAACATTACGTAGAGTCCATTCAGGTTAGGGTTGGACCGTGTACCCCAAACACGGCTTTCCCGACTGGAAAATTTTTAACACAGATACTACATGGCTTGTGTCCCACTGAACATGCCATGTACTCTGAAGATTTCTGAATTACATCTACAAGCCATGTCCCCAGACCTGTACTTTGGATGGACGGTGAACAAAAGTACACTCCATGTAGTTGGAACTACATGTCAAGTACTCATCCAAATTACGCAAATTTATTAAAATTTATTATTATATTATAAAAACCATTGAGATGTGTACCATAGTGTGGGAGTAAAGATGAATAACAACACATGATAGGAGTTTTATATATATGTGTTTAATTTAACATCTGTGTAATTTTCATTTCTACGAATTGGGTAGTTATGAATGGGAGTTCAATGGGTTCATTCCGAGGTAAAATTTACGTACAAAGATGATTTTAAATGAATTTATTTGTTTAAAATTATGATGGATGAGAATCTTAAGGAAATTCAGTAAAAGGGTTTAAGATAAAATGATTGATTAATTAAAGATAATTAATTGATTCAAGCACGATTTATCTAAAACAAGAATGATTAAAGAATTGAATGCCAGTTTTATTTATGCGTAAATATCGTTGCATGTATGGATGATCATGAGATAGAACACGACCTTTTTATGTGAACAGTTTCCTATTAATTTATTTATTTAAAATAAATTTGTAGGCCTACGAGCCATCTCCTCATTAATATGTAGGGCATGCGTGCCCAATGTTTCTTTTTTGCAAAACCCTATTTTACCTTTCACTTGCGAGTGAGATATAATGAATATGTAATGGATGGTGATCCAAATGTAGTAGAGACATCTCAAGTTAGAATCCAAGGAGAAATCAATCAAAGCAGATACAAAGGTGTATTGGAGGAATGTTGTAAACACGAACCCAAAAGGTTCAAGGTGTTTCTCCCTTATGTCTTGGGTTAGTTTATCAACCACTAGATAAACTAACCAGTAGAACTAGCTCATGATCATACAATTTATTTTATTTCTATCAGTTACATGGTATATTTATTGTGGGTGTGTTTCCACGATCACACAATTAATTAATTAAACAAGCATGCAAGATTGAACTAAAATAAGACTGGATTATGTGTAAATATTATCTTAGACATGGGTAATAACTTATGTATATTCCAATGAACATTAACAATCATGTAAGAAAGATAATAAAATGGAAATTTACGTATAATGATAAAATCCATCAAAGAAACATTAAGTCGGTATAGCCTTCCGTAATCTTGGTTAGAATCAAATCATAGTTCAAAGTGCATGACCAACCCTAGTTGGGATTCTTTCAATTATCGGGGAATTATAATTCATGGTTTTGGGTTGACTTGACTTGGTTCACATCTAGGGTTGACCTCCATAGAAGGACATGTTGTGACCAAGGGGAGAAGGTTGAGGAAATCCAAAATAAAAGGATTTCAGGATTGGGGAGTCCACTCAGCGGATCAAGGAAATTCCAATTATTACAGTTGGAATTGGGAATGCCTAAAAAACCCTTTCAAGTTACATTACTAACCCTATTTGGGGTAATGTGAAGGGAAATATGGATCCTTTCCACAATAATATTCAGGCAACAGAATATTCCTAAGTCAATGGTGAGGGGTATTGGATTTTGATAAAATAGTGGGAGACTAATAAGTATTAATTTACTTATTTGTCCCAATTTTTTCATGATAAAGTAATAAAACTTTTATCATCATAATTTGTAGAAAATGAAAGAAAAATGACTTCAAACATATCATTACGAACCATACCTGAGAAGGAAAACCTTTTCACCGGAACTGATTTCCGGGAGTGGCATAGGCATTTACGCGTCATCTTTCACCACGAGAGAAAATTGTATGTGCTGGAGGAACCTATTCCAGTTGCTCTTGGAAAATTATCCAGTGATGAGGAACTCTCGCTCTATATAAATAATATGGATGATTCCATAGATGTCTAATTTTTCATGCTATCATCCTTGTCTAATGAACTCTTGAAGCAACCTGAAAACATGGACGCATATAGCATGATGTCTCACCTTAAGGATTTCTATCAAGAGAAGGTGAGAGAAGAGAGATATGAGATCTACAATGATTTTTTTACAACTAACCTTGGACATTCTATTCCATATGGGCCTCATGTAGTCAAGCTTATTTTCTACATTGAATGAATAGACATCTTATGGATTACGTTCCTAGATGAGTTGCATACAAATATCATCATATCATCACTACCCAAGACATTCTTTAGCTTTATTATTAATTAAAACATGAGAAATAATGAGAAGAGTCTATCAGAACATCTAAACTTAATTTGATAGGTATATAAGGACATGGGGTGTGACAAACCCACAATCCTTATGGTGAATAAGAAAATAAAGGACAAGGAAAATGGGGCAAGTTTTCATAAACGGTCTGAAGCCCCTGAGCCCTGTCCCTCCAAAAAGTGGATGATCCATATGTAGGAAAAGGAATGGGAGGCATTATGTTTTTCATGTGGAAAGCCATGATACTGTAAGAGGAAATTCACCCAAAAGTGTAGGGATGTGAAAGGTACATTCATTATTGATTTTAATCTTTCCATTTCTACACATTGGGTATTAGATACAATTTTTGGGGATCACATATGTATTCAAATGTAGGAACCAAGTACATTTAGAAATATTTCCAGAGAAGAGGTGGATATTTAAGCTTCCAATGGGACGATTCTGGCTGTGTTGTCCATTAGTGATTACTATCTGTCTTTTCTAAATGGAATGATTTTGGTTTTACATAACTGTTATTAAGTACCTAGTGTTAGCAAGAACATAATTTCTGTATCTGGTTTGGACATGGATGGATTTATTTTCAAATTTATAAATGATCGTAGTTTTGTTTATAAGAAGAACATATGTTATGGTATGGAACATTTAAATAATGGATTTTATGTATTAAATTTCTAAAACCAAGTGTTGTAAATTGGTAACGAAACAAATTCACATGACTCATACAACACACAGTTGTGGCATCACCATCTTGGTCATGTAAACGAGAAGCACTTCACAAAGCTCTGTCAAGATGGTTATTTAGACTCTAATGAGTTAAAACCACTTGATATATGTCAAGATTGTTTACAAGGTAAAATGACAAAGATGCCTTTCAGTGGATAGGGTGAAATGGCCACAAAGCTTCTAGGATTGTTGCACACGAATGTGTGTTGACCATTTCCAATAGAATCTTGAGGTGAACATTCTTACTTCATTACTTTTACTAATGATTTGAGTAGATATGGCTATATTCACATAATGAGGTATAAGACAAAATCCTTATATAAAATTAAGGAATTCAAGAATGAAGTAGAGAATCATCTTGGTAAGAATATAAAGAAGATTCAATCGGATCGAGGTAGAGAATATATGAACCAAGATTTCATCAATCTTCAATGGGAGTCTAGGATTCTATCTCAGCTCACTAATTCTTATACACCATAGTAAAATGGTGTTAGTGAAAGGAGGAACCACACCTTGTTGGACATGTTGAGGTTGACGAAGGGTCATGCAGAACTCCAATTATCCTTTTGGGGATTTTCATTACAAACTGCAGAATACACATTAAACCGAGAACCAAATAAGGCGGAAAATGGAATTCCCTTCGAGTTATGGAAGGGAAAGAAACACATTTTTCACACACACGTGTTTGGGGATATGAGGAATTTTTTAATGCCTTCTCAGAAAACAAACTAGCACCCTGGGGCATGAGGTGTATCTTTATAGGACATCCCAAGGAAACAAAAAGATATTACCTATACAACCCTTCATAAAAGAAAGTGAATGTCACTAGATAAGACTTATTTCTTAATAGGGAGAAAATATTAAAAAAGGATACTGGGAGAAAGATTGACTTCGATGAAGTTGATTCTCAAGATACACCGGAGTTGGTATAGGAACAAGTTCCACAGGTTCCCATGGAAGAGGTTCCAGAAACACAAGTACTACGTAGGAGCTCAAGAGAGGTAAGGGAACTGGAGAGATTTGGTTTCCTAGACACCAAGGATAGTGAATCATTATTGTTGGAAAATGATGAACCTATCTCATACAGGGAACCAATAGAAAGCTTAGAAGCTGTAAGCTGGCTAGAAGTTAGGAATTGTGAGATGGATTCCATGTATCAGAACAATGTATGGGTTCTGGTCTATGACCCAATTGATGTAAAGCATTTTGGATACAAATGGGTATTCATGATATGTCTGAACATGGAAGGTCAAGTTAGCACCTATAAATCAATGGTAGTAGCAAAAGGATTCAAAAAGTGTCAAGGAATTTACTAGGATGAAACCTTATTACCGATTTTCATGTTTAAATCCACAAGAAGCATACTTTCCATAACAGATTACAATGGCTATATGATTTCTAAAAAGAATTTCAAAACAACATTCCTTAATGGGATACTTCAAGAAGATTTCTATATGACACAACCAGAAGGGTTTATGACACCAGGTGAAGCCGAACGGGTTTGCAAGTTGCAGAAATCCATTTATAGATTAAAGAAAGAATCTAGGTCATAGATCATTCAATTTGATGAAGCCATAAAGGTATTTGGTTTCTTTAAGAATGAATGTGAGGCATGTGTTTATAAAAGGATTAATGGGAATTCAGTCATTATCCTAGTAGTATATGTTGATGACATATTAATTATTGGAAATGGTGTACCAATCTTATAGTCAGTTAAAGACTGGTTGAACAGGTGTTTCTCCATGAAGGCCTTAGGTGAAGCATCCTACATTTTAGGTATCAAGATCATTCATGATATATCTAAGAAGCTACTTGGAATAAGTCATGGAACATACATCAACCAGATACTAAAGATATTTAGTATGGAACAATCCAAGATGATATTGGTTTCAATGTCACAAGGACTACATATTTTTAAAAAATATGTCCTCGGATACAACATGAGAAAGAAAGGATGAGTAAGATCACATATGCTTCTTATATAGGATCCATCATGTATGCCATGTTATGTACCAGGATTTATGTTTCCTATGCACTAAGCATGGTAGACAATTATCAAGAATATCTCAAAGAACAACATTGGACTGCTGTTAAGACTATACTTAAGTATATGAGAAGAACTAAGGATATATTCGTGGTGTATGTAGGAGACGAGGAGCTTGTCATCAGAGGGAATGCTAATGCTAGATTTTAGACAGATCAGAATGATCTGAAGTTGGAATCAGGGTATGTTTTCTGTCTCAATATAGGAGCTATGAGCTGAAAGAGTTCAAAGCATCCAGTTATCTCCAATTCTACAGCAGCATCAGAATATATCATGGCTTCTGATGCAGCCAAGGAAACCATATTGATTCAGAAAATTTTCCCAGATCTTAATGTGGTGCCTAGCAGTAAAGATCATATCACATTATATTGTGATAATACTATAGCGGTGTCTCTTAAAAAATAACCAAGGTCGCATCAACAGGAAAAACACATTCTCCAAAAGTATCACCTCTTGAGGGAGTTCTATCAAAGGGGTGAAGTTGCAGTGAGTAGAGTGTCCACAGAAGAAAACGTGGCAGACCCCGCAACTAAAGTCCTATATCAGTAGAAGAATTAATATCATGTGAGAGCTAGCGGGTTGAAGGATGTTACTAGTTGGATCTAGTCCATGCGAGAGTTTTTTAGAGTTGATGGCCTAGAACCAACAACATTGTTCTTTATTCATTATTGAAAACCTTATCACATATTTATTATTCTTCTGCGTGAAAATGCATGTGATAATATCCTAAGGATAGAAATTTCACTAAAGGGTAATAGAGGATCCACTAGGATGAGAACCCATAAGTGAAATAACACTATTCTTAAATATATGTTCTATGGTCAAATGATGTTATTCGAGGGTCACAAAAAATACAGGCCATTAGGGGTGAGGACTCATATAACTTTGAGGCACATTCTCATGGTGTGCACCCTTGGTAATATCTAGGAGGATATTATGAGAAGGGGACCTTCCAGTAAGAAATACACATTTAATAGTGTCATTGTATGTACCTATATGCAGACATGTGTATTGGTCCTTATACTTTGAGATTATTATTAATGTGTATTACAACTCACGCACTTAGATGTATTGAAGAAAACTATGATGAAACACTATTCACAGAGAGGTAGGATAAGTTGGGTGAATCATGAGTAATATTACATTAATAGATAATGTGAGAAAGGATTTGTCCCTTTGCTTCCCTAACAAAAGTAGATATCTCAATCCCTTTTATGGAATTGATATAACCTAAATAAATCCATGGCCATAGTGAGGAATGGGGAAGTTCAATTCTAAGATGTCAAATAAAGAATAATTGATCACATGGGTGGATGGAACTAGTATGCAACCCACTTTATTTGAGATATCAAGAAAAAGGGATTACATTACACAGTAAGTGTTTGTAAGAGGTGACACGTCATTGCGATGTTAACTTCTTTCTCTATGGATACCTTTTCATGTTTCTAGATGCTAACCTTGGAATTTAGGCAGGCTCCACCTAATTTCACTGAGAAAGAGGCCTAGAGGGTCACACACTAAGTGTTTCTAAGTATCTAAGTTAAATACTAATTTAAAAATTTGAATAAATAATATTCCTGATTGTGGTGTAATATGTATTGAAGGATGCTTGATCGCATTTATTTTGACAATAGTTATTCGAGAGAATATATTATGGGAGAAATAATATATTTATTAGCGAGTAATGAAGTGATATTTATTTAATAAATAAATATTCATTATTTAAGGTCAAATAAATGTGGTGTAGGAATTAAAGAAAATGGAAAAACAAAATTACACACACTGTAATTGTTTTGGGGATTTGTGAGAAATGATATTTTTTATTTAAGTAAATAATATCAGGTGTAATTCGTTGGGTGAATGTCAAGTAATAATAACAGTCAACTGTTATTATTAGACATGGGGTTTTTCTAAAATTAAATGAAATGAATAAATTCTTTTGGGTAATTAAATCATTTAATTATTCTTTGTAATTAAAATCCTGATTATATTATTCTCATTAGACTAGAAATTCATTGTGGTTATGAATAATGGATCTAAAATAGATCTTAAATGAAGATAGAATTATTTTTCCTACAAGAATTATCTCATGTTATGAGAGAGATCCTCCTCCACCGAATCAAGAAGAGCGCTTTGGAAGTGGCTCTCAAGGTGATCGAAGGAGGACATCACAAGCGAAGGATATTCCACGCTAGCACCCAGAGATCCCATTAGCGATGTACAGAGATACATGGACCACATATGGATCACCAATAGAGGAATATTACACTTAGATTCTATGATGTAATGACCGGTCACATCATATTGTGACTGGAAACATCAATGAAAAGAGAATTTCATTAAGGTAATTCTTATCTTTTAGTTAAATTAATTATAACCAACATATGATGATCCTCTTTATGGTTCCAGGACTCCCTTCCTTTCTTTATTTCTTTGTTCTATTCCAAAGATCTGGAGTTTTTTTATTGTGATGGATCTCAGATTGATCATTGTTAACATAAAAATTAAATTTGGGAACACCCACCAATTTGCTTTCTCTATGCCCAGAACCTACAGTTTTGGTGGAGGACTTAAAAATTTATTTTTAGATGTCTTGTCCAATGGCTCAATGGTATGTTTCAGATATATAACATATGCATTCCATCATAATGATATTAGTAAATTATTATCCATATGAATATTATACTAGTATAATATCCATGGTTAAGCTTCATTATCATGTGATTATTTATATGGAATTATTTATTCAGATTTTATCATTTCCATATAATGTTCAAGATTATGTTCTAATGGAATGTGATTTTATTCATTCACAATGATTTATTGTTAAAATTATATTTTTCTATATTATTTACCCTTACTAAGCATATGATCTCCCCCTTTATTATGTTTTATTTGTCCCTTGGATGTGAAGATATGTATTATGAATGAATTATAGGGATAATCATGGAGTTTATGGGTGTTCCCAATGAAATTTCTATATTGTATTTCCTTTAAATTTATAATGTAAAGTTAATTTATATAATATTTATTCTAAAAATACTAAAATGATCAGTCATTTGGGATTAGAGTCTTGTATATATGGAAATTTATTAATGTAAGGCACTGACTCCTGGATACTAGGGTCTGGGTTGTTAAAGTTAGTATTAGAGGAAGTTTAGTAGAAAGATTAGAAAATATATTTAGAAAACATATATTGGGGAACATAATCCTAAGATAGACTTTTAGGATAATCATTGATGAAAAAATTATAATTTTGGTAAGGTAGATATTATGTGGGTATTACTAGAAATACATCTCTATCTGGATACTACAAGTAGATTTGGTTCAAGAACAGATGCACCTAAGAGTAAAAAATCTAACAAGGTGTCTTGGGCCCAACTCAGGGAAACCTGGTACATGACTATGGGCCTTATTACGCACCTAGTTTGACACTCTAGGGGGATATTCTTTGGACAATTCAAATTTTATTTCAAAACCATTATTAACTATTTAAAAGAAACTCCATCCCCAAAGAATACATGTTTATGATTATGAGATTAACTTTGCATAAATTTTCAGTTTATGTTAAGTGTTTTCATAGTTTCAGATTATGAATTATTATTTATAACCCAATTTAGTGTGTTCCATTTTTTAGAAATGGCACCTCACATAAGTAATGAGAACCTCACCAATTCAAATGATATAAATTGTAAGAATGATCATGTGTTTTATTGTCTTATGACAATATTTCAAATGGAGAAAGTCTCCCAAAAATTCTCATCATTGAAGGATATAATATCATGTGATATCAAGACAAGGAAATAATTATATGATTTTTATGACTTATAAAAAAAGAAATAGAAGAAGAGGATGATAGATAAAATGATTAATAATGGAATAAAGAGAAACCAATATTTTCCCACATGTGATAATTGTGGAATGAAACACAATAGTACTTGATTAAAAGGAAAGGAATTTAGATTCAAGTGTGTAGATAAAATCAATAATGATTGTGATTGGAAGGGTAGGAAAAAAATTTCCAATGTGAAATGATTCAATTGGAAGGAGATGTGATACTATGAAAATCAATGTCTTGAGCATCAAGGGAATATATCCTAAAATGGGATAATGGATCATGGTCAAGCTTATGCTGCTACCACAGATGAAGTGGAATGATTATTATGTTTGTGTTTGGATTAAAGAATTATGTCATTTTATTATTTTATCAATAATTTTATGATTATAAGAATCATGAGATATATAAGGATTTTACTATAGTACTTCTTCATTAAGGAATTGAAGCATGTGATAATTAACACCAGTTATCAAGCGGTACGATTCTGTTGTATGTTAATATTCTTGAAAACACATGATTTGGGAAAGATAAAACTAAATACATGATTGATGTTGAGATAATAATAAATAGATTTTTATGTGATAGTATTGGTGACCATGAATATGGTTAGTGATCTGATGGTTAATGTTAGGCTAGAATTATAAGATATTTGGATTTAATGACTTTACTCATAGAAGCATTCATGTTTCCTAAATTTTTAAAGGAGATTAAGGTATTCATATATTTTGTAAGTGACAATAAGAGCTACATTATTTGAGGGATTTTATGTTAAGTTAATTTTTGAAATTTAGTGACCTTCATTCTAAAGTTTTGGTCTTTGAATATGGATAGATATATTTTTGATGAGTATTATGTTTATCTACTTATGGAATGGATTAAGGATATTACTGATTAAGATTAAAGTATGATTTATTATATTATATAACATATGCTAACATTTTTAGTTTTATTAATAATTGAATGAATTAAGGGTTGACTTAAAGATTATACCATTCATTAAAAGTGCTTCACTTATGGAAAATTAATCATGAACATCCATTTATCAGTGTGATGGATAAAGAGAAAATAAATCGAAGCACAACCAAAGGATGATATTATTCTTATGAAATTGAAAGTAATCAAGTAAGTTTACTTTTTTATGTTCTTATAAGAATATGAATAGAATCCATCAACTCTAGGAAACATATTTTGGAAAAAAACATTATATGTTTACTTTTTGGAGAAATCAAAGGTATTTTAACCGGTCAAAAATTTATGGCTTTATGGTGGTTAACATTATAATAAACATGTTCTCTATCAATCTTCATCAAAAATTGATGGTTATATTGTTTTTAAATTTCCATATTTTTACTTATGACTAATTTTATCCTAATAGAATACCTATTTTTGTTGAAACCTATTGATTTTCCCTTTCCCTCTTATTAAGAGGATATTTCATTAACCTGATTTCCAATGTGGGATTTCCACAAAGTAATTTTAAAGTATCAACCTTTGATTTCCCAAAGTAAAATTTCAAATTGAAATGATCCAATTTTTTGAATGAGGTGAGAATTTAACACCCCAATATTTTATTATATGTATTTTTTAATTTAATTTCTTGGAGAGTATAGGTTTCACACAACACCAAGATTAAACAAATAATGATACACAATTAAATATCATTATTTTAAAATGATCATTTTAAACTAGTAGTTAAATTGGTATGAATTAATAGTATTAATGAAATATATATATTATATATTTAATCAAATGTTTTTACATTCATCGAAATGACTTTATATGGATATGATAAGAATAAATCAAATTTTACACAAAAGGCTATATTTTTTCAAACATAGTTTTACCACCTTTTAATGGAGATAAAATTTTAAATATAAAATATGACACATATATAAATTATATTTGATAAAATAAACATTATTTTTTAAAGCATAAAATCAAAATTTACTTTGGTTAATATTTTTGGTATTTTTCTGATAACTTTCGTTTTTGATGAATAGTAAGGTGATTGTTTGAATAGTAATGTGAGCATTTCGAATAGTAATATGAAACATTTCATAGTAACTTAACATATTAAAGTGTATATAAAATTTAGGTATCTTATGATGGAATACATAATAAATTTATATCAAGGAGTAAGTAAATAAATGTGTTAAAAATGATAAATTAATTATTGATATTTTTGTGAAACGTAAATGTTATCTACAATTTTATAATTAATAAAATTATTTAAAGGAATATTTATTTTCAAAAATGGATTCATAAATAAATATTTATTTTTCCTATGATTTTAAGATAATTTTATAAGACCTTAGTTAATTTTTCAAAGTGTTATAAAATCGGTTATAATATTAAAATTGATATTTTTTGAATAAATGATGATTTTAATTAAAAATTAAATTTCTCATGTTCATAAAATTATTTTCATAAAATTATTTTCATTTTTATGTCTACACATCAAAAAATGGTTAGAGATTATTTTTGGTATTTTTCTGAAATACTTTAATTTTCCATGAATAGTAAAATACAGTAATTTATGGTATAAATACATTATAAGATAAATACACTATTCCTTGATCCATGAATTATGTAAAAACCATAATATATAGATTGAATTAATTATTTTAATACATTTCATGATAATTATCAAACTATTCATAGTCTTGAGTCAAAATAATAAACAAATGAATAAAATATTTAAGAAACACCCCTCTCCTCCACTATAAATACCATCCTCACACCAACCATGTCTTGATCCTTGTCTAACATATGCCAAATAATATTTCCAATCCCCTAACCCATTTCTATAATATCTTAGTCTCATAAAAATACCAAAAACAATACTCTTAATAATGTTCTCAAGGAGGATAACTCAAGAGGTAAAAAAACATCTTTCTTTTATTTTATTTTCTTATCCTTCCCTAACCTCCCCTATAAAAAGAGATATAATAACTCTATTATATTTTATATAATTTAATAATATCATGTTAATGGAATATCCATCATAAAAATCCTTTCTCTCTCCCTCTCTCCCTCTCTTTTATCCTATAAATTAAAACATCGCCTATGATGTGTCAATGTACCAACATCATGGACGATGCATTTTCATTTTGCATTAATGCCTTCAAGTATGGTCATAAAACCATAATTATGGTTAAAAATATTTTATTATACATATTATAATCTCTTTATTATTCCAGAACTATTATATATATATTTATATGATATTAATTAATAAGAAAAAACTATTATGTGATGATAGAAAAACAACCAAAATGATCTAAATGATTATCCTTAAAGGTCTATCTAATGAATCATCACTATATTTGGAAAAAAATAATAATATATAAGACCATTAAATATTATTTATGTTCATTAATAACATAAAATTCCAATTCTAGATAATTACACCAATTTTACATGAAATTCAACACATATAAACAAGCGAGCTGATCATGAAATCCAAAAAAAACCAATGCTCCTGAATGATGAAGTTAGGCTCTAAAACTCATCAAAAAGGCCATAAATGAAAATCATAAAACTATAATGAATCAAATTCATATAAAAAAGGTTTTGAATTAATTAATTAATAGATTTAATTTTATTATCCAGGATGTTAAGGTCAAGTGCAGAAAAATTTTAGATATAAGGTAAGAGTTTCTTCCCGATCCTCCATTTTCATTTAGGTTATGATTTCTCCATATTTACACCAACGTAATTCTTCATTAATTTTATATACTTATTCTAAATTCTGTTTATATGTTCTAAAATCATATATTCAGATAGTTTTATCTTTCTTTTATGTGTGATTACATGTTTCATAAGGGTTCCTTTTCAATTCCACCAGATAAGCAAGCCCGATTAAAGGGAAACTCCCAATTTATTACCCATTTTCAAGTACCACCCATAATCTATTTTAATCTGTCAATATTTTTATATAATAAATAATTTTATTTTGAAAAACTATCTTTTTTAATTTTTGGTTTTATATAAAAAATTATGCCTTTTTCAATTTTACAGACTCTTTAGTCTTTTCTTCAAACCGCATTAAAGAGGCTCATCTTCTGAAGTTTCTTATACACTATTTTTATATGTTTTCACTTTAGTTGGAAATAATTTTAGCCTCAAATATAATTTTAGTTTCATTCCCTTTTATTTTCAAGGATATACATGTTTACAATCTTATTTTATGAAAAATATGAATGATTTTACAAAATATATCTTCTTTCCAAAGTAAAAGGTTTTTTATCATCTCACATTTATTTCTGTGAGATATACGCCATATTCTTCACTTATTACTTTCATGTGGTGAATTTACTACCCTTTGAAATATAAAATCATTATTATTCTTATTTTTATGATATGATATGTTTCATTTTTTTTAATTCCTTCATAGGTATTAAATTTAATGTTTAAAAGAGTTATGGGTCACTTTATAATGTTTAAAGATTATTTTCCTCAAGAATTTATCAATGATTTTATGAGATTAGTTTTATCTATTTTTATGATTAAAATAATTCCATGTTGTATGAGATAATTTTATTTTAAAAAATATTTTTATTATACATATGAGGATTTCATTGAACTTAGTATGTGATGGGTGAGGCCTGTTATAACCCCTCTATGTATCAGTAGGTATCATGAGCAAAACATATATGGAATTTTGAGAGGCCTTTCCCATTTCTATATATTGGTTTGGTCGAGGCCTTAACCATTTATTTTCAGATGTCTTGGACAAGGCCTCCATAGTATGTTTCAGATGTCCAAAAAATGAATTCCCTCATAATGATATTAGTAATTGATTATCCATGTGAATATTCTATTAGTAGAATATCCACGTTAAGCTTATTTCTCAAGTGATTATTTATATGACATTATTAATTCAGATTTTATCCTTACCATATCATGCTCAAAATCATGTTCTAATGGAATATTATTTTAGTCATTCTTTATGAATTATTTCTTATATTAGCTTCTTCTTTATTACTTACCCTTACAAAGAATATTATCACACCCCTTTCTTATGTTTTATTTTTCCCCACAATGCGAAGATGTATATTATGAATAACTTGTAGGGATAGTCTAGGATTTTTGGGTGTTACCAATAGAATTTCTACATTTTATTTCCATTCAAGTTGTAATGTAAAGGTCATGTATTTAATATGGATTCCAAAACTACTTAACTAACCACTCCATTTTGATTCGAGTCATGTATGAATGCCAATGTGTTAATGTAAGGAACCAACTCTGGGCTACTGGGGTCTGGGTTGTCATAGTTTCCCCATATGTTGAAACCCAAAAATAAATTCTTAGGCATTTGAATCCATCATGAACTAAAATATGGATATCAAAAACACATAATAAATAGTTTATATGATGCTTTTGGGACCATATTTTTACATTTTCAGATTAAAATATGAATTCAATTTCAGAATGAATTCAATTGACAGCTAGATGGACAAGTGTGTATATATTATCATACAATGGTTATGCAATTAATGGTTGTAAATTATATAGAAATGAACATGACGAAGGAAGTAACATGAAAAATTTTGGAGTTACACTTGTGGCTAAAGTGATTCATGTTTCTATTACTAAGGATAAACATACAATTAATGAGAATATGTCATACTTTGGAGTCATCAAATAAATATAGAATTTGGATTATATAACAATGCAAGTGTGAATTTTTCAATGAAAGTGGGTTGATAAAATTGTTAAAATATATGAATTGGGATTCATGAAATTGGATTTCAGTAAGTAAGGGTACAAAGATGAACTATTCATAAAGAAATCACATGCAGTACAAGAATTTTATGTTCCAAATCACGTAAATAAAAAGTAGTCAATTGTTTTATTATCAACCAAAACCACTGAAGGGTTAGATAGAAATTCAACTCTGGATGATCCATTCATTAGGATGCTACAATCATTTAACAATGGTCCTAATGTAGATGGGATTTTTTATGTCATAGGAGACCACAATTAAGGGATTTGGATACTCGATATAAGGGTCAAATCCCTTCAACCTTTAAAAGAATGTGTTCAACAATATGTTTTTTTGTAATATACATTTTGTTACCTCATGTTACTATCTGTTTGCTACTAAAATTATGTAATATAAATTAAATGTTAATCCAATTATTAAGATAATGACTTTTACATGTGTTGGTGCTCCCAATATTGAGGAAAAACTAGTCTCTCGACCTATTACTACTCTCAGTACAGAGGAACAATGAGATTCTACACATGCTGGTGCTCCCAATCCTGAGGAACAATAGGTTTCTCAACCTGCTATTTCTTCTAGTGTAGAGGTAAAATAACCTTATACACATTCTAATGCTACCAATCAATAGGGACAATATATTGATGATGTTGAATCTGAAGAAATGGTAGATGACGAAGGACTAATGATGAAGAAAAACAAGAGCGTCATAGTTTGATGGAGTTAGCAATAATCATTTAGGTGAAAAGAAAAGGCATCAAATTTTAGGTCGGATGGAATGCATATGGCTAGCATGTTAACCCCAATAAGGCCAAGTTTAGTTGTCGCATTATACACATCACTTGATAACACATTCCAATTGACGTAGATTTGTGGAACCATGTTGTGACGACATTTAAGAAATTTATATGGGAAGATATTACGATAACATTATGATATCATCTATTTATTTTATTAAAAAAAATAAAATAATGAAACATTGACTTACTCTTCATCATCTCTTTCAAAGTGAATTTTTGGTAGATAAATCCCATAAGAAATATGTACTAATGCTTGCTGAAAGGATTCACAGAGGCTTTCGTACAATTCTACTGATATTTCATCTCAAATATGATAAAGGTAAAATAAACCCAAACCCACCACTTGTGTATAAACATTTAATAACCAAAGAAGAATGGGATACATTTACTGGCCGTCGTGCAGAGGTATCATTTTTTTTGAAAGAAGGGAGGATAAAATTAATGATGAATATCATCAGCAGTACATAAGCAGAGCCAAGAAGGGAAGTTGCCCAGCCATAGCTGGTTGACATCGAAGGGGCCTAAGGCTGCCAGATGATGGGACACATTATTTCCTTCCCTTTTGGTAAAGGAGAAGGTGCAGCAAGAGATGATTTGGCATAGTGAGTGGATTCACCTGACGATGAAGCCAAAGGCCTGAAGTCTGGCGTCATTTTGGTTAATGGAATTGATAATAGAAAGGTAGTCCGACTCGATGTTGATATCAACCCATCCACGTTCCACAACAAGCATCATCCCTGCAAGAATGGCTTAGGCCTCAGCAACTGTAGGTTCCCAGAAGGCATGATGTGGTTCATATTTTGCAGTAATGTTCTTCCCCAGATGATTTCGAGCTGGGAGACCAATATCTAAAGGCCCATCCTTGGGGAGAGAAGCATCCACATTGAGCTTAATACTCCCTTCCTTTGGGGGGGGTGTCCAATGAGGGGGACAGGAGGGGGTAAAGCCTAACAAAAGGTGTCCATTGTGGTCCTTCCATCCCTCAATCCATGAAGTGGCTTGTTCGATCCAGAACTCGGGGGGCTGATGGACATGATGGAAAATTGAATCGTTGCGCCGAACCCAAATGATCTAGGCCAAAGAGGAATGATCTCTTTCATCAGTAGATGGAAGAGAGGAACACCGGTGCATCAGAAGATCCGGGAGGTCAGAGGCAATGTTCGGTGAAGAATCCAAAGCTGAGCCCCATTTATTCCAAATTTCCGTGGCTCCCAGGCAGTGCATGATGGCGTGCCAAGGAGTTTCATGAATATTTAGGCAGAAAGGGCATGAATTAGTGCTAGCCATATGTCAGTAAACAAGGAGGCTCATGGTAGGGAGGGTGCCCATGCACACCTTCCACCAAAATTGGTGTATTTTTGGGAGGACGTTGAGCTTACAAAGCACTTTCCGTGGTCCCTCATCACGGTCGCGAGAGTTAATGCCAAGAGCCAGTCTATACCTGGATCTCATAGTGTACTCGACTGAAGAATAATTGGTCCAAAAAATATGGTTGGGACCTGCATCAGGGACCCAGGGGTTGATCAGAATAATTCGTTGGTCTCTTTCATTAAACCTTTCTTGGATCTTTTCAACACACCATCCTGGGCCCTGTTATGAAAAGAGGTAGTTGACAGTGGCATCTTTAAGACTTGGTTGGGAGGGGGATGTGGCCTGCATATATACCATCCTTATCAAAAATCCAGGGATCGGTTCAGATGTTGATAGAAGAGCCATTTCCAATAATCCAGCCCAATCCTTTTTCCAGGAGTGTTCGGGCCCCCCAAATACTTCTCTAGAGGAAGCTAGGGCGGGGTCCAAGAGAGGAACCACATATGTCCGTGTGGGGAAAGTACTTGTCATGGTTTATCCATGCACAAAAAGTTGATGGAAGGTTAAGAAGGAACCATATTTTCATGGAAAATAGATTGTCATTGAACAGAAGAATATTCCGGAATCCCATCCCTCCCTCTGACTTGGGTCTGCAGAGCTTCTCCCAGGCCAACCAGTGGGGTCGATTTCTTACATCATTTCCCCCCCACCAGAAGTTGGAATTATGTTAATGGATCAGGTTAACGATGGCCGAAGGGAGCATAAACATCGACATAAAGTAGCTGGGGATAGAATGAATGACAGCTTTAATGAGGGTTCCCTCGCCAGCTTTGGAGATGCGTTTTGGGGTCCAGCCTTGATTTTTTTTCTCAATCCTATCCACCAGAGCTGCAGAGATTTATTTTTTGGACAGGCCAATCACCATAGGGAGTCCGAGATAATTCTGGTGTTTATCGACCAAATGGATGCCTGCAGATGCACAAAGCTTAGCTCTCTTGGCAGGATGCACCCCTGCGCTGAAAAATATTTCAAATTTTCTGTGATTAACAGACTGTCCAAATGCCCGTTCATATTGTTGGATTTCTTGGCTCATCACCCGTCATTCATTAACAATGGCTCTAGAGAAAAGGAGGTAGTCGTCCACGAAGAAGAGATGTGACACTTGTGGGCTCTCACGGCAGACCTTTGCACCATTAATAGACTTAGTGGATGTAGCCCTAGAAATAAGGTTAGAGAAAACATCAGCCACCAAAATGAAGAGAAAATGGGAGAGAGGATCTCCCTGGCGCAGGCCACGAGTTGGGGTGAATCTTCTGGTTATCTCCCCATTGAACTTGATTCTGAAAGAGGTGGTTGAGATGCAGCGCAGGACAATTTCTGTCCATTTAGTGCAGAAGCCCATTCTCAGCATCACAGCTCTAAGTAACTGCCATTCCACTTTATCATAGGCTTTGTTCATATCCAGTTTCCAGGCCATGGTTCTTCTTTTCGCAGTGGAGCGCATTTTCATAGAGTGGAACACTTCATGGGCCACAATTGAATTATCAGTAATCAGCCTCTTGGCCACGAAGGCACTCTGGTTTTCAGTAATAATATCAAGAAGCCAATGACGTAGCCGATTGACAAGGATTTTTTAGAAGATCTTATAAGAGACATTGCAGAGACTAATCAGTCTGACATCAGGGATCTCCTGGGGTTTTTTGATTTTGGGGATGAGGACGAGGAACGTTTCGTTGATGGCGTAAATGCTTGAATTCCCTGCTCAGATTTTTTTTATCATTTTGCAGATGTCGGGACTGATAATGTGCCAGTATTGTTTAAACAATTGGGCGTGAAAACCATCCGGTCCTAGTGCCTTAGTGGGGTGGATATGCTTCAAATCCTGGTGTATCTCATCATTCGCCACATCTTTTGTGAGCTTTCGATTGATCTCCTCGGTGACCACGAGTCTGATGCATTCTTCCACTTCAGAAGACATTAAAGGAGTCCCTGTGGAGAAGAGGTTCTGGGAATAGCCTACCAATTCTTCGTGAATGCCGCAAGTGTTAGAAACTTTGCTTCCATCAGGTTGTGAAAGGCTCCTGATAGAGTTTTTTCGACGCCTAGCTGACGCTTTCAGGTGGAAATATCTTGTATTAGTGTCACCCTCTTTAATATGGATGTCACACGCCCGCATAGCCCAAAATCATTCCTTAACATGAAGGGACCTATCCAGCTCGCTTTGAGTGGCACCAATCCTGGAGATGTTGCCTTTGGATGGGGGTTGCCCAAGAAAGTTGTGCAACGTCTTTTCAAGGGAATCACAATGCCTATCCAGTTGGTGGAATTTCGTGTTGCTCCAATATCTCAGACTGGAAGCAACCTGTTGGAGATTGAGGCCAACATCTTCCTGGGAACTATTCCAACTTGATTAGACCACCTCTTCGCATTCTTGGTCTATTTCATAGAAGCCCTTATACATGAAGGGTCTGCTGAGTTGTCGATTTCATTCACCTTTCAAATAGTCAATGAGAATTGGCAGTGATCCGAATAGTTAAGGGCCATGTGGCCAACATGAAACATGTTGAACAGATTGATCCCATCAGTAGAACCCAAAAATCTATAAAGACTCTCATCGATGCGAGTACCTTCAGTATTGCCATGGAACCATGTAAAAGGGTTACTTGTGAACCCCATATCTACCAGGTCCACCTTAGTGACTGTGTCTTTGAAGTTAGACATTGAGGCTGAGCGTCGAAAACTTCCACCTCTATTTTCCTTATGGAACATGATCTCATTGAAATCACCTCTGAAAATAATAGGGCTAGGTAAATCATTTCGCAGCTTGCAGAGAAGGTCCCATGACTTCCCCTTATCAGAATGGGATGGACATCCATAGAATCCCACAAAGGTCCAGAGTGGGTGCATGTCCTCTTGAATAGTCGCAGCCACGTGGTGCATGGAGAAAGACAAAATTTTACCATCAATATTGTCCTTCTAGAGGAGATAGAGGCCCCCAAAATGACCTTGTATGGGCACTGAAAAGCAGCCTTGGAATCCACACTTCATAGAAATACCATTGGTGTCCTTGTTTTCTAGTATGGTTTTGGACATGAAAACCATATCGGGGTGACTTTGAGCGCAATTGCACTGAAGCATGCGAACTGTTCGTGAGTTTCCAAGCCCATGACAGTTCCAGCATAACACAATCATTGCTCTAGGTGGGGCTGGGTCTCATCCACCGCCACCTTTGGTTCCTCCAGACTCGTTTCGTCACTTTTCATTTTTCCTCTTTTGATGGGATTCCTCCCTGATTGACAAGTTTTGGTTTTTCGTTTCCTGACCCTAGGGTTAGGGTCTCCCATGTGACCATAGATTCCTCCACATTTCACCCTTTTCCACGTGCGATGGGTGGTTGGGCCCATCATTGGAGTTCTCATCATTCCATGGGCCTCCATTGGTGTTTTATCAATTACAGAAGATTGTGGATCCGGATCCAGATCTGGTGGCTCGAAGTTCATCTGCATTGGCATTGAGCATTCCCTTGGTGGTTCTTTTTTCCTCATCCCTGACCTTGTGGATGGTTGAGATTTGTCCTTCATGTGGTTAGGATGAACTAAAGCTTCTCTCTGAGTGGGATAGTCAGCTTTGGAGAAATCCGGAGGTCCTAGAAAAATGTCTTGTCCCTGTGTAGGTTCCACCTGACTGTTATGTGCCAACGTGAGATGTTCACGGTCATTTTGTTTTTTCGTCTCAGGGATGAAAGCAGTTTTATTCTTTTTTGCATGGAGCCAAGGGCCATATTGGGGGGGGGTGATGTCACCGGATCCACTCTTAGGTTTTGAGGTACACGTTCTATCCTGGTGGCAAAGATGACCACAAAAGAATCATAAGAGTGGGAGTTTATCAAATTCAAATGACATCCAGGTGTTGGAATCTTAAACATTAAAGAACATTCCCCTCATCAGGGGCTCTGAAATCTCAATTTCTTCCTTGATCCGAACCTCGGGGCCCCATTGTATTGGGTCTGAGCCGTTCCATTCAATAAAGTGGCCTAGAATTTCCCCAATTTCCCTCATTATGCATCTTATTCTTGCATGGAATGAGATTCCTTTAACTCGTATCCAGATGGGGGAGTGGGTTAAGGTCACTCGCTGGATATCATCTCCCCCTTTGAACTCTTCCATGAGGAGGAGTTGATTATCAAAGGACCACGGTTTTCCACGCAAGAGTTTGTCCCCATCTATCTCATTAAAAAACTCGAAGATGATGCGATTATTCCCCACCTCCTAAATAGCCACTCCTACATCGAGTTTCTAGATGGACTAGAGGGTGTTTTTGAGAGCCCCCTGATTAACCAAAATTTTTTCAACAAACTTTCCAATAATAAGCAGAGACATGAGTTTTTCCAAGAGTGGTTCTTTATTTCTCCGTGCCTCGATCGCCACTTTTTCTTTGTCTGTTAGGGACAACCCCTTCCAATGATTAACTAAGTAGGTATCCATAAATCATGTCAAAGGCTGTGTGCACAATCCTCCAAAAGGGTCGGCACCCTTGCGGATCTCAAACCACCCTCACTTCAAAAGAACTGGTCCAACCAAAGGGTCACTGGATCAGAAACCTTTTCACAGCCCCTTACGCAGTCTTCCCACCTAAGGCAGCCTCCGAGCCTTAGTAATCAAAAAAACCATAAATTGGTCACACTTGAGACCCGTGTCGTGCACCTCCCAGTCTTTGCGGAGAAACTCTCCATGGTAGGCCTTCGCGGTTTCACCACCGTGCGATCACGCAACACCACCGACCTTCGCGACTGGTGTTATGCAAATCGACCTCTTCGCGAAATCACTTCGTGAACCAAAAATTCACCCTCCCAGTGCCTCCTCCCTTCGCGGAAAATGCTTCGCGAAGAAAACTCAGTGCGCAACCACAAGCGCCGCGAACCTTCACGGTCGGTGCCTCGCAATTCAAGACTCCTTCGCGGCCGGTGCCTCACGATTCAAAACTTCCTGTGAATCGGCCTCTTTGCAGCAGGTGCTTCATGAATCCTCCTCTGCGTGAGCGCTCAAACATGGGGAATCAACACAGAGGGTTCTACGTGGGTCAAACCCCAGACCGACGTAAAATTCGTACAAGCATGGGAAAAAGAACCCGCCACCAATTCGTCCCTTGTCTTCGCGAAGCAGGAATGATGGAAAAATGGAATGGGAATCCGTGAGCAGATCTGACAATGATGGGATGACGACGTCGAGAAGGAAAGAAAGGACCCATGGAAGCCCGGAACTGTGCCAGGGGGTGAAAATGAATAGAAAAGGAGGTCTGATTCCCTTAGATGCCCAAAATATGGTTTCGGGAAGAGGTAGAGACTCCGAGAGGCAGACGGAAGCAGTGACTTCACCACAGATGGTTGTGGAGAGGTGCAGAAGAAGGGTAACAAAACTTCCACAAAATGCCACAGATCCACCGCTCTACGTGGATGCAGAAGGGGAGAACACATCACCGCAGAATCGGAACTCCGAGGAAGGAGACGTTGGCCCTATGAAAACCCTTGGAGGGAACACTCAGCCACAGCGAGAGACAAACCAATGTACTCCTAACGTAAATCAATGACAGGGTACACTTCAATTGAAAAAATCAATACATATTTTCAATATATCGAAATAATTTTATTTAACATGAAAAAACAATATAATAAGTTCCTCTATTTATATAAAGATTGGTGAATCCAAATCCAAATCCACATTCATCCCACACCATGTTATATGGAAAGAGGAAGTGTAAATAAATATGGGATACTAATATATGGGAACATAAAAAAAGTATGGGAAACACTTGTAAGTTTGAAATAATATTTTTTTCTTTAAATCACTATTATATAACAATGATTATTTATTTTTATATATTTTCTATCTCATATAATCATAGAAATTATCAATATCTGTACCATATGAACAACTATTATCGGGGGCCTTGAAGCTTTTAGAACAGTATGGCCATGTCAGAAGTGTGGGTTTTGGGATGACACCCCTAATATATTTTGAAAAAAAAACAACAATAGGAGCTTAAAGATAAATAAATGGAAAAGGTGAAAGAAACATTATCTACCCTTAAAGAAAACTTTCATTTACATACTGAGTTTCTAGAAACTCTTATGGTGGGAGAGTAAGAAATAAGAAAAAAAATTCAATAAAAACCATTGTGTGAATATCCTACCCCACCTCCCACCAGCTTTGAGGTGAGCTATTCCTCTCAAAGCACTATCTTATTTGAGGTAATCAATATTCTAGTATTTTTTTCTATGAAATGTGAATCAGAAAAACACTGATACCTTTACTGTACTAAAATTTTATAGGGTGAAAATGAAAATGATTTATATCTATCAACACCCACCCATAACCTTGTAGTGAGGGATATGGTGTTCAATATCCCAGATGACAAGATACAGAATATACCTCTTCCAATAGGTCATGTGAGAGTGGTGATTAACATAGCTCATGATCTAAATACTGAGCTACATGTTCCTCTCGATGAATAATATATTTATATGGTCAACCAAGCTATTGAAATATTCATTGAATGGATTCCAGATCTTGTAAAAACACATGTCAACAAGAAGTCATTCATTTCCAGTTTATTTTTCAAGATAAACCTTTAACGATTAATGGAAAAAATGTCTGAACCAATAAATGTTATTATTGATGGACAAAGGGAAGGGATTGAAATGAAAGGTCATCTCAAAACCATATAAAGGATGAACCAACCGATCAAAAATATCTTCTAAAAGTACATTTACCCCACCTATTCAATATCCGATTTTACTAAAAGTTTATGGTTCATGAAAATAAAAAGTTACAAAATGGTAGTATACATGTTGTTGATTTTGATTAAAAAAAGTATGGAGAGGAAGGTACAAACTACATTGCTTTTGATAATATAAATGAAATCCTTAACTATGAATGGCTAGAAACCTCAGTTTTAAATATATACATGAGGTATGTTTTCATGATTTTATTTTCTAAAATCCAATATTCTATATTAATTCTGAATAAAAAAATTTCATATTTTTTGAAGGAATATTTATTTATACCAATTGATGGGATTTCCACATGAATGTTTTTACTCATTAGTCCTCACATCACCTCTATAGAAAAAATAAAAAAAAGAATCCATATAAATAGAGGAAATAGTAACAGACCTAGAGAAATCGTATGAAATAAAACTTAAAGATGAAAAAATATTCTTAATACTAATGGTATAAGGGTAAAATTAGACAATTTAATCATATCAAATATATTTTAATTTCTATGATTAATTATTATTTTTGGGTTTTATGAAACATTAAAAGCTCACTACGGTCAATTTGGATACTCTAAAGATTTATTTCCTAGATTCACTACATTGATACCCAACAAACTGACCACACATGATGATGTATTTCAATTTTTAATACACAACATCTAATATTTTAAAAATAAAATTATATTTATATATTTTATATTATGTTTTAATTATAATTATGTAATGATGGAGTGGTGTATAAATACTGTGAAAATCATGACATGAGGACATGAATTGCGATAAGGACCCAAAAAATTTCTAAATGAGACAAGTAACATGGTATTTATAATAAGGGTTCACTATCCAAAAACATATCAAAAAAATTACTTACTTTTCTCAATTTTTTTTCAGTGTAAGAAAAAAATGGAATAGATAGTGGTTATTATGTTTGTAAATTTATGATAGATATCATATTCCCTCAACAAACTAGCATCCCAAAGAGGTATTTTCAAAAAAAATTACTATTTTATTTAAAATATTTATTAATCCTTTATGTATTTATATTTCTACAGTTCTACTATTACTTTTTAAAATATTCATATTCACAAAATGATATATATTTTCTTAGAAATGAATGTTTAGCATACCTGATCATAGAATGTACACAAATAACATGAAAAAAAAAATTATGGAATGAATTTTCCAAAACCCATGAGACAATAAATTTAAATAATCATGATTGGTGAGTTAAACATTTTTTTTTCATTTTTTAAAAATTATTTTGGGGTGTATTGAATCAATGTAAATACCGATAATTCATTCTTATTGGGGTTTTACTTAAAAACAGTAAGATATTTGATACTTCTATGAGTTTTAATATCAAACTTGATTTGGATAAAGCTGAGAAACTAGTGGATAGAAAGTTTTATAGAAGAATAATTGGGATTATATTTTCAATAACTTCTAGAAGAGTATACATTATGTTTTCTGAGTGTATTTGTGATATATTTAAATCTATTACTAAGGAATATAATTTAAAATCTTCTAAAGGAATATTAATATATTTAAAATGAACTGCCTCTCTTTTTTTAAAATTTCCAAAACATATTGATTTTCTTTAAATTAATATTATGATATTTATTTTTGAGTGTTAATGCTAGATAGGATGATAACATTAGGAACCGAACACCTCTTGGGGAAATCATTGGCTTGCTCGTTTAGTAAGAAGAAATGCTCTGTTAAAATTTCTACTATTGAAGTAGAATAAATTGTAGATAGTACTTGTTATTCATAAGTGTTATAGATAAAGCACTCCCTAATGGATTTTTGTTTCAATTGAAATCATGTAGCAATTAAGTTTGATAACACAAGTGATTTAATTATTTCAAAGAATCTAATAATACATTATAGAACAAAGCATAGTATAAGGCAACACTTCTTGAGAGATCACAATAAAAAAGGTTATATCTCTCTTAAATTTATTAAAATTGAATATAATTTGGTATAAATATTAACTAAGACCCTTTATATTGAGATATTTGACTTTATTAATAATGAATTGGTTTTATTTGTGTTTAAATAATTTTATTCTATTAAGAGTTATTTTTTCTAAAATTCTCCTTAATTACTTACCTATTTATTTTTCAAAATTATTATTTCATTACTGATAATTTTTTTTATCTTTCTATCAACATATCTATTTATATATTTATTTCATTTTCCATTTCACTGTAGGGGTTACTACTATACCTATTAAGAATCCCCTTTGATCATTTGGCATAAAAAATCATTTAGTTGAAACCTCACGAAATTGATTTCACTACATATTTCATATCTAAATGCAATTTTTTTCAATACTTGAACCTCCAAATGTTGAAATCTCAATTGATCATGGGTAATAGGACTATGGAAGGTACTTTAGGATGTTCCAATAAGGTTAAAACTCCTTGTAAACATCATTTAGTTCTAATTGGAAAAGATATAAACATATTTTTGATGAGTATAATGGATCTATAACTGAATAATGTTTTGAGATTTTAGAAATAAGAGTTCATTATTAATGAAAAAATTGAATTAATTTTTTAAAAGGAAGTATTAAAGTTCTATACTCATGAAATATTTACTTTGAGGAGTATATGGGATTTTATGATTCAAATATTAATGATAAAGTGTTCTCTTTTAATTTTTAAGATATATACGAGGAATTTCAATTTCCTTATGAATATAAATTTTCATTAAGTCTGTCCTTAATAGCTGTTAATGAAGAAAAATATATAAATATTATGAATTATCTAATTGGAACCCATTTTGTAAATAAAATACTAGTAAAAAATTTATAACCCAAGAAGAAGGGTTCAAAAAAATCATTCAAACTGGTATTTCTCAAAGAGGGGTAGAGTTTTAGAAATTTCAATTTATGGATATATACTTGAAGTATATTATATTAATTTGCAAGAAGGTCAGCTTTCCATGAAATATTTTATTGGTTATGGATCAATATTATTAAGAAAAAATAAATATAAATTATTAACCCTATGGTAGTTTACTGAATCTTGTATTTGAAAAAACAAGATAGAGATTAATAAGATAAAAGTTGTTAAGGGACACCAAAAAATACCCTATAATATATTATTATAAACATTATTTTATTCTCTTATATATATTTTTTAAGTAATCATGTGGATAAAAAATGGAAATCTAAGGAAATATATGGAGATGAAGAAGAGGTAAATGCTCTAGTTGAGGGGGAGCTCTCTAAAATGACCAGACCCACCAGTCCTTTTCTTGAACATTATGGTGATAAAGTGAGGATAGATAAAGTCCATGAGTTAGTATATATAGATCCATATATACCATTTATTTCATAGGTTGGGGACTTAGATGTTGGGGCTACTAAGGAATCTCCTATGGGTGATCACTGATAAGTTTTTGAAGAAGTAAGGCTCGAAGTGTCTCATCTGAAAACTAGATATGAATTTATTTAAGATCATTGGGAAGCTATTGAATATTATAAGGATATAAGTGAAAAATTTCCAATGTTAAGGTGAAAAAATAAGTATTTTATATATAAATTCATTCAATATTTGTAGATACATCTACAAAGAAGAATATAATCTTATAATATAAGAAGCATGTTTAGATTTTTTCCTCTAATTTTTTAAAATTTCATCTATTTAATGAGGAGAAAAATGGTTTTAAATTTTATTTAAAAGAATATAGATAAGAATTGATATATTTGAACGATAAATATATATCTAATTTTCTTAAGACCTAATATCTCATATTATTTCAAGGTATGACTTTGATGAGCTTAAGGGTTTGATGAAGGCTCAATCAGAGATGATAGATAAATTACATCCTGTTCACTCACATGTTTTTTCATTTGTGATGAAAGAAACTAAATATATTACATATGGTTTTAATGTGGTGGAATCTGGTTTATATATGGTGAATGAAATAATTTTTTATTGAAATCTGACATAGTATCCCTAGAAACAATTCATGATTTAAAAAAGGATTTTCTCTCAGAAATTAAATACATCAAGTTAGATGGAAGGGAATTTATTCAAGGTCTTGAGATTTATTTGTTTGAGCTTATCTCTTCTATTTTGGAAAACTTTAAATCTATTAAATAGTCTATAATTGAAAAAATGGAAAAATATTTCAACATTATATTATAAGATAGGGTTGGTCCTTTGAATAGGAATGTTCAATTCCTAGCTGATAGATAAAGACACATTAAGGAAAGTATTGATAATATATGCATCTGAGAAAATGACTCATATCACAAGGAGTCTGAGAGTGAAGAGTCTGATAACAATAGAAACTATAGTAAAGGAAAGGAATTAGTAGTCTACAAATAAAAAAATATTGAACCTATTTCTTCTATTTGTCCTGTTATTGTTGATAACCAGTTAGGGATTTTGAATAATCTCATAGATAATTATGTCTAGAAATTAGAAATAGATGAAATTAAAGGTTTATATGGATAATATAAAAGGAAATTTTATATAGTTATACTTTATTTATATAGATATTAGATTTTAAATATATTATATATGTCTGAAAATTCACTATATTAAATGAGAGATCAATGAAATCTTAGACCAATTCATCCATCCAGATATTCTAGAATAAGGGAGAGGCTGGAAGGAAATTTTGATCCACCTAGATCACGTGACAAGGAAGATTTGTAATCCTGTACTATTTTCATAATCTAAAATTCATTTACTTCAAGATCCACACATTCATCTATTAAATTTCCTTTTATAGATAAATATGAAAAAGCATGCGTTGCGAATTTGTAAGATAAGATCTTTTCTATTAAAGATTTGTCAATTAAGGATACGAAAACCATTAGATATTCAAGAGGTAAAACTCATCCATATATACATTGACCTATAGTCATTATTATTGGACCTACTAACCGAGATGTTGAACTTTTCCCCAAGCCAATAGATTAATCATTTTATGTTTAATTTGACTATTTAATATTATTGTTTAATTTTTTTGATTCTCTATGTATTTATTTTTTGACTATTAATGATTCCCTATCTATATTATCATTTGTATTTTATGGGTTTTGTGATCATAAAAAAGGGAGATATTATTGGACATACTAATATTGGTCCAAAATATACAATAATATCCTTGGTTTTGATGCTCACAAAGCCCTATTTTTTCACTGATGTGTAGTTTTAAGTGTGTTAAAAATGTTTAAAGTGTTTTATATAATTTTTCCAAAAATGGTTTTTATATTTTATTATTATTCTAATTTTGAGTGAATAATTTTCTATATATTGGATGACTCTTAGGTAAAATTAAGTTACTCTTATATCGAGTGATAATCACTCATACATCTTGGATGTTTCATTTTTTGAAAAAGTATGGATTGTTATGTAGTTTATTTTTTAATCTTACATCATAAAGACAGTAAAGATTTCATATTTTTGGAAAAGGGATTATTCATACATCTTACAGTTGAAAATGATCTTATTTTTAAGTGAAGTACTCATATGTGATGAAATTTCTCTTATGTGATGTTTTGATACATGTTTTAGTCTTTTATAGTGAAATAAATCATATTTTACGAACTTTTATATGATGTACAAATATGCAGTGAAAGTAATCATATGTGATGGATGCATACATGATAAACATTAATGCGGTGAATTTAATCATATGTGATAAACTTTAATGTGAACTGAAAATTAATTAATTTTTATTTCCAAAAACTTTTAGGAAAAGTGAGAAGCCACACAACCCTTAACACAAACCATATCACGTCTTGAAACATTCACAAAATAGACATATGTAGAAGAACCACAAAACAACCAGCTCACCACGGGACTGGATATCATAATACATGTAATTATCTCAGCATCCCACACAGGAATCTCCTTCTGCCGTAGTCGATTCCCAATCAGATGACGATTTATGCCGCCTTAAGAAGTAATTACTTTGCACAATGTTCCCTGTCTGGTCCGGTAAAGGTTGTACCGTGCAAGGTTGCTTGATTAAGCTGTCTTTTTTGAAGGCAAGAATAACACCTTTGTCCCTCTTAAGGGAAGATCTGGTACACTTCATTCGTGGAAGGTAAGAGTGGTATTTCCTTGTTCATCTTCTTGGTGTATTAGATAGAGTTCCTTCACACTCAGTCATCCTTCCAATCCCATTCTGTACAATGTCACTATATGAAAGGTAGGCTGGACCACTCATATTTTCTTTATTTCCCCCAGAAACATTTCTCCCTTTAGTCCTCGAGGCATTATCCTTACAACCCGAAGCGTTCCCCCTCCCTATAATCGTTGTGTTATTATCAATCGAGGCAAGACACCCAACCACTATGGAATCCTCTTCTCAGGTCATAGGGATTTCCTCGTGACCAAGACTTACTATATTGTTCCCTTCCACACAGGCCCCCTCAACATCACCACCGATCACAAGACCAGAATCCAAACCTTATTCAAAAATGACTTCCGAAATTCCTTCAAACCTGTTGGTTAGCATAAGGAAGGGTCTAATCGAGGGGTCTAATACTCTAGAACCCCTAGCACTATTCGGACTAGCCATGCCCGGGGTAGCTCTCTTTCTACCCACCCACTTTTGCTTCACCATATTTTCCCTATCCATGGGCTACTCCAAAAAAACCTCTTTATAACCTGAACCAGACACCTTCCGAGCCAAGGGATTAGAGGAGCCCTCCAAATCCTGCTGTAACCTGTAGAAACCCTCCGCAACCATCAGGTTAACATGAGTTTCCATAACACTTGGAGTTTCAGAAGTATGAACGTCCATTATTGTCACCTTATGGGTATCCTTCCTGAGGTCCTTTACCACATGACTCGACAGAAGAATTCCGCCAGCTTTGGACCATGAAGCCTCCTAGACCAGACCAGACATCACAAAAACCTCCAGATCCTCCCCCAGGGAAGCATCCCCTTTTCTGACCACAACTTTCTTCCCCCTGTGGGTAACCTCCAACGACTGAGCAGTGTATCTCCTGTGAAAAACCTCCAAAGGGTGGCCCAAACTCTTGCAGTATGGATAGAACTCAATCTAATTCTCATAAACCACCCACTGCTTCCACTTGTAATCTTCTCCAATAGTAATCCATACATAATCGAAGGGAAAACAAGGAGCATCCACTTCAATACAGACCCGAGGATTCCCTGGTTGGAACATGGCCTTAGTGCGGCTATCATAAAATAGAAATCTTCCTATGAGGTTGCCTGTCATTTGAATCACTGAAGGGTTTTGAAAAGGTAACAGGAGATTTGGAAAACTTACCCAAACAACCGTAGCAGGAGAATCACGATTCATGTGCAAATATAAGGACCACCTTAGGAAGAATAAATGAAATCTGTTGAAGCTACAAGGTTCCCTAGACCATTCATTGATGAGATCCGCCTCCGATTCAAAACGAATCATGATTTGGCGTCTTTCGAGCAATACAATAACCGCTCTTTCTTGAAGGTCCCAAAAACCGAATATGAACTGGTGGAAGGAATCGACTGAAGGTATTCTATGGTTAAAGTGAGAAACCAGAGTGCGATTCCAGAGTGCTAAGGTTTCTGCAAACTCAAAGGATGAGATCTGAAGATTAGGAATGCTATCGAGAATATCCGGAACCTTCGGGCATAGCGAAACTTACAGGGATGGTTTTTAATATTCATAGAGAAAATTGTGGATTGATTTGACCTAGATTATTTTTTGAACATGATATATATTAATTCTCAATAAGATGAAAAAATAAGGAATACAAATATATATAATAAAATGTAGAAATCACGTACCCACTATTCTTTAATTCTTATGATATGCTTCTTCATTGTTTATGTATGCTGAATATTTAATGCTCATCCTAATGTGGTTTATTCAGAAAATGGAAAATAATTGATTTGGTCAAATGCTTATCCTAAAAAGGATGAAGAAGATAATCACTGCATGTGTTTATAATAAGATATTTGTTTTAGTTGAATAAGTTACATATCCACTCTTCAATGTTATATTAATTCTCTGGAATAACATTATCATTTTTCACTTATAGAAATTTATAATTGTGTGATAAACTATATTATTTTCACTATCTTTTTAGTTATCTATAAAGTGTACAACCCTTTTACTAAGTGTTGTTTTAATACAAGGAGTCTTTCTTATATATGGAGAGACTAGTAAAATCTCTTGAAGCCTATGTAACAAGTTACAACTACTTCCACTCAATTATCGGATCCCAAAAAAATGATCAAATTAAAAAAACACAAAAATCACATCGAGTATTGGTTTTATAGAATAGAGGGGGATCTTATTTTCGTAAACCACTATAAAAAACATATGGAATCCCATTATTTATTTTCTTTTTATATTTTTATATATATCTTAAATAGTAAAGGGTATATTTAATCACTAAAAATAGGGATGTTTTTTAAATGGTTTGAATTTTAGGAACTCAATTCACCCCCTCTTGAGTCATTATGAAACAGTGTTGGGAAAACATGAAGTACTCGATGACTAATCACTCCGTCTTGGGTGAAGTAGGATATTACACATGATTTTGGTAATTATTAATAAACTAGGATAAGTGGATATGTACAAACATGAGGTTTTAAACTCCAAATCCCATTACATTAAAAATATAATTTAGATTATTTTTTCATTTTCCATAACATGGTTATTTGGTTTGGTTTCTCCTAATTCCAACCATTTTATATAATAGAAAAGGATAGAAACAAATAGTCAATAAATCATGGATAAAAAACTAATTCACATGTGTAAATAAATTTTAATTAATTACCAATGGGATCTCTAAGTTTATCCTAGGATATCTTTTACTAACATCCTTCCCAAATTAACTAAACCTTGCATTGATTCCATCTATAGTGGCTTGCCTCCTTTTTACATTATTATAATATCATTTTTAAGATAAAAAACATAATAATAATATATTCTAGACTAGAAAGGTTTAGTTTTTTGGGAAAATTAGTTTCATGAAATATGATTACTTGTGAAATTTAATGCATGATTTAAATCCTTCATCATATGGTTTTGTAAATAATGGAAACACCTATTGAGCAAAACAAACATGGAATGTTTTTTATAATCAATAAATAATACAAGATTCATATGATGTAGAACATCATGAAGAATCAAAGTTAAAATAAATATTAATTGACTATTACAAATAAACCAAAAAGAAAGGATCATCACATATAATTTATAATTAATTTAGTTGGATAAATAATTACCTTTTGTTGAAATTATTTCTTCATTGAGGAATCTAATGATGTATTTATGTCACACTTTCATTTCATCACTGTAATGATGAGTAGATTCTCTCTATAAGTGATCCACACATGCACCATAAGCCTCTTAGTGTCACCATAGAAATATATGGGTTCTATAATGGAAGATTATAACACATCATTCTTCATTGATCTCCATGAGAATCAGTTTGGGTAAAAGGACTCTCCATATTATATATAGATTCAAGAGGGTGGAAGAGTTTGATTTATCTTCATTCTTGAGAGAATTATAGAAGATAATATCTCTAGGAATTGAGACAAATATAAGGAATTTATTGTGCACAATGATTATGTTGGATAAGATTTTAGAGAATGTAATAATTAGGTTTAAATAGAGCTTGGGTTTATAAATAATTATTGAACAAGGGGCCTTTATTATTTTATTAATTTTTGTTGAACCTCATGTGAAAATAATAATAATAATAATAATATTTATTTTAATTCTTCTGAAGTCATAGATAAATTATATATTATTTTTTATTAAATAATTTAATGTTTATCCAAATAATATTTAATACAAAATTTTCTCATTATACCATTAAAATCGATCTTCTATCCTCCCCAATATTTATTGGGCCTTGAATAATGACTCTTTATGTAATAAATAAATATCACAACATTATTTTCCAATAAATAAATAAATGTTATATTAACTAAAATAGAAAATAAATATTTATTAAATATTCAACTCACAAATATTATCTCGAATAACTAGTGATGAAATATATGTGATCAAATTAACATGAATAATTATCAAACAACATGTAGGAATAATATTTATCCAATATTCTAAATTCATATATAATCTTACTAACATTCTAAACACACTTAGTGTGCGACCCTCTAGACCCCTTTCTTAGTGTGATTGGGTGAAATTTCCTAAAGACCAAGGTTAAAATCTAGTAATATTCCAAGACACCCATAAATAAAGAAGTTAATGTAATACTGACATAAAACCTCATAAAAACTATCACCATGGAGTATAATAATTTTATATTAATACTATAATCGTGTAGTTTTCTTGCTGGTGTCATCAACATATGTTGCCGAAATCTCTTTCTTTAACATTTTTAGAAATGAACTTACCGATAAAAAGCTATATCCATAGAATAAATCTATAAATTCTTTTCCAATAAAAGTTGCAAAGATATCAAAATCCACTAAACTGGGATGGTATAAATCCTTTCATGCATTGTTCATTAATGTAATGTTAGCTGTGACACACCCAACATATCATACTTTTCCATGACTATATTTCATCATTGTTCTCATCAATAAATCATAGTACATTACTCATGACATGTATTAATAATAATATTAAAGTTAAAAGACCATTATGCATGTCTATAGATAAGAAAACCCAATGAAACATATTTATATGGATTATTTTCTCACCGATCTAGTTCGCATAATTTCTTTCTCTCAAAATTACCAAGGGAGTATACCATGAGAAAGTGCCTAAAAGTCCTATGATTCTCCACCCTTGATAGATTTTATCATTTATGTCTCATAAAATGATATCACACACTTATAGAACATTTATATTTAAGAATAATTCTATGAGTCTTTTTGGTTCTTATCATAATAGGGAACTACTATAACATTTCATTGAAATAGTTAATCTCTTGAAAATTATCACATATTATATCATGCATAAGAACAATCATGGTGTGATAATAAATATTAATATTTAATAATCATTAATACAAGTAATCATAAAGTAAATAGAAGTTGGTTATATGGCACACAATCTAACATACTCCCAAGTTCACTTAAGCCAACTACTAACAACCTTCCCTCTTCTAGATCTCACATGATATGCATGCTTCTACTGATATAAATACTTAGTCAATGGATTCAATATGGTTTATTTTTAAGAAAATATTCTTAAAATGACTTTTCCCCACTGATAATGATTCATCTATAGGTGATACTTCTATAGTATGTACTTTGAACATTGGTGTGATCTTGGATCTTTTGTGAGAACCACCACTATGGTTTTATCATAATATAATTTTATAGGGTCTAAAATAATAGGAACCACATAAAGATCTTATATAATGTTATATATACAAAAAAATTATTTGGATTTATCAGAATCCATTATATTCTCTGACTCCACTGTAGAATCAATGACAACTATATTCTTTAGAATCATCTTTCTCATAACTCTTCCTATAAGAATGAAGAAATATCATGATTGTTATTTTAGATCATTTTGATCAATTTGGAAACTATAATTAGTATACCCAATTAAAAACAGTTCCTTATACCCTCCAAATACGAGGAACATATCCTTTATAAGCCTTAGATACTTTAGTATATCCTTAACCTTAGACAAATGTTGTTCAACTGGATTAGCTTTATATCTTCATATCTTATTTAGGTCTAAGAAAAATCAAGCCTACTATGAAAAATGACATACATGATTGATCCTATCAAACAAATTTATGGGATAATACTCATACTCTCCCATTCCTATTTTTTCTGAGGACACATTTTCTTAGAAGGATGTATACCATGTGACACTGGAATAAGTCCCCTTTTAGATTTTTGTATACTAAACATCTTTAGTATTTGGTAAAAATATATACAATGACTCAAATAAAGAAACCTCTTGGATCTATCATGAATGATCTTGATGCTAAGGATGTGGGTTTGTTCACCCAAGTCCTTCCTGGAGAAGAACATGTTCAACCTATACATAACTGATTCTAAAACTAGTATATAATTTTCAATAAGTAATATTTCATTGATATATTCTACTAGGATAAAAATAACAGTTTATATAAACTTAATTCAAATATATGGATCATATCCCTTATTTATGAAACCAAAATATTTTATGGATTCACCAAAAAAAAGGTTCCATGACCTAGATGCTTACTTCAATCTATAAATGGATATCTATAACTTTTACATATTTTTGGAATTTCTTGGAGTCATAAAACTTCTAGGTCATGTAATATAGACATCTTACTGACAATTCACATTATGGAAATATGTTTTTACATCTATCTATCAAATCTCATTGTCATGGAATATATTCATAGAAGGTGTGATTATGATCGATTAATTAAGATCCTATCCTTTATATAGGTACTTTTCTATTTTTGTTTCCATTTGAGTCCTTTTAATTTCTATAAATGACCCCTTTACCTGGTTGAAATGGTGTTTTTATGGTTATAAAGGGCTTAGAGGTGTTGAAATTGTATGGTATAATAATGTCACACAACAAAGGGAACTACAGTTCTACCAGCTATCCAGTGGATGCGAAATATCCAAGTAAGACTACATGAATCCCATTATCCATCTAATGAGAACCACCAGTCAACCGATGGAACACTGGTAGAATGGGATTAATATAGTAACCCCTTCCCACACCCCAAGTAGAGATCCACTAGATATATGGTGTGTTTTATAGTGGAGAACCAATCCTAGATGACACCACCATCTAGCCAGTGGTAACTGGAAGATAGCTAGTGGCATCGATCTGGGACCAAAACATTAATGGTAGAATCATATTTTTCTACATAAACCCCATTTTAATTTTACAACCTACTCCCTTGATCATAAATTTGGATTACTGTATTGGAATTGTTTTTTAGGTATTCCTTTAATTCTCTAATGACTTCTCTTGGTTCTATGATCTGTTATTTAATCCGGAACCCTAGATTTTGTAAATATTTCTCTAAATTGATGAATACCTATTTTTATCTATATTAATATTCTTATTATTCTTCCATACCTAATATGTTGGATAAATCACTTTACTTAGGGTTCTTACCGGTGTGCATCGATCAAGACTTTCGATCTTTGGATACTTTTTCACTAATTTGAGGTAGGTGGTCTAAAGCATCTCCCTTCGGTATATTTTTTTCTTCATATGTGAAACATGTGTGATCACACTGGTATTCCACATGTACAACCTCTTATAATTTAAATCCACTAAAATTACTTGAATCCTTATACATAAAACTTACACCAATCCATTGAGTCCATTGGAAAATGAGACCCTAAACATTAGGGCACCCAAGAGTTGTTTCTATCCTTGATCTTTTATTGGAACTTGGAATCTATGAACCTAGTGCCTTATAACTAATTTAAAATACTGGTTTATGTAATGAATCAACTGTTGAGGTGAATTAGACATAATTGACATTTTAAATGGTAATTGTCAAGTTTGTGAATTATAATTCTGAAAATTGATATGTGAATTAGTAACTTAGCATGTAAAATGAGCTTTACACAATGGAATATTAGCAAGAAACCGATAAATTTCATAATGGAATATTGATATGTAATGGTAATTGGCATGATAATTTTTATTTGGATTTGAAATGAACAAAATGGAATATAGTTAAAATGTTTGGAATGTTAATTATTTTGGTATGCATTGGGTATTTCTTATAATTGATACATGGATTGTATAAAAGTTCCCTGGAATGGGAATTTTACTTGTATTTGTTATGATATGGACATGTAATTAGTTCCAACATGTGAGATCTCAAGGGCTCCATTGATACATGGAAAATGTATTTTACCCTTGGAATGGGAATCTGCCTTGGGTCAGCTATGAACTGAATATGTGATTGTATATTGGCATGGAAATCCACCAATACTCTGTGGTGACTATAGATAAAGACATATGAAATCATAAAGAAGAAGGTATAGATAACCTGAGTGTCAAACTAGGGTTTGAAGTTTAACAAGTTTATTTAGATGTTCTAAAATTAACATGTAATTAATGCCATCGTTAACATATTATTTCATGAAATATTACTCAGTATGGATTTGTTTAGACAATTTTAGTTCTATACTACCGAGTTTTACACACACCCAATTTGGTCTTCCATTTAGTACCCAAGAAACAATTTATGGATATATGCCTTGATAAGGGATAGTGGACTATACTTATCTATATGAAATTTCTTTCTGGGATAGATTCTTGGATTTGGGTCAAGTATGGTATTTGACATCAGTTTTTGGGACTCTTTATTTTTGGAGTCTTTATTTCAGTTGGTTTTTTGTAAGACATTTAGTATGACATTCTATATGTCAGTGCATGGTTGGATTATATTGGATTGTTTTATCCATTAACTATTTATCATTTAGAGTTAATGTACATTGAGTTTTTATGATGTTTCTTCTATTATTATTATTTGGAACTAGAGGGTACAGTATCCCCACTATATTTATTAGCCCCTCCATCCCAATTAGAGGCCTCTTACATACAAGGATATGTTGTTGAGTTCATGTAGCCACCCTTCTTAGTCACACGAGGGAGAACTGAGTCATGGATGTTACAAAGTGGTATCAGAGAAGGTATTTTATTTTTATTTACTATTTAGGAAAGGTAGTCAAAGTAAAAGGATGCTTCAGGGATTGGTAATGACCTCATACATGGGAGCATCTAACACATCTGTGGGGTAAAACCCATGTTTTTAAGGATGGGATTAATGTTCATGACGTTCATGTTTTACAACAATGATATTATTTCACCATGGGTGATGTACATGTTGTGTGGTTTTTGTTATTTATGAGATTTTACTCATGGTATGGTATAGGTTGAGGAATTCATTCATATATCATGGTTGGATTATATAGAAATATATTTACATGCATCACTCATTCTAGGGATATATTTACTTCATATATATCCTCATATCTAAATTTTTAATAAATTAAAAAACATGTATGATAAAAATGAATAACAAATTAAAATGTTAAAATATGATTAATTCACATGTTAATCCATGAAATGAAGTGACCTTGTATCTATGGTTAACTACTATCTCATTTTCCTTCTGATTCGATCATGTGATGAACCACATGACTCGTAGAGTGTCTCAAACCTTGTATCGAAAACACTTCAAATTTCCTTTTGGTTAAATGTTTGGAAAGTGGTAATGAGAAAACCCCTCACACAGTAGAGAAAGATATTCCTTTAGCTCTGAGAATCTAAAAAACAATCAACACTTTGATAGTTTTTTAAGTGACATATGATCCCTATAGAGCAATACTAATCATACAATTATTTCTATTTATATGTTAATGAGGATGTTTCAACTGAATAAACCACCCAATTTCATGGAGATAGAGCACCTCGGGAAACATACTTCTAGATCAAGCCCATCCAGATAATCCTTATTCACTTGGAGATAATTATGGAGAGGTGGGTGAAGCTTATTGATTATATAGTATGAGGAAAATCCATGTGATAGTGGTAAATCATAATTTAGGTTTGAAAAAATGAGGAGATAACCTAGAAAGGATTTAAGGATAAATTCCCGAGACAATTATACCTAGTGAAAATGATGTATTAAAGGGATCATAAGTTCATGCACCTGACACAGGGGAGAATATCTATGATGGACTACATTGGTCATTTTAACAACTAGATATATTTTTCTCCATCATTGTTTGAAGGTGATATAATCAAGATTAAGTTCTTCCAGGATGGGATTTGGTATGAAATCATGTCACAATAGAATGTATTATCCTTTAAAACATTCTGTAACATGATAAATTGAGATCTATTCAATGAATGGAACCTTAAGGAGGCCTTGAGTATGGACCTCTTGAAGACGTTTCGAAGGAGCACTCAATAGTATAGTGGTGGAAAAGGATCATAGCTGGCACTTAAGTATTGGAAAGACTCTACTACCCCTTTGTAGATAGGTAGATGGAGTACAAAGGTCGCTTAGGATAGGGTAGGGGTGTGGTATCATGCTATAAGAGTGGAAATATCACTAGGAAGGATCATATCAAGGGAGTCATGCTAGATCCCATGTCTGATGGGTGGTTCAGTTTCCTGCAATGCAATCAACCTACCAGTCCGGATGATGTCTCTTACACTATTAGAGGTATGATTCTTGTGGCATATACAATTTCTTGTTTTTTTTAATATTAGAGAATCAATTTCCTTTATATATGTGAAATTGTACAATGTATTGGGTTGGTTTGGGAAAAATATGGATGGGTTTATAACTATATACACACCATTAGGTGTGTGATTAGAGGGTATCAAACACTATGAGGAGTGTCCTCTTGAGATTTGTAGCTATTAGTTTATATGGGATCTGTTTGTTCTAGAAATGGCTAGATTCTATTTAATTTTTAGTATGTAATGATTAGTTTTATACTAGGATCATATTGACAATTATTTAAGTAGTAAAACCTTTCTATCTTCTTAAGTGGAAACTATATCAGTTGGGGTGAATGAGATCTTTAGGCCAGTCGTGAAAGACTAATTTATTGAAAATAAGGCTGGATCATAACCCATATAACAAGACTTATTATGGATGATGTCGAGTCACAACATGATCTCTCTCCTCCAGTATTGGACCACTTTCATGATGTATTTTCTAAATATTTCCCCATCTTACCAATAATGAAAGAGATTTAGTTCACTATCAAGTTTGTTCTAGGAGATGAACATGTATCAATTCCACCCAACCAGATTACACTAGTAGAGCTTCAGGATTTGAAAGTTAAGTTGAAATATATTGATGCTAAGGGATTCATATGACCTACTACTTCACTATGGGGTTCCATCACGTTATTCACCAAAAAGGAATATGAGAGATTATGCTATGTTTTTGATTAATGGAGACTAAACGACATGATAGTTAAGAATTAGTATCCCCTTATACAAATTGATGACCAATTTGATTAAAAGAGATGTTATAAATTATTTTCCAAGATTTACAGGAGGTTGGGGTACCATCAGTTTTGGTTTAGACTATCTGATATACCATATAATACTTTTTGGAGTTGGTATTTCTTGTATGAGTTCATGGTATAACCAATTGGTCTAATGAATGCGTCAAAAATATTCAAGGCCTTGATGTATTAGATCTTATAATTGTATCATCACTAGTTTGTTTTGTTTTTTATCATCAATATCTTTATGTATCCCCATTCTATAGAAAATTATTCCTAATATATTGACATCATCCAGAGTATGATGATTGAGCATAAACTATACTTAAATCTATCTAGATTTCATTTCCAGGTTGAAAAAGTGCACTTCTTGGGCCATGTTTTCAAAAAAGGTTGGAGTGTCAGTTGACTTGGAGATGGTGGTAGTCAAGGTATCTTAGGAGTAATCTAAGAAAAGATTCAAGATTTATACATTTATGGGTATTATAGGATATTTTAGTGATTTATCTAGGAATTCTCCATTATGGCAGTTCCAATGTTCAATCTAACTAAGAAACGAGTGATGTTTGTTTAGTCAGATAATTGTGAGGATGATTTCTATGAATTGAAGAGAAGAATAACATCACCCCTATTCCAAAACATACCCGAGCTAGGTAAAAGGTATATCATGTATAGAGACAAATCACAAGTTAGTCTTGTATCATTATTGATATAGGAGGATCAGGTGATTAATTATGGCTTCAAGAAGTTGATGTTTCATGAGTTAAATTATCAAACTCATGACCTGGAATCATATTTAGTGGTACAAACTCTGAGATAATGGTGATATTATCTTTTGGGTGGGAGATTCATGGTCTACATGAATCATAATAGATTGAAGAACATATTTTCACAGTAGGACCTAAACCTTTGGAAAAGGATGTGGGACGATCATCTATTATCCTTTAACTTTAAGTTGGAATATACTCCTAGAAAGGAAAATGTAGTTTTCAAATCCTTGAGTAGGAAGACATAGACACAGGCAGTGTGAGAATAAAGTGATGAGTGGAAGTTTATGGTAGTATTTATAGATATGCATCATGATGTTTAATAATATTAGCCAAGAGAAATATTGAAATAAACCTCTAATATTCCATCACTTCAAAATCATATCAGGAGGATGTATTTATCTTATTTAGAGGGTTTATCACTAAGTGATAACATGTATAGTGGGGATCCACCATCTATATGGTTCCTTGATAATGATGAGGTTCTTAATATTTATGATTGTATCGGGGTTCTTAAAATCACGAATGAGGAGATGATGAGTGAATTACATTCATTGAATTGGGTGGTACATCTTGGATTTCATAATATTTATCATGAACTCCATATTAAGTACTGATGTCTAGGGATGATGAAAGAGATATTGGGATCTATAGAGTGATGTTGTACTATCAGTAGGTGGAGTCCTAACATCATTTTCCTACCAGGTTATTGTATCCTTTTCCCATTCTAGAATGTAAGTTAAAATATATCAACAAGAACTCTATAAGAGGATTAACCAGGACACCTTATAATAATGATGTAGTGCGTGTGGTCATGGATAGGTTGGTGAAGGTATCCCATTTCTTACATACTAGAGAGACATTGATGACTTGGGTCAACTCTATGTGTGGGTGATATTTCAATTTAATAGTGTTCCATGAAGTTTATTTTCAAATAGAGATCACCACTTTACTTTATGGTTCTAGAAGGTCCTTCGTAGGGCACTAGTTTCATAGGTTCTTTTGAGTATAGCCTATCATCCTCAGATAAGAGGACAATCTAAACATAAAATTATGATTCTCGAGGGCATGTTGCAAGAATGTGTTATGGATTTTGGATTTTCTTTGGAGTAAAATCTAGCTATTATAGAGTTCACTTATAATAATAGATTCCATGAATCAATTTGAATGGATCCTTTTCAAGGATTTGTACGAATGCCAATTCCATTCCCCTATGTTCTAGTCAGTGGTGGGAGAGTGAGCACTCATTGGACCTTGTCTCATGCAGGAGACATATGAGCTAGTTTAGTTGATTAGAAAGTGTTTGTAAACTATGTAGGTAAGGTAGAAATATTATATAGACCATTGGAGGTGACCTCTATAATTTTAGGTTTGTCACTATGAATTTTTTAGAGTGTCACCTAGGTTTGGGAAACAGTATATCCAGAAGTAGGGAAATCTAGTGCTCAGGTTTTGAGGCCATTAGAGATAGTGGATAGGATTTTCCCAGTAGTGTACCAATTATATCTTTCAAATCACTGCAGCTCCATGAACGATGTGTTTCATGTGTTGAATATTTTATGATATTATTGTAATCGTTATCACATGATTGATGTTGATGATATTAATCATGATATCAATGCATCATTTAAATAGAATCCAATCAGTATCACACACCATAGTGAGAAGATTCTCTAAGGAAATATTGTTGCTATAGTGAGAGTGTAGTGAAAACATGGGTGTGTTAAAGAGGAGACCTAAGAGAGAAAGATGGATATGTGGGTGAAGTTTCTAAAGTTATTCACCAATATCTATTAGTGATTATTGGGATAAAAGCATAGGTAAAATCTATTATATGGTGGTAAGATTATAAGATCTCATCATCTATCTAGGTACTTTCTTCTTTTAGTTTCTAGTTGAGTCCTTTTATTTTTTTTAAATGATCCTTTTACCTAATGAAAATGGTGTTTCAGAGATTCTCAATGGATCAAATAATGAAAACTAGAAAGGGCTAACAGTGTCATGCAGTAAATGGAATCCTGTAATTCCATAGGCTAATTGGTGGATAGGGTAATATATTGTTATGTATATAAGAATCCCACTGGATAGTTGAATTCACCCTGGTCAAATGGGATTCATTAAAGAATCCCACCATATGGCTGGTTGGGTTTCCAGGGGTATATATATCCAATATGGAACTATCGGCTAGATGGTGGCACCGATCTAGGCTTGATAAATTGAGGTAAAATCATATTTTTCCACCAAAAACCCCTATTTCATTCTATAAACCTCCACCCTCAACCCTAATTAAAAATTGATGAATTAGAAGGGTTCTTCATGGATTCTTTAACTTCCCTAATGCCTTCTCTTGGTACCTTCATCCTTGGTTTTCTCTGGTGTTCTATATTTGATAAGTCTTTCTTGTAATTGATGAATTCCTCTTATTCTCTCTTTGAATCTTCTTATTCATATAGCACTAATGTGGTGGATATGTCACTATCCATAGTGGTTCATAATGTTGCACATTGATCTATATTGTTTATATTTGGTTCCTAATTCATTACTTTGATGTAAGTGGGATAATGTTTATCTCTTGGGTCTGCATTGGAATTTAGTATGTATAACATGTGTGATCATGTTGGAATGTTGTGCACACATTCTCTTATAATTGGAATTCACTAAATTACTTGAATCCTATTATATAAAACATCAACTAATCCATCGGGCATCTGAGTAAATAAGACCCTAGACATTCTGCCACCAGAGTGGTGTGCCTATCTTTGACCTATAGTTAGAACTTTGAGTCTAAAAACCTAGTTCCTTATAAATAATTTGGGATATTGGTATAAGGAATTATTCAACTTCTGAATCAAAATTGGACATAATTGACATGTGAAAAGGTAATTGGGAATAATTGGTATGTGAAATGTAATTTTGAAATTTGATATGTAAATTGGTCACTAAGCTTGTAAATAGAAGTTGTCATAATGGAATATTTTCATGAAATTGTTAATTGGGATAATAAAATATTTTCATATAAGAGTAAGTGGTATAATAATTGGTGGTCTTCTTGGAAATATCCAAAATGGAATGTAGTTAACATGTTTAACATGTTTGGTATTTTGTTATGAATTTTCTCTTTCTTGTACTTGATACAAGGATTGTGTATCGGGATCTATCAAGGGAATATGTATTGGATTCATTTTGAACTAAATATATAAGTATAAGGCCCCAGCCTTAAACTTTACTTAATCTTGAGTTATTACAAGAATTACACATTGATATAAAAACATTATTAAACCATTTTCAACACCAGAATAAAAGAAAAGTAAAACATGGTATTTATTTTTCTTTTAAAAAGAAGTTATGGCTTGTATAGGAAGCCGAAACTCGAATAATGGTCACGGCAGCAGAGAAGTCATTGTTGCCGCATATGTATGACAAAAACATTCCCTTTTGTCGTTTTGTAAAACGCTTCATATAAAAAAGATTCCTTTTGTATAAACATAAAATTCAAAGGGGTTTATACACCGTATAAAAGAAGGTTGTGTATAAAATAAAATATGCCTCAATGAAAGGAGATTGAGACGAATTCCCATACAAAGACGATATCCTTGGTTTAAGGATAAATCAATTACATAATTATTTGTGACAAATGAATACACCAAATATAAGTGGATATTATGTGTAGAACAATCAGATGATATCCACACATATTCATAGAACGACATATTCATGGAGTACAAGTTTATGTCAAAGAATCAAATTTGGGTTAAGAAGTTCCCTTGCAAAAATTTGACAGCCTAACGACATCACTACAAAATTCAGAAAATGAGTTGATGAGAGATAAAAAGGGTATCTCATCACTTGGACATAAAATTTAAATCACTAAGGATATATAATAACATATCCCAACATAATGTTATGTTAATTAAAAGACATAACAAAAGAAGTCTTTTAAAAAAAGGAGGGTGAAAGGTTCCCTTACCGACATGGGTATCTTTCGAAACATACACCCCGTGAAAGAAGGACAATAAAAAATTGATGTAAATACTCATAAATGAAAGTATATTACACAATGAGTAAAATAATGGGCATTACATACACCACTCAAAGGAAATTTTGTCAAATGTAGCATAAATCTCACGGGAATAAAAGTGAGATGAAAAATCCCTTACGAAAACTCGTCAGCCTAACGACGCCACTTAAAACATCCAAAAATGGGATGATGAGATCAAATAGGGTCTCTAATCATATTAAAATAAAATTTACAGCAAGAGGAATATAAAATAAAATCCCCCATCATAACAAATAGGATCTTAAAAGATGTGACATAAAGGAGAGTACTTAAAAAGAAAGAGAGAGGTTAGATCTCTTACGAAAATTCGGCAGCATAACGGCGCGACTCAAAACATCCAAATGGATTGTTGAGAGAGAATAGGGTCTCTCATAATATGTACAAAAAAATTATAGTAAGAGTAATATAAAAGAACATCCCAATCACAAGAAATATGAGCTTAAAAGGAATGACATAAAAAGAGTGTACTTAAAAAGAAAGAGAGGAGTAGGATCCCTTACCTCAAGTCCAACTTGTCTTGTTCGTTTCTTTATATTCATGAATAATAAACTTTGGTCAATTTATAACTACTTAATGACCTCCTTTAAATATTATTATTCAGTTCATATCACATATTATAATGTTATTATAATTGGTTAATAAAGTGAGTTCATATCAGACGTTTTTGTCGATGTTCAGTACATGAGTAAAAATTGAACTTGTTGGAAAATAATTTTCCATGTAGTTATAGGTACATCATCTCCAGAATAGTATTTATGTTTTAAATATCATATATATCCATTATATATTCGTTTTATACTATTCCATAGAATTTAGAGATAAAAAATTAAAAGCACCGTTCATGGAGACGGTAGGCCGTACGTATGCATGAACGCTACTTTCATTTTTTTTCCATATTAATGGAATTAAAAAAATTGATAGATATATATATTATAATTCCAGAATTATACCCATAATTTATATGTAATATATTACATATATATCCATTATATATATATACTTATAATAGTACATTACATTTGGAGATAAGAAATGAAATGTACCGTTCATGGAGACGGTAAGCCGTACGTACGCATGAACGCTAATTTCATTTCTTTTTTTTTTGTATTCAATTGAATGAAATAATAAATATATAAAGGTATATTATAATTACAGTAGGATAACATATGTAATACCATTAGTTCCATTCTTTACACATCCCACATATGGCATTAACGAATCAAATCACTTTGAGGGGGCGGTAGTCCGCACTTCCTAAAATAAAGATATCGCGTTTACCCATAATGGAAACCATAAAGGTATTCCATAAATGAAAAATACAGATGATTAAGGAAAACATAAACATATTATATATCATATATAAATATAGTGACATCTTAATGGACACCTCAGATGGTGTTAGAAGAATGTTGAACAATCATCGTTTCGTGAGGCAGAAATTCGCCATCCACAGAAACAGTATGTTCTTTAACCATTAGATGTAGGTGTGTGTATGTGTAGCTCGAATACATATTATAAAAAAATCCTAGTATATTTTATATACTGGATTTGTTACAAAATAAATTAATAAAAATAGTTTAGGGGGTTGGAGAAGAAAAATAAAACAAAAGGACACAAGTGAAGACATTACCTTAAAATCGGGTAACTCCCTATGGTTTGAGCTCAAAGGCTTCCTTTGGAAGACTTCTTCCCAAAGTGAGGCTTCAAAGATTTAGGGAGGGATGTGGAGAGACAAAATGGTAAGGGGTTGGCCGAGACAAAGGCTTTGGAAGTGTGGGTAAGGAGGTAGAGGTGGGGGCCTTTTATAAGAGGAGAGGAGGGGCACTCTTGGAAAGTAAATAAATGTTACATTATTTTAGAATGGGGTTCGGATATTAATGGTCCCACATTGATTTGTTTCAATTATAAGTTGATAAGGGTTCTAAATCCACCCATCCAATAGGTTTTGGACATGTGTAAGTATTATATATTACATTATCTTTCCATTTTATTTAAATCGTTAAATAATGAGGTTATCACTGCATCATCATGATGTCATAAATAATTTAATTTATTTAATGTCTAAAAATTATAAAAAAACTATAATGATGTAGGAAATCGTTTTATATTTATAATGAATATTTATTGTCAAAAATCTGACTTGTATAACCCAATGTAAAAATTATTATAGTAAAACATCTCATGTTTGTGTCATTTTTACTTTAAAATTAAATAAAAATGTATTTATGTCATTTTCCAACCAAAGTGGCTCCATGGGGTCCCCAAGTTGACCCATGGATTTTCTTGGTCGCCCATGACACATCCAATGAGGTTAGGACAAGTTTCTAGGTCATTTCATTTTATTAAAACATTATTCTTACCCTAAACTACACTAATCACCTCTAATCGCGATTAAAAACATAATAAGTTACTATTCACCAAAAAATTATTTTAATCCCATTGAACCACATTTTACTTCTTAATGACAACCATGTATGTCGGATTTTTGAAATTCAAAACACAAAGATGGAAAAATTTTATTTAAACGGAAAATTAGTTTTTATAAGTACCACTTAGTGGTTTCACTATTCATCAAAAATTGAAGTTTTTCAGAAAATTACCAAAAATTCACCCTAAGCTATATTTGATATTCCGAATTCAAAAATGATTTCTATTTTACAAAATTAAAAACATATAGGTTTCATTAATTAATTTAATAATTAATTCCTGCTATCAAAACAAATAGCGTATTTTTATGAAACAAAATGTACCAAAAGATTGACACTAGTTTAAGTCCGATTTCAAAGTGAAATTAATTCCAACGACCACTATTGGATTAAATGGTAAAAATATATTCTAATTTCACTTTAAAACGAATTCAAAAGATAATCTAATCATATAAATAAATTAAAATAAAAAGGGGATTTGAATTAAAATACAACATTTTCACTATTCATTAAAAATTGAACTTTTTCAGAAAAATACCAAAAATTTACACAAAGTAAATTTTGATGTCCCGATTCTAAAGAAGAGTTTTATTTTGTCATATATAACACATAATATTGTCAAAAAGTGGATTTAAAAGAGGTTCACCATCAAAAGGTGGTTAATCGACTTTTTAAAGAATATTAGAATGTTTACGCTTAAAATTGGATTCATTCGCATTTTTAATCCTCTAACATTTATTGTAAAAAATAAAAATATTTGAAAAACATATATAATCATTTTTTAGTTAGTTTTATTCATTCCCGCCATTACAACGGCTAGGCGTTAACTACTATTTAAAATAATATTATTTTATTATTATAGTGCAATGTAAGATTCCCAAGAAACTCGTTGTTGCGTATTGGGTACGCCATCGAGAATATCATCCCATTTAAAGTAATATTAATATTTTATTCACAAATATGTATAAATAAAAAATGTAATATTCTTTATTTACCTGGGGTGTTACATCCTTCCCCCCTTTTTGGAATTGCATCCTCACAATTTAAAAATTGAGCTTGGAAACATCCTTGAAAGTCCCACATCGGAACAAGGGTCGGTAAAACAATGATTTTAAAATAAAGGATCATAAGTACATAGGTCACCCAATTTAACCCATACTAGGATTCCATGTAGGAAAACATGGACATGGAGGAGAAAACATAGGGTCATGTTCTGATGGAAAGTGATAGAAAACATGTTTAGGAGAAAGTTAACCACAAGAAAATCACAAACTTGTGATGGGTTAAATGGTATTCGATTCCTCAGTAGGAAACATTAACAGACAACATTTTTTTTAAGTTACTTTTTATTTAGGAATTTATTCATAAGGAAACATAATTACTTATCATGTTGACTTTCAACTTTTATTAGCTTTCTTACAAAAACTCATATTTTCTCCAAAAGATGAGTATTTAGGAAGATTTGTTCACAGTAAGAGTACTATAATCAACTTCTAGAGAATCACCTAATCCAAAAAAGAGAGATATATACTTCCCATGTCTTTAGACTTTAACCAAAACCAAAACCAAATAGGTTAGTACAAGATCAGATAATCCAGAAAAGGAAACCCTTGATAAAAAGAAAATATATTCTTAATCTCCAAAATTTGTCCAACAAAACCCAAAGTTCAACGAGGACCATTCGATAAACAATTTGTCCATAAAATTCTTCAAAGTAAACCAAACTAAGATTGAAACCCAAATATTTGAAGGATTTAGTCACATAGTCTTCCAAGTTAAATCGTAACATTTATCTCCAAACAACATCAGTTTCTCTTAAAGTCTCGTATTGAAATGTAATTATCCTAATCACATATCCTCCGTGATAGGTTAATAAATTTCCATAGATAACCCAAAATAACCTTACTCTTAATTCATAAAATCATCTAACTAAAAAGAATTAGTCAAAGTAACCAGGGACTTCACGTAGTCCAGTGGTAGGTGATAAATACCAGTAGCACTTTGGTTGTGGGTTCGATTCCCGCAGCTTTGTCCGACGCGACGGGTTGTCACACGGTCTGCGTGTTGTCCTTTTTCCAAAACTATATAATTCTTAAAACATTCCCTAAAACGAGATAAAATCTTGAGAAATTATCATAACATATTTTAACCTCAATTTTATCTCATGCCTTTCATTTTACATCATAACATATAATAACCCATAATTACCTCAAAAGTAAGGATCATATAAACTCTAATGGTCAACTTTATAATTATTACGTGAACTTCCACATCGATTGGTCATCTCGTACATGATGCATTACAGATCATACCAAGGTTCAAGTGTTTGATCATGACTCCTTGATAGTTGGTTTAGAACAACCATGAGTTTCCTCATTGAATACCCCATTTCATCCAGTCTCTTAATCAGAGAACCACCACAGTTTCCTTCAATCCTATTGTCTCTTTGGAGCCTGCTAGATCCATCCATTCACTAAAAATAGAAATGTCAGTGTGAGTATATCAACAAAACCATCATGTACTAATGAGGAAGGTAAACACTAAGATATACTTACTCACTCACTTTATCTAAAACTAGGACTCTTTCTGAAATCCTAACCATTATGGTAATGTCACTTGTGCTTAGAGAATACACTAACCTCTAAAGTTATCTAAACCGACCTTTGATACCAACTATAAGGCCCCATCCTTAAACCTTACTTAATCTTGAGTTATTACAAGATTAAAAATTGATATAAAAACATTATGAAAACCATTTTCAACACCAGAATAAAAGAAAAGTAAAACATGGTATTTATTTTTCTTTTAAAAAGAAGGTATGGCTTGTAGAGGAAGCCGAAACTCAAATAATGGTCACGGCGGCGGAGAAGTCATTGTCGCCGCATACGTATGACAAAAACATTCCCTTTTATCATTTTGTAAAACGCTTCGTATAAAAAAGATTCCTTTTGGATAAATGTAGAAGTAAAAGGGGTTTATACACTGTATAAAAGAAGGTTGTATATAAAATAAAATATTCCTCAATGAAAGGAGATTGAGACGACGTCCCATACAAAGACGATATCCTTGGTTTAAGGATAAATCAATTACATAATTTTGTGTGACAAACTAATACACCAAATATAAGTGGATATTAAGTGTAGAAAAATCAAAGGTTATTCACACATATTCATAGAACGACATATTCAAGGAGTACAAGTTTATCCCAAAGAATCAAATTTGGGTTAAGAAGTTCCCTTGCAAAAATTTGACAGCCTAACGGCGTCACTACAAAATTCAAAAAATGAGTTGATGAGATGTAAAAAGGGTATCTCATCACTTGGAAATAAAATTTAAATCACTAAGGATATAGAAGAACATATCCCAACATAATGTTATGTGAATTAAAATACATAACAAAATAAGTCTTTTAAAAAGAGGAGGGTGAAAGGTTCCCTTACCGACATGGGTATCTTTCGAAACATACACCCTGTGAAAGAAGGACAATACAACATTGATGTAAATACTCATAAATGAAAGTATATTAGACAATGTGTAAAATAATGGGAAGTACATACACCACTAAAAGGAAATTGTGGAAAATGTAGAATAAATCTCACGGGAATAAAAGTGAGATGAAAAATCCCTTACGAAAACTCAGCAGCCTAACAGCGCCACTTAAAACTTCCAAAAATGGATTGATGAGATCAAATAGGGTATCTCATCATATTACAATAGAATTTAAAGCAAGAGGAATAAAAAATAACATCCCCCATCATAATAAATAGGATCTTAAAATACGTGACATAAAGGAGAGTACTTAAAAACAAAGAGAGAGGTTAGATCTCTTACGAAAATTCGGCAGCCTAACGGCACCACTCAAAACATCCAAAATGGATTGATGAGAGAGAATAGGATCTCTAATCATATGAAAATAAAAATTACAGTAAGATTAATATAAAAGAACATCCCAATCACAAGAAATATGAGCTTAAAAGGAATGACATAAAAAGAGTGTACTTAAAAAGAAAGAGAGGAGTATGATCCCTTACCTCAAGTCCAACTTGTCTTGTTCATTTCTTTAAATTCCTGAATAATAAAATTTGGACAATTTATAATTGATTAAGGACCTCCTTTACATATTTTTATTTAGGTCATATCACATATTATAATGTAATAATAATTGTTTAATAAAGTGAGTTCATATCAGACGTTTTTGTCGATGTTCAATACATGAGTAAAAATTGAACTTGTTGGAAAAGAATTTTCCATGTAGTTATAGGCATATAATATCCAGAATAGTATTTATGTTTTAAATATCATATATATCCAGTATATATTCGTTTTATGCTATTCCATATCATTTGGAGATAAAAAAATTAAAAGCACCGTTCATGGAGACGGTAGGCCGTACGTACACATGAACGCTACTTTCATTTTTTTGCCATATTAATGGAATTAAAACAAAATGATAGATAGATATATTATAATCCCAGAATGATACCCATAATTTATATGTAATATATTACATATATATCCATTATATATATGTACATATAATAGTACATAACATTTGGAGATAAGAAATGAAATGTACCGTTCATGGAGACGGTAAGTCGTACGTACGCATGAACGCTACTTTCATTTCTTTTTTTTGTATTCAATTGAATAAAATAATAAATATATAAAAGTATATTATAATTCCAGTAGGATAACATATGTAATACCATTAATTACATCCTTTATACGTCCCACATATGGCATTAACGAATCAAATCACTTTGAGGGGGCGGTAGTCCGCACTTCCTAAAATGAAGATATCGCGTTTACCAATAATGGAAACCATAAAGGTTTTCCATAAATGAAAAATACATAAGCTTAAGGAAAACATAAACATATAATATATCATATATAAATATAGTGACATCTTAATGGCCACCTTTGAAGGTGTTAGAAGAATGTTGAACAATCATCGTTTCGTGAGGCAGAAATTCGCCATCCACAGAAACAATATGTTCTTTAACCATTAGATGTAGGTGTGTGTATTTTTAGCTCGAATAATTCTTAGAACAACATCATAGTATATTGAAGATACTTTATTTGTTACAAAATAAATGAATAAAAAGATTTTAGGGGGATGGAGAAGAAAAATAAAACAAAAGGACACAAGTGAAGACATTACCTTAAAATCGGGTAACTCTCTATGGGTTGAGATCAAAGGCTTCCTTGGGAAGACTTATTCCCAAAGTGAGGCTTCAAGGAGTTATGGAGGGATGCGTAGAGATAAAATTTGAAGGGGTTGGCCAATCCAAAGGCTTTGGAAGTGTGGGTAAGGAGGTAGAGGTGGGGGCCTTTTATAAGAGGAGAGGAGGGGCACTCTTGGAAAGTAAAGAAATGTTACATTATTTTAGAATGAGTTTTGGATATTAATGGTCCCACATTGATGTGTTCATAGGATAAGGTGATAAGGGTTATAAATCCACCCATCAAATTGGTTTTGGACATGTTTAGGTCTTAGATATTACATTATCATTCCATTTTATTTAAATCATTAAATAAGGAGGTCATCACTGCATCATCATGATGTCATAATTAATTTAATTTATTTAATGTCTAAAAATTATAAAAAAAATATAATGATGTAGGAAATATTTTTATCTTTCTAATGAATATTCATAGTCAAAAATCTGACTTATATAACCCCATGTAAAAATTGTTTTAGTAAAACATCTCATGTTTGTGTCATTTTTACTTTAACATTAAATAAAAAGGTATTTATGTCATTTTCCAACCAAAGTGGCTCCATGGGGTCCCCAAGTTGACCCATGGATTGTCTCGGTCGGCCATGACACGTCCAATGAGGGCAGGACAAGTGTCCATGTCATTTCATTTTATTAAAACATTATTCTTTCCTTAAACTACACTAATCACCTCTAATCGCGATTAAAAACTTAATAAGTTACTATTCACCAAAAAATTATTTTAATCCCATTGAACCACATTTTGCTTCTAAATTACAACCATATATGTCGGATTTTTTAAATTCAAAACAAAAAGATGGCAAATTTTCATTTGAACGGAAAACCAGTTTTTATAAGTACCACTTAGTGGTTTCACTATTCATCAAAAATTGAATTTTTTCAGAAAAATACCAAAAATTCAACCTAAACTATATTTGATATTCCGAATTCAAAAATGATGTCTATTTTACAAAATTCGAAACATATAGGTTGAATTAATTAATTTAATAATTAATTCCCGCTGTCAAAACAAATAGCGTGTTTTTATGAAACAAAATGTACCAAAAGATTGACACTAGTTTAAGTCCGATTTCAAAGTGAAATTAATTAAAAAGACCACTATTGGATTAAATGGTAAAAATATATTCTAATTTCACTTTAAAACCAATTCAAAAGATAATCTAATCATATAAATAAATTAGAATAAAAAGGGGTTTTTAATTAAAATACAACATTTTTCACTATTCATTAAAAATTGAACTTTTTCAGAAAAATACCAAAAAATTACACAAAGTAAATTTTGATGTCCCGATTTTAAAGAAGAGTTTTATTTTGTCAAATATAACACATAAGATTGTCAAAAAGTGGATTTAAAATAGGTTCTCCATCAAAAGTCGGTTAATCGACCTTTTAAAGAATATTAGAATGTTTACGCTTAAAATTTGATTCATTCGCATTTTTAGTCCTCTAACATTTATTTTAAAAAGTAAAAATATTTGACAAACATATATAATAATTTTTTAGTTAGTTCTATTCATTCCCGCCATTACAATGGCTAGGCGTTAACTACTATTTAAAATAATATTATTTTATTATTAGAGTGCAATGTAAGATTCCCAAGAAACTCGTTGTTGCGTATTGGGTACGCCATCGAGCATAGAATCCCCTTTAAAGTAATATTAATATTTTATTCACAAATATGGATAAATATAAAAATTTCATATTCTTTAATTACCTGGGGTGTTACAATAAGTGTCCATAGAATGGGAATTCAAAATGTGTAAATATATACATGTAATATATATTTCTTCCTTTTCATGTGAATTAACCTTGGGTCAACTGTGAACTAAATGTGAGATTCGTCCTTGGCATGGGAATCCACCTGGACTCAGTGGTGAGAATAGACATAGACATCTAATGTCATTCCAAAGAAGGAATGGTTAACCTAGAGTGTCAACATGGTGTTCAAGGTTTAATGGGTTTATTTAGATGTTATGTGTTCCATTTTTAATTAATTCCATCATTAACATACTATTGTATACAGTGTTACTCATACTAGGTTTTTTAGAAATTATTGGAGAAGGATTAATAAGTTTTACTCACACTCTATTTGGGATATTGTTTGGTACCTAAGAAGACATCATGGATACATTCATCAACAAGGTAAGGGGCCCTTTGATTGATTGGTTTATTATGCTTGATGTGATTGGAGCTTGGAGTTAGGAAATAGTATGGGATTCAAGACTATTTTTGGAGTATTTATTCCAACTGGATTCTGCTATAACATGTAGTATAAAATTCAATATGAAATTGCACAATTGTTTTATATTTTATTTTTTAAGTGCATGTTTATATATTGGAGTTGATGTATATTGATTCTTTAGTATGTTTCTATTATTATTTTTTATTTATAACTAGAGGGTATATTCACTCTACTATATTTATTATATCCTGACTACTATTCATAAAACTCTTTCATATGGAGAGGCATGCTTGAGCTCTCATAGTAACTCATCTCTATCATGTGAGGTAGAACTAGGTCAGGTATATTATATATTTAAACATGTATACTAGAGAAAATGATCTCTCATATTTGATTCCATAATGGTGTTTAAACCTTTTAGGCACTAGTCATGCTTTATAGGTATTTACCTTACATACCATGTCCAATTTTTGACTGAATAACGCTTTTAACACTATGGTATTTACATCAACTAAAGGATTGACCAGAAACCATAATTGGGTTTGATACATGGAATCTGCCTCCAAATTCATGTATTCTCGCTATCTTGTAAATTATGATATCTCCACTTACCCTTTTTAGGAAAATGGATCAATATTATCCACCAATAAAGTGTTACAATCCTAAGTGACTAGAAAAATATATCTTATAGTTCTCTAACCTCTATGATGCTCAAACATAGTACATGTGTTTTAGGAAAAATATCTTCCATAGGTATATGTGGAATGTTTTCCTATACCAAATCTTATATATCATGTGAATAAAATTAATCAATGTAAGTATTTATACCACTATCTTTCTGGAGTATATAATCCCTCTCAAGATGGAGTTAACAAATGATTTTTAACAACATGCATGAGTATTTGGATGAAAAAATTCCTTTACATACATTAATTCATATATTTTTCCACTCTCCACATTATTTGGTACTTATTTTAGAATGTTTTCTATAGCATGTAATGTATTTCCCTAAAGGATAATGGAAGATCAGTATGAATCGTCATCAAATGCCCCATGTTAAGAGAGGAACGATCTCTCCTTTAACTTACACCATTCCATTACAATGTATAAGGTGGAGTGACTTGAGATAGAATATCATACCCCTATAGGATGTTGATAAACTCTTGGTTAATGTATTCACCTACTCAATCAGTTAAAACCTTCTTTATCTTCTTACCATGTTTATTCTCTATTTCATTCTTTAACTCTATGAATTTATAAAAGGTTTTGGACTTATATTTCATTAAGTATATATAACCATGTTTTCTCAAGTCACCAATGAAATTTATAATGTAAGAATACAAAACTATAGATTATACTATAAAAGGTCAACATACATAAGTGTGTCCTAATTATAGAAGCCCAGTGGACCTTTCACCCTATACAAAAACGTGGATTTGTCATTTTTACTAAGAAAATTGGGATACATATACCAAATGGTTTTAGTTTAAATGAATCTAAATAGTTATCTCAAACAATTCTCATATACATGACCAAGATGGTGATTCCACACCTGGGTTTGAAATGAGTAATGAAAACCAGATTTGTTATTAATTTCCAACACTTGGTTTTCATATTATAATACCTAAATATCATTATTTAAGTGTGACATACCGTTATATATGTTTTATTTATAAAATAAACAACACTTATTTATAAACATGAAAATAAAACCGTCCATATCTAGGCAGGATATATAAATTATGTTCTTGGTAACAACTGGTACATAATAACAAGCTATTAAAACTAAGACCATCACAATTGGAAATGTAAGGTTGTAGTCTCTTATAGATAATGTAGAAAGTCATGCTCTATTGGATTCTTGAATATATAGGTCTCATCCAAAAATATTTTGGAATCTAAATAATTCCTACATATGGATATATATGTGGGCACTACAAGCTATATATAATACCCAATGTTTAGATATATTAAGATTTATATAGATGATGAATGCACCTTGAGAATACTATTTCATATTTAACTTGGTGTAATTATTCTTCTAGTGGCCTTGATTTCCACATGAAAAACAAATTTCATTTTTTGCATTTCCTATATTTAGATATTATCTTTCTTAGAAGTATGATACTTGAGATACTTATAATGATTCTTAGGCCCATTTTCCATGTTATTCAATTTCATATTTATTATAAGGACCATAGGATTTCCAAGAATCGTGTATTTATTAATGTGTTAGATCAAATTAAGGAGTTCTGAAAGAGTATTAGGCCACTTTTCCATGTTATTCATTTTCTTATTCACCATAAGGACCATAGGATGTCCATGTATCATGTATTTATCCACATGATAGATCAAATTAAGGAGTTATGAAAGAGTATTATCACTATTTCTTATGTTATAATTTACAATTAAATAGGGTAAACCTTTTTGTTTGGGGAATAAAATGAGATATTGACATATCTCACTAGGGATCTTAAAGCTAAAAATTTCTAAGTAATCTATGAATCTAATGATATTGACTACATGAGGCCTAGGTAGCACAAAATCTCCAAGATTTCCCATGAATAGTGTATGGAGATCTCATATCTATCTTGTATTTCCCTCTCTTGATAATGATCTTAAAGGTGAGATATGATTCTATACACATCTGTATCATGATATTTCTTTAGAATCCCATGGGACATGGATGATAGAAAAAAATATTAGACAACTTTGGAATCACCCAAATGTTTCTTGTAGAGAGACAATTCTTCCTCAGTAGCCTATTTTAGAGTCATATTAAAATTTATTTTTTTCAAGAACATATAATTTTCATTCATGGCATAATATAATTTAATAGTGCCTAAGAAATTATTTGAAATTATATATAGTGAGAGGTTTATACTTCTATAGTATGGTTTACAATGATATATTCTAAGTTTTGTGGCTTGAACTTTATTCATTGTATAATAGAATAATTTTATTAATTAATTTGGATTACAAAATTAGATAAAAAATATTAACTTTATTAATCTACCACAATTTTATTGAAACCCAATATCCCTCATAATTGTTTTTGAAATTTCATATCACATGTATATTTTAGTGACAGGTATCCATACACAACTTCTCCTAACCCAGACAGAGGTATGATGAGTTATTTGAGGGTATTCATGTTGGAGTAACTTTCCAACTACATTAACTCACAACTCCTTGATATATTTAGTGGCCTCCCCAATCCCAAAATATATAGTTGGATTTCCTTAACACTTCTCCAACTAATTGTACTATGTTGTGTGGAGGTGTTTCACCCTTATTCAAAGCTAGGTTAAGTCAACCTCAAGATCAAGATAGAAATTTCTTGAAAATTTATAGCACCCCAACATAGTTTAGTCAAGCACATTGAACTATGGTCCGATTTCTATTCAAGCAGTTTAAGGCTATACTGACTTAATATATTAATTTTATGTATAAATTTCACATTTTATCTTATTACATTCTTGTTCATATTTAAGTAAATTTCACATAAGTTATTGAACATATCTTAGATAAATTTTACATAAAATATAATTAATTTTAATTCCTTATTTCATGATTATTAATTTATTAATTTACATGATCATGATGAAGAATCTATAAAGAATTTAACCATGGAATTGGAAGAAATAAAATAACTAATGCTGAAAGAATATGTGATTTTCAAGTTGTTGGTTTATCTAGAAGATGATAAACCAACCTTTGACCTAAGGGAATAAACTATTGGAACCATGCTTTGTTTGAGTTTTATCATTACAACTATGCTCCTTTGTACACCCTATATTGGTTTCTCTTTGGTTTCGAACATGAACCACCTCAACTCATCTGGGATCTCTATCCATTATATAATATTTACACCCATGTAGGTAAGGGGAACCAAATTATTGGTTGGGGTTTACATAAAATAGAACACATGTCCAAAAACACATACATAATGATAGAAGGGGAATGACTCCCATGCTATTATTTAATTTAATAAATTATTAAAAAACCATGGAATAATAAAAAATTAAATAAACCAATCACATACATAGGTCAATCTTAGCACATGATCAAAAAATTGAAACAAATCCACTCATTTGGGAGAGATATCCATTATGTAATATTTACTCACATGTAGGTAAGGGGAACCAAATAATTGTTTGGGGTTTACATAAAACAATCCATGGGAATGAAAAACCTTACATAATTTGAGAAGGGTAATGAATCGTATGCCATTATTTAACATAATAAATTATTAAAAAGCCCTAAAACAATGATAAATTTATTAAAACAGTCACATACACAGCTCAATATTAGCTCATGATCGTCCACATACAATCAATGAATATGCATTTTAAAAAATAACATTAATTTCAATCATTCTTAATTAAGATAAATCATACTTAAATCAATCAATTATATTCCTTATTTTATCAATTATTTTATATTAATTTCCATCCAAAAATCCTTGATATTCCCATTCAACATAATTTTAAATAAATTAAATAACTTAATTTAATTTTAAATTAACTAAGTACAATGTCTATACTTAGAGGTAACCCGATAAGAACCCATTATAACTACCTGTCATGTATTGTGGTTGTACACTGCCTACTTGTAGAACATGTAGCATACAAATCCTGTCACATGATTACATGGTGTTACTATCAATAATGTAAACATAGAAAAATATTATTTACTTACTATCTAATGATTTTAATGATTGTAGAGTAAATGGTTTATTTCAGCTTTATACAATTTTTTAAGTTCAATATATTAAACACAAATTAATTAAGAATTTATTATATATATAAAACCTATAACATGGAGTGTACTATCGATAAATTATAGAGAAAAACATGTTGATTAGGTTTAAATAATATAGTTAATTAATTTTACATTCTACATAAATATGTAACATACAAAACATGTGAAGACTTGCTACATGTCATGTGTGTATCTTCATCATATATCAGTTTCACATGCATAGAAATTGGGCATGTGAGTCAGATGTAGAATTTAATGGGCAATACGATGCTTAAAATGAATATATATCATATTACCTCCAAGTTACATGTTTACTAGTCACACATATCATGTAATATATACATGAAACATATTTGACTCATGGACTACATGTCGTGTAAGAAGATTACATGGCATGTGGTCCGGATAACCGTGTGCCAGGATTTCTTAGTCAACATGAATTATGTATTAATATATAGTAGTTTAATGTAATACAAAATTGTTTGAATTAATTTCGTAGTTTTCATAGTGTATTAAACATTGATACATGACGTGTACCTTCAGGAAATATATCGTTTACACTTGTGTTACCCAGCCTAATTCCTCCGTAGATCCAATTGGTATATCTGGAGGTTCTTTATTTAAATATTAATTAATTTATGATAATATGAGAATGAATCAAGATGAAGAAGATAAGTTTAATTATTTTGATCTACCAATTGATTTAGTTAGAAATTTAAAACCAATAATAAATGTGTAAATCAATTAATTATCTATAAATAATTATAAATTATTATTAAAACACTATGATACAACTTGATAGTTCTTGGAATAGTGGAAGCACCTATTGGGCATATAAAATTTGTACTTTTTTTCATAATCCCTGAACTATACAATATTCACATGATTAATAATTTCATAAAAATTTTATTAAATCAAAGAATAATTGACTATAATATCAGAACCATGAAGGTAGGATCACAACACACAATTTATAATTATTTTATATGGATAAATAATTAACTTCTTTTAAAATTAATTATATATTGATGGATCTAAAAATGTATGTTGTAACGCCTGAACCCCAGTTACCCAGAATCGGTGCATTATTAGATAACATTTTCATGCTACAAAGAATCATGTCCCCAAAGACCGATCAGTTTAGTATCCTTGGAAGTACTAGATACATACATAAGTTTTACATTACATCATGAAATAAAGAAAACAACATTATATACCCTTTGAACAATCTTACATCCCTTAGCTAATCCATGTAGGTTAATTATAATATACTTCTTTTCATACTAGAAAAAATAAAACATAAGAAAGGGGCGAGCTCAGATGCTCAGTAACGATAACAATAAAGCAGAAACTGTCATAAATAAGAATAAACATTTAAGGAAATGTATAAGACCAGAAATCTAGCCTTTTAAACTTAAACTTCAGTATAATATGGAAAAGATAAATCAAATAATGTCATTAAATTATTCACATGGATATTCTACTAGTCTAATAATCACATGTAATATCAATATCCAATTTCATAATGATGGAATGCATAATTCCAGACTTCATAACCACATAGTCAAGGCCTTGTGCCAAGACTACAAATAACATTTTGTCAAGGCCTTGTGCCAAGACACTAGACTGTCTCATGATACCTACTAATGCATCAAGGAGCTATAGAGGGCTCCACCAATCACTTACTAAGTCCAATTCATTCCTCCTATGAAAGGGTGAAACATATCATAAACATTTGTATTAAAAATAACATAAGAAATGTTAATATTTTAACCACAAACCATAAATGGTATAAAAATAACACATCCACAATAAAACATTACTCATTCAATATAATATGTAAGATTATATTACAATATATCAATCTTAATCAAGAATAGAGAAGGATATTTACTTAGATGAAAATAACTAGTAAAACTATTTGAGATAAATATCCCCCTTTTTTGAAAACATTTAAAAGTCTTACTATTTATCATGAAGCAGTTAAAAATATATTTTTGAATCAATGTGTCCTATAACACTTTTAAAATTTTAAAAGGAACTTTAATTTTAAATCATTAATTTCCATATAAATAAAGCCTTAAAACAAAATTTAAAACATGGACATTAATTAGAAAGATTTAGAAGAATAAAATTTTAAAACATTTAAAATGATATTTTAGTTAGAGTTCATAACCAAATGAGAGACAGTTGAATAAAAATAATTTAGGTATTAAAAACTTTATAATATCATGAGAATAAATGGAATAATGATATACTATGTCAAAGTACGGTATATTAACCATATGAAAGTGAATTAGAGCATAACAACAAAGAAGTCTCAATGGAATGTAAATTGAGACGAAATCCCTTATAAAGACCATATCATTAGATTAAGGATAAATCAATGAAATAATTATTCGTGAAAATATAAATAAAATCAATATGATTGGATATTAAGTGTAAATAAATTATAGGACATTCACATATATTCTTGTAAAAACAAAACCAATGGCATGGATGTTTAACTCAATGACTGGAAATTGAATTAAGATTACCCTTATAAAGTTCATATCAATGACTTGAGAATTTATAAGTGGAGTGATTATGTGTATAAAAAGTATATCCATAGAAAGGATAGTGTAAATTACTAAAAAAATAAATAAATATTGATTTCACACATAATCTTGGAGTAAAATAATCAATGATGTGTGCATAAAACACAATGAGTGGAAATTTAAATTAGAAATTCCCTTACCGATTTGGTAACATAAGAAACATACACCCCATGAAATAAGGATAATAAAATGAAGATGTAAATACACATAAATTAAAGGATATTACACAGTTAATACAATCATGGGCAGTATATATACCACACAAATGGAAATAGTGGCAAATATAGTATGAATCTCATAAGAATAAAAAGTGAGATGAAAACCCCTTACCTTGTTCTTTTCCTTAGTCGAGGGTACGTTAACCTCCTGTATAATAGTTAAATAATTCTTATTAAATTATAAAATGACCACATACATAAATATGATATCATATATGTTCTTCTGATATTGATTTGTAAATAATATTTTAGTAGTATCATTGTTTCGGGTGTTAACTTATTCATTTTCCTTTATATGTTTTGTTACGTAAGTCATGTTTGTAAAGGATAGGATGTATTCGATTCATATAAATAATTATATCAAGTATTTATACATGATTTGTAATCATATAATGAAAATTATTCTTGAATGGTTACGATGGGGGAATGACATCTCATCACGTTGTGGAGACGTTAGGCCGTACGTACACACAAGCGACAATATCATTATTTTGATGGTGAAATAATATGTAATTGGATTTTATCTCATATATACAGAATAATTAATATGTTATATTTATTATTTACATTAGTTATACTCATTTTTATATCCATCCAAATAATGACGTGTTTGAATAACAAACTACACCATGACGTGGAGATAGTAAGCCGCATGTACGCACGTATGGTGACTTTGTCATTTATAGGATGGATATAATAAATAATATGGTTGTAACATATTTATAATAACATCACAGTATGAACATGTCACTAGATTTATTATTTTGGTATGGAAACCAAAAATGAATAGGAAGAGGAAGAAGAAAAGAACTTGAAAGAGGGTGGTGAAATTATTAAGTCTTCTTAGGGTGCTTCCTTTTGTTTTGATCAATAATTCCACTTAGGTTGGATTAATGATCAATGTATGGACTCTACGATGTATTTATAGTATTTGGTAGGATATTTGGGAAGGGGTTGGATGAAACAAATGGATTTGGAGGTGTTAAATTAAGATAAGGGGAAGTAACCTTTTATAAGAGAGGCGAGGGTCACTTTAGGAAAAGTTTGAAATGCTATTTTATAATAATTTTTTTCGGTTTCTAATGGTTCAAAAATAATTTATTTCAAGGATAAGGTGTGGATGGGTCGAAAAAATCTCAACCAATAGGTTTTATGTAGGTTTAGGTTACCATATTAACCTTATCTTTAAGATCTAACTCTTAGTTAAATAGTTTAACTTTTACAATGTCTTCTTGTATTCTTACACAATATGGTTAATAAACTTAATCTAAACTTTCAGGAGAAGAAAGAGTGGTTCATTATTGACATATAAAATATTATTTAAGACCTTTGGCCAAGCCTTATATTTTTAGGAATATTATATCAACAAATAATATAGTATTTGTTTTAAAAATTAATTTATGTCAATTTTGATATTATTTGGTATTTTGTTTTTTTTTGAAAGTTACAAAAACCTTATAACTTAGAAATTGTTTTATATAATCAACCATAACATGTCATATTAACCTATAAAATTAGTTGAATTCATCCAAAGGATCAATTTACATTTTTTGGATATTTATAATATCACTTATTTTAATATTTCATTAATAAGGTAATTACTGTATCATCATTGTGTCATAAATAAATTGAATTATTTAATTTTTAAAATTTGTAAATAAAATAACATTATGTAGGAAATAGTTTAGCTTTCTAATTAATATTTATAGTCTAATATATATCGAGTGAAACTCTATATTAAAAATGGTTTAGTTATTTAACATTGAATTTAACACTTTAAATTATTCTTTAAATAAATAATAATAAATGTCCCAATCTAATCCATGTGGACCAAAGAGGATCATATTTTATTCATAAGGATGTTTTTGGTCTAATTACACTTATCTAATAGAATTTGTAAATGTGTTAGGATAATTATAATATCATTTTTACCCTTAATTACCCTATTTATTTTTAATCGTGGTAAATATAAGTCAAAAGTTATAATTCCCCCAAAATTATTTTCATCTTATTGAACCCCATTTTACTTACTGATGTTAACTGTTTTTATAGTATTTTTATATTCAACTCACAGTAGCGACAAAATTAATTTTTCTGCAAATTTGCAAATGCTCCTAAAAGGTGTGTAAAATACGGTAAAAAGTTTAATAAAAATTTATACATCTAATTTTATTATAAAATGACTCCAAGGAATTAAATTTAACTTATATAGGTATTATATATTTATTTTGACTAAAAATAAATTTAAATAAAATAAATAATTATTTAAATAAAAAGTCAGTTTTAAACAATAACACATTGTTTTTCACAATTCATCATAAAATTGAAAGTTTTCAGAAAAATACAAAAAATTAACCCTAAGATAATTTTGATATTCTTAATTATAAAATGAACTCCATTTTACCAAATTAAAAACATATAAGTTTCATTTATTAATTTAAAATTAATTCTCACTGTCAAAACCAAAAAGAAGGTTTCTTAAAAAGTTAAACTATCAAAATATTGACATGTGTTTATGTCAAATATAAATGTGAAATTACTTATAATGACCTAAATTGTATTAATTGATAAAAATATAATCTTATTATACTTCCAAACCATTCAAATTCATAATTTAACACTACAAATTATTTCAATTAAAAAAGTTTTTTTCAATTAAAATTTCGTATTTTTCACTATTCATCAAAATATGAATGTGATCAGAAAAGTACCAAAAAGTTATCAAAAATAAATTTTAATGTCCCGATTTGAAAAAAGAATTTAATTTCATTAAATTGAATATATAAAAGTGTAAAATATTGGTTTCAAAAATGGTTCGCCATTAAAAGGTGGTAAAATTGAATTTTTTGATAAATACTTCTTTTATCTGAAAAAATGAATTTGTTCTTATATTATATCTAATAAACACATAGTATGGATTCTAAAATTACATGGAGTATATAAAATTTAAAATTCAGTTAATACTATTCAAAACCTCTTTTTGAATGGCTAGTTTGGTAAGTCTTGGTGCGCTCGAACTCAGTATTGTGTGTAGCGCAAGCTATTGAATTACTTTAAAAATAACTTACTATAAAATCTAGGGGTGTTACCTTATTCCCCCATTTTGGATATTATGTCCTCTCAAATTTAAAATTTTGCATGGGAACTTCATTGAAAGTCCCACATTGGAAAAATAGTCAGTAAAACTATCACTTTAAAAGAAAGAAAAAGAAGTACAAATGTCACCTGAGTTAACCCATACTAGGATTCCATGTAGAAAAACGTGGATATGGAAGATCAACTAAGTGTCAAGTTCTGAGGGAGAGTGATAGAAAACATGATCTGGAGAAAGTTAACAACAAAAACACCACAAAATTGTGATGGGATAAACGGTCATTAGTTTCCCATTAGGAATAGTAAAAAAACAATGTTTTTTTTGTTTTAAGTTTCATTTCCTAAAGTTAAGGAATTTATTTATGAGATTGAATAAGAACATAAATAGATATACTTACTTTTTATGTAGAATTTCTTCCATTAATAAATATCTACCACTAACTCATCCTTTTTTTCCCAAACGATGAGTATTCAGGATGACTTGGTCACACCTGAAGCACATAAATCCACTTTTATAGAATCACATGATCTATAAAGGATAACCTATATATTTCCCTTGTCTTTAGAGATTAACCAAAACCAAAATGGTTAGTACTAGATCAAATGATCCCCAAAAAGGATAATCTTTTAGAGAAAGAAATAATAATCTTAATTTCTAAAACTAATCCAATAATACCTAAAGATCAACAAATATCATTCAATAAAAAATTGTCCTTAAAATCCTTCAATATAATCCAAACTAATATTGAAACCCAAAACTCAGAAGAATTTGATTACGTAGTCTTCGATGTTAAATTTTATATCAAAATAACATCAACAATTCTTAAAGTAACATACTTAAAGGTAATTAACCTAATCACATATTCTCTATGATGGGTTAATCATTTTCATAAATAACCCAAATAACTATAAATCCACAATAAAAACATAGATAAAAATACCCCATTACTCCTCAAATAAAATCCCATAGTATTCTATTTTCCTTAGGCACATAGTGTTCACAACAGAGAAAACGTCTTCCAAAATAACATTTATCACTTAATCACCAAATAATTTTCCTATACTAAGGATATCCATTTGATAAGACATAATATCCAAAATAAAATTATTATTTATCAATAAAATCATTTAACTAAAAAGAATTAGTCACACAAACTAGGGACTTCACATAGTCTAGTGGTAGGCAATAAATCCCAATCACACTTTGGTTGTGGGTTCGATTCCAGTAGCTTTGTCTGATGCAACAGGTTGTCACATGGTCTAAGTGTTTTCTTTTTTCAAAAACTATATTTAATAACATTCCCAAAATGAGATAAATTCCTCAAAATAACCATAACATAATTTAACCCCAAATGCTATCTCATACCATTAATTTTCTTCCCAAAAATTAATAACCTATAATTGCCTCAAATTAAAGGATCATATAAACCCAAATGGTTCTTTATAACAATATCCACAAAAGAAAAGATAATTATTTCTCAAATAGAATTTTCACAAAAAAACTACAGGTTTACACATACAAGAGAAAAGTCTTCCAAAATAATCCAATCATCAAAGAGAACTAATACTTTTAAATGTTTCTTCATCCATTTATTTCCACATAGGTTCTTCCTTGACCAGGAGTTTATCCTATAGAATAGGGCATTCACTCGGGTAATTCCCAGGTCCCCTACATTTATGGAAAATGATTGTAAATGGATTTTTGGGATCATTTTTATTTTCGTCCATATCAGTCTTCATTTTTCCTCAGAAATTATTTACTTTATGTCCTTCTTTCCCACACATAAAAAATTTCTTTGTTCCATTAGAACACATTCCTAGGTTTCTCCTTCCACATTTCATGCATGATGGAAATTGAGCTTTCTTTTATCCAGGGTCTCCACTACTAGAGCTCTAATCATTCACCACCGTTCTCTTCTTTTTCGAGTCCAGGAGTTGGTTAATATATATGTTGTTGATCGTATTTTTGGAAAACTGATTTGGCATGAACATGATATCTTTTAAACCTATCAACAATCCATTTCGTTTCCCATTTACACCACTGTGCCCTCCTTGTACATCATGTTCAATATTACGATGACTTCCTTGGAATCCATCCATTGACTAACACAAGATAGCATAGTGTGAGTGATAAAATCATTTAGAGAATCTCATAACACCTTATTTTCAATCTAAAACACCTTAAGATTAACCAAGATTATTTATTCTCATCTTATATTAAAATCCTTCAAATAGGATTGTAAATAAAATGTGAATTATCCTAAGAATATATGTCATGACCCATCCTTGGGGCCCGTACCGTGACTACCCCAAGCCCGCCTTCCATAGGCCAGGGGCTGCCGACTAGCACCAAAGGCGTAAATCCTGAAAGCTGGGAAGGCATTGCCTTTATAAATGTATCAAAACACCACAGAGTACAAGCGGAAGTAAAACACTAAGTACAAAAAGGAAGTGCTGAAAAGTAAATGGGCCAGAATACAAACCCAATCGAAGTACAGCTACAACTGAAAGATAGTAAAACAAAAGACAACAGTTGGAAGAAAGGAAGCAGCTCCTGGGTCGTCCTCCTCGGATCCTACCTGAAGGGTAGGTACAGATAGTGAATCTCCTGGATCGTTCACCACGGATCCTACCTGAAGGGTAGGTACAGATAGCCCCCACAACGCTCTCGCCCGTCAACCTCCTCTGAGTGTCGCCGCGTCGTGAAGTCCACCACCGGACACTTTCTCGTCGTGAGGTCCACCTCCGGGTACCGTCCAGTCCTCAAACACTCAGCCTCTGTCTGCGTTGCCCGTCGTCTGCAACCAACACAATGAGGTGCGGGCATAGTCCGTGCAAGGGTGAGTATAACGATACTCAGTAGGGACCTCTACACCCTCAAGGTCTCACTAAATCCCACAAGGATAACCAAAAATAATATCTCAACAGATAACCTCTACTTAGGTACATTCCCATACGTATACCCAAGTTATCAAGTAACCCATCTCAATCATGAGGAAACACAAGGATTATGGAATCAACGGATAACCTCTACCCCGGTATATGCCCATACTTATAACTAAGTTATCAAGAAACCCATCTCAATCATGAGGAAACACAAATATTATAGACTAAACTCAACCATGATTTTATTCATGATGTCAAAACCACGACTACTGGAGAACTCCTCCTCTGTCGAGTACAGTGGACCCGCCGCTACAAACAAGCGCGCCGAACTCCCCTCTATCGAGTATAGTGGGCCTACCGCTACAATCAAGCACGCTGAACTCCTCCTCTATCGGTACAGTGGGCATGTCGCTACAACCAAGCATGCCGAACTCCTCCTATATCAAGTACAGTGGACCCACCGCTACAACCAAGCGCGCCGAACTCCCCCTCTGTCGAGTATTGTGGGCCTGCTGCTACAACCAAGCACTTCCCACCATGGGTCTTCCACTACAACAAAGCACTCCCCCTCATAGGATCCAGAGGTACTACTTCTATTGAGTACCGCGGGTCTGCCGCTACAACCAAGCGCTCCTTCGACGTGGGTCTACCGCTACAACAAAGCGCTCCCCCTCATGGCCTCCAGAGGTACTCCTTTTGTTGAGTACCGCATGTCTGCGGATACTACCAAGCTCTCCTCCACCGTGGGTCTACCTCTACAACCAAGCACTCCCCACTGGGCTATCCGAAACACATCGAGTCGATAGATCAACAGTCGTCAAGTCTCAGCCAACTACTAGGTCTCTGCACTCTGCTATCTCGTTACCCGGAGGGTCCACTCCACGAGCTACTGGTCGATACTCCAAGTATCACAAAGTTCCAGGGAGAAGTATTTCAAAGGACCACCTCGTCATAGGGGTCTCAACGCAACAGACGACGCGTCATTCGGACGCCCGGTCTGTGAGTTACTAGCCTTTTTCGTCCCAGGGGCCCGGTTGGTTTCGTGTGCGAACCAACCCGGATATATCTCGACTGTACCCCAAACACTCATAGGCTATACTCATAGAGACCGTTTCTCAACAAGATGACCAACGCCGCTGACGGTTTGTCAAACGGACGTCCGGTCTGAAAGTTATCAGCCTTTCCGTTCTAGGGGCCCGGTTGGATTTCGGGTACAATCCAACCCGTTCATTATCCAACTACATCTAAAAATCAGGAGAAGCATTCCAAAAGTTCTGTCTCATTAAGAGGAATCCAACAAAGTTGACGGCACGTCAATCGGACGTCCGGAGTTCAATTTATGAGCGTTTCTGCTCAGAGGGCCCGGTTAGTTTCGTGTACGAACCAACACGTCCGAACACAAAGTACTCTGAAACCTTGAGTTTAATATACCGAAATGACAGTCTCAATCCAAGGATCGCTACGCAACTGACAGTGCGTCGATCAGAGGCCTGCAACTCATGTTATTGGCAACAGACCGAAATAGGTTCTGTATTAGGGGGTTCGGGCCCAGTCCGACCCAGCCCGGTACCCCCAGGGTCGGCCCGAACCGGGTCGACCAGACCTGGGTCTGAGTCCTGCCCGATTGTCATGGCCCGGCCCGGCGTGCTGGTGCTGGCCAAGCGGCCGCGCAAAAGGGGGAAACCCCCCCCCCCCCCCCGGACGAACCACGGCCCCGTGTGGGGGCCACCCTTTTCCAACGGATGCAGCCGGTTGCCTCGTCCCACCTCCTCCGGTCCCATGCGGTCGCGGGACTGCCGGCCTGCCGCCACGGCTGAAGGCGCGGCGGCTCCTCCCGACGACGCGCCCAGCACCACTGTGCTGGTGAAGCGCACCGGTGGGTTGCTCCGCGGACCACCGGATGAGCTCTGGTGGTCGGATTTTCCTACCGCCTTCTCCAACAGCCCTCCTGGGACCAGCCCTTCACTGCGAAGACCTCACAATGCCCGTGCAACCTGCTTCATCGTCGCCCGCTGATCCGCACACCAAGAACGAAGGGACGGTGGGTTTGGACTTGTTCGTTTGTCCCCACCCACCGCGTTAGCGGTTTTAAAAGTCTTTTGACAAATATTTAAACATACGTTTTGGGTATAAATCAAAAAGATTTAATTGAATCAAACCCCTACCTCAAGCGTCGTCGAGCGAGGGTTCGTTGCGGAAAAGCACGTCGTGGAAGAAGGCATCGCGGAAGGAGCGTCACGGAAGAAGCGTCGCCGTTGAAGTGTCGTTGATTTACGAGGATCCGGCGTTCTGTGCGTTCTTCGCGTTCTCCGCATTCTTCGTCGAGGAGGAAGAACTTCAAGAGCCTTAGAATTCTCCCTAGCCTCTCAACAACACCAGTCTAATAAAAAATAAGAGTTGTCTTATTTTTATTTCACAAGCCTTTAGTTTTAAAATTCAAAAATGAAAAAAACAGTTAAGCGAATTAATTGCAACACATAAACCACCACATTATTGAGGTGTTTCTTAACCAGAATAAATGCATGGTTTGTCTTCATTAAAAGGGGGTGCAGGTGCATTACTTAAGAAGAAAAGAAATGGTGGGCTCGTATGGGCCCCACCTCACAAATATCCTACCTAGTGGGTGGGATATTATGGGTCCCATTTCCAACACTTAGCTTAGGTTGAACAAGGTAAAATAAAAATTGTGCGTCAAATTTTTATTTTTTATTCCTTTACTTAACCCCAAACGCAACTCTGAAAAAGGTGTTTCTAAGTAATTAGCAGCGCTGCGATTCAATCGGTGCCCTCAGAATTTGATTCTGAGCACCGGTTCAAAAGTAAGAAAAACCCGCAAGTTCGTTCACTAAACGTACCCGAGCTAAACATCGGAAAAAGATTCCGGGCACAGCGGGCCTCAGAATTAGGTTCCGTTAGAAACTACGTTCTTGTAAAACTACCAAGAAAATTAAGAAAAAAATTTCCTTCAATTTTTTTTGGGTCTTTACATCACTCCCACCTCAGGGCTTTACGTCCTCGTAAAGATATATCAAAAACTAGGTAAAAAAAAGCGGTACTGAGCACGCATCTGAGCCTTCCGCTCCCATGTTCTCTCCTGGAGGTTCCCGAATTGCCAGTGAAAGCACACCCAAGGAATCGACCCATCCTCGTAGGATCCGCTCCGTTCGTTCCTCAACCCCATTGGAAGCTCCATGAGGGTCACCCCATCGCCCAAATCCAGCTCTTCATGGTTGATGAAAAGCGAAGGGTCGAGCTATTATCTCCTCAGTTGAGATACATGGAAGTCGTAGTGCACTTGGTGCAATTGAGGAAGGTGGGTCAAGTGGTAAACCACCTCGCCTACCCTGCTGAGGACCTAGAAAGGTCTGTTGAACCTCGGGGACAACTTGTCGCCTCGGCCACATCTCAGTTACTCACATCGAGGTGAGAACCGTAGGGAAACGTGGTCCCCAACCTCGAACTCTAGTGGTCTCCACCCCCTATCAGCATAAGACTTTTGCCGGCTCTGAGCTGTCCTCATCCGCTCTTGGATGACTTGGACCTTTCTGGTCCTACAAGAGCTGCTGAGATTTCCTCTTTGCCGATAAGAGAAATCTGGTCTCATTCCCTGGATGAAACACGTTCTTCACCTAATACATTCAATCCTGACATGGACGATACTAATCCATACCTAGGATGACATCGTAAGGCCTTGACGCTACTACCAAGAGATCCAACCATTACTCTCGCCTCCAAGGGTTGAGTCACACTATCGACATCAGTGTGTGGGCACTCGGTCTCCTCAAGTAGGTATATTAAAGTGAGGGTCAAGTCAACGGTTTTTAAACCGGAACCTCTTAGTAACAACAAAAAGAGGGGACAAGAAGGTAAAAACCACAAGGAAGGTGTCTTTTATTACTACAACTCAATGTACAAAGACACAAAGCATCTAAAAATAAACATCAGTGGAGCTAGAAGTAAGATGAACAAAAGTTTCCTGGTCTGGAGCTAGTCCCACTCCTGTCCATATGATCCCAGAGCTCCATGATCGTAGGCCTCAGCTACCTGATGTTGAGCTCTCCCACGTCCACCTGTTCCCTGCGGTTGGGGTGGACCTCCTGATGGTGGTGGTGGAAACACCTCGAAGCGTCGTCCACCTCCAGCTGCATGACCAGCTCCCCTGACACGGTCTCCTGCTCTATGCGATCCGCCTCAATCGAACCTCTACCTCTGCTCGGGAGGTCCTTCATTCATCTTTTGGTCATCTGTATGGCGGATCAGACAGTCACGAGCCATATGACCAACCCCGCCACATGAGTAACACTGTCCATGCATGGTAAGTCGTTGTCCGCCCCTGGTGCCTCGCACAAACGATCCTGTGTCATGCGGTCGACTACCTGTAGGTCTATTCCTCTTGGACCTCTGCGTCATCTGTCTACTGCCCCCTTCATAAGACTCTGCCACATGCCGGCTAGTCATGGGTCATGCTGCTGGAGACTGCTCAGCAAGGAAACTCTCCACTAAGAGGGCTCGCTCCAACACCCCTGTCTGTGTCGGAAAGCTGTGAGAAACAACTGAATCTCTAATATCTCGCCTGATCCCCTGCTCGAAAGTTCGTACCCTGAAGAATGGGTCCCATACCATGTCCGTGGAATAGCGCGAGAGATCGGTAAACCTCGCCGCGTACTGGGCTACTGTCAAGCTGCCCTGCCGCAGTTGTAGTAGCTCCTGAATGTGCACCGCTCAGAGGGTGGTTGGGACGAACTATGAGAGAAAAAGGCTCCCAATGTCCATCCAAAGGAGAGATTCCTCGTCGTGCACCTGGAGCATCAAGATCCACCATCTGCCTACTACCGAGTGCAGGAGGCTCGCTGCAAGGACCACCATGAAGTCAGGTGGTGTCCCCACTAACCTGAAATCTCACACAATTGCCTCCAGCCAATCCTCGGCTGCCTGAGGGTCCATCTCCCCATGGAACCTGGGCGGTCACTGACGCTGAAACTCGTGCAGTACACTAAGGCGACGTGCACTGTCAGCGGCTGGGGATGGAAGCATCAGTGGCTCGGCGGGTAGAGGTACCGCTAGTGCCTCTGCTGTCAAAGGGCCCTGTACCGAGGCCTCGTTGCCCGGTGGGCTATCGTCCCTCAGAATGCTCGGAACCCTAGCTGGCTACCGTCGTGGGGCCATCCTGAAAAGGAAAAAGGTGCGTCACGGTCAAACAATATACCTGGTGAGCTGACACAAAGTAATCACAGAGAAAACATGTAACACACATGCAATCAAAGTTTTCATGAATTAAGTCGGAAATCAGAAGTCAGGGTCCTGGTGTACGGATACATCGACCGCCACACCAACACTGGACTCCTTAGACTGATAACCACACTCAATACTCTTAACACTATTGCTTCACATAGAAAAAGATCAGAGTCCTAAGTTCTACTGTATAACCGAACTCCTCTGATACCAATTTGTCACTACCCGTCCTCAGGGCCTGTGACGTGACTACCCCAAGCCCGCCTTCCATAGGCCAGGGGCTGGCGACAAGCACCAAAGGCGTAAATCCCGAAAACAGGGAAGGTATTTCCTTTATAAAAGTAACAAAACACCATAGAGTACAAGAAGAAGTAAAACACTAAGTAAAAAAAGGAAGTGCTGAAAAGTAAGTGGGCCAGAATACAAACCCAATCGAAGTACAGCTACAACTGAAAGATAGTACAACAAAAGACAATAGCTAGAAAAAGGAAGCAGCTCCAGGGTCGTCCTCCTCGGATCCTACCTGAAGGGTAGGTACAGATAGCGCAGCTCCTGGATCGTCCACCACGGATCCTACCTGAAGGGTAGGTACAGATAGCCCCCACAACGCTCTCACCCATCAACCTCCTCTGAGTGTTGCCACGTCGTGAAGTCCATCATCGGACACTGTCTCGTCGTGAGGTCCACCTCAGGGTACTGTCTAGTCCTCGAACACTCGGCCTCTGCCTGTGCTGCTCGTCGTTTGCAACCAACACAACGAGGTGCAGGCATATCCCGTGCAGAGGTGAGTATAACGATACTCAGTAGGGACCCTGAGACCCTCAAGTTCTCACTAAATCCCACAAAGATAACCACAAAGAATATCTCAATAGATAACCTCTACTTAGGTACATGCCCATACGCATACCCAAGTTATCAAGTAACCCATCTCAATCATGAGGAAACACAAGGATTATGGAATCAACGGATAACCTCTACCCAGGTATATGCCCATACATATACCTAAGTTATCAAGTATCCCATCTCAATCATGAGGAAACACAAATATTATAGACTCAACTCAACCAGGATTTTATTCATGATGTTAAAACCACGACTACTGGAGAACTCCTCCTCTGTCGAGTACAGTGGACCCGCCGCTACAACCAAGTGCGCCGAACTCCCCTCTGTCGGGTACAGTGGGCCTGCCGCTACAACCAAGCACGCCGAACTCCTCCTCTGTCGGTACAGTGGGCATGCCGCTACAACCAAGCGTGTCGAACTCCGCCTCTATCGAGTACAGTGGACCCGCCGCTACAACCAAGTGCGCCGAACTCCCCCTCTGCCGAGTACTATGGGCCTGCTGCTACAACCAAGAGCTTCCCACCATGGGACTTCCGCTACAACCAATCGATCGCCCTCATAGGATCCAGAGTTACTCCTTCTATTGAGTACCGCGGGTTTGCCGCTACAACCAACCGCTCCTCCACTGTGGGTCTGCCGCTACAACAAAGCGCTCCCCCTCAGAGCCTCCGGGGGTACTCCTTCTGTTGAGTACCACGGGTCTGCCTCTACTACCAAGCGCTCCTCCGCCGTGGGTATGCCAATACAACCAAGCGCTTCCCACTGGGCTATCCGAAGCACACCGAGTCGATAGATCAGTAGTCTTCAAGTCTCATCCATCTACTAGGTCTCTGCACTCTGCTAGCTCGTCACCGGGAGGGTCCGCTCCACGAGCTACTGGAAGATACTCCAAGTATCACAAAGTTCCATGGAGAAGTATTTCAAAGGACCTCCTTGTCGTAGGGGTCTCAACGCAACAGACGGTGCGTTAGTCGGACGCCCGGTTTGTGAGTTACTAGCCTTTTTCGTCCCAGGGGCCCGGTTGGTTTCGTGTGCGAACCAACCCGATCGTATCTCGACTGTACCCCGAACTCTCATAGGGTATACTCATAGGGACCATTTCTCAACATGATCACTGACGCCGCTGACGGTTCGTTAAACGGACGTCCGGTCTGAAAGTTATCAGCCTTTCCGTTCGAGGGGCCCTGTTGGATTTCGGGTACAATCCAACCCGTCCATTATCCAAATGCATACAAAACTCAGGAGAAGCATGCCAAAAGCTCCGTCTCATCAAGAGAAATCCAAAAAAGTCGACGGCACGTCAATCGGACGTCCGGAGTTTATGTGATGAGCATTTCCGCTCCGAGGGCCCGGTTGGTTTGGTGTACGAACCAACCTGGCCGAACCCAAAGTAGTCTGAAACCTTGAGTATAATATACCGAAATGACCGTCTCAATCCATGGATCTTTACGCAACTAGCGGTGCATCGATCGGAGGCCCGAAACTCAAGTTATGGGCAATATATCAAAAGAGGTTCTGTATTAGGGGGTTCGGGCCCGGTCCGACCCGGCCTGGTACCCCCAGGGTCGGCCCGAACCGGGTCCTGGTCTGGCCCGCCCGGCCTGGCCTGGCGGTCCGGCCGGGCGGCTCGGCCCGGCATGTTGGCGCTGGCCCAGCGGCCACGCAAAAGGGGGGAAACCACCCAGCCCCCGGACGAACTGTGGCCCCGCGTGGAGGCCGACCTTTGCCAACAGATGCGGCCAGTTGCTGCATCCTGCCTCCTTTGATCCCACGCGGTCACGAGACTGCCGGCCTGCTGCCGCAGCTTCAGTCACGACGGCTCTTCCCGGCGGCATGCCGGGCGCCACCGTCTCACAGCGGCCGCCCGGTGCCGGCCGCCACCTCCTACCGCCGGCACCACCGTGTCGGCGAGGCGCGCCGGCAGGTTGCTCTGTGGACCACCGGACGAGCTCCGGTGGTCTGATTTGCCTGCCGTCTTCACCAACGGCCCTCCCGGGACCGGTCCTTCACTACGAAGACCTCACAACGCCCGTGCAGCCTGCTTCATCATCACCCACCGATCCGCACACCAAGAACGAAGGGACGGTGGGTTCAGACTTGTTCGTTGGTCCACACCTACCGCGTTAGCAGTTTTAAAAGTGTTCCGACAAATATTTTATCATACGCCTTGGGTATAAATCACAAAATTTAATTGAATCAAACCCCTACCTCAATCATCTTCGAGCGAGGGTTTGTCGTGGAAAATCACGTCGCGGAAGAAGGCGTCGCGGAAGGACCGTCGCAGAAGAAGCGTCACGGAAGAAGTGTCGTTGATTTCCGAGGATCCGGCGTTCTTCGCGTTCTTCGCGTTCTTCGTCGAGGAGGAAGAACTTCAAGAGCCTGAGAATTCTCCCTAGACTCTCAACAGCAACAGTCTAACAAAAAATAAGAGTTGTCTTATTTTTATTTCACAAGCCTTTCATTTTAAAATTCAAAAACGAAAGAAACAGTTAAGCAAATTAATGGCAACGTTTAAACCACCACATTAATGAGGCGTTTCTTAACCAGAATAAACACACGGTTTGTCTTCATTAAAAAGGGGCGTGCAGGTGCGTTACTTAAGAAGAAAAGAAACGGTGGGCTCATGTGGGCCCCACCTCAAAAATATCCTACCTAGTGGGTAGGATATTGTGGGTCCCATTTCCAACACTTATCTTAGGTTGAACAAGGTAAAATAAAAATTGTGCATCAAATTTTTATTTTTTCTTCCTTTACATAACCCCAAACGCAACTCCGGAAAAGGTGTTTCTAAGAAATTATCGGTGCTGCGATTCCATCAGTGCCCTTAGAATTTGATTCCGAGCACCGGTTCAAAAGATAGAAAAACCCACTCGTTCGTTCACTAAACGTACCCGAGATAAACTTCGGGAAAAGATTCCGGGCACACCGAGCCTCGGAATTAGGTGCCATCAAAAACTGCGTTCTTGTAAAATTCCAAAGAAAATTAAGAAAAAAATTTCCTTGAATTTATTTCGGGTATTTACATCACTTCCACCTCAGGGCTTTACATCCCCGTAAAGATACGTAAAAAACTAGGGAAAAAAAGTGGTACTGACCACGCATCTGAGATTTCCGCTCCCATGTGCTCACCTGGAGGTTCCCGAACTGCCAGTGAAAGAGCATCCAAGGAATCGACTCGTCCTCGTAGGATCCGATCCTGTCGTTCGTCGATCCCCACTGGAACCTTCGTGAGGTTCACCCCATCACCCAAGTCTAGCTCCTCATGGTCGATGAAAAGCGAAGGGTCGAGCTCGTATCTCCTCAGTTGAGATACATGGAAGTCGTCGTGCACCTGGTGCAACTGAGGCGGGTGGGTCAAGCGGTAAACCACCTCACCTACCCTGCTGAGGACCTAGAAAGGTCCGTTGAACCTCAGGGATAACTTGTTGCCTCGACCAAATCTCCATAACTCACGTCGAGGTGAGACCCGTAGGGAAACGTGGTTACCAACCTTGAACTCTAGTGGTCTCTGCCCCCTGTCAGCACAAGACTTTTGCTGGCTCTGAGCTATCCTCATCCTCTCTTGGATGACTTGAACCTTTATGTTCCTACAAGAGTTGCTGAGATTTCCTCTTTGCTGATAAAATAAATTTGGTCTCATCCCCTGGATGAACCACGTTCTTTGCCTAATACAGTCAATCCCGACATGAATGATACTAATCCATACCAAGGATGACGTCGTAAGGCCTCGACGCTACTACCAATAGATCCAACCATTACTCTCACCTCCAAGGGTTGAGTCACACTTTCGACATCAGTGTGTGGTCACTGGGTCTCCTCCAGTAGGTATCTCAACGTGAGGGTCAAGTCAACGGTTTTTAAACCGGAACCTCTTAGTAACAACAAAAAGAGGGGAAATGAAGGTAAATGCCATGAGGAAGGTGTCTTTTATTACCGGAAATCAATGTAAAAAGACACAAAGCATCTACAAACAAACATCAACAGAGCTAGAAGCAACATGAACAAAAGTATCCAGGTCTGGAGATAGTCAGCTCCTGTCCATCTGCTCCCGGAGCTCCATGATCATAGGCCTCAGCTGCCTGAAGCTGAGCTCTCCCACGTCCACCTGTTCCCTGCGGTCGGGGGTGGACCTCCTGGTGGTGGTGGTGCCAACACCTCAAAACGTCGTCCACCTCCTGCTGCACAGCCAGATCCCCTGCCACGATCTCCTGCTCCATGCGGTCCACCTCGATCGAACCTCTGCCTCTGCCCGGGAGGTCCTTCATTCATCTGCTGGTTATCTATATGGCGGGTCGGACAGTCACGAGCCATGTGACCAACCCTGCCGAAGGAGTAACACTATCCGCGCATGGTAAGTCGTTGTCCACCCCAGGTGCCTCTCAAAAACGATCATGTGTCATGCAGTCGACCACCTGTAGGTTTAGTCATCTTGGAACGTTGCGTCATCTGTCCACTGCCCGCTGTAGAAGACTCTGCTGCATGCCGACTAGTGGTGGGTCCTGCTACTGGAGACTGCTCAGCAAGGAAACTCTCTACTAAGAGGGCTCGCTCCAACACCACTGTCTGTGTTAGAAAGCTGTGAGAAAAAACTGAAGCTCTGATCTCTCACCAGAGCCCCTACTCGAAGGTTCGGGCCCTGAAGAATGGGTCTTGTACCATGTCTGTGGAATTGAGTGAGAGATCAGTAAACCTCACCGCGTACTGGGCTACTGTCATGCTGCACTGCTGCAGCTGTAGTAGCTCCTGGATGTGCACCGCTCGTAGGGTGTCTAGGACGAACTCTGAGCGAAAAAGGCTCTCAAATTCCATCCAAAGGAGAGATTCCTTGTCATTCACCTGGAGCATCAAGCTCCACCATCTGCCTGCTACTGCATGTAGGAGGCTCACTGTAGGGAACACCATATGGTTAGCTGGTGTCCCCACTAACCTGAAAACTCGCACAACTGCCTCCATCCAATAGTCAGCTGCCGGAGGGTCCGTCTCCCCTTGGAACCTGGGCGGTTGCTGATGCTGAAACTCGTGTAGTGCACTAAGGCTACGTGCACTGTCAGCGGATGGTGCTGGTAGCATCGGTGGCTCGGCGGGTAGAGGTACCGCTAGTGCCTCTTCTGTCAAAGGGCCCTGTACCGAGGCCTCCTCGCTCGGTGGGATATCATCCCGCACAACCCTCGGAACCCTAGCTGGTTGCCGTAGTGGGGCCATCCGGAAAAGGAAACAGGTGCACCACGGTCAAACAATATACCTGGTGAGCTGACACAAAGTAATCACAAAGAAAACATACAACACACATGTTCGTGCATTAAGTCGAAAATCAGAAGTTAGGGTCCTGGTGTATAGATACGTCAGCCACCGCACCAACACTGGACTCCCTGGACTGATAACCACAGTCAATAATCTTAACACTATTTCCTCACATAGAAAAAGATCAGAGTCCTGAGTTCTGCGGTATAAATGAACTCCTCTGATACCAATTTATCATGAGCCGTCCTCGGGGCTCGTGCCGGGACTACCCCAAGCCCGCCTTCCATAGGCCAGGGGCTGCCGACTAGCACCAAAGGCGTAAATCCCAAAAACTGGGAAGGCATTCCCTTTATAAAAGTAACAAAACACCACAAAGTACAAGCGGAAGTAAAACACTAAGTACAAAAAGGACGTGCTGAAAAGTAAATGTGCGAGAATACAAAGCTAATCGAAGTATAGCTACAACTGAAAGATAGTACAACAAAAGACAACAGCTGGAAGAAAGGAAGCAACTCCTGGGTCATCCTCCTAGGATCCTACCTGAAGGGTAGGTACAGATAGCGCAGCTCCTGGATCGTCCACCATGGATCATACCTGAAGGGTAGGTACAGATAGCCCCCACAATACTCTCACCCGTCAACCTCCTATGAGTGTCGCCACGTCGTGAAGTCCACCACCGGACACTGTCTCGTCGTGAGGTCCACCTCTGGTGTAAAGACCCGTAAAATTCAAGGGAATTTCTTTTCTTAATTTTCTTTAGAATTTTACAAGAGCGCGGTTTCAGACGGCACCTGATTCCGAGGCCCGGAGTGCCCGGAATTAATTTCCGAAGTTTGGCTCGGGTACGTTCAGTGAACGAACGAGCGGGTTTTTCCTAACTTTTGATCCGGTGCTCGGAATTGAAATCCGAGGGCACCGATGAACTCGCAGCGCCGATATTCGCTTAATGAGACCTTTTCGGGAGTTGCGTTTGTTGCGGGTTGAGAGTTACGTTTTGGGGTTTTTCAGTTAAGTTAAATAAAATTTGTGTAAGACAAATTTTATTTTAACTTATTTTGAAAACCTACCAAAGGTGGTTGGAAGTGGGACCCACACCCACTTAACCTCCTTTGGGAGGATTAAGTGTGGTGGGGCCCACACGAACCCCTTTTCTTTTCAAATTCTCTCAACGTACCTAACCCCTAATTAATTGGCTTAGGTTACTCTTATTTAATTTTGGGGGTAAACTCTTTTGAATTTCAAACATTTGAAATCCTTTTGAGTTATGTGTTAATAAAATAAGTGGTATTCTTATTTTATTGAGAGTTCTTTGTTTGTCTTTGGAGAGCTTTCCCTTCATCTCCAAGTTCTGACGAAGAACGAAGAACGTCTTCCTCCTCAACGAAGAACGACAACTCTTCGTCAAGGATCATCGACTCGGCGACCCGGTATCTTCGGACCTCTTCTTCCCCCCCGAACCTCCTTCGTCGGCAATCGAAGATCCGAGCGACGTGTCTTTTCGGGCATAACTCTTCGTCAACGGATTTGACGAACGTCGACCGCGACGCCCGACCTCCGCGACGCCGTCTTCCGCGGAGCGTAATCAAACCTTTGAATCTTAAACCCGAGGTAGGGGTTGTCGAATTTCTTTTGGATTCCTCATTTTATTCTTGATCGTGCTTTTAGCAAGATTAACGTGTGACATGTTTTTCTTTAAGTTGCGTTATTATTATTAACGCGAGGGGGGCCGGACCGCACGAACACGGCCGAACCCCCCTCCAACGTTCTTGTTTAATTCTTGCGATGGAAGCAAAAGTGGCGTGGTGCCGTCGCACCACGCGGTTTACCGTGCGCTTAATTTACGCAACGCCGTCGCGCTACGCCGAGGAGAATCTTCAAGAACGCGACGCCGTCGCGCCGCGTTGAAAAGAATCGAAGCACGGCGAAGGGGCGCGGTGCCGACGCACCGCGCCGGATGACGAACGCCGCGGCCGGTTCCGGGCCGCGGCGGAACGAGAAGACCGCGGCCGGTTCCGGGCCGCGGCGGAAGGGAAGACCGGCGGCCGGGCCGCCGGTGTCGGAAGCCGAAGAGGGGACCGGATTTTCCGGTCCCGTTGGAGAAGACCGGCCGGCCAGCTGGCCGGCCGGATGCCATTTAACCGGGGAATTTAATTCCCCGGCTGGTATTTTAAAACCCCCCCTCTTTAAGAGAGGGGGCGGTTCTTTGAAGGAGGGGGCAGCGCCCCCCTCGGTTCCGCAACAGCAGGCCCCCCACGTGGGGGGGGCTTCTTTAAAAACAAAAGGGGCACGGCCCCTTTGTGCCGCGCAGCGCACAAAAGCCGCGGGGCTGAGCCCCCGCGTGCGCCGCCAACGCGGCCCGCCGCCGCCGCCAACGCGGCCCGCCGCCGCCGCCGCCGCCGCGGCCCGCCGCCGCGCCGCCGCGCCGCCGCCCGCCGCCGCCGTCCGCCGCCGCCGGCCGCCGCGTCGCCCAGGGGGGGTCGGGCCGGGTCGGCCCGGACCCGGACCCCCCCCGTTTCGGACCAGATTCGGTTTTTGGCTCATAACTTGAGCCTCGGACCTCCGAATGACGAACCGTCTGTGGCAACGCAATCCTTGGATCGAGACGGTCGTTTCGGTATATCGCACTCAAGGTTTCGGTTTACTTTGAGTTTGGCCGGGTTGGTTCGTTCACGAAACCAACCGGGCCTTCGGAGCGGAAACGCTCATATCTTGAGCTACGGACGTCCGATTGACGTGCCGTCAGTCGCGTAGTGTTCCTCTTAGTGAGACGGATCTTTTGGCGTACTCCGCCCGAGGTTTGGACGCAGGTGGGGTACGGTCGGGTTGGTTTTGCCTTAAAAACCAACCGGGCCCCGGAGACGAAAATGCCAATAACTCTCAGACCGGGCGTCCGATCGACGCGCCGTCTGTTGCGTTGAGTTCCTGTTGACGATACGGAACATTTGGATACATCAACTTCGGTCTTCGTGACAGTTGATGTATCAGCCTCTCGGCTCGTGGAGCGAACCCTCCGTACGAGTTTGCTGTGTGCGGGAACCCTAGTGCTGGCTGCGACTGTTCTTCTGCTACTGTGACTGCGACGACGACAGTACAGAGATCCTGTGTGGATTTGACGACGACAGTACAGAGATCCTGTGTGGATTCGACGACGACGACTACAGCACTCAGCGATCCCACGTGGATCAGTGCTACAGGTTCTGTGTGAGCCCGATCCTGTGTGGGTCCTTGCGCTCAGCGGTTCTGTGTGAGCCAGCGCCTACAGGTTCTGTGTGAGCCCGATCCTGTGTGGGTCTTCTGCGGGGGTTAGTTACCTATCGATCCTTCGTGGGTCCGACGACTTAGATGGATCAGTGATCATCTTTATCGTCCTTGAAGAAGTATACCTGTGTGAGCTGAATCCTGTTGTTTTCCTGTGTGGATTGTGTTGTGCAATCCTGTGTGGATTATATTTTGCTTTCCTATGTGGAATACGTATACTTTCCTGCATGGACTGAGTTGTACTTGGGCTCGGAGGTTGGAGCGTATTTGAATTGATGACTTAGGTATATGTATGGGCATATACCTAAGCAGTGTCGGTTGTTACTTCGTGATTGTACTTTTCTTCGTGGTTTATCCTTTGTGGATTTGAGAGACCTTCAGGGGTCTCGGGGTCCCTACTGAGTAGCTTATACTCACCCCTGCACGGGCTTTGCCCGCACTTCGTTGTGTTGGTTGCAGACGACGGACAGCGTTGACCTTAGCTGAGGCTTGCAGAGCGGGACGGTACCCGGAGGTGGACCACTGGGCGGGACGTGCTCGGAGCGGACGGCGGGACCCGTGGAGCAGAGGAGCTATCTGTACCCACCCTTCAGGTGGGATTTCCAGTGGACAGCTCGGAGTAGCGGCTTTACTTTTCAGTTGCTGTTTTTCCCTTTTCGAGTTGTACTTTACTTTCAGTTTGGGTTTGTATTCTGGCCCATTTACTTTTCCGCACTTTCAGTCGTACTCTGTTTGCTTAGTGTTTACTTTCCGCTTGTTTACTCTGTGGTGTGTGTTTACTTTTCAAAGGCAATGCCTTCCCTTTTTCCGGGAATTACGCCTTGGTGCTAGTCGCCAGCCCCTGGCCTATGGAAGGCGGGCTTGGGGTAGTCACGGCACGGACCCCGAGGGCGGGTCGTGACAAATTGGTATCAAAGGAGTTCGGTTCTACCGCGAACTCTGATCTTTTCTATGTGAAGCAATAATGTTTAGCGTATTGAGTGTGGTTATCAGTCCAGGGAGTCCAGTGTTGGTGCGGAGGCCGACGTATCCGTACACCAGGACCCTGACTTCTGATTTCCGACTTAATGCACGAAAACATTGATTGCGTGTGTGTTTCAAGTTTTCTTTGTGATTACTTGTGTCAGCTCACCGGGTATACTGATCTGCTTTATGAAAGTCTCAAGTTTTCCTTATGATTACTTGTGCCAGCTCACCAGGTATACTGTTCTAACCGTGGCGCACCTGTTCCTTTTTAGGATGGCCCCACGACGGCAGCCAGCTAGGGTTCCGAGAGTCGAGCGAGACGACAGCCCACCGAGCGACGAGGCTTCGGTGCAGGGCCCTTTGTCAGCAGTGGCACCGGCGGTAGCTTTACCGGCCGAGCCCCCGATGCTTCCAGCAGCAGCCGCTGACGATGCACGTCGCCTCAGCGCACTGCATGAGTTTCAGCACCAGCGACCGCCCAGGTTTCGCGGGGAGACGGATCCCCAGGCAGCAGAGGACTGGCTGGAGGCAGTGGTTCGAGTGTTTAGGCTAGTGAGGACACCAGCAGACCTCATGGTGATCCTCGCTGCGAGCCTACTACACGCAGCAGCAGGACGATGGTGGAGCTTGATGCTCCAGGTTCACGATGAGGCATCCTTACTCTGGACGGACTTCGAGAGCCTCTTCCGCTCTGAGTTCGTCCCGGCCACCCTCCGAGCGGTGCGCATCCAGGAGCTTCTACAGCTGCGGCAGGGCAGCATGACGGTCGCCCAGTACTCGGCGAGATTTACCGATCTCTCGCGCTACTCGACCGACATGGTACGGGACCCATTCTTCCGGGCCCGGACCTTCGAGCAGGGTTTGAGACACGAGATCAGGGCATCGCTGATCTCCCTCAGCATACCGACTCAGACAGGAGTACTGGAGCGGGCCCTTCTGATCGAGAGCTTCCTTTCTGAGTCTACACCAGCACAGAGACCCACCGCAGGACGGCACGTGGCAGAGTCATCTGCAGCTGGCAGTCGGCGAATGAATCAGGGGTCCAGACAGACCAGACCTCAGGGCAATGGCTCAGCAGTGCAGGGCACACAACGCGGAGCCAGTCTTTCGAGTGGAAGACAGTGCTATGCATGCGGCGGGCGAGGCCACATGGCTCGTGACTGCCCGACCCGCTATGCGGAGGAGCAGCAGACGGTTGAGGAACCACCTAGGCAGAGGCAGAGGTTCGACCGTGGCGGTCCGCAGGGAGGAGGCGGACGAGGCAGGGGAGCTGGACGAGCAGCTGGTGGTGGCCGACGCTTTGAGGCTCTACCACCACCACCACCAGGAGGTCCACCCCGACCGCAGGGGAGAGCTCAGCTTCAGGCAGCCGAGACCTTCGATCATGGAGCTCTGGGAGCCGATGGACAGGAGCAGAACTAGTGGTTACATCCTTTGTACTTCTGGTTCCTTGTTGCTTTTGTGTAGCGTCTTGTATTACGAGCTGCAATAATAAAAGACGCATACCTTGTGATGTTTTCGTTCCTGTCCTCTATCGTAATGTTACTAAGAGGTTCCAGTTTTGGCTGTTGACTTGACCCTCACTTGTGAGACATCTACTGGAGGAGGCCCAGTTACCACACACTGATGCCGACAGTGTGACTCAACCCTTGGAGGCGAGAGTAACGGTTGAATCTCTTAGTAGTAGCGTCGAGGCCTTACGACGTCATCCTTAGTATGGATTAGTATCATCCATGTTAGGATTGACTGTTTTAGGCAAAGAATGTGGTTCATCCAGGGGATGAGACCAGATTTCTCTTTTCGGCAAAGGAGAAATCTTGCAGCTCTGATGGGACCGGAAATGGTCCAGGCCACGACAGAGAAGGTCCAGGTCATCCAGGAGCGGATGAGGACAGCTCAGAGCCGGCAGAAGTCATACGCTGACAGGAGGCGGAGGCCACTGGAGTTCGAGGATGGCGACCACGTCTTCTTGCGGGTCTCACCTCGACGTGGTATTCGGAGATTTGGCCGAGGCGGCAAGTTATCTCCGCGCTTCATCGGACCTTTCCAGATTCTCAGCAGGATTGGCGAGGTGGCTTATCGCCTGGCTCTACCACCTCAGTTGCACCGGGTGCACGACGTCTTCCACGTATCCCAGCTGAGGAGATACGTGCACGACCCGACACACATCTTTGACAATGGGGAGCTTGACGTTGACGATGGGGCGACTTTTACGGAGGTCCCGGTGGAAATAGAGGATCGACAGGAGCGGGTCCTGCATGGGCGATCGATTCCTCTTGTGCGCATCAGATGGCAGCACGGAAATCTCCAGGAGAGCACATGGGAGCGGGAGGCTCAGATGCGTGCTCAGAACCCTCTTTTGTTTCCCTAGTTTTTGTTGTATCTTTACGGGGACGTAAATCCCTGAGGTGGGAGTAATGTAAAGACCCGTAAAATTCAAGGGAATTTTTTTTCTTAATTTTCTTTAGAATTTTACAAGAGCGCGGTTTCAGACGGCACCTGATTCCGAGGCCCGGAGTGCCCGGAATTAATTTCTGAAGTTTGGCTCGGGTACGTTCAGTGAACGAACGAGCGGGTTTTTCCTAACTTTTGATCCGGTGCTCGGAATTGAAATCCGAGGGCACCGATGAACTCGCAGCGCCGATATTCGCTTAATGAGACCTTTTCGGGAGTTGCGTTTGTTGCGGGTTGAGAGTTACGTTTTGGGGTTTTTCAGTTAAGTTAAATAAAATTTGTGTAAGACAAATTTTATTTTAACTTATTTTAAAAACCTACCAAAGGTGGTTGGAAGTGGGACCCACACCCACTTAACCTCCCTTGGAAGGATTAAGTGTGGTGGGGCCCACACGAACCCCTTTTCTTTTCAAATTCTCTCAACGTACCTAACCCCTAATTAATTGGCTTAGGTTACTCTTATTTAATTTTGGGGGTAAACTCTTTTGAATTTCAAACATTTGAAATCCTTTTGAGTTATGTGTTAATAAAATAAGTGGTATTCTTATTTTATTGAGAGTTCTTTGTTTGTCTTTGGAGAGCTTTCCCTTCATCTCCAAGTTCTGACGAAGAACGAAGAACGTCTTCCTCCTCAACGAAGAACGACAACTCTTCGTCAAGGATCATCGACTCGGCGACCCGGTATCTTCGGACCTCTTCTTCCCCCCCGAACCTCCTTCGTCGGCAATCGAAGATCCGAGCGACGTGTCTTTTCGGGCATAACTCTTCGTCAACGGATTTGACGAACGTCGACCGCGACGCCCGACCTCCGCGACGCCGTCTTCCGCGGAGCGTAATCAAACCTTTGAATCTTAAACCCGAGGTAGGGGTTGTCGAATTTCTTTTGGATTCCTCATTTTATTCTTGATCGTGCTTTTAGCAAGATTAACGTGTGACATGTTTTTCTTTAAGTTGCGTTATTATTATTAACGCGAGGGGGGCCGGACCGCACGAACACGGCCGAACCCCCCTCCAACGTTCTTGTTTAATTCTTGCGATGGAAGCAAAAGTGGCGTGGTGCCGTCGCACCACGCGGTTTACCGTGCGCTTAATTTACGCAACGCCGTCGCGCTACGCCGAGGAGAATCTTCAAGAACGCGACGCCGTCGTGCCGCGTTGAAAAGAATCGAAGCACGGCGAAGGGGCGCGGTGCCGACGCACCGCGCCGGATGACGAACGCCGCGGCCGGTTCCGGGCCGCGGCGGAACGAGAAGACCGCGGCCGGTTCCGGGCCGCGGCGGAAGGGAAGACCGGCGGCCGGGCCGCCGGTGTCTGAAGCCGAAGAGGGGACCGGATTTTCCGGTCCCGTTGGAGAAGACCGGCCGGCCAGCTGGCCGGCCGGATGCCATTTAACCGGGGAATTTAATTCCCCGGCTGGTATTTTAAAACCCCCCCTCTTTAAGAGAGGGGGGCGGTTCTTTGAAGGAGGGGGCAGCGCCCCCCTCGGTTCCGCAACAGCAGGCCCCCCACGTGGGGGGGGGGGCTTCTTTAAAAACAAAAGGGGCACGGCCCCTTTGTGCCGCGCAGCGCACAAAAGCCGCGGGGCTGAGCCCCCGCGTGCGCCGCCACCACGGCCCGCCGCCAACGCGGCCCGCCGCCGCCGCCAACGCGGCCCGCCGCCGCCGCCGCCGCGGCCCGCCGCCGCGCCGCCGCGCCGCCGCCCGCCGCCGCCGTCCGCCACCGCCGGCCGCCGCCGCCGTCCGCCACCGCCGGCCGCCGCCGCCGGCCGCCGCGTCGCCCAGGGGGGGTCGGGCCGGGTCGGCCCGGACCCGGACCCCCCCGTTTCGGACCAGATTCGGTTTTTGGCTCATAACTTGAGCCTCGGACCTCCGAATGACGAACCGTCTGCGGCAACGCAATCCTTGGATCGAGACGGTCGTTTCGGTATATCGCACTCAAGGTTTCGGTTTACTTTGAGTTCGGCCGGGTTGGTTCGTTCACGAAACCAACCGGGCCTTCGGAGCGGAAACGCTCATATCTTGAGCTACGGACGTCCGATTGACGTGCCGTCAGTCGCGTAGTGTTCCTCTTAGTGAGACGGATCTTTTGGCATACTCCGCCCGAGGTTTGGACGCAGGTGGAGTACGGTCGGGTTGGTTTTGCCTTAAAACCCAACCGGGCCCCGGAGACGAAAATGTCAATAACTCTCAGACCGGGCGTCCGATCGACGCGCCGTCTGTTGCGTTGAGTTCCTGTTGACGATACGGAACTTTTGGATACATCAACTTCGGTCTTCGTGACAGTTGATGTATCAGCCTCTCGGCTCGTGGAGCGAACCCTCCGTACGAGTTTGCTGTGTGCGGGAATCCTAGTGCTGGCTGCGACTGTTCTTCTGCTACTGTGACTGCGACGACGACAGTACAGAGATCCTGTGTGGATTGGACGACGACAGTACAGAGATCCTGTGTGGATTCGACGACGACGACTACAGCACTCAGCGATCCCACGTGGATCAGTGCTACAGGTTCTGTGTGAGCCTGATCCTGTGTGGGTCCTTGCGCTCAGCGGTTCTGTGTGAGCCAGCGCCTACAGGTTCTGTGTGAGCCCGATCCTGTGTGGGTCTTCTGCGGGGGTTAGTTACCTATCGATCCTTCGTGGGTCCGACGACTTAGATGGATCAGTGATCATCTTTATCGTCCTTGAAGAAGTATACCTGTGTGAGCTGAATCCTGTTGTTTTCCTGTGTGGATTGTGTTGTGCAATCCTGTGTGGATTATATTTTTCTTTCCTATGTGGAATACGTATACTTTCCTGCGTGGACTGAGTTGTACTTGGGCTCGGAGGTTGGAGCGTATTTGAATTGATGACTTAGGTATATGTATGGGCATATACCTAAGCAGTGTCGGTTGTTACTTCGTGATTGTACTTTTCTTCGTGGTTTATCCTTTGTGGATTTGAGAGACCTTCAGGGGTCTCGGGGTCCCTACTGAGTAGCTTATACTCACCCCTGCACGGGCTTTGCCCGCACTTCGTTGTGTTGGTTGCAGACGACGGACAGCGTTGACCTTAGCTGAGGCTTGCAGAGCGGGACGGTACCCGGAGGTGGACCACTAGGCGGGACGTGCTCGGAGCGGACGGCGGGACCCGTGGAGCAGAGGAGCTATCTGTACCCACCCTTCAGGTGGGATTTCCAGTGGACAGCTCGGAGTAGCGGCTTTACTTTTCAGTTGCTGTTTTTCCCTTTTCGAGTTGTACTTTACTTTCAGTTTGGGTTTGTATTCTGGCCCATTTACTTTTCCGCACTTTCAGTCGTACTCTGTTTGCTTAGTGTTTACTTTCCTCTTGTTTACTCTGTGGTGTGTGTTTACTTTTCAAAGGCAATGCCTTCCCTTTTTCCGGGAATTACGCCTTGGTGCTAGTCGCCAGCCCCTGGCCTATGGAAGGCGGGCTTGGGGTAGTCACGGCACGGACCCCGAGGGCGGGTCGTGACAAATTGGTATCAAAGGAGTTCGGTTCTACCGCGAACTCTGATCTTTTCTATGTGAAGCAATAATGTTTAGCGTATTGAGTGTGGTTATCAGTCCAGGGAGTCCAGTGTTGGTGCGGCGGCCGACGTATCCGTACACCAGGACCCTGACTTCTGATTTCCGACTTAATGCACGAAAACATTGATTGCGTGTGTGTTTCAAGTTTTCTTTGTGATTACTTGTGTCAGCTCACCGGGTATACTGATCTGCTTTATGAAAGTCTCAAGTTTTCCTTGTGATTACTTGTGCCAGCTCACCAGGTATACTGTTCTAACCGTGGCGCACCTGTTCCTTTTTAGGATGGCCCCACGACGGCAGCCAGCTAGGGTTCCGAGAGTCGAGCGAGACGACAGCCCACCGAGCGACGGGGCTTCGGTGCAGGGCCCTTTGTCAGCAGTGGCACCGGCGGTAGCTTTACCCGCCGAGCCCCCGATGCTTCCAGCAGCAGCCGCTGACGATGCACGTCGCCTCAGCGCACTGCATGAGTTTCAGCACCAGCGACCGCCCAGGTTTCGCGGGGAGACGGATCCCCAGGCAGCAGAGGACTGGCTGGAGGCAGTGGTTCGAGTGTTTAGGCTAGTGAGGACACCAGCAGACCTCATGGTGATCCTCGCTGCGAGCCTACTACACGCAGCAGCAGGACGATGGTGGAGCTTGATGCTCCAGGTTCACGATGAGGCATCCTTACTCTGGACGGACTTCGAGAGCCTCTTCCGCTCTGAGTTCGTCCCGGCCACCCTCCGAGCGGTGCGCATCCAGGAGCTTCTACAGCTGCGGCAGGGCAGCATGACGGTCGCCCAGTACTCGGCGAGATTTACCGATCTCTCGCGCTACTCGACCGACATGGTACGGGACCCATTCTTCCGGGCCCGGACCTTCGAGCAGGGTTTGAGACACGAGATCAGGGCATCGCTGATCTCCCTCAGCATACCGACTCAGACAGGAGTACTGGAGCGGGCCCTTCTGATCGAGAGCTTCCTTGCTGAGTCTACACCAGCACAGAGACCCACCGCAGGACGGCACGTGGCAGAGTCATCTGCAGCTGGCAGTCGGCGAATGAATCAGGGGTCCAGACAGACCAGACCTCAGGGCAATGGCTCAGCAGTGCAGGGCACACAACGCGGAGCCAGTCTTTCGAGTGGAAGACAGTGCTATGCATGCGGCGGGCGAGGCCACATGGCTCGTGACTGCCCGACCCGCTATGCGGAGGAGCAGCAGACGGTTGAGGAACCACCTAGGCAGAGGCAGAGGTTCGACCGTGGCGGTCCGCAGGGAGGAGGCGGACGAGGCAGGGGAGCTGGACGAGCAGCTGGTGGTGGCCGACGCTTTGAGGCTCTACCACCACCACCACCAGGAGGTCCACCCCGACCGCAGGGGAGAGCTCAGCTTCAGGCAGCCGAGACCTTCGATCATGGAGCTCTGGGAGCCGATGGACAGGAGCAGAACTCGTGGTTACATCCTTTGTACTTCTGGTTCCTTGTTGCTTTTGTGTAGCGTCTTGTATTACGAGCTGCAATAATAAAAGACGCATACCTTGTGATGTTTTCGTTCCTGTCCTCTATCGTAATGTTACTAAGAGGTTCCAGTTTTGGCTGTTGACTTGACCCTCACTTGTGAGACATCTACTGGAGGAGGCCCAGTTACCACACACTGATGCCGACAGTGTGACTCAACCCTTGGAGGCGAGAGTAACGGTTGAATCTCTTAGTAGTAGCGTCGAGGCCTTACGACGTCATCCTTAGTATGGATTAGTATCATCCATGTTAGGATTGACTGTTTTAGGCAAAGAATGTGGTTCATCCAGGGGATGAGACCAGATTTCTCTTTTCGGCAAAGGAGAAATCTTGCAGCTCTGATGGGACCGGAAATGGTCCAGGCCACGACAGAGAAGGTCCAGGTCATCCAGGAGCGGATGAGGACAGCTCAGAGCCGGCAGAAGTCATACGCTGACAGGAGGCGGAGGCCACTGGAGTTCGAGGATGGCGACCACGTCTTCTTGCGGGTCTCACCTCGACGTGGTATTCGGAGATTTGGCCGAGGCGGCAAGTTATCTCCGCGCTTCATCGGACCTTTCCAGATTCTCAGCAGGATTGGCGAGGTGGCTTATCGCCTGGCTCTACCACCTCAGTTGCACCGGGTGCACGACGTCTTCCACGTATCCCAGCTGAGGAGATACGTGCACGACCCGACACACATCTTTGACCATGGGGAGCTTGACGTTGACGATGGGGCGACTTTTACGGAGGTCCCGGTGGAAATAGAGGATCGACAGGAGCGGGTCCTGCGTGGGCGATCGATTCCTCTTGTGCGCATCAGATGGCAGCACGGAAATCTCCAGGAGAGCACATGGGAGCGGGAGGCTCAGATGCGTGCTCAGAACCCTCTTTTGTTTCCCTAGTTTTTGTTGTATCTTTACGGGGACGTAAATCCCTGAGGTGGGAGTAATGTAAAGACCCGTAAAATTCAAGGGAATTTTTTTTCTTAATTTTCTTTAGAATTTTACAAGAGCGCGGTTTCAGACGGCACCTGATTCCGAGGCCCGGAGTGCCCGGAATTAATTTCTGAAGTTTGGCTCGGGTACGTTCAGTGAACGAACGAGCGGGTTTTTCCTAACTTTTGATCCGGTGCTCGGAATTGAAATCCGAGGGCACCGATGAACTCGCAGCGCCGATATTCGCTTAATGAGACCTTTTCGGGAGTTGCGTTTGTTGCGGGTTGAGAGTTACGTTTTGGGGTTTTTCAGTTAAGTTAAATAAAATTTGTGTAAGACAAATTTTATTTTAACTTATTTTAAAAACCTACCAAAGGTGGTTGGAAGTGGGACCCACACCCACTTAACCTCCCTTGGAAGGATTAAGTGTGGTGGGGCCCACACGAACCCCTTTTCTTTTCAAATTCTCTCAACGTACCTAACCCCTAATTAATTGGCTTAGGTTACTCTTATTTAATTTTGGGGGTAAACTCTTTTGAATTTCAAACATTTGAAATCCTTTTGAGTTATGTGTTAATAAAATAAGTGGTATTCTTATTTTATTGAGAGTTCTTTGTTTGTCTTTGGAGAGCTTTCCCTTCATCTCCAAGTTCTGACGAAGAACGAAGAACGTCTTCCTCCTCAACGAAGAACGACAACTCTTCGTCAAGGATCATCGACTCGGCGACCCGGTATCTTCGGACCTCTTCTTCCCCCCCGAACCTCCTTCGTCGGCAATCGAAGATCCGAGCGACGTGTCTTTTCGGGCATAACTCTTCGTCAACGGATTTGACGAACGTCGACCGCGACGCCCGACCTCCGCGACGCCGTCTTCCGCGGAGCGTAATCAAACCTTGGAATCTTAAACCCGAGGTAGGGGTTGTCGAATTTCTTTTGGATTCCTCATTTTATTCTTGATCGTGCTTTTAGCAAGATTAACGTGTGACATGTTTTTCTTTAAGTTGCGTTATTATTATTAACGCGAGGGGGGCCGGACCGCACGAACACGGCCGAACCCCCCTCCAACGTTCTTGTTTAATTCTTGCGATGGAAGCAAAAGTGGCGTGGTGCCGTCGCACCACGCGGTTTACCGTGCGCTTAATTTACGCAACGCCGTCGCGCTACGCCGAGGAGAATCTTCAAGAACGCGACGCCGTCGTGCCGCGTTGAAAAGAATCGAAGCACGGCGAAGGGGCGCGGTGCCGACGCACCGCGCCGGATGACGAACGCCGCGGCCGGTTCCGGGCCGCGGCGGAACGAGAAGACCGCGGCCGGTTCCGGGCCGCGGCGGAAGGGAAGACCGGCGGCCGGGCCGCCGGTGTCTGAAGCCGAAGAGGGGACCGGATTTTCCGGTCCCGTTGGAGAAGACCGGCCGGCCAGCTGGCCGGCCGGATGCCATTTAACCGGGGAATTTAATTCCCCGGCTGGTATTTTAAAACCCCCCCTCTTTAAGAGAGGGGGGCGGTTCTTTGAAGGAGGGGGCAGCGCCCCCCTCGGTTCCGCAACAGCAGGCCCCCCACGTGGGGGGGCTTCTTTAAAAACAAAAGGGGCACGGCCCCTTTGTGCCGCGCAGCGCACAAAAGCCGCGGGGCTGAGCCCCCGCGTGCGCCGCCACCACGGCCCGCCGCCAACGCGGCCCGCCGCCGCCGCCAACGCGGCCCGCCGCCGCCGCCGCGGCCCGCCGCCGCCGCCACCGCGGCCCGCCGCCGCCGCCGCTGCGGCCCGCCGCCGCGCCGCCGCGCCGCCGCCCGCCGCCGCCGTCCGCCACCGCCGGCCGCCGCCGCCGGCCGCCGCGTCGCCCAGGGGGGGTCGGGCCGGGTCGGCCCGGACCCGGACCCCCCCGTTTCGGACCAGATTCGGTTTTTGGCTCATAACTTGAGCCTCGGACCTCCGAATGACGAACCGTCTGTGGCAACGCAATCCTTGGATCGAGACGGTCGTTTCGGTATATCGCACTCAAGGTTTCGGTTTACTTTGAGTTTGGCCGGGTTGGTTCGTTCACGAAACCAACCGGGCCTTCGGAGCGGAAACGCTCATATCTTGAGCTACGGACGTCCGATTGACGTGCCGTCAGTCGCGTAGTGTTCCTCTTAGTGAGACGGATCTTTTGGCGTACTCCGCCCGAGGTTTGGACGCAGGTGGAGTACGGTCGGGTTGGTTTTGCCTTAAAAACCAACCGGGCCCCGGAGACGAAAATGCCAATAACTCTCAGACCGGGCGTCCGATCGACGCGCCGTCTGTTGCGTTGAGTTCCTGTTGACGATACGGAACATTTGGATACATCAACTTCGGTCTTCGTGACAGTTGATGTATCAGCCTCTCGGCTCGTGGAGCGAACCCTCCGTACGAGTTTGCTGTGTGCGGGAACCCTAGTGCTGGCTGCGACTGTTCTTCTGCTACTGTGACTGCGACGACGACAGTACAGAGATCCTGTGTGGATTTGACGACGACAGTACAGAGATCCTGTGTGGATTCGACGACGACGACTACAGCACTCAGCGATCCCACGTGGATCAGTGCTACAGGTTCTGTGTGAGCCCGATCCTGTGTGGGTCCTTGCGCTCAGCGGTTCTGTGTGAGCCAGCGCCTACAGGTTCTGTGTGAGCCCGATCCTGTGTGGGTCTTCTGCGGGGGTTAGTTACCTATCGATCCTTCGTGGGTCCGACGACTTAGATGGATCAGTGATCATCTTTATCGTCCTTGAAGAAGTATACCTGTGTGAGCTGAATCCTGTTGTTTTCCTGTGTGGATTGTGTTGTGCAATCGTGTGTGGATTATATTTTGCTTTCCTATGTGGAATACGTATACTTTCCTGCATGGACTGAGTTGTACTTGGGCTCGGAGGTTGGAGCGTATTTGAATTGATGACTTAGGTATATGTATGGGCATATACCTAAGCAGTGTCGGTTGTTACTTCGTGATTGTACTTTTCTTCGTGGTTTATCCTTTGTGGATTTGAGAGACCTTCAGGGGTCTCGGGGTCCCTACTGAGTAGCTTATACTCACCCCTGCACGGGCTTTGCCCGCACTTCGTTGTGTTGGTTGCAGACGACGGACAGCGTTGACCTTAGCTGAGGCTTGCAGAGCGGGACGGTACCCGGAGGTGGACCACTGGGCGGGACGTGCTCGGAGCGGACGGCGGGACCCGTGGAGCAGAGGAGCTATCTGTACCCACCCTTCAGGTGGGATTTCCAGTGGACAGCTCGGAGTAGCGGCTTTACTTTTCAGTTGCTGTTTTTCCCTTTTCGAGTTGTACTTTACTTTCAGTTTGGGTTTGTATTCTGGCCCATTTACTTTTCCGCACTTTCAGTCGTACTCTGTTTGCTTAGTGTTTACTTTCCGCTTGTTTACTTTGTGGTGTGTGTTTACTTTTCAAAGGCAATGCCTTCCCTTTTTCCGGGAATTACGCCTTGGTGCTAGTCGCCAGCCCCTGGCCTATGGAAGGCGGGCTTGGGGTAGTCACGGCACGGACCCCGAGGGCGGGTCGTGACATCTGGGTACCATCCAGTCCTCGAACACTCGGCCTCTGTCTGCACTGCCCGTCGTCTGCAACCAACACAACGAGGTGTGAGCATAGTCTGTGCAGGGGTGAGTATAACGATACTCAGTAGGGACCCCGAGACCCTCAAGGTATCACTAAATCCAACAAGGATAACCACAGTGAAGATATCAACAGATAACCTATAATTAGTTACATTCCCATACGTATACCCAAGTTATCAAGTAACCCATCTCAATCATGAGGAAACACAAGGATTATGGAGTCAACGGATAACCTCTACCCAGGTATATGCCCATACATATACCTAAGTTATCAAGTAACCCATCTCAATCATGAGGAAAAACAAAGATTATAGACTCAACTCAACCAGGATTTTATTCATGATGTCAAAACCACGACTACTGGAGAACTCCTCTTCTGTCAAGTACAGTGGACCCGCCGCTACAACCAAGCGCACCGAACTCCCCTCTGTTGGGTAAAGTGGGCCTTCCGCTACAACCAAGTGCACTGAACTCCTCCTATGTCGGTACAATGGGCCTGCCGCTACAACCAAGCGCGCCGAACTCCTCCTCTATCGAGTATAGTGGACCCACCGCTACAACCAAGCGCGCCGAACTCCCCCTCGGCCGAGTACTGTGGGCCTGCTGCTACAACCAAGCTCTTCCCACCATGGTTCTGCTGCTACAACCAAGAGCTCCCCCTCATAGGATCCAGAAGTACTCCTTCTGTTGAGTACCGCGGGTCTGCCGCTACAACCATGTGCTCCTCCACCGTGGGTCTGCCGCTACAACCAAGCGCTCCCCCTCATATCCTCCAAATGTACTCCTTCCGTGGAGTACCGCGGGTTTTCCGCTTCTACCAAGAACTCCTCCGCCATGGGTCTGCCGCTAAAACCATGTGCTCCCCACTAGGCTATCCGAAACACACCGAGTCCGTAGATCAGCAGTCGTCAAGTCTCAGCCAGCTACTAGGTCTCTGCACTCTGCTAGCTCATCAGCGGGAGGGTCCGATCCACGAGCTACTGGTCGATACTCCAAGTATCACAAATTTCCACGGAGAAGTATTTCAAAGGACCACCTCATCGTAGGGGTCTCAACGCAACAGACGACGTGTCAGTCAGATGCTCGGTCTGTGAGTTACTAGCCTTTTTCGTCCCAGGGGCCCGGTTGGTTTCGTGTGAAAACCAACCCGACCGTATCTCGACTGTACCCCGAACTCTCATAGATTATACTCATAGGGGATTTTTATCAACATAATCTCCAAAGCCACTGACGGTTGGTCAAACGGACGTCCGGTCTGAAAGTTATCAGCCTTTCCGTTCGAGGGCCCCGGTTGGATTTCGGGTACAATCCAACCCAACCAGTATCCAACTGCATCCAAAACTTAGGAAAGTCATGCCAAAAGTTTCGTATCATCAATAGGAATCCAACAAAGTCGACGACACGTCAATCGGACGTCTGGAGTTCAGGTTATGAGTGTTTCCGCTCCGAGGGCCCGGTTGGTTTCGTGTACGAACCAACCCGGCCGAACCCAATGTACTTCAAAACCTTGAATGTAATATACCGAAACGACCGTCGCGATCCAAGGATCATTACTCAAATGACGGTGCGTCAATCGGAGTCACTCAGCTCATGTTATGGGCAACAGACCGAAAGAGGTTCGGTATTAGGGGGTTCCGGCCCGGTACCCACAGGGTCGGCCCGAACCGGGTCGACCCGACCCAGGTCCGGGTCTGGCCCGGCTGGCGCGGCCTGGCCTGACCTGGGCACAGCGTGGCCCGGCCTAGTGGTACGGCCGGGCGGCTCGGCCTGGCGCGCTGGCGCTGGCCAAGCGGCCGCGCAAAAGGGGGGAAACCCCCCCGGATGAACCGCGACCCCACGTGGGGGCTGCCCTTTGCCAACGGACGTGGCCGGTTTCCGCGTCCTGCCTCCTCCGGTCCCACGCGGTCGTGGGATGCCGTCCTGTCGCCATGACTTCAGCCGCAACGGCTCTTCCCGGCAGTGCGTCGAGCGCCGCCATTTCCTGGCGGCCGGCCGGTGCTGGCCACCGCCTCTTGCCACCTGCGCTGCCGTGCCGGTGGGGCGCGCCGGTGGGTTGCTCCGCGGACCACCGGACGAGCTTCGGTGGTCGTATTTTGCTTCCGTCTTCACCAACGGCCCTCCCGGGACCAGTCCTTCACTGCGAAGACCTCACAATTCCCGTGCGGCCTGCTTCATAATCTCCCGCCGATCTGCACACCAAGAACGAAGGGACGGTGGGTTCGGACTTTTTCGTTGGTCCGCACCCACTGCGTTAGCAGTTTTAAAAGTCTTCCGACAAATATTTAAACATACGCTGTGGGTATAAATCACAAAGATTTAATGGAATCAAACCCCTACCTGAAGTGTCGTCGAGCAAGGGTTCGTCACGGAAAAGAACATCGCGGAAGAAGGCGTCACGGAAGGAGCATCACAGAAGAAGCGTCGTGGAAGTAGTATCGTTGATTTCAGAGAATCCGGCGTTCTTCACGTTCTTCGTGTTCTTCATCGAGGAGGAATAACTTCAAGATCCTGAGAATTCTCCCTAGCCTCCCAACACCACCAGTCTAATAAAAAACAAGAGTTGTCTTATTTTTATTTCACAAGCCTTTCGTTTTAAAATTCAAAAACGAAAGAAACAGTTAAGCGAATTAATTGCAACGCTTAAACTGCCACATTAATGAGGTGTTTCTTAACCAGGATAAATGCATGATTTGTCTTTATTAAAAAGGGGGGTGTGGGTGCGTTACTTAAGAAGAAAAGAAATGGTGAGATCGTGTGGGCCCCACATCACAAATATCCTACCTAGTGGGTAGGATATTGTGGGTCTCATTTCCAACACTTAGCTTAGGTTGCACAAGGTAAAATAAAAATTGTGCGTCAAATTTTTATTTTTTATTCCTTTACTTAACCGTAAACGCAACTCCAGAAAAGGTGTTTCTAAGCAATTACCGGCACTGCGATTCCATCGGTGCCCTCAGAATTCGATTCCGAGCACCGGTTCAAAAGTTAGAAAAACCCACTCGTTTGTTCACTAAACGTACCCAAGCTAAACTTCGGAAAAAGATTCTGGGCACACCGGGCCTCGGAATTAGGTGCCGTCAGAAACTACATTCTTGTAAAATTCCCAAGAAAATTAAGAAAAAAAATTTCTTGAATTTGTTTTTCTGGTCTTTACAATATCCCCCAGGAGTGTCGTAACTAAGAGTGTAGCAAGGCCCATTTTCATGTACCAGGATACCCCAGGTCAAGCCCGAAACTCCTTGTCGGTGTTTTCACTCCTAGGTACAATTGTGCCAGAGCCACCTATATCTTCTTGTATCCATACAAGTATGTATTTCTTGTAAAATACACATAATATCTACATTACCAAATTTTTTGGATGTTCTTCTATACTAATCCTCAATGTCTATCTTAGGGTAGCGTTTTTTAATTAGAGTTTTTCTAAATCTAGCTTTCATGGTTTGTACTAAACTTCCTCTAATACCTACTTTAATGCCCCAATTCCAGTTACCTAGAATCGGTGTATTATTACACAACATTTTCATGATATAAGGAATCATGTCCCAAAGGATCGATCAGTTTATTATCCTTGGAAGTACTAGATACATACATAAGTTTTACATTACATCAGGAAACAAACAAACTACATTGTGTCCCCTTTGAACACTCTTATATACCTTAGCCTATCCCTGTAGGTTAATCATAATATACTTCTTTGCATCCTAGGAAAAATAAAACATTATAAAGGGGTGAGCTCAGATGCCCAGTAAGGATAACAATATAGCAGAAACTGTCATAAATAAGAATAAACATTTAAGGCAATGTATAATACGAGAACAGAAGTCTTTTAAAATTAATCTTTAGAATAATATGGAAAAGATAAATCATATAATTCCATTTACTTATTCACATGGATATTATACTAGTCTAATAATCACATGTAATATCAATAGCCAATTTTATAATGATGTAATGCATAATGCCAGACTTCAAAACCACATAGTCAAGGCCTTGTGCCAAGACTACAAATATGATTTTTTCAATGCCTTCTGCCAAGACACTAGTTTGTCTCTTGAGTCCTACTGATTCTTTGAGGAGCTATAGCGGGATCCACCCATTACTTACTATGTCAAATGCATTCCTCATATGAAAGGGTGAAACATAACAAAAACATTCTTATTAAAACTAGCATACAAAATGTTCGTATTTAAACCCCAAACCATGAATGGTATAAAAATATCACATCCACAGTCAAACATAACTCATTCAATACAATAAGGAATATTGTATTACAATATATCAATATCAATCTAAAATAATGAAGGATATTGACATTGATTAAAATAACAAATAAATCTATTTGAGATAAATATCCCCCTTTTTTGAAAACATTTAAAAGTCTTTGTATTTATCAAGAAGCTATTAAAAATAGATTTTTGAATCAACGTGTCCCATACCACTTTAAAACTTTTAAAAGGAATTTTAATTTTAAATCATTAATTTCCAGAAAAAAAAATCCTTAAAACCATTTTTAAAACCTGGACATTAATTAGAAAGGCTTAAAAGAATAGATTTTTAAAACATTTAAAATGATATTTTAGTTAGAGTTACTAACAAAAGAAAGATGATTGAATAAAAATAATTTAGGTAATTAAAACTTTACAATATCTTGAGAATACAGGGATTCATGATATACTATGTCATAGTACAGTATATACACCATATAAAAGTGAATTGGAGCATAACAACAAAGAAGTATCAAAGGAATGTAAATTCATACGAAATCCTTTATAAAGACTGTATCTTTAGATTAAGGATAAATAAATGACATAATTATTTGTGAAAAATATAAATACTCTCAATATGATTGGATATTAAGTGTAAATTACTCAAATGATATTCACACATATTCTTGTAAAAACAAAACCACAAATGTGGATGTTTAACTCAATGAATGGAAATTGAGTTAATATTACCTTTATCAAGTTCATATCAATGACTTGAGAATTTATAAGTGAAGTGATTATGTGTATTAAAAGTATATCCACATAAAGGAGAGTGTAAATTAATAAATAAATAAATAAATAGTGATTTCACAGTTAATCATGGATTAAAATAATCTATGATGTGTGCGTAAAACCCAATGAGTAGAAATTGAAATTAGAAATTCCCTTACCGATTTGGTAACTTAAGAAACATAAACCACATGAAAGAAGGATAATAAAATGAAGATGTAAATACCCAAAAAATAAAGTATATTACACAATGTATATAATCATGGGTAGTACATACACCACACAAAAAGAAACAGTTGAAAATATAATATGAATCTCATGGGAATAAAAAGTGAGATGAAAACCCCTTACCTTGTACTTTTCATTAGTTGAGGGTACGTTAAACTCCTGTATAATAGTTAAATAATTTTTATTAAATTATACTATAACCACACACATAAATATGATATCATATATGATCTTCTAATATTTCATTGTTAATAATATTTTAGTAGTATCATTGTTTTGGGTGTTAACTGATTCGTTTTCCTCTATATGTTTTGTTATGTAAGTCATGTATTTTATGGATATGATGTACTTGATTCATATCCAGAACAATATAAATTATTTAAACATTATTTTTAATTATCAAATGAAAATTAGTCTTGAATGGTTACGATGGGGAATGACATCTCACCGCGTCGGGGAGACGGTAAGCCATACGTACGCAAAAGTGACAATATCATTCTTTTGATGGTGAAATAATATGTAATTGTATGGTATATCATATATAAAGAATCATTAACATGTTATATTTATTATTTGGATCAGTTATATTGATTATTATACCCATCCAAATAATGATGTGTTTGAATAACTAACAACACCACGACGTGGAGATGGTATGCCGTACGTACACACGTATGGTGACTTATTCATTTATAGGATTGCTAGAATAATTAATATGGTGGTACCATATTTTTTAAAACATCATAGTATATATAAGGTACTAGATTTATGGAAACAAAAAATAAAGAGGAAGTGTAAGAAGAAAAGAACTTGAAAGAGGGTGGTGAAATTATTACCTCTTCTTCGAGTGATTCCTTTTGATTTGATAAAAAGGGATCCTTAGGTTGGATTTATGATCAAATTAAGGACTCTAGGATGTAGTGACAATATTTTTGAGGATATTTTGCCAGTGGTTGGCTGATCCGAACGGTTTGGATGTGCGAAATTAATGGAAGGGGAAGTACCATTTTATAAGAGAGGTGAGAGTCACTTTAGGAAAAGCTTGAAATATTATTTTATAATAAAATAATTTTCGGTTTCTAATGGCTCCAAAATGATTTATTTCAAGGATAAGATGGGTATGGGACGAAAAATGCTTAAAAAAATAGTTTTTATATAGGTTTAGGTCACCATATTAACCATATCTGTTAGATTTAACTCTTAGTAAAATAGTTTAACTTTTACCGTGTCTTCTTGTATTCTTACAGTATATGGTTAATAAAATTACTCTAAACTTTCAAAAGAACCTCAAGTGGTTCATTAATGACATATAAAATATTATTTAATCCATTTTGAGGAAACATATATTTTTACGAATATTATATAAACTAATAATATAGTATTTTTAAAAAAAATTAATTTATGTCAATTTTGACATTATTTGGTATTTTGTTATTGTGAAAGTCATAAGAACCTTATAGCTTCTAAAAAAATTTATCTAATAAAAAATAACATGTCATATTTACCTATAAAAATAGTATAATTAATAAGAAGTCTCAATTTACATTTATTTGTATATTTAAAATATCAATTATTTTAATATTTCATTAATAAAGTAATTACTACATCATCATTGTATAATAAATAAATAAAATTATATAATCTCTAAAAATTATAAATAAAATACCATTATGTATTAAATTATTTTAGATTTCTAATGAATTTTTATAGTCTAATTTATATTGTGTGTAACCCTATATTAAAAATAGTTTAGTTATTAAACTTTGAATTTTACACTTTTAGCTCTTCTTTAAATCTAATAATAATAAATGTCCTAATCTAATCGTAGTTGACCAAATTGGATCATATTTTATTCCCAAGGTTGTTTTGGGTCGAATTACACTTATCCAATAGAATTAAGACACGTGTTAGGGTAATTATAATATCATTTCTACCCTTAATTTCCCTATTTACTTTTAACCATGGTAAATAAAAGGCAAAAGGTACTATTCACCAAAACAATTTTCATCTTATTGAACTACATTTTACTTACTGATGTCAACTGTATCACTCTGATTTTTGAAATTCAACTCACAGAAGCGGTAAAATTATGTTTTATGCAAATTTGCAAATGCTCCTAAAATGTGGGTAAAAGAAGGTAAAAAGTTCAATAAAAATTTATACATCTAATTTTATTATAAAATTAATCCAATGAATTACATTTTTTTTGGGAATTGACATGAATTAGTCACCAAATTCTTGCCCAAATAAATTTATTAAATCAAAAGTTTTACAATAGGAATCAATAGGAAACTCGAGGTGTAATGCACTTACACCATCAAAAAATTAAGGAAAGGATGATTGTAATATTAAGAAGAAACTGATATAGAACCTAATTCACTCCTACACCAAGAAATGCGTATTCCTCAAAAAACATCCATATTTAGAGATTTCACAAGTCCACAGTGGCGTCCAGCATTAATTCCAACTATAACAGAGCCTTCATCACCTCCCAAACGCCCATCAATTGTAACATGATTTTTTTGTGAGTCATCTAAATAGGAATTATCCATTCTAATGAACCAGAATTCTAGCTGAAGACAAGCAAGGGATGTGCTGGATAGTGTAGACTACATTCATGGTTCCTCTAGAAAAGCATACAGAATCTACTTTTTCAAAGAAAAATCCATGCTCTCATATTGTTATTTTCAAAGTCCTCACGACATCATGATGCATGAAGTATATCAGAAAATGCTTTGTTGCAGGTCGAAGAGCTAGAAAAGAACTGAGAGATGAAGCTACCAGACAAGCCTACAATTCTCTATGGAGAAATATGAAAAAACGTAGTTGCTCCTTCCAAGAATTCCTGAGAACAAGATCGGCCTGGACAGTCGCAATCCATAAAGGGAGCTGCAAGCACCACCCTAGTATGCCTGAGAACTAAATATGCCTCCACCAGAATCACATAAATAGAAATCATATGGGTAAACATCCAGGAAAAATGAGATAACTAAGTGAAAACTGTGGATTCAAAATCCAAGAGCAAAGACCAATGTACATGAACCATCAAAAGAAGGTTACAACATTGGAGAGATCATCATCGCATTAGTGAGAAGTCTGTCCAGAGTAAACCAAATCATTGGTAATAAACCACCGACCAGCCAATATTTTCCAGGAAGAACAAAAAACTATGTTAAGTCAAATGGGGCAACAGCCTCGGGTGACGACTAGCAGTTCCAGTACACAAAAAAAGAGGAAAAACAAGGTCCCCTCATCAGTATATAGAAAGAATTGAAATAAAAAAACAATTCCAAAAGTCATATTTGAGGCACGAACAATTCTCCATAAAACTACAGAAGAATCTTTCTCAACAAGGGAAAATAGACCTACTCATTTCCATGGAATATCTCTAAAGTTAATGTGAGGATTAAGTTTACATTCCTCATCCAAATTTGATGAGCATTCTTTCTCTGATTTGAAGGTAAATTTCTGCATCTATTTCACCATTCTTATATCTTTTAAATACAATTGTGTCTTGCTCATCAATCCAAGCTTCTAGTTCATCTGACACCTCATCAACATACTGATATGCATCCCTCATAGCTGGGTCAGTGTTTTCATTTTCACTATTATCACTCAAATTAACTTCACTAGAGAATGTACTAGAATTATCAACAGGCGCAATCTGTGGAGAGGTATCTTGAGTCATCTTTATAGAATCCTCTATATACCAAGTAACCATTGTTCTCTCAAGGTTAGAGTAATCTCTACATTTCAAAGTCTCCATTGTGTATGGAATAATAAATCTATCTGAGCCAACAATAACCTTTTTACCTTTCTTGGAGTTCGATTTTAAGTAAGCATCCTCAATTAGACAAGCTTGGTCAAAAATATCATGTGAAGGCTTGCAAGAATCAGAGTCATCACTATGATGCTTCTCTTGGGAGGAATTATGAGGTTCATTATGTTCCTTATGAACACCCAATGAGGTGGAGGGAATTGAGATAGAATCTAAAGTGATGTTGAGTGCGATAACAAAATATAAAAAACCATTTTTCTCATAAAGATGTCTCACTGATTGTCCAAATGGGTCATTGCTCCCATCATTAGAATTAACCTCATAAGTCTTCTGATTGAAATCAATTTGATCTCCAAGGGGGTCTTGCATCCTTGAAGGGCCACTAGTAACTATGTGACATTCATATCCTTCTTCAATATTTCTTTTTCCTTTTTCTATCCATGTTAGTTTACATATCAGTGGACAAACTAATCTACTATCACAATCAATCATGGAATGTCGAAGATTGTGGAAAACAATGCAATAGGTAGGAAGATGCTCATAAATCAATTCCTGAACGAACCTGGATTCTGGATTTTTAATCCATATTTGGGATGGGAGCATTTGATAAATGTCAATCTCACCACAAATCCTAGCAATAGAGGGCCTTGAAAGATTCCTCGTTGCAAAGTCTAGTTTAAGAGGAGTTAAAATGAGGTTGGAGATTGGAAACAAAGTAGTTTTCTTAAATAGATGAAGGGGTAAACTGGGGAAGCCATCCCAAACTAGAATAACTAGGTATTCAGAGAAATAATTGTAGTCTGGGGTCCATTTGAGATCTATCATAGAAGAACTCCAAAAAACCCACGATCTTCTTTCCCAAACTCTATAATAATCATTTTCAAAAGAGAATCTAAAAATAACACTGTAAGAGTTTAATAATCCTATATAGAAGCCCATAAAACCTATAAATTCTAGTTATTTCCTTAAATAAATCAGTGATGGGCGACGTTTATTGAATTTCCCAACGAGTGCAAAGCGTAAGTCTGAGGAAAGGAGGTTTACCACATTTTTTGAGAACAAGATCACAGGATGACCTCTATGTAGAGAGATATTTGTCTTGATTCGTGTTCTAGGGTTCTTTGCAACATTAACATTGGGATCGTTGGAGGATTTTCCGGTGACAACGTCGGTGAATATTTGGAGATTAGTGTTAGGGTTACTTAGAGGATCGCCCCGGAGCGGGCTCAGCATTCGTGAAGACATCTTCAATGAATCAACGAATTACTCTGAAAATATATAGGTATTATATATCTATTTTTACTTAAATATATTTTGAATAAAATAAATAATTATTTACATAAATAGTTCATTTTAAACAATAACGCATTGTTTTTCACTGTTCATCAAAAATAGAAAGTTTTCAGAAAAAATAACAAAAATTAACCCAGACCTAATTTTTAAATTATGAATTCAAAAATTAAGTCCATTTTACCAAATTCAGAACATAGAAGTTTCATTTATTAATTTAAAATTAATACTTGTTGTTAAAACCAAAAAGCGGGATTTTAAAAAGTAAAAACTATCAAAATATTGGCATGTGTTTATATCCAATTTAATTGTTAAATTACTTATAATGATCTACATTGTATTAAAATATAAAAATATAAAATTATTATACTTCCAAATCATTCAAATTCATAATTTAACTCTATAAATTATTTCAATTAAAAAGGTTGTTATCAATTAAAATTTAGTATCTTTCACTATTCATCAAAATATGAATGTTATCAGAAAAGTACCAAAAATTTATCCAAAATAATTTTTTATATTCCGATTCAAAATAAGATTTTAATTTCATTAAATTGAATATATTAAAGTGTCAAATTTGGTTTTAAAAAGGGTTCACCATTAAAATGTCGTAAAAGTGTATTTATTGAAAAATACATCTTTTATCTAAAAAAAATGAATTTATTCTTATATTATGTCTAAGAAACAAATAGTATGGATTATGAACTTATACGGAGTATATAAAATTTAAAATTTAGTTAATACTATTCATAATCACTTTTTGGAGGGCTAGTTTTTTAAGTCGTGGTGCGATCAAACTTAGTGTTGCGTGTAGTGCAAGCTATTGAATTACTTAAAAAAATAACTTACTATGAAATCTTGGGGTGTTACATATATAAATCATACATTCATTACATTACCCGAATAAATATTATATTCTATATATCAGTCATGCACTCATGCACTATGATCATTTGATTTCCACCACATAAATATTTAGGTTCCTGCCTGAAATATTTAATGCATGCGTTATTCATTGATGATCACCATGAGAGTCCCTTTGGGTGGAATGACTCTCATTTTTCTCTCTAGAATTCAGTGGGAGGAGGAGAAAGACCACTATCTATTCATGATAGTGTTCTAGAATATTAGATATCAATGTATTAAGAGGATTATCTAGAATTCACTATGCACAATGATTATAATGGCTAGGGTTTTAGTGAATTTTATAACTGGGTTTAAATTGAGGTAGGTTTAGAAAAATATTAATTGAACAAGTACCCTATATTATTCCCTAAATCCTTATAAAACCCCGTTTTTAAATAATAATAGAAGTACTACTATTTATTTTACTTCCTCTAAACTTATGGAAATAATGAAATCTTATTTCATGAATAAATAATTTAATATATATTCAAATAATATTTAATATAACGTTTTCTCATTGGTCCATTAAAATCGGTCTACCGTCCTACTCAATATTTACTGGACCTTGAATAATGACTACTTATTTAATAAATAAAATATTTCCAGATTATTTTCTAATAAAATAAATAAATATTATATTGACTGAAAATGTAAAAAAATATTTATTAAATATTCAAGTCAACATTTTTCTCTTTAATAACCACTGGTGAAACATATACAACCAAACAAGAATTAATAATTATGAAACCACATATAAGAGTAATATTTATAAAACACATTAAATTCATATATTATTTAATTGTGATTGTGGATGCACTTAGTGTGTGACCCTTTAAGACCCTTTCTATGTGGAATTAGGTGGAACTACTTAATGTATAAGGTTAGAATCTCACAACAATGCGTGGAACATATAGAGAAAGAAGTTAATGTCATAACAACATAAAATATCATATATACACTCACTATATAACATAATACCTTTATCATAATATCTCTAATTAAGAAGGTTTCATGCTTGTGTCATAAAAATATGTTCTCAATGTATCCTTCTTTGACTTTCTTAAAATAAACTTACCATTATAATTCAATAGCCATGGTCTTAATGTAGGATTTCTATTCCCATTAAATTCCTTTAATTATCAACTTACACTAAAATGGGAAGGGATAAATCTATTCTCACATTATTCATTAATATAATTTCAGTCATGAAACACCTAATATATGTTAACTCACCATTATCAGATGTCATCATGGTTTTCATCTATACATCAATGTTTAGGACTCCTGAAAAAATTAATAATAATATTAATGTTTAAGGATAATTACACATATCTGAGGAAAAGAACATCCCTAGGAACATATAAATATATATTTTCTACCAGATGATCTAGATCTCATAATCTCATAACTTGGAAATTTATAAGGAAATACACAAAGAAAATATTTCTTAAGGTCTTATGAGTCTTAACCCCTAATATATGACATCATTTATATCTCATAAAATAATATCATCCGACAATATGATATATTTATTTTAGAATACTAACATGAAACTTCTAGGTTCTCATCATAACAAAAAGTAAAAAGAAGTTTCAGTGAGACTGTAGTAGTTTTGGACATTATCACATATCTTATCACATAAAAGTATAATGATGATGTGATAAGAATTATTAATATTAAATAACTGTGAATAAATCTAATAATAAAGTAAAAAGTAGTTGGTTATGGGTATCATCATGGTCCTCTTAAAAGTTTTAATAATCCACCTAAAACATATAATCCCTTGAAGAAATAAACTAAATAAAGGGTAAGATAAAATCCTAGTAAATTGAGGAATAATAGGTAAACGATGAGAGACATGAATCCATATAGTAAATGGGTGATAATAATAATAATAATAATCATATAATTATTTAAATATTATTATGATGATAGAATAATTTAAAATATAAATAGAATGCAATATATTAATAATAGTCTAAACCTCGTAAAAATTATGGCTAAATCCCAAATAAAAATTTCAAACAAAGCAAGTATCTTTTTTACAATAACATATGTGTACAAATCACCACTTCATAAATTGTGAACAAAGATAGAATTATGTTCATGAAGAATAAACATAATATCATGAGATATATGTCATTATCCAATTAATTGGATTGATATAAAATTATGTTCCCACCCATCATATTAACAAATTCTTATAATAATTAATTCTATATAGAAAGAAAACCTATAAAAAACTCAAACATGAAATAAACCTAGGAGTAAAGAATGGGTTTAACAAAGAAAATATAATGAATATGTCTATCAATAGTATCATAGGATACTAAAATATGAAAAGGGATATCATGATTTTGGAAATTAGATAGTGGTATATAAGATTAAAAATCAATGTTAGAATAAGTAACCACATAAGAATAACCAATGAGAGGTTTTGAGAATTAATTCATTATAAAATTATTATAAGTGTCTAAGAATTCATCTTTGATTAATAAGGTCATGAATATAAATATTAAAATAATATGGAAAGTTAAATAGAATTAATTTATAATATATTTATAATAATAATGTTGAAAATATAGAGAAATATGTGATGAACCCCAAATGAAAGAGTTGGGTTTGATAGTCCCCTTTCCTTAAGTCCCTTTTATTTCATCAAATTTACACCTCCTGTATAATAAAATTATTCTTATTAAAAAACTAATACATATATTTATTCCATTTATTTATGTTATTCTTGATCAATTATAACCATTATAATTTTTTATTTGATCATTTCTAGTCAGATATGAAATGGCACGATAATATGTTTTCTTTGAATTATTACATTTTCATTTCAATTTTATTTATTGATTATTTTTATTTTATATTTTTTCAAATTAATTAAAAAAGAATATAAAAAATTAAATAAATTTATAAATATGATATATCATCTAAACCAACTAGCTATGTTGGTAATTATAAGTAAAGCATTGACAATGTCCTCATAAGAATATCGAGATGACTATTAATGGGGCATATAGAAAAGGGGGATTAAAATAGAATTAAAAATACAATAATAACATTAATATGTCATATAATTATAAATTTAATATTTTAGTAGGTTCAAATAAATATATATTAGGATTTTATAAAGAATAATAAATAAAAACCATAAGATAGGATCATAGGTTTACCTTTTTATTGAAGGTTACTCATTTGATATGAAATTAAAGCCTTAAGCGGTTGGGGTTGGATGAAACTGGAACATACCTAAGGTTATAAGGATAATTAAGATGATCAAATTTGGTTGATATTTGGATTATATAAGTATATGGGATGTGATTTTATGGGAAGGGAGATAGGGTATTTATACCTGATGGGATGAGTATTTTTTGTTAAAATGTTGAATACAATATTATTTCCAAAGTAAAATTTTCAATAGTGATATTTTTGACATTATGAATAATATTTTCTTTAAATTACATGTTTTTATTACCATGTAACTCTGATAACATTGAATTTATTAGTTTATAAAGAATTAAAGAAGAAAGAAATGAACTTTTTAATGAAATAATTTACATTTTTACACTATGGAAATTATATTTTAGTTTTGGAAATAATGATTATTACTTTTAAATAATTAATTTATCTTATTAAGTCAATTTTGGATCATGATAAATATTTTATGATTTGTTATTTATTATTACATCATTATTATGTCACAATACATGCATTATTTGAAAATCTATATTTTTCCTATTCACCTAAAAATTTATGTTTTTCATAAAATAACCAAAAATTTACCCTTATGAAAATTAGAGAAAATAATTCCAAAAATAAAATTAATTTTAGTAAAATAATTTGAAAAGGTATTTAATTTTAATTATTAACCTAAAAAATATGGTTTTTATAAAATATGTTAAAATATACTTTATCAAAAATTCACTAAAAAATTTTATAAGTTTATAATTTGAATTTATATTTTATAGAATTATAATATTTATAATTACTTAAATTATTCATGGTAAATATTATTGATATTTTATTGTATTATTTTATTTGTTAAGCTACCACTATAATGTTCATGTTACATTTCTAATGGCCTAGTTTCTATTCCTAAAAGTCGTGTTACTCTTCTTAATGTCCAGGATACTATTCCAATTCTCTTGTTAGACTTATTATTCCTATAAATACCTATTATTTTATTCATTAATCTTTAACTTTAGTTCATCTCATGTCTTTATATTCTTTATTTTTAAAATTTATATTTCATTATTAAATTTGTGTTCTATTTTTACACTGTTGTTCACAGGTGTGATTATTCTAAGAGGTCAAAATGATATAAATTTTTCTATTGTTGATATTTAATTATTTTGAGTTTATTTTCTAATTTTACGGATTTAATTTTATTGGATATATTTATTCGATAAATTTAATGTTTGAAATTAATATAATAATGTGTTAATGGTTTCTATTTTCTTATGGTATTTATTTTGTAGTAGTCTTTATTACTAAATAGGACTCACACATGTTTATTTACAAGGAAAATTACATCTATATAAAATTCATGGTTTTTAAACTCAAGGTACTATTCATGAATCTAAAATCCATTTATATACTTAGGTTTTACTTACTAAAATTTAATTTTGGTCCCCAGAGAATTATAACCATCATTTTAGACCCTTCTTCACACTTAAAAATTAATTAATATTATTATAAACATCAAAAATATTTTATAACTCATTAGATGCAATTCATTATTTCACATGATAATACAAAAACCATTAAATTAGTTCTTTATCTCATATAATTATTTAATGAACCTTGACTTCATAACATTCTTTCCAAAAATATTATTTTTCTTATATTCACTTTTATACTTAAATAACTTGTGAATACCATAATAAATAAATTCAATCATACTTTTATGAAATTCAATAACATATAATTGATTATTTAATTATTAAGTTTCGATCATTCACTCTTAGACATTCACTGATCCCTACACATGGGGTCATCTTTATTCTAAAATCAAATTCATTCAAATTAGTAGAACATGTCGATACACTTTGTGTGTGACCCTCCATGCCTTTATCTTGATTGAATTTAGTCACGTTGAAAAACCAAGAGCAATATCTTGAAACACATCATGGGTCTTAAATGGATTATAATATTTCGTATCTTTGATAACCACTTATGAACACTATCCATGAAATATAATCTCTTTGTATCATAATATCTTATAGATCTAGATACATAATTTGTATCATAATCCTTTAATCATTTTTTATATTTTGTTGACTATATTGGAAATAATTTCCTTCATCTACTGTAGAAATGTATTTAATCATTGAATTTCCATACTAATAAAATTGATAAAGATATATACTTTGAAAATGGAAGAAATAAATACTATCTTGGACATTTAATTAATTTACAAACATCAATTATACACCCAATGAATGCTACCTTACAACAAACATAAAATTCACAGTGTTAAGCTTGAATCAAAGTATGAAATCAAATGATACATTTTGATAATGATCTCAAGTCTATATACCAATACACATGGTTATATATGGGGACATCTTATGACAACCAAAACGTGTGTCATTCATATTGGCAGTTCAGTCCTTATGAACTCTTATACTTGAGATCACAAGGTGGGAAATTCATGAGAAGAAGTATCAATTCTCGTAATCCCTTGACACATGATATTTCAGAAATCACTTGTTTCCCCTAAATATTATGTATCTAGACCATATGATACAAGCTTAAGATTAATGTCATAATATCTAAGTTTGTAATTATATCTTCGAATTACTATAAAAATTTTATATTATAAATTATCAAAGGGAATTATTATATGAATAGTGGGTGTAGAATTAATTACACTTTAAAGTAAGAGTACATCACACATAACTCTCTATATACATGTCATTATAATAAAAAAAGTACTATTCCAGTTGGGTGTAGGGTTTTAACCTTCACAACATAAACTTGAGGTGTGTGGATCTGTATAATGCGGTTGTTGTGTTTATTGTTTATATTAATCTAATTGAAGGAACATTTATAACAATTAATTTTTATTATTCATTTTTTTCTCCTGATTATGAATATTATCATAAAACACTATTATATTCTTATCATAATTCACATATTATCATGATTTACAAAATTATTCTCAATGTAAAAATCCAAAATCCATACCTCTAATATGAATACACATTTCTTGAAGCATAAAATCTATCATAAATAGTTCATCTTCACCTCAAATAGTTGAATTGTCTTTTTTTTATATTAGATAAATAATAATGGAAACTATGAAACTGATGTTATATTTTGATATAAAATATTGAATAATTTTTAGTAATTTTATACTTACATATAATTCCTATAGTATTTAATTATTTTCATCTACATATTATCCATTTTTATTAACACAGTTATCATTACATAACATAAATGTGGGATGTAGGTAGATGAAAATTATAATTGGTCAATCTATATATAAAAAAGAAAAATCCATTTTTATTTTTATGTTTAGTTTATGTTTTATTATTAATTTAAATTAAATATCAGTTATTTTTCATGTGCAGCAAACCATATCCTTAATTTATGACAGGAGTATGGTTTTCTTGGTACATGCTATTTATTTTATAAAATTTATTATTATTTCAGAAATAATATTTAATATGAAAGATTATTTATAAATGTAATGTAAAATAAATTAAAATCAGTTACAATGTACCATAAATTTTCTCACTTCATGATAAGAAAGAAAAGCTTCCAAAGATTCTTGGTTTATTATGATTTGTGTATATAGATCATGGGTGAGGATTAACACCCCCTTATCATTTTTATGTTTTTTATAGAATTAATTTTTTCATAATTATTTTTGTCTATTTCTAATATCCCTTAATATTTAGTTCATTCCACTATTATCTAATGTACTCTGAGAGGAAAAAACGTAAACAAATCATCATTTAATTATTAGATTTTTTTGTAGAAAATATTGAAATTATATTAAAATTTTACCATAATGTCTTCCAAAATGATATCCATTATTAGAAGAACAATATTGTGCTAGGTATATAATTCAATTAGAAGGTGAAGTTGTGTACTATATCAAATATAAAAAATGAGAATAGATTTTTAGTCAATAGTTTGACTACACACATTCCATACAACCTCAAATTTGATTCCTTTATGTCTTTATTTAAGAACATTTTATAACACTATAATGAATTAAATATCTAATATTGTTTCATCATGATGAATTCTTTCATTTTTCTCACATTTTTATTATTTCTCACCTTCTTCCCATTACTCAATTTCATCTTATTTCTTACATTAAATATTTTTTATATTATTTTTAAATATGAGGATCATAAACAGGTGTAAAAGTCACTGTGTGCATGAAAAATTGGGAAAATAAATTAAAATATTTAATCTTTTTATAAAACTTGTAATATATCGATGAAAAATATTATATATAAAAAACAATTCATTGAAATAAAACATATTCGACAATATATTTTTCTTACCTTTAGTGGTTAAAGGGATTTTCTCTCTCTATCAATTATCTAAATCCCCTATATATGACCTCCAATAGCATATAATACACCATTTATTTTAGATACAGTATTATTTGAATGTGACATCCCAATGAAAGGGTCATACTCTATGAAATGTTCTTCTTAATTTTTTAGTTGTTTTAGTCAACAACACAATAATATAAAAATATTTTGTTTTTAGAATCTAGTGTATAAAATATTCATATTGCATGTGATGCCATTATTAAGGGTTTATCATTATATCATTATCTATTGAAATTCACTTTTATAAATTTCAATTCATAAACCTTAACTATACTCCTATTACCATCACATTTTTATCTAAAAACCAACACCTAAAATATTTTATGATCTAAATCCCATATTTTTTTATGAATTTAAAGTAAAACATATTCACATAAATTCTATTTATATGCATGATACCACATATGTTCATCACTTTCGCCACAAGAGTAACTACATTATTTTTCATCATACTATGATCATGATATTACTTTATATATAAAATATAGCTATTATTTATATATCCATTATAAGATAATAAAGATAATCTTACTCCTCTTTCTAACCATTACACTCTTAGATATATTTATTTAATATTTTCCAATAACTCCTTAAAATATATTCTCAAAACCAACTTATAAACTATTTATAGTTTGAATTTTATAGCCACATTTCATCAATTAATTTATTCAATTTAGGAATAATTTACCAGTTAGTTTTTATGTATGTAATAACCTATGTATTATTGTACATAACATATAGTTTAACCTTCTCCCAATCTTTTATAGGTATTATGACAACATATCTTCCAAAAATTTCTCTTACCTTGAAATTACTATTGTGATGTTATTTTGGAATCCTTATTAAATCCATGTTGTAATATTATTTAATATAGAGTAGAAATTATTATTCAGTAATATATCACCCAAAAATAAAACATTATGGGAAACATATTTTTTTTATATACCCTCTAAATATCTTTATATACAGTCAAATGGGGTACCTCAATCTATAATGAATAGGAACACGAATATGTATTTTTTTAATCAAGTAAATTATAAAGTGAACCATTATATTGAATAACTATGGTGGGAATAACATATCTAATTCACATATAATTTTATTAATTTATTTTTCCATTGTAGGAATCTTTACTAGGTCTATAAGCTCCCAGTATATATCTTTGTAAAAGAAGTAAACTGTGCTTATTAAGTGTCAAAACCTTTATTAGTAAAATACAATATATAATCACAAAAATTATTTATTGTATTAATATATGATATACATTTGAATTAAAACCTTTAACTTCAATACATTCATTGATATAATACTATTGATATTTTATGAACACCTATATAGAATTGTTATTCCATTTAAGAATTTTCAAACCTAAAATCTCTCTTGCATAGAAAGAGTGTGAGGAAATATATAAAAACATTTCCTCCTCCCTCCTTAACGAACACAAAATAATCCTTTATTTCCATATAAATCATGTATAACCTAGCCTTTCTGCCATATTTTAGCTTTCATAGTGAATTTAGTGAAATTAAAAATACACTATCACATATATATTTTTTGATATAAATTAAATAAAAAAACTTTCAGGAAAAAAAAATTCCAATATCATCTTTTTATTTTTTTATCTTTTTTTAACCAATTTTCATATGAATTTTAGAAATCGGTTTAGTAAAAATAGTGAAAATATTCATTACCTTATCAAATCCATCAACACTTGTTAATAGAGTAGGAGAAACATTTTTTTGACATCACACTAATTTTTTTATCCATGATCAATATTTATGTCATTTGGGTAAAAAATTAATGATGTATAAGAAAAAATATATTAAAAAATTGTATAACATAACTGAGTGTATACCTTCTTCATATATACAATACTCTAACATTATTCTAATGTTGGACCCTAAAAAATTACTATAAGAAATAAAGTAATTTATTTCCAAAAGTAATATGGATCTCAATATGAGTACTTCTTTGTTTTCATCGTCATAAATCACAATACCCATATCCCATATAAATTATAAATATTCAATCAATGGATCAATGTTAACACCAATATAATTATTAGGTTTTTAATAACTGAAATAAGTAAAAAAATATAATGTGCTTATACTTCATGCGTAACCATAGTTGAATGTTATAATTTACAAAAAATGACCAACCATAAACTGGGAGTAATTATTTGTAAACTAAAAGGATCCACTCCAAAAAAAGATAACAAAATATGAGAATGATTGTAAAGAACCATCAAAATTTTTACAGACTTGTTTTTTCTTTCTTATATCAATTCACATTTTACCTTGAGATTTTTGCAATGAACCACGATCCTTTTAAAATGATATTCAGTTTTTAAGACAAATATTTATTATTTCATATCTCATGACCATGTATTATAACATTAATTTAGATTCATACATTCAATAGGGAATCACATTATCATTTGGTAGCATATCCTACAATATTTAAATTAGTTCATTAAAATTGTTTTCACTCCATTCATTTATAACATTCTAGTTATAAATTTTAGTATTGTATATAATATCATATATTTGGTAAAATCATTATATAATGACATATTTAGAGAGTTATTTATCTTATCAAATAGTTATGTATAATCTTGAATTTCATCTTCAACTTCTATTACCATTTAGTCAAAATTATCCATTTTATCATCTACACTTTTACTAATATTTAACGATCCATAAACTATAATACCATTCTAGTAACTATATATATTTATTTCTTACCCAAATTTAGTCAAACATTTAAAACTTTTACCAATTTCATAACAGATTATATTTTCTTCAAAATCATTTTCATAAATCCACCACAAATAATAACAGTTTAAACATAGAAATATAATGTGAGAATTGTCATTTTCATGCTCTATTACAAATTCGATGAACCCTTTGAGACCATTATTATAGTCTTTCACAATAAGAATAGAATCCATCCATTTTTTATTCATATTCATCCAATTGGGGTCAGCATTAATATGATTTTACTCATAAATAGATACATAAACTGACATATACAAATAATTCATAGGAAGAGTGCATATATATTATAATTTTTTACATATATAAAATATATAAAGTATACATATAAATTAATACATATATATATATAAAGTATAAAAATATATACATATAATGAATAAACATATAAAAATATAATATGAAATATACATATAAAGTCTAATTTCTAAATAACATGAAGTATGCACATAAAATAATAAAATAATATAGACACACACACAAATATTACATAATATTTATTTATTAAACAATATAGATACATATATTTTAACATAATGTTTATACATTTAATGTTCACATATATATAAACATAGAAAACATGTCTACATATACAAATTAAGATAACATAAGACACACATGCACAAAACTATAACACACACACATGCACACACACACATACATGTAAGAAGACCTTGATGGATTTATTGGGAAAAAATACCTCAAGGATTCATTGAAGCATCTTTGAGGTGATTGTGTTTTTTGATAAAGCAGGCCTCAATGTTGAGGTTGTTGAAAAAGCAGACCACAATGATTAATTTGTTGACAAAGGAGGGTTTACATGGTGTGTTGTTGAGTTCAAGAGATGTTTTTGACAATCCATGACTGATAGAGGAACCTCGACAAAGTACCAGATAATATGGAGGTGGAATAAAAAGAGAAGATACAAGGTGGGGCCGTTTTCCAGTGTTTACCAAATTTTTAGGCCTCAAAATCAATAAATGGAGAAAAGTGTTTTTGGAAAAGGGACTTGCGCACCAGTGTCTTGGAGGATTGGAAAGTTGGAAACCATATTTTTTTCAATATCATAATATCAAAATATGGCAAAGGAAAGAGGGGTTCCCAAGTTTTGGTTTGGGTGCAAAAGGTGACTAGGGCGACAGAGGCTAAGGCGGTAGACTTGAGCACTGAGATGAGACTTGAGCATGATCCTCAGGGTGACCAAAATGCCTATAAATAGTGGGCTACCACTCCTCATTTTACATGAAGCTCCAAACATAGGGAAAATTGAAGCTCCAGTCACGCAAGTTGGTTTTGGTGCGTAGGTGGTGGTTTTTTCGCACAAGTATAAATATATTTAGAAGTTGTGTGCCCATTGATTATTTCATGCCAATATTGGTTTGGGCGTAAAAGGGTGTGAGTTTCCCAAGTTATGACTTGGATAAGGGAGTTTCACACAAGTAGTTAGGTGAAACTTGCATTCTTGTCATAGAGAACCATGTCGGGCATAGAGAAGTGCACAGGTCATTCTAAGGCTGTGCGAAAGTTGGATGTTTTCCCAAGAAACCGGTGGTAAAGTTTTATTCATTAATGACTGAACATGGAACTTCAACAGAGAATCTACATACAGAATAATATGAATTCATTTGTGATATTGAAGGGAACTACATGTTTTTAAACTGTGAGTGGATCCTTTCCAGAGTAGTGAGGAAAGGAAGAGGAAGAAGTTGATCCTCTCCACTAGTAGTGATCCAAAGAAAGACACATAGGGAGTGACCCTTGGCAAAGCAGAGAGATGAACCTTAACTTTGTAAAGGTAGTGAGCCTGGGCATAAAAGTGATCTAGCCCAAACATTGTAATTAGTAGCGATCATTTGTGTATTTGGTACATCAAAACATCTCTATTGTATTCTCCTTGGATGTATCCCAGTGAGGGTGAACCATGTAATAATCTCCATGACTTCCAATTCAAAACATCATCACCAGATAAAGAAGAAATGAATATGGTATGAATAAAAACTTATGTGAAAACAAAGTGAACCTTATAATAAAGAGGTCAAGATCTAGTGGGGCTGGAAGAATAAATTGAAAAATAACATCCATACACCGATTTACCACCCTGTCTCAGGGTATTGAGGCCCCTTTTGGTCCTAACAGGATTTTATAAATCGATAAAAATAAACAAAAAATTATGTAATAAGTAAAAAAACTAATAGAGTTTTTTCAATAACATATATTTGGTTTTAGATTCATGTCATCCAACAAAACATGACTATTGAACATCGTTTTAGCTAGATATTCACATGAAGGAGGATCTTGGTGTAGAAGAAAATCCATGACAAGTAGATTTTGATAAATCAGTGATGAAACATATAAATGAATTATTTAAATTACTAATAAAAGAACCTTTTATCCATAGTAAAAATGTTAGTACTGATAAATTCTCCCTTTATTAGTGTTTTTTAGCAATGATAAAATCTCACATAAAAAAATATAACTACCCTTTACAGGATGATGAGGTCTGACCCCTATCCTTTAAAAAAGGAGTTATTAGATAACCACTCGAGTAAGAAATATCATCCAATTATTATAAAACACAAACACAGACACATATATACATATATAAATATATTTGATTAAATTATTATGTATAAAAAAATTCTAGTTTATTTAATTAATTAAAATAATATTAATAAACTTACACATACACATATATTATTCATATTATATATATAACCACAATTTATTTATTTTAATAGTTGACATATTTATAAATATATATAAGTATATTAAAACATGTTTATAAAAATAAATATTTATAAAAAATACATCAATGTGTGTACGCAGCCCAAAACAATAATATTATTAATTACTTTTAAATGTAGTTCCCATTTTTAGATAATATATTATAAAATTTATTTTTTAAAGTATATATTCCAATATAAAATTTTAATTAATTCATCTAAAAATAAGATAATGATTTTTCTGTATTTATAACAATACTTTAAATCCATCCTTATTACATATAATACACACACACACACACCTCAATAATATATATATAGAGACAATTCACACACACACACATATATAATTTCATTTGAAATTTCAATTTATTATGATTTTATATGAAACTTATATATATATATTTATACATGTCAAAATTTATAAAATGACACAAAAAAATAACATACATAATTTATTTTTCAATCTCATTTCCTTTTTAAATTTTATTTTCCATTTAAAAATAAAAAACTTGAAAATAAATCATATTTTAATATTAATATATAAGTATATACATTTTAATTATATAGAAGCACTATATTTTTAATTAGACACTAATTAAATTAAATTATAATAATTATTAATTATATTAAAATAGATATAATTATTTATATATTTAAAATTAATATAGACAAATGTAACTATATATATTAGTATATATTAAAAAATAATCCATATAGAGATTATATATTTTATATTCTAAAATAAATGTTACACCATTCCAAATCTCAATTATTTTAAATTTTACACTGAATCATTTATATATATATATATTACCTATGTGTGTTTAGATGCACACATACATAATTATGTAAATTAAATTTTAATTTTAATACGATTTCACAGTGTGAAAATCGAACACACACACACACATCATTGATATACATTCTTAGATTTTTATTTAATTAAAAATGTAACATTTATCAACACTAAAATATGTGATGATAAAGGTAAAACTGTATTAATTCTTAATTTTATCATTAGAAATATAAACATTATTAGTTCTTATTAAAATCATTGATAATGGATATTGTTTGTTTTTAATGTTTTTGTGGTAGTGTTGATTTAAGATACCTCATAATCCACTTGATATCATATTAGAATTATTTCGTAGGATTATAGAAAAATAATACCATGGTTTCTATTTCATGGGAAATGTATTGCCACATATATTTGGATAAATCCTTATTAAACTAGTGGATATTCACTAAATCCCTCTCATTGATCAATACATAATTATGTAAATTAAATTTTAATTTTAATACAATTTCACAGTGTGAAAATCTAACACACACACACAGACATCATTGATATACATTCTTAGATTTTTATTTAATTAAAAATGTAACATTTATCAACACTAAAATAAGTGATGATAAAGGTAAAACTGTATTAATTCTTAATTTTATCATTAGAAATATAAATATTATCAGTTCTCATTAAAATCATTGATAATGGATATTGTTTGTTTTTAATGTTTTTGTGGTAGTGTTGATTTAAGATACCTCATAATCCACTTGATATCATCATATAATTATTTATTAGGATTATAGAAAAATAATACCATGGTTTCTATTTCATGGGAAATGTATTGCCACATATATTTGGATAAATCCTTATTAAACTAGTGGATATTCACTAAATCCCTCTCATTGATCAACTTATCATCAACATAAAGTAGGATATTTGTAAAGTTACGTTTATAAAATCAATCTATGTTGAGACATTGGTTCTACTATGTCCACTTACGTCCATGAATAACTATGAGTGAGTTAAAATTCATATACCAATGTATACAAGTCTGTTTTAGTTCATTTATAATGTTATTCAATTTTTATATGAATTTTTATTATCTAGAAACCTCAAAAACTTCATGATGCATTTGGTAGATCACCTTAGTAAGGTCTATATAATGAAATGTTTTCATCACATTCATTTTCATCATCCCTATACCCTATCTATCCACCAATATAAAATTTCATTGAATTGATTCCATCTTTACAATAAGTAAAAAAATCATATCAAATTAATCTACTTTATTCTAAAGTATTACTTTAACCATTAATTTATATATTTTTGTTAAAATCCTCTCTTATACCATTCATCTTGATCCTAAACACCTATTTTTTTATTAGTGTCTTATTTCCTTTGGATAGTTTCGCCAAATCATATGATTGGTTATCCATAAATGACCCCATCTCACCCTCCATTGTATGCAACCACTTGAGTTTTTTTAGGATGGGATACTGATTACTGGAATCTTTATCCATCTACATACTTAAATAGAAATATATAATACAATTTATAAAATTTTATTTATAAAATAATTCCTCTAGAAAATCTTAAAACCCATGAACTTCAAGGTTTATGAGGCACACAATCACCTAGCTATTGTGATGGCTCTATAAATGTTTATGGAGGCTATAATGTATATCCTTTCTCAATATCATATAGTACCATCTCTTGATCTACTAATGATGGTTTTTATTAGTATTTTTCATTTTCATTAGTAGGTTGTGTAGGTATAGGTTTTGGAATAGAAATTTATTCATTTTTACTTCCTCTTCAATCCATTCTGAGATTTTGAATGTTCGTGATCATATAGTTTTTATGGAACATGACATCTCCACTTCTAATCACCTTCATCTCCTTCTATTTTTAAACCTTATATCTAAACTCCTTATATTCGTATTCATTTAATATATATGGAGTATATCTCTCATGTATCTCTTTTTCAAGCTCTTTAGATACATTTTAAGAAACTAAACTTCTAAATACTCAAAAAAAGAGTAAAATGAACATTTAATAGACCATATATTCTAGAGAATCATGAAATTTGTGTATTATTATGGTGATCTATTGATGAAGTAAAATTCCACTTTAATTGATTCTACCTACAATGGATTAAGAATATTTTCTAAACTCATAATGATCCTCAACTTCTCTATGATTGTTCTGCTCATCCATTTTGTAAATTATTTATGTTATAGGGTACATTGGATGATCTTCTCATGTCATATGCATTAAATTATGAAATAGGAATAAAATTAATTGGATGTTTACTCTCCTCTATTTTCATAATAAATATTCTTCAGGTTTCTCCCAGTTTTATACTCTACCATGGTATGGAACATTCTATAGTACTCGAGTACTTGATCCTTTTTCCATAATAATAATAACTATATATTTATAAATGTATTATCAATAAAGGTTATAAAATATTTTTTACAATCCTATGATTCAATCTACTAGGGACTTCATACGTTAAAGTACACCACACTGAAAAACTATGATCTCCTTGATAAAGTGGGTTTAATTGAGTATCTATGATGCTTCCCATACAAGTATTAGTTTCATGAATATAGTGATGCATTCTTATCAACTAGGATGTATATCTTCTTCATTATAGTGGATAAACATATTTCACTCATTTCGATGATTCTCCAATGCCAAATATTAAACGAAACATATCATTCCACCTTACTGAGGTTGTTCAAACATATATTTACATGAGTTTTTTACAACATACTACATATGTTCCTTTGGGTGTAGATGAAATATCTTTTTGTCTTCTCCCTTGTTCTATTTATAAAGATGTTTTTATAGACTTATCCATCAAAGGTTATATGATTACCCTAAATTTAAAACATTTTTACAATCATTTTTCCATAATTTGTTTATAATTTATTGTAAAATACTTATATACATTGAGTTCACATATTTTAGGGTTTTACATATTTATTTTTAACAACATAGACTTTAATTAATATTTTGATCCATTTTTAGTTCTTATTTTAAAAACCATTTTTAACATACTTCTTTTTTATTTGAATATATTTTGTTAGTGATTTTCCATGTATAATATATCATTTATGTTAATTAATTCACTCACTCACTCATTCATTAAATTTAAAATAATTTTAAAAATATATTTATTTTGTTATTTGTTTAGAAATATAACATTACCAATGATTAAGGATTATATGGATTTAATTTTCTATTTTAGCTGAGAATATTCTATGAAATCTAATGTATTGTGCATTAGAGTATAAGGGAGTTACAATGAAGCAACACTATATACATCACAATGTCTACTACTTCAGTTTATTATAGATGTTTCACTAAAAGATAACAAGGAATCAACATGCCAATATTTTCCTGTATCTATATATCAATAAAGAATCACTAATTGAAACTATTTTCATATAATTTAAAGATAAAAATTACACCCAATAAGGAATTTATAGAAAATTCATGTCGTAAACTTAATAAAATATATATAGAATTATGATGATCTATTTCGGAGAAATGTTTACCATCAATGAGATGTTATCTAAGGAATTCCCTCAATGCTGGAGGAATTTACACTGATATAATCCACACATCAATACCTTATGTGTTTTTAATGTTTCCTAAATTCTATTTCTAACACTATTTGTAATTTCTACACAAACCAAATTCAAATAAAATATTTTTTGTGTCGCCACCTAGGGAGTTTCATCCAAAGAACATAATATATTTCACTCAATTTCCTAAATTACAATTTCCAACTCTCTTAAATATGTAACACACTATCTTACATCACTAGTGTTGAGCCGATCTTCAAAAAGACCTCATTCATGTGTCGCTATATAAAAGATTATGTTGTTCAGTGGCATGAACCTAGGTCATATAGCGAGGAGAATATTCCCTTGCTATCAAGTAACCATCAATCACAATTATATTAGAAGAGTTAATAATTAAATAATGGAAAATGAAGCACTGTATAAGACAATAGTAAACATCATCAAAATATATGACAAAATTGAATAAAACTAATCATAATTTCAAGTCAAAAGGATACCCCATATACATGGAACTAATAAAATTCATAACTAAATGAATAAAAGAATATTATATGGGAAAAATATAAAATACCTGATAGTATATCCTAACATTTACTCACATCAAAAACCATATCCACTTCCTCAATATCCCAACTTAAGGATCTTTTCCGTACATGGAATCCTAATTTTATTTCATTTATAATAGAGTTCTAATGTGGGGTTTGAGTAATAAACCTTGTAGGACCTACCGAACTATCCTTATAATAATTTAAATAGATATATGATGTTGTATGAATTAACATAAATAAATATATAAAAATCATACAACACTTCTGGGTTACTTTTCACTAACCAGTCCTCTATAAACTCAGGGTATACCTTATCTGAATATGTGATGTAAAGATAAGTCATTTAAATCCACAAATATATCCTAGAGCTCGGTAGGTACCTTCTCACACAAGGTACATCCCCACATCAAGTACCAAGTCATAAACCACATCAATCAACTTACCACACCCTTCTCACTCAAGGGATATCACCCACCAAAACCCTTACTAAGTTCCCAACCACACACTCTCACTCAAGGTCTGTCACACATAATATCCCATATTAATATCATGTTATACCCTTTCACTCATGATTTCTTACACATCGTCATCATCTCAGAGACCTATCCTCTCACTAATGGTTGGACTCCACATCACTGATCACATAACATAACCTAATAACCAATCATTTACTCACTCAAGACATGGTTATAACCATAAATATAAACATTTCACATAGTAATAATTGGAACCATTAAATTTTTAATATCAATAGTCTAACACTATCCCCAAAACACACCCCAATCATAGAATTTCCATAAGGAATCCTTTTGGATTTTACCTTACCAACCCGTCAAGGTTTCTCACATAACCATGTGCATGCATTGAACACATTTTCAAGGGAATGGAATTTTCACCCATACCCAAAAAATACCCAACTAGGTTTCAGAGGTCTTAACTAATCTTAGATAGATCACTCTTATAACAATTTACACAAGCGGAAAACACAACCTCTAACCATAGAACATGGTTTTGTTTTACTATTTCCAAGATATTTAATCAATGAATATATTCTAAGGGGTCAACAAAATCAGAACAGATCCACCCTATTTACTTTGATACTAAAATAAAAAAAATTCTATAAAACTCAGACAACCACATGAAAATTAATCCATACAACCACATATTATGTTTATAACTTGGTAAGGACTTCCTACCTCAAGATAATGTATCACACCTTCTAATCTATGCTATTTTATTCCCTCATAATCTATCGTAATCCTAAATTATCCATATAACTTCAAAATTAGGGATTTTATATAGAAACAAGGGAAAAATAAAAGAAGGATTAATATATAGATATGATGGAATTAAACATACCAAGAATGGGATTCCATAACAAACTGGACTTCAAACAGATAAAAATCAATGAATATCTTTTAAAAGGAATGAAGAAGTAAATGAGAGAAGAATTCGGCTGCACTCTATAAATTTCATACTAAAATAAAGTGAATCCACTTCTTAATATTCAATTGACCAATTAAAAAATAAATTAAATAAAATAGGTTTAATTACACTAAGACATAATCCCCTAGCTCATGACTTGTTTTTATGACTTAGACCATAATATCCAATTTTGGAAAAGTCTAGGACCCTTATATATGAGGATATCTTTATGTAAGAGTATATCCCTATAAATAGCGATCCTTATATATGAGGGTACTGATATGTAAGAGTACACCATTATATATGGAAACCCATATGTATAGGGGTACCCATATATAAGAGTACACCCTTACGTATGGTGACCCTTACATATGAGGGTTCCCATATGTAAGAGTTTACCCCTACGCAAGGTGACCCTTACATATTAGGGTAACCATACATAATATTTAACTTTTTTGGATAAATTATTTTAAGTATGGGACAACCCATATATTAGAGTTCCCATAGGGTCCCTACACACATGACTACCCATATATAATATTTCCCTTATGACCCTTATATATGGGACATATCCACTTTTAAACACTTATATATTTCATCTAAACATGGGAAAACTTAAAAAAACAATTTTACACTAACCTCCACACGTCACACCATGATGCCACTTCGGTATAGTGTGATGTACAACTGACAAAAAACAACAGAACAATAAAAACACCAAAAATTCCACTAGTAAACCCCCAATAAATTAAAAACACCTCTAAACTTCAAGGAACTATTTAATTTCAACAATTAGAATTAAATAACCCCCAAGAGTTGATTATTGGCCTACATATACACCACCAATAGCTTGATCTGTCTAATTTACACAATATTTAACAAAATTTCAATAGAGAACACCTTGAAATTTGAGGGGTATTATGACATACCCTTCTACGAGATTATCAGCCCCGAGAAGAATCACTAGGAGTATTAGCCAAATAACTCTAGAAACTAACCCCTAATATATGAATCCCAATACGTAGTCACTTTTTGAATATGATCATGTTTTTATTATACTTGGATAAGAAGAACTATCCACCCATATAACACCTTCGCATTCATAACCACTATAAACACTAGGATCTCATCAAAATATGAGTAAACCTCTAATTCAAAATTATCACTTTTGATCAAGTAAAATGGGATTGGTTTAAACTTTGGGATCTTTGAAACATGAAAAAACCATACATACAATTATTTAATGGGGTAATATCCAAGAAATACTCCATTTATCCAATCCGTTCCATAATATTGAATGAACTGTCAAACCATGGTGCATGTTTTCCCTACCTCTTTGGTCACAAATGTCTCAATCAAGGTGATACCGGAAAGAATTCATAGTCTCCCTTGGAAAATGTTAAGGTTAAAAACATTTGGTTAACATATGAGTGTTTCCCACTCCAAGAAGTAACGAACCACTTCTATATTAATTTCACTAGCTCGATGGTCACCTATACTAAGGTTGACCCAATCATTGATGACTCACCCCTCATAAACCAACATAAAAAACACAATAAAATACCATAATGATGCTTTAAGGGTCTATTTTGATTTAATAACCTGAGATTTTTTTAGAAAATAACTGAGACAATTCAATATGTTCAACACACACATTTCCAAAATCAAGTATTCACAAGCTAAGAATATCCTATAGTATTTATATTCTCATCACAGACTGTCCATTTTATTATTGGTGATTAAAGGTATTCAATTTTATCTAAGATACCATGGACTTATATACTTTCTACTAGAGTATCAACATTAAAGGAACATTCAAATTTTATACTATTCTAATAAGTACCCCATGGGACCACACTATATCACACACACATAACTTTCTAAACATTTCCATTTTTTTAAAAAAGTGGTTCCCCAGTCAGAGACCAAGGAAAAAATTATTGAATAATGAAAATAAAGGGATAAACGAGTCTAAAATATAGAATCCTATTATAATATTTATCATAAGGAGGAAGAAAATCACCAGGTAAGTCATCCTTCCATGTTATTCCCTGATTGAATACCTTGTTAGCAAGACTGTCTGCAACCATTTACTAAGTCTCATAGATAAGAAAAATGTTCAAAAAATTCTTAAGTTGATTAACCAACCCCATTATGCATCAAACCCATACATGGTTAGGGGTAGTCCCATGATGAACTCCATGGTCACCTCAAACCACTTTCATACTAGCATCATAAGGGGTAAAAGTAACCCACCTGGTCTGGTGTGCTATATTTATCCTCTGTCAGGTAAGGAAATGAGTGATAAACCCCACAATAACCTTCCTCATACCTCGAAACCAGAAGTGACACATAATGTCATAACACATCTTAGTAAAACTTGGATATACCACCCATTGTGTGGCATGTGAGTCCATGTTTAGTTCCCCCCTCATAGAATTGGGTAACACCACCCTACCATGGACTTAAAGTACATTATCCTCAATATGAGACCATTTTATGAGTAGATTATATCCAATGATCTATTCACATATCAAATAATACTGAGTATATGAATACTATATATACTTAACTTGATCTATAAATATAGAGGGAACAACAATATGAGCATTTATCATTGTATCTTGACACTATGAAACAGAAATATTCTAGCTATAGATAAATGTAATCAACTTTCACTTATCCGTAAACATTCAAACTCTTTTCTCATGAGTCTTCCTAATAAGGAAATTTGTGATGAAATTAAAATTTCGCACTCAAATTCCTTGTCATATATTTTGTTTACCAAAATCATCTTCAAAACCATCATGTTTTTTTGGGATAATATACATCTCAAGATAGCATGATCTATGTTGATGTGAAATATATCCTCAAAGAGATAATAATAATAATAATTTCTGGGTGAACCAAAAAACTATCTATAAATCATGGGTAATGTAGTTTATCTCATGGGGTTGAAGTTGAAAAGTCCCATAAGTAACCATATGACCCTACATAAAAACAACTCATAGAAAAAAATAATGCTATTATAACAGACAGTATAACTGATCCCTAAATCTAGATGAATCAAACATGAGTGAACATTAATATCTTATTCAAATAACAGAAAGCCTCTTCATACATACCAGTCCATTAGAACTTGACACCCTCTCATGATATAGTCCAAAAAAATAATATGGTAATACAACCTAGAAACAGTCCACCACTGGTGGCAAAGTAGCTGGAATTATCACTAGATTCATTGCAAGAACCATACCGAACACTTTCATTGTAATAGATCTTATCTGAATAAAATCAAGTCCAGTTATAACTAACTCTAGATCCAACACTCCCATAGTAAAATATTCCTCTTCATTATGGTAGATAAAATATGGTCACCTCTAATAGAAACTATTGTGATCCAAGAAGTATTCCATCGAATCTATCTTGAAAATGTGGTCAAAACACTTTATATTTAAAATAATGAAATACCATAGGTGTCTATAGCCCCAACCACTACAACACATACTAGGAATCATTGAACATAATCTAACCTCATTCCAATAGGTGTGTCAAGATCTAGTATTCTGAGGGAGTCATCTATGAATAACAACAAAAAAAACACCTCCCCTGAAGATATAGATGATTGAGATATCCTTATATTAAGAAAATAATGAAAAATAATTAAAGAAACCAAAAAATGGACCTTTGATTGTAGATGGAACATATTATCTATCAACCACAAACTAGTCCAATGAGTATATCAAACCTATATATAACCCATGAACATAATACCATGATCACTAGGTCTTATGAGGAATTATACCCTAAGTCACCTATGGTTTCCACTACCCCTAATACCCTTGACCAACTCCATGGTCCAGAATCCTAGATGAGGGCCTATAATCAGGCCTAGGTCTCCCAACCAATCCCTAAAAGAATGCATCTGCTATAAAACATTACATTAAACCATTTTATAAATACGGATATAGAAGTATTATATTTAACCCTTCATACCACATGTATGAAACTCTTTTGATAGACTCGTATATTAACTATTGAAATTTCTGATCTACTCGCACTGATAGAATGTAAGGAGAACTCCTCCTATGGGAGGGAGAAATGAACCCCCACCCTTCCAAGACTGTCTATCACAAACCTAGTGTATCTAATTATATATATTATACTTATTGATGTAATATGCACTAATATATATACTATAAAGTCAACCTATAATCCCTCTAATGATAGAAAGAAATCATCTTACACCATCCTCTACTAACCCCTTATCAATGGTGAGGGCCTTGTGAACCAAATTTCCAAAAGGAATCATGTTAAACACCATGAACTTGATCCTCACCATTGGAGTAGTAAAAATATAAATATATAGACCTTCTAGGATTTATTACATACCTAGAATAGGGAAAATCATAACAACCTATCATTGTAGGTCTTATAGTGCGTTTCGATTTCATCCCCTATTGAAGCTCTATAAACTCTTGTGCTCAATCTATATTTAATGACTTGAGGAAAAAATACTTGAAATATAGTTTCTGGAAGGTATCCCATAATATGACACCATGAATCCTAGTTTGAACCGTGAAATCTTACTATCTCCTGGTGGGTCCCTAAACATATATGTGGTTAACTTCACTCGTAGATCATCAGGTGCCTCCACTAGCTTTAATATCCCCTTGATGATGTCAATATAATAGTTAGACATCAGAGGACCTCTCAAAACATTTAATTCTATAGAATGTTTTATCTATAAATATCATGAAAAATCCACCATGTTAGTTCCACCCCATAAACACCACCACCTCCCACCATTACTAGATAAAATGGCCATAGAAAAAGTGGCTCTATATCCGAAGCACCATAAAAACCTATGAATCATGCTTAGAATCACCCTATTGAACATCTATTTGTATAATTAGAATATTAAATACCTTATTAATATCCTCAATATGAACCTTGGGTGGTACCATAGAATTCTGTTGATGTAAAATTTTCTTAAATATCAAGTAAATGAATTAGAATTTCCTTTAAAAAAGAAAATAGCAACAAAATTTAATAAATTTATAGGTAAAAACACACAAAAACATTCTATGAGACTCGCCTTAAGGACCCACCGAAAACCACTAGGCATTACTACACACTTCTCATTTAAGGCCCAAGCATATAGAATTTTTAGATACACATTCATATTAAACATAGTAAGATTAAGAGAATTATAAATATACCCAAGCTAAATTAATCAGATTCTGGTAATAATGTATTTATCCAAACACTAAATATATTATTATTGTAATTTAATTTATTTAAACCTATATCAAACATAGGAAACCAAGAGCATGACATGTGAACCTACATGCATATCCATGGTGCATGAATTCACCCCCTCTCAACACTTGGGACTAGAGGAAAATACCATGAACCATAAATCCATAATAACACATGAAAAAGGACATGGAACTATAATTAAAAAAATATTCCAAGAAATCCAAATTCCATAGTAACATGAAAGTAAACTATATATGTGTTTTCTAGAAAAAATAATAGTTCTTATAAGATTCCTAACCGCCATATATCTGTTCTATAAAGACAAAAAAGGGACGGTATTTGATACTATTTTTTATCTCCCCATCAATGATCATTAGGTCTGAGGAAATGTTCCACATGAACTCATTTGTGCCACTTTATACACAAGTGGCTACCAGCTAGTGGCATGGGCCTAAGTAATATAATGAGTATATTATGCCTTATGTATCAGGTAACTATCAATCACCAACACAAGAAAAGAAGCAATAATTTAATAACATTAAAAGAAATAAAATATAATCCAAGGGTAAATATCATCACATATTATAAAAAAATGGAATGAAACTAATCCTAAAATAATGTTAAAATGATCCCCAAAATATGATAGATCATTACAAGTCATAAATAAAATAATATCATAGGAACATTTGAAAAAGGATCTTAGTGTATGTCTTGTAATTTCTTAACAACCTTGACCATCTCCATATACTCAACCGATAGACAAATGGCCCTTTCCCTTGGATGGATCCCTGATAAAGAAATCTATCTGCACACTAGGAGTTTCCCACTATGATGTGATTAAATATCATAGTAGAATACTGTCAATGCATCCTTAGTATTTGTTTAGTAGATATGTGAAGGTGTTTGCTTCTATATAAATAATTATATAACAAGGACACAACTTTGTAGGGTCATCATGAACTAACCAATCTTCCATAAACCATGACCATACCTACTTTATCTCTATGCTATAAAGAAAAATTAGTTAAATCCATAGATACATCCTTGATAATGACTAATACCTTCTTACATAAGGTATATATGCACATAATGTACCATGTTGAATCACACATTGAGCATCTGAACAAATCCTACTCGCTAAAGAGGGGAAACCAACTGTTTCCCTCGGAATTCGGGGATGACCTCCTGGATGGGAGATTCAAACGTTCCGATCTGTTTCTAGCAGGTTTGTTCACAGAACCAGAAACATCCAATGATTCCACATCCATTTGGACTTACTTTCCAAAGGTAGGCGCTCATTAGCTTGTGGACTGATGAGGCTTAGGAATTTGCATTGGTCGAGAGGATGGGAGGTCAGACTCATCACACCTTTTTGAGGGGAATTATTGTCTATTCCAGGACTCTCTTTATAGATTTACGTTATGTTCATGAATCCTTATTACATTACCAAGTATAAAATGAGCTTTTCCTTTAGTTTTGACAATCAATGATTAAATATGTAAGAATTTTAGAGAATCTTTTATATGTATTCGAGGTTCTTCATCAATAGAGAATCATATATATCTATTTAGAGATTCTTGGTCAATGGTAACCTTCAAGATATTCATATAAAAGTCTCTTGGTCATTATGATGACTAGGATGGTTTTAAAGCCACTCAGTGGGGCACTTGAAGTTTATTGTCATTCAGAAGGGCATGAATTATTTCAGAGTTGGGATCGAACCCATAGATGGGCTACCTATGTATCCTTTGTTTTGGAAATGTAATCAGAACCCATGTAGTTCAAATAAAGGGTATGATGTTTATGATTGATGGCTCAAAGAAGGATGTCACAATTACTTTTACACTCTAAGCTCACGTGAGTCATGCTCGGTGTGAGAAACAAGAGGTATTGGTAAAAATTAGACAATTGTGCCATGAAAGATGCAATCATAAGAAATGGTTTGGGACTTATGTATGTATGACTGCCCAGAGGATTTAATTTAGGGAGAAAATCCAAGAACAAGGTCCATAAAGGTATATGTGCTTCATGGAGATTTGAATACTCTAACTTGGGAGTTATTCCTGAAAAGGAATCCCAAATTAGGAGAGGATTGATAACTGGGCTTTACTCCTGAGAGGGAATCCTAGATCAAATGTACATTAGGACTAGTTAAAGAGAATTTAAGGGACTTGGGGCTTACTCCTGAGAAGGAAGCCCAAAAAATATGACTGGGACTTATTCTTGAAAAGGAGACCCAGGTTAGGGGACTTGGTTTGGGGCTTACCCCTGAAAAGGATGCCCAAATTAAGGGACTTGGGGCTTACTCCTAAGAAGGATGCCCAAAAAATAGAGGACTTGGGGCTTACTCCTAAAAAGGAAGCCCAAAATTTATGACTGGGACTTATTCCTGAAAAGGAGGCCCAGGTTAAGGATTCTCTCATCTTAAAGGATGAGGTTGAATGAATGAACTCTCAATCTTTGGTGACATAAAAAATGTATAAATCACTGTGTTTTGAGAGATATTCCACAGAATTCCTTTCAAATAAGGAAGTCAAATGAAGAAATCATGCCATAAATGGCTTTGAAGAGTATCTTGAAGACTAAATCTTGAATAGGAACGGTGAAATGATTTAAGAGGGGTAAAATGGGAATGATGGGAACCCAAAAAGGTAGGGGCGCGCAAGTCTTGAATGGCGGGCAAGTCTTACGTGGGCGCACAAGTATTGGTCGCGCAGGCATACCTGCGCGACATGTGGGGTACTTGCGCGATTTGCAACCAGCATTAGAATACTTGAGCGACTCTTTATTAATCCCTTTAGAATCCTCTTGAGGTTCTTCTAGAAAAGGGATGCGCAAGTTCTATTGATGGAAATAAGGCGGCGCGCAAGTGTGGTCTCTTCCCTTAAGGGATGACCACTCAAACGTGCAAGTGTTGATGAGTTTCAACACTTAGGCCTTCCTCCTTCTCTTTAGATCTTCCGTTCTAGGTAAGAAATTACCTTAGAAGTGTTCCGGAAGCTTTGAGAAGAGACTTGGGAGTCGGGAGCTTCAATCCGAGTTTCTGGAAAAAGATCCTCTGGAATGGGGGGGCCCACAGGGTCTATTTATAGGCAGGAAAAGACCCCGGGCGGTTACCACTTAGGTCGCGCAAGTCACTTGCACGACCATAAGTCGTCGTGCAAGTACACTTGCACGACCACTAGGCGGCGCACAAGTGTACTTGCACGACCATTAGGGAACTTGCGCGACCTATGGGAAATGTTCTCCTTGTTCATCCCTTTGTCGATTTATGATGTTTCTTCAAAGGGTGAATCACTTTGGACTGAGGTATTTCCTTTTTTTCAGTCGTTAGACTCTGTGACGGAAAGGAGCGTCAACAAAAGTCCCCCCTCAGAGTTGGATCCGGAGAGAAAAGAGGATTTGACTCTGAGGTGAAAATAAAAACAAGAAATCTGGTAGTTTAAAGTCATGCATGTCGGACATACAAAGGCTAATGTTTAAGGTCGAAATATCTTTGACCGAAATGGATTAAAATTGATTCAATTCCTTGACAATTTATCTGAAAACATATTACCATACTCAAGTATGAGAGAAAATATGTAAACTATGGCTTAAGAATATTTGAATCTGAGGAATGATATTAAAAAGAGCTAAAAGGCATTAGAAGAAGTAGTTTCCAAGAATGAAGTTACTATTATTTAACAAAACCCATTAGGGGGTTAAAATATGCATGACCACCTAAGGGCATTGGTTGCATGGTCAAATAAATAGCATCTTTCGGCTGACAAGTCTGTTATTTGGACTGTTTATGCAAGGCCACCTATGGGCACGTGCTGCATAGTCAGGCAAAAGAACTCTTAGAAATTTACTTTCCTAGTGCTAAAAGCCAGTGAAAGTTTATGGAGATTCAAATTTTCTAGAGTATAGAGTTTGTTGTATGGAAAGAGGTACTTGAATATGGAGAAGATATTTTCAGACAAGATTATCGAAGAACTGGATGAATATCACTCCTACGAAGGTGTGACCCAAACGTAGGGAAGAAGAATAAACCATAGACTTGAATACTTTCAGATCATGAAAAAGGATATGGGACAAATATGTTAAGGATGGCTATTTTTTGCGGATCCCTACATACTGTTGTTTAAGACAAATAAGGACAAAAGAGGCATTCTTCCCAAGAATGAAGTTACCATTATTTAAAAAACCTGTTAGGGGGTTGAAATATGCAGGGCCACCTAAGGGCATTGGCTGCATGGTCAAATAAATAGCATCTTTTGGCTGACAAGTCTGTTATGTGGACTGTTTATGCAAGGCCACCTATGGGCACGTGCTGCATAGTCAAGCAAAAGAATTCTCAGAAGTTTGACATTTTTGTGACTAGAAGTCGTGAAAAGGGTTATGAAGATATGAAAATATTTAAGGTTAGGATTATAACACCTAAATATGGGTATTTGCAAATATATATAGAGATACATAGGTCAATGATAACCATAATCATGTTGTGGCTGGGTCCTGAATTGAAATTTTTGGACTTCACTACGTATCTCATAAGAATGAGAATCAAGCCATACGTAGTTCATGAAATGCAGTTTAACATCGTGCAAGACGAAAGTATGAGAGATCTTAGTTTAGGGTCATAGAATTCGGACCATAATAATGAATACACAATGTGTGTTTTCATGAGGACTTTTCAGCCAAGGGACTGAAAGTGAAATTTGGGGTTAGGCCCAAAAGACTTAGGGCTGGATTCGAGGGATACTCGAACGTTCCTACGTATCCCATAAGGATGGGAATCAAGCCCACATAGTTCTAGAACTACCCTTTGTACAAATTTGGTTCGTACATGTGAAGGGTGAAAGGGGACTTTAGTGCAATGATGGTTTAACCTGAGACAAAAAGTTTAGGCATTTCCATGTATGCACGTAGTCTTTTGAAATGAAACATGATTGTAAAAAATCAATGTCAATAATAGTTCTCTCTCAAATGAGGAAATCAAAGAGTATTGTAGTTTATTGTCGTACCAGAAAAAAGTGTTGCATAGTTTAACGTCATACAACAAGGACGAAAGTGAATCAATGTAAAGATATTGATTCTAGGGGCGGTTTCACGAATCAACATCATATGAGATGGTGGTGAACCGATGTGAAGAGATTGTTTTTTTGGGCTTGAACCCTGGGAGGTTGCCTACATACCCAGCCTAGAGGGAAAGGATCAAAGTCTATGCAGTTCAATTAAATAACGAATTAATAATCAAGTTGTTCTTGGGGACAACGATCTAATAATAAAAAAAATGTTGTTGGGACTTATACATGGTTAGCGGCCGAAAGAGAGTGTTACGGTTGAGGTTTTCTCTAAGCTCACGTGATTCATATTCGGTGTGAGAAACAAGAGGTAACAACAACCTTAACGATGCATAGTTTAATGTCATGTAGGACATATAAATGGACTATGCAGTTTAAAGTCTTCAATTTAGGACTATTAGTGCTGCGCAGTTTAGTGTCATGTAGCAGGGGAAAAATACAGTTTAATGTCATGTAGGACGTATCATGAATTTTCTGTACAGTTTAGAGTCATGTAGTTAGGACGATGAGGACAATAGAGTTTAACGTCATGTTGGACGAAAGGGGGACTACGCAGTTTAATGTCATGCAGTAAGGACAAAATAACACACCATTTACGTCATGTTGGACGCATTGGGGATTTTTTTCACAGTTTAACGTCATGTTGGACGAATGTGCGAATAGTTTAAGGTCATATGCATGGACCGTGGATGGTGCAGTTTAATGTCTTGCTGGACGGTGGTGTTGTTTTAAGGCCATACAGGACCTTTGATGATTTTTTAGTTTAACGCCTTTCCGGACGTAAGGGACTTTTTTACAGTTTAGCGTCATGTAGTTAGGACGTCCTAGTTTAACGTCTTGATGGACGTAAGAGACTTTTAAATAGTTTAGGGTCATATGCATGGACCATGGATGATGCAGTTTAAGGTCATACTGGACCATTTAGGGAACTTTTTCAAAGTTTAATGTCGTGTGGGATGAAGTTGCAGTTTAAAGTCATACAGGACCATTGCTGTATAGTTTAAAGTCATATAGAAAGGAAGAAATGGTGCTGCACAGTTTAGTGTCATGTTGCGGGGACAAGTTCTTTTTTCTACAGTTTAACTCAATGATGGACGAAGTTGCAGTTTAAGGTCATACTAGACCATTGCTGTATAGTTTAACGTCATATAGCAAGGACGAAATGGTGTTGCACAGTTTAGTGTCATGTTGTGGGGATAAGTTCTTTTTTCTACAGTTTAACGTCATGTTGGACGAAGTTGCATTTTAAGGTCATACTGGACCATTGCTGTATAAACCAATTGTAAGAGTCATGGTTTTGAGGACCATATTTTGTGTTTATACAAAATATTTCTTTAGAAATCTGGCATTGGTTGGAGTCGTGATGAGTTCTCCATCCATTGAGTTTAATGAATAAGCTCCATTGGAGTAGACCTTATGTATTGAATAAGGTCCTTCCCATTTTGGTTCAATCTTGGGAGGATTCTTTCCTGGTATCATTGGTGTTCTGAGAACTAATACCAATTCTCCCTGAATGAATGAACGAATATGATCTTTTTTGTTAAAAGCTCGTGCTATTCGATTCTGATAGATTTCCAAGTGGTGCAAAGTGCACAATCTTTTCTCATCTAACTGTTCCAATTCATTCAATCGCTTTTGGGATTTCTCATCTGTAGATAACTAATCACAAATGGCTACTCTGAGTGAGGGAAATTGAACTTCAATTGGCAAGACTGCTTCTGTTCCATATACCAACGAATATGGAGTTGACCGCGTTGCATTGCGGGTGGTAGTCTGATAAGCCCATAAAGCATGAAAGAGTTTATCAGGACATGAACTCTTATCTTTATCCACCATCTTTTGCAGTATATATGAAAGATTCTTGTTAAAGGATTCTATTTGGCCATTGGCCACCACATGATACCGAGATGAATGGTTGGATTTAATGTTGTATTCTTGATACAATTTCTTCACCTCAGAAGAATAGAAGTTGGTGCCATTGTCCGTAAATATGGTATGAGGGACACCAAATATAGTAATGATGTTACACTTGATGAAGCTAACAATGCATTTAGAACTGACTTCTTTGAGAGGTACTACCTCTGCCCATTTGGAAAAGAAATCAGTAGCAGTAAGAATGTACTTAAACTGCTTGGCCGTAGCTGAAGGGTAAGGTCCCACCACATCTATTCCCCATGTGGAAAATGGCCATGAGTATTTAGCTGTATGAAGCAACTCTGGAGGTTGATGAATGAAGTTGGCATGTACTTGAAATGAATGACACTTCTTTGTGAAATCAACACAATCTTGAATCATTGAAGGCCAAAAGTATCCAAGCCTTCGAATTTGATCAGACAATCTATGTCCAGACTGGTGGGCACCACAGACTCCTGCATGCACTTCTTTCATGACAACCATTGTCTCTTCACCATCAATGCATCTGAAGAGAACTCCATCAAAACCACGTTTGTAGAGAATTTTCTCTAGGTGGTTTGGGCTATCATAAAGAGTAAAATTGACCACACATCGCCGGATTTGTTCTTTCTCGGCTCTATCAGGTGGAAGTGTTCCATTTTGAAGGTATTCCCTAATAGGTGACATCCATCCTGTAGTATGACCATATGGTTCAAGAATGGGACTAATTTCATTAATTTCCTCTGTTTTGGCTTGAACATAAGGTGAAATTGCACGACGGTGGGCAATACTGATGGTTGTCTCGTCCCGATTTGGATCTGCTAGAGCTATGGCTATATTAGCCAGTGCACCATCTTGAGCATTTTGTGATCTTGGGACATATGAAAATGTCGGTTCTGAAGGGAATTCCACCATTAACTCTTTGACGTAATCATACAAAGGGATTAATTCTTCTTTTCTGATGGCATAATCCCCATTGAATTGTTTGATTACCAGGTCTGAATCACATTTCACCTTTAAGTGATTCACTTGTGCTTGAAGTGCTAACTCCAAGCCTGTAATAAGAGGTTGGTATTCGGCTTCATTATTGGTACCACCTTCCCACAATAAAAAGGAATAAGGTAACACTGCCCTATCTGGAGAAATGAGCACAATTCCTAAACCCACTTTGTTGAAATTAGGATTTTCCATTTTCTTCCCTGTTGTACTTCTGGAAGCACCATCAAAATACATTTCCCATGTTTGAGGACTCTCTTGAATAGAGAAAACTTCCTCATCAGGGAGTTCAATATCTGAAGACGTGTCTTCCACTGAAGGATGTTCAGCCAGGAAATCAGCCAGAGCTTGGCCCTTAATTGCCTTTTGAGATACATACTGAATGTCGAACTGCTGCAAAATAACTTCCCACCTTGCTAGACGTCCTGTAAGCATTGGACGACTAAGGATGAATTTGAGAGGATTATTGCGAGATACAAATTGGACCTCGTGATGTTGCAAGTAGTGTCTCAGTTTCTGGACTGCAAAGATTAATGCTAGGCAGCACTTCTCAATACTTGAATACCAGGTTTTTGCTTCAAGCATAGTTCTACTAAGATAGTAGAGGCTATTTTCATTCCCAGCATCATTCTTTTGAGCGAGAAAGGCACCCAATGATCACTCTAGAGCTGTCACATAGAGGATAAGTGTTCTACCTTCAACAGGTGGCATGAGTACTTGTGGACTCAAGAGGTATTTCTTGAGAACATCAAATGCTTCTTGACATTCTTCATTCCACTGGTAAGTGACTCCTTTTTTCAATAATTTGGTAAAGGGTAAACATTTGCCTGCCAAATTGGCGATGAAACGCCGAATATAGGCTAGGTGTCCTTGAAGTCCTCTTAATTATTTCAAATTATGAGGAGGTGACATACCAAGGATTGATTTGGTCTTCTCAGGATCGACTTCAATACCACGATGGCATACAACAAAGCTGAGGAATTTTCCTGAGGTTACCCCAAAATCACATTTTAAGGGGTTCATATTCAAATTATGTTGTCGAAGTTTGTTGAATATGACTTCCAAATCAGCCAAGTGATTAGAACGTTGTTTGGATTTAACCACCAAATCATCCACATAGCATTCAACAAACTTCCCTAAGAAAGGTTTGAAGATACGATGCATGGCGCGTTGATATGTTGCACCTGCATTCTTTAAACCAAAGGGCATCACCCAGTAACAAAACACACCTTGAGGAGCTCTGAAAGCTGTAGATTCCTCATCTTCTGGAGCCATTCGGATCTGATTATATCCGGAATATCCATCCATGAAGGAAAGTACTTCATAGCCAGCGGTCACATCAATTAAAAGTTCTGTAATTGGAACTGGGAAATCATCTTTAGGAAAATACCGATTAAGATCTCTGAAATCGATGCAAACCCTAATTTGTCCGTTCTTTTTCTTTACAGGGACAATATTAGCAAACCAATTGGGATACTAAACTTCTCTGACGAAGTTAGCTTTGATCAGTTTATCCACTTCAGCTTCAATTTTGGAAGCATAAGTTGGGTGTGTTCTTCTCGCGGCTTGCTTAAATCCTCAATGTTCTTTTGGTAAACCCAAATGATGAGTAGCAACATCAGGATCAAGCCCAGGTATTTCTGTATAGTTCCAAGCAAAAATATCTTTATTTTTCTTCAGAAAAGAAATATACATCTCTTGCTCTTCATGGGTCATGGCCGCACTAATTATAGTGGGGCGTGGATCTTTCTCTGTACCCAGATTTATTTCTCTGAGTTCATCCACAGTGGTAGAGATACCCTTTTCAAATGCTGGAGGAGAATCTCTAAGACCTTCCTCTTCCTCTTCATTATGTGCTATTTCTTCCATTTCTACTTGAATAGTAGATGACAAAACGAAATTCTCATGATCATAAGAGATGTCAAATTTTTCACATTTCGAAGAAGAAGCTTCCATTTTCGAACCAATTGATGATAAAGGGACTTCTTTGGGAAATAAAGGGGAGATGATGGATTGAGAGTTGACATCATTATTCACCTCTGGTGTTGCTATAACTTCTTCTGGCCTGATTAGTGATGTATAGACTTGTTGGACTTCAACATATGAAATGAAAACGTCACCACTTATGCTTTCTACACTGTTTGGTAGGTTACCAATTTCTCCCATGTTGTCTAGCTCAATTTCCGTAATTGACATTATGGATCTTTCCATAAGAGTATATTGATTTAGGCCTATTTTGTCAATTTGACCGATAGGTAACACATAATATGTACTCACATGTGTAAATGGATTTATTGGAATTTTCTCCAAACCATATGGAGCATTAATTTTGGTAATTTCCTTCATTGTAGATTTTTCTCTTCCCTTCATGTGATAAAATTATGCCTCAATGTATTGAGACTCACATGTCTTAAACGGGGACTTATCACCATACAATGTTCCAAAATGACCATTGAAACAGTATTTGAGACATTGATAGTATGATGAAGGAATAGCTGCATGCTGATGTTGCCAGGGTCGTCCAAGCAAGACGTTGAAAGATGAGTCTTGATCAACAATCATGAAATCCAAATTGGATACAAGATCTCCCAACTGGGTTCTGAGTGTAACTTCACCCAGTGGTTCTTGTTCATTTTTATCATATCCTTGTAACATCATGGTAGAAGGAGATAAATCAGATTTCGTGAGGCCCAATCGACGAAGTGTACGAATGGCCATGAGGTTGACTCCTGAACCATTGTCAATGAAAGCTCTTCGGATATCTACCCCATTGACTTTTCCATATAAGTACAAAGGTTTTATGTGCCCATGCACAACATCATCTTCATCTTTATCAGTAAAAGATATCACTACATGGCATTATGGAGGATTATTCTCTATGTGATAGACTTCAGCTGCAGCAATTTCAGCTTCAAACTCCCGAGGACTTGACAAAGCTTCGATGAGTGATTCCCAAAGATCTTTTGACAGATTCAAAGCATCCAAAATTGATAAATTGGATGGTACTTGGGCCAAGTGTTTCAACATGTCATACTTTTGATCTAGAGGTCTACGTTTCCCAATAGGAATATGTGGTTTAGCAGTTACCTTGGAAGCAGATGCTTTGGAAGCTGATGCATCTTGTATTGGGATAGAAGTTGGCAACATCCTTGGTTTTGGAAGATTAGACTGATTAGATCCATTTACATGCTGAGATAAAGAAGATGGAACCTTTAATCGTTCTTCCAAAATAACTATACCAAAACTGAGTTGGTCATTGGCAGAAGAACTTGCTTGTTCTTTTTGAACTCGCTGAAGGGCTCTACCACGAGTTTCTACTGCATACATAGTGCTAGCAGGGGTAGAATTGGAGTAGTGACTTCGGAAAGATCCATGTCTTCCCCTGTATCCTGAACCACTAGAATTTCCTCAGATTCCCTTATTTGATACAGGGAATTCAGGCTCATCAAGACTGGAATATGGATCTGTTAATTGAATCATATTAATAGAACCGAAGATTAACTCTTCGTCTGATAAAGACCCTGCCTGACTAGCCTGTTTAGGATGTGCCATTTGATGGGGCGGTGCCCGTGGCTTTGAAGTAGATGGCATGAAATCTTCCAGAGTCAAAGACAAATTAGGCCTCGATACATACTCATCTTCTTCTGATTCATCTTTCTTCTTTGAATTGCGCTGCCCTTTTGAGGATTTGCCTTTTGATGGAGGCTTCACTACAGCTTTTGTAGGAGACACAATTGCCTTCTTCAATTGTGTTTGCAAAATGGAATGGGTCCGATTGATTGTCTTTCTAACCATCCAATCATCATATTTTTGCGCAGTTTTGCTTTTGACTTCCTGCCACTCGCCTCCTTCCTCTGGATCTGTAGCGGTAACACACGCTACATGAGCTGAAGAACCCTTCAATTTGACTTGTCCCAGGTCAACCATCTTTTTTAGGAGGTCTTTAAAGACAAAACACTCCTGGATGGGATGCCCCAACATTTGATGAAAGGGACAATAATTGGGACGATCTTCATCTCCTTCCTTGTTTGGCCTCTTGGACACTGGTAATTGAACCAAATTATTTTCCAGAGCTGAAATGAAGTAACCAGGAACTCTCTCACTTCAGAAAGAGTATGTTTTACTCTTCAAATCCTCAAATTGTTTTCATCGTTGATCTCTTTGATCATTTGGACGAAACGGCCTTTGTTTTTGGCATTCAGTAGGTGGATCCCTTCGAGAAGATGAAGGTTTTGAAGTAGAAATAGGTACAGGTGCTTGTTTAAGCATAACTGTAGCAGTTTCTGCTTTACCCATTCTCCTTCCTGGAGCTGATGGAATTACACGAGATTTAACCTTAGCCTGTATAAGAGAATCTTCAATCTGCTGAGTGATTGAAGTAAGGTCTTGAAACCCTCCTGTGTATTTCACAGGGATTAATGGCGTGCGTAATTCGTCATGCAAATTTTCCACACAGATTGGCAAAAGCTCTTCCGGAGGGAGTGCTAAACTCAAGGAATACGTTAATCCCTTCCAGCGAGCAGTGAAATCAGAGACTCTTTCATTCTCCCTTTGCTTGCAGTTTGTAAGATCGAAAACTATCGTTTTTGGAAAAGTTGAGCTGAACTGAAGAAGGAATTTTTGACAAAGATCCTCCCATCCGATGATTGACCGGGATTGCAAGCGTGTATACCAGACAAAAGCTGGTCCTTGCAAGGTTCGCACGAAGCTTCTGAGTTTCACTACTTCTTGCTGCTCTGGAGTTCCCATCATAGGATCACAACAAGACACGTAATGCGTCAAATGTTGTTCAAGGTCGCCTGATCCATTGAAAGTAGGGAAAACAGGGTTTCCAAAACTAGATGGAGGAGAAATTCAATCTACCCATTCAGGGTAAACTTTCTTTTCTGGTTGAACTTGCGCCCGTTTCCCTTCTATAGTTTCTAACCGAGCTGTTAATGACTCCATAGTAGTTATTAACTTTTGAGAAACATCCGGTTGAATCTGGTCTTGAGTAGGTGCAATGAATGGAGCTTGGACAGACGTGGTGGTTGGTGCTGCAACTGATGGTAGCACTCCCAACCGTTGTTGCGCTTGACCCATGGGATTAGACCTCTGAGGGTGTACTGATAAAGGAGGATATTCTTGATCCATCTCAGTAACTACAACAAATTCCTTCAGCTGTCGAACTTCAGCATTCTTAAGAAGAAGACTACTCTGAAGTAGTTCTGCATTCATTCTTCTTAATTCTTTCATTTCTTCCTTCTGTTGTGCAAACCTTTTCTCTAATGAGAACGATTGACCTTCTCCAGAGGAAGGATATGTAACATGATTCTTTCACCTCCCTTTGTTGGATACTTTTTGGAGAGAAGGAAGTGGATTACCTAAGTTCTGAGTAATCCTTTGACTTCGTGTACTCACACCTTCTTCATTTGTATTGGTGCGTACATTTTCTTGAGCAGGACGCTCTTCTTCTGAGTCCCTTGATTGAGTCTCCTCCGTTGGATTAGAAATAACGGCATTGATGACATTGATTGATGCATAATTCATCACATCTATTCTATCAACATTTCTGTGATATTGTCTTCTTTCATATCTTTGATGAGACATTTCCTTTTGTTGATTCAATCCTTTAGGAACTTCTTGATGAGCTATAATTTGGAGGGAATCTCCTGATAATTCGGCTCTTCGTTCCTCTTGGGGATTCTTCCCCAATAGAGAAAAGACCGATATTCTCTGAGAAGGGGATTGATGATTTAAAAGAGTCCCCAGTCTCGTGAACTGGGGATGTTCCTGCTGATTCTGCTCAACTCCTCGAATCCCATTTGTTGACTCTGAGGGTTAAGTTAAAGGAGTCCCCAGTCTGACAAGCTGGGGTGGCTCTTGACATGCTACGTCTGAGATCTTCTTAAAAGATCTATTGATCTTGCAAATCTTAGTTCGGAAATTAGCTGGATGCATTAGCCTGTATCCACTTTTATAACCTAGTTCAATAGACCGTTGGATGATTTCCGAGACTTCTGTCATTTGATGATTTGTTTGCTCCATATGAGAGGCTTGTGCAATATTCTCACCTGGTTGATGTAGGAGCAATTCAACAACTTGTTCTCTATATGCTTGATTTTGAGAGGAACTAGTTGAAGCGTGTTCTTGAACAAGCTTTTGATTATGAACAAAGCCCATTGACTGTGGCCGGCCATGGGCAATAACATTGCATGAGACCATTTTCGGTGGGCTTTGCTGACTGGAAAGCACTGTGAAATGTAGTGCTTCGTGAACACCCCATCCTCTAATATGAACATCAGATGGAGCATTGGCAATTAACTGACACAATTTTCTTAGTGCGCCAAGGCATGAACGTTGAAGTGTTCTCTGTTGCTTTTCAGCCTTCGGATACCGAGAGACTGATAGAGATGCCAAATCAATCTGACGTTGTAGCCCGTCAATTATCTTAAGATGATGTTCATATTCATCATAAGATAATACCTTCTTCTTTAATTGACAAAGAGTTTTCCATATGTTGAGATGAATATCATGGATTCCATCATCCGTCAATATCTTTGGAATGTCGTACTGGGAGTCAGCCAAAGGCAAAAACATGACTGGTACCTCATCTTTTGCCAGTTTCTTCCTCATGTTCAGCATTTCCTCTTTATCATTAAATGAAGATTCTTCTACCTGTTTTGACCAGAGTTGGTGTTTCCTTGTTGCTTCATCGGATTCAACAAGATTGGTAGAGACATCATTGATCAAACTAGAAGATGCATGACTTAGGGGTGGTTCGGAGAATGACCTACACCCTGGGATATCTTCTGATTGAGAAAGTATTTCACTTGCTAGCAATAAAGCATCAGACATGACTGGTTTCGCATTTGCAAGTGCCTTAAGATAAGAGGGCTTTCTCGGCACTACATTATCCACTAGAGTATTTTCCAGGCAATGTGAATCACTACTGCGGAGAGGACTTTCGCAGCGAAGTTCATCATCATGGGGAGGACCACCATAATGGGTTACAGCAAAAGATGAGATCTCTTGCTCCTTGGTCTTCTGACCACACAGAGGGTTCCTGTGGCTCTCATCTGAAGATGAAACTTCAAGATTGACCGAATTTTCATGAAGCAAGCCTTCATGAGGAAGTGTCTGTTGAAGACCTTCAGAATTAATGTTCCCGTTATTGGGAACTGAGGGAGTAGAATCTTTAATTCCAACAGATAAATGTCTGAGGGCTTCAAGAACTTCAGCATTGAGCAATGCCTTGTTGCAGATTGGCCTTTGATCTCCTGACTGTGCTGGGTGGATCTTTTTCTTAGATGCCTTCTTACTCGCTTTGGAAACCACTTGTTGACGAAAGTGGTTACTCTGAGCAGGTGTATGTGCCTGATCAGAAAAGATGATCCGATTAGGCTGACAATCTCCACTCAAATCAGGTGTATGTGCCTGACTTGGTTGTCCGTATGATATGGGGAATATGCCCCATGACCCTCTTGGACTGGAACAGATGTGTGTGTCTGTTCTGGAGTGAATTGTTTATGTGTCACTCCACTGCTAGGGATAGATTTATGTGTCTGTCCCTGAGATGATGCTGAAGCTGTTATGATATCCTGGCAAGCATCCAGAATATGAGCAGGAATTTTCTTCTGCTCTTTCACCATTGACAAAATATGCTTGGTGACTTCAGCCGCCGGAATGGGAATATACATCCATTCCTGGTTTTGAGTAGGTGTATGTGCCTGCTCATGTCCTCCTTTTCCTGTTAGTGAATCCTGACAGTACTCAAGTGTGGGGGCAGAGAGTTGAGTCTGGCTCTTGTTTGTCATCGGAGCTTTCCGACTGACTTCTCCGTGTGCTACCAAGCGAGACTGTTGGTAGGCTTGATTAGTACTAGCAGGTGTATGTGCCTGCTGATTACACTTCGCCAAAGGTGGTTGACGAGATCCATCATATGTAGTCAGACGAGCCTGCTGACTAACTGGTGATGTATAAGAAGGTGTATGTTCTTGCCTATAGTACTCCGCCGGAATTGCCTGGCGGGATTGGAGTGATGCTGCCAGACGAGTCAGCTGGACAGTGGAATTAAAATGGACAGGTGTGTGTGCCTGCTCGTTATTTTCCAGCAAGTTAGGTTGGTGGACTTCTCCGGAGATGGCAGGGATGAAAACCTGCCCATTGTCAACCGGATTCCATCTCTGGCTGTTCGTCTTGCCTGCTCGGGTTCGAGGAACCTGAGCTGAATGCCTGGAGTCGGTACCCTCATCATGTTGAGGGCGCACTACCGCACGAGTCTGGCGGCAATTGTTGATGGGAGACCTTGGGAAGGACTCCTGTATTTTTGAATTAAGGCCCTGCGGGACCTGCTAATTCACTTCCTCAGAGTAAGGGAGTGAATGGAAATTGCATTCCGGGGATAACGACCCGAAACGGTTGGAGACGTTAGTCAGCACCTCCTGCTTCTTAATCACTGGTCTTCATTGTCCAAAAGACCTGTGTGAGTTATTTACTTGGAGGGCCTGTCGGGCAGCCTCTAGAGTGGGGATGGTACCGTGTTGACGGTACTCCTTAACCAGCGCATTTGATACCCAGCGTTGAAGACGCTGAGTAGGTGATGTCATCCTCAGAGCGGATGACGATCCAGTAGGAATAGCAGCAGTGGTATTTGCAGCAGCAGTATTCACAGATGTGAATTTGAGAGCAGCCATTATGAAAAAACAGAAAATCTTGGAAAAGAGTGCCTGTTTGATATAACAGATGTAATCAAGATAAACTCAGCTACTTCATCCTTTGGATGAGCACATATGTCAATGATTGTTTTTGTTAGCCCTCTTATTGAGTTTTAAATAGGGGCTTAACAAATAGGTAAAACATCATTTTAACTTGGTTAAGGATTCACGTTGGGTTCATCATTTTTTGTTTCCCTCAGAATTCGGGGATGACCTCCTGGATGGGAGATTCAAACGTTCCGATCGGTTTCTAGCGGGTTTGTTCGTAGAACCGGAAACATCCAATGATTCCACATCCATTTGGACCTACTTTCCAAAGGTAGGCGCTCATTATCTTGTGGACTGATGAGGCATAGGAATTTGCATTGGTCGAGAGGATGGTAGGTCGGACTCATCAAACCTTTTTGAGGGGAATTATTGTCTATTCCGGGACTCTCTTTATAGATTTAAGTTATGTTCGTGAATCCTTATTACATTACCAAGTATAAAATGAGATTTTCCTTTTGTTTTGACAATCAATGATTAAATATGTAAGAATTTTAGAGAATCTTTTATATGTATTCGAGGTTCTTCATCAATAGAGAATCATCTATATCTATTTAGAGATTCTTGGTCAATGGTAACCTTCAAAATATTCATATAAAAGTCTCTTGGTCATTATGATGACCAGGCTGGTTTTAAAGACACTCAGTGGGGCACTTGAAGTTTATTGTCATTCAGAAGGGCATTAATTATTTCAGAGTTGGGATCGAACCCATAGATGGGCTACCTACGTATCCTTTATTTTGGAAATGGAATCAGAACCCACGTAGTTTGAGTAAAGGGTATGATGTTTATGATTGATGGCTCAAAGAAGGATGTCACAATTACTTTTACACTCTAAGCTCACGTGAGTCATGCTCGGTGTGAGAAACAAGAGGTATTGGTAAAAATTAGAGAATTGTGCCATGAAAGATGCAATCATAAGAAATGGTTTGGGGCTTATGTATGTATGACTGCCCAGAGGATTTACTTTAGGGAGAAAATCCAAGAACAAGGTCCATAAAGGTATATGTGCTTCATGTAGATTTGAATACTCTAACTTGGGAGTTATTCCTGAAAAGGAATCCCAAATTAGGAGAGGATTGATAACTGGGCTTTACTCCTGAGAGGGAATCCTAGATCAAAAGTACATTAGGACTGGTTAAAGAGAATTTAAGGGACTTGGGGCTTACTCCTGAGAAGGAAGCCCAAAAAATATGACTGGGACTTATTCCTGAAAAGGAGACCCAGGTTAGGGGACTTGGTTTAGGGCTTACCCCTGAAAAGGATGCCCAAATTAAGGGACTTGGGGCTTACTCCTAAGAAGGATGCCCAAAAAATAGAGGACTTGGGGCTTACTCCTAAAAAGGAAGCCCAAAATTTATGATTGGGACTTATTCCAAAAAAGGAGGCCCAGGTTAAGGATTCTCTCATCTTAAAGGATGAGGTTGAATGAATGAACTCTCAATCTTTGGTGACATAAAAAATGTATAAATCACTATGTTTTGAGAGATATTCCACAGAATTCCTTTCAAATAAGGAAGTCAAATCAAGAAATCATGTCATAAATGGCTTTGAAGAGTATCTTGAAGACTAAATCTTGAATAGGAAAGGTGAAATGATTTAAGAGGGGTAAAATGGGAAAGATGGGAACCCAAAAAGGTAGGGGCGCGCAAGTCTTGAATGGCGCGCAAGTCTTACGTGGGCACGCAAGTATTGGTCGCGCAGGCATACCTGCGCGACATGTGGGGTACTTGCGCGATTTTCAACCAGCATTAGAATACATGAGCGACTCTTTATTAATCCCTTTTGAATCCTCTTGAGGTTCTTCCAGAAAAGGGATGCGCAAGTTCTATTGAAGGAAATAAGGTGGCGCGCAAGTGTGGTCACTTCCCTTAAGGGTTGACCACTCAAACGTGCAAGTGTTGATGAGTTTCAACACTTAGGCCTTCCTCTTTCTCTTTAGATCTTCCGTTCTAGGTAAGAAATTACCTTCGAAGTGTTCCGGAAGATTTGATAAGAGACTTGGGGGTCGGGAGCTTCAATCCGAGTTTCTGGAAAAAGATCCTCTCGAATGGGGGGGCCCACAGGGTCTATTTATAGGCATGAGAAGACCTCGGGCGGTTACCGGGCGGTTACCACTTAGGTCGTGCAAGTCACTTGCACGACCATAAGTCTTCGCGCAAGTAGACTTGCACGACCACTAGGCGGCGCACAAGTGTACTTGCGCGACCATTAGGGAACTTGCGCGACCTATGGGCAATGTTCTCCTTGTTCATCCCTTTGTCGATTTTTGATGTTTCTTCAAAGGATGAATCACTTTGGACTGAGGTATTTCCTTTTTTTCAGTCGTTAGACTCTGTGACGGAAAGGAGCGTTAACAAAAGTACCCCCTCAGAGTTGGATCTGGAGAGAAAAGAGGATTTGACTCTGAGGTGAAAAGAAAAACAAGAAATCTGGCAATTTAAAGTCATGCATGTCGGACATACAAAGGCTAATGTTTAAGGTCGAAATAGCTTTGACCGAAATGGATTAAAATTGATTCAATTCCTTGAAAATTTATCTAAAAACATATTACCATACTCAAGTATGAGAGAAAATATGTAAACTATGGCTTAAGAATATTTGAATCTGAGGAATGATATGAAAAAGAGCTAAAAGGCATTAGAAGAAGTAGTTTCCAAGAATGAAGTTACTATTATTTAACAAAACCCGTTAGGGGGTTAAAATATGCAGGGCCACCTAAGGGCATTGGTTGCATGGTCAAATAAATAGCATCTTTCGGCTGACAAGTCTGTTATGTGGACTGTTTATGCAAGGCCACCTATGGGCACATGCTGCATAGTCAGGCAAAAGAACTCTTAGAAATTTACTTTCCTAGTGCTAAAAGCCAGTGAAAGTTTATGGAGATTCAAATTTTCTAGAGTATAGAGTTTTTTGTATGGAAAGAGGTACTTGAATATGGAGAAGATATTTTCAGACAAGATTATCGAAGAACTAGATGAATATCACTCCTACGAAGGTGTGACCCAAACGTAGGGAAGAAGAATAAACCATAGACTTGAATACTTTCAGATCATGAAAAAGGATATGGGACAAATATGTTAAGGATGGCTATTTTTTGCGGATCCCTACATACTGTTGTATAAGACAAATAAGGACAAAAGAGGCATTCTTCCCAAGAATGAAGTTACCATTATTTAACAAACCCGTTAGGGGGTTGAAATATGAAGGGCCACCTAAGGGCATTGGCTGCATGGTCAAATAAATAGCATCTTTTGGATGACAAGTCTGTTATGTGGACTGTTTATACAAGGCCACCAATGGGCACGTGCTGTATAGTCAAGCAAAAGAATTCTCAGAAGTTTGACATTTTTGTGACTAGAAGTCATGAAAAGGGTTATGAAGATCTGAAAATATTTAAGGTTAGGATTATAACACATAAAGATGGGTATTTTCCAATATATATAGAGATACATAGGTCAATGATAACCATAATCATGTTGTGGCTGGGTCCTGAATTGAAATTTTTGGACTTCACTACGTATCTCATAAGAATGAGAATCAATCCATACGTAGTTCTTGAAATGCAGTTTAACGTCGTGCAGGACGAAAGTATGAGAGATCTTAGTTTAGGGTCATAGAATTCGGACCATAATAATGAATACACAATGTGTGTTTTCATGAGGACTTTTCAGCCAAGGGACTGAAAGTGAAATTTGGGGTTAGGCCCAAAAGACTTAGGGCTGGATTCGAGGGATACTCGAACGTTCCTACGTATCCCATAAGGATGGGAATCAAGCCCACATAGTTCTAGAACTACCCTTTGTACAAATTTGGTTCGTACATGTGAAGGGTGAAAGGGGACTTTAGTGCAATGATGGTTTAACCTGAGACAAAAAGTTTAGGCATTTCCATGTATGCACGTAGTCTTTTGAAATGAAACATGATTGAAAAAAATCAATTTCAATAATAGTTCTCTCTCAAATGAGGAAATCAAAGATTATTGTAGTTTATTGTCGTACCAGACAAAAGTGTTGCATAGTTTAACGTCATACAACAAGGACGAAAGTGAATCAATGTAATGATATTGATTCTAGGGGTGGTTTCACGAATCAACATCATATGAGATGGTGGTGAACCGATGTGAAGAGATTGTTTTTTTGGGCTTGAACCCTGGGAGGTTGCCTACATACCCAGCCTGGAGGGAAAGGATCAAAGTCTGTGCAGTTCAATTAAAGAATGAATTAATGATCAAGTTGTTCTTGGGGACAACGATCTAATAATAAAAAAAATGTTGTTGGGACTTATACATGGTTAGCAGCCGAAAGAGAGTGTTACGGTTGAGGTTTTTTCTAAGCACACGTGAGTCATATTCGGTGTGAGAAACAAGAGGTAACAACAACCTTAACGATGCATAGTTTAATGTCATGTAGGACATATAAAGGGACTATGCAGTTTCAAGTCTTGCAGTTATGACTATTGGTGCTGCGCAGTTTAGTGTCATGTAGCAGGGGAAAAATACAGTTTAATGTCATGTAGGACGTATCATGAATTTTCTGTACAGTTTAGAGTCATGTAGTTAGGACGATGAGGACAATAGAGTTTAACGTCATGTTGGACGAAAGGGGGACTACGCAGTTTAATGTCATGCAGTAAGGACAAAATAACACACCATTTACGTCATGTTGGACGCATTGGGGATTTTTTTCACAGTTTAACGTCATGTTGGACGAAAGTGCGAATAGTTTAAGGTCATATGCATGGACCGTGGATGGTGTAGTTTAATGTCTTGCTGGACGGTGGTGTTGTTTTAAGGCCATACATGACCTTTGATGATTTTGTAGTTTAACGTCTTTCCGGACGTAAGGGACTTTTATACAGTTTAGCATCATGTAGTTAGGACGTCATAGTTTAACGTCTTGATGGACGTAAGAGACTTTTAAATAGTTTAGGGTCATATGCATGGACCATGGATGATGCAGTTTAAGGTCATACTGGACCATTTAAGGAACTTTTTCACAGTTTAATGTCCTGTGGGACGAAGTTTCAGTTTAAAGTCATACATGACCATTGCTGTATAGTTTAACGTCATATAGAAAGGACGAAATGGTTCTGCACAGTTTAGTGTCATGATGCGGGGGCAAGTTCTTTTTTCTACAGTTTAACTCAATGATGGACGAAGTTACAGTTTAAGGTCATACAAGACCATTGCTGTATAGTTTAACGTCATATAGCAAGGACGAAATGGTGCTGCATAGTTTAGTGTCATGTTGCGGGGACAAGTTCTTTTTTCTACAGTTTAACGTCATGTTGGACGAAGTTGCAGTTTAAGGTCATACTGGACCATTGCTGTATAAACCAATTGTAAGAGTCTTGGTTCTGAGGACCATATTTTGTGTTTATACAAAATATTTCTTCAGAAAGCTGGCATTGGTTGGAGTTGTGATGAGTTCTCCATCCATTGAGATTAATGAATAAGCTCCATTGGAGTAGACCTTATGTATTGAATAAGGTCCTTCCCATTTTGGTTCAAGCTTGGGAGGATTCTTTCCTGGTATCATTGGTGTTCTGAGAACTAATACCAATTCTCCCTGAATGAATGAACGAAGACGAAATTTTTTGTTAAAAGCTCGTGCTATTCGATTCTGATAGATTTCCAAGTGGTGAAAAGTGCACAATCTTTTCTCATCTAACTGTTCCAATTCATTCAATCGCTTTTGGGATTTCTCATCTGTAGATAACTGATCACAAATGGAAACTCTGAGTGAGGGAAATTGAACTTCAATTGGCAAGACTGCTTCTGTTCCATATATCAACGAATATGGAGTTGACCGCGTTGCATTGCGGGTGGTAGTCTGATAAGCCCATAAAGCATGAAAGAGTTTATCAGGCCATGACCTCTTATCTTTATCCACCATCTTTTTCAGTATATTTGAAAGAGTCTTGTTAAAGGAATCTATTTGGCCATTGGCCACCACATGATACCGAGATGAATGGTTGGATTTAATGTTGTATTCTTGATACAATTTCTTCACCTCAGAAGAATAGAAGTTGGTGCCGTTGTCCGTAAATATGGTATGAGGGACACCAAATCTAGTAATGATGTAACACTTGATGAAGCTAACAATGCATTTAGAACTGACTTCTTTGAGAGGTACTACCTCTGCCCATTTGGAAAAGAAATCAGTAGCAGTAAGAATGTACTTAAACTGCTTGGCCGTAGCTAAAGGGTAAGGTCCCACCACATCTATTCCCCATGTAGAAAATGGCCATGAGTATTTAGCTGTATGAAGAAACTCTGGAGGTTGATGAATGAAGTTGGCATGTACTTGACATGAATGACACTTCTTTGTGAAATCAACACAATCTTGTATCATTGAAGGCCAAAAGTATCCAAGCCTTCGAATTTGATCAGACAATCTATGTCCAGACTGGTGGGAACCACAGACTCCTGCATGCACTTCTTTCATGAAAACCATTGTCTCTTCACCATCAATGCATCTAAAGAGAACTCCATCAAAACCATGTTTGTAGAGAATTTTCTCTAGGTGGTTTGGGCAATCATAAAGAGTAAAATTGACCACACGTTGCCAGATTTTTTCTTTCTCGGCTCTATCAGGTGGAAGTGTTCCATTTTGAAGGTATTCCCTAATAGGTGACATCCATCCTGTAGTTTGACCATATGGTTCAAGAATGGGACTAATTTCATTAATTTCCTCTGTTTTGGCTTGAACATAAGGTGAAATTGCACGACGGTGGGCAATACTGATGGTTGTCTCATCCCGATTTGGATCTGCTAGAGCTGTGGCTATATTAGCCAGTGCATCAGCTTGAGAATTTTGTGATCTTGGGACATAAGATAATGTTGGTTCTAAAGGGAATTCCGCCATTAACTCTCTGACGTAATCATACAAAGGGATTAATTCTTCTTTTCTGATGGCATAATCCCCATTGACTTGTTTGATTACCAGGTCTGAATCACCTTTCACCTTTAATTGATTCACTTGTGCTTGAAGTGCTAACTCCAAGCCTGTAATAAGAGGTTGGTATTCGGCTTCATTATTGGTACCACCTTCCCACAATAAAAAGGAATAAGGTAACACTGCCCTATCTGGAGAAATGAGCACAATTCCTAAACCCACTTTGTTGAATTTAGGATTTTCCATTTTCTTCCCTGTTGTACTTCTGGAAGCACCATCAAAATACATTTCCCATGTTTGAGGACTCTCTTGAATAGAGAAAAATTCCTCATCAGGGATATCAATATCTGAAGACGTGTCTTCCACTGAAGGATGTTCAGCCAGGAAATCAGCCAGAGCTTGGCCCTTAATTGCCTTTTGAGATACATAGTGAATGTCGAACTGCTGCAAAATAACTTCCCACCTTGCTAGACGTCCTGTAAGCATTGGACGACTAAGGATGAATTTGAGAGGATTATTGTGAGAAACCAATTGGACCTCATGATGTTGCAAGTAGTGTCTCAGTTTCTAGACTGTAAAGATTAATGCTAGGCAGAACTTCTCAATACTTGAATACCGGGTTTCTGCTTCAAGCATAGTTCTACTAAGATAGTAGAGGCTATTTTCATTCCCAGCATCATTCTTTTGAGCGAGAAAGGCACCCAATGATCACTCTAGAGCTGTCACATAGAGGATAAGTGGTCTAAGAGGGGTAAAATGGGTAAGATGGGCACCCAAAAAGGTAGGGGCGCGCAAGTCTTGAAAGGCGCGCAAGTCTTACGTGGGCGCGCAAGTATTGGTCGCGCATGTATACCTGCGCGACATGTGGGGTACTTGCGCGATTTTCATCCAGCATTAGAATACTTGAGCGACTCTTTATTAATCCCTTTAGAATCCTATTGAGGTTTTTCCAGAAAAGGGATGTGCAAGTTCTATTGAAGGAAATAAGGCGGCGCGCAAGTGTGGTCACTTCCCTTAAGGGGTGACCACTCAAACACGCAAGTGTTGATGAGTTTCAACACTTAGGACTTCCTCCTTCTCTTTATATCTTCCGTTCTAGGTAAGAAATTACCTTAGAAGTGTTCCAGAAGCTTTGAGAAGAGACTTGGGCATCGGGAGATTCAATCCAAGTTTCTGGAAAAAGATCCTCTCGAATGGGGGGGGCACAGGGTTTATTTATAGGCAGGAGAATACCCCGGGCGGTTACCACTTAGGTCGCGCAAGTCACTTGCACGACCATAAGTCGTCGCGCAAGTAGACTTGCCCGACCACTAGGCGGCGCGCAAGTGTACTTGCGCGACCATTAGGGAACTTGCGCGACCTATGGGCAATGTTCTCCTTGTTCATCCCTTTGTTGATTTTTGATGTTTCTTCAAAGGATGAATCACTTTGGACTGAGGTATTTCCTTTTTTTTAGTCGTTAGACTCTGTGGCGGAAAGGAGCGTCAACACCCACCAAAACTCCAAACCAAGCCACGACCATACCCCTCACTCAAGGTTGAACATACATCATATCTGACGTCAATATTTGAGAACACCCTCACACTCATGATTTTCTATACATCATCATCATCTTAAAGATATAAATTGCTACTCAAGGATTCCCTAAAACCCTTGATCATATCCCAACCCATAAAATCCCATATTACACTCACTTAAAAAATGGTCACAACCATCAGTCTCAACATGTCACATAATATTTTGTTGGAAAAATTAACTACGTAATGTAGAGAATCCAAAACCATCCCAACAACACATCCTATGATTAAAAGTTCCACAAGGATTACCCCTTGGATTATCTCATACCAACACATCATGGTTTCTCATATAACCACGTTCATGCACCTAATACCTTTTTTGGTTAAGGTAATTGTCACCCATACAAAATTATCACCATAATAAGACACCATGGAACCAATAAAGCCCAAACATATCACTCTTGAACCAATTAACCCAAGAAGACATCCATACCTCTAACCATGTAATGGGTACATGATTCGCGATCTCCAATCCATTTAGAACAAAACTACCCTCTTGGGTTCAACCATGTTAGCAAAGATCCACCTAGTCACATTGGTACCAAATGAAAAACATTACCAAGTAGACTCAAATACCCATATATAAGTCAATATATATAATCCCATATGAATTCCATAACATGGAACATAATTAATACAAAAAACTTAATAGGGACCACCTTCCAAGCCATGATTTCTAATTCATTAAATATCCAATAAAAGCATAAATTATCCACAAACCCTCATAATTAGGGATTATAGATGGAAATAAGGAAACAATTAATAAATAAGTCATCTATCTTATGAATAGAATTAGAATTGTAGTAAAATAGATTATATAACAAACTGAACTTTAAATAGATAATAATTTATTGAGATCTATCAAGGGGGAAGAATAAAATAGTGAGAGATAATAACTAGGGTATACACTAAAAATTTCTATATGGCATGGAGGTACTCCACTTTTTATACTTTATTTCTTAAATTAGTCACTATTTAAAAAAAGGATCACTATCATCACACAAAATGAATCCCACGCTTAGAATGTGTTTTCCCCTCTTCAGATCATCATACTCTACTTTGTAAAAATTAGAAACCCTTATTTATGATGATACCCATATATAAGAGTGCACCCTTATGCTTGGGGGCCATTAGTTATTACATTAACCATATTTAAGGGTGTGCACTTATGCATGGAAACCCTTAAATATGAGAATTACCATACATAAAATTTCCATTACGATCCTTATGTATGAGACTTAACCTAAACATTTAAGATTTTATCCCGATATGGAAAAAACTATAAGTGAACACCAAACCATGGATGCAACTCATATACAACCTTCACACCATGATTCCTTTTGGACACAATGCGACCTACATCCAAACCAAAATAGTGGAACACCAAAAACGTCATTGGATTACACAAATCAAAATGAAACACCTTTAAACTTCTTCCCTCTATAGAATTTTTGCGATGGGCCTAGGACAACTCCCAAGAATTGATTCTCAAATAAAATTGATACCCAGATAGCTATAAATATTCATGATATATAAGATTCCAATAAAAGTAGAACATAACTTGAAATTCAAGGGGTGTTATAGAATACCATATCATTTTATAATCATCATCATACACAAGTGAAATACTAGGAATGGGAGATAAGAAGAGATTGAACCTTGAATATCATCACTAGTACATGTGGCTTTCATGCATGACCCATGGGGACCCAAATAATATTTATACCAAATTTAATAACTAAATTATTCAGGGTTATAATGAGAAAAAACATGGAAATAGATTTTGGAGAGAGGATGAATTGAAATATCATGTTCTATGGGAACTTAAATTAAGGATTAACTTAGAAGTAATATGTCACTATCCACATGGAGAGATCCCACATGTGTCATTTTCCGTGTGGAAAACATTCTTAATCTCTAGAAAAGAGTGACCAAGATTGGTATATTTAGATAGGAAATAAAAATATAGGGTGGTAATATCTTTACTTAACCTTACATATAACCAATTAGGAGAGAGTACAAGATTGGGGATGAGTTAAACCAAACTAGGTGGAGATTTCTAGGGGAGTCAATCATGTTAGAGGACCACACCATAGTATGGAGGAGTAGAATAGACCCTTCATAAAAAAAATAATTATTATCTTTTATTCTTATTTATATGTTTGAAAATTTAATTTCTTGGGTTATTATTAATGTTAACTATGGGGATTAGTTTTTGGTGGAACATTTATCTAGAAAACTATTTAAATTTCTTATAGTTATGATTATGTATTGAGTTAGTAATACTTATTTAGGTGGTAGTGGATGGATTCACAGTGAGTGTGAGTGAAGTAATTAAAGTTGAATCTTATACAACAACTGAGTATTTATACACTATAACTAGCTAGTTCCCTATGAGTGTGGGGTTAAATATTAAGGTTGAAATTACACTAAGAACACAAGGAAATTAATTATTTCATTCAATGAGGTTAGTGTAGTAGAATGAAACCCTGCACAAGTTTGATTGAAAAATACACTATTAATGGCCTTTAAAACGTGAGTTGGGCACACAAACTAATACAGACAGTGATAACACATAGATCACTGAGTGGGAAACTCATTTATTATTTTGATGAGAGTTTTTAAAACTTATTAGGGCTTTTATATTTATTATAGAGGATTATATGTAACAAGAAACTGCATCCCTAAGGGAATAATGATGGTAACTCATTTCAATTGTGTGAAGAGTAGATAGTCTTAGGTAGATTTAGTTTTTTCCATTTCCCCTAAATGTTACTCCACTTAAATGTTGCTGGGATCATGATTAATCATCTTTATGTTGGGTTTTATGTTTTCTTATCCACCAATCTTCCATTTTTACTTCAATTTATATTATTAAATTTCTTAAACACTCAAATAGTAATACTTATAAAACAACTTTTTCCATTTGAATCTGATGTGGACTCCTAGTAAAAATATTAATTATTCTTCAAAATGAAATAATGAACAAATTTTAATCATTTCAAAGGATAGGTTGGTAGGTTTAATGGTTATTTTTGGTAAAAAATATATAAAAATGTAGAAAGTATAAATTTTTAAAAAAATTAAATACAAACGGATATAAAAAAATTTTCATTTTAGTTTAGTTATTTTTCAATTTTGGAAACAACACCATTTAAAAATTGGAAATAATGTGGGGGGATGATTACTAAATTATAAGTGTTCATATAGAAGAAAAAATAAATTTAAAAAAACATAAAAACACGAAAACATTTAAAAACCAAAATATTTAGAAAAAAATAGGAAAAATATCGAATATATCATAAGATATTGATTGTTTTATTCAATTTATAAATTCATTAGACTATCCTATTGAAAATATTTATTGTTTATATTTTTTTTATTCCACCAATCTTCAATTTTACCTCTCATGTACCCTGTTTTTGCGAGCTTGGGATGACCTCTCTTGTACTATCATATCGAGGTATTGGGATGACCACCCATGTACCCTTTAAATAATTTAATTTAAGACATAAATTATTTTTGAAAATACATGTTTTGTAAAATAAACCATTAAGGTAAGGGAATATTCAAAAAACAAATTAAAAAATTTCATGTTTAAAATATCCTTTATACATTTAAAAAAACTTTTTAAGACATGAAACATTTTTGAAAACATTTTTCTTCGAAAATAACCTTGAAAATTTATAAAAGATGATTTGAAAATCATTTTAAATTTTTTTTAACACATATTTGTTTTAAAATAATTTTCCAAGAAATTTATCATAAAATATAATTTAAAAACATATATGAACTAGTTTTTAGAAAACATTGTTTTTAAAGAAAATAGATCTCCAAACAAAGAGGGAAATAACATTGCATTTTTAGGAAAACATTTTCTTAATTATCTTATGTGAAAAAGGGTAAAAAAATAGTAATATTAATTTATGATATCATTAATAACCCTAGTATAATAAATTTTATGAGAACCTTTGATAGTAGGATTATAATATTTTATCATTTGAAGCAAAATCATAAATAATCCTGATAAACAATGAGATAAAATCATTACCAATTTAGTAACATGGAATCATAATCTCTATGAAGTAATAACATAAAGTGGAACATAAAAAATCATTAACATAGATAAATTCGTTATATTACATGTCAAAAGCTCTATACATATTCCTCCTGAATGAATATAGGGGAATATCATAACATATGTCTCAAATAAAGAAAATTTGAGACAAAATTATTTACCTATTTGGTAACTATTAAACCGTAAACCCAATGAAAGATAAATCCTTAAATGGATATGAAAATACAAATAAATTTTATTATAAGAATAATAAAATACATTAATTGTTAATTTATAAACCACGTAGAATAAAGAGGCAGTGAATATAACATCTGTCTCACAAAAATCCAAAAGTGAGAAAAGAATCCCTTACCTTAAGTATTGAATCACATCGTACTCATTAAAAATACCTATATAATAAATATAATTTTATTAAAAATATATAAAATAATAATATTAATATATATAATATCATTTATTATTTCTTTATGAACTTTTCTTACTCTTTTAACACTAATTCCATGTTAATGTTATGTTACAAGTAATGACCACTTTGTTTTTTTATACGTGAATTGAATTGTAATTTTTTGTACTATTACCTAGATCATGGTATCATAATATCAAGAATTAAATTAATTTTATAAATATAATATATATTAATTATATATGTATTTATAGTATTCTATAAAATTTGGTGATCGGAAATGGAATACATTGTTTATTGAGAATGTAGGTCATACGTACACATAAACGATGTTTCCATTTTATTGTCATATTAAAAGTAATAATATATATATATATATATATTAATCATAGTATCATTATTGTTTCATATATATTGCCTATTTTTATTAAAACCATCCATAATACATTATATGTATAGCATGAATGCGCCACATCGCATTGTGACGTGGTAGTCCTTCATACACACGAACGAAGATATCATATTCCAAAAAAATAGAAATCATGAAGTCATGTGTGATAAAAAAAATTCAATTATGATAATAAGATTATAAATATAATAAATATCATATATAAAATAAATTTTCATCATTATTCCCAACCTTGAAATGTGGTGATTAAAAAATGAACAACATCAGTTTGCGAGGCGGTAGTCCGCCGTACACACAAACTATGATTTCACAACCCACTTGGTGTATGTGTGTGTTTTTTGTTAATAACCATAAAATAAAAACATATCAGTATATTTAATAAATTAATTTATCATATAATAATTCTATAAAAACAAATTAAGGGTTCTGAGGTATAAAAAAACGAAAAACGTTTGTTGATGAACATTACCTCTTTTTTAGGTGTCTCCTTTGGGTTTGTACCAAAGGCCTTAATTGGTTGGATTTTTCCAAAATTAATGCACCTAAAATTTGGTTATGGAAGTGGTTAAGTGATATTTCAAGGTCATGGTAGAATCAAATTTGTTTGAGTGATGTGAATAGGGGGGGGGGGCTTTTATAAGTAGGGTGAGTTGGATACTAATAATGTTTAGAAAGAGGGAATTCCACCCACACGTTTTTCATGTAAAGTTGATAAAATAATGAAACAAATAAATTATATAATTTATAAGGTCTATATAGTCCCATAAATTGGGTTTTGGACAAGTTTATAGGTCATGTTTCCCATTAAGATTAATGTTTAGTCCCTTGACAAACTCGTTTTTCTCTTAATTGTTGTAATTAATTTTAACTACTTTCAGTAATCATTTTTGTAAAAAACGATGTTGTAATTATTTGATATTATAAATTATTCTTATTCCAAATTTTCAATCCATTTCTCCAAATTCAATTAAAAATATTCCCTAAAATTAAATTAATAGTAGTTTCGTAGATGGGATGAGAAAGAAGACTTTTAAAGTGAAAATGTTCAAACGTTTATAAGGTTTTTATGTCCAATTTCAAGATGAAAATAACTTAAATGAAATAAATTTGATTAATAGATGTATAATTGATATAATTATTCTTTTAAATATAATTTATGTGTAGGATATTTTTTTAACAAAAATCCCAGGGTGTTACAATCAAATAGAGAGGTTGTTGATAATATTAAAAGAAGATCTTTTTATTCGAATATGGAAAACAAGAAAAAGGATGAATCAAGAGATTATTCGAAGACTTAACCCAAAAATACAATGATATTGTTAAATCCAAAAAAGGGTAATAAGTTAGAATAAAACTTTATATTGTATATTGCTCATTATAATATTGATTTAAAGAACAAGGATAACTTTCAAGAATTGTTTTATCAATATACTAGTAGATTAAGACCTATTCATGGAGGAAGAGGAAAGAACCATTAAATAAATTGAATGATCAAGTATAATAATACCTATTACATTTGAGAAACTGGTAATATTTCAAGGGCGAGAAACTACATTTAGTAAGTGGATGATATCTACTCAAATGTCTAGGATAATACTATACCACTTATAAAGTATAAGGAAAATTCTTGGGATAAAGATGATTCATGTGCACCCATTGTAATATTTGTGGAGAGGAAAATAAATGATTATGATTTATTAATCACTATAATATTATAGTTATAATATGCGACTTGGAAGTACCCAAACACAATAAGGATTATGTACCCACATTTCTATTGAACCATATAAAAATCCTAATGTGATGCTATTATGTCTTATAATATTCATTGTATGTTGTGGTGACTATTGAGGGAATGTTGATAAATCTATAATTATTAACAGATATTGAGTTTTAAATAAAAATAAGGTATCATTAAAAAAAATTAAATTCATTAAAAAGGGGAACACTAATTCAAAAACTCTTTTAGTGTTCCTACAAAAACCACTTGGCACATAAATTGGTATCAAAGCTAACTAGGTTTCCTCCAATTTGGTATGATTTCTTTCCCAGTGGGTTTTATAATACTTACCAAAAGTGAAAATTTGTTGTTAGTTCAAAAGTTATTAAAATGTAAAATCTAGATCTTATCCTGGATAATATCCATATAATGGGTTTGGATAAAACTTTATCAGCAAGAAGAAAAGAAGGAAAATAATCTAAAGAAAAGTTTTAAATTAAAAGGGGAATCACTTCTATCTGTAGGTAATCAGAGTAGTAATTTCTCTATTACATTTATTGATAATGATTCATTTTATTAAATGTATTTTATCCATGATAATATTATTTACGTAAATCACATGGTTATTTTTATGATAAGTGTAACACCCCGAGCTTCTATGATACGCTTCTCATTAAATAATGCAATAGCTTGCATTGTACGCAACTTCGAGTTCTAACACACCGCAACTAATCACAGTAGCCGTTATGAATAGTAATACCCACTTTTTGAAATTATATAAATTTTATATTTCAAAATGGAATTCATTTTTGTATTCGGAATATCGAAATTATCCTAAGTTGATTTTTTTTGTAATTTTTTGAGAACTTTCAATTTTTTATGAGTAGTGAAAAATAATTAAAACAACTTTTTTAATCAAAATAATTTATAGTGATAAATTATACTATTTAGTGGTTTTAAAGTATAATTATAACATATTTTTACCATTTTATCCAATGGTGGTCATTAGAATTAATTTAACATTGAAATTGGACATTAACAATTTTCAATCTTTTGATATAAATTGTTTCTTAAAAACACGCTATTTGTTGTGACAGCAGGAATTAATTATAAAATTAATTAATGCAACTTATATGTTTGGAATTTTTTATAATAGATATCATTTTTGAAATCGGAATATCAAATATAGATTAGGGTGAATTTTTGTGATTTTTCTGAAAAACTTCAATTTTTGATGAATAGTGAAACCACTAAGTGGTAGTTAAATAACTGATTTTTCATTTAAATGAAATATTACCACTTCTGTGATTTGATTTTCAAAAATCCGACATACATGGTTTTCATTAATAATAAAAATGTTGTTCAATGAGATTAAAATAATTTTTGGTGAATAGTAACTTTTAAGTTCTTAATTGCGATTAGAGGTAACTAGTGTAGTTTAAGGTAAAAATAATGTTTTAATAATATGAGATGAGCTTGACACATGTACTACCCTCATTGGATGTGCCATGGCCGACCAAGAAAATCCATGGGTCAACTTGGGGACCCCATGGAGCCACTTTAGTTAGAAAATGACATAAATACCTTTTATTTAATGTTAAAGTAAAAAAATGACACAAACATGAAATGTTTTACTAAAACAATCTTTAAATGGGGTTATACAAGTCATATTTTTGACTATAAATAGTCATTGGAAAGATAAAAAGATTTCCTACAACATATTATTTTTTTTATAAATTTTAGACATTAAATAAATTAAATTATTTATGATATCATTATGATGCAGCGATGACCTCATTATTTAACGATTTTAATAAAATGAAACGCTAATGTACAATCCAAGGCTTACACTTGTCCAAAGACTATTGGATGGGTAGATTTCGAACCCTTATCACATTATCCACGAATTATATAAGTGTGGGACCTTTAGAATCCGAAAAGCATTGTATAATAATGTAAAATTTCCTTACATCCAAGAGTGCCCCTCCTCTCCTCTTATAAAAGGCCCCCACCTCTACCACCTCATTCACACTTTCAAACCATTTGGATCAGACAAACTCTGCCCAAATAATCTCCCAACTTCCCCCTCTTACTCCTAGAAGCCTCAATTTGGGCAGAACTCTTCCCAAGGAAGCCTTTGGCTCAAATCAAAAAGAGTTACCCGATTTTAAGGAGGTTAAAGAACGGTCGAGTCAGGATAGGACGCAAGGTAAGGGAACTTCTTAACCCAATTTCTATTCTTTGGGTTAATCTCCTACTTTCAAATTATGTCATGATATTATTATTTCCTATCTTGTATTTTTTACTTTATTTATGTGTACTTATAGTGAATAAAAAAATGATCTTTGTAAGGGTCTTCGTCTCAATCTCCTTTCCTTGAGGCATATTTTTTTTTATACACAAACTTCTTTTATACGGTGTAGAAACCCCTTTGACTTTTACGTTTATTCAAAAGGTTTTATTTTATAATTATGTTATTTTTAAATGATTTCAAATAAGAGATATTTATCTCAAATATATGAAAATACAGTGAAAATGTATACATATTTAACGCAAGCTTAAAAATGTTTTCAGAAAACCTGACTCTTGAGTGTGGTAGATAGGAAGGGATTGGGCGTGGACCCATCATGGCCTATAATTTGTCGAGAAGTCTCAGAATTAGTTATTTTGTTTTCAGAAGCTTGCATAATGTTTTTTAGAAAAACACTGGAGTATATTTGATCAATTTTAAACGCAAGTATCTTATAAAAAATTGCATCGGAAGGTCTCATGAGACAAACTAGTGTCTTGGCACGAGGCCTTGACAAAATCTAATTTGTGGTCTTGGCACGAGGCCTCGGCTACGTGGTTATGATTGTCTGGAATTATGCATTACATCATTATGAAAGTGGTTATTGATATTTCATGTGATTATTTGACCAGTAGAATATCCATGTGAAGAAGTATATGGCATTATCTCATTTTACTTTTTCCATATTATGTTGAAGTTCAAGTTTAAAAGGCTTTTGTTTTATTTATCCATTGCCTTAAATGTTAATGTTTATTTATGAAAGCTTCCACAATATTGTTATCCTTACTGAGCATTTGAGCTCACCCCTTTCAGTGTTTTAATATTTTCCAGGATGTGAAGAAGTATTTTATGAATGACCTGCAGGGATAGTCAGAAGAGGATATGAGTGTGGACTATGAAGACTTTGTTATTAGTTTTTCACTTTATGATGTAATGTAAGACTTATGAATGTATCTAGTGTTTCCAAGGCTACTAAACTGATCGGTATTTCGAGACATGGCCTTTTGTGATCATGCCAATGTTACGAAGTAATGCACCGACTCTGGGTAGCTGGGGTCGGGGCGTTTCAGTTGGTATCAGAGGTAGTTTAGTACTAACCTTGGAACCTAGATTTAGATAAACTCTGATTAGAGCACATATCCCTAAGATATACTTTAAGGATTAGTATAGAAGAACTTCCTAGAATTTTGGTATTAAAGAGATTTTGTGAGTTTTCCGAGAAATACATCCCTGTCTGGATACGAGCAGGTAGAGGCGGCTCTGGCACAGATGTACCTAGGGGTAAAACCCAAAAACACCGCTTTGATCTAGACTCGAATGGGAACTGGTGCATGACAACGGGCCTTGCTGCACTCTTGGTTACGACACTCCCGGGGGATATTCTTAGGATAATTCACATTTTCTTTACAAACCACTATGAAGGGTTTTGATTATATACTTCCTAAAAGAAAACATTTTTTATTATTATGGATTATATCCATAAATAGATCAATTTATTATAAGTGTTTTCAAGTTTGTTATTATGTATTTCGATTCATAAACTAACCTAGTTTATGGCATTGTATAGAAATGGCGCCCAGTAGAAGGAATGTGAACTCCATCAATACGTATGATCCAAAGAGTAAGAAGGATAAAATCTTTCATGGTATTAAGACAACATTTAGAAGAGAAATATTCTCCCATGTGTTATCAACATATTAAGAAATAGTATCATGTGTTAATAAGATAAGTAGATAATTCTCTAAGTCTTATGGATTTGAAGGGATGAAAGAGAAGAAAAGTATGGAAGAGAGAATGATGGATAAAGGGACGAGGGAAAAGAAGAATTTTCCAATATGTGATAACTGTGGGAAGAAACACCTTGGAATTTGCCTAAAGGGAATGGGAGTTTGTTATAAGTGTGGAGAAAAAGGAAACCAAGTGCATGACTGCAAGGGTAAGAAAAAGGTTTCAAATTTACAATGCTTCATCTGCATGGAGTGGGGACACTACGCAAACCAATGTTCAAATCATCAGAGTATGACCCAAATGATGTTATTGGATAATAATCAAGTTATGATACTACCACAGATGAGGAGGAATGATTAGAGTTCTTATGTTGTTATTAAAGAATATTGTAATTTGAGTGTTGTATCAATGATGTACTGGTTATAATAATTATGGAGTATATAAGGATTATACTGCAGAACTATTTCATCAAGGACTTGAGATTGTGTGGAACCAAGAAAAGTGACTCCACAACAGGTTAAATTTTTGGAAAATAAATGGTTGAGAGAAAGATAAACCGTAATATGGTTCTGACACAGAGATAGTGATTTTGGAATAATACATGATTGATTTGGATAAATTATGTTAGATATTCTTAACATCCTTGAAACTGATTAATGATTTGTATAAATTTTTGGATAGAAGGAGTATATCTAGTTTTCTATAAGTAATAAGGGATCATGAATGTAATCAATAAGTATTTATGGTAATTAAGTATGTTGCAGTGTTTTAAAATAATACATGATGAAGGTGTTCACAAGTTGTTACGCAGAAAAAAAAGGAGCTTCATTATGTTTACCTTCCTCATAAAATCTGGACTGTGAGTTGGACAGAAGTATTTTGGATAACTATAAAGGTTGGAATGGATTATATTTTACATTGGATAATATTGTTAAGGTTATTTTTGGATGTTTATAAAAAGGAAAACACGCAGACCGAGGGACAACCCATCGCGTCGGACAAAGCTGTGGGAATCGAACCCACAACCATAGTGCAATCGGGATTAATCGCCTACCACGGGACTACGTGAAGTCCCTGGTTATTACAAAATAGTTTTTTCTAATCTAAATGGTATGTGTTAATATTTTTAACCTTGTACGATTAGGATAAATATAATATTTTTTATTTCTATTATCTTTTTGAGTGAAATATGAGGTTGTGGTAGAAATTAGTTGAAAGTTGAAACTCTACTTATCAAGCATAAATATATATATACTTATCTCTTATTCTATGAATAAATTAATTCTTAAACTTTATTAAAGGGATATTAATACAAAAAAATGTGTTATCCTAATACCTTATGTCTTGTTGAACTGATAATATTTTAAATCAACATAGATTGAAAGCTTTGAGGCCCTCAATTTTACACTTGTTTTTGATTGATGACCTCAATAACTCCCTACAAATATTTACATTTTTCCTCCAATTATATGTCTCTAATTGCAACAAATGTTCTCCTAATCGAGATCATAATTGGGTGGTGACTTTTTCATTTCCCTTTCCCTCTTATTAAGGCTAAATTTTATTAATCTTATTTCCGATGTGGGTTTTCCACAAAGGTGTTTTCTATTTTCAACCTTTTATTTTCCAAAAAAAATTTCAAATTGCGAGGATGCAATTTATTGAAGGAGGGTAGAATGTAACACCCCGAGCTTCTATGATACGCTTCTCATTCAATAATGCAATAACTTGCATTGTACACAACTTCGAGTTCTAACACACCGCAACTAATCAAAGTAGCCGCTATGAATATTAATACCCACATTTTGAAATTATATAAATTTTATATTTCAAAATGGACTTCCTTTTTGTATTCAGAATATCGAAATTATCCTAAGTTGATTTTTTTTGTAATTTTCTGAGAACTTTCAATTTTTTATGAGTAGTGAAAAATACTTAAAACAACTTTTTTAATCAAAATAATTTATAGTGATAAATTATAATATTTAGTGGTTTTAAAGTATAATTATAATATATTTTTACCATTTTATCCAATGGTGGTCATTAGAATTAATTTAACATTTAAATTGGACATAAACAATTTTCAATCTTTTGATATAAATTGTTTCTTAAAAACACGCTATTTGTTGTGACAATGAGAATTAGTTATAAAATTAATTAATGCAACTTATATGTTTTGAATTTTGTAAAATAGATATCATTTTTGAAGTTGGAATATCAAATATAGCTTAGGGTGAATTTTTGGGATTTTTCTGAAAAACTTCAATTTTTGATGAATAGTGTACCACTAAGTGGTAGTTAAATGACTGATTTTTCGTTTAAATGAAATATTACCACTTCTGTGATTTGATTTTCAAAAATCCAACATACATGGTTGTCATTAAGAAGTAAAATGTGGTTCAATGAGATTAAAATAATTTTTGGTGAATAGTAACTTTTAAGTTCTTAATCGCGATTAGAGGTAATTAGTGTAGTTTAAGGTAAAAATAATGTTTTAATAATATGAGATGGGATTGACACATGTCCTACCCTCATTGGATGTGTCATGCCCGACCAAGACAATCCATGGGTCAACATGGGGACCCCATGAAGCCACTTTAGTTAGAAAATGACATAAATACCTTTTATTTAATGTTAAAGTAAAAAAATGACACAAACATGAAATGTTTTACTAAAACAATTTTTACATGGGGTTATACAAGTCATATGTTTGAATATAAATAGTAATTGGAAAGATAAAAAGATTTCCTACAACATAGTATTTTTTTTATAATTTTTAGACATTAAATAAATTAAATTATTTATGACATCATTATGATGCAGCGATGACCTCATTATTTAACGATTTTAATAAAATGAAAAGATAATGTACAATACAAGGCTTACACTTGTCCAAAGACTATTGTATGGGTAGATTTCGAACCCTTATCACCTTATCCAAGAATTATATAACTGTGGGACCTTTAGAATCCGAAAATCATTGTATAATAATGTAAAATTTTCTTACTTCCAAGAGTGCCCCTCCTCTCCTCTTATAAAAGGTTCCCACCTCTACCACCTCATTCACACTTTCAAACCATTTGGCTCGGCCAACCTCTACCCAAATACTTTCCCAACTTCCCCTCTTACTCCTAGAATCCTCACTTTGGGCGTAACTCTTCCTAAGGAAGTCTTTGGCTCAAATCAAAAGGAGTTACCCGATTTTAAGGAGGTTAAAGAACGGTCGAGTCAGGACAGGACGCAAGGTAAGGGATCTTCTTAACACAATTTCTATTCTTTGGGTTAATCTCCTACTTTCAAATTATGTCATGATATTATTATGTACTATCTTGTATTTGTACTTTATTTATGTGTACTTATAGTGAATAAAAAAATGATCTTTGTAAGGGTTTTCGTCTCAATCTCCATTCCTTGAGGCATATTTTGTTTTATACACAAACTTCTTTTATACGGTGTATAAACCCCTTTGACTTTTACGTTTATTCAAAAGGTTTTATTTTATAAGTATGTTATTTTTAAATGATTTCAAATAAGAGATATTTCTCTCAAATATATGAAAATCATGTGAAAATGTATACGTATTTAACGCAAGCTTAAAAATGTTTTCAGAAAACCCAACTCTCGAGTGTGGTAGATCGGAAGGGATTGGGCGTGGACCCATCATGGCCAGTAATTAGTCGAGAAGTCTCAGAATTAGTTATTTTGTTTTCAGAAGCTTGCATAATGTTTTTAGAAAAACACTGGAGTATATTTGATCAATTTTAAACGTAAGTATCTTATAAAAAATTGCATCAGCAGGTCTCATGAGAAAAACTAGTGTCTTGGCATGAGGCCTTGACAAAATCTTATTTGTGGTCTTGGCACGAGGCCTTGGCTACGTGGTTATGATAGTCTGGTATTATGCATTCCATCATTATGAAAGTGGTTATTGATATTGCATGTGATTAGTCAACCAGTAGAATATCCATGTGAAGAAGTATATGGCATTATCTCATTTTACTTTTGCCATATTATGTTGAAGTTAAAGTTTAAAAGGCTTTTGTTTTAGTTATACATTGCCTTAAATGTTAATGTTTATTAATGAAAGCTTCCACAATATTGTTATCCATACTGAGCATCTGAGCTCACCCCTTTCAATGTTTTAATATTTTCCAGGATGTGAAGAAGTATTTTATGAATGACCTGCAGGGATAGTCAGAAGAGGATATGAGTGTGGACTATGAAGACTTTGTTATTAGTTTTTCACTTTATGATGTAATGTAAGACTTATGAATGTATCTAGTGTTTCCAAGGCTACTAAACTAATCGGTCTTTCGAGACTTGATCTTTTGTGATCATGCCAATGTTACGAAGTAATGCACCGACTCTGGGTAGCTGGGGTCGGGGCGTAACAATAAGAATAAATATTAATTTAAAATTATCCTTATTGAGATTATTTCATATATATTAGAGTTTTCGAAGGGTTAACAAGATGATATAACACTATTGGAATTGGATGATGATGTTATGTAAAAGGTATCAGATGAGAAAGTGTAGAATTAAAATACTCTCAATAAATTTTTATAATTCAAGGAGACTATATTTTTTTATACAATGAAAAGTGAACCGTGGATGAACAAAAATTATAAATTGAAATTTTGGACAATTTTGATGTTGGTAAAATTAGTGAATAAATTATTCATGAATTGGAAGAAACTAAAATGGTAGCCATATATGTTATGAATTAAAAATTTATTATTTAATAAAAAATGGTGAAGTATATTGATAAATCAATATAATAAATGGGGGAAATTCATGCAATCAGATTAATAAATTGAATAAATAATGGGAAGAAAGAATGATATCAATTATAGTGGAAAAAATACTCTTAATATGAGATGTTCTTAATTGGAGGTCAAATACGAAACCAAGAATCCACATAATATAATATATATTAAATAGTTTAAAGATGATATGATGCAAAAAAATATTATAAGATTTCTAATTTTATAAATATTATCTTTAGTAGTAAAAAGATTTCGAAGTCGTATTTCGATAAATCCAATGAAAGCCCTTACAGAAAGGTAAACCATAACATTGAAAATTTTATTGTTAGTAATGATGTTCTATATAATAGTATATATTTCAAATAACAATTTGGGAAAAAATTGGTGATTTTTTTTAAGAAATTGGCAATTTCCTGAAGGGTGGATGTTAGAAAAATAAGAAAGATAATTTCAACAAAAATAGCCAAAAACATTATTGTATCTACCCAAAAACAATGATGTGTACAAGATTAAATATCTAAATATATTACAATTAAAATTTAAATAAAAAGTTTTATAGCCTATTTTTGATATTTTTGGAACTCCTCTCATAAGAAAATTTAATCTTGGAAGAATATTCCAACTTTTTTAAGTCAAAGAAGACTTGAATTAAGCGGGAGAAAAGATAATTTTGAATTAATATCCACTATACTAAAGGTATGCTCATAGAAGAAGAAGAATTTATTCATTATAAAGAGATTTTGTTCCCTGAATAAATTTTATGGTTATTGTAATAAAGGTGGTCACGTGGAATAATAAACATATCAATCACAAATCATTTACTGAAAATAAGTGGAAAATTATCAATAGAAGAACCTAAGAGTATTTGAGTTGTCCTCAGAGTGTAAACAGAATAAAGTTTCTATGAAAATAACCCCAAAAAATATTTATGTAAATTATGTCACACAAAAAATGAGAATATATTTCTTTTGAGGAAGAAAATATCAAATCAGGAACTATTTTAAAAATTCTATGGACATTAATATCGAAGAAATAAAGATTGAATCGCTATGAAAATTAGTCTAAGAAAATAATAAATGGACTGGTTTATTGAAATAAATAATAGATAAATAATTATATATGTTTAATTAAAATGTAAACTCAAATATTATTGAGATACCATGTGGAAATTTCAAAAAATATTAGCATGTTTAAAGGGAATATTTGAATTTTTATTCTTCCCAGTTTGAAATGAACTGAAAAATAAAGAAATCATGGGATAATTATAGGGATAAAGGGAAAAATATAATTACACATGATGAGTTACTCCAATTTAATGATATTTTTTATAAAAATGGTAACCCAAGAGTTCTTTATTTTTTTGGTAGGTGAATATATCATGGAAATAATACCTTTAACTTTATGACATGGATAACTATATAGAAGAAAATGATAAGAAATAATGATGAAGCACCATTAGCTGTATGTGATTTGTTTAATAATTTGACGAATCCAAGTCAACTTTATAAGGATGATACAAATAATATAAATAAGTACAAGACACCTAAATAAATTAATGTCTTGAAGATCTAAGGAGGAAACAACATAATAAGTATTTACCTTGTAAGAACTGAATTGAAAACTTATTCTAGATAGAGAACCAAATATTAAACTTTCTACTATCAATTAGGATCAATGGTGACTCACCATTTTTCAATATATATTTTTAATGCTTCTTTGAACATGGTATTGAAGGTTATATATGAAAATATGGGACTGGATGATTGTTTTGGGAGTAATATAATATAACATGTCATCCATCACAAAGTAACACTGCAAACCTCTTACTAAATTTCAAGATGCATCATAAGGATATAATAGGAATTTAGTTTCATGAGAATTAAAGGTTACGAAGAGTATATAAGTGTATCCCTTAAGTGGGAGTTTAGGAGATGGAAAATATACTAGAGGACATTGTACTATATAAATATAGAAATCCATATAGCTCTTGTAAAGTCTAAATGTCTGGTATTCTAATTATTATTTTATCTTGTTTTTATAGGAATCACATCTAATACATTATGAGGAAATATTTTTGATCTAAATGTTTTTCTAAAGGGATAGTGACTTATATTTCATTTTAATGTTATTATGTGTTTGTTGAAGATTATTATAGTCTATAAATAGATTGATAAATCCAATAAAAAAACTCATGGATAAATTAATTTGAGTTAGTTTCACATACAAGATAGTTTATGGATCATATTTTCACCAAGTTTAATCGCTATTGTTTTATACACATGTAATTTCTCATGTGTAATTATAGATTTTTATCTTATGACTCATTTCATTGTTAAATTTGAGACCACCCTTATCTCAAATGAATAAGACTTTAACTCTCAAAAAAGTGTGAGAATAAAAGGTGAAAATATGAAATTTTCAAGGTTGTGAAAGAATTATGAAATACGAATGACCTTCCCTTATACATATACCTTAAAATTTAATTTAAATTTGGGGTTATAAATATTTATTATATAAATAAAATGGGTTTTGAAAATAAATTCCCCGTGGGATATTAATGAACCCAAATTTATGTTTGGATGTTGAAGGTGAGTGTTATATTTTCTTTCAATATATCAATATGGAATCAAGTCAATATATATTGTAATTGGTTGATGGGGAGAGGAAAATGAATAATTTTTTGAGTTGATTATCATAAACACATTGGAATATGAAGTTGGATACAAATTGGAGTTCATGGACAAATATATTTGTGGAAGTAGACCATATTATCTAATGATTAGAATGCTAAACCTAATTCAAATTAATAGTGTTGAAGCATGTGAAATTCATGATATAAAATAGGTTAATGGAATTTGTGGAGATGGTTTTATTTGTAAAATCGAAGAACATTTATTAATATGTGATTGAAGATCACAAAGACTGAATGCATGATTAGAGAAACCCACTCTATATTATTTTATAGTATGGGTGTTGTAATATAAGGAGAATATAACATGGATGGATAATTGAGATGGGTGAATTAGATATGAAATTTATAGGAAAATGATGTTAATGAAAATTATCTAAATTAAGTATTTAACTATCAAAATTTTTTATATATGATGTTGACAATGTTTGGAAATATTATGATATATTTAGAATCTATTTAAATTCATTTGATATGCTATGAAGTCCTTATAGATTCTATAAGATGAATTAAAGATGTTTTATTCCAAATTTAATAATTATGGAAAATTTGTGTTGGATTTGTTAAGTTGATAATTACTAAAATTCATAGGATTTCATAAGATTCATCCTAGAATTTCATAAGGGTCCTTATAATATTTCATACGAGTCAGCTGACTGAATGTGTAAGAGTCAATCTAGTGTAGAGAAGAGAATTTAACAGAGGCATGAAGTTTTTATAAGGGTCATTACTAATATCAAGAGTAAAATATAGAAAGGTATAGAGACCCAATAATAACCATAAGGTTCATTAGCAACCAGAATATGAGTTAGATTATTATTTTTTAAAAGTCCTTATAGTGGTTTTCATGGGTAACCAGGGATCAAGCCATGAAAATTGAAAAAGTCCATGCTCTTACTAGGAACCATAAGAGTTATGGAAATACTTCATGGGAGTTAATTCAATTTTTATAAGGGTTACATTAAGGATAAAAAAATTCAATATGATAGTGTTTAATATTCATTTATAATGTTTTAATTGTCTATTTGGAAAAGTAATAAAGCCTCACTATGAAACGTAATAGAAAATACATTTTATATAAATTTCAACATAGAGAGTCATAAGGGTCACCATACAATAAATTTTCTAGAGACATATAGATCAATTGAATATGGTGTTGTTATAAAATTATTTTAATATATAAATTATTCAAATTATTTTTTATTCAAGATAATGATTAATAAAGTGATTTTTACACTGAGAAGATGTATTCCACACTGTAAAGTAGTTGGTGGATGAAAAACCAGTAAGATCTAGTATTTTTATTTGACGAGTAGTCATCTCGTAAAAACGATATCACACCATGATACCCTATTATGTACGTGTAAAAAATATATTTGATCCATAATATATGATTCCATGACAACATCAAAATTTTCTATGTTAGTTCATACAAATGTAGAGGTTCTGAATGTTTTTTCGATGTTTCAAGAAATAATAACCTTGAGTATCTTTTAAAATTAATTAGGGATACTTAATAAGATTCAATAAAGTTAAAAGAAAATAAAAGTAGAATGATATTATTGGAAAAATTAAAATGAGAAGAAATGAGTCCTTAATTCAAGGATGATTTTCAACAGTCAGATATTGAAACAACATTGATGGTAATTTTATACATGTTCAAATTTAGAGAAATTAAGATAGAAATAAAAAAGTAGAACTATTAATTGATACTACATTCCAAAAATAACAAATAGAGTATCAAAGAGAGTGGTGTATGATACTGTTGAAGGAATATCATAACATCGAGGAAGTAGAATATTGAAGGAATAAAAAAAGAGAACTAGGTCTGAATACCTACACTAGAATACTCTAATATTATAGAATGAAAATAAAGAGACTGATGAAGATTAAAACTTTCAGCTATATTCTAATCATTCTTATATTGTAATGATGAATAAGGTTGAATTTCAAGAAGCTTTTCTATCTATGATTGGGAAGTTATAGACAATTTACGAAGGAAGTGGAAAGACAAATTGAATAACTATAGTGATCTAGTATAGTAATCTATATTCCATTTGAGAGAATTAATAGATTTTTATGGTAACCTACTACATTCAAGAAGTGGACGATACCTTCACATAGTTCTAGGATGATTCCAAACCACCTCTAAAGTATAGAGTAAACACTTGGGATAAGGATGATACCTTTCCACCCCTTCTGATAAAGGATAATTGTATAATAATTTCTCATGATTTTTAATCACTATAATCTAATATTGAAAATATATATCTTGGAAGGACCTAGATAATGTAAGGATTAGGTACCCATATTAGGACCAAACCTTGTAAAAATCCACCAACTCCACTATATTTATGTATTCTCTACATTGAATATTGTGATTATAATTGATGGTGAATTAATAAACCCATACTTCTTAACTCGGATAGACATTCAAATAAATATTGGGGATAATTTAAACAAAAATTAAAATTTTCTAAATTAGTGGAACATTGACTATCCTTCACCACTTAGTGTTCATGTGTGGTCTTCTAGAACTTACTTTTGATTATTTAAACCATTTACATAATGTATTAAATGTTAATATAAAAAAAATATATTTATATTTAAATTAAATAAAATATATTTTTAAATTTCATATGTATGATAAAGAGGTCATATTGAAAATAAATATAAAGTTTTTATATTTATAAAATTAGTAAATGACCATAATACATGGAGAAATTATAAAGTGTTTTTAATTTCTTGAATTATTAATTATTTATAAACATTTTATATCTATTTTATATGTAAATATAAATTCTAAATATTATTTATCATTTTATACATTAGAATAAAGTGTTAAACTAAATTTTTTTTAACTATAAAACATGAATTTATGGAGTTATATTCTAGGTATGAAAAATGTTTTGGTTTAATTTTATATTAAAATTGGATTATATTTTTTTATAAGCATGCCATATGAAGAAAATTATAGTTTTTACATATTTGGAGTTAAAATTGGGTTAAAATTAATGTCTCTCTTGGGAACTTAACCATGGATAATGGGAATTTGGGTCGGGCTTCTCATTATCCAAGAACAATTTTGGATATGTGAAATATAAGATAGAATTTAATTTAGTTTAGTAATACAACACATGGTTATGTAAAGTGTTACAACTCAATATTGTTTGAATATACTAATTTGGTGAAAGTAATTTGGATTCCAAACCAAATAATTTAAATCATTCATATACATAATGATAATATATGAGATAATATAGTGACATATTTAAGGAAACCTTTAAAATTCCATGTGTTGGATTTATGAGCATTGTCACACACACTCTCAAAATATTTGTGTTTTTAATATGTTCTAAATTGTGGCTGACCTAGTTTACATATCTTGAGGAGGAAGTGAATTAAACATCCCCTAAAAGGTAAAAATAAACAAAGAGGAGAGTTTAAAATTTGTATAAAATAGAGGGTTTGGTTGAGATATTTCTGAATAAAATGAAACAAATGAGAAGAAACATAATTTAAAAGTAGAAATATGAACGATTTTGGTTAATATAAACTACCCACTAATTTTTAATAAATCATTAGACATTAATATTATATTTACTCAACTATGGTTTTATTATTTCTTAATCCCCAAAATTATGGGATAAAACTTGTCCGAAAACCCTAAACGTACTCTGAGACTTCCAATTGCAGCACATTACTTTGGTTGGGGTCTAAAAGAAAATTTATGATTTTTGTAAAATTAGGAAAACACCTCTACTTTAGAAATGAGAATGTATTGAATTTTGGGGTTAGATATGAACCCTATAAATCAATCCCAAGTTGATTATATTTGATAATAAATGTGCCTCTGTAATTATTCATATAATACCATCCTCATAGTCAATGTGTCAATTGTTTGATTGATATAAACTTTATAACTCATTTAATTAATGATAATTTCCGGAATTATATTGAGTACATGGATTCACAACAACTAACAATGGAGGTATGAATATGGTTGGCCACAAAAGGATCTACTCTTCTATGGGTGGAATTGTCATTATTAAGATGATTTTGAAAAGAAAGGTTTAAAAAGGTTAAAATCTGATGTCATCTCCACTCATATATTCCAAAACTAAGAAAAAAATAAAAGGATAAAAGGAGAGGAATATATATTTTTATTAAATATTAAAATATATTAAAAACAATAAAAATAAACAAATACAATATAGAAGAAAGAGTTTATAGGCTTATTAAGGTAGATATTTTTATAAAGTTTTACATCATCTACGTGGTCAGATATGTTTCCCGGATCCATAATTTCTGAATATACTTTCTAAATATTCTCCCAAACTTCCCAAAAGTGAAAATATAATTTAAATAGTGTATGAGGGTTAATGATTGAAATTTTAATAAGGGAACATATGGAATTCTACCGCCAAAATTTAATCCATGTTGATCCACCTTTAATATTGAGTTCTATAATGAACTATCCTTTAGTCTTTTTCAATTAAATTTTCATAATTGATTCATCAATTATATGTGTAAATTTAATTCAATTCCATTCACTTAGAAAAAAATTGTGTCCAAAATAGCGAATCAATGTGCAATTTTAGAATCTAGCCCAACTCTGCATTAATATCCATTTTTTACCTCTAAATGCACGATCCATATTTCAAATTCTAACTTTAAAATGTTGAAATATTAGCGAGTAATGTGATATTAATGTTTCAATTCAATGTTTTTTCACAAATAATGATTTATTAAAAAGTTACAAAGGTAAAATTAAAAGGGGAAAAAGAACATTCATGGAAGTTTCAATTTCAATATCAAATGACATATTTATATTAAATATAAAAATAAAGATAAATGTGTATAAATTATATCAAATATTAACAACAAATTATTCTATAAAAACATGTATTATAAAATCATTCAAAATTACTGCTTTTCACTCTCAAGTTAAACCCCATGTAATGTAATCTAAAAAATGATGCATATTAACACTTTTAAATCCTTGAAAGAAATATAAACATAGAAATAATCACAAAAAAATTCAATATCAAATAACAATTTATCAATTGTCTCTAAAACCATATAAAAATAAAATTCAATGTGAAAAATGACACTAATCATGTGGAATCATGTTATGTGTCAACTGAGAAAAACATTTCCCATGTGTGTGTGTGACAAAAATTTCATTCATGTATCTCCACCCTTTATCAAGTATATTTAGGTCTTGTAATACATTTTTTATGACATGGTTCTCTTCCACCAAAACTATCCTACATAATTTATGGAAATATATTATAACTAACCCATTTAATTATTCATAGAAGTCAAAATTTAAGTTCATGGCCCAAATATCCCCACATGTTATAAATTTCATCAAAACCTAAATGATTATTATTTTTATATTATTTTTAATTTTTTTTAATTTTTTGAGGGTGTAAAATAGTAGAATATCAAGTGCACACATATAGGTAAATCTAGTATAGTAATTATAATATTCATAAGAGAAAAAAACATATGGAATGTCTATATTATAATCCAGAAGAAATTACTTAACTTGACTATTCTTTTAATAGGGTAAAAAAACTCACAAGTCATGATTATGTGTGAATTTGTGTGTACATGATAAACGAAAAACAATTCCCATGAATATCCACAATAAATAACGTTAAAATATCCAAGTATTCTTAAATATATAATCAATCATACCATTGACCAACATTGATTTTCACTAAAACTGACCACAAATGATGAAAACTTATCCATGCATAGCATACTTCCCATGAGGTTATAAAAATTAAACGTGTATTTTGAATATGTTCATTAAAAGTAATGAGCATATGAATTGATTATTTTTCCTTTAATTTTTCCATTTTTATAAAAATAAAAAAAATATAAAAGAAACAAAAAAAAGAAATATCCTGAAGAATATAACCAAAATTATACCCCCACACTTGAATGAAACAACCCATATTAATTAAATAATAAATCAAAAGTTTAGGGATGAAACCAAATAATAAGGAGAAATAAAACCTATTTTTATTTATTTTGTGCCTTTGAGTTAATCTCATAGTTAAAACCTTATAAAACCATCAAAATAAAAGAATTGAATTATTGAAATTAAAGAAAGCATTTAATTTTAAAAAGTAAAGATAAACTTGGGTTCCTCCCCAAGAGGAGTTGTGTTTATACTACCAAAGTCTAGCCAGTTTCAATTGTCTATCCCTGATGTGTAGGTGGATTATGTTTTTGTAGTGGGATCCAGAATAAATTTTTTTTATCATCATACCCATAAGTGTTTACCAAGAGTGGATACGCATAAGAAAAAGTAAAAATGATTCCACCCCTAGAATAGGAAAATAAAAAAAGTAAGCATTTGGGGGAGGGGAAAGAAATAAGGGGTATTCCCTATCGCATTTTATAGTATACTCCTCATGTTTATGTGCATGTGTACATAGTGGGATAAATCAAATCACCAAAATAATATTCAGATCTTATTATTATTCTTCATCCATCACTTCTTGTGTGATTTCCTTTCCTTGAAAATATATTCGGATTGATTCAAAGGTGTCAAATCTATAAAAAAATAGGAAAATAATTTTAAAATTCCATTTTAAAAATAATAAATTCGAAAAAATTCATATATTTATGACCTCAATCATTATTATTGGATTTAAAGTCATCTTTGAAACCCTTGTAACTTATTCATCACCAAATTCTAACACTATATTGCATTTGTGAAAATTAATTCATCTCCATTTCTATCAATTTCTAGGGCAATAATATATGTTGGTTCTTAAAAAAAGGGAACTATATTGGATTTTATAACAATGTAAAATATAATATAAGTTAATCTTATTTTAATTTCATGCCCTTTATTTGATCATAATTATGGGATTTCACTTCATATAGAGCCATTGAGAGGATGAATAGGAGTTGTGGGAGAGAATGAATTATTAGTATCTGAAACCTCTATGATCTCTTAATCAATGACAAATAACACTTTTTGATCCTTGGACACATGTTTATTTAATTAAGGAAAATATTTTGAGAATATAGTGAGTTCATTAGACAAGGATTAAAATATATTTATACTATAGTTCTTCTTTGATATCTTTAATGAAATATTTAAACACACCCCCACTAGAACAAAAATTGTCCAACCATCATACTTGTTTTGATTAAATTCCAAATTTTTCACTCAAGGAAGGATAAATAATAATGAAATCCATTTTGTTAATACATTTTCAAATAAAACAATAGTTGAATCAGATCATAAATTGGGTTGAATAAAAAAAACATTCACTTGGAAATGATGCAAATTAGATGATCTTTGTCACACACACTCTCAAAATATTTGTGATTTTTTACTAAGTGATGCATAGTGGATAACCTATATCTTATTCATTGAGTATTAAGTGAATAAAAGTTCCCCTAATAAGTAAAAATAAATAAATAATATAGGTGAATAAGTGGTATAAATTAGGGCTTTTTGGTTGAGTTATTTCTAAACAAAATGAAATAAATGAGAAAAAACTTACGTTTAAAACACCAATATGAATGATTATGGTCTATATAATCCAAAAAATAATTTTTAAATAATAATAATACATTAATATAAAATTTATTCAATTATGGTTCCATAATCTGTTAGCCTTAAACCCTAACCTAACATTAAGGATTCTTATCATGACACCCTTCTTTGATTTTGGCCCAAAAGATAATTTATGATTAGTGGTAAATTAGGAAAAAACCTAAACTCTAGAAATGATATTTTATTGAGTTTATATATTAGATATAAAACCTAAAAATCTATCCAAAGTTGATTATAGTTTAAAATTAAAGTGGGGCTCTAACGATTCACACAATCTTACCGTCACGATCAATGTGTTAATTGTTTGAGTGATATTAACTTTAAAAACACATTTCATTAACTATAATTTATGAATTATAGTGTGTATAAGGATTAAAAATAATTAATTAAGGATTTAATAATAAGTTCAACCACAAAAAGTACTACTCTCCCATGGGTGAAATTGTAATCACAGAGAAAACATACAGAAACAACAATTGAAAAGGGTAAAACCTAATATCATCCACACTCATAGATTATAACACCATGAACCAAAATAAAAATATAAAAAAATAATAAATCAAATGTTTTATTAAATATTCAAATAGATTACGAAAAATAAAAAAATAAAAAAAGTAGATATTGGAAATGGGCACCTTGTGGGAATAGATATTTGCATAAAATTGTACATTATCCAAGTGGTTAGAGATGTTTAATAGAACAACCACTTCTTCCAAACCTTCCCAAATAATCAATCCCTACCCACAAAAAATTTTGAAAATATCATTTAAGTATATCTTGGGAGGGCTTGGTTTTGAAATATTAATATGGTAATGTGATGAATTATACATCCAAAAGTTATTACATATTTAGAATCTTTTTCTACTAAGATCCCACATTAACAAGTCTTTACTCTAGTTGAATGAAATTTTCATAATTAAATCCTATAAAATTTGAGAAAATTTTATCCCATTACATTCATAGAGAAAATAGTTGTGGTCAAAATATTGAATCAAGTACAACTCTTCATTAATGAACATTTTCATCTATAAAAAGATGCATTCAATATTTAATGTTATAAATGTGAAATGTATATAAATTATTTAGGAGTTTTTACAAAAAATTGAAAATAAAAATTTGGAATATAGAAAATGTTATTGAAAATTACAAAGGTAAAATTTAAATAGGAAAATAAAATTTTCATGGAATTTTAAATTTTAATATCAAAACAAGTATTTCCACTAAATCTACAAAAAGGCTCAATGTGGGTAAATTATATAAAATATTATCAATACAATATTTAAAAACATTTATTATCATGGATTAATTATAATGAAAAATTAAATACCTTGATCATATAACCAAGTAGGTTCTTATTAAAGTTCGATGCCCCTGGATTATATTGTGTAGGACCTGGTAGAAATTACAAACACTAAGTGTTTGGTAACCACATAACACTTTGATAATTAAGTTACACTTATATATGAAATTCTATGAGATAATATTCATACAGAATAGATTTTAGTATATAAATATAATTTATTTTGGAAAAGAGTTTTCCACTAGTCAATTAAAAATTCATATCTTATATGACTGGAATAATTGATGACTTAAGTAGGAAAGATTTGATAAGAAAACTAAATTGGAATTAGTACATGCTGAGTTATTAATCTCATCCCACTAATGGATATGATGTAACTAAAAGTGGTCATAATTTTAGTGGGATGACATTTAATAAATTTCCTTATCAAATGATTATAAAATATGATACTCATATGAAAAAACATCTATTGTAGAAAAATGGTATCATCATCATCAAACATGAATTTGAGATCAATATTTGATTATAATATGATGAATTAAAACAACTTATTAGACTAACATATAAACTTAAGAATTATTCTTAAGTAGTAAAATTATATGTGTTATAGATATAATTATCTAGTTAAAAAATATATTATGTCTTCAAACAAATTAATCATAATGCTTAAGTAAATTATAGAAGGATTTAATTGATATTTAAAAGGAAATTTTTAGATAAAATATGACCATAGAAACATTATTTTCTATTCATGTACTCAATATGATTGAGTAAATTTATGAATTAGATACATTATAGGTCACCTTTAAGGCATTTCCTAGCTAGGGAATTCATTATGGAATTATTATTGGAATGGTTTCAATAATATGAATGCGTTCGAGAAACTATTACCCAAAATTGTTTAGGATATGTGAAATGGTCTTGGGATGTTTAGGTTCTAGTTTTGTGTTTACATTAAAAAGGGTTAATTTTTATGATATAAAATAATTTTGGATGGTATAATTGTTAGTCTTGGTCATTGGAACCTCAAGGAGATTACAAGAAAGATGTGTAATATTTCTTTTGGATGGAATTTCCCATAATATCAAGAGGGGTTTTGAGAAAATCTATAGAGAGTACATGTTAGGTATTAATCATATATAATTAAATTCTTCTATTTTAAGGATATATAGTTCTAAATATATGTTTTATAAATATAAAAGTGTAAAAAATCAAGGTATGATTTGATGGAGTTTGTAGTTTGCATTAAATTAGTAGACAAGGTTTATATTATAAATATTTAAAATCTAAAGTAATATTTTAAGATTATATGCATCTATATAAAGGATGTGTATTTTTATATTACTTTATTTATATGATAATATAAGTATTTTATCAAAAATAAGTTTATATGAACCACTTAATATTTGTTTTAATTTAGATCGGCTATGATTCATTAAATTCTAAAACCTGTTTCAGATAAAGAGTGGATAAAAGGGGTTTTATCTAGGATAAAAGTATTTATATATGATATTTGATAAAATATGTGGGAAATATTTCCCAAAACCCATAAATGTCATTATTTTAACGATCATAATGTATTATTTTTATAATACTTCTCCAAACACATAGATTGTTATACAAGATATGATTTTTAATAATTTATTTTTTAAATATTCCCACTAAAGTAAACGATTATTATTGTATACATATATGGTTTTTTTATTAGAATGATATTTTATATAAAATATAGTTTATAAAAGGATAGTGTTATTATTATTAGAAGTAAATAAATTAAATTGAGAAAAATAATATCTAGTTTAGATCATGTTGGTAAATCAAAAAATCTAACAAGTTAAATTTTTTTACAATGATGATATCAAGGAAAAGTTTTTATTTTAAGATTACAAATATGATGATGATATAATTATAAAGGGTTATATATAGGAAGCATGAGTTATTAACATTGTTACATTGGATGCTGTGAAGTAAATTATTTTTAATACTTTTTTAAAGAGTTAAAAATTGAGAATATGATTCCATGTCTCACCATTATTAAAAAATGTTTTTTCATAGATGTTACTCACTAACGGTGTTTATTGGAAGGTTTTATTTGATGTTCACATTGTAACACCCCAAAATGACAAAGGGTTAACTGACTAAATTATATGACTCTTGTGAACAAGTTGCACCTCCCTTTTCGGGAGTCTATCTGATTAGAACTCCACAATTAAGCATGATTGGCTTGGAGTAGTGATCAAGATGGGTGAACTTCTAGGAAGTTTCTCAGGGTGTGTGTGACTATGGAAAAATCACATTGGAAAGGACATGTGTTGGACTATGGGGACAATCATTAGTCAGATGACCCGTTCAGGCACGTGGGTGGGCCTTAGGGTGGGGATCACGTGTCTGTAGTGAAACTAGGGGCACCTGGAGGGATAATACCTGAAGACCATGTTAATGAGGGGTTGTCTATGTTGTAAGTGGGTCATAGTTGTTACATTTTGTGTTAGAGGAGGAACCTAGCCTTAAGTGCAGTATACTGCATTGGATGAGATGTAGGGCCCATAATTAGGGTGTTGTTATATTGGGGGGGGGGTGGATGAATGTAACACCCCATAATGATAAAGGGTTAAATGACTAACTGATAGTGTGATGGACTAGGCCATCTCAAATGGTATTAGTGACAGTGTCTAATTGATGTGCTAGTGAGAATTCTGGGCCATTATAGGGGGTGGATTATAGAAATCCTAAATTGAAGGAGGACGAGCACGAAGCACCCCTTTATAATTCGGAGTGAATACCTCTCCCATCACAAGGCCGTTTCCTAGTATATACATGAGGGATGAATACTAGGGAATGAAAATTGTGTGGGATAGGCCCAAAGAGGACAATATCATGATCGTGGGCTGGACTGATCCGTTACACACATAGATATGTGATAGAAATTATATCAAGATGTAATGAGTTTAATAAAATCCTAAATATATATAAAACATAAGGATTTACTATGGTCTTTCACATGTGATATGAGACTAGTGAATATGTATAATTATTTTAAGTATTATTAAAATGATGTTAAGAATATAAAATATAACATGTTATAAAAAACATTCCAGACTTAATCATTCTTTTATGTTAGATACATATTTACATAAATTAAGATGATAATTAACCTTAATATATGACATTGATTTATCTCTAATTGATGATCATCATATAGAAATCTTGGTTGTGATGAAATTATACGGTTAAAATTGGTGAAATTTTGTATCAGGATATATAATATTCTCAAGAGTCCCAAAAATGTTTATTTTGTTAGCCAACCAATAATTTATACCACATGGAGTGTCATACACTATTTTTTAATTCTATGACATCATTCATATTTAAATTTACATATTACCAAAGGTTAAAAAATATTCCAAACATGGAATCCATTATCCTTGTATACATTCCTTACACCATCCTTGAGGTTGATATAATCAGATTTTGTTTGTTTACATTGTTAATTATTTTATTGGTTGAGTTTAATAAATATGATATTTTACCTCTCTTTTGATGAAAATGAATTTGGGACCCATGGTTGAGATATATTTAAGGAGTGTAAAGTTATACCAAGATAATTGATATATTATTTTCTTATATGTTAGATGAGGGGAATGTGATTTTCTCATCTATTAGGATGAATGACATATGATGTGTTTATCTATCTATTCAGTCTATAATTCGGGAATTGAAAATATATAACTAGTTTTATGATACTGAAAAACTCTTTGTATGGTGGTTACTTTATGTCTTAGAAAAACTGATCATATGATTTTGAATGTATTTATATTTTATATTTTATAGAAACATATATATTTATATACACACACATGTTTGATAAAGATCACTCTATATCCCTTTAAATCCTGACTATCATTAATAATTTTATAGTGGATAACATTTTCTTAAATTTATGAATTTGAAAATTCATATTGTTTTCATCACTATAAAGGTATGTAGGGTCACACTTCAGGGTTATTTTGAGTAGTTATTAAGTTTTCCAAAACATTGAGTGCTTTTATAAATGTTTTTCGAGTTCCACTAAATGATGTTTTGGATATATTTCATAATGTATTGCATATAATGTGATATAAAGTGAAGTTAATGATAAATTTATAAAAGTGTTTTCTAAAAATAAAAAATGAGTATTCAATATAGTTTCACAAGATGTTGGATATGATAATTTATAAATAGAAATGGAATAATGTTTTTGAGGATTTAGTACAAGTAGAATATTGATGGAGATGTGGCTAAAATTCTTTATACATATGATGTATTTGTATATATCATATCGTAAAATAATTATGTATGTCATATAATATGATATTCATGATAATAAGGCATATCATATGTGTTTGTGGGTATATCATTGGATGTGATATAATGATATTCTATCACTATTACCACTACAAAATCCATATCGTAGAATATGATATGCCCATATCATAATTGTTACAATATGTGTTAATCATATTCTATGATTAATGTGTTGGTGGATTTATTCAATAGTATTATTTATTAATAATAATGTTTTCATACAATGATATATAATATATATAAAATTATTTAATTTATCATTAAATGCATGTAGTCAATGTTGGAGGTTGGAAAATGTTTGTAACAACATGCATTACTCAAACATTACATAATATTTTACTAACATTATGGAGTCTGGGTGAGAATACATGAGGCCTATATAAATACATTAAATTAAATAAAAAAGGATTAGAAGAATTTTGTTAATAAAACATATTAAAGATATTTTATTCTTCTTCCTTCACTTTATGGTGTGTTATTATACTATTAAAACAAGGACGATCCACCCTAAAAATTTGATGATTTATTAGTCCACGGAAACCCTTGTAGGAATGAACTCTTGGTTACTTCTTAGTCATAATTATTAATATCATGATTAAATCTAGGATATTTTACCTACATCTATGTAACTTACCCACATGTTCTTAATTTTTGTTCACACATGGTTTCATTTTCATGGGGTTTATTAATTTACTTTTCTTCTTGAATAATAGATATTCAATATTAATAAACCTCACAAAGATAACTTGATTATTGGATTATCCAAATTTGGTTATGATATAGGATTTGGGTGTTTAAGAATTCTAATGATATACAATTTTGGAATTACATGAATTTATAGAATATTGGAGATGGTTTAAGAATATAGAAGGTAATTTGAGGAATTGGGAAAAAATAATTCCTTATTATAGTTTAAACACGTGGTGTTTTTAATTCATTGTGAACTATATTCCATATCGTATAAATATACATCATGGTTTTGGGATATTAACTCATTTCATAATAAAAAATATAACAAAAGTTACATATCACACTATGTTCAAAATTCATGGTAAATAAAAGGAAACAGTTGTAAATATGACATTGATACTATCAAACACATGTAATAAAATAGAGTATACTGGTAAAGAGTAATGAATATGGTGTCGATACTATCCAATATAAGATATTAAATACAAAATTTGGGGATGATATGTGTAATAAGAGTGATGAATGTGTAGATATTGTAAACTATGTTATAAAAACTATTCCATGGTGTCATAATTTTGTTTTGGGATAAATAGTTATATTTTACATAATTAATATCAACACATCTTGTTTAGCATAACTAATAACTTTTTAATATATAAAATGGATTTTTTTTGGATTCTATCGGTTGATATGCTTTGGTTTTTAGAGGTGTTATTGACTAGAGGCCAATACATGTGTGGAAAATCTACACCCAATGTGTTTTTGGAGATATAAAAAGGATTTGAATATTTTAATATCCTTAAAATATATAATGTCTTGAATATATTATAGGATAAATTTTTCGATCTAATGGGACTTATTTAACTACTAGTTTAAAGGGTATATCAGCTTCTACGATTAATAGATTTTTAAAAAATATAAGTAGACCCTATACACTGATCATAGATTTTTGTTTACGAAGAACACTATAAGAACTCATAGTTATAGTAGAAAACAAGGATAAAATAAGTCTAAAGATATGATAGAGGGAAGAGAGCCTATTAAATAAGTATATACATGAAAATTTCATTTAGACTGAGTAATGGAATATCATTTTCCTATCCAACGTTTTGAGATCGAGAGACATTTGTAGAAGAACATTAAAACATCCAATTTTGAAGAAGAAATGAGGGATGTATATGGATATAAACATATAAAATTTTCTTAACATGGAATTTATCTAATCTGGATACTTATTGGAGGAATATGTTATGAAAATAAAATATATATGATAGATATTAGATTAACTCTCCTAAGATAGAGTTTTATATACCATGAGATGAAATGAAGCAACAAGTGAATGAAAATGAAAATCCAAAATTGGATCAATGGTGAATGTTAAAGTTGTTTGATATAATAATTTTGAGAATAACCTTAAGTATATAAATTTTTAAAGATACACTATAATGTAGTACATATATTAGGAGTATGCGTGAATACCAATTTTTTGGTAGTGCAGCATTCTTAAACCATATTAATGGAAGTGGTCCTCATATTGAAGTGTGATTTATTAAAATTTATGTTCACATAAACTATTAATTTGGTCAATTTTAGTATATTGGTACATTATTAATTGTATCCTCCATGGATGTATAATAGTGTGGGTGAACGAAGAAATATTTTAGTTCTTTACTTACATGATATATTTTCTTGTTTATGGGTATTGATTTTTTTACAGATAAAGTTTTTCCACACTTACATGAGAACAGGACCTGACATTGGGAATTATTTATAGATTAATTTTAAATAATAATTCACCCCAATTGACCCCTTCTTAGTGAAGGGATTATGGTTCCAATAAGTGGCATCAATTCATAAGTTCTATTCCATAGATTTCACTATATAATATATGTTTTTTATGTTTATACCACATTTTGATTAATCATTAAAATACCATGTATTTGATGTCTCCAATTATGACATTTAGAAAAAGGATTTTATTTTTTATCTATAGGATTATGGTTATGATATTTTTAAGAGAATATACTATGTAATTGATTTGAAAATTTATGTAGAAATATTTCATTATGTAAAGGCCATGAATATTTTTTATGGATCAATGATACGATATGTTTTCAATTTTTTTTAATTTTTTTACTAATTTTTATATGTATGATACTTTATAAAACATTTTGTAAGAACACATTTAAAATAGATATATTGTGTCTCCCATTATAAGGAGTGAAAGTAAATCCACTGAAGGAGAGTGTCTCAAATGAAAAGGGGAAAAGAAAAAGAATATTTTTAAATAAAATAAAACTATAAATGCAATAAATCAATTTTATTTTCATAATAAATCTTAGAATAACTCATCTATGAAATATTCTTGAATACATTAAATATACATACTTAATGATTGATAGTGATCTTGTTGAGGATTATGTGAAAACACTATTTCATAAATATAAATAAATTTCTTATTGTGAACAATTAGAGATTATTTACTCAAGAAATGTAATTTGAATATTAATAGAGAAAAGTATTATACATCGATAACATAACTGAAATACCAAAATAATTTTTTTAAGAAATTTTAATGACCATAAGAAAATATTTAAAAAATTTCTGAGAAATGAATAATTAAAAAAAATTATTTCATTAGTGAGATTTCTCTAGAATTAGGTGATCAAATGAAAAAAATAAAAGAATCTAAAATAAAATATTACTTTTATAAATAAATAAATTAAATAGGTAATATAATATATAAAAGAAAAAATTTTATAATTAGAGATTATGAAAACTTAATTAAAAGCAAATGAGATAATGATTTTTGAACTTAAGTAGGTAGTTTCTTCTACATAACACGAGGTAAAAAGGATTCCTATGGTGATTATTTTTAGAATATATTGAATTATCATTATAAATATTTTAAAAAGCCTCTTGAAATAGTTTAAATATTAATGTACATGATATCATCAAAAGTCTCAGAGGAACATCTCTCAAGAAAAAGGCCACACCGAATGGAAGTGTTTAAGCTTTGATGTAATAGATATTTCGACATGGATAATTTAACAAGTAGTAATTGATGGGGTAAAAATATAAAATCCATGAATAGGTGTATATTTTATTACAAAATTAAAAATTAAAATTCATAATATATTGTCATAAAGAGGTTATATTTTTATGGAGGCAGGGGACACACCAAGGATGTGTGTATTTATGTCATGGAATTATGAAATAGAATAAAACTAAGAGGAATTTTTCATCATATAAAGGAATATAAGAGGTAATATTTTTTTGGCAGATTCTCTATTCATACAAGCATTGGATATATGGAAAATTATTTTAAAAAAAGTAATTGAAAGATAAATATGGAAATCTATTATCTCTATGATGATGAGAACAAAAATATGGTGGAAGAACAGTACATTTTGATGAAAAATATATTCATGTACCTATTATTTTATTGAAGGAATATGGAGAGTGATACAGATTAACAAGGAATCTTTCATATAATTATGCACATAGAAGAAAAAAAAGTAATATAAATAAATAAGATACAATTACTTTTGAATATAAAAAGGATGAGAATATGTATGAAGACTCACAAGTGATAAAGAAACATAAGGTTTCATTAATGTTATATTAAGAGAAGTCACATGATTAATATATAAGTGGATTAATAAAACCTACTAAAATTCAAGAAATAAAAAAATGAATAAGTACTCTTTCTTAGAGAAAAAAATTGGGGAATAATAAACTAGTGACAAATCTAAAGTGGAGATGTTTTCAAGTGGGATAAATCTTTCATTAAAGGTAGATGATGAGATAATAATTAACTATAAATGATATTTAAAGTCAAGAGATAAATTGTCTATAAGTGGTTTCATTAAAATCAATGACACTATAGAGAATGGAATGTAGTCATTTTTTGGAAATTAATTATAAGAAATTAGCTGAATCACTAAGGCAAACCACATTTTTTACATGAGGATGATATGCTTCACCCCTATCCCAATGCATTTAAATTTTATAACAATATTTGATGTAATGTATGAGTAAGGGGGAGAAATAATAAATAGTGAAGAAACTATTGATGTTAATATAAATATATAATTAAATATAATTTATTATATCATTTAAGGATAAATAATATTATTAAGAGATATTGTAGATATAATTAATGAAAAATTCCAATCCACTAAACAAAGTGGCATATTTTTTGAGCAGATACTATACATATCATGTTCAAAATAGGGGAAAATTCATAGAAAGTGGAATGATACTTAAGTGTTAACTTGATTATTTTTCAACAACATATGCTATATGAAATATTTAAATATGATAATAATCTATTAATCATATGGAGAGATCAATTTTTCACGTGGTACCAATATTTTCTACAGGTGTTATCCAATATAATATAATCTATGTAAAGATTAATATTTTATGAGGGGGGAGAATAAAATGAATAAGTTAAAGTGATAATAACTTACAAGGAGAATGTATTGATTTTTTATAAAGTTATTTTATTATATATTAATGTTCTATAATTTTGTTTTGTAGGATATATATGGTTTCAAAAGGAAGAGATCCCCCATGAGGATGTTTTCATTCAAAAATATGGCAAAATATGCGGAGGAAAAAGGTATTGAGGTAAATTATAACATGACATGGTTTAAAGGATATTTATTACAACTATTATAACCTTTGATATGATCAATATATAAAAACATGTTTTGTATAACCCATAAACTATGTGTTTCATAAGTTTTTATACATATTTTTTGGAATGTGTGATTGGGATCAAAGGGGTAGTGTGACACCCATAAGTCAAAGTAGTGATTAATTTATTTTATTTTATGTCACCTTTGGTAATTGTTATACCCAATATTTTTCAAGCTTTAAATTTTTACTTTTTGGGAATTGATGGTTGATTTACAGTTAGTCTGCATGGTAAGGGGTAACTATGTTTCACCTATATAGATAGAACTATCATGGAGGTGGTTCTATTTTACAAAGTCTCTATATGGTTTTTTAAATCATATAAAGGTAGATATAAATACACATGGCTGAACTTTTCTTTGGAGGATAACTCACAATGTTAGTTCATGGTTTGAGAAACCTTGTGGATTTTCAATAATTACATAAAGTGTGATTTGAATTGTTTCTATATTTTAGTTTTATAGGATTTATCCCTTATCATCTCCCATATGATTCAATCAATGCTTGGGATACATAGAGGATCTCCAAACAAATTCCTACTTGTACTCTTGGCCTATTTATTATGTTTTCTAAGGGATTCTCAAGTAAATCTCCTCTCTTTCTCATATTTCTCTCTTTCTCCCCCCATTTTATTTGTTTTTGGTTCCACTCATGAACCCTAGAGGTATATTTAGACAATTTTTGGTATAGGGTAGACCTAATGTTTGGGATTTTGGTGTCTAAGGTATATAGATGTCATATATATCTTTTATTTTCGTACTTTATATCAAAGGAGACACATTCCAGATTAATTCATCTTCGTTTATGCTTCTTCTATGAAGGAATTTATATGATATTTATTTATTTGGTAATTTAATATGTATATGAGATTACTATAACATCTGTTTGTATAATGTATAAATATATGTCATATCCATTTTATAGTTCTAAATCCTTTATAATATCATTGATATTAACATAAATGTATTTTCACTAAAATTTCCATGATTTGTTGTTTTAAAATGGATTTTATAATGTTCCAAGAATTTTTGAAATTCCTAATATGATACTTGAAATGTTTTTGATGATGTATTTTTTATTTTTATTTGTTTTTGGTTGTTAATGAGTGATAGAAATGTTTTAAAGTAGTCATTTATAAAATGTGAAAGGTATAGGAATACTGAGCCATATTTTAGTGTTAAATCCCATTTGTAACCTTGAATTTTAATTTGTTCTTATTAAATAACCTTTTCCCCCTAAATTTTTTCACCAATTGTGTTGGTTTTTTATCACTAAGGGGTGATTCATATTCCCTTTTTGAGGGAATGTCATTATTTATTTCTTGTATGTATGAATTCTTTGGGGATATTAATTAGGAGGGTGGTGGAGGTGAGGGAGAGTATTTATTATATATTGTTCATTGATCTTGTTTTACCATTCCTATCACCTCGTATTTTCATTCATCAATGGGAAACCCAAGTTCTATTTGGGTGATTTAAATTTATACTACACTGGTTGGTTAAAAGAATTCTTATGTCCGTCTAGTTATGCTTGGAAGTAGAGATAGGAGGGGAGTGCCATTAGTAACGAGTCCAATGTTGGATAGTTTAATGGATTGTGGTTAAGACTCAGCATATACCGAAAATTTTTCTATTATAGAAATTGAAAATAATTTGATGCATCTCACATTAGTGATCTAGTGTAGATTTGATGACACAATATTATTCATTGATGAGTGGTTTACATAGGAGATATACTTATTCTTCTTAATTGTATCTTCCCCTTTCTTATAGTGTTTTGTAACATTATATTTTTTTATTTAATTATCTATTTATGTACTTTTAGTTCCTACTTTATGTTTGTTTCACCCATTTTTTTGAGTCATTTCCTTTAAAAATTCGTTTTCAATGATTTCTAGAAAACCCATTTTGAATAAAAAACCCTAGCATTGGTTTTTAAAGTGGATTTTAATATAGGGAATTTTAATTAAAGATGATATATACCTAATAATGTTTAAAAATTTGTTTTTTTCGTTTTGAGAAATCAAATTAAAAGTCATGAAATGTGATCATGAACATGATTTTTTATGTTCATGTTTAAAAACCATACTTTTGAGTTTTCTTTTAAACTAGAATTTATCGGTTGCCTTATGAAGTGAATTTAATAAATTTAGTAGGTAGTTATATACTATGTTGTTTATTTAACACCTATTTATTTATAGTTCTATGTTTTTTAATTGGAATCAATTTTTTCTCTTGTGGTTCAAGTTGGGTGAGATTGGATGTGGTAAGCAAACAAAAGTTTCATGAAGTTATATTCATGCATGTCTTGAGTATGTTTTATTTTTGGGTATCATTGTATCATCCAAGAAGGATATCCTTGTCTATTATTTCAATTATAATTTTTGTATCTAATTATTCCATGGTGTATTGATTTTATTATGGATGGTGCTTGGTATTCATAAAAATGTGTTGAATTATTGATTTTGGTTAAGACATGTCTGGCATGATCGATTACTTTTTCTTATATGTATTGATATAGTATTGAATAAAAATGTGTGTATGGACCATTAAATTCTCTTATTAGATGTATCTATATAATTTTACATTAGTTTAAGGGTGAAATAATTCCCAAAGGTCGTTCCTATAATTCCGGGGAGCTTGTTTCCAGCTTAGGGGGATAAAAAAATTTCTTTGGGCCTTATAGAGAGTTGGGTCAGGTTCCATGTGGAGGAAAGCTAGGGTTGGTTCATTGAAAATTTTTTATAGTTCCTCGGTTCCTTAAAGACCTAGTTAATTAAGAGTATCCCACTTGATATTTGGGACAAGTCATGGAAGATTAGATAATTATTATTATTGTTGGGACTCAAGAGGTAAGTGTGGGGAGATGTTCATAAAATATTTCTCACATTGATGCTCATGTTTTTAGGGGAAATTTGGGTTTTAATCTTGGTTTTTGTTTTTTATGTTTATTAATGATGTTTTGATCACCTTAGAGAATGTAAGTGATTTTTGGGTTTGTTCTTTGGTTTAGGTTGAAAACAGAGGAGAACTTTAGCTTCATTGTTAGCTCACAAGGCTCGGGAAACCATGTAGTGCCCGGGTCTTCTGGATTTCTAAATTTTAAATATCCTATTTAATAGTTTCCATACCAGTGTGTAAAAATCTTGTATACCCCTATTTCTACATTGATTTAGTTGTTTCCTATTTATTCCATTTATATCCTAAAGTGATACCCATTTATTGGAGATAAATGTAGGAGTGTTTTGATTCTATTTGGACATGGTTCTCATGAACCATGTTTTAATGTTTATGTGGTTATTTTGTTTTGATTTACTTTAAATATTTTTTTTGGTAAGATGGGGTAAAGTTTGTGAAATTAATAATTAATAATTTTGGTTTTATTGATATTTTAAAAAATTAAATTCCCATAGTTTTCATAAAATGTTTAATAAAACAATTGATTCCCTTATGGTGTTTGGGAAATATTTTATCCAAGTGGGATGTTTTTATTTTTTATGTGGTTACTATTAAATGTAATAAATTTTAAAATAGAGTATTTAAAGATTTTAAAAATTAATGAAGGGAATTTTTGTGGAATAAATTAGGAAGGTACTGTAAAAAGAGAATAAAGTTTTGATGAGAACTTATCATATGCTTTGATCTTTAAAATAGGATAAAACTTTTGAATTTTATTTTATGATATTATTTTATTAGATGATGTATATTCCACCATGTTTTAATTTTTTCAAAATATTTAGTTTAGATTATTTTTAAATTGTATTCCTTAGTGGGGGTGTTTTCATAATCCATTGGTCAAGGATGATAACTTTGAAAGAAAGATTTCATTTCTTGTTGTGATATTGATGTTACTTATTTCAGTGATTTATGTTTTGGATTTGATCCCATGTTTATGATGGAAATGTTTGATTTAAATTTTGGGGAATGTGATGGTGTTGTTCATTTCTTGTGATGTTTATATTATGGAAACCAAAATTGTCTAAAATGTTTATTCTATTCAAGAATTTACCTAGACTCATGGTAGAGTGGTTGATGCATAACCTTATATACTCTTAGAACTCATATAAGACTTCTTGAATCAATATCTTCCAAAAATATATGGTAATCATCAATATATAGAATTATTAAGGTATTTTGAAAGTAGTAAGGTGAAACACAATTCTACTAAAACGCCTAAATATTTATAAGAGAGATCTATCAGTTTTAGTCAATTTTATATGGAGGCTACGATACCTTCTTAATTTCAAGAAGGTTTGTCTTGGGATTTATTCTGAATGGTGTCTATCCATTGGTTCTTTACTATGTTTTTAAATGTGATAGATCCCTTTATATTTTTATCCTTCAGCAGGGTATGTGATTAGTTAATGAGTACGTTGATCACATTTTGTAGTTGACCATTTATTCTCTTTAGAAAATTGTCAAAAAATATGAGAAAACCAATTTATTTAGAGATGTTATTTTCTTAGATTTTTGTTCTACTATACAAGCATATATCCTGACATATTTTGAAACGTTTGTTAAGGAGTCCATTCAGAATAATGTTGGGAGGTCTAGGAAACCAGTATTGGGTGATGCCTTGGTTCCTTTTGATGGAAACAAGGGTACATTGATGGGTGGGGAGAAGAAGCATGATGTTACATTTAGTGAATCAAAGATTAATTTTAAAAATAAGAAGAGATTTATCATTCACTTGTAGTGTGGTACTCTAAGGAATTATAAGAACTCATGTTTTAATCCTCGTATAGTTTCCCTCCATTATCATTATTTGAGGAATATTTTGATTTTTTGTATTTTGGGTTCTCAAAAGAGGTATCAAGATTGATCTTCTTGTGGTTGTTCTCTTTTTTTGGTCCTTTAATTTTATGGTTGTAATCAGGAAAGATATTTTAGAGTATCACTTATTATTTGTTTAATCTAATAGATGGTTATTTTATGGAAAATCCCATATGGATGGATTTTAATATCATTTTCTATAGCATGCCTTGTTCTTTTTGGTATGGTTAAGAGTGTTAGTTTTGATGTGCCTTATTTTTTGGTTGAAACCATATTGAGAGTTTTTGTTAATTCCCATTATTTGTGTTGGGATTTTTTGATGCTTGAATAGCCTTGGGTGTATGATTAGGTAACTAGGGTGGGTGATTAACTAGTGGAGTTTACATGCTAGATGGTTTTTGGATTGGGTTAATTTGGATCCACTACATAAGGGTGATTCAGTTAGTGACCCTAGGTTTTCCATTTTTTATGAGAATAAAATTTAGGTCTCATGACATTTGTGAGGATATTTTTGATATTTATTCCTTTTATTTGTTTGGAAGTGCATATGGTTTGGGATTGAGTTTATATTATGGTCTACTAGTTCTTTTGAGGTTGTTTCAGTTGATAGTTTTCTTCGGTACACTATATTAGAGGAATTCTAAATAGTGTCAAGACTCTTCTAGGTATCCTTTACTTCTTTGAACTCTTGGTTTGAGGTCTTTGTTTTAATTGTGCTCAGAGACATTTAAAAAATCCAATTTGTTGTCTGGTTCGATCTTTTTCTTGATATTGGTTATTCGTCTTCAAGGATGGGGTCATGTTAAGATACAATCATTGCCTCATCTCCTTCATAACTTTATTTTTATACCATCTTCTATTTTAAACCACTAACTTTCTAGGGGTTGAAAGTTTTCATGGTGGGGAGAAATATGAAACCCAAATTTAATTGTAGAACTGAATTTGTTTTATTATATGTAATATTTGGTCTCTATGAGACCTTGTGTTTTATGGGTTTTAAATTTTGAGTTTCTAGGATTGTATAGGTATTTCACAATTAGCCGACATGGTTATGGGTAACCATGTGGTGCCCATGTGAATGAGACTTTTAGAGGGATAACTTATATTTATCATCCTCTACATTGTTTTTCAAACCATGTAGTGGGGGATTAGAAGTTGTGAACCTCTTGTTTTCTTTGGGGTATGACCAGCATGGTGGGTTCTTGGTTTGGAAGGCTATGTGGCCAAACAGTGTGGCTTGTCAAAATTCACTAAATGTGTGACTTCACCATTTTCCCTCTTGGAATTTAAGAATATTTATCCCCTCTCTTCTATAATATAATTTCTACAGCCCTTGGGATCTTAGGAGGAGCTCCAAACTTCATCCAAATTTTATTAATGTCTTATTCTTGGAATTTTTAAGTGATTTCATGGAAAATATCATCTCTTCCTCCTCTTTACCCCATTAACCCCCTTAAGTTTTTGTTCTAGTTCCACCCAAAAACCAAAGAGGTCCTGTTTTCCAATTTAGGATTCATGGTAGACATGATATTATGTTTTTTGTCTATGGTAATAGATTTTTTAACTATCTTTACATGGGTACTCACCATTAGAGGTGACACATTCTGGATTGGTTTCTACTTATTCTAAGTATATGTTTTTATGAAATTGTTTCATTTTGGAATTAAATATCTGCTTTATATATTTTTTTTTGGAAAGTATGAATATATGTGATATAAATGTGATGTTTCTAAATCATTTGTTTTAAATTTTGATCTTGGGGTAAGGGTTTTTTTCTTGAAATTCCATGTTTTAATTTTTAAAGGGGAATATATTCTGTGAAAAGCATTTCTAAACTACATATAAGGTTTCTTGAAATAGTTTTGATGGTGTGTGTTAGATTTTTTTATAGTTTTCATTTTAAATGAGTGAAAATATGTTTTGAAGTGGGAGTAGTTATAAAATTGGTAGTTGACCTCAAACCGATATAAAAAGGGTTTCTTTGTAGAATTTCAAATGTTTATTTAAATGGGAGTGTTTTAACCCTTGTTAAAATTCCTTAATGTATATTTTAAATGTGTTTTATGGAAAGGGAAGGTCTTTAGCCTTGTTTTTGTTTTCAAAGAGGAATACCCATGTATTATTGTGTGGCCATGAAATGTTAAATGGATTGTGTGACTCCAATACATTTCTAAAGGATGTTTCAAGTGGTTTTTTTATGAAATAGAAAAGGGCTCAACATCCAGAGCCATGGTTTTTTGTAAAATTACCATATTGAACCTTGATATTTAGTGGTTTCCTGTGAAATAAACTCTTTATTTCCCTATTATATTTTTTCTCCTTGTGTCGGTTCTTTATTAAAAAGAAATGCGCGTTTATCCCTTTCTGAAGGAATGATATTATTTATGTTACAAAAGTATTAATTGTTTGGTTCTATTCATAGTGTGGGTGATTTATGTGAAGTAGAGTATTCCTTATGCCATGTTTTTTGATCATGGTTTAATTTTATCCTCAAATAATTTTGGATTTTTGTAATGGGAAACCTCGGTGCTAAGTGGGAGATCAAAATTTATATTACACTAGGAGGTTTACATATTTTTAGTGTCCCTATAGTAATTCTAGGCACTAGGTCATAGAGGGAAATTCCATTTTCCGTGTGGATAGTTTAGTAGAATGGATGTTTTTTTCTTTGGACTTGGCATATGCTATGATTTGGTTTATGATAGAAATTGATAAAAATTAGTTGTGTCTCACAATAATAATCTTGGGTAGATCCCATGAAACACTCTTTTTTGTTGATCAATTATTTACATAGGTAATATTTATTTTATGATTGATTGTATTTTTCCCTTTCTCATATTATTGTGGAAATTCATCTCATTTATTTTCGTTTCTATCTATGGACATATTGTTCCCACTTTGTGAATGTTTTACGGATTTTATTTAGGTCAATTCATTTAAAGAATGGTTTTCTAAGATGCATGGATGATATATTTCGAATTAAAAACACTTGTGTTTGATTTGAAAGAGATTTTAAATAGTTTATTTTGGTTTAAAGACAATATAAGAGGAAAATATTTTACAATTTCTTTTTTTTCATTTTAATAAATAAAATATAATGTTTTGAAAGGTGAACAGGGAATTGATTTGTTTTTTTCACGTGTTCAGATTTGATAAAAAATAATTTATAGTTATACTTTCAAATTAGAATTTATGAATTACTTTATGAAATTAATTACATATATTTAGATGGTGTCAATTGACTAGGATGTTTTACTCACCCCTAATTATTTCATGTCCATGTTATTTAATAGGACTTATGTTTTTTCATATGGATGATACTAGTTGAGAAGGTAGATTATTAGAAAATAATGTTTACATAGAGCGGGCTTCAATAATGGTGAGTTTATTTTTTTGGTAATCATTGTATCATACAAGAAGGCCATCATTGTAGCTACTTTTATTTATTATTATTATTATTTGATTATTAAACGCTGTATTGTTTTTCTTATTGATGGTGTTGGGTATTTACATGGAGGATCTATATAGAATCCTTAAAGAATTTTCTTGGAAATGACAACAAACCCCAGAATGAGAGATCGTTCTTGACATATCACCAATGATAATAAATCCTCTATATTGAATGATCCATACTCCATGTTGGGTGTTATCTCTTGACTTGTTCCCCCATTCTTAATATCAACAATTAATTTGGACTAATACATGAATATATTAGCCCGTGGTTCAATAATTTTGGGACATATTATATTTGTGGTATTATTTTTTGGAGTTTCATGATTTCCTTCTTCATTCTTCATGCTGATAAGAACGGATTGTGGGTGAAACAAAAAAAGTCAAAGGATCATTCTCTGGCCATTCTTGTTCTTTTCTCCCAATGATTTCTTGAGTTCTTCATTCATTCTTCATCTCCATTATCCCATTTTAAAATCCTATGTTAACAATCGATCCTTGCACCCTATATTCTTCATGAAAAAATCCAAAACCATGGACTTGAGTTTGGCATAACACAATAGAGGAGAGATGGTGGTGGCATGGCTTGTTTTTTCCTAGATGGTGTTTTATAGCAGTGGCCAAGGCCGGAAAGTCCAGGTGAGCTACGATACAGGTCCAAGGGATGTGATAGAGGAGGATGGTAAGGCATACATCAAGGTAGCTAATAGAGGCGAAACTTACCTGGAGGCTGCATGGGAGACGATGAGGTCAGCATGTGCAGACAATGATAGGTGACATCATGCGACTGTTGAAGAGGGCACACAGGGTCTGGGATGTGGAGGCGACATGACACAGAGCGACAGTGGGCTAGGATAGAGCGAAGCAGGATGGGCCTAGTGGGCCCAGGTAGAGATGGACTTGGCCAGGTGGAGAAACCCAACCCAGGCGCAGTGGGCTGGGATTAGAAAACGAGTTAGATCCAGTGGGCCATGTTGAATATGGGTCAGACCCAAGTGGACTGGGATGGGGCTGGGCCATGGTCGACTACATTGTTTGACTGTGATCCGTGGTAGCTCCAGCAACTGCATGACCAAGGAAGTTAGTGGCGGTCGACCATTATGATCAACCGCAACAGCCTAGGGTGATAGACATCCACGTCCAACTATATTGTATGATTTAGTGGTTTTCATGCATTGTATACTTTGTGTTTTTACTTTTAATCATTTTTTGCCAAGAGATGTGTGTGTGAATATGTATAGGTACTTAGGCTAATGCCTCTCATATTTTGGGTATGCCTACTCAAAGATAGTCTCCATCCCCAGGCATAATGAAGTAAGGAATGTGGTAGTCATAGATTAGGACCCTTTGGGATGCGACATGAAAGAGTTATATTAGATGAGGATAGTTTTACTTTTAGACTAGGAGTCTTTGAGGTTGCTTTGTGTTAACAGTGTTTAGTTTTTCAAGTTTGTCTTTTAGGTCAGGGAATCCAGTGTTTGTATGGTAGACAACATATCCATACACCAAGACTCTAAGAACTTTTTTTTTGATTCGGTACAAGGAAACACTGGTTATAGGAAAAGTAATGGTACATGTATAATATAGGATTGGGTTGTTTATTCCATGAAATTCTTGAGTCACCTGTCCATACATACTCTATTGATCATGGTACATTTTGTTTAATAATAGGATGAATCCACATAGACAATCTAGAGACCCGAATCCTGACGTACATTGACGTTACATTACTTTTACAGAATACTTAGTATATAACAAAAACACACACACAAGGATCGTAATAGTTTAGTGTCTTTGGAAACTCGGAATATAATCTTCTAATAGTGGTGATAGATCTTGAACATATCCCATAAAGATCTTCCTTTTTTAACTAAAACCTTTCATTAAATCCTTGGTAAAAGAAAACATATAAGGGTGATCTCAAATTCTCATTAAGGGTAAACAAAAGAAATATCAATCACATCATATTCATAAGAACATAACATTTTGGAAATCTTAGCCTGCAAAAGAGAGCATAATTTCATAACATGGGATAAATTATAGTAGTGAAATGAAATCCTAATAATCATAACTTACAACATGAAACTTTGTGTCATACACACACAATCATAGAGAATCATTTCTTATTAGTCAAGACTCATTGCCAAGACTATCTTAGTGGACAAAGTCCATTTCTGAACCGAGTCACCCTCGTTTCAGTCCTGTTTCACTGAACCGGTATAACCTACCATTCCAGCCATGTCTATATCATGAGATATAAAACCTTTACCCAATGCATTGGAGGGAGATATAGGTCCCACCCATCTCATAATGATACCATTCTTATGTGTGCCACAAAATAATAAACCATACATCATAGAATAACCCATGTAATAAAAATGGGAATCTTAGACATCATGAATTCATAAAACAATTCATATAAGATAAAGAAATTCATAAAAATATTTCCATCACAAAATAATCAAATCAATATAATAATAGGGATAGAAACAGAACCCTATATTATCTTAGATGGAAAATAATTTTGATAAAACACTTGAACTCCATTCTTGAGGAAAATATCCTTTCTACTTCAAAAAAATTTTATTTTCTTAACATGTCATACAATTTTAAACTAAAAGATGTTTATTAAAAATAAACTTGAAAACATGTAAAGGAAGATTCTTGGAAATAATGTTTTAAAAATACATTCATTCCATATAAGATAAAAAAACATTCTTCTCGTACTTTTGTCGGAAAAGTCAAAAAGTACCTCGAATGAAAAACGACAAAAGATTCCTTTCATATCTTTTAATAAAAACCAAACAAAGGGTAAAATTGGATATAAACTATTGTAGAAGGATATAACTATTACATTTTGAGGAAACATGGATGTGGATGATAAAATACACCCTAGTAAATACCAAAGTATAAACAATCTCGGATAAAAATGAGATTGTGATATTTTCCTTACCTTAGGTCCGATTTTATTCGTAAGTGTCCGAACCTCCTGTATAATGATTTAAATAATGTCATTGAATTATTCCAGAATCATACTCATTGTTATGATATCATATATGGTTCACTTATGACTTTATATTACCCTTTCTTTTGTAAATTCCATGTTAAAGAGCATTTTGGGTAAAATTGTTTCATTTTTTGTCAGTGTTTTGACTTGTAATTATTCATATGATTGCTTAGATAATAATTAAATAATTCCAGAATATAAAACATGATTTATATATAATATATATTCAGAATATACATATATATAATAAATTAGTAAATGGAAAGAAATACACCGTTCATGGAGACGGTAGTCCGTACGTACGCATGAACGCTGTTTTCGTTTACTTATTGAGTTGAATGGAATTAAGTATATGACATACATATATATACACATAAGTCCAGTATCATTATTATGTCATATATTTCATTATTACTTATTATATATACTTTATAATCATTCATGAATGGTTAACGTGAAGAATGAATCTCATCGCGTCGTGGAGACGGTAGTCCGTACGTACGCACAAGTGATGATATCGTTCTCATGATCATGGAATTGTATTGAAGTGTATGTATAATATTTCAGAATCAATATCACTTTACAATAATCATATATAGTTATTATGTACACCATTATACCCATCCAAGTAAGGTGGTGGTGGAAAATAGATTACACCACAGCGTGGAGACGGTATTCCGTACGTACGCACGCTTGGTGATTTCGTTTTCCATAGGATGGATAGATGGTGAAATAGGGTTGTTTCATACTTATAATAAAATATCAGTATATTATTGATACTGATGTTTTTACTTCATAATGAAACAACCTAAGAAGAAGAAGTGGAAGAAGAAATAAAGTTGAAAGAATCGGTAACGAACATTACCTCTTCTTTGAAGCACCTCTTTGAGATCTCCTTTTAGGGCACTAAAATTGGCCTTTGAGGAAGACCAGAACCTCTAGGATATTTCTATGGAAGTTTAGAAGAGAATTTGGCAGGGTTTGGCCGAGCTTGAAGGCTCAAAGTGGTGTGAGGAAGAGGGGGAGGAGGTGCCCTTTTATAAGGGAGGAGAGGGGTACCTTTGGAATAACTAAATCTATTATTTTATTATAAAGTCAAATTCGGTTTTAAATAGCTCCAAATTGATTTATTTCCAATCTAAGGTGGGGATGGGTCGCAATCCTCTCATCCAATAGAATTTAGACAAGTTTAGGTTCCTATTTTAACCTTATCATTTATATTTAACTTTAAGTTAGATAATTTTACTTTTACAGTGTCTTCTTGTTTTCTTACATTATAAGGTTAATAAACATACTATATCAAGCCAAACGAACCCCAAGTTGTTTATTATTAATATATATAACCGGATATAAGTCATTTGGCTGAACATTATATTTTTAGGAATAAAATAACAATTAATAATATAATATTTGTTTTAAAAACTATTTTATGTCAATTTTGACACTATTTAGTAATTGATTTTTGTGAAAATAACTACAAAATGATTAGTTCGAAGAAAGTTAATTAAATATATACTAACATGTCATATTTACCTAGAAAATTAGTGGAATTCATAAAAAGTCTCAAATTATTTTTATTTGGGTATTTATAATACCAATTATTCTAATTTTTCAATATTATGGTAATTACTACATCATCATTGTGTCATAAATAAATTAAACTATTTAATGTCTAAAAATTATAAATAAAATATCATTATTTAGGAAATCTTATTAGATTTATAATTAATATTTTAAATCTAATTTATCTTATGTATAACCATATATTATAAATGTTTTAGTAAATAAACTTTGATTTTAACTCTTTTAACTCTTCTTTGAATTAAATAACAGTAAATGTCCTAATCTAATCCAAGTGGGCCTAAATGGTCATATTTTATTCCTAAGTTCGTTTTTGGTCGAATTACAGTTAGCCAATAGAATTAGAACATGTGTTAGGGTAATAATAATATCATTTTTACCCTTAATTACCCTATTTACTTTTAACCGTGGTAAAAAAAAGTAAAAAGTTACTATTCACCAAAAATTATTTCCATCTCATTGAACCACATTTTACTTACTGACATCAACCGTGTCTCTCGGATTTTTGAAATTCCACTCATAGAAGTGGTAAAATTAAGTTTTATGAAAAATTCATTTTTTTTCTACCACTTAGTGTTTTCACTATTCATCAAAAAATGAAAGTTTCTAGAAAAATACCAAAAATTAGGCCTAAGCTATATTTGATATTATGAACTCAAAAATGATGTCTATTTTACTAAATTCAAAACATATTAGTTACATTAACTAATTTAAAAATTAATTCACGTCGTCAAAACAAAGGGCGTGTTTTTGAGAGATAATAACTATCAAAAGATTGACACTTGTTTATAACTTGTTTAAATTTGAAATTACATCCAATGACCAACATTGTATTAAATTGTAAAAATATATTCTAAAAATACTTTAAAACCAATCAAATTAATAATTTATCACTATTAATTATTTTGATTAAAAAGGGTGTTTTTAATTAAAATTTAGTAATTTTCACTATTCATCAGAATATGAAAGTTATCCGAAAAGTACCAAAATTTCACCCTAATCTAATTTCGATATTCCGAATCCAAAAATGAAGTACATTTTGAAAAATAAAATTAAAAAAAAATTTAAAAAGTGGTTATTACTATTCATAACCGCTAGTTTTAATAATATTTTAATAGCATATCGTTGATTAGTGAAACTCGGTATTGCGTACTACACACGCTATCGAGGAAGGTCGCGATTGCGTCTAATGAAAGGCAAGTCAAGGATGCGTGTTGTGCAAGATCCTTTTGGTGTAGCGTAAAACACAAGACATTAATGAAATTAAAAAGAATATTTTTCATAAAATCTTGGGGTGTTACATTCTACCCCCCTTAAAAGGAATTTCGCCCTCGAAATTCGTCGGGGTTTATAAATGGTTTACTATTTGAAATTTTCTTTAATAGAACCCCACATCATAAAAAGGAATACCAAAACCAATCATTAAAAACAAAAGTGTGAAACGTAACGGTTACCCAAATAAACTAATCATTGGGTTTCCACATAGGTGAAAATATAGATATGGAAGAGAAATCTAACCATCATGTTCTGATGGACAGTGGTAGAGAACATGGCTATGGAAAAGCCAGCAATCCCAAATCCATAGATTTGTGATGATATAAGGCACCATATGATTCATCGGATATAAGGGCACTAGGACAACATTTTTGGTTTTCAAGATCGTTTCCCTAAAGTTAATGAAATTGGAATTAGAAGAAATACTTTCATGATTTCGGTATAGTCTCACCGTTGGTCGTTCTTTGGACAATTTACACTTCATCTCTTAAATAAATGAAGTTGAATTTGTCATTCGTGATGTGTTAGCAGATCATGTGATAGAATGATGGGTTATTCCATCTGTCTCAAACAAAAGGTTAGAAAAGTTATCAAAAAATACATAAGTCCATCTATAGTGAGATTAATCATATATAGTTCCTAAAATGGACTTATACTTCATATATCATACTGCTTAATATAATAAAACTAGTTTCTACTAAACAGAGACTTCCTGTAGGCCAGTGGTAGGCGATAAAGGCCAGTCGCACTTCGGTTGTGGGTTCGATTCACACAGCATTGTCCGGCGCGATGGGATGTCGCCCATCCTACAGGTTGTCCATTTTCTAAAACTATATTACTATAACATCCCATCAATAATATCGAAAAACTTCTATCCTAAAAAAATACTAACTTATGTCCAACATAATCCATTCCAATCTTTAGGCTTATCCATAATACTGCAGTCCACTCTCATAATATAGCGAAAATGATTACCAGATATTTAATACCATCGTTGATCCCCATATATCATAAGATATGTCTTGTTGGTCAAATTACAAACATGTGAATACCTTAATCATGTATTCTCTTGAAGAATGAATACCCATTGAACCTTAGTGAAAACATGAATGCAGTAAAAAGTTAACTCTTTCCACATACCAAAATCCAAAAATTCTATATACTCAAACCATGATATAACCTTCTCCTTATATCAATCATGGGCTCATGAATACATTTAATTTTCTCCTTATCCCTTCATTATGCGCATATCATCTGCATTCCAAAAATATCTGAATAACCTTTCATGGATACTGGTAACATTAATCATACACTTTCAAAACTCAAGGAAAGACAACAGTGTAACAATCCTTAGATGTCTCTTTATTGCATAGTACCATGAGATTACTTATACAACATTACACATGATAAACATGTAATCATTCCACTACATTCTTAAACCATTGACCGAGCTTCAACAATTAGTTCATCTCACATATCATTTGTAGTCTCTTCATCATCATCCATATAAATACTACCCAAACGACCATACCGATTCTCTTGATGAGACTTTCCCTTAGGGCATTGGTTTGCATACTACCCGTACATTCCACATTTAAAACATTTAACCATTGTTGATGTCATAGAAATACCATTATCCTCATCCTGGTGTTAACTAAACCTTTTACTTTGCACTTACTGGCTTTGTGTCCTTCTTTTCCACACCCAAAGCATCTTCCAGTTCCTTTGAAACATTCTCCTTGATGCCTCTTCCCACATGATTTACATAGGGGAAATTGAACTTTCTTTCCTCTATGATCATCATGAAACTCCATCTTTCTCTTATTAGCCAAGTCAGGAAACTTAACAAATTTTACTTTATTGATCATATTATGAGATAGCTGATTCGGCATAATAATGATGACTGGACTTCCAAATCCCATTTCATTTGGTTGCTCATGAAGAATATCATTCCATTGTCCATCATATCCTCCAATATCGTGAATCATCTTGTTTCCAGCCATTTTCTACAACCCAAAAAGAATAGTGTGAGAGGAAAAAATAATGCTAGGGAAAACAACATAGTAAAGGGGGAGTACCTTCAATATCTAACATCTTAGGTTTAATTCTAAGATCGTTAGCGCAATTCTAGGACTATAACCTATACTTATACTTATCCTTAGGGACATCCCTAGAAATTCCTTAGAAATATCTCTAGGGATCTCACTAACGTTTTCGCATCCTAGTTTCCAGAGGTTGACTAAACTTTTCCTCTGATACCAACTGTAGAGACCCTAATCCTGACGTACATTGACATTACATTACTTTTGCGGAATACTTAGTACATAACAAAAACACACACACAAGGATCGTAGTAGTTTAGTGAATTTGGAAACTCGGAATATAATCTTTTAATCGTGGTGAATGATCTTCAACATCTCCCATAAAGATCTTCCTTTTTTTACCTAAAACCATTCTTTATATCCTGGGGAAAAGAAAACATAAAAGGGTGAGCTCGAATGCTCAGTAAGGGTAAACAAAAGAAATATCAATCACATCATATTCCTAAGAACATAACATTTTGGAAATCTTAGCCTCCAAAAGAGAGCATAATTTCATAACATGGGATAAATCATAGTAGTGAAATGAAATCCCAATAATCATAACATACAACCTGAAACTTTGTGGCATACACACAAAATCATAGAGAATCATTTCTTATTAGTCAAGACTCATTTCCAAGACTATCTTAGTGGACAAAGTCCATTTCTGAACCAAGTCACCCTCGTTTCAGTCCTGTTTCACTGAACCGGTATAACCTACCGTTCCAGCCATGTCTATCTCATGAGATATAAAATCTTTACCCAATGCATTGGAGGTAGATATAGGTCCCAACCATCTCATAATGATACCATTCTTATGTGTGCCACAAAATCATAAACCATACATCATAGCATAACCCATGTAATAAAAATGGGAATCTTAAACATCATGACTTCATAAAACAATTCATATAAGATAAAGGAATTCATAAAAATATTTCCATCACAAAATAATCAAATCAATATAATAATAGGGATAGAAACAGAACCCTATATTATCTTAGATAGAAAATAATTTTGATAAAACACTTGAACTCCATTCTTGAGGAAAATATCCTTTCTACTTCAAAAACATTTTCTTTTCTTAACATGTCATAAAATTTTAAACTAAAAGTAGTTTATTAAAAATAAACTTGAAAACTTGTAAAGGAAGCTTCTTGTAAATAATTTTTTAAAAATACATTCATTTCGTATAAGTTAAAAAAACATTCTTCTCTTACTTTTGTCGGAAAAGTCAAAAAGTACCTCGTACGAAAAACGACAAAAGATTCATTTCTTATCTTTTACTAAAAACTCACAAAAGGGTAAAATTGGATATAAACTATTGGAGAAGGATATAAATATTACATGTTGAGGAAACATGGATGTGTATGACAAAATACACCCTAGTAAATACCAAAGTATAAACAATCTCGGATAAAAATGAGATTGTGATATTTTCCATACCTTAGGACCGATTTGCTTCGTAAGTGTCCGAACCTCCTATATAATGATTTAAATAATGTCATTTACTTATTCCAAAATCATACTCATTGTTATGATATCATATATGGTTCACTTATGACTTTATATTACCCGTTCTTTTGTAAATTCCATGTTAAAGTGTATTTTGGGTAAAATTGTTTCATTTGTCGTCCGTGTTTTGACTTGTAATTATTCATATGATTTCTTAGATCATAATTACATAATTCCAGAATATAAAACATGATTTATATATAATATATATTCAGAATATACATATATATAATAAATTAGTAACTGAAAAGAAATACACTATTCATGAAGACGGTAGTCCGTACGTACGCATGAACGTGGTTTTCGTTTCCTTATTGAGTTGAATGGAATTAAGTATATGACGTACATATATATACACATAAATCCAGTATCATTATTATGTCATATATTTCATTATTACTTATTATATATACTTTATAATCATTCATGAATGGTTAACGTGGAGAATGAATCTCATCGCGTCGTGGAGACGGTAGTCCTTACGTACGCACGAGCGATGATGTCATTCTCATGATCGTGGAATTGTATTGAAGTGTATTTATAATATTTCAGAATCAATATAACTTTAAAATAATCACATATAGTTATTATGTACACCATTATACCCATCCAAGTAAGGTGTTGGTGGAAAATAGATTACACCACGGCGTGGAGACGGTATTCCGTACGTACGCACGCGCGGTGATTTCGTTTTCCGTAGGATGGATAGATGGTGAAATAGGGTTTTTTCATACTTATAATAACATATCAGTATATGATTGATACTGATGTTATTACTTAATAATGAAAAAACCTAAGAATAAGAAGTGGAAGAAGAAATAAAGTTGAAAGAATCAGTAATGGACATTACCTCTTCTTTGAAGCACCTCTTTGAGATCTCCTTTTAGGGCACTAAAATTGGTCTTTGAGGAAGACCAAAACCTCTAGGATATTTATATGGAAGTGGAGAAGAGAATTTGGCAGGGGATGGCCGAGCATGAAGGCTCAAAGTGGTGTGAGGAAGAGGGGGAGGAGGTTCCCTTTTATAAGGGAGGAGAGGGGTACCTTTGGAATAACTAAAATTATTATTTTATTATAAAGTCAAATTCGGTTTTAAATAGCTCCAAATTGATTTATTTCGAAGATAAGGTGGGTATGGGTCTAAATCCTTTCATCCAATATAATTTATACAGGTTTAGGTTCCTATTTTAAACTTATCATTTATATTTAACATTAAGCTAGATAATTTTACTTTTACAGTGTCTTCTTGTTTTCTTACATTATAAGGTTAATAAACTTACTATATCAATCCAAACGAACCCGAATCTGTTTATTATTAATATATATAACCTTATCTAATTAATTTGGCTGAACCTTGGATTTTTAGGAATAAAATAACAATTAATAATATAATATTTGTTATAAAAACTATTTTATGTCAACTTTGACACTATTTAGTAATTGATTTTTTTGAAAATTATAACAGAATGATTAGTTCGAAAAACATTAATTAAATATATACTAACATGTCATATTAACCTAGAAAATTAGAGGAATTCATAAAAAGTCTCAGATTATATTTATTTGGGTATTTATAATATCAATTATTCTAATTTTTCACTATTATGGTAATTACTGCATCATCATTGTGTCATAAATAAATTAAATTATTTAATGTCAAAAAATTATAAATAAAATATCATTATGTAGGAAATCTTATTATATTTCTAATGAATATTTAAAATCTAATTTATCTTATGTATAAACCTATATTATAAATGTTTTAGTAAATAAATTTTGATTTTAACTCTTTTAACTCTTCTTTGAATTAAATAATAATAAATGTCCTAATCTAATCCAAGTGGGCCAAAATGGTCATCTTTTATTGCTATGTTTATTTCTGGTCGAATTATACTTATCCAATAGAATTAGGACATGTGTTAGGGTAATAATAATATCATTTTTACACTTAATTACCCTATTTACTTTTAACCGTGGTAAAAAAAGTAAAAATTTACTATTCACCAAAAATTATTTTCATCTCATTGAACCAAATTTTACTTACTGACATCAACCGTGTCTCTTGGAGTTTTGAAATTCCACTCACAAAAGTGGTAAAATTAAGTTTTATGAAAAATTCATTTTTTTTACTACCACTTAGTGGTTTCACTATTCATCAAAAAATGAAAGTTTCCAGAAAAATACCAAAAATTAGGCCTAAGATATATTTGATATTATGAACTCAAAAATGATATCTATTTTAAAAAATTTAAAACATATCATTTAAATTAAATAATTTAAAAATTAATTCCCGTCGTCAAAACAAATGGCGTGTTTTTTAGAGAGATAATAACTATCAAAAGATTGACAGTTGTTTAAATGTGAAATTACATCCAATGACCAACATTGTATTAAATTGTAAAAATATATTCTAAATATACTTTAAAACCAATCAAATTAATAATTTATCACTATTAATTATTTTGATTAAAAAAGTTGTTTTTAATTAAAATTTAGTAATTTTCACTATTCATCAGAATATGAAAGTTATCCGAAAAGTACCAAAATTTAACCCTAAGATAATTTCGGTATTCCGAATCCAAAAATGAAGTCCATTTTGAAAAATATAATTTAAAAAAATTAAAAAAGTGGTTATTACTATTCATAACGGCTAGTTTTAATAATATTTTAATAGCATATTGTTGTTAGTGAAACTCGGTATTGCGTACTACACATGCTATCGAGGAAGGTCGCGATTGCGTCTAATGAAAGGCAAGTCAAAGATGCGTTTTGTGCAAGCTCCTTTTGGTGTAGCGTACAACACAAGAAATTAATGAAATTAAAAAGAATATTTTTCATAAAATCTCAGGGTGTTACAGACAACCATCCATGATTCTATTTCATGATCACAAGGATGGTATTCCAAACTACAAGGTATCATTACATGGGCCTATACTAAAGATAGCACCTCTGGGTGGTTTAGCAGCTATACCACCACTAGTCGAGCAACATTTACTAACAGTATTACCTGCTGAGGATGCAACCAGAATGAGTGCATTGCACAACATTTAGAGGCAGTGACCTCCCAGGTTTTGAGGTGAGCCGAACCCTCAGGAAGATGAGGATTTGTTGGAGCCGGTTACTCGTGTCGTCCGCGTTGCAAGGACGCATTACGACTAGATGGAAGTCCTTGGAAAGAGACTTTTTTTAGGGATTTGTAGGGAAATTGTTGATTTTATTGACCTAGAAGCATGATGAGACAACTCTCTCCTGGGTATACATTGAGAATATCTTCAGAGATGAGTTATTTCTAACCACATTGGTTTTGGTGCTCATACAAGAGCTTTTGAATCAGCAACAAGTCAGTTAAAATGTGGTAGCGTATTTGATGATATTTTCATATAATTTACGCTACCCTACATATATGTTATGAGAACCATTTTAGGGATCAGACCTTAGAGTAGGGATTACATTGGGAGATCAAGTAATCCATGATTTCCCATAGAAATCATACTAATGTAGGGGTACGCGAGTGAGCCCTGATAGTGGAGAGATTTCTTGTGGAGAAGGTATTGGAAGTGTGAGCAAACAAGAGGAAACAGGTATTTGAGACCTCAGTAGAAGGAATCCCATGAAAATCATAGGGACCCAATCAGTTCATGCGCTTTGGGAGATGATACCAGGATAAAGGATCATTGGGATGATGCTACTAGGGTGGTTTGAGTCAGTTGTGGGAGAGGTTGTGTTACTCGTGCAGTGATCAGTGAAATATATAAGGATATTGCCCAACCCATCTTAGGTTCGATCAGTATATGCTCGAGTGTCCACCAAGGAAGAGCTGGAGGCGGGAGGATGGTGGTTCGTAGGGTAGAAGAAGTGGTAGGAAGAAAGGAAATGAGACATGAGGTGGTCAGAGGTTTGAGCTATTACAACCACCACCACTAGGTGGTCCACAACAAGCTCTGAGGTCTATTTGACATTGAGGAGGCCAACTACGGGAGATAGAGACCTATGAACCCGAGGCTCCATGAATTATTAGATGGCTAATCTATATTCTTTCGATCATATCTACAGTTTTGATAGACACAGGTTCTAGTCATACGTTTCATACCACAGATGTTGTTCGCGACTAAGAGATTCCGCTTGAACTGTTGACATGACCCGTACTCTTAGAGAATCTTACAGGAGGAGATTTTATGATCACACACTGATGCTACCAGCATGAAATTAATCTTTGGGGAAAGTGTTTCAGTTGGGATCTATTGTTAGCGGTGTCGAGTCCTTACAATGTCAATCTCGGTGTGGACTTGTTATCCATAGTTCATGATCTGAGTGACTGTTTTACACCCAGAGTGTGGTGTGTTCACTGTGATGGGACCATGTTTTCAATTTTTTTGAAAAGGAAATATATGAAATTCATGATGGAATCACACATATGACGGTGCAATCAGTTACTCCTCAGTTGGATAGCCTCACCCTCAGTGTAGTGGATGACATGAGTCCTCAGTTTCCTGCAGTGGTGGAGGATTTTGAGGACATATTTGTTGAGTATGTTATAGGATCACCTACCCACAGGTAGGTAGACTTCTTCACTGATCAATACACTAGTATGACATCGATATCTACACCTTCATATTGTATGGATCCCACACTACTTTGTGAGTTGAGGGTGTAGTTGGAGAACTTATAGAGGAAGGGATTCATGAGACCTAGTGTTTCATCCTCGGTAGCTCCAAATTTTTTTCCAAGAATGTAGACAGATGTTTAAGGTTGTGTGTTGACTTATATAACGTGAACCATGTGACTATGAAGAAAAATTATCCACCACTATAATCGATGACCTCTTTGATCAGGTGAAAGGGGAACTGTGGTTCTCAAAGATCGACCTCAGGTCTGGATATCACTAGTTGTGAGTTTAAGATAAGGATATACTGAAGATGAATTTCATATGACATTATGGTCACTATGAGTTGATGATTCCATTTCTAATAAAGAACCCCAAAGCAGTGTTCATTGGACTCTTGAACTATATCATTCAGTCTTACTTAGATCGGTTCATGGTGGCCATCATTGATGACATCCTTGTGTACTCAGTTCCAAATGTGGAGCATGGGAGACACTTGAGGATGGTCTTGGAAACACTCTGAGAGAACAATTTTTACAGGAAGCTCTCAATGATTCAGTTCAAGGGAGGTCCATTTTATAGGAAATTTTATTTCAATGGATGGATTTGTAGTGAGTCCAGTGAATATTGAGGCGGTTCTTTTTTGGGATCCACCCAAGTGTGTTACCAAGGTGTGGAGTTTTGTTGGTTTGGATTGGTACTATTGGAGGGTTGTACCCAATTTTTCCATAGTGTTAGCATCCTTGATAGCATTGACATGTATAGGAAAACCGTTCCCATGGATAGATAATTTCCATGATAGTTTTCAGCAGTTGAGTTAGAAATTGACGACTGTTCCCATATTGAGATTCCTAGAGGAGGGTACCGAGTACATAGTGTTATGTGATGAATCAAGAACTGAGCTTAGTTGTGTCCTGATGTAGGGGAAAACAATGATTTTTTATGTTTCATTCTAGTTGATACCATATGAGCAGAACTACATGACCCATGATCTTTAGTTTGCAGTAGTAGTCTTTTCTTTGAAGATGTGGTGACACTACTTGATGGGCGAGTAGTTTTTCATCTAATCTAACCACAAGAGTCTCAAGTATATCTTCTCTCAGATGGATATGATCTTTAGATAGATGAGATAACTAGATTTCTTCTCGAACCATGACTTTAGAAATTTCTATACTCCTGAGAAGGGGAAAATGGTGGCAGATTCTCTCTACAAGAGATCTAGTTTTCTGTTGCTGAACTAGGCATTTGTGTTGGGATTTTTTGATGCTTGAATAGCCTTGGGTGTTTGATTAGGTAACTAGGGTGGGTCATTAACTAGTGGAGTTTACATGCTAGATGGTTTTTGGATTGGGTTAATTTGGATCCACTACATGAGGGTGATTCAGTTAGTGACCCTAGGTTTTCCATTTGTTATGTGAATCAAATTTAGGTCTCATGACATTTGTGAGGCTATTTTTGATATTTATTCCTTTTATTTGTTTGGAAGTTCATATGGTTTGGGATTGAGTTTATATTATGGTCTACTAGTTCTTTTGAGGTTGTTTCGGTTGATAGTTTTCTTTGGTACACTATATTAGAGGAATTCTAAATAGTGGCAAGACTCTTCTAGGTATCCTTTACTTCTTTGAACTCTTGGTTTGAGGTCTTTGTTTTAATTGTGCTCAGAGACATTTAGAAAATCCAATTTGATGTCTGGTTCGATCTTTTTCTTGATATTGTTTATTCGTCTTCAAGGTTGGGGTCATGTTTAGATACATTCATTGCCTCATCTCCTTCATAACTTTATTTTTATACCATATTCTATTTTAAACCACTAACTTTCTAGGGGTTGAAGGTTGTCATGGTGGGGAGAAATATGAAGCCCAAATTTCATTGTAGAACTTAATTTGTTTTATTATATGTAATATTTGGTCCTTATGAGACCTTGTGTTTTCTGGGTTTTAAATTTTAAGTTTCTAGGATTGTATAGGTATTTCACAATTAGCCGACATGGTTATGGGTAACCATGTTGTGCCCATGTGAATGAGACTTTTAGAGAGATAACTTATATTTATCATCCTCTACATTGTTTTTCAAACCATTTAGTGGGGGATTAGAATTTGTGAACCTCTTGTTTTCTTTGGGGTATGACCAGCATGGTGGGTGCTTGGTTTGGAAGACCATGTGGACAAACAGTGTGGCTTGTCAAAATTCACTAAAAGTGTGACTTCACCATTTTCCCTCTTGGATTTTAAGAATATTTATCCCCTCTCTTCTATAATATAATTTCTACAGCCCTTGGGAGCTTAGGAGGAGCTCCAAACTTCATCCAAATTTTATTAATGTCTTATTCTTGGAATTTTTAAGTGATTTCATGGAAAATATCATCTCTTCCTCCTCTTTACCCCATTAACCCCCTTAATTTTTTGTTCTAGTTCCACCCTAAAACCAAAGAGGCCATGTTTTCCAATTTAGGATTCATGGTAGATATGATATTATGTTTTTTTTCTATGGTAATATATTTTGTAACTATCTTAACATGGGTACTCACCATTAGAGGTGACAAATTCTAGATTGGTTTCTAGTTATTCTAAGTATATGTTTTTATGAAATTGTTTCATTTTGGAATTAAATATGTGCTTTATATTCTTATTTTTTTTTGGAAAGTATGAATATATGTGATATAAATGTGATGTTTCTAAATCATTTCTTTTAAATTTTGATCTTGGGGTAAGGTTTTGTTTCTTGAAATTCCATGTTTTAATTTTTAAAGGGGAATATATTTCTGTGAAAAGCATTTCTAAACTACATATAAGGTTTCTTGAAATAGTTTTGATGGTGTGTGTTGGATTTTTATATTTTTTTCATTTTAAATGAGTGAAAAATATGTTTTGAATTGGGAGTAGTTATAAAATTGGTAGTTGGCCTCAAACCGATTTAAAAAGGGTTTCTTTGTTGAATTTCAAATGTTTATTTAAATGGGAGTGTTTTAGCCCTTGTTAAAATTCCTTAATGTATATTTTAAATGTGTTTTATGGAAATGGAAGGTCCTTAGCCTTGTTTTTGTTTTCAAGGAGGAATACCCATGTATTATTGTGTGTCCATGAAATGTTAAATGGATTGTGTGACTCCAATACATTTCTAAAGGATGTTTCAAGTGGTTTTTTTATGAAATAGAAAAGGGCTCAACATCCTGAGCCATGGTTTTTTGTAAAATTACCATATTGAACCTTGATATTTAGTGGTTTCCTGTGAAATAAACTCTTGATTTCCCTATTATTTTTTTCTCCTTGTGTCGGTTCTTTATCAACAAGAAATGCTTGTTTATCCCCTTCTGAAGGAGTGATATTATTTATGTTACAAAAGTATTAATTGTTTGGTTCTATTCATTGTGAGGGTGATTTAAGTGAAGAAGAGTATTCCTTATGCCATGTTTTTTTATCATGGTTTAATTTTATCCTCACATAATTTTGGATTTTTGTAATGGGAAACCTCGGTGCTAAGTGGGAGATCAACATTTATATTACACTAGGAGGTTTACATATTTTTAGTGTCCCTTTAGTAATTCTAGGCACTAGGTCATAGAGGGAAATTCCATTTTCATTGTGGATAGTTTAGTAGAATGGATGTTTTTTTGTTTGGACTTGGCATATGCTATAATTTGGTTTATGATAGAAATTGAAAAAAATTAGTTGTGTCTCACAATAATAATCTTGGGTAGATCCCATGAAACACTCTTTTTTATTGATCAATTATTTACATAGGTAATATTTATTTTATTATTGATTGTATTTTTCCGTTTATCATATTATTGTGGAACTTCATCTCATTTATTTTCGTTTCTATCTATGGACATATTGTTCCCACTTTGTGAATGTTTTACTGATTTTATTTGGGTCAATTCATTTAAAGAATGTTTTTCTAAGATGCATGGATGATATATTTCGAATTAAAAACACTTGTGTTTGATTTGAAAGAGATTTTAGATAGTTTATATTGGTTTAAAGACAATATAAGAGGAAAATATTTTACAATTTCTTTTTTTTCATTTTAATAAATAAAATATAATGTTTTGAAAAGTGAACAGGGAATTGATTTGTTTTTTTCACGTGTTCAGATTTGATAAAAAATAATTTCTAGTTATACTTTCAAATTAGCATTTATGAATTACCTTATGAAATTAATTACATATATTTAGATGGTGTCAATTGACTAGTATGTTTTACTCACCACTAATTATTTCAAGTCCATGTTATTTAATAGGACTTATGTTTTTTCATATGGATGATACTAGTTGAGAAGGTAGATTATTAGAAAATAAAGTTTACATAGAGCGTGCTTCAATAATGGTGAGTTTATTTTTTTGGTAATCATTGTATCATACAAGAAGGCCATCATTGTAGCTACTTTTACTTATTAATATTCTTATTTGATTATGAAACACTGTATTTTTTTTCTTATTGATGGTGTTGGGTATTTATGAAAATGGGTTGAATCATTGATGTTTGATATGACCCATTTGGAATACTTGTTAAAATTTAGTTAGGTTTATTGATATATTATAGTCATCCAATGTAAGGGAAGTCCATGTCAAATTATCGGTATATGCTCCAAAGTCATTTAACACTACTTTTATGAAAACATTGTAACTAAATGTGTTTCCTATGATTCCTATGTAATTGTTTCAGCCTATGGGGATTAATAACACTCTTTTGTTCTTATGGAAAGCCAGGTAGGATTCCAAGTATATGGAAACCCAGGTTGGTTCATTAGAAAATGATATTAGAGACTGGGTTGATTAAATTACTAGGTTCTCAAGAGTAAAACTCTTATTTTTTGAGGCGTTTCATGGTATAATGGAGAATTAGGAATGTTATTTGTAATTGAGAGGTTGATTCATGGAAAACATTAGGAAATATCTCTCACATTGATCTTTATGTTACAAGGGGTAATATGGGTTTTGTTCTTGAGTTTTTGGTTTTCTTATTTGTATTGATGATGTTTTGATCCCATTTTATAATATAATTTATTTTACTGGATCTCTTTTGGGGTTTTGGATGAAAATGAAGGAGAATTTGAGCTTAAAGATTATCTTGAAAACTTCTGAAATAGTGTTGTGCTCATGTGGTTTGGGTCTATCGCCTTCATAGATCTTGTTTCATAGATGGTGTATGGTTTCCCAACCCATGTAGAAAAACTATGCACAACCATGTGTCTTATTCAATTGAGTTTTTTTTACTCCTCTTGATTATGTATTTCTCCTAACATGGCTATCACTTTTTAGAGGTGAATTATGTAGTGTTTTTATGCAATTTGTATGTGGTTAGTTGGAACGTTGTTTGAAGGTTTGTGCAGTTCTTTGGTTTTGAATGATTTTAAAGCCTTTTTTAAAAAAATGGTGTAAATTTTATAAAATTATTAACTTTAGAACATGGTTTTATGGGTTGATTGAAAAAATGAAATACCCATTGTTTTCGTGAAATGTTTTCTAAAAGAATTGATTTCATTTTGTTTTTTGGGAATTTGTTTTTCAAAGTGTGGTGTTTTGAATTTTTTTAAGTGGGATTTCTAAAAAATAATTTACTTCAAACTATAGTTTAGAAAGTTTTTAGGGTAAAAATGGGATTTTTTGAAAAAAATTTGAAAGGTGTTTTAAAAAGGTAATAAATTGTTTATGAGAGTTATCCAGATGCTTTGGTATTCAAAATAAAATAGAAATTTTGAAAAGAATTTGTTACATTATCTGTATAGATGATGTGTGTTACACCATGGTTTAATTGTTTCCAAATATTGAGTTTCAATTTGTTTTCAAGAAAATTCCTTAGTTGAGGGGGTTTTCAAAATTCCTTGGTGAAAGTTGGTGATTTTGAAAGAAACTTTTATTTTCTTGGTGTGAAATTGATGTACCTTATTTTAATTATTTATGTTGTGGATTTGATCCTAAGTTTAAGATGGGATCATTTCATTTATGTTTTGGGTAGTGAATTAGCATAGTTCATGTATAGTGTTGTTTATAATATTCCTCAAATAGTAATAAAAAGAGATCCTTAAGATCTAGAATCTACCAAAACATTAAGAAGAGTGGTGGACACAAAACCTTCTTTGTTATTAGACCCCATCTATGATTTCTTGAATTATAATATTCCTTCCTTATATAGTATTCAAGGGTAAATATAAGTATTAAGGTGGTTATAAAGGATTTCAATGGTCCATAATTCTCATTGAACACATGAAGCTTCACAAGATAGAGTATACATGAGATTTTTTATTGGTTATAAATTATTTTTTAGGAGTCTGTAATACCTTTTCATTTTCATGAAGGTTTTTCTTGGGATTTTTTTAGGATAGTGTTAATCTAGTGGTTCTTTCAAAGGTTGTGAGTATAAATAGATATATTTAGTTCGTGAGCCTTTATCATGGTGTGTGGTTAGTGTAGAAGTATGTTGATCACTTATCATAGTTGCTCATATTTTCTCCGAGGACGGTTGTAAACAAATCATAGAAAGATAATTTCTTAGAAGGTGGTATTCACATAGATTTTGGTTTGGTTATACTTATATTTGGACTGACATATTTTTAGGAGGTTATTGAGGAGGTTATTCATATAAAAGATTTCATGTCTAAGTAACTCGTAGTTGGTGATATCTTGCTTCCATATTATGGGAATGAGGGTAACCTAATGGGTGAGGAGTATAAGAAGGATGATTTAGGTATAGAAGTAAAGATTACTTCTCACATAAAGAAGTTATATATCATGTGGTTCTAATGTAGGGATCCATGAAATTATAATCCCTACCATTTTGAGAATACTATATTTTTCCTCTCTTTTAGCCACTTGGGTCATCATTAGAAGTTTTATTTGTTAGGTTTTCATAAATAGTATCTAGTTTGATATTCTTATGGTTGTTGGCTTATTTTGGGAGATTTAATTAAATGGTTATAATCAGGTTTGATATTTTAAACCATTGGTTGTTGTTATTTGGAATCTAGTAGATGGTTCTTCGATGGAATCGCCCTTATAGATGAATTTTAATGAGTTTTTCTCCCCAATTACTTGTTCTTTTATGGATGGTTGACGGTGTTTGTTTTAATTTTCTTAAATGTTTGGGAGAACCTATCTTGAGGGTTTTTGGTTTTCTACCTTTTTTTGTGTTTAGATCTTGAATTTATCATTTTCATGACATGAGAAAAGGCCCTGGTTTCACTATTGAGTAAATAAGGTGGGTTATTCACCAGCTGAGTTTGTAAACTAGCTTGTGTTTGGATTGGAATGTTTTGGATCCACTATATGAGGGTGATCTAGTTTGTAAACCTAGGTTTTAAATGAGTTTTGTGGCCTATGTTTAGGTCTCATGTTTTTCTTTGAGGTTGTTTTCGTGTGTTATTACTTCTGTTGGCTTGTACATGCTTATGGTTTGGGAGTGAGTTTCTAACATGTTTTCCTGGATGTTTTGAGGATTCACATCTTCATAGTTTTATATTGTTCCGCCATATTTGAGGAACTATAACTTGTGTAGATACCATGGTAGGAATACTTTCCCTCTTAGGACTCATGTTTTAAGGTACTTGTTCTTGTTATGCATTGATAAATCTGGAAAATTATTATGGATGTTCAATTTTATCATTTTTAGGATCTTGGTTGTTCAAATTTAAGGTTAGATTATACTAACCAGTTCTATTTTATTCATCTCATTCATAAATTTAATTTTCTCCCACCTTTAAATTTTTTCCATGGAATTTATAGTGGAATAAAGTGTCATGGTGGGGAGAATTGTGACAACCTCATGCCAATTTAGTGCTTATTTTTTAATTTAATATTTTTTCTCTATGAGGCTTGGTGTTTTAAGGGCATGAAATTTTTAGTTTTTTGAATTTTTGGTGTTTCAATATCGTCCCACATGGTTAGGGTTAACCATAAAGATATTTATATTATTCATCATCTCCATATTTTTTAGAACCACATACAATTGGTCCAAAAGTTCTGCACCTTCTGTTTTCCTTGGGGGTGACTCGCACTGTCTGCATATAAGTTAGAAAACTATGTCTCCAAAATGTGAGGGTTTCCCAAAATCACTTCAAGGGTTTTAAACCTCTTCAATATCTTTTAATTCAAGAGGATTTCACACATATCTTCTCGCAAATGATTTAAGTGACCATTGATTGCCAGAGAGGAGCTCCAAAATTTATATCCCTCTAATTCATTTCTCATTATTGGTGTTTTTGAGTGACTGTAAAGTAAATATCCACTCTTTATCATATTTTACCCTTTATTTCCCTTTTTGGTTCGTTTTTTTTCACCCACAAAACCTATAGGACCCTTTGGAAAATTCTGGGGTTAGGTTATACCTAATGATATGTGATTTGTTTGTGTCTAGAGTCTATAAAATACATCTATATCTTTTTTTTGGGTTCTCTCCATCAAGGGAGACACATTTGTTTCTTGATTTGGCTTGGTTTCCTTTTCCTCCAATTAGGTGTTTGTATGAAATAATTTTATTTTTAAATTCAATGTCTTCTTCAAATTAATAAAATATATTTTTATAGAAATTATGAATATATGTGATATCAATGCGATGTTTCTGAATCATTTTTTGATGTTTGATCTTGGAAGAAATGATTTTTCTTTCTAAATTCCATGTTTTCAAGTATTAATTTTTATGGTTTAAGTTTTTATGTTTTTTTTAAATGCTAACAGGATTTTTAAAATTGGTTTTTTGGTTTGTGTTGGATTTTTATATGGTTTTGGTTTTCAATGAGTGAAAACTATGTTTTATGTGGGATTTGTTTTAAAATGAAATGTTGACCTCAAAATGATTTTAAAATGGGTTATTATTTATTTTTAAATGTTTATTTGAATGGGTGTGTTTGTTGATCCTTAGAAAAATTCCTTAATAGATAATTTGAACATGTTATATGGAAATAGAATGTCCTCATACTTATTTTTGTTTCAAAAGAGGAAGACCAATGTTTTAAAGGGTTTATTTGAAATGATAAATGGTTTGTGTGATTATAATAGATTTCTAAAGGATTTTTAAAGTAATTTTTTATAAAATGTTAAATGGATCAATGTCCAGATCCATATTTTAGTGTTAAATGGTCATTTGGAACCTTATTTTTAACGGTTTCCTGTGAATTACCCTCTAACTTTACCCTTGATTCGTTCAAAGCTTGTAAAAGTTATTTATAAATATGTGATTCTTAATTCCCCCATTATGAGAGAATGTTATTATTTATTCTATAAATTTATGAAGTGTTTAAGGGTATTCACTGTGACGATGATTTAGGTGAGGTATTATATTACTTATGCCTTGTGCATTGATCTTAGCTTACTTTTCTACTTAGTAATTATTTTTTAGTCATGGGAAATCTATGTTCTAAGTGGGTGATCTATATTTATATTAAAAAAATTGTTTTACAGTTACTAGTGTCCCTTAAGTCATGATGGGTACTAATATTATGAGGGGAGTGCCATTTGTGATTATGCGAGTGTGGCCAATTTGGATGGCTTCTGTTTTGGACTCAGTATATGCCAACAATGTTTCCATAAGAGAAATATATAAATATTAGTTTTTTCTCACATTAGTGATATAGATTTTATCCCATGATACACTTTTGTTTATTCATTGATGGGTTTCATAAGGAATACATATCTTGTGCTTGATTATATCTTACCCTTTCTCATATTGTTGCGACAATTAATTTTATTTCTTTCTTTCACTGTCTAATGAATAATTGTTCCCGTATTGTGTATTCTTGACCTAATGAATTAGGGGAATTTCATTTGAAAAATGGTTTTAAAAGTTATTTGAAAAACCCCTTTCAATTAAATAATCTCATGTTTGGATTTCAATGTAGATTTTACGATTGATATTTCAGTTTAAAGACTTCATAGGACAAATAATGTTTGAAAATTTCTTGTTTTTATTTTAAAGAAATAAAAAGTAAATCTGTTGAAAGTGATTATACAGTATCTATCCTCATGTTTATGTTTCAAAAACATAATTTATATTTATACTTTCAAACTATAATTTATGAATTTCCATCTGAAATTAATGTCATAGATTAATTATGTAGAGATATGTTGGCCTGTATTTCTCATGCCTATTTATTTTAGGTTCTATGTTTTCAAGATAGACTTGAGTTTTGTTTATGTATCCAATGTTAGGTGATATGGGAAGTGGTCCTCAACTAAAGGCTTCATGGACTGGGGTTTGTGAATGGTTTGAGTTGTTTTCTTTGTAGGTACCACAATATCAACAAAGAAGGCCATCATTGTAGCTACTTAACTTCTTATTTTTGTATCTGATTAGGACATGATATATTATTTTATTTATGAATAGGGTTTTGTATTTATGTAAATGGATTGAATCCGGAATTTTGTTTATGATAAGTTTATAATTATTTCTTACTCTTTGTTATGTTTATTGACATTTTGTAGATTTATATTGTAAGAAAGGTTCATGTTAGACACTTGGTAGATGATTCACTATCATTTAAATATAATTTGAGTGTGAAATTATTAACAAAGGTGTTTCATATGATGCCAAGGCACATTACTTCACCCCATTTGGATTTTAAAAACATTTTAGGCCTAATGGAAATACATGTACTTTACCAAGTATAAGGAGGCTCGAGTTGTTTAATTACAAGGAACTTCTTAATAAATTTAAATACAAAAGTTAAAAATAGTTTTATGGAAGTAAGATAGTTAAATTGAATATATAAATATTTTGGAATTATTATCCATTATCCTACACTATTATTTAACTTAATAGGATTAGTGTATTTTTGAAGATATCTTTGTGAAGAGGTGAGTACACTCAATGAGAGGTTTAGAAACATATAGCTATATATGTGTATAATAAGTTTGATGGATTAATTTAAATGTAATAATTAAGGTGAGTTTAATTGAAGATTATTTTTTGAAGTGAAGTGAAGAGATCCAAATAAGGATATCTAATGTCCTTGTGTTGAAAATTCATGGTAAAAAAAGTGGAATGGAGTAGTTCAAAGCAAGTAGATCTTTATATAATATGTCAAAGGGGGTGTTTAATTTTTTATTTTCAATTACTCAAGAATATTATTTTAATATAGAATAAATTATTGTGATGAAGAGTTAACACCATTGGTTCCACCACTTATTAGTATTCAAGCATTGAGAAGATGAATAATTGATATATAGATAAAAGTAATGATTAAAGAAGAGACTATTATTATTGAGAATAAACTATGTGAATTTTATTTATAATAAAGGAATTATTATTAAGGAAAGTTAATATTTTGATGATGTATAAGTATATTTTATGTTTAATTAAATATTACAAGATTAAATTAGGAAAAGTTAGAAAAATTTGTGTGGATTAATATTAATTGATGCTCAATAAAAGACATCTTGGAAGATTGGTTCAGAGTTGTTTGTCATATACCATTTGACAGAAGAGAGTTCTTGATATAGTTAATTTGGAGAAGGTAAAAATATATCGTGGAAGAATTGAGAATATTTTGTTAATAGAATATTATGAGAAACATAGTTTTTTATGAAATGGACAATAAATATAATAAGCTTCCATATAGAGGATATTCCATTAATTGAAATATGCATAGAAGTATAACTACATATATATATTGAGAAAATATGGAACATGTATATAAGGATGTTGAAACAAATGGAAGATAGAAGAGAATTGAGAATCCATGGACTCAACTTTAGTGGATTGAGTTTTAGTGCCTATGTGATTATGAACATCTATATTCCACATGAGGAGGAAAAATATTCCATGAGTAAATGATTGAGAGAGCATAAGTCACAAAGTAGATAGAGATACTATGAACATTAATATCATTTGATGATTGGTGATGTATTCCTCATTGTTTTAACATCTTAATGGCTTATGTATGTGATTGAATATTAATAATAAAAGAATAAAATCTGATGTAAAATAGAGATTAAATGAAGGAAGAAGTGAAAATAGGGAATAATGAATTTCAGAGTTGGTTGAATAAGTGCAGAACCATGTGAATGAATTTACATACATGATCCAGATAATGAAATATTTATATTTGTGATTTCCTAAAAAGATGAATCAATGAACCTAAATAGGATTGTGTGTTATGGAATATCTACATAGGGGTTTTCCTATATATGTTAATCTGCGTATCCAAATTCACTATTGTGTCCATGAATTGGTAGAAAGTGAAAATTATATACATTTTCAATTGGACTAAATATGATAATGAATATATCTAGGTAAAACGTCATTGTATGAAAATTATATAGTGTATATGAGTTGATCTATGTATATCAATTAATGAGTTTGTACACATAAAAATTTCTATGTATGTAAGTTTTCCACATAACTGAATCATATATGAATTTTTATTTGGATATATGATAGTTAATGTTTATGATTTTTTTGTGGATGAGAATTAGGCACATAAGTGAATGTGCTATAACTGAGTATATAAAAAGTAAAGGTTATATACATCCTATGTAGAGGTGAAGAAGAATGATATGGAGAAGAGATCTTGGAATTAGTTGATTCTTGGTGATGTGTTAGTTATTGAAAAAAATGTCATGATATTAAACTCATGATAAAAGTATTTATATTGAATAAAAAACATGAAGATTATTTTATGATGTAAATAAAGTAACCATGATCCATTTGTATTCATATTTACATGAAACTATTAATGCATCATATTATCATGGAGAGACAAAGTATGAGAATCTGGGAATGAAGTGATGAGTTTGTTTCAATTATTATTGTATAGTTACAAAAAAATAAAATATATATTGTTATTCTATAGAAGTTTTATATGGGAGATAATTGTTGATCCAGTTGATGGTGGTAATCATGGATCTATGAGGATTTTAATTTCCATAAGATAAGGTCATTCATATAATGTACTTAAATAGTTTTTGAAATACTATATTCAATTATTAATAAAGGAGTAGATAATAAATGTTTTATTTTTTATCATATATATATAGCAGGTTGTCAAAGTTGAATTGTGAGAAAAATATCATGATACATAAATTATGATTCATGTTGTATTTATGAAGAATAGTTTTTGGGTATTAAACATTAATTAATACCTATAATTAGTGAAGAGATATTTTGGGTTTCATTTTTATATAATTAAGAGAAAAATAAGTTATTACAGTTATATGTAGTTATGAAGAAGAAATCATTGAAGACAATATAATATAATAAATCTTATGAATAAGTATCTGATTTTTAAACTTTTATTATTATATATCAATTTTTAAGTTTAAGAAGAATGTATGTAGTAGTTAGACACTATGATTTGAGAGAGAATATTTTAATGTCAATAAAATAAAACTTGACACTATTTTTATATTTATATATTCTTTGCATTGAAGCTAAGAAGGGATAATTAGTGAAGTGTGTTTCACTAAGGATGATGAATAAATAAATAATAAGAAAATAAAAGAGAAGAAGATCTTGTGAAATTCTAGTGTAATAAAGACAGAAGTGGTAAGAAGATAGAGTAATATGGTATTGTGAATTATAGGTTGAAAAAATTAAAAGAATATCCTTACATCTCAGTAAAGGAGGTATTATTTTAGTCAACTTATTTGAAGAAAAAGATGGTTGTGTGCATAGTATTATATATAATGGAAGAAGAAGAGGATTTTATTTCATGTTTCTATGAATGTATGTGAATAAGAAGAAACAATGGAAGAAATGATACATTCAAAAAAAATTATCATCTAGATGATTATTTTCTTTGTGTTAAAAAGTAATTGAATAAATTAACAACTATCTATATGTGCGGTATAAAGAATCCACAAGAGTTGAAGTATGTTTAGGCTTTCAATGGTCCAGGATCTAAGGATTGGTTTTTATACCTCCTCTTGAGTATAGGGTACCACACATCAGGTCTAGGAATGTTTTCGGTTCGATTATCTATAACATGTATCTCATTATAGTATAATGTGTGATTGAGGAATGTTTTTGGGTTGCATCACAGATATCATTTCTTATTGAAAATAGAACATTGTAAACATCCTTTCAAAATTGTTCATGCTTAAGAATATAGGAAAGGTAAGATAAAAAGAGAATAAATATTTTACATTCTCAATGAGGTAATAGGGATCAAAGATTAAAATCAAAAATGGAAATAAAATGGATTCACCCCATCTCAATGTTGATTATATCCAAAATTTCCAAAATATTGTATTAGATCACGGTTCACCACTATTGGATACTCTAATTTGAAGAGATTCTATTTTAAAGATTTGAGTTTGTAACCTATTTTATGATGAAGTGCAGTTTTCGTGAGAAATTATTTGTATTAAATCAAAATTCAATTTCTTCCAAGAATATATTGAACATGAGTTAATATAAGAAAATGAGGTTGAATAATTTTTCCCTACAGTTAAGAGATGATGAATTTAAAGGTTATCCATTCTAGAATAGCATTGAATACATGCAGTTTGATGAAAATACCAATATGTTGGATATCCAATCTACCTCACTCGGTTCAAGAAACCCAATTGATCAGGAGGATATGGTGAATGGTTTTCTAAAAGATACAGTCTTCGTTATCTATATAATTTTTGAAATACTATAGGGAGAGATCACCCAGCTTGAGGAGGCATTAAATAATATGGAGATGTATTTATAGGAAAGGATTTTAATAATTATATGTAATGACTTGGATTTTCCTGATTTTATTTTTAGAAATTATTTGGGATAATTATGAGACCATGTGATGAGACATAGTGTGATTCAGATGGCCAGTATACCGAAAAAAATTCTTAAAAAATGATAAGTTTTTAATAGAACACACATGAGACTTTCATGAATAAGATAAATAACTTTTAAATGGGTACGTAGATCAGAAATATGACATAAACATTGAGCTTAGAATGGTGGATTTACCCTAGGTATGACCTAAATTTGGTCGATGCATGTTATCTGAAGAAAAAGTCACCAAGTCTATAACCGTAAATAAAATAATTAAATTAAATTATTTTATCATTAAATTCCTAATAACTCAAAAACGATGAATAAGATTTGAAATTTTATATCACCATTGATATCATAATGTGGTGTTTTCCCTAATTGAGGCTTAACAACAGCCAGTGTGGGTTGGGTGTCAGAAAAAGTTTTTTTAAATTTTAATGAATAAAATAAACTATGAGTTTATTTTACATTAATATTACATTGATGTAGTGATGTTATTTATTTTCAATTAATTACTTGGTAGAGACCCATGGTTAGAATCATAACCTTGTAAATTACTTGGAGGCTCTATAGAGAATCCTTAGAGAATTTTCTTGGCAATGACAACAAACCCCAGAATGAGAGATCGTTCTTGACAGATCACCAATGATAATAAATCCTCTATAGTGAATGATCCATACTCCATGTTGGGTGTTATCTCTTGACTTGTTCCCCCATTCTTAATATCAACAATTAATGTGGACTAATACATGAATAGATTAGCCCGTAGTTCAATCATTTTGGGACATATTATATTTGTGGTATTATTTTTTGGAGTTTCATGATTTCCTTCTTCATTCTTCATGCTGATATGAACGGATTGTGGGTGACACAAAAAAAGGCAAAGGATCATTCTCTGGCCATTCTTGTTCTTTTCTCCCAATGATTTCTTGAGTTCTTCATTCATTATTTATCTCCTTTATTTCATTTTAAAATCCTATGTTAACAATCGATCCTTGCAACCTAGATTCTTCATGAAAAAAATCCAAAACCATGGACTTCAGTTTGGCATAACACAATAGAGGAGAGATGGTGGTGGCATGGCGTGTTTTGGCCTAGATGGTGTTTTATAGCAGTGGCCAAGGCCGGCAAGTCCAGGTGAGCTATGGTACAGGTCCAAGGGATGTGATACAGGAGGATGGTAAGGCATACATCAAGGTAGCTAATAGAGGTGAAACTTACCTGGAGGCTGCATGGGAGACGATGAGGTCAGCAGGTGCAGACAATGATAGGAGACATCATGCGGCTATTGAAGAGGGCACACAGGGTCAGGGATGTGGAGGCGACATGAAACAGAGTGACGTTGGGCTAGGCTAGAGCGAAGCAGGATGGGCCTAGTGGGCCCAGGTAGAGATGGACTAGGCCAGGTGGAGAAACCCAACCCAGGCGCAGTGGGCTGGGATTAGAAAATGAGTTAGATCCAGTGGGCCATGTTGAATATGGGTCAGACCCAAGTGGACTGGGATGGGGCTGGGCCATGGTTGACTACACTGTTTGTCTGTGATCCGTGGTAGCTCCAGCTACTACATGACCAAGGAAGTTGGTGGCGGTCGACCATTATGATCAACCGCAACAGCCTAGGGTGATAGACATCCACCTCCAACTATATTGTATGATTTTAGTGGTTTTCATGCATTGTTCACTTAGTGTTTTTACATTTCATCATTTTTGGCCAAGAGATGTGTGTGTGAATGTGTATAGGTACTTAGGCTAATACCTCTCATATTTTGGGTATTCCTACTCAAATATAGTCTCTATCCCCAGGCATAATGAAGTAAGGAATGTGTTAGTCATAGATTAGGACCCTTTGGGATGGGACATGAGAGAGTTATATTAGAGGAGGTTAGTTTTACTTTTGGACTAGGAGTCTTTGAGGTTGGTTTTTGTTAACAGTGTTTAGTTTTTCAAGTTTGTCTTTTAGGTCAGGGAATCCAATGTTTGTACGGTAGACAACATATCCATACACCAAGACTCTAAGAACTTTCTTTTTGATTCGGTACAAGGAAACACTGGTTATAGGAAAAGTAATGGTACATGTATAATATAGGATTGGGTTGTTTATTCCATGACATTCTTGAGTCACCTGTCCATACATACTCTATTGATCATGGTACATTTTGTTTAACAATAGGATGAATCCACATAGACAATGTAGAGACCCGAAGCCTGACGTACATTGACATTACATTACTTTTACAGAATACTTAGTACATAACAAAAACACACACACAAGGATCGTAATAGTTTAGTGTCTTTGGAAACTCAGAATATAATCTTCTAATCGTGGTGAAAGATCTTAAACATCTCCCATAACGATCTTCCTTTTTTTACCAAAAACATTTCTTTATATCCTGGGGAAAAGAAAACATAAAAGGGTGAGTTCAAATGCTCATTAAGGGTAAACAAAAGAAATATCAATCACGTCATATTAATAAGAACATAACATTTTGGAAATCTTAGCCTGCAAAAGAGAGCATAATTTCATAACATGGGATAAATCATAGTAGTGAAATGAAATCCCAATAATCATAACTTACAACATGAAACTTTGTGGCATACACACACAATCATAGAGAATCATTTCTTATTAGTCAAGACTCATTGCCAAGACTATCTTAGTGGACAAAGTCCATTTCTGAACCGAGTCACCCTCGTTTCAGTCCTGTTTCACTGAACCGGTATAACCTACCGTTCCAGCCATGTCTATATCATGAGATATAAAATCTTTACCCAATGCATTGGAGGGAGATATAGGTACCACCCATCTCATAATGATACCATTCTTATGTTTGCCACAAAATCATAATCCATACATCATAGCATAACCCATGTAATAAAAATGGGAATATTAGACATCATGACTTCATAAAACAATTCATATAAGATAAAGGAATTCATAAAAATATTTCCATCACAAAATAATCAAATCAATATAATAATAGGGATAGAAACAGAACCCTATATTATCTTAGATGGAAAATAATTTTGATAAAACACTTGAACTCTATTCTTGTGGAAAATATCCTTTCTACTTCAAAAACATTTTCTTTCTTTTCTTAACATGTCATACAATTTTAAACAAAAATAAGTTTATTAAAAATAAACTTGAAAACTTGTAAAGGAAACTTCTTGGAAATAATGTTTTAAAAATACATTCATGCCGTATAAGTTAAAAAACATTCTTCTCATACTTTTGTCGAAAAAATCAAAAAGTACCTCGTATGAAAAACGACAAAAGATACTTTCATATCTTTTACTAAAAACTCACCAAAGGGTAAAATTGGATATAAACTATTTTAGAAGGATATACATATTACATGTTGAGGAAACATGGATGTGGATGATAAAATACACCCCAGTAAATACCAAAGTATAAACAATCTCGGATAAAAATGAGATTGTGATATTTTCCTTACCTTAGGTCCGATTTACTTCGTAAGTGTCTGAACCTCCTGTATAATGATTTAAATAATGTCATTGAGTTATTACAGAATCATACTCATTGTTATGATATCATATATGGTTCACTTATGACTTTATATTACCCATTCTTTTGTAAATTCCATGTTAAAGAGCATTTTGGGTAAAATTGTTTCATTTGTCGTCCATGTTTTGACTTGTAATTATTCATATGATTGCTTAGACAATAATTACATAATTCCAGAATATAAAACATGATTTATATATAATATATATTCAGAATATACATATATATAATAAATTAGTAAATGGAATGAAATACACCGTTCATGGAGACGGTAGTCCGTACGTATGCATGAACGCTGTTTTCATTTCATTATTGAGTTGAATGGAATTTAGTATATGACATACATATATATAAACATAAATCCAGTATCATTATTATGTCATATATTTCATTATTACTTATTATATATATTTTATAATCATTCATGAATGGTTAACGTGGAGAATGAATCTCATCGCGTCGTGGAGACGGTAGTCCGTACGTACGCACGAGTGATGATATCGTTCTCATGATCGTGGAATTGTATTGAAGTGTATGTATACTATTTAAGAATCAATATCACTTTACAATAATCATATATAGTTATTATGTACACCATTATACCCATCCAAGTAAGGTGGTGGTGGAAAATAGATTACACCACGGCGTGGAGACGGTATTCCGTACGTACGCACGCTTGGTGATTTAGTTTTCCATAGGATGGATAGATGGTGAAATAGGGTTGTTTCACACTTATAATAACATATCAGTATATGATTGATACAGATGTTATTACTTCATAATGAAACACCCTAAGAAGAAGAAGTGGAAGAAGAAATAAAGTTGAAAGAATCGGTAACGGACATTACCTCTTCTTTGAAGCACCTCTTTGAGATATCCTTTTAGGGCACTAAAATTGGTCTTTGAGGAAGACCAGAACCTCTAGGATATTTCTATGGAAGTGTAGAAGAGAATTTGGCAGTGTTTGGCCGAGCATGAAGGCTCAATGTGGTGTGAGGAAGTGGGGGAGGAGGTGCCCTTTTATAAGGGAGGAGAGGGGTACCTTTGGAATAACTAAATATATTATTTTATTATAAAGTCAAATTCGGTTTTAAATAGCTAAAAGTTGATTTATTTCGAAGATAAGGTTGGTATGGGTCTAAATCCTCTCATACAATATAATTTAGACAAGTTTAGGTTCCAATTGTAACCTTATCATTTATATTTAACTTTAAGTTAGATAATTTTACTTTTACCGTGTCTTCTTGTTTTCTTACATTATAAGGTTAATAAACATACTATATCAAGACAAACGAACCCCAAGTTGTTTATTATTAATATATATAACCTTATCTAAGTCATTTGGCCGAAACATAGATTTTTAGGAATAAAATAACAATTAATAATATAATATTTGTTTTAAAAACTATTTTATGTCAATTCTGACACTATTTAGTAATTGATTTTTGTGAAAATAATTACAGAATGATTAGTTAGAAAAAAGTTAATTAAATCTATATTAACATGTCATATTAACCTAGAAAATTAGTGTAATTAATAAAAAGTCTCAAATTATATTTATTTGGGTATTTATAATATCAATTATTCTAATTTTTCAATATTATGGTAATTACTACATCATCATTGTGTCATAAATAAATTAAATTATTTAATGTCTAAAAATAATAAATAAAATATCATTATGTAGTAAATATTATTAGATTTATAATTAATATTTACCATCGAATTTATCTTATGTATAACCCTATATTATAAATGTTTTAGTAAATAAACATTGATTTTAACTCTTTTAACGCTTCTTTGAATTAAATAATAATAAATGTCCTAATCTAATCCAAGTGGGCCTAAATGGTCATATTTTATTCCTAAGTTTGTTTTTGGTCGAATTACACTTATCCAATAGAATTAGGACATGTGTTAGGGTAATAATAATATCATTTTTACCCTCAATTACCCTATTTACTTTTAACCGTGGTAAAAAAATTAAAAAGTTACTATTTGCCAAAAATTATTTTCATCTCATTGAACCACATTTTACTTACTGACATCAACCGTGTCTCTCTGATTTTTGAAATTCCACTCACATAAGTGGTAAAATTATGTTTTATGAAAAATTCATTTTTTTCTACCACTTAGTGGTTTCACTATTCATCAAAAAATGAATGTTTCCAGAAAAATACCACAAATTAGGCCTAAGCTATATTTGATATTATGAACTCAAAAATGATGTCTATTTTACTAAATTCAAAACATATCAGTTACATTAACTAATTTAAAAATTAATTCCCGTCGTCAAAACAAATGGCGTGTTTTTGAGAGATAATAACTATCAAAAGATTGACACTTGTTTATAACTTGTTTAAATGTGAAATTACATCCAATGACCAACATTGTATTAAATTGTAAAAATATATTCTAAATATACTTTAAAACCAATCAAATTAATAATTTATCACTATTAATTATTTTGATTAAAAAAGTTGTTTTTAATTAAAATTTAGTAATTTTCACTATTCATCAGAATATGAAAGTTATCCGAAAAGTACCAAAATTTCACCCTAAGCTAATTTCGATATTACGAATCCAAAAATGAAGTCCATTTTGAAAAAAAAAATTTAAAAAAAATTAAAAAGTGGTTATTACTATTCATAACGGCTAGTTTTAATAATATTTTAATAGCATATCGTTGTTTAGTGAAACTCGGTATTGCGTACTACACACGCTATCGAGGAAGGTTGCAATTGCGTCTAATGAAAGGCAAGTCAAGGATGTGTGTTGTGCAAGATCCTTTTGGTGTAGCGTACAACAAAAGACATTAATGAAATTAAAAAATTATTTTTCATAAAATATCAGGGTGTTACATTCTACCCCCCTTAAAATGAATTTCGCCCTCGAAATTCTTCAGGGTTTATAAATGGTTTACTATTTGAAAGTTTCTTTAATAGAAACCTACATCATAAAAAGGAATACCAAAACCAATCTTTAAAAACTAAAGTATGAAACGTAACGGCTACCCAAATAAACTAATCACTGGGTTTCCACATAGGTGAAAATATAGATATGGAAGAGAAATCTAACCATCATGTTCTGATGGAGAGTGGTAGAGAACATGGCTATGGAAAATCCAGCAATCACAAATCCATAGATTTGTGATGATATAAGGCACTATCTGATTCATCGGATATAAGGGAACTAGGAAAACATTTTTGGTTTTTAAGATCGTTTCCCTAAAGTTGATGAAATTGGAATTAGAAGAAATACTTTCATGATTTCGGTATAGTCTCACCGTTGGTCGTTCTATGGAAAATTTCCACTTCATCTCTTAAAGAAATGAAGTTGAATTTTTCATTCGTGATGTGTTAGCAGATCATGTGATAGAATGATGGGTCATTCCATCTGTCTCAAACAAAAGGTTAGAAAAGTTATCAAAAAATACATAAGTCCATCTATAGTGATATTAATCATATATAGTTCCTAAAATGGACTTATACTTCATATATCATACTGCTTAATATAATTAAACTAGTTTCTACTAAACAGGGACTTCCTGTAGGCCAGTGGTAGGCGATAAAGGCCAGTCGCACTTCGGTTTTGGGTTCGATTCACACAGCTTTGTCCGACGCGATGGGCTGTCGCCCATCCTGCAGGTTGTCCATTTTCTAAAACTATATTACTATAACATCCCATCAATAATATCGAAAAACTTCTATCCTAAAAAAATACTAATTATGTCCAACATAATCCATTCCAAACTTTTGGCTTATCCATAATACTGCAGTCCACTCTCATAATATAGTGAAAATGATTACCAGATATTTAATACCATCGTTGATCCCGATATATCATAAGATATGTCTTGTTGGTCAAATTACAAACATGTGAATACCTTAATCATGTATTCTCTTGAAGAATTAATACCCATTGAACCTTAGTGAAAACATGAATGCAGTCCAAAGTTAACTCTTTCCACATGCCAAAATCCAAAAATTCTATATACTCAAACCATGATATAACCTTCTCCTTATATCAATCATGAGCTCATGAATACATTTAATTTTCTCCTTATCCCTTTATTATGCGCATATCATCTACATTCCAAAAATATCTGAATAACATTTCATGGATACTAGTAACATTAATCATACACTTTCAAAACTCAAGGAAAGACAACAGTGTAACAATCCTTAGATGTCTCTTTATTCCATAGTACTATGAGATTACTTATACAACATTACACATGATAAACATGTAATCATTCCACTACATTCTTAAACCATTGACCGAGCTTCAACAATTCGTTCATCTCACATATCATTTGTAGTCTCTTCATCATCATCCACATAAATACTACCCATACGACCATACTGATTCTCTTCATGAGACTTTCCCTTAGGGCATTGGTTTGCATAATACCCGTACATTCCACATTTAAAACATTTAACCATTGTTGATGTCGTAGAAATACCATTATCCTCATCCCTGGTGATAACTGAACCTTTTCCTTTGCACTTACTGGATTTGTGTCCTTCTTTTCCACACCCAAAGCATCTTCTAGTTCCTTTGAAACATTCTCCTTGATGCCTCTTCCCACATGATTTAAATAGGGGAAATTGAACTTTCATTCCTCTATGATCATCATGAATCTCCATCTTTCTCTTATTAGCCGAGTTAGGAAACTTAACAAATTTTACTTTATTGATCATATTATGAGATTTCTGATTCGGAATAATAATGATGATTGGACTTCCAAATCCCATTTAATTTGGTTGCTCATGAATAATATCATTCCATTGACCATCATATCCTCCAATATCGTGAATCATCTTGTTTCCAACCATTTTCTACAACCCAAAAAGAATAGTGTGAGAGGCAAAAATAATGCTAGGGAAAACAACATAGTAAAGGGGGAGTACCTTCAATATCTAACATCTTAGGTTTAATTCTATGATCATTAGCGCAATTCTAGGACTATAACCTATACTTATACTTATCCTTAGAGACATCCCTAGACATACCTTAGAAATATCTCTAGGGATCTCACTAACGTTTTCGCATCCTAGTTTCCAAAGGTTGACCAAACTTTTCCTCTGATACCAACTGTAGAGACCCAAATCCTAACGTAAATTGACATTACATTACTTTTGCGAAATACTTAGTACATAAAAAAACACACACACAAGGATCATAATAGTTTAGTGGCTTTGGAAACTCAGAATATAATCTTCTAATAGTGGTGAAAGATCTTCAACATCTCCCATAAAGATCTTCCTTTTTTTACCTAAAACCTTTCTTTATATCCTAGGGAAAAGAAAACCTAAAAGTGTGAGCTCAAATGATCAGTAAGGGTAAACAAAAGAAATATCAATCACATCATATTCATAAGAACATAACATTTTGTAAATCTTAGCCTGCAAAAGAGAGCATAATTTCATAACATGGGATAAATCATAGTAGTGAAATGAAATCCCAATAATCATAACTTACAACATGAAACTTTGTGACATACACACACAATAATAGAGAATCATTTCTTATTAGTCAAGACGCATTTCCAAGACTATCTTAGTGGACAAAGTCCATTTCTGAACCGAGTCACCCTCGTTTCAGTCCTGTTTCACTGAACCGATATAACCTACCGTTCCAGCCAAGTCTATCTCATGAGATATAAAATCTTTACCCAATGCATTGGAGGTAGATATAGGTCCCACCCATCTCATAATGATACCATTCTTATGTGTTCCACAAAATCATAAACCATACATCATAACATAACCCATGTAATAAAAATGGGAATCTTAAGCATCATGACTTCATAAAACAATTCATATAAGATAAAGGAATTCATAAAAATATTTCCATCACAAAATAATCAAATCAATATAATAATAGTGATAGAAACAGAACCCTATATTATCTTAGATGGAAAACAATTTTGATAAAACACTTGAACTCCATTCTTGAGGAAAATATCCTTTCTACTTCAAAAACATTTTCATTTCTTAACATGTCATAAAATTTTAAACTAAAAGAAGTTTATTAAAAATAAACTTGAAAACTTGTAAAGGAAGCTTCTTGGAAATAATGTTTTAAAAATACAATCATGCCGTATAAGTTAAAAAAACATTCTTCTCTTACTTTTGTCAGAAAAGTCAAAAAGTACCTCGTACGAAAAACGACAAAAGATTCATTTAATATCTTTTAATAAAAACTCACAAAAGGGTAAAATTAGATATAAACTATTGTAGAAGGATATAAATATTCCATGTTGAGGAAACATGGATGTGGATGATAAAATACACCCCAGTAAATAGCAAAGTATAAACAATCTCGGATAAAAACGAGATTGTGATATTTTCCTTACCTTAGGTCCAATTTTCTTCATAAGTGTCCGAAACTCCTATATAATGATTTAAATAATGTCATTTACTTAATCCAGAATCATACTCATTGTTATGATATCATATAATGTTCACTTATGACTTTATATTACCCGTTCTTTTGTAAATTTCATGTTAAAGAGCATTTTGGGTAAAATTGTTTCATTTGTCGTCCGTGTTTTGACTTGTAATTATTCATATGATTTCTTAGATCATAATTAAATACTTACAGAATATAAAACATGATTTACATATAATATATATTCAGGATATAAATATATATAATAAATTAGTAAATGAAAAGAAATACACCGTTCATGGAGACGGTAGTCCGTACGTACGCATGAACGCTGTTTTCATTTCCTTATTGAGTTGAATGGAATTAAGTATATAACATACATATATATACAAATAAATATAGTATCATTATTATGTCATATATTTCATTATTACTTATTATATATACTTTATAATCATTCATGAATGGTTAACGTGGAGAATGAATCTCATCGCGTCGTGGAGACGGTAGTCCGTACGTACGCACGAGCGATGATATCGTTCTCATGATCGTGGAATTGTATTTAAGTGTATGTATACTATTTCAGAATCAATATAACTTTAAAATAATCATATATAGTTATTATGTACACCATTATACCCATCCAAGTAAGGTGGTGGTGGAAAATAGATTACACCACGGCGTGGAGACGGTATTCCGTACGTACGCACGCGCGGTGATTTCATTTTCCATAGGATGGATAGATGGTGAAATTCGGTTGTTTCGTACTTATAATAACATATCAGTATATGATTGATACTGATGTTATTACTTCATAATGAAACAACCGAAGAAGAAGAAGTGGAAGAAGAAATAAAGTTGAAAGAATCGGTAACTGACATTACCTCTTCTTTGAAGCACCTCTTTGAGATCTCCTTTTATGGCACTAAAATTGGTCTTTGAGGAAGACCAGAACCTCTAGGATATTTCTATGGAAGTGGAGAAGAGAATTTGGCAGGGGTTGGCCGAGCCTGAAGGCTCAAAGTGGTGTGAGGAAGAGGGGTAGGAGGTTCCCTTTTATAAGGGAGGAGAGGGGTACCTTTGGAATAACTAAAACGATTATTTTATTATAAAGTAAAATTCGGTTTTAAATAGATCCAAATTGATTTATTTCGAAGATAAGGTGGGTATGGGTCTAAATAATCTCAACCAATAGAATTTAGACAAGGTTAGGTTCCTATTTTAACTTTATCTTTTATATTTAACATTAAGTTAGATAATTTTACTTTTACCGTGTCTTCTTGTTTTCTTACATTATAAGGTTAATAAACGTACTATATCTAGCCAAACGAACCCGAAGTTGTTTATTATTAATATATATAACCTTATCTAAGTCATTTGGCTGAACCTTAGATTTTTAGGAATAAAATAACAATTAATAATATAATATTTGTTTTAAAAACTATTTTATGTCAATTTTGACACTATTTAGTAATTGATTTTTTTGAAAATCATAACAGAATGATTAGTTCGAAAAACATTAATCAAATCTATACTAACATGTCATATTAACCTAGAAAATTAGTGGAATTCATAAAATGTCTCAAATTTTATTTATTTGGGTATTTATAATATCAATTATTCTAATTTTTCACTATTATGGTAATTACTGCATCATCATTGTGTCATAAATAAATTAAATTATTTAATGTCAATAAATTATAAATAAAATATCATTATGTATTAAATCTTATTATATTTATAATGAATATTTTAAATCGAATTTATCTTATGTATAACCCTATATTATAAATGTTTTAGTAAATAAACATTGATTTTAACTCTTCTAACTCTTCTTTGAATTAAATAATAATAAATGTCCTAATCTAATCCAAGTGGGCCTAAATGGTCATATTTTATTCTTAAGTTTGTTTCTGGTTGAATTAAACTTATTCAATAGAATTAGTACATGTGTTAGGGTAATAATAATATCATTTTTACCCTTAATTACCCTATTTACTTTTAACCGTGGTAAAAAAAGTAAAAATTTACTATTCACAAAAAATTATTTTCATCTCATTGAACCACATTTTACTTACTGACATCAATCGTGTCTCTTGGATTTTTGAAATTCCACTCACAGAAGTGGTAAAATTATGTTTTATGAAAAATTCATTTTTGTTTACTACCACTTTGTGGTTTCACTATTCATCAAAAAAATGAAAGTTTCCATAAAAATACCAAAAATTAGGCCTAAGATATATTTGATATTATGAACTCAAAAATTATATCTATTTTAACAAATTCAAAACCTATCAGTTACATTAACTAATTTAAAAATTAATTCTCGTCGTCAAAACAAATGGCATGTTTTTGAGAGATAATAACTATCAAAAGATTGACTCTTGTTTAAATGTGAAATTACATCCAATGACCAACATTGTATTAAATTGTAATAATATATTCTAAATATACTTTAAAACCAATCAAATTAATAATTTATCACTATTAAATATTTTTGATTAAAAAAGTTTTTTTTAATTAAAATTTAGTAATTTTCACTATTCATCAGAATGTGAAAGTTATCCGAAAAGTACCAAAATTTCACCCTAAGCTAATTTCGATATTACGAATCCAAAAATGAAGTCCATTTTGAAAAATAAAATTTTAAAAAATTTAAAAAGTGGTTATTACTATTCAGAACGGCTAGTTTTAATAATATTTTAATAGCATATCATTGTTAGTGAAACTCGGTATTGCGTACTACCCACGCTATCGAGGAAGGTCGTGATTGCGTCAAATGAAAGGCAAGTCAAGGACGCGCTTTGTGCAAGCTCCTTTTGGTGTAGTGTACAACACAAGAAATTAATGAAAATAAAAAAAATATTTTTCATAAAATATCGGGGTGTTACAGACAACCATCCATGATTCTATTTCATGATCACAAGGATGGTATTCCAAACTACAAGGTATCATTAAATGGGCCTATACTAAAGATAGCACCTCTGGGTGGTTTAGCAGCTATACGACCACTAGTCGAGCAACATTTACTAACAGCATTACCTACTGAGGATGCAACCAAGATGAGTGCATTGCACAACATTTAGAGGCAGTGACCTCCCAGGTTTTGAGGTGAGACAAACCATCAGGAAGATGAGGATTTGTTGGAGCCGGTTACTCGTGTCTTCCGCGTTGCAAGGACACATTACGACCAGATGGAAGTCCTTGGAAAGAGTCTTTTTTCAGGTTTCTTTAGGGAAATTGTGGAGTTTATTGACCTAGAAGCATGATGAGACAACTCTCTCCTGGGTATACATTGAGAATATCTTCAGAGAGGAGTTATTTCCAACCACATTACTTTCGGTGCTCATACAAGAGCTTTTGAATCAGCAACAAGTCAGTTAAAATGTGGTAGCGTATTTGATGATATTTTCAAATCATTTATGCTACCCTACATATATGTTATGAGAACCATTATAGGGATCAGACCTTATAGTAGGAATTACATTGGGAGATCACGTAATCCATGATTTCCCATAGAAATCATACTTATGTAGGGGTATGCGAGTGAGCCATGATAGTGGAGAGATTTCTTATGGAGAAGGTATTGGAAGTGTGAGCTAATAATAGGAAACATGTATTTGAGACCTCAGTAGAAGGAATCCCATGAAAATCATAGGGACCCAATCGGTTCATGCACTTTGGGAGATGATACCAGGATAAAGGATCATTGGGATGAAGCTACTAGGGTAGTTTGAGTCAGTTGTGGGATAGGTTGTGTTACTCGTGCAGTGCTAAGTGAAATATAGAAGGATATTGCCCAACCCATCTTAGGTTCGATCAGTATATGCTCGAGTGTACACCAAGGAAGAGCTGGAGGCAGGAGGATGGTGGTTCGTAGGGTAGAAGAAGTGGCAGGAAGGAAGGAAATGAGACATGAGGTGGTCAGAGGTTTGAGCTATTACAACCACCACCACCAGGTGGTCCACACCAAGCTCTGAGGTCTATTTGACATTGAGGAGGCCAACTACCTGAGATAGAGACCTATGAACCTGAGTCTCCATGAATTATTAGATGGCTAATCTATGTTCTTTCGATCATATCTACAGCTTTCATAGACACAAGTTCTAGTCATTCGTTTCATACCACAGATGTTGTTCGCGACTAAGAGATTCCGCTTGAACCGTTGACATGACCCGTACTCTTAGAGACTCTTACAGGATGAGATTTTATGATCACACAATGATGCTAGCAGCATGAAATTAATCTTTGAGGAATGTGTTTCAGTTGGGATCTCTTGTTAGCGGTGTCGAGTCCTTACAATGTCAATCTCGGTGTGGACTTGTTATCCATAGTTCATGATCCAAGTGACTGTTTTACTCCCAGCGTGTGGTGTGTTCACTGTGATGGGACCATGTTTTCAATTTTTTTGAAAAGGAAATATATGAAATTCATGATGGAATCACACATATGGCGGTGCAATCAATTACTCCTCAGTTGGATAGCCTCACCCTTAGTGTCATGGATGACATGAGTCCTCAGTTTCCTGCAGTGGTGGTGGATTTTGAGGACATATTTGTTGAGTATGTTATAGGATCACCTACCCACAAGTAGGTAGAATTCTTCACTGATCAATACACTAGTATGACATCGATATCTACACCTTCATATTGTATGGATCCCACACAACTTTGTGAGTTGAGGTTGTAGTTGGAGAACTTGTAGAAGAAGGGATTCATGAGACCTAGTGTTTCATCCTGGGTAGCTCCAACTTTTTTTCCAAGAACGTAGACAGAAGTTTAAGGTTGTGTGTTGACTTCTATAACGTGAACCATGTGACTATGAAGAATGAGTATCCACCACTATAATCGACAACCTCTTTGATCAGGTGAAAGGGGAATAGTAGTTCTCAAAGATCGACCTCAGGTCAGGATATCACTAGTTGTGAGTTTAATATGAGGATATACTGAAGATGAATTTCATATGTCATTATGGTCACTATGAGTTGATGATTCCATTTCTAATAAAGAACCCCCAAGTAGTGTTCATTGGACTCTTGAACTATATCATTCAGTCTTACTTAGATCGGTTCATGGTGTCCATCATTGATGACATCCTTGTGTAATCAGTTCCAAAAGTGGACCATGGGAGACACTTGTGGATGGTCTTGGAAACACTCTGAGAGAACCATTTTTACAGGAAGCTCTCAATTTTTCAGTTCAAGTGAGGTCCATTTTATGGGAAATTTTATTTCAATTGATGGATTTGTAGTGAATCCAATGAATATTGAGGTGGTTCTTTTTTGGGATCCACCCAAGAGTGTTACCAAGGTGTGGAGTTTTGTTGGTTTGGATTGGTACTATTGGAGGGTTGTACCCAAGTTGTCCATAGTGTCATCATCCTTGATAGCTTTGACATGTACAGGAAAACCGTTCCCATGGATAGAGAATTTCCATGATAGTTTTCAGCAGTTGAGTTATAAATTGACGAGTGTTCCCATATTGAGATTCCTAGAGGAGGGTACCGAGTACGTAGTGTTATGTGATGAATCAAGAACTGAGCTTAGTTGTGTCCTGATGTAGGGGAAAGTAGTGATTTTTTATGGTTCATTCTAGTTGAGACCATATGAGCAGAACTACATGACCCATGATCTTTAGTTTGCAGTAGTAGTCTTTTCTTTGAAGATGTGGTGACACTACTAGATGGGCGAGTAGTTTATCATCTACTCTAACCACAAGAGTCTCAAGTATATCTTCTCTCAGATGGATAAGATCTTGAGATAGATGAGATAACTAGATTTCTTCTCGAACCATGACTTTAGAATTGTCTATACTCCTGAGAATGGGAAAATGGTGGCAGATTCTCTCTACAAGAGATCTAGTTCGCTGTTGCTGAACTAGGCATTAGAGAATATTGACTCGTTATGGATATACATTATGGATGGGGATGGAGAATATTACCTCCAGTTTATGATTGTTAACCCTACACTCCTATAATGAGTCAGGGAGGAAAAACTAGGGGATACGTAATGTGAGAATTTACGTGATCAGGTATCCATAAAGTATTCCCCTGATAGATATTTGAAAGGTGGGGAGCACGTAATTATTTTTAAAGGGTTCAATGTAGTACTAGTGGAATTACGAGATGATGTTTATTTGGAGTTCCATAAATCCATGTTGGTGGTATATCCAAGTGTGTAAAATATGTATCAGGACCCCCGACATCATTTTTTGTGGTCAGAGATGACTACGGGAGTTGTTGAGTTAATCTCTCGATTCCTCACTTATCAGCAAGTGAAGGATGAGCATCAGGTTCTAGTGGGTTTAGCCTAACCCCTTGAAGTGATGTAATAGAAGTGGTATGATATATCGAGGGACATCATAATGGGTTTACCACGTACATCCAGGGGAGAAAATTCCATCTAGGTGATCATTGAATGACTGACCATGTCGTCCCACTTCCAAGATATTTGGGAGCAGATTTTAGTAGAGAGCTAGGGACGCCTCTACCTACAGAAGCTAGTTTGACTCAATGAAGTACCATTGATTATTGTTTCTGATTGTGATGCTCAGTTTACATCCTGACTATAGAATTGGTAATATTAGGTTTTTGGGAATCAGTTACACTTGGGAACATGGTTCCACCCACAGACGATTGACCAAAATGAGTGGACCATTCAGGTTTAGGAGGACAAGCTACGAGCATGTCTGTTGGACTTTGGATGTAGTTGGGAGGATCACCTACCACTGGTGGAGTTTGCATATAACAAAATATACTATTCTACCATGGTTATGGAACCATTTGAGGCATTCGAATGGAGACCCTTCAGGCCACCACTCTACTGGAAGAACATAAGAGAGTCAGCACTCATGGGCCTGAAGTTGGTGAAGGTGACTACCGAGAAGGTGCATAGAATCTAGGAGTGGATGAAGACTACACATATCTATCATAAGTATTTTGATAATAGATAAAGAATGCCTTTAGAGTTCAAGGAATGATACCACACGTTCCTTTTGTTCTCACCTCAATGCGTACTACGGAGAATTGGCTGGGGCAGCTTGCTATCATAGAGGTTAATAAGTCCTTTCTTCACTGTACAAAGAGTTAGAGTGGTGGCGTACCACTTGGATCGAGCTCCATAGTTAGAGTGGGAACACGAATTCTATCATGTTTCATAGATGAGGAGGTATGTTCATTACCCATTTCAAGTCATTTACTTGGGAGAGCTTGATATCGATAATGGGGAGACTTTTGATGATTACCTAATTGTGATTGAGGATTGGTAGGAGAGGACCCTTCATGGGAGAAGTATTCTAATAGTGTGTGCTTGGTGGTAGCATGATAATATCCAAGAGAACATATGGGAGTGAGAGGATGAGATTCATGCTTAGTTCCCTCATTTGACTGAGAAGCCCTTATTTTGGATTTTGGGGATTCAAATCCACAAGGTGGGAAGAATGTAATGACTCAAATTTTCCTGATTTTTTAACAAATTATTTGGAACATTTCAAGACCAGGTGCATAGATGATGTGAGATTCTGACGCTAGTGTCCCCAGAATTATTCATCGAGAAATGTTATGTTTTTAATATCATATGCATGAAACTTTCCTAAAAAAGTATAATATCATTTAAATGGTTTCCAAAATCATAAATACAATGGAATCATTTAGCTTATAATGGATTCATTACCCTAGGAGCGACCTAATATTTGTTGGAATGGGTCTTTTGAAGAAAAATTCACCAAGGATGCAATTGTAAAGAAAATAATTAAATAGAATTATTTTATTTTTAAAATAATAATAACTAATAAACCTTAACTCGGATTAGAAATCCGAGAACACAATTGAGTTCATAATGTGGTGTTTTCCCATAGTGAGGCCTAACATCGACCGATGCGGGTCATCTGTGAAAAATAGTTTTTCGAAATTTTAATGAATAAAATCATCTCTGAGTTTATTTTATTTTAATGCTACGTCGACACAGTCACATTGTTTTTTTATATGAAGATATTACAATGGACTTGGGTTAGCCTTATAACCTTATAAATTTACAAGAGGCTCTAGAGAGAATCCTTAGATAATTCTCCTAGCAGCGACGATAACACCAGCATCAGAGATCGTTTTGATGGATCATCAATGAAAATCAATCCTTGATAGTGAAAAATCCATACTTCAGGAAGGGACCGATATTTTTAGTTGTTTTTCCATGTTCTTATATTCTATAATGAACGTAGAATAATCCATGAATAAATTTGCCGGCTGTTTGATTATTATGGGATGGATTATATTTGTGGGATTATTTTTCGAAGTTTCTTAGATTTTTGTATACATTATGACAAGAATAGATTGATGCTGACACAAACAAAGGCTTCTGTTTGTTCCTTTGGAATTATTATTCTTTTCTCCACCCAAATTCTTGCATTCTTAGTTTGTCATTCATGTCCTACCCGCACTTTGAAAACCCCATGTGAAAAATCCATAGTTGTGCCCCTGATTCTTGGCACAATGATCTGAAAGAATGGATCCTAGTTTGGAATGACATAACAAAGATGTGATAGTGATGAAATGGAATGTTTTGGCCAGGATGGTGGTGCATGATGGTGGTTGGGGTGGCAGATCTAGTCGGTCTAGGTGAGCGATGATTCGGGTCTAGGGGGAAGCGGACCTAGGCAGAAGATGAGGCGAAAAATGGAGGCGGAATGTGGAAAGCGTCCAGGTGGGATCTGACGGGTGTGGACCATGGTAGGTAGATGTATGTGGTGGCTGTAGAGGCCTAGTGAGGTTGATGACATGGAGGTGGTGCCACACGGAGGGCTATCAGGTCGGGTTGGAACGGAGTAGGCTGTGCCAGGTGAAGTGGACTAGCTTAGGTGTAGTGGGCTAGGGCAAACAAACAGGTATGACCCAGTAGGACGAGTCAGATCTAGGTCGAACCTGATACGACCATGATGAAGCTTGTCCATTTTCAACCACAATATAAGGGGGAGGTCAACCTCCATGGTCTATTTTGCATGGTCATTGGATCAACCGTGAGTTATTCAACCAGCCTAGTGACCCCATTCTGAAACATACAAATGCCATTTCATTCAAATGGTAAGTCCATTTTACAGGCCATCTATGGTGTTGAGAACCTTATTACGAGACAATAATTTTGAAATATCCTAAGTGGGATTTTTTATATTGTTCATATGATGTAATGTCTTATGGAGATAGTTATCCAGAAAAGAGATTTCTTTGAGAAAACATTAATGTGGATAGCTGTGACCTAGAGATTGTGTGGCTTATAGAGACTATGTGTCTTATAGATACTATGTGTCTTATGGATACTGTGTGTATTATGGAGACTGTGTTTATTATAGAGACTATGTGTCTTTTTGAGACTGTGTATCTTATTAGATTGATTATATCTATATGTTCATGATATATTTTCTGTAGACATATTTCTGTGTAGGGATGAATTTGAATTCCTTTATGGCATTCTTTTATGGTATTCATTAGTGGTATTCCTTCATGGTATTTTTTTGTATTCTTTTATGGTATTCCATTACGGAATTTCCTTCATTATATTTCATTTGTGTTATTTTATTTGTGTTATTTCCTTTCTGGTTTCTGACTGTCTTACTGAGTATTGTTTTACTCACCCTTTCATGGGATTTTTTCCACTCATATCGTGTCTTGTGTAGAATATCGAACCTTTGACAGAGTACTAGCTGGACCAAGACTTAGTGGTGCTTAACGAGGCTGAACATATGATTTTTTCATGTGGTTTAGACAACAGTGCCATTACCACTTTTCTTATATGTTGGACTCATGGTTACATAATATTTTGGTGGGCTTTTATTATAACCCTATTTACATCATTGTACTTCCTATCACACACTATTAAGGGATATTAGTGTTTTTCATTAATTGTGTACTTAGTGTTTTTACATTTAGGCATTTGGGGCTTAGATATATGTGTTTGTGTGTGTGCATGTATACAGGTACTTAGGACAATGCCTCCCATTTGTGCGATATTCCTACTTGGTGCTTGTCACTAACCCCTGGCTTATTGGTGGAAAGATTGGGGTAGTCATGACACATGCACCTCTGGGATGGGTTGTGCTTGTATAAATCACTCCAAACAAGTTAAATAAAAAGAATAAAATAATATAAATCTTAATTAAAGGTTCTCGAAGTTTTAAGAGGGGAGTATCAATTAAATCCAAGTGATGGATTAGGCCATTAATGAAATTGTGAGAAATATTTACATGATCTTAAAGAAGATATTTCTATAAATAATTATCAAATAGATTTCATTGTTAAATAAATAAGGATATTAATTTTTTTTGAAAGAAATATTCAAATTTTATGATGAGGATATTAAATGAATAAAGAGTGAAATTAATGAAATCTTTAAGATAATTGATGTTCAGAAATACATTCTTAATATAATGTGGATGGATCTGAATATTAAATTAGTAAATGTGAAGACAATCCAAAATAATTCTTTACAAAAATATAATGATATAAGTGAAACTACCATGAAATATTCATTATATGATTCTAATGAAAAATGACCTGAATTATGGAAAATTTTTTAGTATATCAATGATTGAAAATTCTAAAGTAGGTTCAAATAAGGAGCTCCCTTCCATACCAATTTATAATGATTTTTAGGAATCCAATTTTATGGATAATAAAAAATAGAAATAAAAATCTATATACTTATGGGTGAAGTAAAATATAGAGAAACCTACCACAATGTCTATAGTGGGTAGAATAACGAATGAGACAGTTGTTTCCCTATGAACAACTAATCATGTTGTAGAGCAATCCCAAAAAAACAAGCTAAAAATCTAAAAATTCTAGAAAACGTGCAATAAAAAGATGATTATGGTTTTTATGGACTTGTTGGTATTATAATAAGTCTGTGAACTATGAATTAAATTTTTAATAAAATACTTTGAATTATAAGGATTAGAGATATCAAACATCTATTTTAATCAATATATAGAATAATTAACACATATATGTTAAGAAAAATCTATCTACATCAAATAGATTTTAAGAACTTGGAAATATCTATTATTTTTTCTATAAGTGAAATAATAAAATTTATGTATGAACATATAAGATTATAATAATAAAATTTTAAAATTAGATAACAAAATTTATTGAATAAGGAAGATCTATCATAAGGATTCAATCTAATGGATGTTGCAAATCAGAATACCCCCAGTATGATGTTAAAGAAGATAGTTTAATGGAACTTGGATAATAGATCCATGAAGTTGAAGAGATGTGCTTCATATAAAAATAATGGTTGTGTATTTAACCCCCACAATGATATATTTAGAAAAACCAAGGAATTTATTTTTGTTTCAAATTTAAAAATTATAATATAGGAAAAAAATTAGGAATGAAAAAATAAGATATAAGACGAAAAATAAAAGGATGGTTATAATGGTAAGAAAAAGTGTCCACGTAAAAAAAATATAATGAGAGTTTGTCCAAACACAAAAACCATTATGTTAAGTAAGTACTATGTGAGAGATATAAGGAAGATAGTAATAAAGATAAACAATGTATAACCATTTTTATAAACCAAGAAGTATCATTTAAAATAATTAATAACACATTTTGAATGAAGGTTGTTGATAAGAAAAATTATCCACACAACGTAGAAGAGGATGTGAGAAGATCCATCCTGTGAAAAAAAAAATTTGATATGAATACCAAAGGTGGAACACGAAGCATGGAGGAAATATAGAAACATGTTTAAGAAAATAATCTCAACCTTATTGTTCAAAATTAATAATAAATGATATCCATGATATTTACATACTATTTATGTATTTCATTTTCGCTTAAAATAAAAAGAATTTAATTTGAGGAATGATATCAAGGGAAGAACCTGAGAAAATGAGTTGATTTACAATTATGGATAATCTAGATGAAGAAGAAACCATATATGATTTCTCTATTGATATTTTAAAAACTCAAATGATGGAACTCTTTGATAAAGTTGAACGATGTGTTTTTTCTTATATCCTAGAAAGAAAAGATGAATAAGTTTCTATCATGTTTTGACATTACATATGCTATTTTGTAAACATGAATTAATGAAGATTATCTTTTATGATGATGTGGAAGTAGTCAAAACTCAACAATAATAAGTTCAAAATCTATTTCAGTGTTGTCTTAATAAGAAATATCATGCGATTATTTTTTATAAGAGACCCACTGTCATAAAGATCATACCAATCTTATTATTCTAGAAATTGGTTGAAGTACTTGTCATCAAAGAGGTATATATTCTTTATATCTCATCCTTGGTAATTAAAATAAGATTCTATCTTAAAGAGGTAAAATTGAATTAATAAATGAAATAAGAAAAGTTAATGTATGAATAATTTCTGAGGATGTAAATCCAATTATTTTTTACTTTAATGCTTTTAACCTATTAGTTAATGTGAGTGTCGAAGATTCAGGTTGATTTAATCAATAATATTGTTTGTATCACAATTGGTATCTTTAGCATGGAATAAGATTGGACATACCTTGAATTAGAGATTGTGAGTTCTCAATTCATTTAGTATTATTATATTTTATAATGGAAAACTTCATTTTCTTAATAAAATCCACTTCTTTCTACACATAGAATGGATAACATAACTTTAGAATGAGATTATTAATGAAACATTTCTTAAGAATGAATTGATTATCATACCATGTTATTTTTATTTATTATTATTATGGGGGAGAGAAAATAAAATAAAATATGAATTATAAATAGGGAGTGTATAAATAAAAACAAAACATATAGAATCATAATTTAGAAAGTATTTACAACAAATAAAAAGGGGATATTGTTGATTCCACTTTTGGTGAGTTATATTTATTCTAAATGAATGATTTTAAAGGCATGTAAATATGTTTATGAAGTAAAATTATCATGTAATATTATTTGAATAATCCAATAATGAAGAATAATGATTTTCCAAGTTTGTGTGACATGATACTAAGTTATGATCTATGAAACACATCATGGAATCTTTGTTCAGTGTTGTTATCCATATATCATATGATAGAAGAGATTTATTGCATTATAATATTTGTATAAGTCCAAATTTTGTGTTAATATTAATGGATCTTTCATGAAATAGATATTTTGTGAAATAGAGCATCCATGGAATAATATTTAATGGAGATGAGTTCCATAGATTAAAATCTGAATGATGGGATGACTACATTCATATACTGAGTGAATGTAGAACATGCAGATAAGGATGTGGAAACACACACATAAGGTTAGGGAAAATTTAGATTGTTGGGACCAAGATTACATGGATTGAGTTAAAGTGATTCTATGAGTATGAACATATACCTTTTTCACAAGGATGCATGTATTCATTGAGTAAAGGATTGAGCGATCTTAATTTGAATAGTAGGAGGATCTACCATGAAAAATAATATTAGTCAATGATTGGTTATGTATTCCCCATTGTTTTAATATCACAATTCCTTTTGGATGAGAAAAAAGATTAATATTTGGAGAAGAAGATACTTTGTGAAATGGATAGTTAAATAAGGAAGGAGTGTTGAACAAGGAAAAGTTTAATTTTGGTATCTAATTGAAGAGGTTAAGAACCACATATTTGAATTTACATATGTGCTTCACAAAATGAAATATCTATATATAGGATTTAATATGTAGATAAATCTAGATACATGAAAAGGGTGTTGTGTAAGGGAATATTAATGATGGTGATTACCTACGTAAAGAAACCTGTATAGATGATTTCACTACTGTGTATATGAATTTTCCATGTGTGTGAATGGATTGTGTATGCGTAATAATCTCATATATAGATGAATGTCTATAATAAAAATCTTTATATACATAAATTCATTACTGTATAATAATTTATTGATCTATTTGAATTCATGAATATGTATGCATGAAAATTGATACATATGGGAATTTTCCATGTAGTCAAATCATATATTCATGTGCATTTCCATACATGATTGTTCACATATACGAATTTTCAATATATTATAATTGGATGTGTATAAAAATTGGCTATGAATGAGGATTAACTGTGTAATGTTAATATACCTTCCATGTAAAGGTGATATTGAATAAGTTGAAGAAAATATAAAGGAATCAATTGATTTTTGGTGATGTCTTCATTAATGAGAAACAAATATCATGAAAAAAAATTCATGGTATAAGAAGATATATTAATGTTAAAAACTGAGGATTATTCAATGCCACAAATTAAGCATCCATGATCCAAAAGCATGTATATTTATATACAAAAAAATGAATGGATTCATCACCCGGAGATAAATTAGGAAAAGATAAGAATGAAAGGAGAATACCATTTGAGTTATTTTTTTGCAGTTTCTTATAAAATTTAATATATGTGGTTGTTATGTAGACGTTTTAAGAGGATCATAATTGTCGATCTGGTTGAAGGTAGAAGTCATAGATCTAGGTATATTTGAATTATCATAAAACTTGGTAATTAAAATCATGTATTTATATAGTTTTATAAATATTGGAATAGAGAAGTAAGAGGGGAGTAGGTAACCGATGCTTCAATTATTATCATGTATATATATTATGTTTTCCAAGATGAATTTTGAGAAAAAATGTAAAGACCCCAACCCTAGTAGCCCAAATTCTGGGGTTACTTCTTTATATTGGAATAAGATATAAGGAATCAAATATCTAAGGACCAAATAGTTTAGTTTCCCTGGTAAACTAGATACATATTTGATTTTCACATTAAAATGGAGAACAAAATATTCAATATATTATCTATTTTGTGTACACCATTAATATCTTTAGAATATTCCACTATATCAATCATAAAACACTTCCTAGAATCCTAGGGAAAGGAAAGACAAGACATTGGTGTGATTTAATGCTCAGTAAGGGTACCCAAGTATCATAATAAATCATTTGTAAATAAAGAATAATCAATATGGTAAATAACTAAAACACATTCCATTCAATCAATTACTATAACATAATGGATAATATGGTGGAAATAAATGATGATCAAATAATTCCATAGAAATTATCATTTTATGTTGAAACATATTCATGGATATTCTAACCAATAAAATAATCACATGATAATTAATAACTAATCTCAAAATTAGTAGATTCATAGTTCTAGATGTCATATCCATCATCAAGGTCCTTTTCCAATACATCTTAAATAAATGGCTAAGGCATCAACCAAATATCCAAGTAATTTTGTTACGTAAGACCTCCCAATTCATCGGGGGGATATAGTGGGTCCCTCCCTTCTCTTACAAAGTCCAATGAATTTCTTATATGAAATGGGATTAACATAATAAACATAAAAATTCATATTGAAAATCTAGTTTACAAAATGTTATTATTGTCCCCAATTAATAAACATAATCATAACCCATAAAGTGTAATACAAAGAAGGTTATTAAAATAGTACATCCCCATACCAACTTATCATAAACAATTTTGAAAAATAATAAATATGGTATCATGAAAAAATATTATCAATGTACCATAATCAAAATAATGTATTTCATCATTGATGAATAGAAATACCATAAAATTTTCATTAAAATCATTATTGAGGAAAGTAACATTTTCAATTTGAAAATAATTTTTAAAAACCAGAAATCTATTGAATACTCGAAAAAAAAAATTTGTTTGAAAATAATAATTGAAAATTGTGAATTAAGATTCAAATAAATTAGTTCGCATGATGGTGGTTAGTATTCATTAATGCTGAGTACATAAAAAGAAATATTCCATTCCCATTTTGTAAGAAAAGTCAAAATGTATGCTGTTTAGAAAATAATAGGAAGATTAATTTTTTTAATCCAACATTGAGTAAAAATTGATTTAAAAAATAATTGGATAATATTAAAAACAACTTTTCAAAATCATTTTTAGAAAAAATGTATATGGAATAAAATGTATTTTTGACCGAAGAGAGAAATGCAGTCTAATTTTATTTAAAATATTTTACCAACAATTTTAAGAATAAAAGAGAGGAAAATGGTATGATAAATTGAAAAACTTTTAATAGACAATGTATAATTAAATTAATGTGTATATTTAAATATATATCATAATATTTCATCGTCAAAATATTAATCATGAATAATCCTGATATACAATGAGATTATAACATAAACCTTTACCGATTTGGTTAATTCTAAATAATATCTTCCATGAAATAAATAACACGAAATGAAACTATGAATAACATTAATATAAAGGGATTAATGATAAATCATATAAAATAGTTATTATATACAACATTATAAATAAGTAAGTTGTGAATATGGAATATTCCATAGGAAGTAAATGTGAGACGAGAAACCCTTACCTTGGGTCTGATTTACTTGATATATGTTCATAAATACTATATTTTAAATATATATTTATTATAAACAAATTATAGAAACATAATAATATATTTCAAACCAAATATGATTTATATATAGTCTCTTATGACCAGTTTACTAACAATTCTTTGTTAAAATCATTGTTTCATGGGATAATTCCTTCATTTTTCGTGTGTGTATTGGTTTGGTAATTTTCATACTTTTAATTTGTTCATGGTTCCACCATCTCTATAATTATAAAAATGATATTAATATCATATATAATCATTCTATAATTCTTTATAATTTTCCATATAATCTTGATATAGGAAAATGAGTTGCATCGTTTATGGAGACGATATGTCGTACGTACGCATGAAACTTGTTTCTATTTTTACAAAAAACGGTACATAAGAAAGATAAATAATATTTAAAATTCATATAAAAATTATAATATCAAATATTTCATTTATATTATTCAAATATTTATTTATTACCATCCATGTAAAAAGAAAATGAAAAAAGTTTCACATTGCTATGTGGAGGACGTAGTCCACACATACACTCGAGCGATGTTAATGTTTTACAACAGATTGTAAGGTAAAAAGGTATATATGATATTATAATTATATAATTATATTAATGAAATTAATATAATATAAATATTTTAAATCTATCATTATATCCATTTGTGAGAGGTGGTGATGGAAAACGAATTATATCAGTTTGCGAGGCGGTTGTCCACCGTACACACAATCCATGGTTTTATTTCCCATTTGATGGAAGAGAATATGGATATAGGTTATTTAATTAATATAATAATGTCTTAGTATATATTAGATATTTTTTTTATTATTTTATCATAGTTTTAGACGATTTTAAGTACTCATAAGAATAAAAGAAAATAAAAATTCACGGTGAATAATTTTATCTCTTATTCAGACAACCTCTTTAGGTTTATAGCTAAACCATTTATAGATTGGATTTATAGTAAAAAAGGACTACGAGATATGGGGAGGTATGTAAGGAATATATTTGGGAATTTATTGGAATAACCAAAAGGATTTTGTAGTGTGAATAAAATAGAATAGGGGGTCACCTATTATATGTAGGGGAGATGACACACTAGGAATATTTTATAAGAAAAAGAGATACAAATATTTTTCACATGAAAGAAGGAATAAATGGATAATTATTAAACCATATATGATATAAGGTCAAAATATCACTCATAAATTGGAATTGGTCAAATTTATAGGTCATTTTAACACTTATATTTTTATTTTTACCCCTAGTAATCCTATTTGACCTTAAATATAGAAATTAATTTTTTTGTTTTCTCTATTAATTATGGGAAAAAATTAAGTCTAACTTGTTATATAATATTAATTATATATATTATAAATATGGAATATAGTTTTCTTAATTCCATTCATAGAACATGAAAAATTTAATTTATAATTGAACTCACATCTGAGATTAAGATCTAGATTTCAAAGGATAAAATTTGGATATGTATAGATAGTTTTAGTATCATGATTCAATATAAAATTTATTAAAATGAACTAAATTGGATTAATAAATATATAATTGAACTAATATAATTGTTTAAACATTTTTATAAGAAAATTTAAAATTTAAAATTCTTTAAATGAGACGCTATTTTTTCAATAAAAGTATAATGTTCCAGAATTCTTTGTAAAATTAATCTTTTCATAAAATTGTAAAAAATTCACTATATGAAAATATTGACATTATAATTTAAAAAAGAAGTTAATTTTCTAATATATGTTTTCTAAAAATGGTAAAAAGTATTTTTATGTATGTACGCAAAGCACAACAAAACAACTTATCGGTTTTTTTAAAAACATTTATTTTTCATTAATATAATGATTATTTTATTTATAATCAATATATAACCATTGAATTTATGTTATAAATGATTAAAAATTATAATGTTCAAAATTTAGTTATTCTTGTCAAAACTGGTAATTTAATGACTAGGTTATAAAATTATATTACATTACAATTCATTTAGATTCAGGGTTACGTATACCGTATGCTATCTAATAAATTAAATTTAATTAAAAAAATATATCATAAATTCACAAGGTGATACATTCTCATATAATATCGTTTTCATACTTTGTACTTTTAAAATATAGTAGAGTAACATTTTACCCCTTAAATAAATTACATCGTCGTAACATAATCTTGATCTCGGTAATCAGGGGTTGGACATTTTAAATTACTTTTATTATAAACCCACATCATAAAATGTGTTAACAGAACATCCTATTGATAATACAAAAATGTAATTAAATAGTTGATCTATAATAACACATAATAGGTTTAGAAATAGAAGAACATTGGTGGCTAGAGAAGATATACACTACAACATAAAAAGTGTTTAGCGGCGGTTTTGGGATGGCGGTTCACAAAACTGCCGCTAAATGTTTTCTGAAAAAGGTTTGACAGTGGTTTTTAATAAACTTCCACTATACCCATATTTTTTTAAAAATTACTGACCCTTCCCTTCCCCGACCCCCATTTCACCCAACCCTCATGATCCCTCAGACTCCCTTCTTCCCGCAACCCCCCCTGGCGACACCGCGGCGTCTCCGGCGAACGCGTGACCTCCATCTCCGGCGACCCCGTGTCCAGTGTCTACAGTGGATCCCGCGACCGACGACCTGCGCCGCCCCTTCTCCCGGCGACCCTTCTCACTGCGACCATGACCCGAAAGCGAGTTTTCCATTGTGATAACATTTTTCATCTTTTTTACAAGATTTTGTGCAATATATGTTTATTATCTGATTAGAATGTTTGTTACTCCAAGTTTTAGCATGTTAATTTGAAGAAAATTGTTAATTTGATACCAAATTCATGTTTAATTGAAATTGTTATTCCATTTGTTAATGGAATTGTATAATGAAAATTAATATAGAAATAATTATTAATGATAATAATAAAAAGGTATGTCAATGGAAATTTTCATCCTTAAAATTCAATGAAACATGATGTTTTGATTGAAATAATATTTAAATAATTAATAGGTTATGGTAGCTAATTCCATATGTTTCTCATAGTTTTAACCTATGATAAATGAATCAGTTAATCCAAAATATAAATAAAACTAGTTGTTTGATAAAGATAACTATTTAGGGTCGAGCGAGCCTATTTTCATGTGATGTTCAGATACATTGTTTCTAGGGCCTATATGCCCTATTGACTCTTTTTATTGTTTATTTACTTCTACATTTTCTTTTTAATTGAGTATTTTTATATGATTATTTTTGATCTTGGGATGGATAAGGATTGAAGGTATATGGTTAATAAGACTTTTGTATTTGGTTGCAGTTGGAACCTGATATGGTGGATTCATGGTGATATGCATGGTGTATTGGGATTGATGGAATGGGTTGAACATGTGATTTCCCATTATTATATTAAAATATAGGATAATTTCTTATGAAAAAAACTTATTTAAATTCGGTTTGTGATTTCCCATTATTTATTGGAAATGGAACCTTTAGTGGGGTCCTTGGTAGAGACTCTTATGTAAGGGTAGCATGGGACATTTTTTAGTTGTCTTGGAATATAACCACATGCATTCTCCATAGACCTCCTTTTTAATGCTGGATTTGTTGATTGGATTTTTAGCCTAAAGAATTTTGTAATCATAACATGGTGTTAGGTTTGATGCATTATCGTTTTAAGTTGATATCCTTTGGTAGGTAGTGCCCTTAGAACATTAATACCTTTCTATTACAAGGAGTTTTCTGATGCTCAGTTCTGTTCAGGTGTCGTTTCCCCTCATATGGCTCTTTAGTTCTAATAAAACCCTTTTTGGGTGGTTATTGTGTTTTTTGCCATTTTTATGTTCATGATTATCGAGAAATGCTCAGTTTCAGTAGGATGGGCTTACCTCAACCATTATCATCTGATTTTCAGGTCGCATGACCCTTTATTTTCCTCTGTGTTGGACAACATTTTATTCTTTAATTCATGTTGATGGTCGTATGAGTCAATATGATGTTGGTTTAAATATATTTTATGTACCTTCTAATTCTTTAATGCATAGGGTGGACAAACTATGTATAATAATCAGGATATGCCAATTTCTTATGGAACCTATGGTAACATGCTTACATATATGTTTTTCTTGTCGAGTTATAAATGTTGTAATAAATGTATGGAGTTTGGATCAATTATTGAACCATGGGCTGTTTGTTAAGGTGTCGGGTCATCTATGGAGTTGAGTGACCTATGAATTAAATAATCAACTATGTCTCAAAGCATTGGAGGACTTAAAAGAGAATAAGGTTTTTTGGCATGCTGGTCGGTTTGGTTTTTGGCCCTCTATATGATTGTTATGATGCAATGAGTGTGCTTGAGGGGAGAATCAAAAACATGTTTCATGTGAATATGATATGGATAACTTATTAGTGGCCAATATATCTCTAATTTTGATAACAAGGACACTCTAAATTTGGGGATAATCTTTTCATTTTTGTTAAACATGTGTCCTTCCCGATAGAATGAACACAACCTAAGATGTTAATTGAAAAATGGAAATTTGTTCTAGAATTTATTTTGAGCTCTCATGTCTTAAATCTCTTCAGTTATTTCTTGGAAATACGACTTTGATATGGTTGGTTGTGTATAAAACCATTGAGAAACATCATTCCTCTTGGAGTAAATCTAAGGTCAAGCCTAAAAAATCACATAATGTCTCAGGTTTAAAATGCATTATGATCAGTTTTGATCAAACGTCAATGGGGTGTTGTTTGAGGCAAAATAAACGTGTGATCGACAGTGTTATGATAAGTGTGTAACCCGATATTCTTACTACTCCTCAATGAGGTGTTGACACTGTATCCTATGGAGCTGACTTGTTCGGTTGGTATGAAGTGGTAAATGTGATCAATGAATCATCTTTATTATATTATGCATACTGTATGATCAATGGGTCATCTTTATTATATTATGTTTCTGTAATCTTACACTATCGTATATTTCGTGTAGGCACATTGTGATATACATGGATAAAAGCTAGATGAAATTACCGAGGAACACACCTCAGTATGTTAAGGGATTGAATGAGTTTTTAGATTTGGAAATTTCTAATCAATCCGTTGAAGGGAGAATAAAATGACCATGTCCTAAATGTAAATTTAGAACTCGGTTGAAGAGAGATGAAGTTTATGAACATTTAATACTGAATCAATTCTCTGGTCAATATTTGTGTTGGATTTGGCATGGAGAATCGAACGTTACAGAAGATTGAGCACTGATGTTATTCCAAAGAATGCGGTCCCAAGTTCATCGATAATGGAAAATGAAATGCAAAACCTCATAAATGTTGCATTCGGCACTTCAAGACACCACTATCAGCATCAAAACACATCAGAACAACCAGAAGAGGGTGCAATAAATTGCAACATGACAAGTGATGTTTTTGAGACTGTAACACATGCAGATCAAGATTGTAACATATCATTGGATCCTCCTCTTGATTCTGTGGAGCCAAATGTAATAGAAAAATTCACTTAGGAAAATGTGTTTCCTGATTTAGTTGATGATTGAAATCAAGAGTTATATAGTGGGTGTTTTAAATATTCAATGCATTCATTTCTGCTAAAGTTGTACCATATCAAATTTCTATGTGGAATTACAAATAAGGCAATGTCCATGATCTTGTAATTTATTCGTGATGCATTTCCTAAAGAAAAAATCCCAGAATCTTTTTATGATATGATAAAAGTTGTTAACAAACATGGTCTAAATTATACAAAAATACATGCGTGTCCCAATGATTGTATGCTTTATTGGGGAGAGGATTCAAGTAGACAGAATTGCATGAAATGTTCTTCTCCTAGATGGTAGGAAAATGGTGATGTTGGAAGTCCGAATGAACATAATTTCATGGAGAAGAAGAAAAGGAACACACCTGCAAAGTTTTTGCATTACTTTCCTTTGAAGCCTTGATTGCAAAGATTATTCATGTCATCGAAAACCGGTGAATACATGAAGTGGCATTCTGTAGATAATAACAATGATGGGTTAATGAGACATCCACGAGATTCCCAATCTTGGAAGATATTTGATTCATTACATCTATATTTCTCAGCTAATCCTAGGAATGTTCGATTGGGATTGGCTGCCGATGGATTGAACACATTTGGGACTTTGAGTACTAGATATATCATATGGCCAGTTGTTTTGATCCCTTATAATTTTCCTCTGTGGATGTGTATGCAACAAATATCTGTTATCCTTTCGATGATTATTCCTGGAAAACAAATGCCTGGAAATGATATTGATGTATACTTGCAGCCTTTGATTGATGAATTGCAGGAGTTATGGAGCAATGGTGTTGAGACATTTGATGCTTCTTCTAAAACAATGTTCAAAATGCATGCTGCTTTAATGTGGACCATTAGTGACTTCTCTAGGCTTGGGAATTTATCTAGTTGGAACAGTTACACAGGTTTGGCTTGTCCTGTTTGTAACTTTGGTTTTGAGCCCAAACGACTACCTCATAGTATAAAATGGTTCTTCTTGTGTCATCGAATATTTCTCGATGCATCTCATAGATTTCGGCTAAACAGATTAGAAATGAGTGGTTCCATTGATCGTAGACCACCTCTAAAGTTGTTAACTGGTTCTAAAATATTGACACAGCTTGAAAATGTTGAAACAGAATTTGGGAAGGTTCATCATTTGAATGACAGTGGAAAACGTGTCTGAAGTGCATCGTCAAGCGAAATTGGAACGCAGCAATGGAAGGAAAAAAGTATAATCTTCAAACTTCTATATTGGGAATTTAATTTGTTGTGGAATAATCTTGATGTGATTCATATTGAGAAGAATGTCTGTGATAATTTGATTTTCACATTGCTTAATGAGCATGGAAAGTCGAAGGATCATCTCAATACTCATAAATACTTATAAGAAATGAACATAAAACGCGATCTCTGGCCAAATGAGAATGAAAAGTATCCTCCTTAAATTTTTTTAAAGAAAAATAGGGATAAATATACATTCCTTCGAATTTTAAAGAATGTTAAGGTATATTATGGGTATTCAAGTAACATATCTAGGTGTGTTGACTTGAAGAATCGTAAGTTACATGGATTGAAAAGTCACGATTCACATATTTTGTTACAAAAGTTACTACCATTGGCATTGCATACATTATTACCTTAAAAAATTGCTGCTGTTGTACTCCAATTCTTCACATTTTTCAGGCAACTATGTGAGAAATCTCTACATCCATTTTAGCTTTACAGCCTCCAGGAGAGGTTTGTATTGAACCTTTGTGCAATAAAGATGATATTTCTCCGTCATTTTTTACTGTAATGATGCATTTAACTGTGCATTTAGTTGAGGTAGCAAAATTAGGATGCCCCATTCATTATCGATGGATGTATCCAATTGAGAGGTACTTTATTTATAGGTTTTTTAGTTAAGTAAACAATTTTTAGTACTTAATTAAATTCATAATAATGATTATTTTATTTCACAGATATCTTGAGCATTTGAAATCATACGTGAGAAATAAATCTCAACCAGAAGGCTCTATTGCTGAAGGCAATTTGGATGAGGAGTGTCTTACCTTTTGTTCTCTATACTTGGATGATATTGAGACAAGATTTAATCAAGTTGGATGTGTTGACAATACATCGAATCAATCTCAAATACATCAGAAATCCAAATTTTTTCCTGTTATTGGCTGATCAGTTGGGAGGACCTCAAATATGACACTGACTGAATTGGAATTATTACAGGCACATCGATATGTGATGCTGAATAGTGAAATTGTAGATCCATTACTGTAGAGTTTAGGATAAAAACACATAGATGAATTAGAGGCTAAACACAAAATGAGAAAGATATAACGAAAGATGTTACTAAAGATCTTGTAGAATTCTTTGCACGACATGTAAGTTCATAGATATTGCAATAAGTACGAATATTAGTTTGACACATATATTTTTTAAATCTAATAAATTTTATTTCTTTTCTCAGATCATTAATACTGATACACGAGCAGAGGTGTCAAAATATTTGAATTTTCTTGCTATAGGTCCTCTAAAAAAAGTTAGAAAGTTCGACGCTTATAATGTGAATGACTTTAGATTTCGTACAGTCGATCGAGAAGTGGGTTTGAAAACACAGAATTGTGGTATATTTACATTTGGTGAAGTGGAATACTATGGAAAGCTGCATGATATTATTTAATTGAACTACCACAGACATTTTTCTATTGTTTTATTCAAATGAAAATGGGTCGATATTATCAGAGGTGTTAAAAGATATTCCTTGCAATTTACTTCTGTGAACTTCTCTCGCTTGATGGATGTTGGTGATCATGAACTGCATGATCCATATATCTTAGCATCAGAAGAAAAATGGTATATTATGTGAATGACGTTTTCAATGAAGGGTAGAGTGTAGTTGCTCACGTAATACAAAGAGATTTGTATGATATGGGTGATGAAGTGGATAATTTGACCTCTAAAATTGAATTTAGTCTACAACAGGAAGCAGAATTATTTGTCAATCATGATATTGAAAATATTAGTATAGAAAGGATGGATGAAGTGGATGAAGAAATGGATCAGGAAACCAATATGATTAAAGGGGATAATGATTTTATGTATAATTATTTATTTATTCAGCAACCACTTGTTTCATTTCTATAGTCATTCATTATCATTGTTATATATATTTTGTCTGTTAGTACTGGGCATCTATTATCAATTTTAATTTTTTTTCTACATAATTTTTTGAAATACATATTCTGAACTTAATTTTATTTGATTAAATGACAGGAATTCCAAGGAAGAAGCGTTATACTATTTCATCTAGTTATGCGACAGATGACGATCCATCTGGCTCCCTACCCATGACATATGAGGCACCAGCTGCCTACACTCCTGCACCATCTCCCCCGGCACCATCTCTGACACCATATTTTGATGTCACATTAGATGGTGAGTCGTCGACTCCCCCTTTAGGAGCCTCAACAGTGGGGCAGCGACACACCCATTCCAGTTCATCATGAGCGTACTAGAGTGTCACTATCATAGGTACAAATTTTAATTAAGTAAATTGATTGCATTTTATTTATACTAATTGTTTGCTCATTGAAGATGAAAAAAATGAAACCATGGAGAAAAACAAAAAAAGTGCAGATGTTTGGAATATGACTGACGAAAAGATAGTCATGCCATTTGATTCTTATAGGGTCCCGACGGATGACGCTGCGGGGTTACTTGGCCAGATTCTAGGCCAGCTGGCGGCGGAGCCCATTACCCTTCCTATTTCATATGATGATTGGATACATATTTCTCTAAGCTGGTAAAATGAAGTTCTTGATTCTCAAATAAAGTTAAATTTATTACATTATGGTTTAATTGAATGTCATGTTACTAATATGTTCAAAATTAATTTCTGTATACAAATCTTCTTCCACTTTATAGTTTCTGATGTGATAGCATGGAATTGGATGTTGAAAAATCTATGTAAGAAATGGAAATATTTTAAATGGAGATTGTGGTGTGATGTCAACGATACCTCTTTGACTATGCAACAAATGTATGAGAAGCTACCCAGTGGGGTATCAAAAGAATAGTGGAATGTTTTTGTTAACATACATCGTGATGACAAGAACATGGTATTGAAACATATATTATTATATTATCCTCATTTTACATTTATACATGTATATGAAGAGGACATGAAATTGAATACATTACTATTAAATTGAATTTTATACATTTTAGGATCTCTCAAGAAAGAATGCTTCAAACCGGGCTAAGCAAGTCATCCCTCACACTACGGGCTCAAAAACCTTTTCTAGAAGCCGAATAACATTGGTAATATTTTAATTAGTTTAAATATTTATAAGACAGTATTATCTGTTTAATATACTGAATTGTTGATTTATCTTTTCTTAATCCAGTCACAGAGTTTAGGGCATGAAGCATCCCGAACTGAACTGTGGTTGGATGTTCACAAGATATCATATGGAAGTTTGGTTAATGATCCTCCTAAAGAAGTTGGGGGCATGAAGTCAATTTTTTATTATAATAACATATTATCAGTTTTTAGTGTATTAATATATATTGATATTTGATTTATAGGTAAAAATTAAATAAATATGGGATGCCAATCCTGCGCAGTCCTACTCAGTCTCCCAGAATGACCTGGTTTCTTAAAGTCATTGGGAAGGAGCATCCTGGTAGAGTGCGCAGGATGGGTTTGGGACCCATACCATCTAAGGTTTTTAGCAGGCCACCGAGGATGGAAGCTTCATCTACTCCTAGATTTAGTGATCCCATACCCGGAGATTCTCAGAAAGAGATTGTTTCTTTATGAAACACAGTTCACCAACAGGGGGATCAGATATCTGCTTTGCAGAAATAGTTGATTGAAATACATAAACATATGAGTTGATATTCCCCCGGTGGTAGTTCATCGACCGGTGGTATGCAGGTAAATCACCAAAAATAAAAATTATTTAGTTTTCTAACTTTCATTGGTTTTAAGTTTTAATATAAATATGAAACCGTGTTTAATTTCCAATATAATGTTCTTATAGGTGACAATAGAAAGTGGTGATGAAGGTGGTGAGGGTGACGATGCATCATCAGACCATGAGTAGTTGTATTTTTCATGTGTTGAAAAAATATGGGAATAGTTGGTTTGTATATGTAACATTTGTGGCACATAGTTGCCACCAAACATTTTCATGTCCGAAAATTTTCTTGATTTCTCATGTTTCCTTTTATGCGTTTTATTGATTTCTGATGTTTATTTTTATGTCTTGATTTCTCAAGTGTGGTATACATCATTCAATTCAGGCCTATGTTTGAATTGGTAGTCGAGATTTTGGATGACTAGGAGTTAAACCCATTGTTGATGTGTTGAAAAAATTGGATCATTTCACATGTTATACTATTTTGAATTTGAACTAAGTAATATTCTCTTATGTTGAGATGGTTTTACTATTTTTTAGTGGTGAGGGGGTAGTGGATTCATCCACACCTGTTTCATACTCAATAGAATCATGTTTCCCAACATCAATTGGGCTAACATTGAAGAAATATACTAATGTGTTACCACCAATAGGAAACACATATTTACATTGTAAGAGGGATATCATTAATTTGGGTGTGATCCCATAGGATAAATGATACTTGAGATGACCATGAGGGAAAAATGATAAAACATTCCCCCACCCATGTGGGTTATGTTTTCCATTGTAATTTTATAGCCACAAACGCCACTTAGGATAGATTCTAATGCTTTTTGATATGAGAGCATTGTAACCATCCCTAGTATATTATCTAGATATTCTAATGGGCCTCAAGGTTGTTTAAACTAGTAGGGGTATAAATATACTCTTGAGTGTCAGTGGTTGGATATCCCCAGTGGGATCAACTTTTAGATGCTTGAGTATAGACAATAGGGAAAAACACCCTATATATATTCTTGAGTACTCAAGGTCAAATGTTAATAAAAATGACTATAGTGAACATGATACTCATAATGAAGTTCTAAGGTGATTTCTACTTTATGTTGGACATATTTATCCAAATAAATATGATAAGAGAAGAATGTGTTCTCATGATCTATTGAAAGGATACAAAAAGTTTGGATGTGAAATTATGGACCAATGGTTTTGCCATAGAATATTTTTAGTTGGACAACCTGTGGGGAATTATTCCCTATAGATTACCATGAGTGTCATATAATGTCAGGATAGATCTATTTAGATGGTGTTCCTGAAATAAGGTTTGAACCATCATGCACTCATTTTACAAGGGTAGGAGACAATGTATGTCAGGGTATGGGGAACATATATTCATAGAAATTGAGTCCTATGTATGACATTACAATTGTTTTCATGCCTCACCATTGTGTTTCTTATGGGTACTATCAACTTGTTTTTGGTCTTGAACATAATTGGTGCATTTGGTGAATCAATTTTAATCAATGGGTGTGATAAAGGTATTGAAAAGGAAACACAATGAAGAAACCCATCAATACATCATCAAATGTAAGAGTTCATAGTTTATCAATCAAATTCCATGTTAATGGATTCACATTAGGTTATCTATTTTTTGATGAGAACCTCCAATGGGATTCCATGTATATGAATATTTGGTATGGATGTACTTTTAGAACTAAATTACAATGAAAGGTGTTCACTAGGGATTCATATACTATAGATTCTTCAAAATAGGTATTGGTAAAAGGTGTGAGATTTTGGGATCATCAAATATTCTTTGGGTGGAATCATTTGAATTATTGGATTCCCTTGTAGATTTATGATTTTTAATGAATAATATCAAAATACTAGTGTTTAACGAGTTACCCCTATTCCTATGATCTCTCTGAATCTGTGTAGATATGAAAATATATTATTTCTAGGTTAATCATACATATAATAAATGTTTATGACTAATTTGTTTAAGGCCACATAGTTAGAAAATTATTCATTCTTCACCAAACAAAGAGGTCATAGGTGTTTACATTGTCGGGGCCAGGCCCATGAGATGAGCATCATATTAATCTCTATAAATAGAATCATAACACACATAGTTTATTAATGATTAGTTGGATACATCATACCATTTATGTTCAATTTAAATAGAATTATTTCAAGAATCTTAACTTTTTGTGAAGGGGAAAAATTTGTGAAAGGTACCTAGAAATAGATAGTGTTTGAATTTATCATGAGTTTCCATTTCAGTTTCATCTTGTTCTTCAATGACTAATTCAGAGAAGGTATGGTTTTGGATTACACCTATTAGAGGGCCCATACATTGTTTTCAATATCATAAATGTTGGTATGATGATAATGGATGAATGCTTAAGAGGCTGGGGCATACAACATGAAGGTGGATATGATATTGTGATACTAGAAGGGGTATCTGAAATTAAGGACTATATAAAGAATCTAATACTAGAGTATTTAACTAAGGTATTTTGTAAAAGTGATTCATATTATTCTTATCGCATAAGAATAATAGCATGCTTCTTGATGTTGGGATTGAACCCCAGAGGGGAATATATTGAATCCTAGTTAAGAGGAATAAAATAAAATATAATTGAAGGAATGAATTTTAAGGTAATGTGACATGATTCATCGTAGATTAAAATTGTGTTGAAATGACTTGTGTAATGAATTTCAGAGTCATCCTACCAGGTTTAGAAGGTGATTACTATAATTTATCTCAATAATTATTTTAAATTATGATCAAATAGAACATAATGTTTTTGTGTATCATGATTTTTTTAAGAAATAAGTTTATAGAAGATTAGTTGCATTACATAAAAGTCAACAATAAAGTATTGAGTGAGACTAACACACGAGCATATCTAAGACACCTGGTATAGTAGATGTGTGTGGTGATGGTATATTTGGGGTATTAAACCAAGTAGGAGTCCCACAAATGGTAAATCTCACTGTGTTTTATGATCACTCCCTATATGGGAACACCGACACACATGTAGATCTAATGTTTCATTTTCAAGTGATATATATTATGGGGGATCAAAAAGGATCGGATAGATGTATGTTTGGAGAGTAGTCAAATAATGGGACTATGTTTTATAGTTGATTCTATCATATTTTTTTTTCAATTTATTCTATACTGATTTCCATGTTTGATGTTTCTTGTTGTATGTTGGTATGTACAATATGGTTCATTATTATATAGCATGTCAATGATTAATTATTTTTTTTCAATTTATTCTATACCGATTTCCTAGGTTGATGTTTCTTTTTTTCTATTGGTATCTACAATATGGTATTTCTGGTTTGATTTTTCTTTCAGGGCAATGGTGTAGCGGAAGAAATTTTTTTCTGGTCAGCTTGTCGCGGCGGTTTAAATTGCCGCTAAATGTACATTGTCGGCGGTTTAAACCGCCGCTAAACGATGATAACCGCCGCGAAATGTAAAACAAAATTACATTTCGCGGTAGTTTTAACCACTGCTACATAGGAGCATCATAGGTGCTCATTCTGTGGCGATTCTGGTGACTTCAACGGTGGTTTTACGACCGCTTGATTGGAGTTGATTCGCGGCGGTTATAACCGGGGCGAATAAACTAATGCCTAGGGATCGTAAAAATCACCGCTAAACTCAGTAAAACCGCCGCGAAATGAGGCGGCTATGACAATTTCCACAAACCACCGTGAAACAGAAATAACCGCCGCTAATATATTGGAGATTCCGTATTAGGCGGAAGTTTATAGAAATCACCACCAAACACATTATTAGCGGTTTAAACCGCCGCTAAACGCCAAAAAAACCGCCGCTAAATGAAGATTCTCTTGTAGTGATGTTCATGGAATAAAATCATAAATATATATATAGAGTGATATATATCATTAACCATAATAAATTGAATTATCAATAGAAGGTTATGGAGCTCAAAAAAATAAATTTATAAGGAGCGAAAAAGAACATTAGTTCATAATAAATTAATGTGACAAGATACATTTTTTCTTTAAATATCCTTTTCATAGTGTGGAGGAATTTATTTACTATCTACTCTGAAAACCTAATGAAATACACTGACTTGACAAAAATAATTTAATCATATAACCAGTTTACACCACAATATAAATTGTTTACCCAAAGGATGAATAATCTATATGAATTTCCCATTCTTGAAGGAGTAGAATAAAATTATAATGGATCAAAAAAATCAAAAATGATCCAAAAACTATTCCTCCAATCTTTACTAAAATAAAAATTGTTAGCACAATTTATCCAATATAAAAATTAATATCTAATTACTCAATAGTAACTCCCAAAGTTCTAATTAATCAAGTCTATAAATAGTTAACTATATGGATCATAACAAATATGCATCACTAAACAAAATGTCCAAAATTTTAAAATGTATATCCCTAAATTTATGAAATAAAGTTAATATAAGATTCCCCAGACATTATAATGTAGATCTTAATGTCATATAAAAAATATGAAAATACCTTGATCCCTATAAATTGTTATTGAAATCATGCATGCTTCTAAAAATAAAATATTAGATTATCTAATATATTATATACTTACAAAATGCAGTAAATCCAACAAAGAGAAAATATACCATAAAATCACTAAAAAAATTCATGTTCACTAATAATATAAAACAAAAATATATTTATCATTGTTATCTCAACATTGGGAACATATTAAGGGATATATTCCTTCAAACATTTGTTTTATAAGAAGAAAAACTTTCCACTAAATTACTTTTCCTTGTTATCAATACCATTCCACATATGTATTAAAATCTTTATAAGTAAACTAATATAGTACAATTTATATGGGAATATCATTGATAAAATACTTCTATAATATAATTCATGAATCCTAATATACAAGAACATTAATCATTCCACTTCATATATATCAATAGTGTAATATTGATCTAGATTCCTTAACTTATTTTAGGGTATATTCCCTTGATAATTAGGGAATTCATTTGTGTATTGTCCCTTATTATTATAGTCGAAGTATTTCACATTTATATATTATCTATTTCTTTGAAATCATGATTATAGTGTCCATTCTATCAAAACTAATAGAAAACTCCCATTCTATTCATGTAAGTACCATGTTGTTTCTATCCACAATTATCACATGTGGGAAAATACTTTTTCGCTTATTCCCTTTAACCTTTTTTACATTACCATCCTCTTCTTATATGGATTCCCTTTAAATCCATAATACTTGAACAATTATTTCACTATTTGTATATAACATGATACTATGTCTTTATATGATTAGATGGTTTGAGAGATTAGTTCCCATCAAAGGATTGGATTAATTACATTAAAGAAGTGACCAATATTAATAGTTGGATTATGTATGTAGTATAAAGAATAAGTTTCTCACCTTGTAAAGTTTGTTTCATATTTATCAACTCTATCTCCATGATTTCATCTAAGACTCAATAATTTTCTCTCCATATCTACTCATTTCTGATGAAGAAAAATATTTATCTAATAAGAGTACATTAAAATCCTTCCACTCCATTCTTTATATTTCATCCCCATCCTTAGAATTTTGAATATATAAAAATCATTGATCTAAATATCCCTAATATATTACAAAATACCATAACAACCTTCTCCCTTTCATTACTTCCTAGACTGAGAAATATATTCTCTAAGGAAATTATTCATTACTCAGCTAAAATATATTTTTTAGTCCCATTTAATGATGGAGTTTTATATATATAAAATGGTATAACATTGTTACACCACATGGTGGATCAACAAGATTATCAATAAGGGAAATATTATTGATCATTACCCGATTCATCTTCCCCAATATAGTTATTTTTTGATTAGTTCTAGCAACATCACCAACTCCAGCTACATTATATTTCTTAGGGGGTAAATACTTGCAAGGAGTAAATTTATTGATATGGTTCCTATTTCTCCCACTAGGTGACATTTATAAATTATGGTATACACTAGATTAGATCATAACATTATTAATAATAATGTACAATCCCAAAAATAGCGAAATTCTTAACAAAAATTAATAAATTTATCCGTAGATAATCTCATAATCATAAACATGGTTTGTTTGGGAAAATTTTCAAATCATAAAAACATTTTCAAATAATTCATAAGGATTTGTAATGAAAATGTGTATTTTCCTAAGAATATATCTCAAGAGTGCCAAAACCGGTGCAAAATAAGGCATGTTATCATGCCCCAATTGATTATTGAGTCGAAGAATAATGCACTATTTTTGGAGTTATTACAACTCGGTACAACTATTCCATAACCACATCCACTTTTAGTATCCATACATGAATGTATTGTTAGAAATACCAATATAATCTCTTCCTCACTAGAAATTTAGGATATTATTCTATACTTATCCAAAAATTCTATCATAATGTTATGTTACATTATACATGTTTTACTTAATCTATTTCCCAAGGTTTCTACTCAAATTTATCTAATACCAACTATAAATACCCTGACCCTTGTATCATAGAGTATTTGGTTACTTAATTATATTGGTATAAGATAAAGGGAATCATATCCGAAAAGTTTGAATAGTTTAGTAGTCTTGGTAAACTAGATACATACTTGAATATGACATTACAATTAAAATAATAAAATACAAAACAATATTTTCATTGAGTAAGCCATTAATCCCTTTAGCATATCCCTTCATATCAATACTAATAAACTTGATATCATCCTAGTTAATAAAAGGATTTGAAAAGGGTGTTTATATTTCTTAGTAAGGGAATGAAAATAGTGGAAGAAATTATGAATAAATATAGAATAATAAATATGGAAAGGAAGACAACTATAACAAATTCCATTCAATCTATTACTTGAACATGAAAAATAATATGGTAGGAATAAAATATGATAAAAAATTCCATATAAATAATCACATTATCTTGAAAATTATCCATGGATATTCAAGATGACTAAATAATAAAATTAACATCAATAAGTAATCTCATAATGAAGTAATGCATAATACTGGACATCATAACCATATCATCAAAGCCTCATGTCAAGATATATTACACAAATGGGTATAGCCTCGGAAATATACCCAATCTAATTTTCCTCATGAGACTTAACAATGCAACAAGGGGATATAGTAATCCCTTCTCATCACTTAATAATTCCAATTAATTCCTCATATGAAAGGGGATGAGCATAATCAATTTCAACATTCATATTTAAAAAATAGTATACTGAATGATTTTAATTTCTCCAATAAATAATAATAATAATAAACCATCACGATTAATATGAAGAATGATATAAAAATAGAACATCCCTAGTAAAATTGATGACAAACCATCCAATTAAATAATAAATATGGTATCATTACAAAATATTCCTAATGGATCACAAGGTAAATAATGTTTTTCATCATTTATGAATAGAAATGCCACTAAAATTTCATGAAAATAATTTTTGATGAAAATAATCTTTTCAATTCGAAAATAAATTTTAAAAACCAAAAAATTTCTATAATATTAGGAACAAAATATCCGTTGAAAATAATAATGAAAAATTTTAAATTAATCTTCAATATCATGAATGATCATGGTGATATGAGGGTTCCTTTCATGCCGAGTATGTAATAACAAATATTCCTTTCACATTTTGTAAGAAATGTCAAAAGTACCTTGTTTGGAAACCAATTGGAATATTAATTTTAAAACATTATATAAAAAAACATGGGTAAAATTGAATTTATAAAATAATATTATAATATTAAAAATATTCTTTAAAACATTTTTAGAAAACATGAATTTGGATGAAAAAATATTTTTGACCGATGTGAGAAATGAACTCGAGTTTTATTAAACATATGTCTCAATAATCTTAAGAACCAGAATGGGGTAAATTGTAATATAAATTTAAAACATCATTATTAAATAGTGTAGAATAAAATTAATTAGTAACTTTAAATATAGATCATAATATTTCATCATTGGAAACTTAATCACGGACAATCCAGATGAATAATGAGATTGTGTCATAAACCTTTACCACTTTGGTAACTTATGAATCATAATCCACATGAAATAAATAACTAAAAATGAAAAATTAAATAACATTACTAAAATGGTATTAATTACATATCACATAAAATTTGAAGTGTGTACACCACACCAAATAACTAAGTGTTGAATATTGCATCCGTTTCACATTAGTAAAAGTGAGACGAAAAACCCTTACCTTAGGTATAATTTCCTTCGTATGAGTCCATTACTCCTGTAAAATAAATATAGATTTATTATGAATATATTAAATAACCTTATTCAAATATTTAATCCCATATATTATTTTCTTATAGTATTTTATGAACTGTTTTTTTACAATTCATTGTTAAAATCTCTATTTCGGGTGATAATTGCTTCATTTTTCATGCGTGTTTTAGTTTAGTGATTTTGGTAATTTTACATTGATCAGGGTTTCATAATATATAAATTTATTTCCATTATATAATTATCATATGTAATCATTATATAATTATTTATAATAATCTATAAAAGTTAGAATTGGGAAAATGAGTTACATCATTCATGGTGATAGTGGGTCGTATGTACACATAAAAAGTATATATATTTTTCCAAAAAATGGAACTTAAGAAAGATAAATAATATTTAAAATATATAAAACCATTATTATATCAAATAATTCATGAATATTAATTAAATATTTTTTTATTACCATCAATGTCAAAGTAAAAAATAAAACAATTTCAAATCGATACACGGAGACGATAGTTCACACAAACGCACAAGCGACATTATTTTTTTACAAAAGATTGGAAGGTAAGAAGGTATATTTTATATTATTATTATAGAAGTAATTTTATATAAAAAATATTGTATAAATATGTTAAATACATCATTATATCCATCTGTGAGAGGTGGTGATGGAAAACAAATTAAATCGGTTCACAAGGCTGTAACCCACCATACAAAAGATAGAATGTTTTTTTACCATTTGATGGAAGTGTAGATGGATATAGGTTATTAAATTAACTCAATAACATCTCATTAAATATGAGATAATGGTGTTATTATTTTAGAATATATGGATATTATTTTAAGGATTTAGAATAAGTAAAATGGAAACACATGGATAATAACATTACCACTTCTCTAGAAAACCTCTTTAGGTTTTTACACAAGGACAAAATAGATTGGATTTATGATAAATAAAAGGAATATAGTATGTGGTTATGAATTTATAGAATATATTTGGTTATTTATTTTATGAAACAAATTGATTTTTTAGTGTGAATGGGAGAGTAAAGTGGTTGTCCTTTTATAAGTTAGAGAGAGGGAACACATGGAATTCTTGAAAATAAAAAGTGATAACCATGTTTTAAACATTAAAAAAGGCTTAAAAATATCTCATTATAAAACAATATATGACATAAGATCTAAATATGTCCACAAAATAGTAATTTTACAAGTTTATAAGTCATTTTAACTCTTATTGTTTTTAGTTTAACCTCCTGGTATTACCTTAACAACAATAGTAAATGTTTATTATTTTCACTATTCCTTAAGGTAAAAAATTTATATTGACATTATTATATAATATTAATTATTCTGAATAAAAATAATGGATAATTTTTTCAAATTCCATTTATATAAATTAAAACTTTTAAATTAAAATTAAACCCGTAGATGCGATGAAAAAATGGGTTTCGAAAAAGAAACTTTTCATAAGTATATAAATTATTAACATAACGATTCAATATGAAATTGAATAAAATGAAATGAATTGTATTAAAAAATATATAGTTGAACTAAATTTATTTTTAAAACAATTTTAAAAAAAATTGTATCTTATAAATTCTATAATAAAAAAGTTAGCTTTCAATAAAAACTAGTAATTTTCACTATTCATCAAAAAAGTTATTATTTTCAAATTTTTTTAAAAGATTTACTCTATGAAAATTTCAACATGATTATTTTAAAAAAGAATTTAAAATTTTAAAATAAATTTTATAAAATTTATAAAAATAATTTTAAAGAATGTGCTCAATGCGCAATGAGACCACTTTTTATAAAAATACTATTTTTAGATAACATTTATTTTTATTTCCAATGATTAATATTCAATTTATAATCAATACATTAAAATTGCATTTATTTTATAAATTTTTAATCCATATACTTTTATAATTTAGATTTCCCTATTCATACCCACTAATTTAATGGGTATGTTATAACGGTGTACTTTACTGCGATTCATTTAGATTTGGGGTTTCATATATGAACATATATCAAAGAGATTTAATTTATTTAAAAATAAATATATTTTAATGTATCTAGGTGTTAATTTATAATATAAGAACAGTGTTCCATGTTATATATGCTATCAAAACAAATTCTATTCAGTTAAAATCTCAGGGTGTTTCAAAAGAGATCATGTTACATGAATCTTGATTTATACGACATCGATGATGAATAATTATGGGGTATTAAACATGAGTTAATATAAAAAATTAATTAATAGATAATTTTTGTTTTAGTTTGAATGAATTTAGATAAAAATAAATTCTTTTAGTAATATCTAGTTTTAAAGAATAAATAATGGAAGACTGAATGAAAGAGGAAAATGTGTGAAGAAGTAACTGACACTGGAACTTATTATTATTATAAATATTAATGTAGTTACAAGAACAATGTATCTAGTATATCAAAACTATCATTCAATAGAGAATATTTTGGTGTTAAAAAGAAGAATAATTGATTCTATCATCATCATCATTTATTCTTTTTGTTGAAGCTATAAAGGGAGAACTGTTGGAGTCTATTATTCATGGAAGTTGAAGAAGAAATAAAGAAGAAGAAGAAAACAAGAATATAATAAAACCTAGTATGAGTCATGAACACCAAAAAAAAGAGGTAATAATATAGAAGAATAAGGTGTTGTGCATTTTAGGGTGAAAAAATTGAAATATGAATCTTTTATTATGAGAAAGGAAGGCAGTATTCTAGTATGTTGTTGTGGAGAATAAGAATAATGTTGTTGGAACTATTGTGCATACAAGGGAATAAAAATTGGAGTTTCTTATAAGATGTTTTGAAAGTAAGGGATGGGAAAGAATATAAGGCGACACTGTGACATTTATGAGAAGTCTCAACTAGCTGAGTACATTCTTGGTGTTTCAATAAAATTGAAGAAATTGAATACTATCTATAAAATTAGTATAAAGAATTACTAGGATATATAGTGGGACTATATCTCTAGTAAATGGAATCAGGATTATCTTATACCCCCTCTATTAAGTTTAAGGCATCACAATTCATGTTTTGGATTTGTTTTCTAGCTGATCCAATGAAACCAGTATCTCATTATAGTGGCATTTGTGATTGAGGAATTTTTCCATGGTGGGAACACAATTCACCCATATCTATATAGATTACACCCCAAGTGATCCAAAAAATTATGATGAATAAATTCAAGTGGATTATATAAAACCGATACATGATGGTTCATTAATTCATTTGTTGAAGTCACAAAAGGGACTATATATGTTTTTGATAAAGAAAAGTATATTTCTAATATTAATGAGGTTGAAGATAACATAGAGTAAAAATTATTTTTTAATATAATTAATGGACGATTTAAATGTTTATTAATTCTAATTATATTATATTTATTCAGTTTGTGAAGCAAGAAGAGTATTGGAGAGTATAGAAAGTCTTTTAGTCATTTCGAGGGAGTGTTGAAAACCCATGCTGTTATATCATACCAACACATAGTGATTTTAATATTCTTTGGAAAATATAACTTTTATAATAAAAATAATTTATATTTTAGGGAGTGTATATAAATGAGTAATATACTATAAAATATAGATAAATCAACCTTCTATGTCTAGAAATTATGTTTAATAAGAGGATGTTATTGTGGAGATCATTCTGATACTAGAAAACACATGGAATATAATACACCATATCAGTAATGTGTAATAGATATGGTCTCAATAATATCCAATAAGGGATCATCAAAACACATTGTTAGGAATATTTATCTAATAAGAGTGAAGAAGGTATAATTATTGCAGGACGTAGAATAAGAAATATACCATGGTTCTATACAACTGTTTTGGGATAAATAGATCAATATTTCATGGTTAATATCATCACAAGATATTGAATATATTAGGTGTATTTCAATACATATAAATGAAGTGATTTTAAATAAATGTATTTGATTATTCCCATTGGAATAACTCTTAAAATATTAAATGGGTTAGTACCCAAAATAATAGTTCTATTTTGATACAATGGAATTTGAAAGAGAATATATACTTTCTTCCTAGATCGCATGACCACTTAACGGTCATGGGATCTGGTCATGTGATTTCATTACCTCAAAGGGACATATAATCACATAAAACATCCTTCTCACATGATGTCACAAGGATACATGTCATAGGTTTTCCATAATCTGGAAATCAGGATGTACCTATTCTTCATGCAATTCCCAAGTGGGCACAAAATCACCTAACCCAAAATTGATCATAGGATAAATGCCATTGATGATATGAAATTCTCATGATTATTATTATTTACACAACACTCTATAAATTTATGTTATTTAACAATATCAGAGCATCACATGAACTACTCAAGTGTGAGGTTTTCCATGAAATACTTCATTTTTAATAGATGTTTGTAATCTGACACACTAGGGGACATCATAAAATATATGTGTCTTATTCAATTTTCAAGCACATGAACAAGTCAAATTAGGAGGAAAATATCTCAATTACATAGAATCTTGTCTGTGGGTCACCCACATTTCAAAGTAGTGAGAATAGGGAGATAAATGTATATAAAACACCCTAGAAACCCAAACAAAATTGGGGATACATTGGTTCAATATATTTACACCATTATTTTTACACATCCATATTACCTGTGAAGACCATGATTCCTTCATAGATATTTTCACATTGTAATAATCCTTGGGAAAGATCATTTTCTCTCTTGTCGAGCCATAACCACTATGATATTCGTAATTATATTTCACTTAGGGAAACCCCATTGTGTAAGCCCCAGAAAAATTCAATCTTTCACCATCATGGAATGTGTCTTGTATTCTTCTATCTATTTTTTATCACATCGATCGTGACTCATGTGAGATTATATATTTTCAATGATAATTCTGTTATCATAAAAAATACCCCCATTATGGGAATCCTCCTTAGTTGTATGTCCTAAATAAATTATATTTTAATTTAAATGGATATACCCTCAATGAAGCATCTTGATGAGGTATCAATGTGTAAACCCTGCAAAAATTCAACTTTACGCTGTCATAAAATGTGTATAAAATAATATTATAACTTGTTTCTCCCACCAAGAATGATTTACACGAGCTTTTAGATCTATGATCATGCTTTTTTCATTATAAAAATTCTTCCAACATGGGCCTCCTCCTTAGGTGTAAGTACAAAATATACCTACCTTGAATTCAATGGGCCATAATACCTATATAACATCATATGAAATCCTTATATGAATTATCCCCAGGCAACCATATTTTTTAACACCTTTTACGACACATATTCCAAAAAAATAAGAACAATGTGGACTTTTATTCATTTATTCATAATATACACATGATTCCCCTTTAAGGATTTATCCTCCTATATCCAATCCATAAATTTCCCCATATATTTCTTTACTAAATTATTCTAAATTTAATGACATGGTTTTATCTCATGTACTTAAATGGAATCACTGAAACTATGTCGGCTTTGATTCCTATCTCAATGAGATTCGTAGGCTTCATATGTGAGGTTCAAACCTGAAATTATCATCATTTCATCACCATCCTCACCAGGATAAATTCATCATGATATTATTTAATCCTTACCCCCACTAGGTTATAATCTCACAATAATGAACATCCCATATATTGAGGATATGATCCCTACAGACCATCTTTGGTTAGGTATTATCCGAGATAAAATTACCCCCTTCAGGAGGTAAATCTTCCTTCTAATCCCCACTATATCATCCTCAATATTCCACACTCCTGGTTGGGATCTTCTTCACAGGGCCATACTCACTGTGAAATAAACTCATCCCCATTGGGATATATTCCATTAAAGTATAACTATATAGCTCTTCTCACATTTATTACATACACCAACCATTATTAGGCATATTTTTTCTAGTCATCCTTACTTTATGATGTTAAACTGTACGGACAATTCCTATTCTCATGGCCTTAAAATGTACAATGTGTCCCATTATGTGAAACTGAACTACATGGGTTTTGATTCATTTTGTAAGGATACAAGGAATCGACTTCATAGGATCGATCATGACACTAAAAAAACATAACACCTTCCTAAAGAGTAATAAAATTTAAGTCACCCAACATTATGGATTTAAAAAATAGTAACCCCGAAACTTGCATCACTGAGTAATAATGGGTAACAAGTTAGAGATCCTAATATATATACATATATATAATATGTATCATTCATAGAGGACCTTAGATACCTGAATATTCTCATGTAAATGGAATTCTTATGATGTGTGAAAATTCTCACAAAAAAAGTTATAAATGATAGACTTACTAATCCCATAATTAGATCTAATCAAAATTCACATTCGTGAACTAAATCTACAATAGAGTATCAAAGTTAGTAAAAATTCCCTATAATATGGTGTGATGATCCCAAACTTACATTCTCTCAACCAATGTTAGTTTCTAAGTGTCATTGGTAAAGATATCCAAGGAAAACCATCATTTGGAAAGTAGGTCGATAACTCATTATGGATGTGGGAATTATTGGGAGTTTTTTTCCATGAATTAAACCTATTGAGAACCATATGAGATAGGAGAAGGATCCTAACCATATATTTTCCCCTTCAATGGTCGAAAAAATGGTTAACTTGATGTGAATCTTTAATAAATCCAAAACTTGGCTGACCACACATTAAATCATTTTGTTTTGCGTGTTTATGAAAATAAATTTGTAAAACTCTGGTAACTTGAAGATCATGTATTTCTTTATTAAATTGGAATGAAAGATAAATAACTGCATATCAAAAGACCATATAGTTTATTAGTCTTGGTAAATAAGATACATACATGATTCCCATATTACATTTGAATAAAAAAGCACAATATAAGTTTTTTTAATATCATTATTTCTCTTAGAATATACTTAAATATCATTCATAGAACTCTTCATAGATTCCTTGGAAAGGAAACAAAATAAGGGTGATCTCATATTCTCAGTAATAGTTATGTAAAGTGGAATATTTCATGAATAGATAAGTAGTAATCAATATGTTATGTTAAATAAGTGAACAAACATTCCATTTAAATAACTCGAATATCACAAATAGATAAGGAGTGATCAACATAGAAAGGTAAATAACAGAACATATATACCATTTAACTAATGTGACTATCACGAATAGATAATTAATAATCAATATTATATGGTAAATAACTGATCACACATTCCATTTAAATAACTTAACTATCGTGAAAAGATAAGAAAAAATCAATATGGAAAGGTAAATAAATAAAATCAAATTCCTTTTAATAAATAACAGAGAATGAATCTCATACAGTGATAATATCATTGAAAAAATATCATGGATAATAATAACTTAATTATTTACAAAGGAAATGCTTAATTATTATACATCATGATCTCATTAATCATTACACCTCAACAATCAAGACCATTCAAAAAATAGTTTAAAACTATTGGTTGAAACCCATCTAATGTTACCTTACTAATTTTCCTCATTATAATACGTATAAATTGAGAGGATATATAATTCAAGGACACAACCATCAATGTATGTCCAAATAATTCTTCATAAATCGAATAATTGATTTAATTCTTAAATAATGGGCCTTATCAACAAATTTACATATTGTGTAAAGGATACTGATTTATCAATATTTTCACATCTAATCAATTAAACTTAAATTTAAGAAACCATATGAATAAATGATATATACTATTTAAGTAATAAACATATCCATGATAAATAATAAGGATATTTAGAAGAAATTTAATTCCCAATGATTATAAGAATGTGAATATTTCAAGGGAAAGTTAAGGACTACAAAAATAAATATTGGATGTGAAAGAAAATACTTTCCATGGTTAAAATTATAATAAACCATACATAATAATAACAATTATTGTTTCAATACAACATATACCTAGTGGCGTTAAAGTAAAATAAAGGGGTTTTTTCATTGATTAATTTAAATAAAATAAAAATATCTTTAAAAATATTATAGAGGAAAATACCCTTTTCACATCAAAAATATATTTTTTAAAACTAATAGTTTAAAAATAATTAATATAATTTTATTTAAAAACAATATTTGAAATTTATTATGTAATATTTAAAACATTGAGTGGTCATGATGGTAGGATACTTCATACATGAAATACACGTTAAAGAAAATATTTCTTTCACATTTTTAGTAAAATCCAAAAGTTACTTTCATAGAAAATGAAATATAGATTAATTTAACAAATTTTTTGTAAAATATTTAAACATAGGTAAAAAGTTCATTAATAAATCTTTAGAATAATTTAAAAAAAATAGAAACATTTTTATCAAATATGGTCATGGAAGAAAAATTATTTTTGACTAAAGAGAGAAAAAAAGTCTGGTATCATTTAAAACATTTTCTAAATCATTTTTAGTACCATAGAGTATAGAAATAGAACTATTACCTGAAATATTCATTAATAAATAGAGGATTAGAATAATAAATGTGTTTATTTGACAATGATCAAATAATTTTCTTCAATGTAAATTCAATCATAAACAATTCCGATTAAAACGAGGTTGTGAAATAAACCCTTACAAAGATCATAATGTTCAAGTGATAATTAAATAATGAATCGATTATGTGTATTAAATATAAATCCATATAAAAAAGTGTAGTTATATAATAATGGAATACAAATTCATTACACACATAATCTTATAATATCAATGAGACCAAAGAAGAAATATTACCTATGGAAATGGAATTAAGTAATGAAATTCATTACCACTAGGTAAATTTTAAGTTAAATCCACTAGGATGAAAATAATTCAAATTGAAACATAAAATAACATGTATTATTAATGAATCATGATATTACATGTAAAAGGGTTAGTATATGTATTCCCTATAAAAACAATGGTGTATAAAATTAGAATATGTCGTAATGAAGAGAAACTGAAGTGAATTCCATTACCAAATGATTCTTTTTAGTCGAATGCACATTAAAATCATGTATAATGGATTTAAACAAATAATTAAATTATAATAGAACTATATTAAAATTTATAATATCATACATATTCCTTTTATAATTTATTATCACTAGTCTGTTAAAATTCGTTTATTATTACTACTATTTCGAGCAATAACTACCATGTTTTCTCATGTATATTTTAATGTGAAAGTTCTAGTTCTTGAGAATATTATATAGTTATATCATATCCATAATTATATTAATAATATAAATATAATTTTTTCCTTAGATACATTTTATAATCATTATTGTATTTTGAATATGGATAAAGGATCACATCACTTCATAGAAATGGTAGGTCATACACTGAAAATTAATTTTTTATTAAAAATCAAAACCCTTATAAGGAAAAAGTGAGAAACCCCAAATCCGAGTTACAAGTTTGAGAGACCAAAGAAAAAACCAGAACCAAACTAAAAGGACCACCCCTAACAGCCAATAAAAAAGAAAACCCTCACCAGTACCTACCATTCAGCAAGCTGGCCTATGTATGAATACACGGGCCTAGAACCGATGGTGTGGCCATAACCTCTCAATCAAACAAATGGTAGGTCATACGCACGCACGAGAAATGTTATCATTTCCTTAACAAATAATAGGGTCATGAAGTGATTTATATATTAATTTAATAGAATAAATATAATTTCATATATACAACATAAATTATTTAAATTTACCCTTATAAATTCTATCAATTTTTTAGTGAAGAACAAATCATATCGCTTGGTGAGGCGATTGTCTATCGTACATAAGGGAAACATTAACATAATTTAATAGGTAAGGAATTTAAGATGGTTTATATGATATTAAATTTAAAAAAGTATAATAATATAATAAATATATTATATATGATTTAAATTCATCAATATATCTATCCTTGAAAGGTGGTGATGGAAAATGAGTTACATCAGTTTGTGATGTGGTAGTTTATCGTACACACAATCGACATTTTTTATTCCAACTTAATAGAAGATGCTACGGATATAAGTAATGAACATAAAATAATATCATATTATAATAAATACACTTATTTTATTATATAATCATGGTTTAATAATATTTTATGGGGGTGGAAGAAGAACTAAAAGAAAAATTCTTGTTTAATAACGTTACCTCTTCTTCAGACAACTTCTTTAGTTTTACACTAAAATCCTTACTAGGTTGGATTTATTATCACAAAAATTGAAATATGATTTTATATGGGATTAATGAAGTGATTTATTCTTGTATTGGATGAAACAAATGTCTTTGGATGTGTGAAGAGGGGAGGAGAGGGGGTGGCCATTTATAAGTGGGGGAGAGGACACACATGAAATTTTTGAAAAGATTTAGTTATACGTGCATTTTTATCATGAAAATTTCCACAAAAAATGGGCCATTATATACCATTATATGTAATAAGATCAAAATATTTCAATAAAATAGGTTTTGGACATGTGTTTACATCACTGTAACCATTATATTTTTAGTTTAACCCCAGGTAAATCATTTTTTACCTTAACTATGGTAATTGTTTTTTCTACTTTTACTATAATTCATGGAGAAAATTAATTTTAAAATATTAGATAATTTAAATTATTATGATTCAAAATATTTAATACATTTTTAAAAATTCAATCCACATAAGTTGTAGAATCCAATTTAAAATTTTACTTGTACACCCTATGAAAAACAGTGTTACCAAATAGAATATTCCGATAAGTATAGAAGGTTTTAATATATAAATTCAAGATAAAATTTATTATAATGAAATAAATTAGTTAAATTTTATTATATTTTATGTTATTTTACTTTAAACCCTATTTAAAAAGTAATTTAACCTTCTAAATTAATTAAATAAAATGAAAATGTTCAATAAAAATCAGTATTCTTCACTATTCATCAAAAAGTGAATCATTTCAGAAAATATAAAAAATTCTCTCTAAGATAATTTTGACATTTTATTTCAAAAATTAATTCCATTTTTAAAATATTTTTTATAAAATGTACAATAATTAAATTAAAATTATGCTCCCGAAGTATGACTGAACCATCTTTTAGAAAAATAATATTTTTTTAGAAAATATTTATTTTTCAATCAAATATATTTTATTTTATTACTAATAAATAGATAAATAATAAATTTTAGTATAAATTTTTAATCCTTATAATTTTCATAATTTTATTTTTAAAATTAATACCCTACGATTTAATTACTATCATATAATGGTATACTATATTACGGTTTATTTATACAAACGGTTGAATGTTCTGCAAACTATTGAAGTGATATAATTTATATAAAAATAAATATATAATAAAATATTTGTGTGTTGAATTGTTTTAAAATATTATTGTTTTATTTAAGATATTATATCAAACCCAATTTTATTCTTTTATATTTTCAAGTTTTTACATTCACCCAACCTTAAATAAATTGCATCATCACAATTTAATATTGCGCTTTAGAAGTCAAGGGTTTTCATATATGAAAATTAATTTTTTGAAAAACTACATCGAAAAGTGGGATAATAAAACTACCTCTTAATATGATAAAAATGAAATTATAAAGGTCATATTGAATAATTGATAACTAGGATTCTAAGTAGGAGAACAATGGTGCGAAGTGATGAAATTGGCATGTAAGAAAAGCATATGTAATTATAGAGAATGAAAGAGGTCGTTGATCATAAGAAAGTTATTGGTCAATGGAAAGTTAAGGACATAAAAAACATAAATATATGATTTTTTAAAATAAAATTTGATTAATAATATATGAGTGTAATATGATAATTTTTTTTCAAGATCCATTTCATAAGGTTGAGGAATTATTTTATTGTCTAATAATATAAATAAATATACGTACATGATACATTTCTATTTTATAAGAAAACTTTCACCCTTTGGTTATGCTTCAATAAATTTCCAACGCATTACTTACTTCTAGAAATTAATATGCCAAAATTAATCACTTACACATCAAGTACAAATATTCACTTTTAATGGATTGTACGATCCAGAAAAGAGTAACTATTCTTTCTTTCTATCACCAACTATTTTCATAAACTGTTATGGTTAGAACAAGTTATACAATATAATATGTTAATCAATAGAACTCAATATTGACACCACTAGTTCATCATTAATATTAATTCATCAAATCATTTAAGTAAAAATAGAGATATATTAATGAAAACATCACATTGGCTAGTGGTAGGTTCAACTTCCTTATCACACTTCAGTTATGGGTTCAAGCCCCATGACCTTTTCAAAGGAGACATGTTTTCACCCTAAATGCATGTTATCCTTTTTCTAAAACCATATTAATATAATTTCCATAATATTACCAATGATTAATAACAGGTAATGATCAGAAAATCAAAGATATGATAAAATCTAATGGTTACCAATATCATTAAACTCATACCCTCCTAAAATAATTTTTTTACTAAATCATATACTAAATTAATGTGTTTCATTCCCATAAATTAATACTAAAATATCTTTAATCATGGTACAATCCTAGAACTCAAATTTTAAAAGGGGGTTTTAGACATTGAACTTATGATAAGTCTTAAAATCAAAAACCCATTATGGTGTCTATTACTAACAAGTTAATGATGAAATATATGCTTCCAAAATTAACACAATCCATAGATGTTTAATGGTTCTTATAAAAAAATTAACATTTGTAAAAATAATTTAACAATATAATTATGGAATCCCAAGAAATACTTCAACAATTTTATTTCAACATAGGTTATTACTTGGGGTAGGATTTAACATATAAAAGATATAATTTACTTAGATAATGACTAGATTCCCCACATTTACGAAAAATAACTATAAATATATCCCTTATATGTTATTTATTTCCTTCCATTGAAATATTTTTTTCCTTGAAAATTCATTATTTTATTCCCTTCTTTTCCATAAATAAAAATTTTTATGAATACTTTGAGACACCATCATAAGGGTTACTTTCCACATTTTTGATATGAATAAAATCGAGCCTTCTATCCTCCATTCCCTCCATCACTTGAGCTCTCAGATAAATCTATAATTCGCTTCTTTGGATAGTTTGAGAGTTCGTTAAGGTATAATTTGTTAATCGTATTTTAGGATAACTAAATCGGTATAATCATGATATCTTTTACTCCTTTTATCATCCCATTTGTTTGCACATAATAACCACATTTTAATTCATGATTAATAATAACCTGATTCCTTCTTGTTCATTCCATTGTCTAAAACCAAGAAGCATTATGTGATTAACAACAGTCATACTATGAGAAATATATAATCATTTATAGGTTATCAAAATAATGATGCCTTATTTCCAATCTTGGACACCTTTAGTTTAACCTAGGTCATTCATTATCATTATCTACTCAAAAAATTCATAAACTACTATAAATAAAATATGAATTATTCAAAAAATATATCCTCTAAGAGTTACAAGATTTGTGTGAAAAAGGCCCATTGTCATGTACCATATAACACTTGAGTAAAGACCGATACACCTTTTCAGAGTTTTTACCACTTTTTATATAAGTTCAAAAACTACATCCACTTTTAGTATCTAGACATGGATATAAATATATGAAACATATACATTATGAAAACTTTATGATATTCATCTATAATTATTCCCAATGTTTATCATAGGGTTATGTTCCCTAATCAATGTTTTCTTTAATCTAGTTTCAAAGTTTCTTACAAACATCCTTCGATGCCAACTTTAATGACCTCGAATCTAGTAACCTGGAACTACTGTCTTACTTTATTATATTGGACTAAGATACAAGGAATCGTATCCTAAAGGATAATATAGTTTATTAGTATTGGTATACTATATACATATATGATTACCATATTATAATTTAATACAAAAATTAAAATATTTGTTTTTGAATATGATTATTCTCTATAGTATATCCTTGAATATAATTCCTAGAACACTTCATAGATTCTTGTGAAAGGAAAGAAATAAGGTTGATATCATATTCTTTGTAAGAGATACGTAAGTAGAAGCTATCATGAATTGATTAGGAGAAGTCAATATGGAATAGTAAATAACTGAACACTTGTTCTATTCAAATAACCTGACTATCGTGAATGGATAAGGTGTAATCAATATAGAAAGGTAAATAACATAACACACATTACATTTGAATAACTTTTCCATTATTAAATGATAAGGAATATTCAATATGGAAAGGTAAATAATTGGACACACATTTCCTTTAAATAACATGACTATAATTAATAGTTAAGGTATAATCATTATGGTTAAGTAAATAACTAAGAGCACAATAAATTTAATAAATTACTAAAATTGAAATTTATTCAAAGATAATATAATTCTGAAAATTTCATTGATAATAATAAATTAACTATTAATGAAGTAAATACTTAATCATTATATTTTATGATCTCAAGCATCATGATACCTCTACTATCAAGACACTTCACAAGACAATTTAAAACTATAGGAAGAAACCCATTTAATTCTAGATTTATAATTCTACACATGATACTTCTGGTGCAATGAGTGGATATATAATTATGGCCTCACCCATCATTGCATGTCCAAAGCATTCCTCATATATTGAATAATCATTTTAATTCATGAATAATGTGACTTATCATCAACTATATGTATTGAGTAAAGGTATTATATATTTATCAATATTTTCTTATTAAATCAAATAACATTCAACATAAAACATTATATTCATTAATTAAATATAGTTTAAGTAATAAATATTTCCATGACAAATAAAATTGATATTTTGGGGATATTTAATGTCTAATGATCATAAAAAAGTTAATATTTCAATGGAAAGTTAATGAATAAAATAATGAATCAAGAAAGATAATGTAAATAAGTTCTATACTAAAAATGATCATAAATCATCCATAAGAAGAATAATAACAGTATCAATACAACATATCCCTACTGTAGTACAAGTAAAAAAATGGGTTGTTGTCAATGATGAATAGAAATAATACAAACAATCATTAAAAACATTCTTCAAGAAAATATTTATTTTTGAAATGGAAAATATTTTTTTTCAAAATGTTTACAAAATATTTTGAAAATAATTATTTTTTAAAATAGATTTTTGTACATATAATGGAATATTTAAAATAATTAGTGTTCATGACGATAGTAAATTCCATACATGACATACATGTTTAAATAAATATTCATTTCACATATTTGGTAAAAGAAAAAAAAATCCGTGTTTGGAAAATGACATGAATATTAATATTAATTTGTTTCTGTAAAAATTTAAAACATTGGTAAACATTTCATTAATAAATCATTTATAGAACTTTTTTTAAAAATTCAAATAATTTTTAGAAAACATGGGTTTTGAAGAAAACATAATTTTGACCGAAGAGAGAAATAAAGTCATGTTTTATTTAAAACATTTAATAAATCATTTTAAGTAAAAACAAGTGTACAAATATCACTATTACCTGAAAATCCATTAATAACTAGAGGAGAAGAAAATGGAATGGGTTTATTATCCAATTATGGAATAATTTCCTTCAATGAAAATATAAGAATAAACAACCCCAATTAAAATTATATTATGAAAAAACCCATTATAAGAATCACATCATTTAATATATAATTAACCATTGAATATATTTTGTGTATCAAATGTAAATCTACAAAAAATAATGGGAAATACTACATCATATAATCAAAAGTGAAATTGGGGTGGCACTTGAGTGGTAAACCCCATATTCCTGCATAAAAAATACCATGATATTAATCATGGAATTCACCTTGGGGGGTTTAAGATGTAGGTGATAAAATAGGAATGATTCAGGCATGTGGTGACACATGAATGATGTTGGTTTGGTGACACATCTAAGATGATGCAGGTGTGGTATTAAACTAGGCCTTCAAGCCTTGTTTATAAGCCAATTGGCCTTAGGACAAAAACTTGTTTAATGGGTCACACTCAACCAAGATAATATTGGTATTGTTTCATAATAAATGTTTATTTTGGCCCAAATTTAAAAAAAATTAAATTCATTACATACATAATCTTAGAATATTATAGGATGTAACATAACCTAATGAAAGAAAATTGAGTTATAAATTTTTTTACCACTAGGTAATTTTTAATTTAAACCACCGTGGATGAAAATAATTTACATTAGTACAAAACATATCATGAATTATTAATGAATCATGATATTATATGTCCAAGGGGTAGTTTATACACCATATAAAACAAATTAGGTGTATAACATTTCAATATGCCTTAATGAAGGTAAATTGAGATGATGCCCCTTACCTCACACTTAATTTTATTTGAATGAACTTTAAACTCGTGTATAATGGTTTTAAAAATGTTATTAACATATACCATAATCATATTAATATTTATAATATCATATATGATCATTTTCTATCATCTTTTCACCCATTCATTAACAATATTTCATTATTACTATTGTTTCGGGCAATAGATGGCTTGTTTTCTCATGCATATTTTAATATGAAAGTTCTAGTTCTTGAGAATATTATATAGTTACATAATATAAATAATTATATTAATGTTATAGATACTATTTTTTTCATTATATATATTTTTATAATCATTATTGAATTTTAATCATGGAGAATGGATCACATTGCTTTGTGGAGTTAGCATGTCGTATGTTCGCACAATAAATATGTCCATTTCCATAATGAGTGAAAGGGTAAGGAATTAAATGAAATATTAATTTTTAAGAATATTTAAATATTCATATATATCACATATATTCATTAAATATTTCTTTATTACTTTCTCTAAAAATCAGAAGTGAAAAATGAATAGTGTTGCTTCGTGAGGCGATAGTCTGCCGTTCACATGAGCGATATTAGTATAATTTAAAATAAATTTAAAATAATAATTTATATGTGTTATTAAAGTAAAATAAGAATAATAATATCATAAATATCATATATATGTATATATGTGAGGTAAATCCATCATTATATCCATCTCTGAAATGTGGTGATTGAAAGCGAGTTAAATCGGTTCGTGAGGTAGTAGTCCGCCATACAAATGATCCCTGATTTTGTTTCCCATTTAATGGAAGATTTGATGGATATAGATCATAATAATAAAATAATAACATCTCATTATATTTAATATATTTATTCTATTATATAATCATGGATTAATCATAGTTTAAAGAGGTGTGAAAAGAAAAAATAAAAAAACACTTGTTTAAGAACATTACCTCTTCTTCAGATATATTCTCTATAGTTTAACCCAAAACCTTACTAGGAAGAATTTATGATCAAATAAATATATTTATGATGTTTTTAGTTGTGTAAGGAAGTTATTTGGGGAATAATATCCTAAAAAAATGGACTTGGAAATGTGAATAGGGGATGAGAGCCAGTGGCATTTTACAAGTGGGAGACAAGACACACATGATATTTTTAAAATGAATATATTAAAACTAAAATTTTATCATAAAAAAGCCTAAAATAATGGTTAATTATCGATCCTTAGAGTCTATAAGGTCGTAATATGTATATAAAATGAGTGATGGATAAGTTTTTAGGTCATTTTCACACTTATCAGTTTAGTTTAACCCCACGAAATTCAATTTTACCTTAACCGTGGTAATTAATTTTTACCTCTTTTACTAATAATAATAGAAAAAAACATTATCCATATTATATAATATAGATTATTATGATTATGAATTTGAAATCCATTTTTTCAAATAAAATTCATTGAATTTCCATAATCTAATTTAAAAGTATACCTGTAGATGTGATGAAAAATCGTAATCCAAAGAGAAAATTATCATAATTATAGAATGTTTTAGTATCAAAATTCAATATCAAATTTATTATAATGACCTAAATTATTTAAATTTTAATATAATTTAACTATGTTTAAATTAAAAGTAATTTAATATTTAATTTACCCTTGTAAATTATTTAAACGAAAAGATAGTTTTTAAAAAAATCAGTATTTTTCACTATTCATCAAAAAATGAAAGATTTTAGAAAAATAAAAAAAATTAAATCTAAGATAATTTTGATATTTTTATTTAAAAAATGAAGTTAAATTTTTAATACAAATTTTAAAAAGTTTGGAAAAAATTAATTTTACATTATGTGTGAAAAGTGAAACTAATTTGTATTTTTTAAAAATAGATTTTTTTGGAAATTTTTTTTTATTTAAAATGATTCTTATTTTATTATTAATTAATAGATAACTAATTTATTTTCATAAAAAAATTAAACCATATAATTTTCATAATTTCATTATTAATATTCATACAGATTAATTAAATTACTCAGTTATAACATTATATCATATTATGGTTCATTTAGGCTCTAGGTTGTGTGTTCCAAAAACTATTGAAGAGATTTATTTAAAAAGAAATATATATAAAATTATTGGGGTGTTATACTCTTCTATAAGATCTATGTTGCTTTCAACATACACTATCAAACACAATTTTATTGTTTTAAAATTTATGGGTGTTACAAAATTAGTTAACCCAATATGAATATTTAAATAATAAAAATAATAATATTCATGTATCTATATGTGAGGAAATGTTTTTACATATTCGACAGAAAACATTTTGAACAATATGTTATTCTTTCATTATCAAGAACAAACAACCGAGTCCCCCATGCATATATGGTTAATAATGTTTCTGACTGAACATTATCATTTTTATTTCTTTAGGAGGCATACATCAAAGATAGATACATCAAGGAGGTCGGAAGTAGTGAAGGCCCAAATCATATTTGATGACAAAGTGAGTGCCTCTAGAAGGAAAAGATCCTAAATAAAGATAGAGGGAAACATTTTCTTGGGGAAGCCTAGGAAGCCTAGAAATCAGAAACTTTATTCCCCTCACGCTATGTATGGGAGATACCCATCTAGGAGCCCATGATCTGAATGCACTTATGGATAAGATAAGATATGCTCCATTGGATAGTTATACTTCATGATAAAGATTTATAGATAATCAAGGAATCTGTCTCCACCATCCTCAAAGATATATTCCTTTTTTCACAAACCACTAGCCCCGTGGCCATTGCCTTAGCCTCCACCTAAAGTGCGTTACCTATACCATAAAAGGATGAAAGGGCCACCACAACAGACCCCCTATGGTATCTTATAACAACACCACCTCTCATATGACCATGACCATTTCCCTGTTCTCATTGGGGTTTGTAAAAACAAATTGAAAATCAACTCATGTGAGGTACATATTTATATCAAATAAGGACAGTAAAAAATTCCCAAATAAATCCAAGACCAATACCATATCTCTATTCCAACCAAGGTTTATTTAAATTTTCTAGAAGTTAATTCAGGGTAGAGACATTTCCCAACTAGAATCTCAAAATCTACTGATCATAATCCAATGACTAATAGGAACCAATAAAATATTCTTACTCTTTCCAATGAATGACAATATAAACATACATTATAGGATATACTAGAGGATATTAATATTCATACTCTCATTCTAGAGGGATTTCAACATATCTTTGTAGGGAATGAACATTGTAATTTTTATCATATTCACACTTGAAACAATTCTAACAGACATATCCCAACACGTATACTAAGGCATGCTCATATTCCATGTAATGACTCGACCTCGGGGCCCGTGCCGTGACTACCCCAAGCCCGCCTTCCATAGGCCAGGGGATGGCGACTAGCACCAAGGCGTAATTCCCAGTAAAAAGGGAAGGCATTGCCTTTGAAAAGTAAACAAACACCACAGAGTAAGCAAGCAGAAAAGTAAAAACTAAGTAAAAACAGAGTACAATTGAATGTGCGGAAAAGTAAATGGGCCAGTATACAAACCCAAACTGAATGTAAAGTACAACTCGAAAGGGAAAACAACAACTGTAAAGTAAAAGCCGCTACACCGAGCTGTCCACTGGAAATCCCACCTGAAGGGTGGGTAAAGATAGCTCCACTGCTCCACAGGTCCCACCGTCCTCTCCGAGTACGTCCCGCCCAGTGGTCCACCTCCAGGTACCGTCCTGCTCTGCAGGCCTCAACCACGATCAACGTTGTCCGTCGTCTGCAACCAACACAACGTAGTGCGGGCATAGCCCGTGCAGGGGTGAGTATAAGCTACTCAGTAGGGACCCCGAGACCCCCCGAAGGTCTCCCAAAATCCACAAAGGATAAACCACAATGGAAAGATACAAACACGAAGTAACAACCGACACTACTTAGGTATATGCCCACACATATACCTAAGTAATGAATTCCAATACGCTCCAACCTCTGATCCCAAGTACAACTCAGTCCACACAGGAAAGTATACGTATTCCACACAAGAAAGAAAAACGAAAATCCACACAGGATAACACAACACAATCCACACAGGAAAGCAATAGGATTAAGCTCACACAGGTATACTACTTCGAAGGACGATAAAGATGATCTATGATCCATCTAAGTCGTCGGACCCACGAAGGATCGATAGGTAACTAACCCCCGCAAAGACCCACACAGGATCGGGCCCACACAGGACCTGTAGGTGCTGGTTCACACAGGACCGCTGAGCCCAATGACCCACACAGGATCGGACCCACACAGGATCAGGCCCACACAGGACTTGTAGCACTGATCCACGTAGGATCTCTGAGTGCTGTAGTCAGCATCGAATCCACTAAGGATCTCGGTACTATCATCGTCGCAGTCACAGTAGTAGTAGCCGTAACAGTAGCAGTCACAGTCGCAGCCATCACTAGGGATCCCGCACACAGCAAGCTCGTTCGGGAGGGTCCGCTCCACGAGCCGAGAGGCTGATACATCAACTGTCACATAGTCCAGAGTTGATGTATCCAAAAGTTCCGTATCATCAATAGGAACTCAATGCAACAGACGGCGCGTCAATCAGACGCCCAGTCTGAGAGTTATTCGCTTTTACGTCCCAGGGGCCCGGTTGGTTTTTAAGGCAAAACCAACTTGACTGTACACCACCTGCTTCCAAACCTTGGGCGGAGTATGCCAAAAGATCCATCTCACTAAGAAGAACACAACAAAGCTGACGACACGTCAATCGGACGTCCGTAGCTCAAGATATGAGCGTTTCCGCTCCGAGGGCCCGGTTGGTTTCGTGTACGAATCAACCCGGCCGAACTCAAAGTATTCTGAAACCTTGAATGCGATATACCGAAATGACCATCTCGATCCAAGGATCGCATCGCCGCTGATGGTTCGTCAATCGGAGGTCCGTAGCTCATGTTATGGCCAAAAGACCGAAGTCGATTCGAAAACGGGGGGTCCGGGTTCGGGCCGACCCGGCCCGGCCGGCGGCGCGTCGGCGCGGCCCGGCGCAGCGGCGCGTTCCGGCACGGCGGCGCGGCGGCGCGGCCCGGTGCGGCGGCGCGTTCCGGCACGACGGCGCGGCGCTACCGGCGGCGGCGCGGCCTGGGCGCCGCTCAGGTGCCACACGCGGGGTGAAAAGCCCCTGCTTTCCTGCTGGCGGCGCGGCTGAAAGTCGCGCCTTTGTCCAACGCCCCCCCCCCAACGTGGGGGCCTGCTTTTGAAAAAAAACGGGGGGGCGCTGCACCCCCTTGGTGTAACCGCGGCCCCCCCATTATGGGGGGCCGGTTTTGGCCAGTTGGGGGAATTAATTCCCCCGTTTCTTCTCCCTTCTGGTCGGCCCGTCCTGGCCGGCCGGTCCTTCCTCAACGAGACCGGCAAGGCCGGTCCCCTTTCCGGCTTCCGACACCGGCGACCTAGCTGGCCGCCGGTCTTCCCGTTCCTCCGCGTCCCGAAACCGGCCGCGGCCTTCGTCATCTGGCGTGATGCGATGGCATCGCGCCCCTCCGCCGCGTCCCCGCTCCGGCCATAGCGCCTTTGGTTTCCTTCGATGCGGCGCGACGGCGTCGCGTTCAAGATAATCTTTCCACGGCGCGACGCGACGGTGCCGCGCAATATTTTCCTTGTGATTCCTGCGTGGTGCGACGACACCACGCCATCTCGTTCATCCTCAAGAAAATAATAATAATCAAGAACAAAGGAGGGGTAATTCGGCCGTGTTTGTGCGGTCTGACCCCCCTCTCATTAGATGATAACCCTTAAATATTTATCCAAAAGATTATCATTCTAGAACCAAGAACGAGAGTAAATAAATAATCAACAACAAACCCCTACCTCGGATTCAAGAACGATGATCGTCAACGACCTGCGGAAGATGCGTCGCGGTGGTCGGCGTCACGGAAGAAGGACGTCGATGTCGTGAAGCGAGGATTCGAAGTTCTTTGACGATGATTTCGTCGTGGGAAATCGTCGCGGAAGAGATGACATGGAAGAAGACGTCGTTGGTATCGCGGGAATGACGTCGCAGAAGACGGTTCCCGAGAACGTGGCGTTCTTTGTCGATGTCCGAATGTTCTTCGCGTTCTTCGTCAAAGTTTGAAGAATAAGGAGAAGGCTCCAAATTCTCTCAAGGTGGTTAGAGAATTCTAACCCAAATAAAATAAGCTAAAGTCTTATTTTATTCACACAATTATCAATTTGAATTTCAAAGGATTGAAATTCAAACAATTCAACTCCATTAATTAACAAAGTTGTCATGTTATTAAAAGAGGAGTTTAAGGGAGTTTAAAAAAATAAGGTGAAGAGTTATGCTTCGTGTGGGCCCCACCACACTTAATCCTCCCAAGGGAGGTTAAGTGGATGTGGGTCCCACCTCTATCTCCCTTTGGGAGAAGTTAACCAACAAGTTAAAATAAATGTTTGTATTCCACAATATTTATTTAACTTATTCTAAACTCCCAAAAACTAACTCTCAACATGCAATAAACGCAACCTCGGAAAAGGTCTCCTTAAGCGAATATCGGCGCTGCGAGTTTATCGGTGCCCTCGGAATTTGATTCCGGGAACCGGTTCAAAAGTTAGAAAATCCCGCTCGTTCGTTCACTGAACGTACCCGAGCCAAACTTCGGAAAATGATTCCGGGCACTTCGGGCCTCAAAATCAGGTGCCGTCAGAAACCGCGCTCTTGTAAAATTCCAAAGAAAATTAAGAAAAAATTTACCTTGAATTTTACGGGTCTTTACATTACTCCCACCTCAGGGCTTTACATCCCCGTAAAGATACATCAAAAACTAGGGAAACAAATGAGGGTACTGAGCACGCATCTGAGCCTCCCGCTCCCATGTGCTCTCGTGGAGGTTTCCAAGCTGCCATCTGATGCGTACAAGAGGAATCGATCGCCCACGTAGGACCCGCTCCTATCGATCCTCTATCTCCACCGGGACCTCCGTAAAAGTCACCCCATCATCAACGTCATGCTCCCCATGGTCAATGATGTGCGTCCGGTTGTGCACGTATCTCCTCAGCTGAGATACGTGGAAGACGTCATGCACCCGGTGAAACTGAGGTGGTAGAGCCAGGCGATAATCCACCTCGCCAATCCTGCTGAGGACATTAAAGGGTCCGATGAAGCGCGAAGATAACTTGCCGCCACAGCCAAATATTCGTATACCACGTCGAGGTGAGACCCGTAAGAAGACGTGGTCGCCATCCTCGAACTCTAGTGGCCTCCGCCTCCTGTCAGCTTATGACTTATGCCGGCTCTGAGCTGTCTTGATCCACTCCTGGATGACCTGGACCTTCTCTGTCATGGCCTGGACCATCTCCGGTCCCACAAGTGCTGACTCCTCAGGGTCTGTCCAGCACAAAGGAGATCTACAAGGTCGGTCGTACAACGCCTCGTACGGTGCCATCCCGATGGTGGAGTGGTAGATTTTGTTTTACACAAACTCCACCAAGGGTAGGTGGTCCTCCCAGCTACGACCAAAGTCGAGGACACATGCACGGAGCATGTCCTCAAGAGTCTGAATGGTCCTCTCCGTCTCACCATCCGTCTGAGAGTGAAAAGCTGTGCTTAGATGTAGCTGCGTCCCGAACGCCTCCTGTAACCCCTTCCAAAGAAAGGAAGTAAAGAGAGCATCTCGACTAGAGATGATAGATGATGGCACACCGTGGAGCCGCACAATCTCCTGAACGTAGAGACGTCCCAAGCTCTCCACTGAGCCCTGCTCTCTGATGGGTAAGAAGTGTGCCGACTTGGTGAGTCATTCAACAATCACCCAAATGGAGTCGTGACCTCTGGAGGTGCGTGGAAGTCCAGTCACGAAGTCCATAGATATGTCGTCCCACTTCCACTCTGGAACCTCCAAGGGCTGTACCAAGCCTGCTGGTACCTGATTCTCTGCCTTCACCTGCTGGCAGGTGAGGCATCGAGAAACGAACTCTGCTACAGCCTTCTTCATTCCCAACCACCAGTGATGTCGCCTGAGATCGTGGTACATCTTTGCCACTCCAGGATGTACCACCAAAGGAGAAGTTTGAAACTCTCTCAGCACCTCCTCTCGCAAGGCGACTGGTACCATGGTACGTCCTCTGAAAAGGATGTCGTGCTCTGCTCCAAGGGAGAAACCATCAGGTGCCTGTCCCAAAGATATCTGTGCACGCCTTGTCTCATAGTCAGTGTCCTCACGTTGTGCCTCTCTGACCTGCTGCAGTAGTGGAGGGGTGACTGTGAGAGATTGGAGGAAGGATGCTCCATCTCTATCCATGAAGGATATCTGCAAAGAGGCTAGCTGCTCCGTCGCCTCCTCAAATAGCTGAATGCTCGTCCTCCTGCTGAGGGAATCGGCTACTACGTTCCCCTTACCAGGAGTATAGACTATCTCAAAGTCATAGTCCTGGAGGAACTCGAGCCATCGCCGCTGTCTCAGGTTCAGTTCCTTCTGCGAGAAGATATACCTGAGACTCTGATGATTAGAAAAGACTGTAAAGCGCTCGCCCATCAGGTAATGTCGCCATGTCTTTAGAGCGAAGACCACTGCTGCTAACTCCAGGTCATGGGTAGCGTAGTTCTGCTCATGCGGCCTCAACTGACGTGATCCATAGGCGATCACTGCCCGCTCCTGCATCAGAACACATCCGAGTCCAGTCCCTGATGCATCGCAGTAGACTACGTACCCTACTCCCTCCTCAGGCAACCTCAAGATAGGTGCGCTGGTCAATCTCTGTCTCAGCTCCTGGAAGCTCTGCTGACATCTGTCCGACCACACGAAGGGTTTCCCCTTCATCATCGAAGCTGTGAGTGGTGCCGCAACTCTAGAGAAGTCTGGCACGAATCTTTGATAGTATCCAGCTAGTCCCAAGAAACCCCGAACCTCAGTCACGCTCCTGGGTGGCTCCCACGCTAACACAACCTCGATCTTCGCAGGATCCACTGCAACTCCCGCCTCAGAGATAACGTGTCCCATGAAGTGGACCTCACGTATCCAGAACTGGCACTTCGAGATCTTACCATAAATCTAGTGCTCTCAGAGTGTGTCTAGTACAACTCGCAAGTGATATGCGTGCTCCTCCTCAGTCGTAGAGTAAATCAGTATGTCGTCGATGATGACCACGACAAACCAATCAAGGTATGGCTGAAAGATCCTGTTCATGAGGGCCATGAACACTTCTGGAGCATTGGTTACGCCGAAAGGCATAACCAAGAACTCATAGTGGCCATACTGACACCTGAAGGCCGTCTTCTGCACGTCCTCGTCTCTGACTCTGAGCTGATGATTGCCTGACCTGAGGTCTATCTTCGAGAACCACCGTGCTCCCTTGAGCTGATCAAAGAGGTCATCAATCCTTGGTAGCGGATACTTGTTTCTCACTGTCACCTGGTTCAGGCGACGATAGTCAACACAAAGTCGTAAGCTCCTGTCTGCCTTCTTGGAGAACAATATCGGGGAAGCCCAGGGTGAAACACTAGGTCGGATGAACCCCTTTCCCTGCAAGTCCTCCAACTGTACCCGTATCTCTCGAAGCTCGGCGGGGGCCATCCGATATGATGGAGTGGATATCAGGGCTGTCCTAGGGTACAAGTCAATATAAAAGTCTACCTCTCTGCGAGGAGGTAACCTTGGAACGTCGTTGGGAAAAAACATCTGCAAACTGATCCACCACTACAGGAAAACCAGGACTCCGCACGTCAACTGCTCCAAGGATGAGGCTAGCCAACTGATGAGTAATGGGCTGTCCTCTCCTCCACAGAAGTCCATCCAGTGCTGCAAAGGCTCCATTCTCATCGGTGAAGGTGAACCTGCTCCCGTCAGTGCGTACACATCGCACCTTGCGCCTAAAACAGTCAATCTGTGCATGGACCGTAGATAGCCAATCCATGCCCAAGATGACGTCGTAAGGCCTTGACGCTGCTACAAGAAGATCCCAGCCGAAGCTCTCGCCTCCTAGAGTAAGCTCGCACTGCCGGAACCAGTGCGTAATCGTTGAGTCTGCTCCCGTAGGAGTCTCTAGCCATAAGGATCGAGCCAACGGCTCTGTCAGAATCTTCGAGCTCCGAACAAGGGCAGCGGCTATGAAAGAGTGACTCGCTCATGTGTCTATAAGTACTGCAGCAAGGGTGGAATAGACACAGATAGTACCTCGAATCATCTCGGGTGCGCCGTGGTAATAGGCCTCTACTGTCTGGAGCTGTGCCTGTCTCTGCCCGCCTGCTCCCTGTGGTCGGGGTGGACCTCCTGGTGGTGGTGGTGGCAGAGCCTCAAAGCGTCGCCCATCACCTGCTGCTCGGCCAACTCCTCTGCCTCGTCTGCCTCCTCCCTGTGGACCGCCACGGTCGACCCTCTGCCTCTGCCTCGGTGGTCCCTCAACCGTCTGCTGCTCCTCGGCACGGCGGGTCGGGCAGTCACGAGCCATGTGGCCTGCCCGCCATACGAGTAGCACTGCCTACCTCTCGAAAGACTGGCTCCTCGCTGTGTGCCCCGCACTGCTGAGCCAGTGTCCTAAGGTCGTCTGCCTGAAGGTCTGGTCTTCTTGGACCCCTGAGTCATCCATCGACTACCTGCTGCAGATGACTCTGCCACGTGCCACCCTGCGGTGGGTCTCGGCGCTGGTGTAGACTCAGTAAGGAAACTCTCGATCAAAAGGGCCCGCTCTAGTACTCATGTCTGAGTCGGTATGCTGAGGGAGATCAGCGATGCCCTGATCTCGTGTCTCAAACTCTGCTCGAAGGTCTGGGCCCGGAAGAATGGGTCCCGTACCATGTCAGTCGAGTAACGCGATAGATCGGTAAATCTCACCGAGTATTGAGCGACCGTCATGCTGCCCTGCCGCAGCTGAAGAAGCTCCTGGATATGCACCGCACGAAGGATGGCTGGGACGAACTTCGAGCGGAAGAGGCTCTCAAAGTCCGTCCATAGTAGAGATGCCTCATCGTGCACCTGGAGCATCATGCTCCACCATCGGCCTGCTGCTGCGTGCAGTAGGCTCGCAGCAAGGATCACCATGAGGTCTGCAGGTGTCCTCACTAGCCTAAAAACTCATACCACTGCCTCCAGCCAGTCCTCTGCTGCCTGGGGGTTCGTCTCCCCACGGAACCTAGGCGGTCGCTGGCGCTGGAACTCATGCAGAGCTCCAAGGCAACGTGCATCGTCCTCGGCTGGTGCTGGAATCATCGGTGGCTTGGCGGGTAGAGCTACCACCGGTGCCACTGCTGACAAAGGGCCCTGCACCGAGGCCTCGTTGCTCGGTGGGCTGTCGTCACGCTCGACTCTGGGAACCCTAGCTGGCTGCCGTCGTGAGGCCATCCTGAAAAGGAAACCGGTGCGCCACGGTCAGAACAGTATACCTGGTGAGCTAATATATAAAGTAATCACAAAGAAAACATTGAAACACACACGCAATCAATGTTTTCATGCATTAAGTTGGAAGTCAGAAGTCAGGGTCCTGGTGTACGGATACGTCAGCCGCCACACCAACACTGGACTCCCTGGACTGATAACCACACTCAATACGCTAAACATTATTGCTTCACATAGGAAAGATCAGAGTTCGCAGTAGAACCGAACTGCTCTGATACCAATTTGTCACGACCCGCCCTCGGGGCCCGTGTCGTGACTACCCCAAGCCCGCCTTCCATAGGCCAGGGGCTGGCGACTAGCACTAAGGCGTAATTCCCAGTAAAAAGGAAAGGCATTGCTTTTGAAAAGTAAACAAACACCACAGAGTAAGCAAGCAGAAAAGTAAACACTAATTAAAAACAGAGTACAACTAAAAGTGCGGAAAAGTAAATGGGCCAGTATACAAACCCAAACTGAAAGTAAAGTACAACTCGAAAGGGAAAACAACAACTGTAAAGTAAAAGCCGCTACACCGAGGTGTCCACTGGAAATCCCACCTGAAGGGTGGGTATAGATAGCTCCACTTCTCCACGGGTCCCACCGTCCTCTCCGAGTACGTCCCGCCTAGTGGTCCACCTTCAGGTACCGTTCTGCTCTGCAAGCCTCAACCACGATCAACGTTGTCCGTCGTCTGCAACCAACACAACGTAGTGTGGGCATAGACCGTGCAGGGGTGAGTATAAGCTACTCAGTAGGGACCCCAAGACCCCTGAAGGTCTCCCAAAATCCACAAAGGATAAACCACAAAGGAAAGATACAAACATGAAGTAACAACCAACACTGCTTAGGTATATGCCCATACATATACCTAAGTCATGAATTCCAATACGCTCCAACCTCCGATCCCAAGTACAACTCAGTCCACACAGGAATGTAAACGTATTCCACACAGGAAAGAAAAACGAAAATCCACACAGGATAACACAACACAATCCACACAGGAAAGCAACAGGATTCAGCTCACACAGGTATACTACTTCGAAGGATGATAAAGATGATCTCTGATCTATCTAAGTCGTCGGACCCATGAAGGATCGATAGGTAACTAACCCCCGCAAAGACCCACACAGGATCGGGCCCACACATGACCTGTAGGCTCTTGTTCACACAGGACCGCTGAGAGCAATGACCCACACAGGATCAGACCCACACAGGATCGGGCCCACACAGGACCCGTAGCACTGATCCATGTAGGATCACTGAGTGCTGTAGTCATCGTCGAATCAACTAAGGATCTCTGTACTGTCGTCGTCGCAGTCACAGTAGCAGTAGCAGTAACAGTAGTAGTCACAGTCGCAGCTAGCACTAGGGTTCCCGCACACAGAAAGCTCGTTCGGGAGGGTCCGCTCCACGAGCCGAGAGGCTGATACATCAACTGTCACACAGTCCAGAGTTTATGTATCCAAAAGTTCCGTACCGTCAACCAGAACTCAACGCAACAGACGGCGCGTCAATCGACGCCCGGTCTGAGAGTTATTGGCTTTTACGTCCCAGGGGCCCGGTTGGTTTTTAAGGAAAAACCAACACGACCGTACTCCACCTGCATCCAAACCTCAGGCGGAGTATTCCAATAGATCCTTCTCACTAAGAGGAACACAACAAACCTGACAGCACGTCAATCGGACGTCTGTAGATCAAGATATGAGTGTTTCCGCTCCGAGGGCCCGGTTGGTTTCGTGTACGAACCAACCCGGCCGAACTCAAAGTATTCTGAAACCTTGAGTGCGATATACCGAAATGGCCGTCTCGATCCAAGGATCGCATCGCCGCTGACGGTTCGTCAATCGGAGGTCCGTATCTTAGGTTATGGCCAAAATACCGAAGTCGATTCGAAAATGGGGGGTCCGGGTCCGGGCCGACCCGACCCGGGTCCAACTCGGCCGGCGGCGCGGCCTGGGCGCCGCTCAGGTGCCACGCGCGGGGGGAAAAGCCCCCGCTTTCCTGCTGGCGGCGTGGCTGAAAGCCGCGCCTCTGTCCAACGCCCCCCCCCCCCACGTGGTGCCCTGCTTTTGAAAAAAAAACGGGGGGGGGGGGGGCGCTACCCCCCCGTGGTGTAACCGGAGCCCCCCATTATGGGGGGCCGGTTTTGGCCAGCCGGGGTAATTAATTCCCCCGGTTCTTCTCCCTTCCGTCCGGCCCGTCCTGGCCGGCCGGTCCTTCCTCAACGGGACCGGCAAGGCCGGTCCCCTTTCCGGCTTCTGACACCGGCGGCCCGGCTGGCCGCCGGTCTTCCCATTCTGCCGCGGCCCGGAACCGGCCGCGGCGCATTTGGTTTCCTTCGACGCGGCGAGACGGCGTCGCGTTCAAGATAATCTTTCCACGGCGCGGCGCGACGGCACCACACAATATTTTCCGTGTGATTCCCGCGTGGTGCGACGGCACCACACCATCTCGTCCATCCTCAAGAAAATAATAATAATCAAGAACAAAGGAGGGGGAATTCGGCCGTGTTTGTGCGGTCTGACCCCCCTCTCGTTAGTTGACAACCCTTAAATATTTATCCACAAGATTATCATTCTAGGACCAAGAACGAGAGTAAATAAATAATCAACAACAAACCCCAACCTCGGTTTCAAGAACGATGATCGTCAACGACCCGCGGAAGACGCATCGCGGTGGTCGGCGTCACGGAAGAAGGACTTCGATGTCGTGAAGCGAGGATTCGAAGTTCTTTGATGACGATTTCGTCGCGGTAAATCGTCGCGGAAGAGATAACGCGGAAGAAGACGTCGTCGGTATCGCGGGTATGACGTCGCAGAAGACGGTTCCCGAGAACGTGGCGTTCTTCGTCGATGTCCAAATGTTCTTCGCGTTCTTCGTCAAAGTTTGAAGAAGAAGGAGAAGGCTCCAAATTCTCTCAAGGTGGTTAGAGAATTCTAACCCAAATAAAATAAGCTAAAGTCTTATTTTATTCACACAATTATCAATTTGAATTTCAAAGGTTTGAAATTCAAACAATTCAACTCCATTAATTAACAAAGTTGCCATGTTATTAAAAGAGGAGTTTAAGGGAGTTTAAAAAAAAGAAGGTGAAGAGTTATTCTTCGTGTGGGCCCCACCACACTTAATCCTCCCAAGGGAGGTTAAGTGGATGTGGGTCCCACCTATAACTACCTTTGGGAGAAGTTAACCAACAAGTTAAAATAAAAATTTGTATTCCACAATTTTTATTTAACTTATTCTAAACTACCAAAAACAAACTCTCAACACGCAATAAACACAACCTCGGAAAAGGTCTCCTTAAGCGAATATCGGCGCTGCGAGTTCATCGGTGCCCTCGGAATTTGATTCCGGGCACCGGTTCAAAAGTTAGAAAATCCCGCTCGTTCGTTCACTGAACGTACCCGAGCCAAACTTCGGAAAATGATTCTGGGCACTCCGGGCCTCAGAATCAGGTGCCGTCAGAAACCGCGCTCTTGTAAAATTCCAAAGAAAATTAAGAAAAAAATTCCCTTGAATTTTACAGGCCTTTACATTCCATCCTATAATAAAAAATATTTTAGCTTTAATTTGGAATATTTTAAGTAGTGGGAATATATCTCCGTAATAACCAAATACATTCATTATTATATTCTAATGATTTACACACCATTATCTCATACTTTATTTTAACCCTAAATGACAGGTTGAAATATTCCTACCATAACATAGGTGAGGTTCATATTCAAATTCTAATAAACTCTAGTAACCAAGAGTCTATAAAATTAATATTTGAAGCATCTTAAGGATTTATCTACTCTTCATTTTATTATTAAGTAAATACATACCATAAATTCCCTCTCATTATAGAATAATTTTTGATTATAGTAATCCAACCCATTACATTTGACGTGGACAACCCCTAGGGTGATATCTCACCTGGTAAAGGAAATCCCCCCATTTACAAGGAACCTTCACAAGGAGATGTTCTCTTATAATTGGGGTTAACTACATATGGTGACCCATCAATTTATAAATAGAGATTACTTTGGCTAGTAGGTGACCCATAGTGGAGACCAATATTCTTAACTTCTATAGGACCTGAGTAATTTTCCATAGAAGAGATAACTCTATGGTATGATGAGGTACATGAATATTCCTACAATAGGGAAGAAAAGGCCATAAATATGTGGAAATAATTGGCTGAGAACAACCTTCCAACTTTGTACTGGACCATTGCCACATCTAGTTACAATGTTCAAAATGGGCTAAAGGAGAAAAGATTACCTTTCATATGAATGAACGTGTGGAACATTTTTGATGGATAAAGGATAAAAACCTGCCTTATTAGGGATATGAGAATCATATGTAGGTTGTGAATGTGCTATGCTCCCAATGAAACCTTTCCACTTTCTCTATGGCTCAGGACCTGAGGTCATAAAACTATTGTGAGGGAATATAAAATGAATTTCCCCTATAGTATAGTGGACCATTGGAAAATAACTATTGAAGCCTCAATAGATGTAGATATTATAGAATGATGAATTTATGGATAATTGCATTTTTCTTTATCTATAGGATAGTTGATTTCCCAGTGATTATGTACTTTAATGTAATAACTATATGAGAGGCCATTGATCTGGGTAAAACGAACACCAACCCAATAAATATTCCTTTCTCTAATACACAAAAGTTCCACAATTAGAGGGTCAAGGATATAAATATTATTCTAATCTAGTTCTCTCAATAGTTTGATAAAATACCTTAAATCAAAATACCATAATGACAAGATTCAAGACAACTCACCATGAAAGGTAGATCATATTTTAAGAAGGTGTTACACCTTGAACATGCCAAAGTCAAAATACACAAAATTAAGAATATTACATTGGAAGATACCAATGGTGTATTCTCAATAGAAACAACATCCCATAGGTCTAGGTGAAATATTATCACTTCCTTTTCCACTAGGGTCATAAAATCCCTTATGGACCCAAAATAAATTACAATCATCAGCAAATCAACCATAGCCCATAGGGATGGAGACATTTTTACCACAACCATATTCCTTGGGGTATTTCAATCCCAAATATATTTGAAAAGTAATAGTGGTTTCCCTAGATTGAACCCATACCTCAGGGTATGATGCATTATTAACATAAACTATAAGAGGTCAAGCTTCTCTTTACTTGATTGTGGCTTCCAGAAACCACCACCTGAGGTATTTCAACCACAACATGAAACACCTATTTCATTTGGGGACCAGTTAGTGAGGGCAGTCAGAGATTCTATAAAGGTCACCATTAAAAGAATAAAACTCAAGAAACACCCAAAAATAAGATCAATCCTAGAAATAGTCATAAGTTGAAATGAAATAATGAGATAGAGGTGGGGGAGAATACTTTGATATAACTCATAATGGTTGCGTAGAGACACTTATTACTCATAGAATGAAAAATTATTTCCACCAGATGATATACCTTAATTAACATCAGCTTTTTTAATTTAGTTTATGATATATAACGAGATGCATATTCCAAGGGATGCAATGTTGAAATAAATATGTGAGATGTAGAATACACCAATGCACAAGATAGGGATTCACATATCTAGTATCAGAAGAGGATATTGAAATTTGAACCTCTAAAAAGGATTCTCCATCCCATTTAAGCTATTTTACTTGGTATAAAGGGAAATGTTTGGCTATATCCCACTCATAACAAAGAGAGGATGAAAGACCCTCTACCGAAGATAATCCCGCATAATATAAGTATGAGGTATATAATATTAGATGGATCAATGAATAAATTTTCATGGAAAATATTCCCTCTAGGTATCATATTTATCAATAATTTACTACCCATCCTCCACCCCATCAATATTTAGTTAATCAAGCTACATGGATGGAAGCTAAACATCTGGTTGACATAGGATCCAAATAGTCAGTCTACCTAAATACAAGAGTTGAGGAAGGCCTGAAAATTCCTCCATTACAAAACCAACCTCCCCCATAATAGTAAAATCATTTGGTCCCCACATGAGATGAAAATTAGTGACTGAGGAATGCATGACGAGAACATAAAGACTCTTATACTCCCCATACTCAATAGGTAGTTTAAACAATGTAATCCCGAGAACTTCACAACACCATTGATTATCTTTCCATATGAATGTAATCCATGAATGGATGGTGAAACCTGATAAAACATGAGATGAATAAATATCCTAAATGGGTGGACAACACTATACCCCAACCTAATTTCTTCAATTTTATTTTCATAGCCTTTGATAGTGTAGGATATCTAAATAATCAAATACCACCATTCATATCCTGATGCAACCCCATAATGGGACCAAAAGACCAACAAGAGGTTGAGAAACTTATGTGTTGTGTGCAGACACTAGTGGGCCCTTCTTTTGGTTTGTATAGTAGCCTCCTAGTAAGGGTTCATAACAGACTGGGAATTCCTTCATCATCAATTAATCTATAAATTCATCTAAGGAAGATAACAATCATCAACCTCACTAACTTTAAGAAGTGTAAAAATTAAAGGGTTATGGAATTTATCACAAAATGAAAGATTTATCCATCCTTTCTCAGCATCCTGATCCTATTTGAGAAATTACTGGAAATTTCTATGTTAAATCTCTATAATGAACTGCACACACTAGTAATCCTGTTGAAATATCTGAGTGGTTTCGAGTGGTTTTTAGACATGAACCATCATCTATAATTTTCTTATTTTGGAAACCAATCCTAAATCTTAATCCACACCACTGACATAATGGAAAAGTTTATGTAGAGAAGAAATGGTTATTTTGAAACTCATGCCAGTTCTAATGTTGTTTTAATACCTAGTAAATCTTTGTATTTCCCATTGCTTCTCACCGAGAAATAAAAACTACCAAACCATCCCCAAATGGAGGGAAAAAGTGATCTAGGACACCTGTGAATTGAAAAATGGAAGAAAAAATGTATTTCATTCCAAATGAAGAGGTTCCTTGATATTTTATTACATAAATGGAAAATTATCTACATAAGAAGCCTAAGCCCATGAAACCAAAAAAGGACGACCTTAATAACCATCTTGACTATTTCCTATTTTTTTGAAGGCTAGGATAAAATATACAAAAATGTTTTATATTTAAATAAATCCTATAGGATATGATTTATTCTATATAGGTGATATTGAGAAATGTCCCAAAAACGTTGTCTAATGTGTCCACCAACCAATGAGATAAAGAAAGTGACTGACAAGAAATTATGACCAAGCATTAACAAAAGTCCAATAACTGAATGACCTGAAATACAGTCAATCAAGATCATTCCATTCCCAAAGCACGATTTCTCCAACCAATGATATCTCTAGAAACTCCTACATAATTTATAGGTATATCACTACACTCATCCTTTATAGGCATAAGTAATCTTCAGATGTGGAATAGGTTATAGGAAAAAGGGTTTCACCTGACTCCCAAACATTCCCTTACTCTTATGGATTTCATTCCCTCATTTTTAGATCATGGGAACAACCATTCTAAATAGAATCCCTAGTAGAAGAATATCTAATCTTAATTCCAATTACCATCATCCACTTATAAATCCCCTTCTCCAACGAATAACATGCATATGAATCCAAATTCCCCATACATGACTGGGGAACCATAGGAAAAGGTTGCAGGGGATGAGAGGAATTTAGAATATCACAGTTTTGGGCAAGAACAATATCCCAACAACATCCACACTAATTCCATATACATAATAGATACATCATACAAATGATATACAAGAATACCAGAAGAGATACAACAGAAACAAAAGGAGTATAGGCAAAGAAATCACTCATGTTTCATAACCATGACACAACAAATGATAGATCTGCTCTTGCTGCAGAAAGGACTCCATTATTTGAACAATAACACTCATTATTCTTCTGCTGATCACTGATTCTTGCTTACTTCAACAGCTGCTTCACCTTCCTAATGTAATCCCTCATGGCATCTTCCTTGGATTTCCCCTGAGCATCAACAGCCTTCCATGCATTCCATTTTGCTCGGCCCTCCACATCATACGTACCGGGTATGCTAGTATTTTTTATTGGCCCCACAGTGGCTTGTTTGTACAGCCCGTGAAGAGAAAGCTTGTCGTCATTGGTCATATTCTTCAGAGTTTTGGCTTTCTCCACGTAATCCTTGAACTCCTCCTGCAAACCCATTTTGAGTTGCTTGATAATTGGATGACTGTGATGCAATTTTATCGTATACCCACGTGAGTGGGTATTCTATCTTGGTCAAATCCACCAGTGGCAATAATGGATTTTAATTTTTTTCAAAGAACCCTTTATATGTACCTTAAACACTATATCCCATAAGACACATGCCGAAGAGTAATCTCGTATTGGGAATCACTTTCCTCTCATATAGATGTATTCAATTTTCAAACAATTGGTGGCTGTCCTGGCCAATAATTTAATCCTAGATGATCTCCATCATTAAGAATAACTTAGGGAGGAACTTTTCAAGGCCCTTGAAATTCCATAAGAGTTTGATACATTTCTTTCTATAGATGATATTTATCAACCAGGGACTACCCCATTATAATGTCATGAGATTATCTCCTTCATCAAACAAGGTTAATAACAATCAATTTAGAGACATATCAAACCCATGTAAATTTCAAAATATCTTTCCAATGTCAATATTCCATAGGATATATTTGATAATGGATCCTAAATTAATCTCATCATGGTCTGAACTCCTTAAATTTTTTTGATATAGTGAAGATAATTTAAATCCCATGAAGATGAACATTCAAGGTTATAATAAGAGTGAATAGAATCCCCTAAGAAAGAAAAATTTCAAATCCCAATTTAGATACATAGTTTTAGATGTTGTATTCATGATTATCCGGTAGTACACAACATATAATATTATTCGTGGGAGACCTTGGATTCATAGTCATGCAATAGTTCTATGAACATTCCACCAATGCTTGAAATACCCCATCAGTGGATACATTGGTTTGTTTTGGGGTGATATAACCCCTTCAGAATATCTTAAGTCATAGTAGACTGAGTTTTATTTCAAAAAGAGGGATGGAAAACAATAAATGATAGAGGGTGACATGCAGATTATTTCTCCCAATGACCTGTGAACTGCCCCTACATTCTCCTAGAGATTTCTCAATAATGAGTATATCGTACTGATAAACCTGATCGAGGAATTATTTTTATAAAAAAAAAATATAAGAGACAAATGAGGAGAAAAATTATCCATATATGTTCGTTCCTTCTTAATAATAGACTAGACCATAAAATTCCAAATAACCATTAGTAGAAATTGGTAATTCCCCTAGGATATTCCCTACCACCCCGGAATTCAATTCTTATCATAGTGGAACCTTATCCCTCATCAGGGTTATAGATTCCCCTACAATATTAACTAGTGTTGAGTACAATTTAATCAAATTCAAAATTGAATATAAAGACTATGACCTTAGTAAGGCATCTCCACCACCTTCAATGAGCTTAGGCAGATGAATCGTGGAACATTGGAGGACCTACATTTCACAATGATTAGCATCTATATACCTATAGAAGAGAAATAGATTTACATTTCATTTTTGATGCATCATTATTATATGTTATTCTATAATAATATAGAGATACCAACATTAGACCCTAAGGTAGCTAATGATGATATCAGTTTCCTAGAATAACATCATGGTTAAAGAAGGCATTAAGGAAAATGCATCATTCACATGATACCAAGTTAGATTTTGAGGTTAATAATTATATCAAATCTATATTCATTCAAGAGGCTGAATACGTGAAATGGATTTCAAGAATCATCATTATTAAGAATAAGTAAAGTAAAATCGGGGTTTGTATCAATTTTAGGTACCTCAATGGATAATGTAAAATGGGTGATTCCTAGTACCAATCACAGATCTCCTGATTGATGAAAATGCATGATTTTAAGAACTTTCCATTATAGAGGGATAATTAGGGTACAACTAGATTAAATGAACTATAAAGATAAGGTATCCAGTCCTTTTAGGGTTCCCTAAAGGATATTATGATACTAGGTGATTTAATTTTTCTTGATGAATATTGGAGGCACTTACTACATGCAGGTTCCGGGCGCAGTGGAAGCGCGTTGGTGGGATTTTCCAACTTTAATTTTAACATTAAACGACATTTAATCCGTGATCCGTCATGATATAAAACATCAGATCTTTGGAATATAACGAAGAATGGAAAATGAAAAGAAGAGTCCCAAAACCTTCGAGATAGGATCATCATATGTTGGTTATAATTAATTTCATCAATTCATAAGAATTACCACGATGGAATTCCTTGTTCGTTGATGTATCTGGTCACGATCCTATGATTCATCATTGGATCGCAGAATCCATGTATAGGATTCCTCTAGCAGTGATCCACATGTGCTCTACGTATCTCTAGACGTCGCCGAAGGGAACTCCGGGTGCTAGCGCAGAAGATCCTTTGCTTGCGATGTCTGTCTTCGATCGACTTGATCTGGTGGAGGATATTGCTTTCGTGACTTGAAAGAATTCTTGGTGGAAAGATAATTCTCTCTTGGCTTGAGAGTATTTCCAATCTGTTGTGCACAACCAAAATGGCCCAACCTCATGAGAATAATGAAATTGGGATTTATAATACTTAGAATAATAAAATGAATTAAACGCCCAAAAGCATTTAATTATTTCATTTAATTCTTAGTAATAAACCATGTCTTAATAATGATAGTTGACCATCATTATTACTTGACATGCATCCAATGTATCACATTTAATATCATTTAATTAAATAAATAATATTTTATCACGAATCCCAAAAAACAAACTACACGGTGTGTATGTATAAACATACACAACGTGTACTTTTATTTTTCCAGTTTTATTTATTTTCCTCCACCTCATTTATTAGTCCTTGAGTAATGGCTATTTATTTCTTAAATAAATTTAACTGTATTAATCGCTAATAAATACATATTATTTCGCCCACAATATATTCTCTCGAATAACTAGTGTCGAAATAAATGAGATTGGACATCCTTGAATAATTATTAAACCATAATCAGGAATAATATTTATTCAACTTGTTAAATTAATATTTAACTGAGATACATGGACATACTTAGTGTGTGACCCTCTAGGCCTCTTTCTTAGTGGAATTAGGCTGAGCCTTCCTAAAGTCCAAGGTTAACATCTAGCAACATGCCAAGGCACCCATAGAGAAAGAAGTTAATGCCGCAATGATGTGTCACCTCATACGAATGCTTACCGTGTAATATAATCCCTTTTTCTAGATATATCTAATCATGTGGGTTGCATTCTAGTGCCACCAACCCATGTGCTCGATTATTAATTCTTTGACATCCCGAAATTGAACTCTCCCATACCTTACCATGGCTATGGATTTATATAGGCTATATCAATTCCATCAAAGGGCCTGAGATATCTAATTCTGTTATGGAACAGAAGGGATAAATCCTTTCTCGCATTATCTATTAATGAAGTATTACTCATGACGCACCCAATGTATCCTACCTCACTGTGAATAGTGTGTCATCACAGTTTTCGTCAATACATCTAAGTGCGCTAGTTTTAGTACCCATTAATAATAATCTTAAAGTCTAAGGACCAATACACATTTCTGCAGATGGGAACATCCAATGACACTATGAAATGTGGATTTTCTACTGGCGGGTCTCATTCTCATAATATCCTCCTAGATATTACCAACGGCACACACCATGAGAAGGTGCCTCAATTTTTTATGAGTCCTCACCACGAATGACCTGTATTATTTATGCCCCTAAAATAATATCATCCGGCAATAGAAAATACTTTCAAGAATAGTGTTATGGAACTTCCGGGTTCTCATCATAGCAGAGATCCGTTATGACCCATTAATGCAACAGTTATCCTTAGGACATTATCACACACATTTTTACACAAAAGAATAATCAAAATGTGATAAGGCTTTTATTAATGATTAAAGTACAAAGTAGTTGGTTCTAATCCACCAACTCCAACAGACTCACACTTGGACTAGATCCAACTGCTAACAACCTTTAACCCACTAGCTCTCAATTGATATTCATGCTCCTGCTAAGATAGGCCTTTAGTCATGGGGTCTACCACGTTCTCTTCTGTGGACACTCTGCTCACTGCAACTTCACCCCTTTGATAGAAATACCTCAAGAGGTGATACTTCTGGAGTATGTGAATTGTCTGTTGATGTGACCTTGGTTCTTTTTCAAGAGACATCCCTGTAGTATTGTCACAATATAATGCAATGGGATCTTTACTGCTAGGCACCACATCAAGCTCCTGGACAAAATTACGAATCGAGACTGATTCCTTGGCTGCATCAGAAGCCTCTATATACTCAGACTCTGCTGTAGAATCAGCAACAACTGGCTGCTTTAAACTCTTCTAGATCATAGCTCCTCCATTGAGACAGAAAATATATCCAGAATGCGACTTCAGATCATTCTGATCTGTCTGAACACCAACATCAACATACCCTCTGATGACAAGCTCCTCGCCTCCTCCATATACCAGGAACATATCCTTAGTTCTTCTCAGATACTTAAGGATTGTCTTAATAGTAGTCCAATTCTTTTCTCCGGGATCTGCTTGATATCTTCCTACCATGCTCAGTGCATCGGCAACATCATGCCTGGTACAGAACATGGCATACATGATGGATCCTATAGCTGAGGTATATAGGATCTTACTCATCCAATCTTTCTCTTGTTGTGTCTGGGGACAAATTTTATTAGAAAGATGTAAGCCATGTGACATTGGAACCAATCCCCTCTTGGATTGTTCCATACTAAAACTCTTTAGTATCTGGTCAATGTATGTACCCTGACTAAGTCCAAGCAGCCTCTTGGATCTATCACGAATGATCTTGATCCCTAGAATGTAGGCTGCTTCACCTAAGTCTTTCATAGAGAAGCACTTGTTCAACCAGTCCTTAAATGACTGTAAGGCTAGTATGTCGTTTCCGATAAGCAATATTTCATCAAAATATACTACTAGGATAATGACCGCATTCCCATTAAACCGCTTATAAACACATGGCTCAAATTCATTCTTAGTGAAACCAAATTCCTTTATGGCTTCATCAAATCGAATATTCCAAGACCTGGATGCTTGCTTCAATCCATAAATGGATTTCTATAACTTGCAAACCCGTTTGGCTTCACCTGGTGTCACAAACCCTTATGGTTGTGTCCTATAGACATCTTACTGAAGGTTCCTGTTAAGGAATGTTGTTTTGACATCCATCTACCAAATATCATAGTCATTGTAAGCTGCTATTGCAAGTATGATTCTTATGGATTTAAACATGGAAACTGGAGATAATGTTTCATCATAGTCAATTCCTTGACGTTTTCCGAATCCTTTAGCCACTAGCCTTTCTTTATAGGTGCTAACTTGACCTTCCATGTCCAGCTTTCTATTGAATACCCATTTGCATCCAACAGGCTTTACATCAACTGGCTCATCGACCAGAACCCAAACTTGGTTCTGATACATGGAATCCATCTCAGAATTCATAGATTCTATCCATCTTGCTGCTTCTAAGCTTTCTAATGCTTCCTTGTAGAAGAGAGGTTCATCATTGTCCAACAGTAATAATTCACCATCCTCGGTGACTAGGAAACCAAATCTCTCTGGTTCCCTTACCTCTCTTGAGCTCCTACACAGTACTTGCGTTTTTGGGATCTCTTCCACGGGGACCTGTGGAACTTGTTTCTGTACCAACTGTTGTATATCTTGAGCATCAACTTCGTCGAAGTCAATATTTCTCCCACTATCCTTCTTTAGGATGTTCTCTCTATCAAAAAAGATGGCTTGTCTGGAGACAACCACTTTCTTGTCTTGAGGGTTGTATAGGTAATATCCTTTCTTTTCCTTAGGATATCCTATAAAGATACACTTCATGCAACGGGGTGCAAGTTTGTTTCCCGAGAGGCCCTTAACAAATGCCTCGCATCCCCATACAAGTGTATGTGACAAAATGGGTTTCTTTCCATTGCATAACTCGGATGGAATTTCATTTTCTGCCTTAGTTGGTACTCTTTTTAATATGTATGATGCAGTTTGTAATGCATATCCCCAAAAGGATAATGGAAGATCCGCATGACTCATCGTCGACCTTACCATGTCCAACAAGGTGCGGTTCCTCCTTTCACTAACACCATTCCACTATGGTGTATAAGGAGGAGTGAGCTGAGATAGAATCCCAGACTCCCGTATAAGATCTATGAACTCTTGGTTCAGATATTCTCCACCTTGATCCGATCGAAGCTTCTTTATCTTCTTACCAAGATGATTCTCTACTTCATTCTCGAATTCCAATAAGGCTTCAGATTTATACCTCATTATGTAAACAAATCCGTATCTACTTAAATCATCAGTAAAAGTAATGAAGTAAGAATATCCACCGCTAGATTCTACTGGAAATGGTCCACATACATCCGTGTGTACCAATCTTATAAGCTCTGTGGCCCTTTCACCCTTTCCACCAAAAGGAGGCTTGGACATTTTACCTTGTAAACAAGCATGACATCTATCAAGTGGTTTTAGCTCAGTAGAGTCTAAATATCCATCTTATCAGAGCTTTCTCAAGTGTTTCTCATTTACATGACCGAGATGGTGATGCCAAAACTGGGTGATGTATGAGTAATGTGAGTTTGTTTCGTTATCGATTGACAACAATTGGTTTTAGTTATTTAATACATACAAACCATTATTTAAATTTTCCATACCATAACATGCATTGTTCTTATAAAAGAGAAAACCCTTATTTCCAAACTTGAAAACAGATCCATCCATATCCAAACAAGATACAGAAATTATATTCTTGGTAACACTAGGCACAAAATAAAATTTATATAAAACCAAAATAATCCCAGTCGGCAATGAGAGGTGGTAGTCGCTAGTAGTGAAAGCATCCAGCCTTGCGCCATTGGCAGCTCGAAGATCCACCTCTCCTCTGGCGATATTTCTAAATCTACTTGTTTCCTGCATTTGAATACAGATGTGAGCCCCACAAGCTGTATCTAATACCCAATGCATAGAAATAGAAATATTTCACTCGATAACGAACGCACCTTTAGCGTCCCCATGCTATTGGGTGCATTTCCTCTTCCAGTGGCCCTGCTTGCCACATGCAAAACCCACCGCCTCCCGTTCCTTGCCCTGCCGATGGATCATCCCCTTCTTGGAGGGACGATGCCCGAGGGATTCAAACCATTTATAAGTCTTTGTCCCCTTTTTCCTTGTCATTAATTTTCTTGTTCACAATAAGGACTGCGGGTTTTTCAAGCCCCATGTCCTTGTCAACCTGGCGAATCAAGGTCAGAAGCTCCGACATACTCTTCTCATTGCCGCTCATGTTATAGTTGACAATGAAGCTAGAGAAGGTCTTGGGAAATGATGATAGGATGAGATCTGTACACAACTCATCAGGGAATTTAATCCCTAAGATGTCTAGGCGTTCAATGTAGACAATAAGCTTGACTACATGATGCCCAGCTGGCACAGACTCTCCAAGCTTTGTGAAAAAAAAATCATTGGAAATCTCATACCTCTCCTACCTCGCCTTCTCTTGGTAGAGATATTTAAGGTGAGACATCAAGCTATACACGTCCATGTTTTCATGTTGCTTCAAGATCTCATTAGACATGGTTGATAGCATGAAACACTTGACATATTTGGCATCATCCATGTGTTTCATGTAGAGAGATAATTCCTCATCACTAGCCTCTTTCCCAGGCACAACTGGAATAGGCTCTTCCAGGACATAAAATTTCCTTTCGTGGCGATGGACGATGCGTAAACACCTCTGCCACTCTTGGAAATTGGTGATGGTGAGAAGGTTTTCCTTCTCGAGTATAGTGTGCAATGATATGTTTGAAGTCATTTTATTGTCGTTTCTACAAATTAAGATGAGAAAAGGTATCTTACTTTATTACAAAAATTTGAGACAAATAAATAAATTAATACTTATTAGTCTACCACTATTTTGTCGAAATCCAATAGCCCTCACCATTGACTTCGGAATATTTTGTTGCCTGATTATTATAGTGGCAAGGATCCATATTGCCCTTCGCATTACCCCAACTAGGGTTGGTCAAGCAACTTGAAGGGTTTTAGGTAGGCATTCCAAATGCCAAATGCATTTAACTCACAGCTCCTTGATCCACTGAGTGGACTCCCCAATCCTAAAATCCTTTTATTTTAGATTTCATCAAACTTTGCCTCTTGGACACACCAAGTCCTGTTGTGGCAGTCAACCCTTAATGCGAACCATGTCATGTCAACCCAAAATCTTGAATTAGAATTCCACGATAATTGAAAGCACCACAACTAGGGTTTGTGAAGCACTTTTAACTATTGTTCGATTCTAACCGAGATTATGGAAGGCTAAACCGAATTAATATTTATTTTGAGGGATTTTATCCTTATACGTAAATTTCTATTTTATTATCTTTGAATACATGCTTGTTAATATTAAGTGTGATTTACTTAAGTGATTAAACATTTCTAAGATAATATTTACGTATAAGCCGGTTTTATTTTAGTTCCATCTCTTAAGCTCGTTTAATTCATTAATTGTGTGATCGTGACAACACAGGCACAGTAAATAAACCATGCAACTGATAGAAATAAAATAAATGGTATGATCATGAGGTTTTATATTGGTTAGTTTATCTAGCGGTTGATAAACTAGCCCAAGACCTAGGGGAGAAACACCTTGAACCTTTCGGGTTCACGGTTACAGCTTTCCACATATCCACTTTTGTATCTCCTTGGATTGGTTTCACCTTGGCTCCTGACTTGAGCCACCTCCACTAGCTTGGGATCTCCATCCATTAGATATGCATTTATCTCACACGTAGGTGAGGGGTAAAATGGGCTTTTACATAAAAGAATACTTGGGAACACATGCCCTACATATTAATGAGGATATGGCTCGAAGGCCAACAAATTTAATTTAAATAAATAAATTAAAAGAAACCATTCACATACAAAGGTCTCGGCCTAGCTCATGATCATCCATACATGCAACGATATTTATGCATAAATAAAACTAGCATTCAATTCTTTAATCGTTCTTGTTTAAGACAAATCATGCTCGAATTAATTAATTATCTTTAATTAATCAATTATTTTTACTTAAACCCTTTTTCTGAATTTCCTTGAGATTATCATATATCATAATTTTAAACAAATAAATTAATTTAAAATTATCCTTGTCCGTAACTTGTAACATGGAGGCAACACAGTGAATTCTCTTTCATTAAGAAGATGTTAAATTAAACACATATATATAAAGCATCTATCACGTGTTGTGCCTCATCATTATGCCTTCACTATGGTACACGTCTCAAGGGTTTGTATAATATAATAATAAATTTTAATGAATATGCGTAATTTGGGGGAGTACACGGCGTGTAGATCTGACTATAGAGCGTGTACTTTTTCTTCACCATCCATCTGAAGTACATGCCTGGGGACATGGCATGTTAATGTAAATCGGAAATTTTGAGAGTACACGGCATGTTCTTTTGGACACACGCCGTGTAGATTCCGCGTTACACAGTTTCTAGCCGGGAATGCCGTGTACGGGGTACACGGTCCAACCCGAACCCGAAGGGACTACACGGCATGTTCATTGGACCACACGACGTGTAATCCGGAAACCGTGCACCACCTATTTCTGGTTAACACACGGTGTCTTAAATTCTTATAAATAATCCAATACATGGCCTGATTTGTAGGATCAATCAATGCATTGAACCTATACTACACGACGTGTACTTCCGAATACACTCCGTGTATTCTGGTGTTGTATGGTCAGAAACGTTTGGCTCCTCCAGATGAGTTCCTCTATTTTATTATAATCAAAATTAAAAGAAAAATTCTTTTCTATGAGGTGAACGAGAAACGAGGGAGGAGGAACATATCTCGAGATTCAGATTTCCAGAACGATTAAACTTGATTTGAAACAACTAAATTATTAAATGAAAAAAACATCAACCAGAAACTAAATAATTATAATCAACGATATGACCACTCTGATACCACTTGCAGGTTCCGGGCGCAGCGGAAGTGCGTTGGTGGGATTTCCCAACTTTAATTTTAACGTTAAACTATGTTTAATCCGTGATACATTAGGATATAAAATGTCGGATCTTTGGAATAGAACGAAGAATGAAAAAAGAAAAGAAGATTCCAGGAACCCTTGAGATAGGATCATCATATGTTGGTTATAATTAATTTAATTAATTCATAAGTATTACCTTGATGGAATTCCTTGTTCTTTGATGTCTCTGGTCACGATCCTGTGATCCGTCAATGCGTCACATAATCCAAGTACAGGATTCCTCTAGCGGTGATCCACACATGCTCCATATAACAACCCATACGTTACATACATTGTTAATACGTCAAAATTGAAGCATACTTATTACATCATATAACAAAACCACGAAAGGAACGTATAGGTATAGTGTCTTTAGAAATTGGGAAACATAAACAACTGGTTCATAAAGCTTCTACAATGTCTGCCATTTATTTCATCATATCTATAGTCCCTTTTGGCATAACTTACTTAATAACCTTCAACCTGACCTGGGGAAAGAAAACATACAAAAGGTTGAGCTCAAATTCTCAGTAAGGGTAAACAAAAGAAATATCAATCACATCATATTCATAAGAACATAACTTTTGGAAATCTTAACCTGCAAAAGAGAGCATCATTTCATAACATGGGATAAATCATAGTAGTGAAATGGAATCCCAATAATCATAACCTAAAACATGATACTTTGTGGCATACACACATAATCATAGAGAATCATTTCTTATTAGTCAAGACTCATTGCCAAGACTATCTTAGTGGACAAATCCCATTTCTGAACTGAGTTCACTCCTTGTTTCAGTCCTGTTTCACTGAACCAGTATAACCTACCATTCCATCCATGTCTATCTCATGAGATATAAAATCTTTACCCAATGCATTGGAGGGAGATATAGGTCCCACCCATCTCATAATTATACCTTTCTTATGTGTTCCACAAAATCATAAATCATACATCATTTCATAACCCATGTAATATAAATGGGAATCTTAAACATCGTGACATTATCAAAAAATTCATATTAGATAAAGGAATTCATAAAAATAATTCCATCACAACAAAATCAAATCAATGTAATAATAGGGATATAAACAGAACCCTATATTATCTTATATAGAAAATAATTTTGATAAAACACTTGAACTCCATTCTTGAGGAAAATATCCTTTCAAATTCAAAAAACATTTTCCTTTTTTTTAACATGTCATACAATTTTAAACTAAAGAAGTTGATTAAAAATAAACATGAAAACTTGTAAAGGAAGATTCTTGGAAATAATGTTTTAAAAATCCATTCATTCCGTATAAGTTAAAAAAACATTCTTCTCGTACATTTGTCAGAAAAGTCAAAAAGTACCTCATACGAAAAACGACAAAAGATTCCTTTCATATCTTTTCCTAAAAACTCACCGAAGGGTAAAATTGGATTTTAACAATTGTACGTTAATGGAAATAATATTACATATTGAGGAAACAAGGATGTGGATGATAAAATACACCCCAGTAAATACATATGAATAAGCAATCTCAGATAAAAATGAGATTTGAAAAATTATCTCTTACCTTAGGTCCGATTTGCTTTGTAAGTGTACGAACCTCCTGTATAATTATTTAAATAATGTTATTGACTTATTATAGAATCATAATTATTGTTATGATATCATATATGGTCATATTATTAGCTTCTTGGTAGTAATATTTCATTGCTACTTGTTATTCGGGTGTTTATAACTTTTTGTTCTTATGCGTGTTTTGTCGAATAAATTCTTATTATTCTATTTAAGATATAGATAACTCATTTCCAGAATTTTATTAGTGTAAGATATATCATATTAATTCATTCAATTCATTTATATAATCATTATTCAATGATGATCATGTAGAACGAGTCGCATCACATCTGGGAGACGGTATTCCGTACGTACGCACGAGTGATGATATCGTTCCTATGATCGTGGAATTGTATTGGAGTGTATGAATACTATTTCAGAATCAATACCACTTTATAATAGTCATATATAGTCATTATTTACACCATTATACCCATCCAAGTAAGGTGGTGGTGGAAAATAGATTACACCACGGTGTGGAGACGGTATTCTGTATGTACGCACGCGCGATGATTTCTTTTTCCGTAGGATAGATAGATGGTGAAATAGGGTTGTTTCATTCTTATAATAACATATCAGTATATGAGTGATACTGATGTTATTACTTCATAATGAAACAACTAAATAATAATAAGTGGAATAAGAAATAAAGATGAAAGAATCGGTAACTGACATTACCACTTCTTTGAAGTGCTTCTTTGAGACCTTCTTTTAGGGTACTAAAATTGGTCTTTGAAGAAGGCCAGGACATCTAGGATGTCTCTAGGGAATTTGAGAGGAGAAAGAGGCAGGGTCTGGCAGAGCTTGAAAGCTCAAAGTGGTGTGAGGAAGAGAGGGAGGAGGTGCCCTTTTATAAGGGAGGAGAGGGGCATCTTTGGAATAACTAAAAATATTATTTTATTATATAGTCAAGTTTGGTTTTAAATATCTCCAAATTGATTTATTTAGAGGATAAGGTGGGTATGGGTAGAAATAATCTCATACAATATAATTTAGACAAGTTTAGGTATCAATTTTAACCTTATCATTTAGATTTAACTTTAAGTTAGATAATTTAAATTTTACCGTGTATTCTTGTTTTCTTATACTATAAGGTTAAAAAACTTACTATATCAATCCAAACGAACCCCAAGTTGTTTATTATTAAATAATATAACCTTATCTAAGTCATTTGGCCGAACCTTAAATTTTTAGGAATAAAATAACAATTAATAATATAATATTTGTTTTAAAAACTATTTTATGACAAATTTGACACTATTTTGTAATTGATTTTTGTGAAAATCATAACAGAATGATTAGTTCAAACAAAGTTAATTAAATCAATACTAACATGTCATATTAACCTAGAAAATTAGTTTAATTCATAAAATAGCTCTAATTACATTTATTTTGGTATTTATAACATCAATTATGTCAATATTTCATTAATAAGATAATTACTGCATCATCGTTGTGTCATAAATACATTATATTATTTAATGTATAAAAATTACAAATAAAATACCATTATGTAGGAAATAGTTTTATCTTTCTAATTAATATTTATAGTCTAATTTATCTTATCTATAACCCCATATTAAAAATGATTTACTTACTAAACGTTTATTTTAACTATTTTAACCCTTCTTTAAATAAATTAATAATAAATGTCCAAATCTAATCCAAGTGGGTCTAAATGGTCATATTTTATTCCTAAGGTTGTTTTGGGTCGAATTACACTTGTGAAATAGAATTAGGACATGTGTTAGGGTAATAATAATATCATTTTTACCCTTAATTACCCTATTTACTTTTAACCGTGGTAAAAAAAATAAAAAGTTACTATTCACCAAAAAATTATTTTTATATCATTGAACCACATTTTACTTACTGATATCAACCGTGTCTCTTAGATTTTCGAAATTCCACTCACAGAAGTGGTAAAATTACGTTTTATGAAAAATTCATTTTTTTAACTACCACTTAGTGGTTTCACTATTCATCAAAAATTGAAAGTTTTCAGAAAAATACCAAAATTTCACCCTAGGATAATTTCGATATTCTGAATCCAGAAATGAAGTCCATTTTGAAAAATAAAATTTATAAAATTTCAAAAAGTGGTTATTACTATTCATAACAGCTAGTTTTAATAATATTTTATTAGCATATCATTGTTTAGTGAAACTCGGTATTGCGTACGACGCAAGCTATCGAAGAAGATTGCGATTTTGTGTAAAGCAATCCAAGCAAGTTTTGTGTGTAGAAAAAGATTCCTTTGATGATTTATATAACATAAAAGTCTCGGGTGTTACATTCTACACCCCTTAAAATGAATTTCTCCCTCGAAATTCATCACTTTGTAACAAACAGATGAGGATACCTCTCCCTCATCATATCCTCAAGCTCCCATGTAGATTCTTCTAATTTTTGGTTCCTCTATAAAACTTTCGCCAATCGAGTGGTCTTGCTTCGTAGGACTTTTTCGCTATGATCCAGAATCTCTATCGGTTGTTCTTCATAAGAAAGATCTTGCTCTAGCGGTACAACTTCTGAGCTGAGTACATGTGAAGGATCAGGCATGTACTTTCTCAGGAGAGATACATGGAACACATAGTGAACTTGAGAGAGAATCGGTGGAAGCGCCAATCGGTAAGCTACCTTCCCAACACGATCCAGTATTTCGAAAGGACCGATATATCTAGGGCTCAACTTCCCCTTCTTTCCAAATCTCATAACCCTCTTCCAGAGAGATATTCGTAAGAACACTTTATCACCCACTTCAAACTCTAGGTCTTTTCTTTGGTCGTCGGCATAACTTTTCTTTCGACTCTGAGCTTCTCTTATGTGTGGTTGAATAGATCTGACCTTTTCTGCCATTTCATCAACAAGATCGGGTCCTAATAGATTTCTTTCCCCAACTTCATCCCAGAAAGTTGGAGTCCTACATTTCTTTCCATAGAGAGCTTCATAAGGAGCCATCTGAATACTGGAGTGAAAGATATTATTATAAGAAAATTACACCAATGGTAGGTGTTGATCCCAATCACCTTTGAAATCCATAGAGCAAGATCTCAACATATCTTATATAGTTTGAATTGTTCTCTCAGACTGACCGTCTGTCTGAGGATGATAAGCAGTGCTGAAACTCAACTCTGTATCCAGAGTATGCTGAAGACTTCGCCAGAACTTCGAGGTAAATCTTGGATCCCGATCTGATATAATAGAAAGTGGTACTACATGCAATCTTACCAATTCCTTTACATATATCCTGGCAAGCTGATCCAGAGAGAAATACTCTCTAATAGCAATGAAGTGTGCAGACTTTGTAAGACCATCAACTATGACCCATATAGCATTATTGCCTTTGGATGTTTTAGGAAGTCCTATGACAAAGTCCATAGTGATGTTTTCCCATTTCCATTTGGGTATGGGTAATGGTTGTAACATCCCCTTAGACTTCTGTCTCTCAGATTTAACTTGTTGACAAACCAAGCATCGAGAGACATATTTAGCAACATCTCTTTTCATGCCATCCCACCAGAAGTATTCTTTCAGGTCCCTATACATCTTCGTGCTTTCAGGATGAATAGAGAATGAGAAACTATGAGCCTCATCTAGCATCTCCTTCTTTAATTCGGGGATGGGAGGAACACAAACCCGATTCCTGAACTTTGTTATCCCATCACAATCAAGGTAGAATTTAGGAATATTTCTCACCTTCTTCTGTAACTCGACATCTTCTTTCTGTGCCTCTTTAATCTTCACATATATAGACGGTTGAACATTCATTTGAGAAAGATACGATTTTTCCCCTTTCATTATAATTCCAAGATCCATCCTTTGTAAATCCATAAATATTGGATCTTTTGTGATCCTCATCATGGATAAACTAGCATGGTCTTGTCGACTTAATGCATCTGCCACCTTGTTTGCTTTCCCAGGGTAATAATGGATTGAGCAGTCATAATCCTTAATCAGCTCCAACCATCTTCTTTGATGCATATTCAGCTCTTTTTGTGTGAAAATATACTTTAAACTTTTATGATCAGTATAAATATCACACCTTTCACCATAAATATAATGCCTCCAAATCTTTAATGCAAAGATTACCGCAGCTAACTCTAAATCATTTGTTGGGTAATTTTTCTCATGTATTTTCAACTGCCGTGAGGCATAAGCTATCACCATATAATTTTGCATAAGAACACACCCCAATCCCTTCTTGGATGCATCACTGTAGATCACAAACCTTTCTCCACTACAAGGCAGTGTGAGAAAAGGTGCACTGGATAACCTTCTTTTCAACTCCTTGAAATTCTCTTCACATTCCTCTGTCCAATCAAACCTAACTCCTTTCCGAGTCAACTTGGTGAGTGGATTAGACAATTGTGAAAAATCATTAACAAAACGTCGATAGTATCCAGCCAAACCAAGAAACTTTTGGATCTCAGTTACTGTTGTTGGTGTCGACCATCTTTCGGTAACCTCTGTTTTGGCTGGATCCACAGATATCCCCTCTTTTGAGATTATGTGACCCAAAAATGAAACTTTTTGAAGCCAAAATTCACACTTGGTAAATTTGGCATAAAGATTCTCCTTTCTCAGGGTCTTCAATATAATTCTCAATTGATCTTCTGGTTCTTCCTTGCTCTTTGAATAGACAAGAATATCATCTATAAAGACTAGCACAAACTGATCAAGATAGTCTCTAAAGACTCTATTCATTAGATCCATGAAGATAGCAGGCGCATTAGTAAGACCAAATGGCATCACTATAAATTCACAGTGTCCATACCATGTACGGAAAGCCGTCTTTGGTATATCCTCCCTTTTGACCCTTAATTGATGATACCCTGAATGAAGATCAATCTTGGAAAAGTATTGAGCTCTGCGTAGTTGGTCAAATAAGTAATTAATGCGTTGGAGGGGATATTTGTTCTTGATAGTGATCTTGTTAAGTTCTCGATAATCAATGCAGAGTCTCATTGATCCATCTTTCTTCTTAACAAACAGAACAGGTGCTCCCTAAGGTGACTCACTAGGGCGTATGAACCCCTTATCAAGATTCTCTTGGAGTTGCTTCTTCAATTCCTGCAACTCAATTGGGGACATTCTATAAGGTGTCTTTGAAATAGGCAAAGCACCCGGTACGAGTTCTATTGAAAACTCAACTTCACGATTCGGTGGAAGACCCGGTAATTCCTCTGGAAATACATCATCAAACTCCCATACAATGGGCATATTATTAATCGTGAGTTTCTCGCCAACCATTTGAGATAAATAACCTTCATTTAGTGGAATCAAGACCCATAAGATGGAAGGAATTTCGACTGGAAGGTTATGTTCATCCTTGCATCGATAGACGATCATAGATTGATCTAGAATATGAAATGTGACTTCCCTTCTTTGGAAATTGATATGAGCTCCATGTAGAGAAAGACAATCCATGCCAAGAATCACATCAAATTACACTATAAGAAGGATCACACGATTTTCGGGAAGCACTTTCCCACAAACATTAATCGGAGAAGAATTATAAACTTTTGATGCGACTGTTGTGCCATTAGGTGTTGTCACAACGAACTCAACATCTAATTGTTGAGGTAATACGGTGATACCCTTAGAAAATTCTTCAGAAATAAAAGAGTGTGTGGATCCAGAATCAAATAAAACATTTGCTAATTTAGAGTGGATGGTAAGTGTACCTTTCACCACATCTTTATCGTACTGCACATCACTGATAGAAATTGAATGTGACTATCCTTTGTCTTTAGCCTTAAGAGTTTGTTGACGTCGACCATCATCATCAACCCTTGGATTTGGGAAATGATTGTCATATTGCCCCATCTCCTTTCACTTGAAACATTGAAGTGTAGTAGGTTTATTCTGTGTATCCCTTCCTTTGTTTGCATCATTAGACATCTTCTTCCCATTATCGCGGCATTAAAATGCCCGATGACCTTCCTTTCCACATTTTAAACATTTACTTTCCCTTTAAGACAACTCCCTCCATGTTTCTTTCCACACTTTGAGCATAAGGGAAAGCTCATCTTCTTTTCAATGTGCTCTTTAGATTTTCCTTTGAATTCCATTTTCCTCTTCTTATCAAACCCATAAGACCGATGGGTTACTCCAATCTCCATCTCCACTTTGAGAGCACATCGAACGATTTCCTCATAGCTATTGAAGTCCCTTATGGCTAGGGCCCTTCGAATAATTGGTTTTGAGCCACTAAAGAATCTATCGATCTTACTCTCAGGTTGGATAATAATACCAGAAGCGTACCTTGCAAGTCTTGTAAAATTTGCTTCATAGGTACCAACAGATTCATCATCCTTTTGCTTCAGTTCAGGAAACTCTTTCTCCATCTTTGTTCGGAGATTACGAGGGAAGTAATTATTGAAAAATAAGTTCTTGAACTCATCCCATTCCATGGACTCAATTTCATCCCTTTACAATGTATTCTTAATAAGATTCCACCATTGATCAGCATCACCTTCCAAACGATACACTGCTAAGATGACTTTATCATGCTTAGAACATTGAAGAATTGAAAATATCTTTTCAGTAGTACTAATCCATTGTTCAGCAACTAATGGATCAGTAGACCCACTGAATGAAAAAGGATGTTGTCTCATGAAGGAATCAACAAAATGTTGCTCCTTCCTTTTCTTGTTTGGAAGTCCTGCATGATTCATAGCTTGAGAAAGTTGTGTGAGCATGGCTACAAGATTTTGCATTCCATCTCCCATAATGTTTGGTTGCTCAGGGGGACAATCATTTCATTGCCCGTCGCATTCCGCATTAACACGGTTCCTTCGGGTTCCATCCATTGACTAAAACCAAGAAGAATAGTGTGAGCAACACTAATTATAATAGTAAAACCACATAATCAAGAATAAAATTTCACACTTAAGTTCTTATCCTAGGATATTCATGGCCATTTCTAAAACATTAAGATTGTGTTCTATTCTTAGAATTATCCTTAGGGTTCTTACTAAGGCTTTCACATCCTAGTTTCCAAAGGTTGACTATACCTTTCCTCTGATACCAACTATAACGACCCATACTTTACATACATTGTTAATACTTCAAAATTTAAGCGTACTTATTACATCATATAACAAAAACACGAAAGGACCATATAGGTATAGTGTCTTTAGAAACTGGGAAACATAAAAAACTGGTTCATAAAGCTTCTACATTGTCTCCCAATTATTTCATCATATTTATAGTCCCTTTTGGCATATCTTACTTAATAACCTTCATCCTGACCTGGGGAAAGAAAACATAAAAAAGGGTGAGCTCAAATGCTCAGTAAGGATAAACAAAAGAAATATAAATCACATCATATTCATAAGAACATAACTTTTGGAAATCTTAACCTGCAAAAGAGAGCATCATTTCATAAATGGGATAAATCATAGTAGTGAAATGGAATCCCAATAATGATAACATAAAACATGAAACTTTGTGGAATACACACATAATCATAGATAATCATTTCTTATTAGTCAAGACTCATTTCCAAGACTATCTTAGTGGACAAAGCCCATTTCTGAACCGAGTTCACTCCTCGTTTCAGTCCTGTTTCACTGAACCGGTATAACCTACCGTTCCAGCCATGTCTATCTCATGAGATATAAAATCTTTACCCAATGCATTGGAGGGAGATATAGGTCCCACCCATCTCATAATGATACCATTCTTATGTGTTCCACAAAATCATAAATCATACATCATTTCATAACCCATGTAATATAAATGGGAATCTTAAAAATCGTGACATTATCAAACAATTCATATAAGATAAAGGAATTCATAAAAATAATTCCATCACAACATAATCAAATCATTGTAATAAAAGGGATATAAACAGAACCCTATATTATCTTATATGGAAAATAATTTTGATAAAACACTTGAACTCCATTCTTGAGGAAAATATCCTTTCAAATTCAAAAAACATTTTCTTTTTTTTAACATGTCATACAATTTTTAACTAAAGAAGTTGATTAAAAATAAACTTGAAAACTTCTAAAGGAATATTCTTGGAAATAATGTTTTAAAAATCCATTAATTCCGTATAAGTTAAAAAAAACATTCTTCTCGTACTTTTGTCGGAAAAGTCAAAAAGTACCTCGTACGAAAAACGAAAAAAGATTCCTTTCATATATTTTACTAAAAACTCACCAAATGGTAAAATTGGATTTGAACAATTGTAGGTTGATGGAAATAATATTACATATTTAGGAAACATGGATGTGGATGATAAAATACACCCCAGTAAATACTTACGAATAAGAAATCTCGGATAAAAATGAGATTTGCAAAATTATCCCTTACCTTAGGTCAAATTTTCTTCGTAAGTGTCCGAACCTCCTGTATAATTATTTAAATAATGTTATTGACATATTACAGAATCATAATTACTGTTATTATATCATATATGGTCATATTCTTAGCTTCTTGGTAGTAATATTTAATTTATACTTGTTATTCGGGTGTTTATAACTTTTTGTTCTTATGCGTGTTTTGTTGAATAAATTCTTATTCTTCTCATTAGGTTATAGATACCTCATTTCCAGAATTTTATTAGTGTATGATATATCATATTAATTAATTCAATTAATTTATATAATCATTATGCAATGAAGATCATGTAGAATGAGTCGCATCACATCGTGGAGACGGTATTCCGTACGTACGCACGAGTGATGATATCGTTCCTATGATCGTGGAATTGTATTGGAGTGTATGTATACTATTTCAGAATCAATATCACTTTATAATAGTCATATATATTCATTATTTAAACCATTATACCCATCCAAGTAAGGTGGTGGTGGAAAATAGATTACACCACGGCGTGGAGACGGTATTCTGTACGTACGCACGCGCGGTGATTTCTTTTTCCGTAGGATGGATAGATGGTGAAATAGGGTTGTTTCATAATTATAATTACATATCAGTATATGAGTGATACTGATGTTATTACTTCATAATGAAACAACTAAAGAAGAATAAGTGGAAGAAGAAATAAAGATGAAAGAATCAGTAACAGACATTACCTCTTCTTTGAAGTGCTTCTTTGAGACCTTCTTTTAGGGCACTAAAATTGGTCTTTGAAGAAGACCAGGACCTCTAGGATGTCTCTAGGGAATTGTAGAGGAGAAAGTGTCAGGGTTTGGCCGATCTGGAATGCTCAATGTGGTGTGAGGAAAAGAGGGAGGAGGTGCCCTTTTATAAGGGAGGAGAGGGGCACCTTTGGAATAACTAAAAATATTATTTCATTATAAAGTCAAGTTCGGTTTTAATTATCTCAAAATTGATTTATTTCGAGGATAAGTTGGGGATGGGTCGAAACCATCTCATCCAATAGAATTTAGACAAGTTTAGGTATCAATTTTAACCTTATCATTTAGATTTAACTTTAAGATAGATAATTTAACTTTTACCGTGTCTTCTTGATTTCTTATACTATAAGGTTAACAAACTTACTATATCAATCCAAACTAACCCCATGTTGTTTATTATTAAAATATATAACCTTATCTAAGTCATTTGGCCGAACCATAGATTTTTAGGAATAAAATAACAATTAATAATATAATATTTGTTTTAAAAACTATTTTAGGTCAATTTTGACACTATTTAGTAATTGATTTTTTTGAAAATTATAACAGAATTATTAGTTATAACAAAGTTAATTAAATCAATAATAACATGTCATATTAACCTATAAAATTAGTTTAATTCATAAAAAGTCTCTAATTACATTTATTTGGGTATTTATAACATCAATTGTGTCAATATTTCATTAATAAGATAATTACTGCATCATCGTTCTGTCGTAAATAAATTATATTATTTAATGTCTAAAAATCCCAAATAAAATACCATTATGTAGGAAATTGTTTTAGATTTCTAATGAATATTTATAGTTGAATTGATCTTATGTATAACCCCATATTAAAAATGATTTACTTATTAAACGTTTATTTTAACTATTTTAACCCTTCTTTAAATAAATTAATAATAAATGTCCTAATCTAATCCAAGTGGATCTAAATGGTCATATTTTATTCCTAAGGTTATTTTTGGTCGAATTAAACTTTTCCAATAGAATTAGGACATGTGTTAGGGTAATAATAATATCATTTTACCCTTAATTACCCTATTTACTTTTAACCGTGGTAAAAAAATAAAAAGTTACTATTTACCAAAAAATTATTTTCATATCATTGAACCAAATTTTACATACTGATATCAACCGTGTCTCTCAAATTTTCGAAATTCCACTCACAGAAGCAGTAAAATTAAGTTTTATGAAAAATTCGGTTTTTTTTAACTACCACTTAGTGGTTTCACTATTCATCAAAAATTGAATGTTTTCAGAAAAATACCAAAATTTCACCCTAGGATAATTTCGATATTCCGAATCCAAAAATTAAGTCCATTTTGAAAAATAAAATTTATAAAATTTCAAAAAGTGGTGATTACTATTCATAACGGCTAGTTTTAATAATATTTTATTAGCATATCATTGTTTAGTGAAACTCGATATTACGTACGACACAAGCTATCGAGGAAGGTTTCGATTTCGTGTAAAGAAAGCCAAGAAAGTGTTGTGTGTAGAAAAAGATTCCTTTGATGATTTATATAACATAAAAGTCTCAGTTGTTACACTCCACGTATCTCTGGACGTCGCCGAAGGGAACTCCGGGTGCTAGCACGGAAGATCCTTTGCTTGCAATGTCCGTCTTCGATCGACTTGATCCAGTGGAGGATCTTGCTTTCATGACTTGAAAGCGTTCTTGGTGGAAAGGGAATTATCTCTTACCTTGAGAGTATTTCCAATCCATTGTGCACAACCAAAATGGTTCAACCTCATGAGAATAATGTATTTGGGATTTATAATACTTAGAATAATAAAATGAATTAATTGCCCAAAAGCATTTAGTTATTTAATTTAATTCTTAGTAATACCCCATGTCTTAATAATTAAAGTTGACCATCATTATTACTTGACATGCATCCAATGTATCACATTTAATATCATTTAATTAAATAAACAATATTTTCTCACGAATCCGGAAAAAACAAACTACACGATGTGTATGTATAAACATACATGGCATGTAATTTTATTTTTCCAGTTTTATTTATTTTCCTCCACCTAATTTATTAGACCTTGAGTAATGGCTATTTATTTCTTAAATAAATTTAACTGCATTACTCGCTAATAAATACATATTATTTCTCCCACAATATATTCTCTCGAATAACTAGTGTCGAAATAGATGTGATCAGACATCCTTGAATAATTATTAAACCATGATCTGGAATAATCTTTCTTCAACTTGTTAAATTAATATTTAACTGAGATACACGGACACACTTAGTGTGTGACCCTCTAGACCTCTTTCACAGTGGCATTAGGCTTAGCCTACCTAAAGTCCAAGGTTAGAATCTATAAACATTCCAAGCCACCCATAGAGAAATAAGTTAACGCCGCAATGATGTGTCACCTCCTACGAACGCTTACTGTGTAATATAATCCCTTTGTCTCAATATCTCTAATCAAGGGGGTAGCATGCCAGTGCCATCAACCCATGTGCTCGATTATTCTTTCTTTGACTTCCTGGAATTGAACTCACCCATACCTTACCATGGATATGAATTTATGTAGGCTATATTAATTCCATCAAAGGGCCTGAGATATGTACTTCTGTTATGGAACAGAAGGGACAAATCCTTTCTTGCATTATCTATTAATGCAGTATTACTCGTGACACACCCAACGTATCCTACCTCGCTGCGAACAGTGTGTTGTCACAGCTTTCATCAATACATCTAAGTGCATGAGTTGTAATACCCATTAATAATAATCTTAAAGTCTAAGGACCAATACACACGTCCACAGATAGGAACTTCCAATGACACTATGAAATGTGGTTTTCCAACTGGCGGGTCTCGTTCTCATAATATCCTCCTTGATATTACCAAGGGCGCACACCATGAGAAGGTGCCTCAAATTTTTATGAGTCCTCACCCTTAATGACCTGTATTATTTGTGCCCCTTAAATAATATCATCTGGCCATAGAACATACTTTCAAGAATATTGTTATGGAACTTCTGGGTTCTCATCATAGCAGGGTTCCACTATGAACCTTTAATACAACAGTTATCCTTAGGACATTATCACACGCATTGTCACGTAGAAGAACAATCAAGATGTGATAAGGCTTTTATTAATAAATAAAGTACAAAGTAGTTGGTTCTAAGCCACTAACTCCAACACTACTGTGCTATGCATAACATCTTTAATCCCATCATGGGAAGAATTATTGAATGAAATGTTGAAAAATTGGTGGTTAAGGCTTGGTAGTTATGTGGCCATATTTCCTTCCATAAAACAATATTTAGAAATTTTTAACACCATAGCTTAGAGATAAATACCTTAAGGTGTGATTTTCGGGTAATATTTGGGAAATTACATGGCTCTATAGTAAACCATCATGGCATCGAGGAACCCTATGAAGAATAGTGAAATCCTTATGATTAAACCTCTAAGAAATATTGAAGAGGTGAAAAGGATATAGAGATGCATCACTTATATAATTCATTTTATTGGAAACAAGGTTAGAAAATGCCACCCATTCAGCAGATTTATGATAAGGGAGTAGCTTACCAATAGTATGAATATTTCATGGAATCATTCAAGAACCCCAAGAAATATATATTGTACCCATAAGTCATAATGCAACCAGTAAAAGTAAATCTGCTCATACAATATGTGTTTATTATATAGAGATCAATCCGTTTGATTATTATGTAGAAATATGAGACAGTTAATGAAAAAAAAATATTATATCATCTAAAGAATGTTAGATATCAAGACACGGTATTCAAATATCAAGAATAAATACATTGAACTAATTTTTGTAGTAAAATAGTCGAGGAACTACTTGTAGAATCACGAAGTTTGTTTATTATTATGTATTGACCCACTAAAGTATATCCTCAACCAGCCTATGTTGATCAAGCATATGGTTCGTTGGGGAGTTTGCAAGAAATAATATGACGATATTTTTGTGTCACTAAAAGTAATCAAAGGGATGGCATTGGCCGGTTTCCTTGTATCACATCCTACCATGGGAAGAATAATGGTAAAATATGATCTCCCAAATGAGGATGTTTTCTATACACATGAAACTCCCAAATGTGATCGATTATTTTTATGGTGCCTCTCAAAGTCTAACAAAAAAAACAATAGAAATCCAGAAGCTTGTCTAGGTTGGTATAGGGATTGTATTTGTTTCCACAAACATGAAAATTATGAAATACTCCTTATTTCTATTTGAAGGCTACCCAAACAATGAGGTGGTATTCCAAGACTTATCGTTTAGGCCCAGAACTAGCTTGATAGCTTATTATATCCAATATAAATGTTAAATGAGACTCAAATCTTGAGATTGAGAATATAAATGGTGAATAAACCACCAAGAAGGAAGAATTAACCCCTCTCATTGGATATATTGGGTGGCTGAGGGTAGAATTACCTCATGAACCAATCATGAATAACACCCTCATTAATAAAATTGTTTTGTGGATATGCTATCCAATTTAGTTATAACTCGATCCAGTCCTTAATAATAGGATATAACATTCTACATCACAAACTAAAGGGTAGCTTCCCTAGTCATCTTCTAGGACATGCATGGGATAAACCAAACTAGTACTAACCCAAGTAGCAATAATCCAACTTCTGTTATTAGTTGAATGATCCCCATAATGGACTACCTTAAAAAAATACTATCCCATCTTACTGAGCCACAAATAAATATATTTGTAATAAAACATCACACTTTACCCTTTATGATAGGTCAAATTAAAAAACAATTCCTCTATAAAAACCTATATGATGGAGTCATCCTCTAATTCATTGTAGATGGAGTGAACCTCACTGGAATGCTATAAGTCAATGAAAAATCTTATGGAACCCAGTAGTACAAAATAATAATCTCCCACTAAACCTGGATGAATGATTATTTCTAAAAAATGATGATACATTTCTATGTAGGATTCACCAAGAAGTTTTATGCTTCTCGAATAGATGTTAACTTCATCAACCAGCCCCACAAAGCTCTAGCATACATCCAAAAACTCTTGGTAATTTCTTGTATAGGGGATAGATTTCATGGGGTCGTATCCCCAATCTACATCGATGCAGATTAAGTACCTTCTCACAATAAACGACTTCTTCTCCAAATGGGCAGTGGTCGTACCTCTCAAGGAATGAGGGATGAAGAAAATCAGCAACTTCATGATTTAAAATATCATAACTATATTTAGTGTCTCTCATAAAATATTGATGGCCAATGGAACCAAATTCTATATTTTTGAGTTGAAATTGTTATACTAGGAGTTCGTCGTTGAGTCTAGCCATTCCTCTCGATATCGTGTAGTGATAAATGGGATGACATAGGCTTTAATAAGTCTTAGTTAAATGTAATCCAAAAATTGGTAGACAAGAAAAATAAGTATTGGCTATAAAATATCCTTCATGCATTTTGTCTCTATCATACAATAACCCAAACTAACACAAAAAAGAATACATATTTTCTTACATAAGGAATAGAGGTAGTGATTCCCATCAAAGTCTAAGTTTCCTCACTCTAAATCAGTATTTTTTGTCAACTATCTAAAGATGAAAAATCAGAAAAGGGACTTGATGAGATAGAAATACATTATGAAAAAGGATTGATGACATTTAGAGACCAAGAAGTCCACAAGAATTAAATCATGTGAGCCTTAAACAACATGTTCCACCTCCACTCATTCATATAAGGAGGGTCGAAGTTGGTTCTATAAAACATGATAACATGGGGGAAGAAACCTCTGAATTTGGAACCTAAGTGGAAAGGGTATTACATCCTAAATAGGGCATATTACAATGGATCTTACTATATAGCTACAATGGATAGGGAATTCATCACATCCCTAATAATGTAAGGTTTATCAATAAATAGTTCCAAAATAAATGATGTGATCACCCAAGTCCAAGTGGAATGACTCTAAGCAGAATAGCACTAATATCGTTACTGCATAAAATTAAACTATACATTCATCATCCTTGCCTCATAATGTTAAAATGTGAGGTGTAGTTCCACCCTGAATGAAATTAAAATACTTATATTGGCACATTAATTGTGTCATATTTCTCACCAATATGATATCTTGATCATTGTAGAATTATTTGGCACATGGCTGTCCTATTACCTAGAGAATTAATACCACTAGTTCCAAACTTATGATTCAGATATATACAAGTAATCATCTTTCAAAATAACTATATGAAGGCATGATTCCCATAATTATAGGATTCATAGATATTTCATAGTACTCTAATATGGACCCGTTCACAGTTCTTGTAATCAAAATATGAACATCCCTAACTCTTGTGTATGAGTTATATCTTTGTGGGATATATTGATGTGGGATCTATTATTTATAAACATTTGATTTAAATATAATTCCTCATTTCCTACATTTGAGTTAGGTCTATGTTGGAGGCCTTTAATTATAAGTAATATGTGTTGATTGATTCCTACTACCATAGGATATGTAGTGACAGTTGGATCCCCTAATCATATCCCTAGTCACAATGTCCAAGATACACTACCACAAAACTGGGTTTCCACAGCGCCACCCTTTAACAACGCTAAAAAATCCCTAATGAAAAGGGGAATTTATCAGCTCTAAAAAAGATCTAATAAAGGGAAACTTTTAATAGTTCTAAAAAAGAACTTTTAAAAGTGACCCTTTATCAGCGTTGTTTCTAGTGCTGATAAAGGACCCCCCTTTATCAGTGATTTTTTTGTGTTGTTAAAGGGGACCCCTTTATGAGAACTTTTTTTAGTAGCGCTGATAAAGGGGGGATTTATTAGTGCTTTTTCTTAGTGCTGATAAATTTTATGTTTAAAAAAATCATGAAAAAACAATTGTTATATAAGTATATTTATATTGATAAAAATATAATATATATTTTTTAAATATGTTTTAGATAAGTATAAATAGACTATTAAATTTAATATATAATTAATTTAGTGAAAATGGATTTAAAATATTATAAAAAATATTATTAATTCATAATTTTCTAATTATCATCGATTAATAATCATTTAATAATAACTGGAAGAAACAAAAAATCAAAAAAATTAATAAATGATCTAAAATAAGTTGAAAATGTAACTCAAACATCAAATGACCATAACTTTTGATCCGGGTGCCCATTTGAGATCTACAACATATTAAATTGAAGCCTGTGATGCGCTCTACATGCAGGTGACCCAAGGGAACCTTCTGTCACATTTTTTGATCAAAAAATGTCCCATAAGGCCTCCAAAATTGAGTTTTTAGTCAGGATACACCGATTTGTCAACATTCAAATAGGTATAACTTCTAATCCGGATGTTCATTAGGTCTGTACCAGATATCATATCAAATATCGTTTCATTTTCTTCGATTTTACTAGTTTTGGAGTTGAAATGGGCTTCAAGATTAGAAGTTATGGTAATTTTAACATTTTATGGATTTTCAAATACACATATATATGTATTTATTCGTAAATATATATATATATGTGTGTGTGTGTGTGTGTGTGTGTTGTTTATATGTATGTATGTAATTATTTATTTATTAATAAACACACATAAAAAATATATTTTATAAATGTATTTAAAACTAATGTTATAAATTTATATTAATATACAAATAAATATATGGATAAAAAATTATGACCAAATATATATATATATATATAAATATAGATATATATTATTATAAAAATGAATAAATATAGATATACTAATATATGAATAAATATATATGTATTAATATAACTAAATGTATTTATATTAATATACGAATAAATATAACTATATAACTATATTAATATAAATAAATATATATATATATATATATTAATATATGAATAAATATATATGTATTAATATAACTAAATATATTTAAATTAATATGAATCTATATTAATATATGAATAAATATAACTATATATATATAAATAAATAGAAATATTATTAAATAGAGAAAAAAACAAAATGACTTAATGGTAATGGTGAAGGCGCGCAAAGGGGAAGTCGCGGGTTTGAGTTCGAGTGGAAACAAGGAGGTTCCCGCGTGTGGGAGACGCACGAGAAGGGCAGCGCACGGGAGAGTGTGAGGCTGGGGGTCCGCCAAGCACTGATAAGGGGGGGGGGGGTTCCAGTGTTGTTAAAAGCTTACCCCGCATTATATAGTTTTATTTTTTTTTGACTTTTATCAGCGCTTTTTTTATCACTGATAAAAGGGGTCCTTTATCAGTTCTTTTTTTAGCACAGATAAAAGGTGACTTTATCAGCGCTTTTCTGAGCACTGATAAAAGGGACCCCCATTATCTTCACCTTGATTAACATCTCTCTTTTATCACTATTAATGCACTTTTTTAGCGCTAATAAATGTCATATTTGTAGTAGTGATAATAATTCTTTTGTTTGAATCCCCATAATATAAGAAATATCTATACCGAGGACCCTTTTTATTTCCAATAACTATGTTTGGATTGATTCATATCCATATTTTATATGTAGGTACTCCCAGATCTCATATATTGGGCCTAATGGCAATAACAAAAAAATTCCCTCCCCTTGCACAAGTGTCATATATGTATAGGGGAATTCCCATAGAAGAACTACATGGTTATTGATTCTTAACTCTTAAAGATAAATAATTATTCCCATGTTTATTATCCTAGTTCTAAGCATAGTTTTATCAATATCATAACCATCTTCGTGGTTCAATACATATCAAAATCATTAAACTTTATTTGGATGCATAGTTTTAATGATTCCCCCATTAGTAAAAGACTATCATAGAATAAGAGATCATTGCAATAATAATAAGGTAAATTTTTATAGATCATGCATTGGGTTGATAGTGGATAACTTCTCTTTTGAGGAGAAACACACCCCTTTTCTAATTTATGAGTCGAATCTCTGTAGGGGACATTTCTCTCTATGAACTATGTGTGTCTTGATTCTTATCATCACATGATTCATTATATAATAAGATCTATAATGCCTATCCCAACCACAAATTTATGAAATTAATCCCCTCCAACCTTAGTGTTATGACCTTTACAATGATACTTTTCTTCCATTATGACCCTGAACTAAGGTATGACATATTTTTTATTCTATACACATGAGTAAGATCTTTTTAGAGGAAGCCTTAGAGATATTGTATATGGATTCATAAAAATGACCTTATACCTATATATGTTCTTGATATATATTGGTTGAAACATCATAACTATTTGTGAATTTATTATAATTTTTATAGGATATATAGTGACACTCGGATCATCTATCTTTGTTCTGTCCATAATGTTTAAAAAAATTACACCCACTCTACATATGAACCAGTAACACCCTGAAATTTTAATATAGAAAAATCTTGTTTGATAGAGTGTATGATAAGAAAATCAATGTTTAGAAGAAAATATTACAAATATATACTTTAAAATATATTTTTATATGAATAATTTTAATCTCTTTGATAATTTACAATGCATGTAGCTTCAGGTTTAAACGAAGCACAACACTCTATTAAAATATTATTCATCAAACATAACCATTATTACCAAGATGTTAAATTGGATGATATGAATATGAGTAAGTAAATTATTTAAATTACATGGTTTACACATGAATGAAATAAATTTATTAGTTATTTATTGATGATAAATAAAACAATAACTATTTGAATGGGAAAGAAAATCTTTTTGAAAAAAATGTTTTTCTGAATGACTGATTAATCATGCTTCACTTGATATAAAATTAATTATTATCACATTTATAAAATTTAATTGAAAAAATAAACTTCATTTTTTAAATATATATTTCAAAATGATATTTTGGGTGATTTTTTAGTAATATGTAAAAAGTTAATTTTTTTTATGAATATTGAGAAATAGTGAATTTTAATTTAAATATTTTTAGAATTTAAATTATTTTAAAAGTAAAATTATATTTTAAATTAGTTTTAATGTAAATATAGATAAATTAAATTACAATTTAACAAATTTAGGTTATTTTAAAAATTTTCATATTGAATGTTTACATTAAAATATCTATACTTATGTGAATTTTCTCATTAGAAACATTATTTTCATCGTGTCTGCATGTGTAATATTTAATTTAATTTTTATAATTATGTGAATTTAATTTGAAAAATGGATTATATATTTGTAATATTAATAATTTATAGTATATAAAAAGGTCAACTTAATTTTTGACCATTATGAATAGTAAATACCGTAAAACTTAATTACTGTGATTAAGGTAAAAAAGGTTTACTTGGGGGGGTTATACTAAAAAGATAAGGGGTAAAATGGACTAAAAACTTTCCCAGAACCCCTTTTATGGCTTTATATTGACCCTATAAAATCAATGGTTCTATAATTTCCCATTTCTTAGGCTTTTCACAGGATACAAATGTGGGAGTAATTGATTCTTTTCAAAAATACTAATTGTGTCATATCCCACATAAAAGGATATCCATATCCTACCATCCTTACACTCCCAAAGAAATTTAGTATAGAAAATACCTACCAGAATATCTTAATTATATACCTACCAACATATTGTATTCCTTTTATAGACTAGAGAGTTAATCTATAAAAGATTTATGATAAACCAAAGGATGTTACTCGAAAAAGAGGTAATGTATTTAACTATGTGTTTTCATTTTACTTATTCTTCCAACTCATTATAATATTTTAAAAATATTAACAAAAAAACACAATTATCTACTTTTAAATGATATTTTATTATGTTAATGGAATAATATATATCCATATACACTTTTGTAAAACAAAAAACAAAACCATTCACCATGTGTATGGCGGACTCCCACCTCACAAACCGATGCAGTTCAATTTCCATCACCACCTTTACTGGATGCATGTAATGATGGATGAAACATATTTATATGATATTTATGATATTATTTAACTTATGGGATTATTATATCACATATACATTCTCACTTTCAATTATGTGAGGGATACGATAACGTCGCTTGTGTGTACGGTGGCCTATCACATTATGAAGAAATGTGATTCGTTTTTTTATAACACATTATATAAAGGAATGTAAGGATAAAATTTAATTAAAATATATGATATTTATTATCTGAGTATATATCTATAAATATAATATCACATTTAACTTCTTACCTTACAATCCATTGGAAAATAATAATGTCGCTCATGCATACATTTGGATTTCCCCCTTCATACAATGATGTGAAATTTTTTTCATTATATTCTTACATGGATGGTAATAAGGTTAGATATTTTTAATATAAATGATATATATAACATAATAAGTATTCTTTAAAAGTTAATTAATACTTATTTTCCTTTTTTTTCCATCTATTGAGAAAAAATGGAAAAAACTTTCATGCATATGTACGATCTACTATCTCTATGAACAATGTAATTAATTTTCCATCTCTAACTTTTATAGATTATTGTAAATAAATATATAATTAATTTATATGATATATATAATGTTAAAAATTATATATATGACTTTAATGTGATAAAATTTAATGGACCATAATTTTCAATCCAAAATATACATGAAAAATGAAGCAAATATCACCCGAAACAATGATTTTTACAAAGAATTGTTAATAAAAGAGTGATAAAATACAATAAGTAAAGAATAAATGGTATGAGATATAATATTATTATTATTTAATGGATGTTTAGAAAACCCAAATTTTAATATAGGAGTTCCATACACTTATGAAGGAAGTCAAACAAGTAGTAGGGGTTTCTAATCTCACTTTATATCCGTGAGACATACGCCACATTCACCAATTATTTCATTATATGATGTATATAAAAAACCTTTAGATATGTAATATGTTGAATATATTACTATTCATGATATTTAAAATTTCATTTGATATAATTTATTTCATGTGGATTATGAATTAAAATTTTCCAAGGTGGTAAGGGTTTATTTCACAATCTCATCATTATACAAGATTGGTTTTGTTTAAGTCTTACATGGAGTAATTATTTGTTATTACTATCTTAAAATAAATATATATTTTTTAAAATGTTTTTATTCATGATATATTAATTTTAATAGTACACATTTTACACTCTTGGCACTTAAAATTATTGAGAAAATGTTTTTAAGGAAATTCAACTTTATTTTTGTCTTTAGTTGAAAATAATTTTTAATCAGAATACATGTTTTCTAAAAAAGTATTAACAAATGTTTTTATTATTTTAAAAACTATTTATGCAAGTTATTTTTACCCCTTTTTTACAATTTAATATTTTTGGAATGAATATTTATGTCATTTTTAAAACCAGAACAGTTTGGATTATACTGAAAATGTGAAAGGAATATTCATGTCATTTTTATGGTATTTCAGTTCATCAACAACATCAAACCTTTATTGTAATTATAATAAACCAGGAATATGGTGTATTTTTACCATAATTATTATTTATCTAGATGTTTTATAATTAGTTTGATCAAGAACATATAATTTTATTACATTTCTCTGTAATACATTGGATGGTTTGTGATTATTTTTATCGATTGGGTTAGGTAATATTATTTCGTATGTTTTTTAAATAAACATGATTATATTGATTATGTATCACCCATTTCATATGGGTAATGCATTGTACTTGTTATGTTATGGGTGTGGACCATAATTACACAACCCCTTGATGGATCTTTAGGTATCATGAGACAAATTATTTGGGGTATTTGGATGAAACATTATCCATGTATGTAAGATGTATTTGCATGAAGACATGATGATAAGAAGTCTTGTAACGAGGCATTCATTGTACGTTTAATTTCTAAAAAATTATGAATTTCATCATAATAAATTCAGTCATTTGTATTCATTATGAATATTGGATTAGTTAGAATATCTACTGTTAAGTTTCAAGATCAGGTTATTATATATATGCAATTATTCAATCATTATTTTTTTCCTTCCATATTATACTTAGGATATTGATTAGTTGTTTTGTATTTCTATTATTTACCTTTATATATTTATTATTACTTATTTATTCATAGCTTCCACTTTATGTATACCCATATAGAGCATCTAAGGTCACCCTTATGTTTTATTTTTTTTATCCAGGATACCATGATGTGTTTTATGATTTATATATATATGGATACTGTAAGGGGAATAATGTTGATCTCAAGAAAAATTATTTTTGTATATTATATTTTAAAATTTAATGTGAATTTAAAGTATGTATCTAGTTTACCAATACTATTAAACCATTATGTCCTTCGGGAAGTGATTTATTGTTTGTTGTTAAAATGTAATAAAGATACCACTGGCTCCAAGCTATTGGGGTTGGGGTCACTACATATCTAGGTTTATGAAGGTTTATTAATTAATATTCTTAATATATATATATATATAATGAAATTGATATGGGCCCATCCAATGAAATCATAAATTCCCTCAACTAATCATAGTTCTTGATAATATCAACCAAAGCCAAAAGGGGTCTTGTTCATTCTCAACAATAAGATGAGTTACTTTTACCTCTTGTGTAAATACAACCTGTGAAAAATTATAATATAATAAATGGATTCATTCAACATTTGATCCAGATCCATGTAGTATTCCTCAATATGTATTCTCTAATTTATGAAGCATGGTATGGTAAGAGGTTTCCCCATATTTCCTATTCCTATTTTTTATTCACCCCTAACTAGTATAATATGGGTTTTTATTTTACCACCACTTGTTTCTCACACCTAACATGACTCACTTGAGATTAAAGGGTTGGGTTGACACATTTGGTGTGATAGGGAGTATCATGACTAAATAAAAGAATTGAAAATGACCCCTTGAAGGATCTTAAAATTTTAGTGAATTGTGGATTCATAAAGACTCCCTTTGCTTACATATAATTTAGATCTATATATTATTACCTTGTGTATTAGTTATATCTACAAAAAGGGACCCTAATAAATAGATATTTATCTATACCTTATACATTTATAAAAATGATCCCCACATCTCATCCTAACCGTATGAAATTAAAAATATGTTGCATAGGGTCTTCATCACATGACCCCAAACTGTAAAAAAACATTAGTCCTTATCACATGATGATAGACTACATGATAACTACATTCTTGTTTCACAAAATTATACAACAAATATCTTCATCCATTATAAATATTTATCAAAGGACCATAATAGCCTAACTGTGGTTAACCGAATATTGGGGTGCTTCCATCATATTTTGGAACTCCTCCTTCCACAAACCACACTTTATTTTTTGAGTATTCCAGATTGTTGAAAGTTACCAACGAACCTTATAGAGGGGAATATATAGATTTAAGGGCCCCATTATTGACTATTCATGTAATCCTATGGCTCTTATAGATTATTCTATAACCTTTCTACTGGAGGCATATTTGTCTTGAAAATGGTCGGATGATCTCTATGAGCCATGAAAACATTAAAATAGAGTTCTCCACCATAGATTGACTCATAGTAAACCATTTCATTTTTGTCTCGTACCATTAATCATGATTTGAGAACCTTGATCCATGATTTATATCACTTTCCCCCATTTCAAAAGGGTGTTAGAGTACTCTTGACCTTGGGAATCCTAATATGGATATTGTGTAACACTTACCTTTTCCTCAATCTATGCATCAAATCCTTAAACTATTCTCACTTATGTCAAAACTATATAACCGTAACCTTGATCCTTGGATGTTCCAAATTGGAAGGCATTAAACCTCTAGTGAATGAGACATAATGTCTTCTTATCCTGAAAACCCCAAAATGGTAGTATGAGAAAAATTCAAGTCTATTCCCACTAACATTTACTATTAAAGTTATTAGAAAAATCTTAGAGAAAAAATAAAATAGGCATTGAGCTCACAATGTCTTTAGCATGAACATAGAACAAATTATTCCATGCTTTTTGTAACTTTTCAGTCCATGAAAAAGGTAGAGTAAGTATTTAAGACATCCCTCCCACATGATAACATGTTTAGTATGCTGAGAAAAACATTTACGGTGCCATAACCCTATTTGGACATTCCTTTCTCCATACCCTACTTTATTGTTCACGTATTTAAATCTCTTACAATCATTCATAACCCCTGTTAAAGAGTGTATACATCTTTAATTTATCCCTTTTCATGACTATTCCTATGTTGGAACTTAAAAGGAGCCTCTACCGTATAATCCATAGGTGTATTTTCTTTGTAAAAAGGGAATATGATCCCTATGATCTCTGATAACATTATAGCAGAACTCATCACCTCGGAGTGATTCTTGAGTATCACCAACCTGTTTTTCCCATATCATTATCCATAGTTGAAACTACTAAATACATGATTTACACAAACCATAATACAACTATTCATCTGTATTAACTATCCTCAATTTTACATCACTATGTACCAAACCCATTTTCAAGGCAATGATGTGAAAACTCATTCTCATTCTAAGCTTCAGAACCATATATTTTATGCACCATTTTCTAAGTTAGTATATACAAGCCATTTAACCTCTATTTAAGTCATATTTTCACCCCTTTTGTATAATCTATCCCTATTGTGACATAACCCCACATGGATATCCTTTTATCCATACCATACTTCATTAGTCATGTGTTTGAATCCTTATAAATATTCTATGGGCCTTGTTAAAGAGCATGTATAGTTTGAGGGACCCTTAAACTTGACTATGTATTAGTTGGATCTACTTACGAGTCTTTTTACTACCAACCAGTGGCATATTTTCTTTCAAAATGGGGCCTCTAATCACTATGAACCTTGAAAAAAATATAGTTGAACTCATCACCATAGGGTTATTCATGAGTATCCCCGATATGTTTTTACCATCTCATTATCTATGGTTAAAACTCCTTGAAAAGTGATTTAAATAACCCATAATCCCAATATTCATATGGAATTTACATCCTCAACTTTATGTCACCATACACTCTACCCATGTTTTGAAGAAAGGATGCATGGTTCCTAAACCCTTCTTGAATATTCATCCTCCATGACCCACTTCATGTCTTGATCATCTGAATCACCCATAAAATTTTCAATGGACCCAAGTGAGTAGTAGATTCAGCTTCAAGGGAATCACTTATTGACTATTAATATTTACCTCTAATTCCTAATTACAATCCCCTAACCTATCAACCAGAGGAATCTTCACCTTAGAAAAGGGTCATCCAATCCATACTATACATGATAACATTGCAGTTGAACTCGTCACCCCATTTTGATTCACGATCATCCTCGGTTAGTCTATCCAATTTCATCACCCTTATTCAAGAACTTTGAGACACGATTCCTATTGTTTTTACTAGTCTAGAAATCAAGACTCTATATTTATTCAACAACACAACATATAAGCTATAAGGAACTAAAATAATATAATATATGGTATAAGTTATATATCCTTAAACTATATCATTCTTAGTTAAATGTTATTCAACCTAAAACATTAACAATTAATAGGTATAACATTCATGGCCTTAAAAAACCATATAAATAGACATAATACCCATCATATATAAAAAAATTCAAAGGTAATTTTTGAAAAAATTCGTGTATTTGCTCTCTAGTCATTCACTATACATGATCTTGGAAAAATTGATCTTGAAAAAGAACACAAAAAGGTATAAAGGTTTTTAGGTCAAAAACCTACAAAGGGATGAATAAGAAAAAAAAATACCCTACCCGATAATCCTTCCTAATAATAATAACTGAAATAAGTCTGCGTAAATAAATGAAAGAGACACAATGCTTTGGAGGTCCACTATAGGGCCCTGGAAAAGGTTAAGTGATGCTCGTTAGGATTGTGGCCTAGAAAAAAATGAGAGTGCTCCCACTTTGTGACATACTCACCCAAGACATACCTTTGAACTAAATAATACATCATTATTTCAAATTTAATGTCTCAAGTGTGTTGATGTTCATGCTTATACCAAAGACCATTTTTTAGCTATGATTAGGAAGAACTTCACTATATAATGACTGTTTAGACCTGGACATAGATTGACATAATATTTTTAAAGATTCATAAAAATACATGTTTAAGTGTAAATACTAGGTCCTTAAGATTCAATGGTTGAAAAAAATAAGAGTTATGAAGGAAAAAAATAAAACATATAATTGAAAAAGATTTCATTTATTTATAATGAAAAAGGATGGATTAATCTACACAATATAGAGTCTCTCCTATAATCCCCCAAATAAGAGGAGGATACTAAAAGTAAAAAACCAAAATAGAACCTTGTTAGAATACTTCTTGATTATGGTAACTTATCTTACAAGGAAACTATAAATTGGTACAACTGATCTACTAATGTTGTCTCCACCTCTAGTTCCTATTCTAATGTCTCTTCCTAGGAAACAACATTGTGTCTAGCCCTCTCCACTATGTTGAAGAGCCTCTATTATTATAGTATCACCTTATTTTCGATAATTATCATGTATTTCAGGCACTAAAACTCTTTTTAAAGTTTTAAAATTTCATCCATCCTAGTATGGAATAAATTTTTAAGACTCTCTATTTTTATTTAATGGTAGGAGGATTCTCTATGGTTTTCATTTCGATGTTTCTTGGAAAATGATGAGTTCTCTCCCACCAATTGTTTCTAATCAAGGGCCCTCTTCTACTCCCTCCTTTTGAACACCTACTTCACCCTAGAATCGAGTTCTCGATAATTGATCCAGTATGACTGATAGTTTTTAACATGTATTAGAGTTGTTCCAACTGGTCTTTCAACACTTAAAATGGGCCCTAATTTATTAGATTCTATATTTACCACTATTATTTTTTCCTCATATGATAATGAAATTCTCATTACTCTATGTATTGAATCAGTGTTAGTGTCGGAATAAGTATAAATTTATAGACCAATTCATTAAGATATGTACTCAGGTGGGCATTCACATCCTTACTACCGAGCCCTCCCTCTTATTTTAGGATTCGTTGGGGGGGGGGTTATTGATTCCCTCCAGATTAAAATAGGAAAGATAAAGAGGTGAGATACTCAAAATATTAGTGCCATTTTTATATAAAGAAATTTGTAAGAGAATTAATATTTTATTCCCATATCATATGACCACTTATGGGTCACTAGATTGGGTCACACAATTGCGTAACTCTCAGAGGGACACACAATCATGTAAAATCATCCTTATCAAATGAAATTACATTGACATGTGATAGAGGCTGTATATGAAGGGTACATCATAAATTCATTTTTCTTACTTCAACACCTTGGTGTAAAGGTAATTTCCTAACACATAATGGATCATGTGGTAGAGGTTTTCAATGATGGATTGTTCTCATGATCACTATTCTTTACATGACACCCACCAGAGTCATGTATTTTCCCAACATCAATGATTCCTATTATCTAATCCAGGGAAAGTCTATCCATGGAACAACCCTTTTATGATAAATATTTCTCACGCAATGCATCAGGGAATTTCACCAATGACATGCTTGTTTGCCATATTTTTCACATGATCTAAAGCCAACTTATGCATACTATATTCCACTACCTTATATTGGTGTATATGGATAAATCAAATCGTAATGTAGAATACATATAAGAGGAAATTAAATCTATAAAAACCCATGTAAAACAAAAAATGTGTGGGATACAATGTTTGATACAAACAAACAAGTAGATACACAGAGAAACAATCGACATAATGAGAGAAAAAAGAATCATGTGACCTCAAAGCTTCTCCCTTTGGAAAATGCAGGGAGTGAATTAGAAGAAATTTCCCAAGAATGGGTGACCTTTTTAAAAGAACATGAACACTTCCCCCTGACTTTGATGCATCACCTAATGATCCCCAATCATGTGATCACATGATGACCTATCAGTCATGCAATCTGGTGATGATGAATAAGTCATACAAAAGTGTCATGTGGCCCCCTAACATAATGTTGGTCATTGATCACATGACCCCTACCATCACATGATTATGTGAAACCTTGTATTTTATACATTTATATGACCCCAACTCTTTTACATGATCGCAAGACCCTATTATCTTTGTGTGGTCATTCACCTCCCAAGAGTGACATTCGAACCACCTAGTATGTATCTCCCCTACTCCTAGATAGTAATACTCCATAATACAATTCACCAATATTCCAATGATTCCTATACTCTAGAGAAAATAAACCTGATGGTTTTAATAATATTTCCTTTCCCATCACTGGGAATTTAATTTATGACCTATAAGGCATCTAATTTCTTTTACTCATGATACATACAATGAATTTTCAATAATTGAACTCCATATTCAACAAATTTCCACCGGTCTTTTCATGCATCCATATTAGATATAAATAACATGATTACCCTATTTTTATATATTAATAATACAATACTCCATGTGAAAGCTCATGTACTCTCTTGTAGATTCTTATCCTCCAAAAGAACCATAATCATATTTCATTCAGGCTAGATTTACTGTGAAATCCCTAAACAATGTCAACACTTCAACCTCATGAAATGTGTCTGATCTTATCCCATATCTTGTTTATCACATCGAGAATGAATAACATGGGATTAGATATTTTGAATGATCAGGATATTAGTATAACCCCCATTAAAGGTATCTTCCTTACATGTAATTATCCACTAAAATTTCTTTTCCTTCAAAGGGTTATACTCCCAACAAACTATCTTATGTAAACCTTAGTGTGTAAACCCTACATAGACTTAATATTATACTATCATGTAAGGAAAATGATCTCATTTTATTTATTTATTGTCACAATAATAATGACTCACATGATTTTAGAGATCTAGAATGATTACTCTATTAGCATGATAAAAATTATTACAATATGGGACTCCTCCTTAGGTATAATAACTGATGATATATTCCTTTACTTCAAATGATCATACTCCCAATGAAAAATATAAAGTAATAATTGAATGAATAAGACTTATTCAATCATATATTATCTCAACTTTAATGACATAAATGTATTGAACAATAATAACTATGTGGACTCTTATTGCTATCTTCATAGGATACCTAGGACACCTCTCTATGAATCAATCCCCCCATATCCAATATTCAAATTTCCCCATTTACATCATTATCACATGATGTTGAAAAAATGGTATGGTCTTATCCCATGATTTTAAACTACGTCACTCAAACTACATGGGCTTTTATTCTACTGTAAATGGGATATGTAAGATGTATCCATACTTTTCAAATTAGAAATTACCACCCATTTATCACCATACCCATCAGGATATATTACTCAGGGATTATATACATCCTCCCCTCACTTAGTTATAATCCAAGGATCCATAAATTAGGGAAATCATCCCTATGAACCATCTTTTATGAGGACATATCCCTAATAGAACATTCCCCCCACATGGATCCTTTAGAGTCCCACTCTATCTTCCTCACAAGTCAATAATTCTGACGGGGAATTCCTTCAAAAGGATATAATAATTGTGTAACCAACTCATCTTAATTGGGTGATATTACCTTTAGGGATAAAATACATTTATTCTCATGAATAATCCCTAAACCAACAATTTATATGCATCATTTTACTAGTTATCACTACCACATGACGTTAAAATACGTGGATCGGTCATTGTAACATGATCTTACAAATTTGAACATATCCTATTAAGTGGAACCAAACTATGTGGGGTCTAATTCATTTTATAGTGATATGTTGGAATTCCCATTATTGGAATAATCCTGACAACATAAAAACCTACCACCCCCATAGAAAATAATAAACTACAGAGAGACTATCTGTATGGATTTAAATCATAGCAACCCCAAAACTAGAATCACTGATTAATAATGGGTATAAAATTAGAGAACCTACTATACATATTTTCAACATCATTTAATACATATAAATGTTAAAAAAATAGAATACCTCTGATGTTTATAAATTCTCATAAAAATTGGTAATAAATGTTAATGTTACCAGTCATACATCGATTTAGTAAAAGATTCTCAAACATGACATAAATATATAAGAGAGTACCAATGTTTGAAATAATTCCCCCTAATAGGGTGTGATGGGTCTGATCACTCAACATTTTAACCAATGTGAGTTCTTAAAAATCACTGGTAAGTAACCTAAATGATCACATGCCTATGGAATGTAAATATTTAGATTCTTATATATGTGGGAACTGTTGGGTGTTTCTGCTTCCATGAATAAACCCCATTGGAAACTATCTTAGATAAGAGCTGTATCCCGACCATTGGGCCACCCTATCATAGTTCAAAACATTGTTTTTGAATATTCATGGTTTGGATTAGAAATTTTTACTAGATACCAACCCTCCATGTTGAAAATAAACCCCTCACATTTTTAGGGATATCTATATGATTTAAATATTTTAATGTCCATAAAATGTGGTATTTATTTTGTATCTTATGAGAGATATTTATTTATCTAATCATATATTTTGGACTACCCTTTTAGTGTTTATAGAACATGGAATTATCATGAGAGATCCAAAATATATAAATTTATCTTAACTATAAAATATAATTTTTAGAGGATTATGATGTTAAGAAATAACTGGTTTCTATGGAAGAAATATTAGAGACAAGAATTAAGTATCTAGGATAGAGTGTAACACCCCAGGTAAATAAAGAATATGAAATTTTCATATTTATCCATTTTGAGAATAATATATTAATATTACTTTAAAGGGGATGCTATGCTCGATGGCGTACCCAATACGCAACAATGAGTTTCTTGGGAATCTTACGTTGTACTCTAATAATAAAATAATATTATTTTAAATGGTAGTTAACGCCTAGCTGTTGTAATGGAGGGAATTAAAGGAACTAACTAAAAAATGATTATATATGTTTGTCAAATATTTTTACTTTTATCCAATAAATGTTAGAGGCTTAAAATGTGAATGAATCCAATTTTAAGCGTAAATATTCTAATATTCTTTAAAAGGTCGATTAACCACCTTTTGATGGGGATCACCTTTTAAATCCACCTTTTGAAAATTTCATATGTTATATTGGACCAAATAAAATTATTCTTTAGAATTGGGACATCAAAATTTACATTGTTTAAATTTTTTGTATTTTTCCGATAAAGTTCATTTTTTAATGAATAGTGAAAATGTTGTATTTTAATTCAAAACCTATTTTTAATCTAATTTATTTATATGATTAGATTATATTTTGAATTGGTTTTAAAGTCCAATTATAATATATTTTTACCATTTAATCCAATAGTGGTCATTGGAATTAATTTCACTTTGAAATTGGACTTAAACTAGTGTCAATCTTTTAATAGATATTGTTTCTTAAAAACACGCTATTTGTTTTGACAGCGGAAATTGATTATTAAATTAATTAATGAAACTTATATGTTTTGAATTTTGTAAAATGGAAATCATTTTTTAATTCTGAATATCAAATATAGCTTAGGGTGAATTTTTGGAAATTTTCTGAAAAACGTCAATTTTTGATGAATAGTGAAACCACTAAGTGGTAGTTAAAGAAACTGATTTTTCGTTTAAATGAAAATTTACCACTTCTGTGATTTGAATTTCAAAAATATGACATACATGGTTGTCATTAAGATGTAAAATGTGTTTCAATGGGATTAAAATAATTTTTTGGTGAATAGTAACTTTTAAGTTTTATTAATCACGATTAAAGGTAATTAGTGTAATTTAAGGTAAAAATAATGTTTTAATAACATGAAATGAACTTGAAACATGTCCTACCCTTATTGGATGTGTCATGGCCGACCAAGAAAATCCATGGGTGAACTTGGTGACCCCATGGAGCCACTTTGGTAGGAAAATGACATTAATATATTTTTATTTAATGTTAAAATTAAAATGTCACAAACATGTGTTGTTTTACGAAACCAATTTTTACATTTGGTTATAAAAGTCACATTTTTTACTATAAATATTCATTAGAAAGGTAAAAATATTTCCTACATCATGATATTTTTTTATAATTTTTAGACACTAAATGAATTAAATTATTTATGACACCATGATGATGCAGCGATTACCTAATTATTTAACGATTTAAATAAAATGAAATGATAATGTAAAATCTAATACCTAAACTTGTTACAAACCTATTGGATGGGTGGATTTCGAAACCTTATCACCATAGCCTCGAAATATATCCTTTTGGGACCATTAAAATCAGAAAATAATTTATAATAAAATAATATTTTATAACTTTCCAAGAGTGCCCCTCCTTTTCTCTTATAAAAGGCCCCCACCTCTACCACCTTACCCACACCTCTCAAGCCTTTGGGTTGGCCAACCCCTGCCCATTTCATATCCCCACATCCCTCTCTTCATCATTGAAGCCTCACATTTGGGAAGAATCCTTTTCGAGGAATCCTTTGAGCTCAAATCAAGAAGAGTTACCCGATTTTAAGGAATATAAAGAAACGAACAAGACAAGTCAGACTTGAGGTAAGGGATCCTACCCCTCTCTTTCTTTTTAAGTACACTCTTTTATGTCTTTCCTTTTATGATCATATTTATTATGATTGGGATGTTCTTTTATATTACTATTACTATAATTTTTTATGTTCATATGATGAGAGACCCTATTTTCTCTCATCAATCCATTTTGGATGTTTTGAGTGGCGCCGTTAGGCTGCCGAATTTTCGTAAGAGATCCATACTCTCTCTTTCTTTTTAAGTACTCTCCTTTATGTCACTTTTTTTAAGCTACTCTTGGTAATGTTGGGGGATGTTCTTTTATATTATTCTTGTTGTACACTTTATGTTAATATGATGAGAGATCCTATTTGGTCTCATCAATCCATTTTTGGAAGTTTTTAGTGGCACCGTTAGGCTGCCGAGTTTTTGTAAGGGATTTTTCATATCACTTTTATTCCCGTAAGATTTATGCTACATTTTTCACCATTTACTTTTAGTGGTATATGTACTGCCCATTATTCTTTTCTTTGTGTAATATAATTTCGTTTATGATTATTTACATCAATGTTGTATTGTCCTTCTTTCATGGGGTGTATGTTTCGAAGGATACCCAAGTCGGTAAGGGAACCTTTCATCCTCATCTTTTTAAAAGACTTCTTTTGTTGGGTATTTTAATTTACATATTGTAATGTTGGGATATGTTCTTCAATATCCTTATTGATGTAAATTTTATGTCCAAGTGACAAGATACCCTTTTTATCTCTCATCAACTCATTTTCTGAATTTTGAAGTGACGCCGTTAGGCTGTCAAAGTTTTTTGCAAGGGAACTTCTTAACCCAATTTTGATTCTTTGGGATAAAATTTTATTCCTTGAATATGTCGTTCTATTAATATGTGTGAATGACCTCTGATTGTTTTACACTTAATATCCACTTATATTTGGTGTATTTGTTTGTCACACATAATTATGTAATTGATTTATCCTTAATCCAAGGATACCATCTTTGTATGGGACTTCGTCTCAATATCCTTTAATTGAGGCATATTTTGTTTTATACATAACTTTATTTTATACGGTGTATAAACCCCTTTGACTTTTAATTTTATACAAAAATTATCTTTTTCTACGAAGCATTTTACTAAACGACAGAAGGGAATGTTTGTTTTAACGTACGCTGTGACAACAACCTTTTCCGCCGTCGTGAGTATTATTTGTCCTTTGGATTCCTCAACAAGCCGTAATGTTTTTAAAATGAAATAAATAACATATATTCTTTTATGTATTTTGGTATCGAAAATTATTTTTATAATGGATTTGTTATGTCAATATATTTAAGTGATATATTGTGATCAAAGTGTGGAAATGTTTTCTTTCCATTATATTTGTTTTATGTCTTATGATTTTATAATGGTACTTGGACATTTGAAGGGTGGTTACATGATAAAACATATGACGGGTGGTGCCGTGAATACCAGGATTGGTGGTTACGTTATAACCACCAATGCATTGGGTATGGAAGTCGTCCGTATGGCTACCCCATTAAGTATGTGTGGAAGTCGACCGTATGGTTATTCCATTTAAGTATGTTTATGTCCCATGTTACCTTTATATGTTATGTGTTCTTTATATGGGGTTTATGGTAATATTTTCGTTACTAAAGGGTAAGTAATGATCTTTTATTCCGTAAAGAGTTTTTTACTACTTCATAAAGGTGAAAAGTATTACTTTGATAAAATATACATGGTTTACATGTTGTTTTGAAAAACTAATAGTTTTCATTCTTTGTGTATCCCTTACTGAGCTTTTTATGCTCAACCCAGATTTTTTTTGAAATGTTTTTCACAGGACTTAATGTGGAATAGGGTGAAGGATGGGATTAAGGGAAAGTCATGCTATCTAAAACATGGAACTAGACATGTTTCTTTTTAAGAGTTTTTATTTTATGGAAACTTAGTAGAAGTGTATAATTTGCAATCTTTTGAGATGTAATAGTTATGTCCTAATTCTCTAAAACTCTAAACCATGAAAAGATCCTCAATGTGCATTATTCATTTAATTCAATATTAATTAAGGTTTAAGGATGGGGCCTTATAGTTGGTATCAAAGGTCATTTTAGAAAACTTTAGGGATTAAGAGTTTTTGTTAGACACATGGTTAGTCCTTATATCTATTATTTCAGTTAAATCCTTGTTTTATAACTTTTTTCAGGTCAAGTAAAGTCAGTTACAAATGGAAGGAGAAGGATCTCAAACGATATTCCTATATCTTCCTGATGACATTCTTGCAATAATTATTGCAAAGTCATGTTCAGATGATTGTGAAACGTTTTCTAGCATACAAATCACTTGTAATCAGTTGTATAAGATATCAAACACCTCAAATATACCTCATTATCATCGTGGATCATGGGTTGTATTTAGACAAATACTATTTTCACAATATTCTCATATTTTCAAGAATGGAAAATATTACCAAGGTATTTTCAAATATTTTACCTTATCAGAAGAATTTGAAGCAAATTATGATTTTAAAAATGGTGCTGAGGAAGGAGACCCTTGTGCAACCTACTTATATTTTCTTTTAAAATATAGTCACTTAGCACATACTTATGGTATTTTAAAAGGACCGATAATAGAAAGTTTCAACTCAAATTCTTTCCGACTATTTTATAGAAATCATGTTTTATCAGATGTTTTGGAATTATATGTCATACATGATTATTTTCCAAAACTGTTTTTCTGTGAACACCCATATGACCCATGTTGTACAAGGTGTATTTGGATGGATGAAGAAAATGATTTTGAAGGATCTCTAAATCGTTGTTGTAATGCATGGGACTTCTACCTACGTGAAGAAGATGACGATGAAACCGAGTGGACGCCATGATCAAGGTATGCTGTTATTCATTTTGGGAATCGTTTTATTTTATCTTATGGTGGTGAAATAAGACTTCCAGAATTAATATGTTGAGATCGTAATGAATTTGGATGAAAATGACAGGTATAAGGTAACTATTGAGGTTAAAACATGTTAGGGTTATTTTTAGAGTTTTATAAAAAGGACAACACGCAGACCGTGTGACAACCTATAGCGTCGGACAAAGCTGCGGGAATCGAACCCACAACCAAAGTACGACTGGTATTTATCACCTACCACTACAATACGTGAAGTCTCTGGTTAGTTTGACTAATTATTTTTTGTTAGACGATTTTATGAATTAAGAGTAAGTTGATTTTGGGTTATCTATGGAAATTATTTACCTATCATGGAGTATATGTGATTAGGTTAATTACTTTTCAATATGAGACATTAAGAGAAACTGATGTTATTTGGAGATAAGTGTTATTTTGTACCTTGGAAGACTATGTGATTAAATCCTTAAAATACTTTGGTTTCAATCTTAGTTTGGTTTACATTGAAGAATTTTATGGACAAATTGTTTATCGAATGGTCTTCGTTGAACTTTGGGTTATGTTGGACAAATTTTGGAGATTAAGAATAGATTTTCTTTTTATAAAGGGTTATCCTTTTCTGGATTATCTGATCTTGTACTAACCTTTTTGGTTTTGGTTTTGGTTAAAGTCTAAATAAATAGGAAGTATATAGTTCTCTTTTGTGGATTAGGTGATTCTCTAGAAGATGATTATAGCTCTCTTAATGTAAACAAGTCATCCTAAATACTCATCTTTTGAAGAAAATATGAGTTCGTGTTAGAAATCTAGTAAAAGTTGAAAGTCAACATGACAAGTAAGTATGTTTCCTTATGTTTTAGTTAATCTCAAAAATAAGTTCCTCAATGAAAAGTAACTAAAAAAATGTTTCCCGTTAACTTTTCCTACTGGGGAATCCAATACCATTTAACCCATCACAATTTTGTGATTTTCTGGTGGTTAACTTTCTCCTAAACATGTTTTCTATCACACTCCCTCAGAACATGACCCTTTGGTTTTTCTTCCATATCCATGTTTTCATACATGGAATCATAGTATGGGTTAACTCGGGTGACCTTTGTACTTCCCTTTCTTTCTTTTAAAGTGATAGTTTAATTTACTCCTTTTCCGATGTGGGGCTTTCAATGAAGTTTCCGAGCCAAATTTTAAAATTGTGAGGACACAATTCCCAAAAGGGGAAGGATGTAACACCCCAAGTAAATAAAGAATATGAAATTTTCACATTTATCAATTTTGTGAATAAAATATTAATATTACTTTAAAGGGGATGCGATGCTTGATGGCGTACCCAATACACCGCAACGAGTTTCTTGGGAATCTTACGTTGCACTCTAATAATAAAATAATATTATTTTAAATGGTAGTTTATGCCTAGCCGTTGTAATGGCGGGAATGAATGGAACTAACTAAAAAATGATTATATATGTTTGTCAAATATTTTTACTTTTATCCAATAAATTCTAGAGGCTTAAAATGTGAGTGAATCCAATTTTAAGCGTAAATATTCTAATATTCATTAAAAGGTCGATTAACCACCTTTTGATGGAGAACACTTTTTAACTCCACTTTTTTACAATTTCATATGTTATATTGGACCAAATAAGAATATTCTTCAGAATCGGGACATAAAAATTTACATTGTGTAAATTTTTGGTATTTTTCCGATAAAGTTCATTTTTTAATGTATAGTGAAAAATGTTGTATTTTAATTCAAAAACTCTTTTTAAAATAATTTATTTATATGATTAAATTATCTTTTTAATTGGTTTTAATGTCTAATTATAATATATTTTTACAGTTTTATCCAGTGGTGGTCATTGGAATTAATTTCACGTTGAAATTGGACTTAAACTAGTGTCAATCTTTTAATAGATATTGTTTCTTGAAAACAGGCTATCTGTTTTGACAACGAGAATTGATTATTAAATTCATTAATGCAACTTATATGTTTTGAATTTTGTAAAATGGACATCATTTTTTAATTCTGAATATCAAATATAGCTTAGGGTGAATTTTTGGTAATTTTCTGAAAAACTTCAATTTTTGATGAATAGTGAAACCACTAAGTGGTAGTTAATGAAACTGATTTTTCATTTAAATGAAACATTACCACTTCTGTGATTTGAATTTCAAAAAATCTGACATACATGGTTGTTATTATTATGTAAAATGTGGTTCAATGGGATTAAAATAATTTTTTTTGGTGAATAGTAACTTTTAAGTTTTATTAATCGCGATTAAAGTTAATTAGTGTAATTTGTGGTAAAAATAATATTTTTATAATATGAAATTAACTTTACACATGTCCTACCCTTATTGGATGTGTCATGGCCGACCAATATAATCCATGGGTCAACTTGGGGATTCCATTGAGCCACTTTGGTAGGAAAATGACATTAATATCTTTTTATTTAATGTTAAAATTAAAATGTCACAAACATGTGTTGTTTTACTAACACAATTTTTACATGGGGTTATACAATTCATATTTTTGACTATAAATATTCATTAGAAATAAAATATTATTTCCTACATCATGATATTTTTTTTATAATTTATAGACACTAAATAAATTAAATTATTTATGACACCATGATGATGCGGCGATTACTTCATTATTTAACGATTTAAATAAAATGAAAAGATAATGTAAAATATAAGACCTACACTTGTCAAAAACCTATTGGGTTTGTGTATTTCGTAACATTATAACCTTATCCTAGAAATATATCCTTTTTGGACCTTTAAAATCCGAAAATCATTTTATAATAAAGTAATATTTTATAACGTTCCAAGAGTGCCCCTCCTTTTCTCTTATAAAAGGCCCCCACCTCTACCACCTTACTCACACCTTTCAAGCCTTTGGCTTGGCCAAACCCTGCCCATTTCATCTCTCCACATCCCTCTCTTCATCATTGAACCCTAACCTTTGGGAATAATCCTTTCCAAGGATGCCTTTGAGCTCAAATCAAAAAGAGTTACCCGATTTTAAGGAATATAAAGAAATGAACAAGACAAGTCTGACTTGAGGTAAAGGATCCTACCCCTATTTTTCATTTTAAGTACACTCTTTTATGTAATTAATTTTAAGCTCATGTTTATTATTATTGGGATGTTATTTTATATTACTACTACTGTAATTGTTTATGTTTATATGATGAGAGACCATATTTTCTCTCATCAATCCATTTTGGAAGTTTTGAGTGGCGTCGTTAGGCTGCCAAATTTTCGTAAGAGATCCAACCTCTATCTTTCTTTTTAAGTACTCTCATTTATATCACATATTTTATGATACTCTTTGTTATGTTGGGGGATTTGATTTTATATTCCTCTTTCTGTACACTTTATGTGAATATGATGAGAGACCGTATTTGATCTCATCAGTCCATTTTTGGACGTTTTATGTGGCACCATTAGGCTGCCGAGTTTTTGTAATGGGTTTTTCATCTCACTTTTATCCCCGTGAGATTTATGCAACATTTGTCACCATTTCCTTTGAGTGGTATATGTACTGCCCATGATTCTACTCTTTGTGTAATATACTTTCGTTTATGATTATTTACATCAATGTTGTATTGTCCTTCTTTCATGGGGTGTATGTTTCGAAGGATACCCAAGTCGGTAAGGGAACCTTTCACCCTCCTCTTTTTAAAAGACTTATTTTGTTGGGTCTTTTAATTTACATATTTTAATGTGGGGATATGTTCTTCTATATCCTTATTGATGTAAATTTTATGTCCAAGTGAGGAGATACCCTTTTTGTCTCTCATCAACTCATTTTCTGAATTTTGAAGTGACGCCGTTAGGCTGTCAAATTTTTTTCCAAGGTAACTTATTAACCCAATTTTGATTCTTTGGGATAAACTTTTAATCCTTAAATATGTCGTTATATGAATATGTGTGAATGACCTCTGATTGTTTTACAGTTAATATCCACTTATATTTGGTGTATTCGTTTGTCACACATAATTATGTAATTGATTTATCCTTAATCCAAGGATACTGTCTTTGTATGGGACTTCATCTCAATCTCCTTTCATTGAGGCATATTTAGTTTTATACACAACTTTATTTTATACGGTGTAAACAACCCTTTGAATTTTAATTTTATACAAAAAGAATCTTTTTCTATGAAGCGTTTTACTAAATGTCAAAAAGGAATGTTTCTTTTAACGTACGCGGTGATAAAGACCTTTTCCGCTGTCGCGAGTATTATTTGGTTTTTGGCTTCCTCAACAAGACGTAATGTTTTTAAAATGAAATAAATACCATATACTCTTTTATGTATTTTTGGTATTGAAAATGATTTTTATTATGGATTGGTTATGTTATTATATTTAAGTGATATATTGTGATCAAAGTGTGGAAATGTTTTCTTTCCATTATATTTTTTTTATGTCTTATGATTTTATAATGGTACTTGGAAATTTTACAGGTGGTTATGTGATAAACCATGTGACGGGTGGTGCCATGAATACTAGGATGAGTGGTTACGTTATAACCTCCAATGCATTGGGTATGGAATTCGGCCGTATGGCTATTCCATTAAGTATGTGTAGAAGTAGACCGTATGGTTATTCCATTTAAGTATGTTTATGTCCCAAGTTACCTTTATATGTTATGTGTTCTTTATATGGGTTTTATGGTAATATTTTGGTTACAAAAGGGTAAGTAATGATCTTTTATTCAGTTAAGAGTTTTTTACTACTCCATAAAGGTGAAAAGTATTACTTTGATAATGTATACATGGTTTACTTATTGTTTTGAAAAACTAACAGTTTTCATTCTTTATGTATCCCTTACAGAGATTTTTATGCTCACCCGAAGTTTTTTTGAAATGTTTTTCATAGGACTTAACGTGTAATAGGGTCATGTATGGGATCAAGGGAAAGTCATGCTATCTAAAACATGGAACTAGACATTTTTCTTTTTAAGAGTTTTTATTTTATGGAAACTTAGTAGAAGTTTCTACCTTGTAATCTTTTGAGATGTAATAGTTATGTCCTAATTCTCTAAAACTCTAAACCATGAAAATATCCTCAATGTGAATTATTCATTTAATTCAATATTAAGTAAGGTTTAAGGCTGGGGCCTTTTATAGAGGGAAGATAATAATATAAATAAGAAAAAAACATGAAATATCTATTTATAAAGAGGTATGTAATATCGTTGATATATCAATATAATTGAGATATAGGATCATTATGTAATAACGTCAAAAAATATAGTTTATGAGAAGAATGGATAAGGGAATATGGAGATTAATAAAGAATATTATCATTAAATGGATTTAATATAGTTTGGACCCTCATTAGAGAATGATTTTGTGGGTATAAAGAAAAATATGAATAAATTAGCTAGAATATAGATTGCTAGTTCATGTAATATAGATTAAAGATACTAATATAGAAAATAAATATGAGTTTATAATATATTAAATAGGCTCCTTGAAGTAGTGAATGGATAATGTGGAAGAATTAATGACCATTGGGAGGTAGCGTGTCATCCATAAATCACGTTAAAAGAAGTGATATTTGGATTGTAGGGACCTTACCTAAAATTTTGATTCAAATTAATAGTGAGTTTTATATATTTTGATTCAACAGTACACTGCTAGTAATATAATCCTTAGATATATACCAATGTGGGATAACTAAGTAAAATAATTATTAATAATTGTGTTATATCTGCATCATATGACTTTTATAAATATACGAGCTTAACATTTGAAAGATTGAATTATTTCTCATAATAACCCAGAATAAATATTTTAAATTAGATATCATTTAGAGTATACTTTTAAATACATTATCACCCTAATTATCCCCCCTCTAAGAATATAGGCATAAATGAAGGGTCTTATAGTTAAAAAATATGGTTATAAACTTGTTTCTTTTTATAATATTATAGTTTATAAAAAGGATCAGTTGAGGTATTTTGGATGTTGATCTCAGAATATATGGTTTTCATTAGTCTAGTATATTTCAAAATGGAATTAAGTTGAGACTTTGGGATTTTGGAATTCATTTATTTAAATGTAATGATATGTTATTGGAACATGGGTGTTAAAATGTTTGTATGTGTGTCTTCCTAGGATATACAATATTGAAAAAGAGTCACTAAGATATGTCCTATGATGGAATTATACACTATAGGTTCAGTAATATTTTATCTAAATTTATCAAATATGGGGTGGAAAAGAACTCAAATATTATTCATAGATCATACATGGGAGTTTACTTCATATTAAACCCTTTATTATTTTAGTAATATATACCGATCATATGGTCTAGTTCATAATCACAAGTGGTCGTTTAATCCTTAGTTCAGTTTAATTAAAATTATATACTAAGTTATCTAATGGTTTTTTGAAATATTATATTAGGAAATATAATTAATTGGAAACAAGGAGTTAATTTCATAATTTCATAAAGACGTTTCATCTTTAATCCATTTATATGAGTGAAACACACACTTAGAGCATAATTATTTAATATTTCTTTGGAATGTTTTGTATGTTTAATTTATTTTGTATAATACCATAAATGTTTTTGTAACGCCCTGACCCCAGCTACCCAGAGTCGGTGCATTACTTCGTAACATTGGCATGATCACAAAAGATCAAGTCTCGAAAGGCCGATTAGTTTAGTAGCCTTGGAAACACTAGATACATTCATAAGTCTTACATTACATCATAAAGTGAAAAAATAATAACAAAGTCTTCATAGTCCACACTCATATCCTCTTCTGACTATCCCTCCAGGTCATTCATAAAATACTTCTTCACATCCTTGAAAATATTAAAACATTGAAAGGGGTGAGCTCAGATGGTCAGTAAGGATAACAATATTGCGGAAGCTTTCATAAATAAACATTAACATTTAAGGCAATCTATAACTAAAAAAAATCCTTTTAAACTTGAACTTCAACATAATATGGAAAAATTAAAATGAGATAATTCCATATACTTCTTCACATGGATATTCTACTGGTCGAATAATCACATGAAATATCAATAACCACTTTCATAATAATGGAATGCATAATGCCATATTTTCATAACCACATTGCCAAGGCCTCGTGCCAAGACCACAAATAAGATTTTGTCAAGGCCTCGTTCCAAGACACTTGTTTGTCTCATGAGACTTGCCGATGCATCGAGGAGCTATAGCGGGCTCCACCCGTCACATATTTAGTCCAATGCATTCCTCATATGAATAGTTTTAAACATATCATAAACCATAACATAATCGTATCACATAAAACATGCATACAGGAAACATAACATTTACACATTTCAATCACAAGATATCAATTCAATACGTTGATATAACAAAAACTCTTTAAAAACCATTTTCAATACCAAAATAAAAGAAAGTTAAAACTTTGTATTTATTTTTCATTAAAAAAAGATGGCTTGTAGAGGAAGCCGAAACTCAAATAATGGTCACATCGGCGGAGAAGTCATTGTTTCCGCATATGTACGGAAAGAAAAACATTCCCTTTTTGTCATTTAGTAAAACTCTTCGTATAAAAAGATTCCTTTTGAATAAACTTAAAAGTCAAAGGGGTTTATACACCGTATAAAAGAAAGTTGTGTATAAAACCAAATATGCCTCAATGAAAGGAGATTGAGACGAATTACTTAAAAAGATTATTTTTAAAATAAAATAGATCTATTATGTGTATTCACTATAGGTACACATAAATAAAGTAAAAATACAAAATAGTACATAATAACATCATGACATAATTTGAAAGTAGGAGATTAACCCAAAGAATGGAAGTTGGGTTAAGAAGTTCCCTTACCTTGCGTCCTGTCCTGACTCAACCGTTCTTTAACCTCCTGAATAATAAACTAGAGTTAATTTCTATTTAATTAAGAACCTTTTTCATGTTAATTATTTCTTTTATATCCCTTATTACTATGTTATGAACATTATGTAATTATTTAAGTTTATAACTGTCATTTTGTCGATCATAGGTACTTGAGTAAAAAATAAAATTCTTATAATTACAAGTTGTTCATGTGGTGATATATCCATTATATCCAGAATTATTTTCATGATGTAGATATCATATATATCATATATATCCAGTATATACATGTATTTATAATATTACATAACCTTTAGAGATAAGAAATGAAATTCACCGTTCATGGAGACGGTAAGCCGTACGTACGCATGAACGCTACTTTCATTTCTATTTCGTATTTAATGGAATGAAATCATAATTATATAATGGTATAATATAGTTCCAGTATAATATCATATATAATATCATTTACTCCATCCTTTATACATCCCACATATGGCATTAACGATTCACATCACTTTGAGGTGGCGGTAGTCCGCACTTCCTAAAATGAAATTATCGCGTTTACCCATAATAGAAATCATAAAGTATGCCATAAATGAGAAATACAGAAGCATAAGGAAAACATAAACATATTATATATCATATATAAATATAGTGACATCTTAATGGCCACCTTTGAAGGTGTTATATGAGTGTTGAACAATCATCGTCTCGTGAGGCAGAAATCCGCCATCCACAGAAACAGTATGTTCTTTAACCATTAGATGTAGGTGTGTGTAAGTGTAGCTCGAATCCCTAATATAACAACATCCTAGTATATTGAGGATACTGGTGTTGTTACAAAAGAAATGAATAAAAAGTGTTTAGGGGGTTGGAGAAGAAAAATAAAACAAAACAACATTAGAGAAGACATTACCTTAAAATCGGGTAACTCCTTTTGATTTGAGCCAAAGGATTCCTTGGGATGAGTTCTGCCCAAAGTGAGGCTAATAGGAGTAATAGGGAGAAGTTGGGAGAGTATTTGGGCAGAGGTTGGCCGAGCCAAATGGTTTTAAAGTGTGAATGAGGTGGTAGAGGTGGGGGCCTTTTATAAGAGGAGAGGAGGGGCACTCTTGGAAGTAAGGAAATTTTACATTATTATACAATGCTTTTCGGATTCTAAAGGTCCCACACTTATATAATTCGTGGATAAGGTGATAAGGGTTCGAAATCTGCCCATCCAATAGTCTTTGGACAAGTGTAAGCCTTGGATTGTACATTATCTTTTCATTTTATTAAAATCGTTAAATAATGAGGTCATCGTTGCATCATAATGATGTCATAAATAATTTAATTTATTTAATGTCTAAAAATTATAAAAAAAATACTATGTTGTAGGAAATATTTTTAGCATTCCAATGAATATTTATATTCAAACAAATGAATTGTATAACTCCATGTAAAAATTGTTTTAGTAAAACATTTCATGTTTGTGTAATTTTTTTACTTTAACATTAAATAAAAGGTATTTATGTCATTTTCTAACTAAAGTGTCTCCATGGGGTCCCCAAGTTGACCCATGGATTGTCTTGGTCGGCCATGGAACATAAAATGAGGGTAGGAAATGTTTCAAGCTCATATCATATTATTAAAACATTATTTTTACCTTAAACTACACTAATTACCTCTAATCGCGATTAAGAACTTAAAAGTTACTATTCACCAAAAATTATTTTAATCTCATTGAACCACATTTTACTTCTTAATGACAACCATGTATGTCGGATTTTTGAAAATCAAATCACAGAAGTGGTAATATTTAATTTAAACGAAAAATCAGTTATTTAACTACCACTTAATGGTTTCACTATTCATCAAAAATTGAAGTTTTTCAGAAAAATCCCAAAAATTCACCCTAAGCTATATTTGATATTCCGATTTAAAAAATGATATCTATTTTATAAAATTCCAAACATATAAGTTGCATTAATTAATTTTATAATTAATTCCCTATGTCACAACAAATAGCGTGTTTTTTAGAAACAATTTATATCAAAAGATTGAAAATTTTTTATGTCCAATTTCAATGTTAAATTAATTCTAATGACCACCATTGGATAAAATGGTAAAAATATATTATAATTATACTTTAAAACCACTAAATAGTATAATTTATCTCTAGAAATTATTTTGATTAAAAAAGTTGTTTTAAGTATTTTTCACTACTCATAAAAAATTGAAAGTTCTCAGAAAATTACAAAAAAATCAACTTAGGATAATTTCGATATTACGAATACAAAAATGAAGTCCATTTTGAAATATAAAATTTATATAATTTCAAAAAGTTGGTATTACTATTCATAAAGGCTACTTTGATTAGTTGCGGTGTGTTAGAACTCAAAGTTGCGTACAATGAAAGCTATTGCATTATTGAATGAGAAGCGTATCATAGAAGATCGGGGTGTTACATTCTCCCCTCCTTCAATAAATTGCATCCTCGCAATTTGAATTTTTTTTTGTAAAATAAAAGGTTGAAAATAGAAAATACCTTTGTGGAAAACCCACATCGGAAATAAGATTAATAAAATTTAGCCTTAATAAGAGGGAAAGGGAAATGAAAAAGTCACCACCCAATTATGATCTCGATTAGGAGAACATTGGTGGCAATTAGAGACATATAATTTGAGGAAAAACGTAAATATTTGTAGGGAGTTATTGAGGTCATCAATCACAAAAAAAAAGTGTAAAATTGAGGGCCTCAAAGCCTTCAATCTATGTTGATTTAAAATATTATCAGTTCAACAAGACATAAGGTATAAGGATAACACATTTTTTTGTTTTAATATCCCTTTACTAAAGTGTAAGAATTAATTTATTCATATAATAAGAGGTAGGTATATATATATTTATGCTTGATAAGTAGAGTTTCAAACTTCAACTAATTTCTACCACAACCTCATCTTTCACTCAAAAAGATAATAGAAATCAAAAATATTATATTTATCCTAATCGTACAAGGTTCAAAATATTAACACATACCATTTAGATTAGAAAAAATTATTTTGTAATAACCAGGGACTTCACGTAGTCCAGTGGTAGGCGATTAATCCCAATCGCACTATGGTTGTGTGTTCGATTCCGACAGCTTTGTCCGATGCGATGGGTTGTCACTCGGTCTATGTGTTGTCCTTTTTATAAATATCCAAAAATAACCTTAACAATAGTATCCAATGTAAAATATAATCCATTCCAACCTTTATAGTTATCCAAAATACTTCTGTCCAACACACAGTCCAGATTTTATGAGGAAGGTAAACATAATGAAGCTCCTTTTTTTCTGCGTAACAACATGTGAACACCTTCATCATGTATTCTTTTAAAACACTGCAACATACTGAATTACCATAAATCCTTATTGATTACATTCATGATCCCTTATTACTTATAAAAAACTAGATATACTCCTTCTATCCAAAAATGTATACAAATCATTAATCAGTTTCAAGGATGTTAAGAATATCTAACATAATTTATCCAAATAAATCATGTATTATTCCAAAATCACTATCTCGGTGTCAGAACCATATTATGGTTTATCTTTCTCTCAACCATATATTTTCCAAAAATTTAACCTGTTGTGGAGTCACTTTTCTTGGTTCCACAAAATCTCAAGTCCTTGATGAAATAGTACTGCAGTACAATCCTTATATACTCCATAATTATTATAACCAGTACATCATTGATACAACACTCAAATTACAAAATTCTTTAATAACAACATAAGAAATCTAATCATTCCTCCTCATCTATGGTAGTATCATAACTTGATTATTATCCAATAACATCATTTGGGGCATACTCTGATGATTTGAACATTGGTTTGCGTAGTGTCCCCACTCCTTGCAGATGAAGCATTGTACATTTGAAACCTTTTTCATACCCTTGTAGTCACGCACTTGGTGTCCTTTTTCTCCACACTTATAACAAACTCTCATTCCCTTCAGGCAAATTCCAAGGTGTTTCTTCCCACAGTTATCACATATTGGAAAATTCTTCTTTTCCCTCATCCCTTTATCCATCATTCTCTCTTCCATCCTTTTCTTCTCTTTCATCCCTTCAAATCCATAAGACTCAGAGAATTCTCTACTTATCTTATTAACACATGATACTATTTCTTCATATGTTGATAACACATGGGAGAATATTTCTCTTCTAAATGTTGGCTTAATACCATGAAAGATATGATCCTTCCTACTCTTTGGATCATACGTATTGATGGAGTTCACATTCCTTTTACTGGGCGCCATTTCTATACAATGCCATAAACTAGGTTAGTTTATGAATCGAAATACATAATAAAAAACTTGAAAACACTTACAATAAATTGATCTATTTATGGATATAATCCATAATCATAAAAAAATATTTTATTTTATGAAGTATATACTCATAACCCTTCATAGTGGTTTGTAAAGAAAATGTGAATTATCCTCAGCATATCCCCCGGGAGTGTCGTAACCAAGAGTGCAGCAAGGCCCGTTGTCGTGCACCATTTCCCATTCGAGTCTAGTTCAAAGCGGTGTTTTCGGGTTTTACCCCTAGGTACATCTGTGCCAGAGCCACCTCTACCTGCTCGTATCCAGACAGGGATGTATTTCTCAAAAAACTCACAAAATATCTATAATACCAAAATTCTAGGAAGTTCTTCTATACTAATCCTTAAAGTCTATCTTCGGGCTATGTGCTCTAATCGGAGTTTATCTAAATCTAGCTTCCAAGGTTAGTACTAAACTTCCTCTGATACCAACTGTAACGCCCCGACCCTAGCTACCAAGAGTCGGTGCATTACTTCGTAACATTGGCATGATCACAAAAGATCAAGTCTCGAAAGACCGATTAGTTTAATATCCTTGGAAACACTAGATACATTCATAAGTCTTACATTACATCATAAAGTGAAAAAATAATAACAAAGTCTTCATAGTCCACACTCATATCCTCTTCTGACTATCCCTTCAGGTCATTCATAAAATACTTCTTCACATCTGGAAAATATTAAAACATTGAAAGGGGTGAGCTCAGATGCTCAGTAAGGATAACAATATTGCGGAAGCTTTCATAAATAAACATTAACATTTAAGGAAATGTATAACTAAAAAAAAGCCTTTTAAACTTGAACTTCAACATAATATGGAAAAAGTAAAATGAGATAATGCCATATACTTCTTCACATGGATATTCTACTGGTCGAATAATCACATGCAATATCAATAACAACTTTCATAATGATGGAATGCATAATGCCAGACTATCATAACCACGTAGCCAAGGCCTCGTGCCAAGACAACAAATAAGATTTTGTCAAGGCCTCGTGCCAAGACACTAGTTTGTCTCATGAGACCTGCTGATGCATCGAGGAGCTATAGCGGGCTCCACCCATCACTTATTAAGTCCAATGCATTCCTTATATGAATAGTTTTAAACATATCATAAACCATAACATAATCGTATCGCATAAAACATGCATAAAGGAGACATAACATTTCCACATTTCAATCACAAAATATCAATAAAACACGTTTATATAATAAAAACTCTTTAAAAACCATTTTCAATACCAAAATAAAAGAAAGTTAAAACTTTGTATTTGTTTTTCATTAAAAAAAAGATGGCTTGTAGAGGAAGTCGAAACTCAAATAATGGTCACAGCAGAGGAGAAGTCGTTGTCGCCGCATATGTACGGAAAGAAAAACATTCCCTTTTTGTCATTTAGAAAAACGCTTCGTATAAAAAGATTCCTTTTGAATAAACATAAAAGTCAAAGGGGTTTATACACCGTATAAAAGAAAGTTGTGTATAAAACCAAATATGCCTCAATGAAAGGAGATTTAGACGAAGTCTGTAAAAAGATCATTTTTAAAATAAAATAGATATATTATGGGTATTCACTATAGGTACACATAAAGAAAGTAAAAATAAAAAATAAGACATAATAACATCATGACATAATTTGAAAGTAAGAGATTAACCCAAAGAATGGAAGTTGGGTTAAGAAGTTCCCTTACCTTGCGTCCTGTCCTTACTCGACCGTTCTTTAACCTCCTGAATAATAAACTAGAGTTAATTTCAATTTAGTTAAGAACATTTTTCATGTTCATTATTCCTTTTATATCCCTTATTACCATGTTATGAACATTATGTAATTATTTAAGTTTATAACGGTCATTTTGTCGATCTTAGGTACTTGAGTCAATAATAAAATTCTTATAATTACAAGTTGTTCATGTGGTGATATATTCATTATATCCAGAATTATTTTCATGATGTAGATATCATATATATCATATATATCCAGTATATACATGTATTTATAATATTACATAACATTTAGAGGTAAGAAATGAAATTCACCGTTCATGGAGACGGTAAGCCGTACGTACGCATGAACACTACTTTCATTTATATTTTGTATTTAATGGAATGAAATCATAATTATATAAAGGTATAATATATTTCCAGTATAATATCATATATAATATCATTTACTCCATCCTTTATACATCCCACATATGGAATTAACGATTCACATCACATTGAGGGGGCGGTAGTCCGCACTTCCTAAAATGAAATTATCGTGTTTACCCATAATGGAAATCATAAAGTATGCCATAAATGAGAAATACAGAAGAATAAGGAAAACATAAACATATTATATATCATATATAAATATAGTGACATATAATGGCCACCTTTGAAGGTTTTATATGAGTGTTGAACAATCATCGTCTCGTGAGGCAGAAATCCGCCATCCACAGAAACAGTATGTTTTTTAACCATTAGATGTAGGTGTGTGTAAGTTTAGCTCGAATCCTTATTATAACAACATCCTAGTATATTGAGGATACTGGTTTTGTTACAAAATAAATGAATAAAAAGTGTTTAGGGGGTTGGAGAAGAAAAATAAAACAAAATGTTGGTCGGAGTGGACACTCAAGAGGGGGGTGAATTGAGTTCCAATTAAAAATTTCTGTTGAAAACTTTAAGATTAAATCCCCCAAATTGAAAAACATCCCAGTCAATTAAGGCAGTAGAGATATAGGTGACTTATTGTTCAACAGGTTTCTCTAAGGTTGATTAATCCTCAATAAGGTTAGTTTGATGACTAAATTTACTTTTGAAACAAGTTTACTAAACAAATCTCTTATAAACACTAACCAAAATTGACTATCAGAGTATATGCAAAAACAGATTTCTTGTTTAAAAAAAGGAGCACAGCGAAAAAAAAACAAAGTAAAGAAAAGAATAACAAGCTATTTCAAACAAGAGGTTCAGTCTTAAGCTAAGACTTAGTCCTCTTCCACTTGGTGATCACCTGCCACCAAGCAATTTTATTAAAAAGTATTGATACACAGCCTGTATCGAGCTTTACAACAGTTTTCACAAACTGTCCAGGTTTGACAACCTCTGCCACAGTTATACGTGGGAAAACAAATGACCAAGCCACACCAGGCTTCTTCCACAGTTATACGTGGGTAACAAATGTAAAAAGGTTTGGGATAGGGATTTTCAGTATCCCTCAGTTTAAGCACAGGAGACAGTGTATTTAATACTAACAAACTGCTCACAAATGTAAAACACTTAAACACAGTAGAGCAAGAGATAGAAAGAATAAGGTTTAGAGTGCTCTATAGTGTTGGAAGATCAGTTCTGGACTCGTAGGAATGAGTGACTTGAAGCTTTGGTCCTTTTTTCTGTAATTTGACACTAAAACAGAGTGTCGTGATTTCCAGACTTCCAGATGTTCAAGTGATCAGCTTCTTTGAGTTTGAGTGCTTCACAGCATGGCTTTTAGGAGACGGTTCTTTCAGTCGGTTCACTTGAGACTCTTTTGTTCTTCAGAATGAATGCTCGAGAGTTCTTCTTTTTGTGTATATGCGTATCTCCTTCTCAGTTGTAGATGTTAGACTCTGTGTGTCCTTCCTCTATTCTTGTTCGTGTATGTCACTGTTCTTTTCATTCCATTCATGCTTTTTCTTGAATGCTTCTCTCTTCTTTTTATACTCCTCCATATATGTCCTTTTTGTTCACCCGAGGCCGACAAGATAAATAGTCTTGAGTTACACGTGCAATCTTCCTCGTACATTGTATTATTTCATGATATGTCTGCAAATATCAATAAATAATGTTAGGTGTATTAATTTGTCTAGACATGACCGTTATATTAGTATTAATCAAATTGGTAAAGAAAAAAGTAGAAATATAATAATAATAGACTGGTCGAGAATGTATGTCACTGTGGACTTCAACTGTGGTCTTCCAACTGTGGACTTCCTTCTGACTGCTGACTTCAACAAAAGGCTTGCTGTCTGTAGGCTTGCAATGGTAGATTTTACTCCATGTAACTGTAGCCTCTCTAACTGTAGACTTGTAATATCAAATTTGTAGAACTGTAACCTTTGTCAACTGTAGACCTCGATCATCAGTAGACTTAGTCGACAAAAGCTGTCTTAACTGTAACCTTGACTGTAGACTTATGACTGTAGGCTTGTTCGACTGCGAACTTGTTCCAACTGTAGACTTGTTCGACTGTGAGCTTGAGCAGAGAAAACTTTGAACAGAAGTCTTGTAATTGTGACCTTCGTCTGTGAGCTTTGACAAAAGATAGCGGTAGACTCGTGACTGTAAGCTTGTATTAGTCTTCGACTGTAACCTTGTAACTGTGAACTTATTGCAACAGTAACTTAAGGTGACAGTTAGTTGTAACTGTGACTTTGAAAAGAAAACTCTGACTGTTAGCTAACAATACTAAACTTATGTAAATAATACTGTAAGCTGTTACAGTAAAGTTATGAGAGTAAGAATATGAACTGTTTAGAATAAAATACGTTTAAGCATAGAATAATAAGATTAATGCAAGGTTTTAATACATCATAATCAATGTTTAAGCATGATTTGGGATTATCAAAACAGGTGATTCCAACAATCTCCCCCTTTTTGATAATCACAAATTATGTCAGTATGGAATGAAATATAGATGTATCAGAGAGAAGTGTGCAAAACACAGTATTAGCAATATGAGCACAAAAATTAGGTATAATCCTCAAGGATTTCTCCCTCTTTGTATAGGTTCATTTCTCCCTCGAGTTTTCCCTATTTCTCCCTATTTCTCCTTATTTCTCCCCCTTTGTGATTAACAAAAAGAAAGACAGAGAGAGAGAAAATAAACATTGTATTAATAATGAGTACATTACATGACCCAAAACGTGAATACATGATCCCTATCAAAAAAAACATAAACAGACTCAATCCTCTTCATCTGTAGGTAAGGGATCTTTTCCTTTGGAGGAAGAAGATGGAGCAGTAGGTGAAAGATCAACCGGCTTAGGAATTGTAGCAGGAATGTCTGGAGGGGCAGCAACAGATGATCCTGAAGGCCTGTAGTGAGTAGCTTGCCGAGGTATCAGTGGTCTAAGGCTTCTGAGGGCATCAGCAGGAGACATTACTGAAGTACCACTGGGGTTGGAGACAGGTAGGGCAGGAGGAACTATAACAGGTGTGCAGTCCACATGAAGAAAAGGTAGGAGCAGATTCCTGAAATCCATGATGATGTTTCCTCCTCTGTCCATGGTAGATAAGAAGTCATTTTTGTTTTCCAAGAATTTATCCAAAGCCGGGGTCAACTCTCGTAGCTTGCTAACTTGTTCTTTGAAAGCTTGAGTTACAGGAGGCAGCTTCATAGATTCTAGCATGAGCTTGAAGTGATGGTTCAACTGATGCTTGGTGAAAATCCGATCAAAGTAATAATCCACTTTACTTTTTATGGCCTCCTGAGAAGCTTTAGCAGCCTGCAGGTGCTCACGAACAAAGCCACTGACTTCTCTTGTAGTAGCAAGGATCTGTAGGTCTGATGTGTCATTTGCATGGGCCTGAGTAAGCTCTTCTCTGTGCAGGCTTCTAAACTGCTCAAGGTCTACAGGAGAGCTAGATGAAGGAAGGGACTTGACTGAGAATGCCACTGTCTCCTTGAAAGACTGAGTCAGATTTCCAATCACTTTCTGAATGAAAACATCCTGATTGCTAAAGTGTTATTTTACTGATTTCTTGAAAGCCTCAAATACTTCCACAAACTGCTTGACCACTTCTTTGATGTATCGAATCTCACTGGCCACTTGTGTCTGAGAACTGCTCAGGGCAGTTAAAGAAGCAACTGATTGTCTGAGGGCCACTACTGCTCCAGTCCAGCTTTCAATTTGAGTGTGGCACACTTTCATTTCATCCATCACTTCTTTGATTGGACTTCCCACAACACATCCTAGAGATAATTCTAAGGATTCTTCTACATTTTTCAGCTCATCAAAAATACTGGTTTTCAATTCAGCTACAGACTATCTGATGGTCTCCTTCATTTCATTCTTTAAGGATTCAAGGTCTTCCTTGGTGGCCAATCTTTCAGTTTCTAACACTGGAGAGCTGTTAGTTAGGATAATTGGAGTTCTCGGTGGTTGGTTTTCTTCATCTGAATCCTCATAATTGAGTCCTAACACCATGTATCCTGGATTTTAGGTCCATCCTTCTATATCATACAGTACAGAGACTGAACCAAAACGCTCCCCCTCACTTGGAGCTCCTTCCTGAACATTTTCTACTATCTGCTCGACTCTGGGTAACTCTAAGTTCTCTTCTGTAGCTCTAGAAGGTTCCATACTTACTTCCTCTGTAGGTTCAGCAGTGAGGTTAGCCTCCCTCTCTGTTGAGTCATCAACCACTTCCATGACAACAGTAGTAGAGACCACTCCTGCTTCCTGGTCAGACACTGACTTGTCTGTATACCCTATCAGAGGGCTCATACTAAGTTCTTCTGTTTCTTCACCACTGATCTCCTCTTCATCTTCTGCAACAGTTTCTTGAATTTCATTTGAAGCTCCAGCCTCTTCTGCTTCGACTGTATCATCATCGTCAGAGGTGTCCTTGACAAAATATTGAGATTCTTCTTCTTCTTCTTCTTCTGTAGACTCAGTCTCATTGTCTCTTAGAACAGGTTCTCTACTAGGTAGTTCTTTTGGAGGGCTTGCTGCGCCAAACGCCACTGTCCTGACAGGACTGTGATTAGTCTCCGGATCACTCCCTTCATCAATTGGGGTGTTCTCTCTTGCAGAGTCACCAACTACTGCAGTCTGTTCATCATCTGAGTATACAGGTTCAGGCTCATCAGGCTTTAAGCCTGGATCTCTCCTATCTCTCGGTCTAGAGGGATGAGTAGAAGGGCTAAATTTCTCATAGATTCTCTCCTCATAATTCACCCATTATTTCTTCCAGGGATTCCAACAGATCCTCATGAATTTGCAGATTACTTTCGAGATACATACACTGTTCTTTGCCACTATCAACTCTTCCTGACTTCCAGCTGCACCTTTCACTTTCAACATTACCGAAATGAGTTTAGCATGAAACAAGGCACTTGATTTTGAGCTTGCCTTTATCATGTCCTCCATCTGAGCCATCAGCAACCTACAAAGGTTGACCTTCATTCCATGTTTTAATAAGTACATCAAGTAAATATCCTGATGCTTCAGAGTTACAAAATCTCCTCTTCTAGGACTCAGTACATTCTGAATAAACTTAAACAGAAGCCTGTCCTCTCCACTCATTTCAGCAGCAATAACCTTTCTTACTGTGCCATTGCCTGTCAGTTCTTCCAGAGCCGTCTCATGATCAAAGATTCCACTATTTGGAGGAGCCGCTCCAGAATAGTAGTTGTAAATACCCTCATGAGGAACTCTTAAACATGCAGCCCATTCAACGGATGAAAAACTGACTTCATTGCCGTTTACTCTGGATACCAGTCTATGCAGATCATCCTCTTCCTCGAACTGTAGATATTCATAGAATTCCTTCACCAGCTTCGGGTAGTACGGTCCATTATTGTTTGCGAAGCATTCGGTCCATCCTTGCTCATTAAGCACTGCCAGTACTAATGATCTGCTCGATAAAATCCACTCTTCACTTAGCTCCTTCTCAGCAACTATTTCTCTCTTAGTCAGATGTGGATTAACAGGTCTTATCGAGGCGTTCCCGGTGCCACTGGATTCGACTCGAGTCCTCTTCGGCATTGGTGCATCTTCATTGACAGTCGGGGTTCGCTTTGTTCTGGCCATTGGAACTGAATGAGGTTTCGAGGTTCGGTTGAAGGTTTAGGGTTTAGGACTTAAGAGAGCAAGGGTCGAGATGAGTGGATTGAGATATGTTCGATGTTCTAAATTTTATCATTTAGGGATTTAGAAATAAAAGTATAAAGAAAAGAAACGGTTCGAATTCCCGCAAAAATAAAATAAGGTTAAACAGCGAAACAGCCTACAGAGAGATGTAACAGTGAGGTACACCAGTGAGGTCTAACTGTGAGGTTTCAACTGTGAGGTTTCAACTGTGAGGTTTCAACTGTGAGGTTTCAACTGTGAGGTTTCAACTGTGAGGTTTCAACTGTGAGGTTTCAACTGTGAGGTTTCAACTGTGAGGTTTCAACTGTGAGGTTTCAACTGTGAGGTTTCAACTGTGAGGTTTCAACTGTGAGGTTTCAAATGTGCTATAATTAATCATGCCTAACTCATGTTTGATGTAACTTAATCTCTCAGAATTCAAAGGCTTTGTAAAAATATCATCTAACTGATGTTCAGTGCCAATGAACTCAAGAGTGATATCACCTTTTTGATAATGATCCCTCAGAAAGTGATGTCTCACATCAATATGTTTTGTCCTAGCATGAGATACTGGATTTTTAGAAATGTTAATAGCACTTGTATTGTCACACCTTATAGAGACATGTTTGAATTGATATCCATAGTCTAGTAAAGTGTGTTTCATCCACAAGATTTGTGCACAACACCTACCAACAGCTATATACTCAGCTTCGGCAGTAGACAATGCAACAGAATTCTGCTTCTTACTACACCAAGATACTAGTGACTTGCCTAAAATGTGATATGTTCCAGAGGTGCTCTTTCTATCTAACTTGCAGCCAGCAAAATCAGCATCAGAATAACTTAATAAATCAAATGATTGTCCTTTTGGATAAAATAATCCCAAATTGGGAGTATGTTTTAGATATTTGAAAATCCTTTTAACAGCAGTCAAATGAGACTCTTTTGGATTGGCTTGAAACCGAGCACACATGCATACACTGAACATGATGTCAGGTCTACTGGCAGTAAGGTACAGTAGACTACCTATCATACCTCTGTAATTGGTTTGATCCACTGGTTCACCGGTTTCATCACTGTCCAACTTGCAAGTGGTGCTCATAGGTGTGTCACTGCCTTTGGTGCCATCCAAAGAAAAACGTTTTAGAAGATCTTTAATATATTTACTTTGGTTGAAAATAATACCATTTTTATTTTGAAAGATCTGAAATCCAAGGAAAAATTTGAGTTCTCCCATTAAACTCATTTCAAACTCATTTTTCATTATTTTTGAAAAATCAACACATAAAGGATTTTTAGAAGATCCAAAAATAAAATCATCCACATAAATTTGTACTATTAAGACATCTTTAGAAATCCATTTTATAAAAAGAGTAGGATCAGCTATCCCTTTAGTAAATCCTTTCGAAATAAGAAAAGAGCTGAGCCTATCATACCAAGCTCTTGGAGCTTGCTTTAAACCATATAAAGCTTTAGATAGTTTAAAAACATGATTAGAAAAATAGGGATTTGTAAAACCAGGAGGTTGTTCCACAAATACATCCTCAATTATATATCCATTTAGAAAAGCACTTTTAACATCCATTTGATATAGTTTGAAATTCAGATGAGCAGCATAAGCAAGTAATATCCTAATGGCCTCTAGTCTAGCCACGGGTGCAAAGGTTTCCTCATAGTCTATTCCTTCTTCCTGACTATACCCTTGTGCAACTAGCCTAGATTTGTTTCTGATTATATTACAAAACTCATCAACTTTGTTTCTAAACACCCATTTAGTGCCTATGGTAAGAGTGTCTTTAGGTCTTTCCACTAATTCCCAAACTTTGTTTCTATCAAACTGATTTAGTTCTTCTTGCATAGCCATTACCCAGAATTCATCACTGATAGCATCATTGACATTTTTGGGTTCAAGCTGTGAAAGAAAAGCTTGATGTTCAACCTGATTTCTTAGAGAAGCTCTAGTTTGTGTTCCTCTATCAAGATTACCAACAACAGCATCTAAAGGATGATTATTTTGAATCCTAGTTGATTTGGTAAAGGTTGAACTAGAGATTTCAGGTTCATTTATAGGTTCAGGTTCCATAGAGGAAGATTCTGGAAAAAGTCCAGAACTGGATGTTTTTATTACAGGTTCTTTAGATTTGTCATTTAGGTCCAGAACAGATAAGTCTTCTTCAACATCTTCAAGAGAAGTTTTAGACTCATGTGGATCAGTCTCATCAAACTTGATGTGAACAGATTCTTCCACACATTTGGTTTTCTTATTTAACACTCTATAGGATTTACTAGACATAGAGTAACCCAGGAAAATTCCTTCATCACTTTTTCGAGCAAATTTATCAAGATTATCTTTAGTATTCAGAATAAAGTCTTTGCAACCAAAAACTCTAAAGTAATTAACCTTAGGCTTCCTATTATCCCACAACTCATAAGGGGTTTTCTTAAGAATCGGTCTAATCAAGACTCTATTAATAACATAGCAGGCTGTATTTACAGCTTCAGCCCAAAAGTAAACAGGCAGGTCATATTCATTAAGCATAGTCCTTGCAATTTCTTGCAGGGTTCGGTTTCTTCTTTCAACTACACCATTCTGTTGAGGTGTCCTAGGAGCAGAAAAATTGTGAGCATAGCCATTGTGTGAGCAGTAAGATTCAAATTCTTGATTCTCAAACTCACGGCCATGATCACTCCTCAAGGTCTTAATCTTAAGTCCACTAAGATTTTCTACAGACTTAGAGTATTTAACAAAGGAAGAGCAGGCTTCACTTTTGTGAGCTAGAAAGTATGCCCAAGTATATCTAGAAAAGTCATCTACAAGAACATAAACATAGTGCTTCCCATTTAGACTTGAAATTCTTGATGGTCCAAACAAATCCATGTGAACCAGTTCAAGTGGTTGAGAAGATGAAACTTCTTTCTTTGGTTTAAAAGAAACTTTGTGTTGTTTTCCCTTTTGACAGGGATTACACACTTTGTCATTTGGGAATTCAAGCTTAGGTAGGTCTCTAACTAGGTGTTTCTTAGAGAGTTTTCTAAGTGAGTGAATGTTGCAGTGTCCTAATCTCCTATGCCACAGCCAAGAATCTTTATGAAAAGCATTTAAGCAAGTAACATTATGTTTAGCTAAAGTGTTTAAGTCAACAGCATAAACATTTTCATTTCTTAAGGCAGAAAATATTAAAGCATTTTTGGAATTATAAACATCACAAGAATTGTTTTCAAACTTGACATTAAAACCATCATCACACAATTGAGAAATTCTAAGTAGGTTGTACTTAAGTCCATCAACAAATAAAACTTTGGAAATTAATACTGAGTCAGTGTTACCAATCTGGCCTAAGCCGATGATTTTTCCTTTTGAGTTATCACCAAAAGTGACATATCCTCCATCAACCTTTATTAAGCTTTTGAAGCACGTATAGTCCCCAGACATGTGTCTTGAACATCCACTGTCTAAGTACCATACCTTCTTGTAATTGCTTTTCAAACAGATTTCCTACAAAACAGATTAGATAGGAAATGACTTTGGTACCCAGATTTTCTTGGGTCCAGATATGTTAGCAATCAAGGATTTAGGTACCCAGATTTGTTTTATGGGTCCCATACAATTAATAGATGCAACAGATTTCGAGAGATATACTTTATTTGATCTACAACTATTTAAATAACCAGTTGAGGCATACGAATTTCCAAAACTAGAACTAGTAGTATTTTTTCCAGACTTGGGAATAAATCGGGTTTTAGTAAACTGTCTTTGTCCAGGTTGGTATCCCAAGCCAGTAGCATACTTAGGTGCAACTTGCTTTCCTAGAAGTTGGGTTAGAGTATCTCTTCCATTTGTGAATGTTTCTAAGTCCTTTCTAAGTTGTTCATTAGATAGTTTCAGTTCTGTATTCTCCTTTAATAATTGAACATTTTTCTCTTTTTCTACATCAAGTGCAGACTTGACACTTGCAGTAAGAGCATGCTGTTTCTTTAAAGACTTATATTTATCCTTTAGTTCATTACACGTTTCTTCCAGCATATTACAGTATTCAATCAATTCATCTTTAGACATATTTTCAGAATCAGAACCAGATTCTGATTCACCTTCAGAATAATAAGAGTTTAAAGTGGGAGTGTCTATGGTTACCTCAGATGTGTTTGTCATGAAACATATATTAGCACGATTACATTCAGAATCACTGGATTCTGATTCACTTGTGCTGTCTTCTGAAGCACTCCAGGTGGCCTTCATAGCTTTCTTATAATTCTTGTCCTTGTACTCATATTTCTTCTTGAATTTTAACTTAGGACAGTCAGCTTTGATGTGTCCTTTCCTTTTACATTCATAGCAAACTATGTCTTCTTCTTTATCAGTTTTCTTCCAATCTTTCTTCCACTTACCTTGTCTATCATACTTACCCTTGTAGTTTGGTTTTCTTAAGAACTTCTTCTTCCTATAGAACTTCTTGAATCTCCTTGCTATTTGTGCCATCTCGGCATCACTGTCAGAATCTAAGTCTTCACTAGATGAGCTTTCAGTTGGTATATGCACTTTCTCCTTGTCTTTTCTCTTTGATGCAGTAGACTTAAAAGCTACAGATTTTCGTTTTGGTTCCTCATCTTCCTCTTTATTTACCTTGAGCTCTTCTTCTTACATCATCAGCTTACCAATTAACTCCTTGACAGGCAAAGTTCCAATATCACAGGATTCTCTAATTGAAACGGATGTGCCTCTCCATCTGTCAGGCAGACATCTCAATAATCTCATGATTTGCTCCTTTGTTGGAACAATATTTCCAAGTGAGCTCATTGTGTTGACTATCTCATTAAACCTGAGATACATATCAGAAATAGTCTCATCAGCTTTTATCTTAAAGTTATCATATTTGATAGTATAAGTATTTAACCGCATTTCCTTGACATTAGTTGTTCCTTCATGAGAAACAGCTAAGGTGTCCCAGATTTCAAAAGCAGTTTTACATGCAGAAATTCTATTGAATTACTCATCTCCTAGAGCACAGTAGAGAGCATTCACAGCCTTACAATTATTATTGTAAGCTACCTTAGTAGGTTCATCCCAAGTTATTCTTTCAGTTTCTGGAATCTTGTATTGAGACTCTATAGCAGTCCAAATATCAAAACCCATACTTTCCAAATGAATTTTCATTTTGAGCTTCCATTGGGCATAATTCACACCATTAAAGAAGGGTGGCCTGTTAGTAGCAGCACCTTCTAGTCTATTATCCAGAAAAAATTTTAGAAAATGTTTTAAAGAGATAAAATTTAGAACTAACAGAAATTTAAGATCGTTTAGATAAAACTACAATCACAGTTTAAAAATAGAGAGTTAAAATAAAACTTTGAGCAAGTATAACAGAGATAAACACATCCTCTGATACCAAATGTTGGTCGGAGTGGACACTCAAGAGGGGGGTGAATTGAGTTCCAATTAAAAATTTTTGTTGAAAACTTTAAGATTAAATCCCCCAAATTGAAAAACAGCCCAGTCAATTAAGGCAGTAGAGATATAGGTGACTTATTGTTCAACAGGTTTCTCTAAGGTTGATTAATCCTCAGTAAGGTTAGTTTGATGACTAACTTTACTTTTGAAACAAGTTTACTAAACAAATCTCTTATACACACTAACCAAAATTGACTATCAGAGTATATGCAAAAACAGATTTCTTGTTTAAAAAAAGGAGCACAGCGGAAAAAAAACAAAGTAAAGAAAAGAATAACAAGCTATTTCAAACAAGAGGTTCAGTCTTAAGCTAAGACTTAGTCCTCTTCCACTTGGTGATCACCTGCCACCAAGCAATTTTATAAAAAAGGATTGATACACAGCCTGTATCGGGCTTTACAACAGTTTTCACAAACTGTCCAGGTTTGACAACCTCTGCCACAGTTATACGTGGGAAAACAAATGACCAAGCCACACCAGGATTCTTCCACAGTTATACGTGGGTAACAAATGTAAAAAGTTTTGGGATAGGGATTTTCAGTATCCCTCAGTTTAAACACAAGAGACAGTGTGTGTAATACTAACACACTGCTCACAAATGTAAAACACTTAAACACAGTAGAGAAAGAGATAGAAATAAGAAGGTTTAGAGTGCTCTATAGTGTTGGCAGATCAGTTCTGGACTCGTAGGAATGAGTGACTTGAAGCTTTGGTCCTTTTTCTATAAGTTGACACTAAAACAGAGTGTCGTGATTTCCAGACATCCATATGTTCAAGTGATCAGCTTCTTTGAGTTTGAGTGCTTCATAGCATGGCTTTTAGGAGACGGTTCTTTCAGTCGGTTCACTTGAGACTCTTTTGTTCTTCAGAATGAATGCTCGAGAGTTCTTCTTTTTGTGTATATGCGTATCTCCTTCTCAGTTGTAGATGTTAGACTCTGTGTGTCCTTCCTCTATTCTTGTTCGTGTATTTCACTGTTCTTTTCGTTCCATTCATGCTTTTTCTTGAATGCTTCTCTCTTCTTTTTATACTCCTCCATATATGTCCTTTTTGTTCACCCGAGGCCGACAAGATAAATAGTCTTGAGTTACATGTTCAATCTTCCTCGTACATTGTATTATTTCTTGATATGTCTGCAAATATCAATAAATAATGTTAGGTGTATTAATTTGTCTAGACATGACCGTTAGATTAGTATTAATCAAATTGGTAAAGAAAAAAGTAGAAATATAATAATAATAGACTGGTCGAGAATGTATGTCACTGTAGACTTCAACTGTGGTCTTCCAACTGTGGACTTCCTTCTGACTGCTGACTTCAACAAAAGGCTTGTTGTCTGTAGGCTTGCAATGGTAGCTTTTACTCCATGTAACTGTAGCCTCTCTAACTGTAGACTTGTAATATCAAATTTGTAGAACTGTAACCTTTGTCAACTGTAGACCTCGATCATCAGTAGACTTAGTCGACAAAAGCTGTATTAACTGTAACCTTGACTGTAGACTTATGACTGTAGGCTTGTTCGACTGCGAACTTGTTCCAACTGTAGACTTGTTCGACTGTGAGCTTGAGCAGAGAAAACTTTGAACAGAAGTCTTGTAACTGTGACCTTCGTCTGTGAGCTTTGACAAAAGATAGCGGTAGACTCGTGACTGTAAGCTTGTATTAGTCTTCGACTGTAACCTTGTAACTGTGAACTTATTGCAACAGTAACTTAAGGTGACAGTTAGCTGTAACTGTGACTTTGAAAAGAAAACTCTGACTGTTAGCTAACAATACTAAACTTATGTAAATACTACTGTAAGCTGTTACAGTAAAGTTATGAGAGTAAGAATATGAACTGTTTAGAATAAAATACGTCTAAGCATAGAATAATAAGATTAATGAAAGGTTTTAATACATCATAATCAATGTTTAATCATGATTTGGGATTATCAAAACAGGTGATTCCAACACAAAACAACATTAGAGAAGACATTACTTTAAAATCGGGTAACTCTTTTTGATTTGAGCCAAAGGCTTCCTTGGGAAGAGTTCTTCCCAAAGTGAGGCTTCTAGGAGTAAGAGGGGGATGTTGGGAGAGTATTTGGGCAGAGTTTGGCCAAGCCAAATGGTTTGAATGTGTGAATGAGGTGGTAGAGGTGGGGGCCTTTTATAAGAGGAGAGGAGGGGCACTCTTGGAAGTAAAGAAATTTTACATTATTATACAATGATTTTCAGATTCTAAAGGTCCCACACTTATATAATTCGTGGATAAGGTGATAAGGGTTCAAAATAGGCCCATCCAATAGTCTTTGGACATGTGTAAGCATTGGATTGTACATTATCGTTTCATTTTATTAAAATCGTTAAATAATGAGGTCATCGCTGCATCATAATGATATCATAAATAATTTAATTTATTTAATGTCTAAAAATTATAAAAAATATACTATGTTGTAGGAAATCTTTTTAGCTTTCCAATTACTATTTATATTCAAACAAATTACTTGTATAACCACATGTAAAAATTGTTTTAGTAAAACATTTCATGTTTGTGTCATTTTTTTACTTTAACATTAAATAAAAGGTATTTATGTCATTTTCTAACTAAAGTGTCTCCATGGGGTCCCCAAGTTGACCCATGGATTGTCTTGGTCAGCCATGGAACATCCAATGTCAGTAGGACATGTTTCAAGCTCATCTCATATTATTAAAACATTATTTTTACCTTAAACTACAATAATTACCTCTAATCGCGATTAAGAACTTAAAAGTTACTATTCACCAAAAATTATTTTATTCTAATTGAACCACATTTTACATCTTAATGACAACCATGTATGTTGGATTTTTGGAAATCAAATCACAGAAGTGGTAATATTTAATTTAAACGAAAAATCAGTTATTTAACTACCACTTAGTGGTTTCACTATTCATCAAAAATTGAAGTTTTTCAGAAAAATCCCAAAAATTCACCCTAAGCTATATTTGATATTCCAATTTCAAAAATGATATCTATTTTACAAAATTCCAAACATATAAGTTGCATTAATTAATTTTATAATTAATTCCCGCTGTCACAACAAATTGCGTGTTTTTAAGAAACAATTTATATCAAAAGATTGAAAAAATTTTATGTCCAATTTCAATGTTAAATTAATTCTAATGATGACCATTGGATAAAATGGTAAAAATATATTATAATTATACTTTAAAACCACTAAATAGTATAATTTATCACTATAAATTATTTTGATTAAAAAAGTTGTTTTAAGTATTTTTCACTACTCATAAAAAATTGAAAGTTCTCAGAAAATTACAAAAAAATCAACTTAGGATAATTTCGATATTATGATTACAAAAATGAAGTCCATTTTGAAATATAAAATTTATATAATTTCAAAAAGTGGGTATTACTATTCATAATGGCTACTTTGATTAGTTGCGGTGTGTTAGAACTCGAAGTTGCGTACAATGCAAGCTATTGCATTATTGAATGAGAAGCGTATCATAGAAGATCGGGGTGTTATATTCTACCCTCCTTCAATAAATTGCATCCTCGCAATTTGAATTTTTTTTTGGAAAATAAAAGGTTGAAAATAGAAAATACCTTTGTGGAAAACCCACATCAGAAGTAAGATTAATAAAATTTAGCCTTAATAATAGGGAAAGGGAAATGAAAAAGTCACCACCCAATTATGATCTCGATTTAGAGAACATTGGTGGCAATTAGAGACATATAATTGGAGGAAAAACGTAAATATTTGTAGGGAGTTATTGAGGTCATCAATCACAAAAAAGTGTAAAATTGAGGGCCTCAAAGCCTTCAATCTATGTTGATTTAAAATATTATCAGTTCAACAAGACATAAGGTATTAGGATAACACATTTTTTTGTTTTAATATCCCTTTACTAAAGTTTAAGAATTAATTTATTCATAGAACAAGAGATAGGTATATATATATTTATGCTTGATAAGTAGAGTTTCAACCTTCAACTAATTTCTACCACAACCTCATCTTTCACTCAAAAAGATAATAGAAATCAAAAATATTATATTTATCCTAATCGTACAAGGTTCAAAATATTAACACATACCATTTAGATTAGAAAAAACTATTTTGTAATAACCAGGGACTTCAGGAAGTCCAGTGGTAGGCGATTGATCCCAATCGCACTATGGTTGTGGGTTCGATTCCCACAGCTTTGTCCGATGCGATGGGTTGTCACTCGGTCTACGTGTTGTCCTTTTTATAAATATCCAAAAATAACCTTAACAATAGTATCCAATGTAAAATATAATCCATTCCAACCTTTATAGTTATCCAAAATACTTCTGTCCAACTCACAGTCTAGATTTCATGAGGAATGTAAACATAATGAAGCTCCTTTTTTTCTGCGTAACAACATGTGAACACCTTCATCATGTATTCTTTTAAAACACTGCAACATACTGAATTACCATAAATCCTTATTGATTACATTCATGATCCCTTATAACTTATAGAAAACTAGATATACTCCTTCTATCCAAAAATGCATACAAATCATCAATCAGTTTCAAGGATGTTATGAATATCTAACATAATTTATCCAAATCAATCATGTATTATTCCAAAATCACTATCTCGGTGTCAGAACCATATTATGGTTTATCTTTCTCTCAACCATATATTTTCCAAAAATTTAACTTGATGTGGAGTCACTTTTCTTGGTTCCACACAATCTCAAGTCCTTGATGAAATAGTACTGCAGTACAATCCTTATATACTCCATAATTATTACAACCATTACATCATTGATACAAAACTCAAATTACAAAATTCTTTAATAACAACATAAGAACTCTAATCATTCCTCCTCATCTGTGGTAGTATCATAACTTGATTATTATCCAATAACATCATTTGGGGCATACTCTGATGATTTGAACATTGGTTTGCGTAGTGTCCCCACTCCTTGAAGATGAAGCATTGTACATTTGAAACATTTTTCTTACCCTTGCAGTCACGCACTTGGTGTCCTTTTTCTCCACACTTATAACAAACTCCCATTCCCTTCAGGCAAATTCCAAGGTGTTTCTTCCCACAGTAATCACATATTATAAAATTATTCTTTTCTCTCATCCCTTTATCCATCATTCTCTCTTCCATCCTTTTCTTCTCTTTCATCCCTTCAAATACATAAGACTCAGAGAATTATCTACTTATCTTATTAACACATGATACTATTTCTTCATATGTTGATAACACATGGGTGAATATTTCTCTTCTAAATGTTGGCTTAATACCACGAAAGATATGATCCTTCTTACTATTTGGATCAAACGTATTGATGGAGTTCACATTCCTTCTACTGGGCGCCATTTCTATACAATTCCATAAACTAGGTTAGATTATGAATCGAAATACATAATAAAAAACTTGAAAACACGTATAATAAATTGATCTATTTATGGATATAATCCATAATCATAAAAAATATTTTCTTTTATGAAGTATATATTCATAACCTTTCATTGTGGTTTGTAAAGAAAATGTGAATTATCCTAAGCATATCCCCCGGGAGTGTCGTAACCAAGAGTGCAGCAAGGCCCGTTTTCGTGCACCAGTTCCCGTTCAAGTCTAGCTCAAAGCGGTGTTTTCGGGTTTTACCCCTAGGTACATCTGTGCCGGAGCCGCCTCTACCTGCTCGTATCTAGACAGGGATGTATTTCTCAGAAAACTAACAAAATCTCTATAATATCAAAATTCTAGGAAGTTCTTATATACTAATCCTTAAATTCTATCTTCAGGCTATGTGCTCTAATCAGAGTTTATCTAAATCTAGCTTCCAAGGTTAGTACTAAACTGCCTCTGATACTAACTGTAACGCCCCGACCCCAGCTACCCAGAGTCGGTGCATTACTTCGTAACATTGGCATGATCACAAAAGATCAAGCCTCGAAAGACCGATTAGTTTAATAGCCTTGGAAACACTAGATACATTCATAAGTCTTACATTAAATCATAAAGTGAAAAAATAATAACAAAGTCTTCATATTCCACACTCATATCCTCTTCTGACTATCCCTACAGGTCATTCATAAAATACTTTTTCACATCCTGGAAAATATTAAAACATTGAAAGGGGTGAGCTTAGATGCTCATTGAGGATAACAATATTGCGGAAGCTTTCATAAATAAACATTAACATTTAAGGCAATGTATAACTAAAAAAAGCCTTTTAACCTTGAACTTAAACATAATATGGCAAAAGTAAAATGAGATATTGCCATATACTTCTTCACATGAATATTCACTGGTCGAATAATCACATGAAATATCAATAACCACTTTCATAATGATGGAATGCATAATGCCAGACTATCATAACCACGTAGCCAAGGCCTCGTGCCAAGATAACAAATAAGATTTTTTCAAGGCCTCGTGCCAAGACACTAGTTTGTCTCATGAGACCTGCTGATGCATCAAGGAGCTATAGCGGGCTCCACCCGTCACTTATTAAGTCCAATGCATTCCTCATATGAATAGTTTTAAACATATCATAAACCATAACATAATCGTATCACATAAAACATGCATAAAGGAAACATAAAATTTCCACATTTCAATCACAAGATATCAATACAACACATTGATATAATAAAAACTCTTTAAAACCCATTTTCAATACCAAAATAAAAGAATGTTAAAACTTTGTATTTGTTTTTCATTAAAAAAAAGATGGCTTGTAGAGGAAGACGAAACACAAATAATGGTCACGGCGGTGGAGAAGTCGTTGTCGCCGCATATGTACGGAAAGAAAAACATACCCTTTTTTCGTTTAGTAAAACGCTTCGTATAAAAAGATTCCTTTTGAATAAACTTAAAAGTCAAAGGGGTTTATACACCGTATAAAAGAAAGTTGTGTATAAAACCAAATATGCCTCAATGAAAGGAGATTGAGACGAAGTCCGTAAAAAGATCATTTTTAAAATAAAATAGATCAATTATGTGTATTAACTATAGGTACACATAAATAAAGTAAAAATACAAAATAGGACTTAATAACATCATGACATAATTTGAAAGTAGGAGATTAACCCAAAGAATGGAAGTTGGGTTAAGAAGTTCCCTTACCTTGCGTCCTGTCCCGACTCGACCATTCATTAACCTCCTGAATAATAAACTAGAGTTAATTGATATTTACTTAAGAACCTTTTTCATGTTCATTATTCCTTTTATGTCCCTTATTACCATGTTATGAACATTATGTAATTATTTATGTTTATAACGGTCATTTTGTCGATCTTAGGTACTTGAGTCAAAAATAAAATTCTTATAATTACAAGTTGTTCATGTGGTGATATATCCATTATATCCAGAATTATGTTCATGATGTAGATATCATATATATAATATATATCCAGTATATACATGTATTTATAATATTACATAACATTTAGAGGTAAGAAATGAAATTCACCGTTCATGGAGACGGTAAGCCGTACGTACGCATGAACGCTACTTTCATTTCTATTTTGTATTTAATGGAATGAAATCATAATTATATAAAGGTAAAATATATTTCTAGTATAATATCATATATAATATCATTTACTCCATCCTTTATACATCCCACATATGGCATTAACGATTCACATCACTTTGAGGGGGTGGTAGTCCGCACTTCCTAAAATGAAATTATCGCGTTTACCCATAATGGAAATCATAAAGTATGCCATAAATGAGAAATACAGAAGAATAAGGAAAACATAAACATATTATATATCATATATAAATACAGTGACATCTTAATGGCCACCTTTGAAGGTTTTATATGAGTGTTGAACAATCATCGTCTCGTGAGGCAGAAATCCGCCATCCACAGAAACAGTATGTTCTTTAACCATTAGATGTAGGTGTGTGTAAGTGTAGCTCGAATCATTATTATAACAAAATCCTAGTATATTGAGGATACTGGTGTTGTTACAAAAGAAATGAATAAAAAGTGTTTAGGGGGTTGGAGAAGAAAAATAAAACAAAACAACATTAGAGAAGACATTACCTTAAAATCGGGTAATTCTTTTTGATTTGAGCCAAAGGCTTCCTTGGGAAGAGTTATGCCCAAAGTGAGGCTTCTAGGAGTAAGAGGGGGAAGTTGGGAGAGTATTTGGGCAGAGTTCTGCCGAGCCAAATGGTTTGAAAGTGTGAATGAGGTGGTAGAGGTGGTGGCCTTTTATAAGAGGAGAGGAGGGGCACTCTTGGAAGTAAGGAAATTTTACATTATTATACAATGTTTTTTGGATTCTAAAGGTCCCACACTTATATAATCCGTGTCTAAGGTGATAAGGTTTAGAAAGATACCCATCCAATAGTCTTTGGACAAGTGTAAGCCTTGGATTGTACATTATCTTTTCATTTTATTAAAATCGTTAAATAATGAGGTCATCGCTGCATCATAATGATGTCATACATAATTTAATTTATTTAATCTCTAAAAATTATAAAAAAACTACTATGTTGTAGGAAATCTTTTTATCTTTCCAATGACTATTTATAGTTAAAAATATGACTTGTATAACCCCATGTAAAAGTTGTTTTAGTAAAACATTTCATGTTTGTGTCATTTTTTTACTTTAACATTAAATAAAAGGTATTTATGTCATTTTCTAACTAAAGTGGATCCATGGGGTCACCAAGTTGACCCATGGATTGTCTTGGTCGGACATGGCACATCCAATGAGGGTAGGACATGTGTCAAGCTCATCTCATATTATTAAAACATTATTTTAACTTAAACTACACTAATTACCTCTAATCGCGATTAAGATCTTAAAAGTTACTATTCACCAAAAATTATTTTAATCTCAATGAACCACATTTTACTTCTTAATGATAACCATGTATGTCGGATTTTTGAAAATCAAATCACAGAAGTGGTAATATTTCATTTAAACGAAAAAACAGTTATTTAACTACAACTGAGTGGTTTCACTATTCATCAAAAATTGATGTTTTTCAGAAAAATCCCAAAAATTCACCCTAAGCTATATTTGATAATCCGATTTCCAAAATTATATCTATTTTAAAAAATTCCAAACATATATGTTGCATTAATTAATTTTATAATTAATCCCTGCTGTCACAACAAATAGCATGTTTTTAAGAAACAATTTATATCAAAAGATTGAAAATTCTTTATGTCCAATTTCAATGTTAAATTAATTATAATGACCACCATTGGATAAAATGGTAAAAATATATTATAATTATAATTTAAAACTACTAAATAGTATAATTTATCAATATAAATTATTTTGATTAAAAAAGTTGTTTTAAGTATTTTTCACTACTCATAAAAAATTGAAAGTTCTTAGAAAATTACAAAAAAATCAACTTAGGATAATTTCGATATTCCGAATACAAAAATGAAGTCCATTTTGAAATATAAAATTTATATAATTTCAAAAAATGGGTACTACTATTCATAACGGTTACTTTGATTAGTTGAGGTGTGTTAGAACTCGAAGTTGCGTACAATGCAAGCTATTGCATTATTGAATGAGAAGCGTATCATAGAAGCTCGGGGTGTTACTGTTTTAAATTTGTGAAACTTATTAATTTTGTTGCTCAGGATTTATAAAATGGAATGTTATATTTTTAATGGTTTTTGGATTTTATAAATGAATTATTATATGATGATGGAAGTCTTTTTGGGTATGTGTTATATGTTATATTTTCATGACATATATATTGATGTTAGGTGTTTTGACATCTCTGAATGGGATATTGATTTTGAATGATGGCTTTTGTGAAATAAAAAATAATTGTTTTTTTGGAATTTTATATTTGAGTTGGTGGAAACCTAATAAGGTGTGGTTTTTATGAAATCTATTAATATACAAAAATTATTTTTTATGACTGTTAGATTTTCTATTGAATAGAATAGAATTGGGTGTAGACACCTATGATGGGGGGGGGGATCTGGGTGACTGGTTTTACAAAATTATTTTTAACATTAATTATTAACTTTTCATGACACATATAAATAGTTAAACCCTTATTACCAGTTAAGGTAAATATTGATATGATTATTATAATATTGAAACAGACATATTATATGAAAATTATTAAATAGAGTAAAGGAAAACACACTGTAATTCTATAAGGTTCATTACTGATGTGGGTACCTACTCATTATTGTATTTAGGTCAATATAAATTAAAAAATTTCCAATATTATTTTAAGATTTACAATGATGAAGGAATCCCCCTAAACCCAAGAATATGAATCACACTGAATTCCACCTTCACCATGTTACCCATGATCGTCTATCTCTTGATAAAAATGGTAAGATTATATTTGATCCTACATGTTTATAGTGATTCTTAAAATCACATTAAATCATATATATCAAATATAATCCTCATTCCTCCATAAAAAATAATTAGTTCTCTTTCATCAACAGGTATTTGATTTCTATAATTTGAAATTATAAACTGCATTCCACCCTATCTCTAAAAAAATACAATCTATATATATTATATAAAAATAGATATGTATTTCAATGATTTTTCCCATCCCAATATTCAAGGTATTTGACTCCCTATTAGTGTCAATATAACTCACTACATGTTGGACTTCTATAATTTCTCATGTTCCGCTTACTTCTTCAGTGTCTTTGACTACAATACATGATACTGATGTACTAGATTCATAACCTATTTCTCCTTCCTCTTATTATTTTTTCTCCAACACAATAAATTTAATAATATATTATAGTTTGTTTATTCTTCTTCTTCATTAAAAAATAGATAAGAGTTCTTTTGAAAATTCTATAGTAGGTTCTTTATATTATATCACACATATATCCCTTCTTTATATCTACTCTTAATGACTAGTATTAAAAGAATTTATTTTTTCTCTTTTTAATATCCGTTAATTGAATCCAAATACATATCTATTTAATCATAAAAAAATATCAAGATTTTTCTTATCAAAATATTTCCAAAAAATAAATAAGAAAAATATCTTTCTATATGAAAACATACAACAATAATATATTACGAAGTGGTTGTTTTCTTCACACCCTTCTCAAAAATACTCATTGAATAATATTATTGTCCATGAAATTATGATCATATTCTAAATAATTTTAGAGAATCATAACCTCATTTTTTATATTAATTCAATAAAAAACTTATCCTTACTTGGTCCTAATTATGTTCCCAAATTATCTTCTATAACCTCTTCATTACCAAAAATTTCACTAACTATTGGAATATAATGTTTTAATTTTTTGCCTTAATGTAAAATTAATTTACACTTATACAACATAATGAGTCTTAATAATTTACTACAATTTTTTTTGGGGTAGCCCATTCATAAGAAATATTTACTCTTATTCATACTTTGAGTATATATTTTTTACTTCAGAAAATTCATCGGCCCAACATTCAAGTTACACTTAATTATATAGGGGTATATAGAAGACTTCATCAATTTTCACTTTGAAGTACTCTTATGCATTATATTGATTACCCATACACACTAATGTTAAAGTTAGGGACCTTTATAATGTAAAATGAAGATTACTATAATAAATATTATGCAATTAAAATATACTCTTACAATTCTCATTCCATTCCAAAATTACCATTTATCACCTTTAAATCCTTGCACATGTACTGAATTTTCTATATTAATGTGTTCTATTCAAATAATTTTTCATGGAATCTAATATTATATGCATCACTAACCTCTGAAATGTTTCTATACACATATTGATGAAATATCTTAGATAGACATCCATAATATCTTTCATATCTATGAGAGACCAATTACTTTTTTAATTCTTGTATAATACAACATATTTATTATAAATCATCAAGAGTTGATGTGCTTTGTCAGTTTTAAGCCTAAATATAAAAAATACATCATTTATTTAATTCTTATTATAAATTCATCCAATATTCTCAAGGAATATATAATTTACCAAACATATCTCAAAACAAATAAAATTACATTAATGAGATTATAATATTATCAGAATAATTCAAAACCCTAAAACATTAGTTCTAAAGTTGTTTTCAACACATAAATACAATATTTGAGTGTCTTGAGAACCATTACTTCCTTTATAAATCAATGTTCATTTATTAATTCTTCAATGAATCACCCAATAGTTATTTTTCAAAAATTACCACATTCTTCTTATTTAATATCATTTTCATGCATTCTCAACATTCCAATTAGATTTTTGATACTTTAATTAAATCAATGAATCTATTCAGTAGCTAGTTTCTCAAATTTTATAAATATTAAAGATAATTCTTTCTCACTAGAACCAATACTAGTTAGTTATTTTGTAAAAAACAGTAATATGATCATCACATGTTCAAGATCCGTCCTTAAATATAAATATTAATGTTCTCCAAGAAATAAGTAGTACTTTCCTATTTTCAAGGGAAACATCATCACTCAATTTCACCAGGATCAACCTCCATCACACAATAGACACATTGAATTTTATATTGATAAAAAATAAAACAACAATTTCATAGGATCTTTAATAACCCCCTTTGTATTTCTATTAATGAACATAAAAAATTATAGTTATTAATTTCAATATGTGTTTAGAAGTTTTACTAGTCTCCCCTTATTGAAAATAAATACAATGTTATATTGCATGGTAATGTTATCCTCATATTCATGATACAACCATGGTATGTTTTAAAACCACATTATATTAACCTTAATATCTCAATTTACTAATAAATAGAACCTAGGAGATATACAATTTGATTCCCTTAAGAGAAGGGTATAATCTCATTCCTCTTAGTAATGAGCCATAAATTAATAAAATCAAAGTCAACATGAGTAGTGTTTAGTGTAGAAAACAAGAGTAACTTATCTAGACCAAAAATATATCAATAAAAATATATAGAATGTGATAAAACGTTTATTTTATATATATAGTGGTTTTTAGATATATTCTATAATAAATTAATATCCCAAATACATCTTAAAAAAAATATATCAATAAAATTCAATTAGAAGACCGAATTTCTTCTTTGAAAACCATTATTCAATTTAACAATCAACCCCCTTAATAAAAAAATTTAACATGATCCAAAAATAGAATGGAAAATTGATAATCATAATTTTTTTTCTATAATTGTTTTTAGATATTTATAGATTCAAAACTAAAGAATCAAACTTAGTAATCTTCTATTATTTGATATCCCCCTAAAGGAATGAACTCAAAAATCAAATCATCAATCTTGATTTTCTTCAAAATAAACTCCATATATATTTTTATATCAACTGATTTGTTATAATAAGTCTTAAATTACTTCTTTTTGGACTAGTATTATTATTATATAATGATTTTAGATATCATATAGTTCTCCTTGATACATCAAATTCTGTACCATTATTCAAACTAGGGGATATAAACATCTATTGGATTAATGTGAGTCTCTACCATCTCATTAATGAAACTGATAAGGATAAAACATGGTCATATCCCATTTAATATTTTATTTGTAGCTATAATATGGTTATAAGTAGTCATGATAGCTTCGCCCTTTATTTTCTATATATGAACTTCTTTTTCTAGCAATGATTTCCCTCTATTTTCAACATTCATATTAGATGGAATGGGATTTTTAAATTTGGAATGAATATAACTTTCATCATTTTGTCCTTGCTATAACTTCATAGATAATTCCAACTATTCTGACCATATGGTTAACCAATCCTTAGTAACATGCTACACTATATTCTTGTGTGATGAATCCTTTTATCAGTATTAATCCTTGTACTTCGAGTAAAAGGTACTTTCCATTTATTCTTTGACACATTCCTATCATGGCCTGTGAGAGATTTTATTTTACCATGTAAAAAATTGATTATTGTGGTCAATCATAGTTTTTCTAGATAGGATCACATGAAAATCACATATTTCAATTGAAATTATAGAAATAAGTGATTTTTGTTTATGAAATTGTTTTATTTTGAAAATAAAGAATGAAATTAAAATGGTTTTAGAACCTAAATTGATGAAGAGAATGATGTGGTTTGATAAGGATCCCATTTTTCAATGCAATAATGGTCATAAAAAGCATTCTACCTCTCTTCCTATTGAATGATAAATTAAATACTGCTCTATAGAGTTTATAATCGCCCATGGTTGAAGGAAGAAATGGAAATCACTAATGTGAGCATGATAATTCATAAAACATTACCAAAAATTTATGTAATTTCCCAATCAGGAATTATTTATCCCTATAAATATTGAAATGATTCACTTATTCCACACACATTCCAATAATCACTAGACACTCAACAACTAACACAATTTTCTTGATGTAAAATAAACTAGGCGAAGAGAGTTCAATTATCTTCTAACACATATATAAACTATAAATGACACCAAAACCAAAAATATAATCGCATTAATATTATTGAGAATCAATGAAAATAGAAATCATTCAATATAAAAAATTGTTTAAAATTAAAGAACAAGACTCTAAAATTACGAAAGGAAAACTCCCTCTTCCCCAATACCCCAAAATTTTTACCCCTCCATGTGAATGTTAAGAAATCTAAATGGGGAAGAAGGGAAAATTATAAAAATAAGAAAAGGTAAAACCCACAAAACTTCTAGGTTCCAAAAATTCAGAACAGACCCTATTTCAACTTCATGAACACCTTTTAACGGAAGTGGATAAAAATATTTATAGTCTTGAGGGGGTGTAAAAGTTTCCCTCTAGTTTCTTTTCATCGAAAGTTTGTGTTTAATTTGAAAATTTGTCTACTTGAGGAAAATCCTCAATCATATCCACTTTTTCACCATAAATGTATTCCTTAATGAAATTATTTTACCATGAAACTTAATATTAAAATGAGGATATGATTCTTCATTCTAATATAACTATAGTAAACTCATTTGAAGATCTACATGCTGAGATATTCTTCAATTTATTAGGTTGGCTCTATTCTGTTGGCTAGAATAAAATTTCAATTTGATTTATTTTTATGGGTTACTGTTTTTTTTAATTAGACTTGGGACTAGAAGAAACATTTTAACGAATGAATAATGGAATCATAAAAGAGGAATCAATAAATTTGGATCATAATTGAAAAAAATATTCTCAAAATATAGAAGATCCATAAAACAATAAAATTTTCATAATTAATCAATTTTCAAAATTAAGTCAAAAATTCCCCCAAAATAATAAAATAATGGAAATTAGATAAAAAAAATTAGTTGGAAGGGATTAAAACATTGAAAAACATATTTAGAATTTAGAAAATATTTTATCTATTAATTCCACCACACTTAGCACTTGGGATACTAGAGAAGCCTTCATCAAAATAAAATCAAACAAAATTCAAAACATATAACCATTAAATCCACTAATTTCTCAACAAGAAACAAAATATGTCATTACTCATAAAAATTCATTATTTCAAGTTGTCCATTCATCTCATTAAATATATTACCACTTCATTTATCCTCCCATGAATTCCAAAAAAACTACCACATACGAATGTTATCTTATCTCATAAATATCAATTTTTAAAAAATATTTCATCTTCCAAACCCATGAAAGATTCACCATAGACATGAAAAATTCCTTCTTCTCAACCTGATGTGAGTCATGGACATGTTCTTATCATGGGGACATTACAGTGTTGTTCTATGGACTTCTGTTGGAAGGATTTGGATGTCAAATAATTCTAAGGATTAATGAGGGGGGTTAGGCTCCTCTTTAAGGATAAATTTAATGATTCTAATTTTAAATAATGTATGGCCTCATCATCACATAATATAGTATAAAATAATCTCCATAGTCATAAAAATTTAGGGAATGTTCACACAATTCATCATTTTAGGAGAAAAATTTCAATCTTCCCAAACATAATTTTTAATGAAATCTCTAGAAAGGTATAACTTTTATTCTCCACTCGAATATATATAAAGGAACAAATTTTCTTATCATGAAATCTCTAGAAAGGAAAAAAATTCAATAGATCTTTTTTATTGAAAAACACATCTCTTAACAATTTTATTTTCCACCAAAAGAATCACTAAATGAGGTATCACAACATAATAAAACTTCCCCCACACTTAACTTCAACTAGTTCATGTAATTGACTTCAAGAGCAGCGTAACAACACAAAATTTTTTCAATGGAATTTATACCCTCTTATAGTAATTTACTATAGTATAAAACACAAAAAATCACATATATACCATAATAAAAGCTTTTTAAATGAATTATTAATGGAATAAGAAGTATTTATAGAAGTTAATGAACATATACCGATGAAATATTAACTTGACCTTAGGAATAGTAATATGAATTGTATGAATAGTAAAATGGACAAATGAATAGTATCCTCGCCCATTAAATTATAAATAAAATTTATCCATCTCATAAATGAATGTATGGTAGAATTATATCATAGTCTAAGTAAATAAATTTTTCAAAAATTAATAATTAAGTGTTGGAATTTTTTTAAGTCATAAATGTTTAATTTGAATTTTAGGATTAATTTATTAATTTAAAATAAAATTTATTTTCCAAATATATATTCATAAATTAATATCTGTATGTATTATGATTTTGATATAATTTTATGAGACCTTAAGTCAATTTTCAAAGTGTTATAAAATCAATTATTAATTTAAAAATAGTATTTTCCTAGTAAACGATGATTAAAATTAAAAATTAAAATACTAATATTTAGAAACATATTTTTATAAAACAGAGTTTATTTTTTAATTCTACATGTCAAAAAATAGACAGGGACAATTTTTGGGATTTTTCTTAAATACTTGATTTTTTTACTAATGGTAGAATATGATAAATTTTTATAAATGCTAAATACATGGTCTTTTGAATCATTGTTTCATGTAAGGATTATGTAAGAACCTTAATATCGAACCATAATTCATTATTTTAATATATTTAAAGATAATTATTAACCAATTCGTAGTATTAGTCCAAAATAATAAACTAATGAATATTATAATGAGAAAACACCCCTCTCCTCCAATATAAATACCACCCCTCACACCCTCTTCTCCTCACACCTCTCAAGATTTTATCCCTGTACAAATTATTCACAAAAATCTCCCCAATAAAATATATCACGTCCAGGACACCTTGTTGTCATCAAAATACCAAAACCTTTTCCCTATGGAGGTTCTGAAGGAGGATATATTTAAGAGTTAAAATCCTATTCATTTTTTATTCAATTTCTTTTCAATTTCATTTCATTTATTCTCTTCTCCTCACCTAATATTATCCAAAAGTAATGGTAACTACTATGTGTATGATATAATATAATGGTATATTTTTAATTTAATATTTATCATCAAACTCATTTCTCTCCCTCTTGTAATCAAAAAATGAAATTGTCTCCCGTGATGTATCAATTTATAGATATCGTGGGCAATGCACTTTCATTTTTCTTTAAAGAATAAAATTATGTTAATAAAACCATTAAATGGTTGATAAAAGATTATAAATTATATATTTTATCCCTTTTTAAGGTTTTAATGTAAAATTTATACAAAATACTAAATTATCAAACAAAAAAATCATTATGATAAACAAACTACCAAAATTATCCTAAAACGACCGTCATTAACTTTTATCTAATGATTCATCCTCATACCATATAAAAAATTTCTTTATAAGATCATTTAAAATTTTATAATATCATTAAAAATATATGATATCAATTCTTTATATTTATCTACATTTTATATGAACTTCCATTCATGTATACTAGTGAATAGAGCATGAAAACCATGAAAATGAATGATACCGAATGATGATATTAAACTATATAACTCTTCGAAAAGCCCATAAATGACCCTAATAAAACATTAGTTAATACTATTAATGTAAAAAAGTTTCTATATTTTTTAATTAAGGAACATAATGATACTATATAAGATAATAACATGAATAAATCATTTAAGAATAAGGTAAGTGGAATTCTCGAGCCTAACTCTCTTTCTTTGGGGTTTCCCTATTTAACCCCATTTTCACTATGGACATAAATTAATAATAATTTATTCACCAATACCTTACTGTTTCTGGGATCTAAATATTTTCTAATTGCGTTTATGAAAATAAATTATTTCCAAAAGAAATCCTCTTTAAAAAAACACACCTTTTACCTCTCGAGATTGTTTCTTCTTTACTCATGGTTTATGATTATTATATCTAGTATGTTATTACCAATTTAATTTTGGGACACAATTTCTATGAATGTATGATTTATTCAATGAAACTCATTCCTTTCCATGGTTTTTTTATGTCCAACATTGATGTATGTTCTATGTGTCATGGATGATAATGTAAATGTTTTAATGTGAAGGGTGCACCCAATATTATATAGTGATCCAATGCATTGGGTAATATAATGTATGTCATTAAAAAAGTGAAATATGTGGGAAAATGATGCTATATGTTTTCAAAACAATGATTTGTTGTTGAGCACTAAGGAATTATGTTTCATATTTATGCATTTCCACATTCCATTCCTTTATCTAATGACTTATATCATTATTATTATTATTATTATGTTATGATTATGCTCACGCCATGTGAAATTATTTCATGTTCTTGTCTATCCTATTACTATGAATTTATGTAAAACATTTATTTCATGTATATCCTCAGGTAAATACTTGTACTAAATAGAATTTAGGGGCCATTAAGTAGAAAAATAAGAAATAATTAAATAAATGCTTATGTTTTATTTTTTGAATGTTATGTATGGTCCTAATTTTCTCAAGACACTAAACCTATGGATCCTAGTAATGTAATTATTTTATTCTACTTATCTTTAATATAATGTAATAATAATTTATGAAAAGGAAGGGTCTCTATATTAGGTATTAGATCATGGTTTATTTAATTTGGGAATTAGGATCAGAGAACCTTAGTTAAAACCCATAGTTTGAGACTTGGTATATATAATTACGCAATAAGATATGTTTTCAAAAATGATAAACATAGGGATCCTATAAGATATGACTTTAGAGTAAATTTTACAATGGGATAAAATATTTTTGACCTTTTTTCTTATGTTTTTTTCTATCCTTTTCTATTTTATAAAAAGGCGGATACTAGGAGTAACTAGGCCAACAACCAATGTGACAAAAAATGTAGTGATTGCCCGAATGACATCCCTAATGCTTTAGGAGGTGGAGTTCAAAATTTCTTGGTGATTCTTACACAAATGTATTAGGTTATTAATAATAAACTGAATAATTTGGAATGGATTCCTTCACCAATGAGGGAGAAATTGGCTACTAGGTGTTTTACATGGTAAATACCATTGACATTTAGAGGATCTTCTTATCCACTATTCGCATAAGAGTGGGCTAACTCAATGGAGAAGATATTTTTTGTAATTCACTATTTTGAGATGGAGATAGTGACACTGAATTTTTATCATTTATATAAAGAATCCGATCGATAGTGGTATTGTATTAAGAACACCTAGAGTTAGGAAAAAATTGAATAGATTGAGTGGGAAGACATTAAGATAATTTTTCTTAACAAGTATTTCCCTCAAACTCTTCATGAAATGATGGAGATAGAATTCATGAAATTGAGGAAAAGGGAAATAGAATCATTCATGGTCTACAAAGGAAATTTAAAAAGTATTTAAACGTATTCTTTGGGTATTGTTATAAATAATGATATAAAAATTGATAGATTCTTTATTGGATGAAAACCACCAAAATGAAATAGCAATTCAAGACTAAGGGAGTTATAAAGAATTTCTTTGATATTCTCTCTATGTGGAGATAGTGTTTGGAGAATGGTCCCAAGGACATGGTGATAAGAAACAAAATATTGAGTTTCAATATAGAGGATATAATGAGAAAGGTGGAAAAAAATCAACCACCTTCATACCAAAAACACGGGAAGAATCGTCATGGGAACTTCTGCAAAGGGATAGAGAAATTCCTCAAGTGTGGGAGAAAAATACACCAATCCCATTAACATTGAAAAGACTTGAGTAATAAGGAAAATATGGTACAGGAGAAGATAGAACCATCCATGGTTCAATTCTACAGCTGTAGGGAGAAAGTGCACTTTGCGGGACAGCCCACTAAACCTCGATTCCTTGAGCATAATCAGCATCGGCAGCCGCAAAAGAAAAATAATCTAGGAAATTCTTACACCATTACTACTACTGAAGTGGAATAATTAAATTATGTCCTAAAAGTTACAATTCTTATTCACTCATTAATGATTGATTCTAGTTTTATTAATTCCCTTATATCCTAGAATATTTATTGAATTGTTGAATCGAAGCCCCGAAACCTTGATATAGAGATATCCATAAAAACACCCAGTGGTGTGTTCATTGCACCCAAGTGTTGGAAACTTATCCTATTGGTATATGTGGGAGTGTTATTCAATAGAATCTCAAAATACTTCCCTTGTATGAATTCAATGCTATAGTGGGGATGGATTGGCTCTAAATATATATGGCACATATAAACTATCAGGAAAATAAAATATCTTCTAATATTTCAAACCATCCCATGATCCTCTCCAAATTTAATGAAGATCTTGAATCACTTTTGAAAAATCCTCTAATAATGATGGTGTTGATTCCCAATGAAGAAGCATAGCACACTTTGATTGTTGAGTCAAAGGAAGGTATCAACATATGGGAAATTCCCATTGTGATGGATTACAGTGATGTATTTCCTAAAGAGCTACCCTGAATTACCCTAGATCATGAGGTAGAATTCTCAATAAAACTCATACATAGAGCTACTCTTATCTCAATGTGTCCCTATAGAATGGATATTCTCAAACTGGATGAGTTAAATAATTGGATTCAAGAGCATTTGAATAATGTTTCATACGACGTAGGGCATCACATTGGGGCGAGACATTGAAATTTGTCAAGAAGAAGGATATATCAATGCAGTTGTGTATCAATTATTGGGAACTCAACAAGATCACCATAAAGAACAAGTATCCTCTTCCACAGATTGATGACATGTTTGATAAATTGTGAAGAGATAACTACTTCCCAAAGGTGGACCTTGGTTATGGATATCATCCGATAAAGGTGAATAAGAAAGATATCCAAAAGGTTTCCTTCCATACAAGGTATGGGAATTATGAGTTTTTTGGTGATTCCATTCGATCTTCCAAATTCCCCTTTAATCATCATGGTTTTTTTGAATAGATTATTTAGACATTATCTAGAGAAATTTGTGGTATCATTTATCAATGATATTATCATTTACTCCAATATAAAGGAGGAACATGAATAATATCCAAGGCTTGTGTTGGAAACATTAAGGAATGAGAATTTGTACACCATGTTCCAAAAGTGTGACATTCGGATGTTGGGAAATGTGATCATAAGAGATATAATCGCTATAGAACCCTACAAAAAAAAGGAAATTTCGGATTGGACCAGATCCTCTAGTGTCCAAGAAATCTTCAGTTTTCTTGGATTTGATGGGTAATACAGAGATTTTTTGACAAATTTACCATGTTTCTGAATATTTCCAACTATGTTAACAAGGAAAGGTGTAATGTATGTCTGGAAGGAAGACTGCGAGGAATGTTTTAATGAGTTAAAGGGAAAGCTAATCATTGCACATATAATCACATTACCAAAAAGTAGAGAATGTTTTGTGATATATAGTGAAGCTTCCAAGAAAGGCTTGGGTAGTGTACTCAGGAAAAATGATAATGTTATAGACTATTCCTCATGGAAGTTTATGATCCATGAGAATAACTACCAGAAACATGATATGGAGTTAACAGTTGTGATTTTTGCCTTAAAAATCTTGCCACACTACCTCTATGGTGAGAAGTGTGACATATATACCAATAACAAGAGCTTAAATAATATATTCACACAAAAGGATATCAACATGTATCAAATGTGATGGTTAGATAAAATCAAATACTACTATTTCTCTATTGACTATCATTCAGGAATGGAAAACAAAGTAGCTGATTCTCATAGAAGAAAAGAAAATGATATTCTATCCATGTTTCAGATTGATAAGGACCTTATCTTCATGGATATGAAAAGCCTGGATTTTGAGATCATAATGGAAGGAAATACATACTACCTTCCCCAAGTGATTTCACAACCATGTATCCAATAGAATATTAAAGAGGTACAAATGGATGATCTAGAGTTACAAAATAAAGTGAATGCAATAAAGGAAGGAAAATAGTAAGAGTTCCATATAGATTATGATTGTGTGATTTGAATTGGAATGAGGCTATATTTACCTCCATCACCATTGATATATAAGGTGATATTGTAAAATTCACAGAGCTCAACCTTCTCTATCCATCTCGGGAGTACAAAGATGTACTCTGATATTTGAGAACACTTATAATGAGACAACATGAAGAAGGAAATTTCAAAGTATAACTCTTGGTGATTGATATGGTAAAAATGTTAATGACATGTGATAAAATTCAAGAGGTATAAATAATCTATTGTGTATACCCATGTGGAAATGGGAGAATTTTACTATGGACATTGTCACTAGTCATTTTGAAGACATCTAACGAAAAAATGTGATATGGGTTATAGTAGACCAACTCACCAAGACATCCCTCTTTATCACTATTTGAGAAGACCTCTGACTTGAAAAACATGATAATATATATATGAATAATGTGGTGATACTGCACGGAGTTACACTCTCAATTGTCTTTAATCATGATCCTGGGTTCACATCTAAATTTTGGAGGAGTCTTCAACATGATTTCAGTACTGAATTAAATTTCTACATAGACTATCACCCCCCAAATGATGGACAATACGAAATGTCTATACAGACTCTGAAATATATGCTAAGAGACTTGTCATTATATTTCAAAGGATGATGGGATCACAATATCATATTGGTTGATTTCTCATAAAATAATACCATCCACTCGAGTATTCATTTGGCTCCATATGAAGATCAGTATGGAATGTGATGAAGAACATAAACCTCTTTGGATGAAGTTGGAGAAAGAATGCTACTTTGATATGATCTTGTGAAAGAGATTATAGATAAGGTTCAATCCTTCCAATAATATACCCACGATACTAAGAGTTAGATAAAGATATATACTAACAACCATTGAGGGGACATGGAGTTCAGTGTTGGATATAATATCTTCCATTGAATATCACCATGGAAGAGAATCATGTGGTTTGGAAGGAAATGGGAGCTAAGCCTAATGTAAATTGGCCCCTTTTAGATCCTTGAATTCATAGGATTTGTGTCCAATAATATTTAACTTCCTCCAAATATGGATCATGTTCATGATGTGTTCTGCATATCACTCCTAAGGTAGTAAATACCAGATCCCTCGCATGAACTAAACTTATAGGTGGTATGGATGGAATATGATTTATCTTATGAGGAGTAGCTAGTAAAGAATCTAGACCTAAGAGATAAGGTTATTTGAAACAAACAAATGAACCAATTCAATTGTTTTGGTAGGAACTATAAGTTTGAAGAAAAAAATGGGAATTGGAGGAGGCGATGAAGGAGAAGTACCCTCACATGTTTATGTAAAAAAAATATAAAAGGAGAAATTTTAAAGGGGGGAAAAATATAATGACCCAAAATTTTACCAATGGAATTACTACCTTATTATATTAATTTCAAATACTATATACCACAAAAAAGAACTTATAGACAACAATAAAAGATTTATAAATGAAAAATTAATGAAATAATATGTATTTCTAGAAGTTAAAGAACCAATATCGATGAAATAGCAACTTGACCATATGAATAGTAATATGACCCTTTTGAATAGTAAACCGGCCAAATGAATATTATAAACACCCATGAAATTATAAATAATATTTATCAATCTTATAAATGAAAGTATGGTATAATTATATCAAAGTCTAAGTAAATAATTGTTTTAAAAATTATTAATTAAGTGTTGGCATTTTTGTACCTCATTAATATTTAATTAAACTTTTATGATTAATTTTATAATTTTAAAGAAAAATTATTTTCAAAAAATATATTCATTAATTAATATTTTGATATCTTAATATTTTATGATAATTTTATGAGAACATAAGTAATTTTTAAAAGTGTAATAAAATCAGTTATATTTTTAAAATCAGTATTTTCAATGTAAATTATTATTAAAATTGAAACTTAAATTAATCATATTTAGAAATTTATTTTCAAAAAATGGAGTTCATTTTTTAATTTTACTCATAAAAATGGTTAAGTGAATTTTTTTTAATTTTTCTAAAATACTTGAATTTTTTATGAATATTAAAATATGATAATTTTCGATAAATGCTAAATACATGAATTTTTTAGTCATTGTTGATGTAAAGTTGATGTAAGCAAATTAATCTCGAACCATTAATCAATATTTTGAAATATTTAGAGATAATTCTAAAACTATTCATTGTTTTGAACCAAAATAATAATCAAATGAAAATAATAATGAGAAAACACTCATCTCATCTGATATAAATAAAACCCCTCACACCCTCTTCTCCTCACTCTGCTCAAGATGCGTGCGCAATCAAAATTATGAAATAACCTCACCCCAAACCCCAATACCACATCCAATAGATCTTGGTATCATAAAAATATTAAAATATATTCCCTTTTGAGGTTATCAAAGGGGATATATTTAAGAGGTAAAATCCTCTTCCATTTTCTTTAAATTCCCTTTGAGTTTCATTTCTTTTATTCCCCACTTCTCACCTTTTATTATCCAAAAGGAATGATAACTAAATAATTTTTGATATAATATAATGATATAATGTTAATAAAAGATCCATCATCAAAATTATTTCTACCTCTCTCTTTTATTCAAAAAATGAAATTGTTTCCCGTGTTGTGTCAATTTACCGACATCGTGGGCGATGCACTTTTATTTTCATTTAATTCCTTCAAAGATGTTAATAAAACCATTATATGGTTTAAAAATTATTCTAAAGTGTTATGTTTAAATTTTTTATGCACTAAAGTTATCATTAATAAATGATACTAAATGATAAATAAAAACAAACTAATTGTGATTGAAAAACTGTCAAAATTAACCTAAAACGACCATAATTAACTTTTATCTAATTATATATCCTCATACCATATAAAAAATTAGTTATAAGATCTTTTAAAATTATATAATATCATTACTAACATATAATATCAATTATGGATATTTATCTACATTTTACAAGAACTTCCATTCATGTATACTAGTGAACTGATCATTGAACACCATGAAAACGAATTCTCAAAAATGATAAAATTAAACTCTTTAACACCTACAATAGCCCATAAATGAATTTAATAAATCATTAATGAATATAATTAATGTATAAAATGTTATTTAATTGTTAATTACTTATTTTAATGTGACTGTACATGATATTAAAATGAAGAAATCACTTTGACATAAGGTAAAGGGAATTATCCAACCTAACTATATTTCTTTGGGTTTTCCATCTTTCACCCCAATTTCAGTATGAATATTACTTAAATATCATTTCATCATTATTATATTAAATTTTATAGGATATATAGGTTTTCTAATTGAGTTTATGACAAACAAAATGGTTTCTAAAATAAATATTCTTTAAAAAACACCTTTTACTTCTTGAGATTGTTTCTTCTTCACTCAAGGTTGATCATTACTATATCATGTATGTTATTCCCTATTTCAGTTGGGAAACCAATGTTTATTAATGTATGATTTATTAAAAGAAACCCATTCCTTTCCAGGAGTGATTTTATTTCAAAGATTGATGTACGTTCTATGTGTCATTCATGATAATGTAAATGTTAGGATGTGATAGGTGAACTGGAAATTATATAACACTAAAATGAATTGTGTTATTTGATGTATCTCATGAGAAAAGTGAAATATATGAAAAAATTATTATATATTTTATCACAACAATGTGTGGAAGTTGACTTCTAAGACTTGGTGTTTCATTTTTATGAATTGACACATTCTATGACTTTATCTAATGCTTCCTCTCATGACTATGATGATGATGTTATAATTATGCTCACCCCATGTTATACTATTTCATATTATCATATATTCCCTTATTGGTATTTTATATCACTAATTTCATTAATGTATTTCCTTAGGTGGATACTTATAATAAAAATAATTCAAGGTCCATTAATAATCTATAGTAGAAATAATCAAATAAATGCTTATGTTTTATTTTTTAAATGTTATTTATGGTTCTAATTTTCATAAGACACTAAACCTTAGGGCCCTGGTCATGTAATAATTTTATGTTTTTATCATTAAAATTATGTAACCATAATGTAAGAAAAATAAGGTTCTCTATAAGAATGTGGGAAAAGGATTTTTTTTATAATGAAGATAAAAATAACATGTTGTTTAACGATTATAAGGTATTTAAAAATTAAATGAACAAGGAGAGAATAACAAATAGTCTTTAGAAAGGGATATTTAAGTACGAAGAAATTCATCAATCATTTAAAACACAATTATATCAAAACATTAATTTCCATAAGGAATAAATAAAATTAGGGCTAAAATATTTTTTATGGTTCTCTCAAGAATTGAGGTGAGTTAAATTAATATGAAGAAAGGGTTCTGAAGCTGCAAGGGAAAGTGATTTCAAAGATATAAACAGTGAGATGTGGCATGGGATTCAAAATTCATATTAATTTTCATTAAACTCACAAATATTTAAACTTGAAACAAATAAATTTTCATCATTCATTTAATATTATTTTCTTGTGATAAATGTTTTCACTCATGGAAATGGGTTTAAAAAATGGAAAAGATAATAATTTCAGCTCAAAAGATTCAAAAAACACAAAAAATGTAAAATAAACACACAAATATTTAAAAAACACACATTTTTGTTTTTCAAAAATAGAAAAAGGTAAATTTTGGAAATCCTAAAATATAAAAGTTCCCTTCCCCCAAATTGAAATGATGTAGTGTTTTCAACTAATTTAATCGGATTTAACATTTAAGAAGATATTTAATTGAATCATAGTAAGCAAGCAAGTGTTAATAAGAGTTATGACCTAAAATATTTGTAGTGCATTATTGAGTTAAGCTCATAACTGACGCACTTTGGAAACCTAAGAGAAAAGGTAGAGAATATATGGAAATAGATTTATTAAAACTAAATAATAAAATAAATTGAAAGAGAAAAAGAAGGATAGATCTTAGTTTAGTATCCTAAGTGGACCCTAGGTTTTAAATTCCTCTATATGGTCAATTCTAGTGGGTTATCCCCAATCTAAAGGGGGGTGTGTTTCTTAGTGATGAACCAATGGTAATTATTCTTTCTAGTTTGCAATTTTTATATTATGTTTAGGACACCATGGGTAGAGTTTAGAAAATATAAATACAGGGGAATGAAATAAATCTTTCATTGTGGGGTTTGGACATATAATGAGTCCTAATTTTTCTTGGTTACCACTTTGACAACATATTCTATATTTCCTGGTGAATTGTAATGTCATGATGAATAAATGGATAAATCAATTTGAATTCCATATTTTAATTATATTTGAACAAAATTAATGCATGAAGAATCAATATCAAATATTTCACATAAATGTAATAATCTTGTTTCTAGTTTTCCTCTATTAAATAATGTTTGGTCTCATCTTCAATTCCCTCTAATAAGTGTTCAATAAGTTATGGGATCTCCATATGTTCCTTATTAGGTGAATATTCTTTTTCTTCCTCATCCACATATGTAATACAAGCTCTAGAAGAATCTGAAAATTTGATGAAATGGGAGGTGATACACAATTAAGTTTCAATTAAATTAGAATATAATTAGTTAAAGATAAGATCATATCCATGAGTTTGTTCAACAAAAATTTATTCTTCAGTGGGAGGTTCCTCTTATAGTTTAATTTCACGAGATATATATTGGTAGTTAGGCTCCTCCATATTCTCATCAAATTACACCACATTTGTAGTGTCTACCTAAAATGATGATAGCTATTATGATTTATAAGGGATATGGGGATAAATTAGTTCATTAAAATCATTCTAGAAGTTATCCAGATCATTTTGATCTCCCCCACATAGCTCAGTATACAATTATTCCTCCTCTCCTCCTCAGGTTCTTGCGTGTGTTCTGGTTTATCCACCAATGAATGAACATATTCATTTGTTAGTTATACTTTCTATCCATTTCTTCTTTGTGTTTTAAAATTTCTTTCTCGTTAAATTTATCTAAAAAAAATTCTACTTATTATTGCACAACGGCTAATTCTGGATAAAATTCTGGGATGTACTCTTTTAGTTCAATTAATTATTTGGAAACTCTCTCCAACACATGTTATTCGAGGTTTGATTTAAGGTCTTAGATGAGATAATTGAATTTATCTTCCTTGATGACATGTATTTTAGATCATATAATCTATTTGGGAATTAAATAAACACTATCCTCCATAGACCAAGGTGAGGTAAATAATTTTTTGATTTTTTATTAAATTTGAAAAGAGTCAAATATTTAAAAATAGATTGTTGTCTCTACCTCCCAATAAATGGAACCATGTTTTGACAAATACATTTTATTATGTTTGTAAAATAATATTTCATAAGTTAAAATGTATTAAATTGGTTAACCATGGTTGTATCTAGAGAGGAGAACACAATAATCACGTTTGTCACATGAAATGGTAGAAAAAAGTGGTTGTTTTTTTTTGAAATTATTTTATTTTGAAATGATAAAAGGAAATTAAAATTATTTTTTAACCCAAATTGATTAAAATTTTGATATGGTTAGGGTAATAACACCTTTTTGAATGTCATCATGGTTATAATATCCATTCCGCCTCTCTTCATATTGAATGATAAATGAAAGAATCCTCTAGAGATTTTCCAATCACCCTTTGTTGAAAGAAGAAATGAAAACCCCTCTTGTGTTCATGAAAATTAATAAAACATTTTCAAACAACTAATGAAAGTAATGATAAGAAATTATTCCTCATTTTAAATATATAAATAATTCACTTATTCTACATACATTCCAAAAATGTCTAGACACTAACCACATAACACAATCTGCTTGATTGAGATAAACTACATTAGGTGGAGGGTGTTTAATTATCTTCAACCAAACATAAAAAAATGAATGAAACCAAAACAAAAAATATGATTTCATTAAGTGAATTGGTAAACAAAGAAAATAGGAATCATTCAATAGAATACTATACTATTAAATTAATGGAAAGGACTCTAAAATTACAAATGGAAAACTCCCCATTCCCTGATCACTCAAAAGTTTTACCCCATTATGGAAAGGGTAAGATAGTTGAAATGGGTAAAGAGGAGAATTATGAAACTATGAAAATAGAAAAATAAAATCCCAAAAACATTAATCTTAAAATCATTCATGATATATCAGATTTTACATTCTTCAATACCTTTGATTGGAAGTGGATGCATATATTAATGGGCATGATGGGTGAAAAAGTTTCCCTCTACTTCTTTCCACCGAAAGGTTGAATTTAATTATAATATTAAATGAATGAATATATAAAAGTTTACTTCCTAATAGTTGTTACACTCTTCTATTTTCATGAGACCTCAAAATATCAGCTTAATTCTAAAATGTTCAGAAACTTTATTCCAAAATTAATAAAGAAAAATTTAAATGCCTTAGGAGACCCCTCAACAACCTACACTTTAGAACATCAAATGGATGTATTAATGAATTAAATTCACCATACAATTTTATTTTAAAATGATACTCAGATTTCTATTTCTAATAAAGCTCTAATCCACACATTTAGAGGTCTATAGGTTGAGATATGCCTCCAAACAAAGGTGGAATCCATTATCTTGTCCATAAAATTTTTTCCCATTGATTTATTTTTTTTGGGCCAATGTGTTTCGAATTGTATTAGGTTCCAAATTTAAAATGCATAATACCACAAATAATGGAATATGAAAAATAAATAATCACTCTATTTGAATTAAAATTGAAAATGTTATACTCAAAATAGAGAAGATAAAGAAGACTGTTAAATTTCTAGAATTAAGAAAATTTCACAACTAAGCCCAAACATTACCAAAAATACAGAAATAATGAAAATCATCTCTAATTTATTGTTTGGAAGGGATTAAATCATTGGAAATCATTTGAATAATTTTTAAAATATTACATCTATCATTCTTAAATAATTCCATTTGTAAAGGAATCCATGTTATGAAATTGTAAGTGAAATTCCATACTATTGTTTCTAACCAGATAAGTTATTTGCAGTATTAGGGTTAACATTTTTAGAAAACCTTTAGGTTATTTATTAGGTATTTCTTCCACTAAACCAATCCTCTTATTCCTCACACGTATTAATTATGATATTTTTTCAACTTACTTACTCCAAAATTAATTTACATGGATTGTCTTAAACTTTTCATGGTATGGCCTTTTCTCACACAATAGAAGAGTCTCCAATTTGATATAACATGACTCTCAGTTTTCTACGTTAGAGTTTCATTTTTACATATTTCATGAGCTTCATATATCCAAAGGTAGGAATTTCATATCTTTTCACTTTATTTTTCATTTTTATAGACTTTTCTTCTCATAAACATGTAATTTTTTCTTGATTGGTACTTACTACTATTATTCATAATTATGATCACTTTTGTTAAAAAATTGCCTTGTAAATTCTCCCAGAATTCCAATCTATTTCTAGTGGGAATATTTATTTTCTTGTATGAACGTTTCTTATACATAATGGCAATAAAAATAACTTTATTTTTTATCATTATTAACTTAGTCTTCCCATTATTGTTGTAAATTGATATAGTATGGTAAACTTCAGTTTCATTATGCCCAAACTTCTAACCATACCAATAATATATCATTAATCATGTTCACTTACTCTTGGTTGTAGTTTTCGTAGATTTTATTCCTTGTAATTTTTGGGTATAAAATCCCCTATTTTAGGTTTTTCTTTTCTTATATATTCTTCCATTCACCTTATATATAATAATGGATTTATTACCATTTTTATCCACATATATTTTTATATAATTTTATTTAAATGTTAAATTAGTATATGAAACAACATTATTATATAAAAAATATTTAAGGTATATGTTATCTTATTCAATGAGATCATAGTAGATAAGCCATTGGATAATATTTATAACTTATTTCTATTAATGTGAGTATCCATAAAGGAGAAAATCAAATCATTATTATTCATAGAAGAATATTTTCTCTGAGAAGATTGTGAATAATCTTCTTAATTAGACTCTTATTTGAATTAAGCTCAAGGAATTTCAAATTGAGGATATTTTTATCATCCAATATAGATTTCATTCTATATTAACATTATTTATTCATAATTATAACATGATATTCATGATTTATTCTACTTTATTACAAGAAATTATCATGCTTCATGATTCTTTTGGATTTGACCTCCAATTGGGCATCCTTGACACCAATAACAACTATCTGCCTATCATCCAGTGCACTAATATTCACCTATTTTTTTTAAATTAATACTATCTCAAAAACACTCATTTTTAACTATTGTTTAACAAGAAAAAATATTTAAATAAAAAATTAATAAATATTTATCTTTAAACTCAACAAGTTTTCTATGAGTGTTGAACTTTGGAGAATTTCCCCCCGAATCTTCCGTTTCATCATCTTCCAACTACAGCTACTTTTTCACTCAGTAACCCCTTAATATATATAAATACATATTTTATAACTTCAATAAGGTCTATTTTAAGAAAATACATAGCATCATAATAAAAATACCTATGTCATTCACTGTGCCACACTCATCATATTCTTCATAGATATAACATGATTAATTAGAATAATCATTATCAATAGATATGATATAAGAGTACTTATCACATAGATTTCCTTTAATTAGTGGTTGATCCTTTATATCCTTTACATACTTTCTCATACTAGTGTCCTATATTTTATTTATATTCCTTAATATTTTGGTTAAAATGTCAATTAAATCATTGAAAAGAATATAAGCTAGATTTTCCATCAATACAACTTATGAAATATAATCAAGTATTTAATTTATAAAATATTTATAAAAATAGCTAGTAATGGGAAATGTATCCAACCAAAATGAATTTTGTTTTCTATAATACTAGTTAATGTTCCTAGAATGGGTGTATTCACCTAAGATAGGGGTAGGCATGAATCACTATGACATGTTTTACCAAAAAAACTTCAATGTTAATCTTTAATATTTTCAAAATCCCATTAATATTTGAATACCTAATACCAATTATGGTAAAATTTGATATTATTGTGATAATACAAGTACACACATTCAATAATGTAGGTTGTAAATTAAAGAGTAGGATATAATATTTTTACAATGTTATGTTTTCAATATGGGTACCAAATATTTGTTGTGGTTGGTCCATGTTTGATAAACAAATGTGCTATCACAATTAGTGTTACAATGAAGCATTAATCCCCCAAAACCTATGATCTTGAATTAACTTGGACTCAATAATTACCTTGTTATAGACATTATACCATTTCATAACATAAATTAAAATATTGTAATCTCTATCTAAAGTTTATAACACTTTTTACGAACCTATTAAATATGATCACCAATATTATCAATTCCATTACACAAAATAATTATATCTCCATCCTCAAAAGATACTTTTATAGATGAAAATGATATATTAAACTGTATACAACTCATTCTTTGTAAATTTACAATATATATATCTTAAACTAAATGAGATTTGGAATGTTGTGTCTTTATAAAGAAAATATTAAAGGTAATAGACTTCAATTGAGTGATCAATATAACTCCCTAAATGTTGTACTTAGTTAACACTTCTTATTCTTCATAAATTTTCACTGTCTCTAATTTCTGGAATACTAGGTAATATAGTATAACATTTAGAACCTACTTATTTTTCTTCATCATTTTTCTTTAACAATATAATTATAATAATATGTTTTCATCAGTTTCTTATAATTATTCCTCGAATCATAGAGATATGTTCATATGTAAAGATGTATTAGGTTATTTATTCTACATCACTCAATTATCTTTATACTTATTTTAGCTTATATATTTCTGAATAACTAGAATATAATTTATTTATTATTAATATATAAAATAGAACCATTCTAACATAGTAATTCTAATCAATAATTCTCCAACTAAATCATATCGGTGTGATCCTAGGATTTCAAGAATATTTATTATTTTTATCATTTTCTCCTCATTGATATTATCGTAATACCATTTTTCATTTTAATCTAATTTAATCCCAGCCTAAAAAATAATATTTAATTCTTCTAAAAACTCAAGATTATTTTTATCTAAATATTTCCACTAAATAAAAGGGAAAAATGTCTTTATAACTTTTATAAAGAAACATACAGTAACAATATGTTGCAATGTGGTTGGTTTCATCAAAGTCTAATAGTCTTGAAATTACATTATAAATATCAGCTTGAATTTAATTCACTGAAAAATTGAAAAAATAATCTTTTTATCTATAGTATAAATATCATAAACTCAATCCTTTTCTTGAATCATTGTCTCATTTTCAATATTAATTCAATAGAGAATATTTCTTTCCTTCTTATAGTTTATCTTCATGAAGTATATTCTAAAGATTAATTATCTAAAATAATTCACTAATTATTGGACTATTACATTTCTATTTTTTAAATTTACATAAGAGTAAGATAATCATACAGACTATAGTGATTATCTATAATTTACCAAACTTTTAGATGGAAATATCCATTCATAAGAAGCATTTAATCTTACTAATATATGGAACACATTTTTTTCCTTTTATAAAATTATTTTTCCTTGATTCGAAGTTCCTCTTACGCATAAATGGTCCGATGTGTGGATTTGTATATTTTCACTTTGGTGTACTCTTACGCATTATTCAAATTATGATTACATGATCAAGGAGAAGTTAATGACTTCTATGATATTCACTCCAAACCACTATAATATTTATTTTGATAGAAACATTTACTTTTATGTCTCTCAAGCCTTTGAAAAGTTATCCTATATCATCATTCAATCCTTCAACATACTTTTTCTATATTCTTGTGTTCTCTTCAAGAAAACTCATCACTAAAATAAACTATCACACACATCACTTTATATTGAAAATTTACATCAGACAACTCAGACATGTATTTTATGCTTGATTTCATAATATTTTACGTATCCTAGTAAGATATTATTTACTTGTCACATCATCCATGATGATAAAAACTATTTGATGGTCTCAGAAAATTTAAAATAATTCTTCCATTCATTGATAATATCTTGGAAGCTATTTAATATCTTGCTAGTTCTACTCCCTAAAAGAATTTTACGTAGTTCTTTCTCATAATCAACAAAACTAATCAATTTTTCTGTTTAAAACAGCTCTATAATAATCATATGTTTATTTTCCTTCAATAAATTTGAGTATTCAAGTTCTCTTGGGTAGTAACAGTCAATGGGAATTTCCAAGGCAAGCATCATTTGTAATATTCAATTGGCCCTTCCTCCATCACCCAACGTAGATATTAATTTGATTGTGTATAACAAATATAATAATAATTTATTGGGATATTTAGGGTTTTAATTGAATAATTCAAGTGAATATGATTTTTTCATTTGGTGAAGGGTATAACCAAGACCATTCCATTGTAGTTTCAAATAATTGTTCAAATATTACTCATTTTATTTTGTTGTTTTTTGATTGAATACTTGGAGGGCTATTTATTTTTAATTACTTTCCCAAATATTATTAAAGTCTATTTTTGCCCATATAAAATGGAGGTTGGTGAGTAATGTTTCTGTATCGATCTACGATGAGGGATAATTAATAATAAATAAGAGTGTATATATAATTAATGGAGATTTAATATGATAATAATAGTGACATTAGGATTTTGGGTGTTTTATAATAAAGACCTATGTAGTGAAAATAAATATTATTTTTAGAATTTTTTTATAGAATTATACTTGATGGAAAAAAATGGCCAGGCTATTTGAGTAAATAATATTTTTTATTAATTTTTAACAGAGAAAGGATTTTATAGTTGGGATATTGTTGTAAATAGTTTTTAATTAAATTAAACGGAATTTAAAATTCTAAATTTCATTGAATATTTTCATGATTGGTTTAAGTAAGATAAAAGTTCATCTTATGGATTTAAAAGATTAAAAATGTGTATATTGAACCTAAGTGTTATTTATTTTAAATTAATAGTATTTTGTAACATTGAAAGGTGAATGAGATTATATTTGAATTTTTTTGGCTGTGAAGATTTAGCATAAATCAATAAAAACATATTTAAAATACCATTGAAACTATTTAGAGTCTAAGACTTTGGGAAGTGTTTTAGCATGATTTTACTTATAGATTATAAAATATGTCAACTAACTATGAAATCCATAACAATTATATTTTTTTTATTTTAATATTTCATACATTTTCCTTATAAATACCTCTCTCTCACTACAAATAAAATATTTTTTTAGCGATGGTTTATTTGCGGCGGTTTAGTAATCACCATGAAATATATTTGGTAAAAAAATATAATATGGTGGAAGTTTCATAAAACTTATGTGATTTTTTAATTATCAAAAGTATAAATTAAACAACAGCTAAAAATTTTAAATATTATAATCTCTTCCCCTCCCCACTCCATCTGTGCAAACCTGATCACTCCCCCCCACCACCCCTGGCCTACTCCTCCCCTCTCCCAAGATGTGACCCCAAGCTCACCAACCCCTTTCCCCCCACCCCTCCTCCAAAACTCTCCATAGCGTTGACCCTGATCCCCTAACCCTAAGCTTACAACCCATGACCTATGACATGTGACCCCTGACCCTTGTGGCCCTGACCCCCGCACCCCCCCCCCTCCAACCTCCCCTCTAGAAGACTCGATGGTGACAAGAACTCCCCCTCTATCCTCCCTCATCCTAGATTAGTTCCACTATTCAGTGGAAATGCAGACCCCCCTCCAAGGTCCCTCTTCCTAGCACAAATCCCCTTCTCAGTGGAAATGAAAACCTCATTAAAGGTTTCGTTATCCTTATGCTAAATCTATTATTGAGTGGAATTATTGTGCATGATACCATCCCACCCCTTTTAATTATAGTATTACGTATGATAAAATACATTGAAGTTTTAGACAACAAAATTTATTATAGAAAAAGTTTTATATAAAACTCTTAAAAAAATATGGTTTATATTCACACATTAGGAATCATCCTTGATAAAATACTATATGCTTATATCACATGTTTATTTTTTTAATGTGGTTAGCTATGTTATAATTGAATAAATAGTTAGATATATCATAAATAGGATAATGTATCAAATATCATAAAGGGAAATTAAAAATTGAGTTAAAATATGTAAAAAGTATCAAATAGATTCACCCTACCCCTATTAGAGTGAATACAAAATCTGATGGGAATTTCATGTTGATTAAATGACATCCTAAGAGTTAAATTTATAATAAAGACTATTATTAAGGGATAAATACATATATTATTAATAAGTTTTATTTTGTTAATTTATATAAAAAATATTGTTTTTTTGAATAAAAATATTTGAATTCAATATATGAATATAGATGATTTGAGGTTTATTAACAATAATAATATATTATATATAATTATATATAGTTATAAAGAGATATAGTATCAATGTAACTCTTTCAATGTATGATTTTTGTTAGTTCTTTTATCAAAATTAATATAACCATAATTATTTTGTATATAAATTACCTTGAGAGAATATAATAATTTCTCAGTGTCAATCAAGACACAAACATTATTTTATAATCCATATTAAAAGGGATTAAATTTTTTAATGTTAATTATAACATGAATAAGTTCAAATCGGATTATTGAGATGATCATATTCTCATTAATTGTTGATGAAACCCTTTTAAATGTGAATCTATCAATAAAAAATGAAAATAAAATAAAAATAATGTAAAATTACTATGTGTACCAAAAGTAATCTATGATCCATATTGATAAATCATACTTGATGATGATCACTAAGACATAGTTCTGTTTCACATACCTCTAATTTTTTTATATCAATCACCAGAATCAACATATACTATGTCAGGATTGATAGATAATTTTTTTTGTTTTTTCACCCTATCATTGAATATTAATAAGGAATAGGTATGAAGAGAGAATAATCTTGTATTATCTCTTTAACACTACGAAAAACATATATGGATCACATTATTTATTTTCCATTACTTCAATAAAAAACATTTCCTAGAGATATATCTAATTTGTTGCTACCAAAATATATGAATGTTTTTATATAGTAATTTTTGAACATTATTATAATTATATATTTATTATCATTGATTATATGAATAATTATAATGATTAATATTGGAATAACTACAAATAGAGAAATATGAATTTCAACATTATATTATACAAACTATATAAAAAATATACTTTATAATATAATATAGGACTCTGATAAATACCCTTGGATTCATTTATAATTATAATTTTGTGTTTGATATATATAATATTAAAATAATATATTAAAATATAACAGTGATTCATACTATATGATTCTCCCATTTTATTGAATATTTATCAGTTTCACACAAGTAGTAAGGTCATTTAAATATTCTTTGTTGTAATTCACAATTCTATGGGAATCCATAATAAATTTATTAACAATTGTTTATAGAAAACATTAATTTTTTTGGTCAAAAAAATTTCCAATCATTTTATTCAATTTTCTAGAACATAACTTCATAAGAATAAGATCATTTACCACTTGAAATATAGAAACACTAAGAGAAAAAAATTAAGATCATAGCCAATCAACATTTCATATAATGCCACTAATACTTTCATCTTATATGGTTTATAGTGATTCTATTGTACCTAATAATTCAAGATAGGAAGATATTTCACTATATGTAGTTGACATCCCACTACCTAATTCACCTCATACGATGGTGCAGTTCATCATCCCTCTATCAAGGAGATATTGGAGAGTTACCTTTACAGGTATGTATATCATCTTTAAAAAAACATTATATTTTATAAATTATTTAATTCATTTGTCAAAAATATAATTAAAACTATATAATGGATACAAGTATAAACATGTCATATGTATGGGACCATAAAGAATTCAATATTATCATTCCATTTGATAAGTTCTTGGTGACTACCAGTGATGCTTCCAAAATCTATAAGCAGATTCTTGGGCAGCTTACTTATAAGACAATGAGCTTCCCCATTAGTTATAAAGTTTGGAGTAATATTACATCAGCTTAAAAAAATTAGGTGTTTTATTCTAAATTAAAGATAATATTAATTTAATGTTACTTGAAAACTAATATAAATGACGTGATTATTTTTTTAATAAACTATAATGTGTTATTTATTTTATTTCGAGATTTTTTATTAATTTTGATGGCTCTTACTTCATTTCCTATCCATGGACATTGAAAAATTTGGGAAAGAAATGGTGAGATTTTAAATAGAGATTATTGCATGAGATTAATGACACTTCTATAAGGTCGTGAAAATTGTTTGAGAAAGTGCCTGATGGAATTTATCTTGAGAAGTGGAAGCTCTTTGTCGACACCAACAATGATGCATCTCAAGAGGTGATTGCGTATTTTATAATATCTTAATAGAATAAAACAAATAAAATTATAATTTTTTATAAATGTTTATATTTTATGTAGGAATCATATAAAAAATATATGAAGCGTGAGAACAAATTCCTTCATTATATTATAGGTCTCAATATTTCTCAAGAAAAAGAACAATTTTGGTTTTTATTTGATTCATTATAATTCATATCAGTTTATTAAAACTCATTGTTTTTATAACTTGTTTAAATTTTTATATAAACACAAATGAATTAGGTCACTCACCAGAGTAGAACCAAATGGATTTGGAAGAATGAGAGGATATGGAAATTCCATGGGGACTAGCCTATGAATGCACTGGAAGCTTAGCCGGACGACCATGCGATGGAGGAGAGATACCATAATGATGTAGATTATGGGGTGGGGTATTTTCTTGTAGTTATTGTCTGGTTTAATTCACTGTGAACTTTCGGTCATGTAACATCTCTTAAGCCAACGAGACATGTAATATCTAAGACTACGTTCCTTGTATGGGTTCCCCCTCATCCCTTGAAAGAGAGGTTATCAAAAAATCAATAAAAAATGAAAAAGACCTTCGGGATGTTTGGTTAAATGAATGAGGTCACTCTATTGGAAAAAAAGTTGTCGTTTAAAGTTACTAGGAAAACCAATGGAAGTTTTGTACAAGAACCTAACAAATATATATGGTTATGTACTTTTCATTATCATTTCATATTATATCCTTACCTAAAAACATAATAATGAAAAATAAATTTTAAAAAATAAAAAGAATAAAAGACAATAAAATGGGTCTTTCTATATGGATCAAACGATGCCAATTTGGTGGCGTTTGATACATCTATTTATCCCAAATTAATTAGGTTAATGGATTTTTTGTTGTTATATAATAATTTTCAAAATTATATTTTTATAGTTTTGAAATAATAAAAAATACTAATGATTTTTTTAGATAACATTATTAGGTGTAGACATTTGGAAAAGTTATTTTTAATATTTTTTGTTAACACATTGAAATTCAAGAAGTTTGGGATGTGAACACATTAGAATCGGTATCATTTTCCAAGATCGATGTAGTTGAAATAGTTTTAGGTAAGGAGAATCTCGGATGTGTACATGGGATGGGTTCTAAGCTTAATTCATCAGCTGTATTTGGTAGGGCAGTGTCATCCGTTATTGATATACTCAGTGGGGGTTTGAGTAATGTCATTGATTAGGAATCCCAAAGAGAAATAACAAGATTGAAATAAAATGAGCAAGAATAAGATTATTATAGGGAAAAACTTGATCATTGGTGTTCACAAATGGTAAATTCTTTAGTCTCTATATTTCAATGGACGACCAGCATGATCCCTGATGAAATTTATAGCCTTATAGGCCATCCTACAGAGGTAAATTCTAAATTTCACATATCATTCAGACATTTGAAAAGAACATATGCAGCATCCAAAATCACTTTAGCTACAATTTTTTATAACCTTCACAAAAAAATTATTTTTATCTATTTAGGGACGGTTCCTAATAACCACTAAAAAATAATTTTTCAATGGTTATATTAAATTATAAAATGCTATTATTTGTCATTTTTTGTTAAATAAATTATCGCCAACTGAATAAAAACTCACCGGTGAGTACCCAAAAAACAACACTTATAAAAAATAAATATTCAATAATAAAAATTTATTCTAAAATATTTCTGAACATTAAATAAATAATCATTTAGAAAGTAAAATTATCCTTCTTCAATAAAATTTGAGAACCAAAGTATATAAAATAACCAATCTAAATGTTTGTAATTAATTAAACTAATATTAAAAATAGTGAAAAATAATTAATTTTATTAATAATATATTAATAATACAATTTTAATTTTTTAAAAACACTTAATGATTACAAAATTTATCACATGACAACAACCAAATATTGATTTATGAAATGTAAAAATCAATACCACAACAATCTGAGTTACAGTTTTCCTATGATTCCCGTGAATACAATTTTAGTGTTTTAAAATAATAGAATGCATGTATAATGATAAAATAATAACAAATGATCTCATATTGACATGAAATCATGGGAAAACCACCATCAAATTATTTGTGACATGTAAAAGAAAACAACACATCCATTCAATATGCAGTGTTCTCTCAATGTATCAATAAGAAATGTTAAAAGATATTAATATTTTAGAAACATGAATAGGGGGTCAAAACCAATAAAAAGACATCAGATTACCCTAAAATCATGGGAAAATTACCATATATTTAATTGTAATATATAGTAACTAAAGAAACTTCATTCTGAATTAATGTTTCAATGTTATGATTTTAAACGGGTTTTTAGTTTTTTAAAACACTCAAAAATGTTTTGAATGATCAAAACCATAGAACAAAAAACTCATAGTGATGTGAAATATTAGTACCACCACAATTGAGTTGTTTCTTCTATGTAAGCGTAAACAAATGTCAAAATGGTGTGTGGTGTGGTTGGAATTACTCAGTATACACTTTTTAAAGGCACAAAACCCTTTAAAAACAAGTGTCATGGGGTCAAAACTATAAAACAAAATATTAGATTACCCTGAAATCATAGGAAAATGATCATCGAATTAATTTTGAATTGTTGAAATTGGCGGTAAATCATTCTGAATTACATTGTTCTCGTTATGGCTGTAAACACGTTTTTAGAGTTTTAATACACTAAAACATGCATGGAATTGTAAAAACCATACAAAATAACCTCATATTAATGTGAAATTTTGATAAAACCACTAATGAGTTGTTTTATAAATGTATGAACAAACAACATGTCAATCTGATGTGCGGTGTGGTTGGAATTACTCGTTATATTCTTTTTATAGGTACACAATATTCTGAAAGAGTGTTAGGGTGTTAAAAACAAGAAATGGATGCTAGAATGACCGAAAAACAAGAGAAATGACAATATATTTAATTAGGAAATGTTTGAACCGAAGGTATGTCATTTAAAATTACGATTTTCCCATTATTCCTGTAAACAAATTTTTAGTGTTTTAAAACACTAAAATGTGTTTAGAATGGTCAAAACTATAGAAAATGAACTAATATTGATTTTTAATCATGGAAAACAACTAATGTGTTTTTTTGAAGTGTACAAGCATAAAATATTTCAATCCGACAAGTTATGTGGTCATAATTACATGGAATATACTTTATAAAGGTATAGATGCCTTTAAAAAGAAGTTTTGGGTGGTCAAAACTAAGGAAACGTTGTTGTATTATCCTGAAAGAATGGTAAAATAAACGTAAAATTAATTTTAAAAAGTAGGAACTGAAGACATGACATTCTGAAATATAGTTTTCTTATTATATATTTGAATGTTTTAGTGTTTTAGAGCACTAAAAAATGTGTGAAATGGTCAAAACCATAGAAAAAGTCCTCAAATACATGTGAAATATCTAGAAAACTACAATTGAGTTGTTTTTGACGTGTACATATATAAAAGATGTCTATCCAAAGTGTGATGGGGTTGTTATTACTTAGTATACACTTTTAAAAGGTATAAAATCCTTTGAAAACAATTGTTGTGGGGTCAAAGCTAGGAAAACGATGTTAGATTTCCCTAAAACCATTGGAAAAGGACTGTATATTTTATTTTAAAATATAGGAGTCGATATCAATTCATTATGAATTAAATTTCCTCTATTATAGATATAAATTCATTTTTAGTGTTTCAAAACACTAAAACATGCATGTAGCTGTTTAAAAAAATATAAAATGTCCTCTGATTGATGTGAATTCAAGATAAAACCACCGATTAGTTGTTTTTCAGCTGTACTTGCAGACAACTCATCAATACAATGTCAGGGGTGGTCAGAATTACTCAGTATACACATTTGAATGGTAAAAAATCCATTAAAAATAAGTGTCGGGGGGTCCAAATGAGGAAAATAATGTCAGATTTCCTTGAAATTAAAGAAAATGACTATATATTTAATTTTGAAATATAAGAACTGAAAACACAATATTTATAATTTTGGTTTTATTTCTATGGTCATAAATGCATTTTTAGTGTTTTAAAACACTACAACATATGTGGAATGGTCAAAACCATAAAAAATGACTACATATTGATTTTAAAAAATGGTAAAACCACTGTTGGGTTTATTGTTATGTGAAAGTTCAAACAAAAAGTCAATTGGACATGAAGTGTGGTTGGAATTAATTGATATGGAATTCTAAAATGTATAAAAGCCTTTAAAAAGTGTCAGTTTTCAAAACTAGGAAAATCATGTTGAATTGCCCAAAAATCCTAAGCTAATGAATGCAAAGTTAATTTTTAGCCTGAATGGCCCAAAGGCCTTCATTTTTATTGATTTTTGATAACCCCCCTTTCAAGGGATGAGGGGGAACCCTTATAAGGTCTATATGGTTAGAGATTACATGGAACATAGGCTTAGGAGATTACATGACCCGAAGGCCTTAGGGTATTCAACCGGACTATCTACAAGGAATTTCCCCTCCACATCATCTGCATTGTGATAGTACATCTCCACCATCACATGGACCTCTATCTAGGCTTCCCGTACAAGCATAGACTGGTCCCGATGGCATATCCATACCCTCTCATTCTGACAAATCCATTTGGTTTTGCTATGGTGAGTGCACTTGCTCCGAATCCTCCCCTAGGTATGCTCCTTTTCAGTAGTGTCTGTCTGGGGCAACTGCATTGATCACGTGGCCCAAAGGCGTTGATATGACCCAAAGGCCTTAATGGTGGCCTGAAATCCTTATTGGCCCGGATGCCTGGGTGGCCCAAACGCCTAAAGGACTCCAAGCCCAAATCAATGGCCCAAGGTGAATAGTTATGGCTGCTATAGTACTAAACATTACCTGCTACATTGACTACTACAATTCCCGCTACAGTAACCACATAGTCTTGCTGCAGTGCCTGGGATGAGTCTCATGGGCATGTAGAGTTAATTTTGAAATGTAGGAACCCATGACAATTCATTCTGAATTTTAAATTTCCCTTTATGGCTGTAAAATATTTTTTAATGTTTTAAAGAACTAAAACATGAATAGAATGGTCATAACCCTATAAAATGACATTATATTAATGTGAAATCATGGGAAAACCACCACTGTGTTGTTTTTAAAATATATTACTTGCTCTGATATCTATTTTTTAAAAAACAAATTTTATTTAAATTTCAAGCACAACACACATCACTTTAATAGTAAATTAGAATATATACTAATTCCGTTTCAATTTCAACCATTTATTATTATATTAAATAGAAATGTTAATGAATCAAAGTGTTTTTAATTATATATTAAATATTTTATGTTAAAATTTATTTTTTTTGATTAAAAAAATAACAAATTTTATGTGAATCATTCTGAATAAATTATATATCTTTTTTATTTCACATTTCATTTCTTAAATGATCTTGTTTTCATTGTAGGTGATAGAATCCAACAACAGACAAGAGGTTGACCATTCTGACCCATGAAAATCTTCAGAAGGCGGTTTTGAGGGTTCTTAGTTTATGTGCTAATTTAAACTTTTATCAATTATTCTACTATAATTCTGACTTTTTGTGTGTGGTTTTAATTTTTTTTCATTATAGTTAGTGAGATGACATGGTCAGTTTTAGTTGGTGACTTTATGTGTAGGAAGACTGATGCAGTAGAGGTCTTAAAATGGATTTATATTAGGAGTTAGTTGTTTCGAGACATAATCTATATGTATATTTATAGATGTGTGGGTTAACTTAGATTGACCTTATGGCGAATGTATGTTGGTATGTTTGATATATTTATGATGTATTTATCATATATTTACGTTTTAGTTTATTATATGTTAGTTTTATTATATTTATAGATTCTTCTAAATTTTTTTAAAGGAATATAATTTAGTGTATGTTTTATGTAATCGCCACTAAATACATTGAATAAAAATGTTTAGTGGTGGTTATTATTAACCACAACTAATAGGTTCCACAATAGTTTCTTTCAATTTATTTATATTTTCCTAGGTTATATTTTTAATTAAAATAGCCACAACTAGATAAACAAAATATTCCACTAAATTATAAAAAGAAAACTCCTAATAGAACCACTGCGAAATTATAAAGACAACCACAAAAGAACTAGTAACCATGAAATAGATGATTGTTTTAATAACCACAATTAAACAATGAGGATGTAGTTTAAACTGCATCTAGTTTACAAATAAACCTCATCTATGTACCATTTTTTATAGTGTCGCTTTCTATTTTCATACTTCAAAATTCGAAGGGGTTTCCTCTTTAGTGAATAACTATGCAATATTAGATTAGGATACCTTTCCCCCCTAAATCATGGGTAAATCCATCTTTATTTCTTACTTCCTTCTCCTCTTTTCTTTTCATTGAATTTGGTGGTGTGTGTTTAGGGATTTTATATTTGTATTACTATAGAGAATGAAAAAACCAATACAAATGTTTGGAAATTTTCTTAAGATGAATAAAATTAGTCTGGAAGAGTTTTAATTAAATAATTAGAGCCCAATTCATAATTTGTTTAATATCATTGTATGGTAATGATTTTATGTTTTGTATGCGAGTAAATTAATTTATATACATGATATGAAGTAAATATTATATTATCAAAATAAATATTTTGATAATTATTGATGAATAACTTGTTATTATTGGTTTAATAAATATTTTTTAATGCCATATTTATTATAGGGAACATTGAAACCATATTTTAGTCTTGGTGAGTGACATGTTTATTTATTGATTGATATTAGGGCAATGTAAAATGGAATTGGAAGTATTTTAATTTAAATTTCACCTAAGGACCACATACATTAGGATAAATGGTTCCTTCATGTGTTTATCAAATTGGTTAGTCTTTTTTATCCATGTTAATAGTTATTGTGGTGTTTATTCCAACGTTATATTTTTTTTATAATTTATTAAGTTTTTTAAAATATTAAACTGTTTGATTTTCATTAATTTTATTTTAAATGAGGAGTTCTTAAATAAAATTTTCCCTTAAATAATAACTTCAGTAAGTTTTTTTAAAATTCGGATGGGTGGTTTTATTAATTTACAAAAATGTAAAAGAAAATTGTTTTTAAATGAGGTGTCATGTTCTGATTAACCTTTATCGATTAAATATAGATTTTTGGATTTAAAATGGAATTAGTCTCCTATTTTAATCAAAATTAGTTTAATTCAAAAATATTATTTTTCTCAACTAGGACATATAAATATTAATTTTCCCTTAATTCTTTATTTTCTCAACTAGGCTATGAAAATGAAAATGCGGTTATAAGAAAAAGGGTTTTTGATGATTGTGTTGAGACTCCATTTTTTGGTAAATAAAGAAAAAATGAGATTGATATATGTTATATTTATTTATTTTTTGTTTTTTTGTAATATTTTTTTGATTTTAGAATTGTACTATACTTTTGGAAATATGTGTATTCTATTTAGAGGGAGACCTTTTTTTATTATGTAATTTATATGTTTTTTGGGTGTATTGAATAATTTTATGTCATTGAGGTATTCATTAATTCCATTGAGTGAAATGATGTATTTATATTCCAATTGGGATGTAAAAATGGGATTTTGCTTTGGTTGGTTGACCAATTGACCAGTTTTATGATTATTGGATAACTTTTAGTAATATCAATCATGGGAATTAAAAAAAATTAGTATGGTTTGTTAGGTAATATTTGTATTTTTTAAAAGTAATTAATAATTTATTTTAGGATTATTGAGGTGTTTGAGGAAATATTTTATATTTTTTGGTTGAATTATAAAAATTGTCCATTAATATGGTATTTTACTCTTGCTGAATGATTTCAATTATTATAGAAAAATTAACCTTCAGTGTTTGCAAGATGTGATGGTTTGAAAAAAGTTGGAATTATATTATAATGGTTTTTGAAATAATAATTTCATATCATTCAAGTAAACCATATGAGGTTTTGTATATTTTGTTTTAGTTTTTTATGGTAATGGTATATGCTTCATATACCATGTCAAGAAACTATGGAACTCCCCATATTTAGTTATATCAAATTATTTTTATACATATGATCTTATAGATTGGTTGTAAGATTCCATGATAATGGTATATGATTTTAAATTCAACATATGGGCTAAATGTTCTTAAATTCGAAAAATATATTGGTTTCATGGATGACTGAGTGAGATGAGACCGTGCAATTAAATTTGGGTGGTTCCTTTTTGGGTGGAGTGTTTTTGAAATGAGCTAACCAATTGTGCAACCTCATATAATAGAAGTTAGGAAGAGTATTACAGCCCAATCCCACCTTCAAAAGGCTATGGGATGGTGAATAGTATAACAAAAGCATAACATACATGAGCATAATTATCCCATGATCCTCTAATGGAGCCATATATATCGAAATCATACATAAATCTAATAATAAAAAAAATGAAATAAAACAACTATAGAATAGAATTCATATGAAATATTCTAATCCAATAACAATTCTATAGGTGTAACTAGGGAAATAAATGAATGTTCAGTAACTCAATATCAAAAGGTAAAAATGATACCAAAATAGAAAAATGACTCATCCTCAAATAAAAACTCTTAACATAAGTATCGATAGACACAATCTTATCTAAGCACCATCTCCTACAGTAACCAGCTTCACAAAATCCATGCCCTCTATGATCATCCCCAAACGACTAATAATTTTTATAAAACATAAAATATTTGGGTGGAACTGGTATAAAGGTGTGAGTATAAAAATAGCCAATTGGACACCATGAAATAAAATGAAGGATTTAACAACTGATCAATTCAAAAATAGAGGCAAATAACAGAATCCCAGATGCATATAATACATAATGATTATGAAAATCAAGGAAATAATTAATTTGGAATGACATAGTCTAGATTTATAAATATCATATTACGCTTTAAGACTAAAATACTCAATACAATGTAGGATACATTGTATCAAAAAATAAATATTCCTAAAAACAAAATACTTTCTTGAGAGTAGAGGAAGAGAGAAACCATAAAGGGTGGCTGCACTCAATGTTGTAAAGACCTAATAACCAAATATCATTTTCCTCCTTTGATAGGTAAAGATTAAAAAAACCTCACCCATATAATGAAATTGAAACCCCAAACCTCTGAATCATTTTTATTGGGTATAACAAATAGTAGAACTCACACTCTTGATAATTCAAAAACTATGTAAACCATTTACACACTATAAACAATTCTAGCCCAATATGTGGGCTATCAATCTATATATGATATAGAACAAAAACTAATAGGACCACCCAAAAGAACACTCCACTCTAATAAAATCATATCAAATGACTATGTGTAATCGAGGACCCTCACCCCATGAGGAATTCATAAAAAACATGGGGTGTATTGATCCCCACATATAATGGACATGAAACCCACCTTGTAGGGGAGTTCACTAATCCATCAAAAAAAATTAAAAATATTTTACTATCAATATTATAACAATATTGGGGGATTATTGAAATATATAACTAACATTGAGGACCCACAACCCTACCCATGAGGAAGTATAAAAACCATAAATATATAAAAAGACCACCCGTCACTAAATATGGAAACACTAAGGGAGTTCCTAACCTTAAATTGACACTTCTCCATACATTTTAATCACTAGAGACTATGATTTGGTGAAAGGATAACATAGAGTTTACTTCTAGGTAGAGGTTCACCTTCTGTTACTCCTAAAATATTACCATGTGCATAAAACTAGATGTTGTTTTTTTATCTTAATTCTATTTGTGAAATTAAAATATTTGGTACATAGGAAACCAATGAATACCATTTTACTTCTCATAAATATTGGTATGAATCCCACCCTATAGATATATAGATAATAACCTAAAAATATGAGCTCCAAATCATCATAAATTTATTCTTTTAGAATTGTATCCCATTATAAAACATGAATTTTAGAAAACTCACCAGAACAAAAACACTTGTAATTTCTAGTTATATAAAACAAAACTTTCTCAATAAATATATAGTTGGAGGCCTATGCATTTTCATAGTAGTAGCGATCAAGGGAGTTCATGAACCCATGCATGGTATATAGAACCCATGCTGCAGATGAATGAGGGATACTAAACTCTATAAAAACTATATATAGGGTTGAAATTATTTTTACTCAAAACCTCACTAGGGGAATATTGAATCACGTATATTCTTTGATTGTCTCACTCAAACCTAGTCACTGGACCTATTGAGTTAATGAACTAAATCTACATAAAATGCATTGAAAATGAAAAATCAATGGTAAAAATTATTACACCGTTGAATTCTATATGAAAAGTTATTAAGATAGGGTATTATATTGTTTGATTCTTGAATCATGTATAAAAGTGCGATCTTTCCTAAAATTATTAGCATTGGGCCATTTAGAATCTCCTAAGGTGCACTGCATGGTGTTGTGAGAAATGAGAAACACCCTTGGGTGTGCATGGAAAACAAATACAAAAGGAAACTGACAGGTGCATGGAAGCATGAATGACTTACCTTTCATCAAGTGGTTTAGAACAGATTGGAACCAACATGTAGTTTCTCTACCCCACTTGGATGATCATCCATTCTAACCCAGAGAGGGTGGTTTCATAGGTACTGACTTATGTAACACCCCAAAATTCAAAAATAAGGACATTGTATTTGATAGGATGTATGGAACACAACCCCAAGTGCATAAGGGAAAATAATATAATGGGACATTAAAATATATTTACTATTTTAAAGAGATTGAATCTATTATATATATTTAAATTCAAGAAACATTGATTTTATCTTTATTTTTACACAATGATTTTATATGATGGATTGCATTGCACCTATAACTGGATTTTACTAATTACTATTAATATTATTATTTAAAAAAATTATCTCCTAGATATTAAATTTTCATTTATAATTTTTTACATTTTTACAACATATTTTAAAGGCATATGATAAGAACACACCAAATGTTATGCATAAAACATATATTTTTGTAAAGTAATTTTTGTCACCTTTTAATGAGGTACTAGTTTAGAAACATTTATTCCAATTTTATAAATTTTATTTGTAAAATTAAACATCATTTTTGAAATTGAAATGTCAAAATTATGTTTTGGTGATGTTTTTGGTATTTTTATGAGAAGTTTCATAATTTGATGAATAGAATAAATACATAATTTTAATTAAAATCTTATTTTTATCTATTTTATATATAAGGTTAAATTTAAATATAATTTTGTTTAAATTCAAATTATTTATATTATACATAATTTATTAAAATTTGTTTCATTGTCATAAATTTCACATTGAAATTGGATATAAAAACATCATAATCTTTTGAATAGTTTTACTTTTAAAACCCACTTTCTCATCCCGTGTATGAGATTAAATTTAAATTAATATCTACCACTTCTATAATAAGAAGTTTGAAAAAATTTCTATATCAGGAATCCTAATAATTTTTAATTTATATTAAGTTAAACTCAGTTTTTTCAAAAAAATACTTCTGAATGCGTTTAAAATTAATTACAGATATTAAGGTAAAAATAAGCTTAGCAAAGGACTAAACATCAAACTTAAGGAACAAATGACCTAAAAACATACCCAAAACCAATTTCATGGACATATTTCTAACATATCCTCCCTTTTCTATGATTTTATTCATTATTTGAGGCACATGATATTAAGGAGGCTTCTCAATAGTGTTTTCCTTTTTATATTTACAATAATTACACTCATCCTCAACTATAAAAGGCCACTCACACCACATCACTTATTAAAACATATCAAGTAATTTGGATCTTCAAATCCATTAAAAAATATCTCCCGAAAATTAATTACCTAATCCTAGAATATTCACTATAGTTATAAATCAAACAAAGTAAGTATTTTGGCATAAACCAAAAGGAGTTACCCAAATGAGATGTAATGTTCATCAACAAACACTTTTATTTTATTTTTTATTCTACACTCCATAAATTATTTATATATAAATATTATATAATAAACTCAGTATAATCAAAATAATGATATTTTTTATTCTAATTGTATGACCTAAACAAACACACACTTCCATCAAATGGGACACACAATCATGACTCATGTGTACAGTGAATTACCGCCTCACGAACTGATGTCATTCATCCTTCCATTACTACCTTTCATGGTTGAGAAAAATGATTTATATATTTTTAATATATGATATATATAATATTTATTATTCATTTGTGCTTCATAAATTTTTATATAACACAGACATTCGTGCTTTCCATTTTGTGGGAATATGATAACCTCATTTGTGGATGTGTTGATTACAGCCTCCTCAATGCGATGTTACTCGTTCATGTGTTACATGGAATGTATTAATGATGGTTTTAATTAATATATTTGATAAATATGAAATTAAAATTATACTTTAATTATAATATACTTATATATTATTTAATTTTATTTATATTAATATGACAATAAAATGGAAGCAGTGTTAATGCATACGTATGACCTACCGTCTCCATGAATTAGTTTCCTATATCTAAACATTATGCATTTCTCTAAATAAATATATAATTATGATATAAATCATGGTTTAAATTTTATTAGGTGATGAAATAATGATCTAAGAAATAGAAATTAAAATTTTCAAATCAAGACATACTAGAAAAACTAGGCAATTACCATTTGAAATAGTGAAAATAATGAAATATTATTAACCAATGTGTAATAAGATAATTTAGGAAGATAATATTTGGTAATATAAATATGAATATGGATCTCATTTCAGTTAATTAAACTATTTAAACTATTATACAATATTATAAAATATTTTCAATCAAATTGAAGTATAATGTAAGGCAATTTCTCGTCTCACTTTTATTTCTGTGAGATATATGATATATTCACCACTTATTTTTATTGTCCGGTATATATTTACAAGGAATTTATTTTATGATTATTATAATTAAATTTATTTGTATTTAAATATCAATTTTATGATCTCTATATCATGGTGTTTAGCTTTCAAACATTACCAAATCGGTAAGGGATTTTGTCTCAATTTAAATTTCATTGATACTTATTTGTTATTATGCACCAATTCACTTTAATGTGGTGTATATATTACCCATATGTCATTTAATATCATTATTAACTCACAATTAATGGTATTTGTTTGACTTTAAACTATATTATTCAAAGTGTTTTGACTTAAAAACCACCAAGTGGTAAAATTTATCTTTGAAAAATCCATTTTTATTTTTATTGTTAATTTTCTTTTGTAATATACATTCCTTAGGATAAATTTTATTGTACATCACATTTTTCTCAAATTTCCATATTCTCATGAAATGGATATTATTATTTCTTAATCTATATACCAATTTTATATATGGTGTTCACTTTGATAGTTATTTCATTTATGACGAACCAATTTTGACTTACATTAACATTAAATAACTTTTTCTAAATAATTAATACATTATACAAGAAAACAAACAAATACCTTATTAGTCTAGTGACTTTGGAAACATGGAAATGTAAACACTAGAACATGGGTGAGCAACATTATATCGCACTAGTTTCTTCAAGCCTAGCACCACTCTTAGACATATCATACAAGTAATATATCTTCATAACCTAGGGAATGAAACAAAAATATATGTGATATCAGAATCTCGGTAAGGGTAAACAAAGGATATATATAAGATTATCATGAGAATAAATTTATAAGAACATGATCATGAAAATAGAAGATCATACCCTACAAATGAAAGATCATAAACCTGAATCATGGTGTAAAGCTTTGCAGTTCATAAGACATGAATCATAAAGAAATAATAAACAGAAGACATGAAAACATAACATAGGAATAACACATAGAACTATCGAATACACATAATCATATATAATGATCTCTATAATAGTAAAGGAGTTGCTTCTAAGACCATATAAGTGAACAAAGTCCTTTTCTGAACCAAGTTCACACCCCATTCCATCCCTATATTACTAAACCATGTTCATTCCTCGTTCTAGCCCTATAATACTGAATGGTGTTCATTTCCTCTTCCATCTCTATACTATTAAACTAAGTTCATTTCCCATTCCAGCTCTGTAATACTAAACTGATATCATTTATCATTCCATAAACGTCTATCTCGTGAGATATAAATATTTACCAAATGCATTGGAGGGATATATAGGTCATAGTCATCACATAATGTTATCATACCAACATGTTCCACAAAATCATAAATAATAATATCATAAACCATGAAATTAAAATAGAATCACAAATATATAATCATATCATAACAAGTGGAAGAATATACAGGTTTCATAATCATTTCATCAAATGTATAACTCTTGAAAGATAAATTGATTTCATAATCATATAACGTATTAGAGAAAAACATATTTCATAAATATATAACCCATGAAATAGAAACATGGTTTATAAACATAAAACCCAAAAAGAGAAACGAGATTCATAAAAAACACAACATGAATCATAACCAATTCAGAGAAAGAATATGAAGGTAAAATTTAGATCATTTCCTAGAAAGTCTTAAATAACATCAACAGATGTCATCTTAGATGGAATATAATTTTAAAATATCTTTCAAAAATGTTTCCTGAGGAAAAAATCCTTTCTTCATTGAAAAATTATTTTTTATACAAATAATTATTTGAAAATTATTTTCGATGAAAATACAATGAAAACACATAGTTAAGACTTGAAATCATTTTGAAAAGTTTTTTCCTTGAAAAAAATATAAAATCAGCTAGAAAACATTTTTATAACCTTTTTCCTTGAAAACTGATAAAATAATATTTAAAAAATTAAAAAACCTTGTCCTTTGAAAACATATAAAATACGATTCACAAAATTTTAGAAACCATTTTGTTTTAAAATACTTTTAAAAACTATAAAGAAATATTGAAATTGTTTTGAAAAACATTTTTTTCCAAATAACTTTGAAAACTTATGAATAATGCATTAAAATATTTTAAAAATCATATTCCTTGAAAACTTATACAAAAATATTGAAAATGTTTTGAAAACCAGAATTTGAAAATAATTAAAAAAATGATTTCATAAAATAATTAACCATTTAAAAATGAAAATAAATATTCATAGAAATGATAGTAGTTAAATTTTTACATGTCATAGGAGGTAAAAAGAATATTACTTTTGCATGGTAAAAATGGTTTAAAATGCCTTATTCATAAAGAGATAATAAGATTCCTTCGAAAAAATTGGTAAAAGACAAAAAGTGAAAAAATTTATTTTAATGATTATAGGATAACCACATGATATTCTTGGAAGACCTTTTTTGAAAACATTATTTTTAAGGATCACAAATTTCCAACTAAAGAAAGGGTAGTGTTAGGCATTCTTAAAAACAATTATTAACTATATTATGTTCTAGAGAGTGGAAAAACGGTACCAATACATGAATAAATCGTTAATTATAATTGGGGAATATATTTCATGAGTTATCTTGAGGTATGACTCATAACAATTCATCAAAGGAAGCATATACATAAGCAATCTCAAAAAATGATGAGATTGTTTCAATAAACTATGACCACTTCGTAACTTTGAACCATAATCCCCATGTAAGAAAGTGAAATGACATGAATATTAATATATCATGAATTTAATATGGTTCATTTTATATATTGTCAAATGTATTATTTTCAACTCATATGAAAATATAGGTGCATAACGTGGCATGTGTCTCAATGAAGGTAAATAGAGACAAACCTATCTTACCGATTTGGTAACTTTTGAAACCTAAATCACATGAAATAAATAACATTGAATGGATAAATAAAAAACAATAATATTTTGTATAATAATCATTTAATACATCTATATATAGCATATACAACACAAAAAAAGAATAGGTGGTGAATAAAACATGTATCTCATGGAAATTAAAAGTGAGATGAAATCCACTTACATTGTGTATTGAATATTGTTGTAATCATTAAAAAAATGTATAAAAAAAATATAATAATTATAAATATTTTAAAAAATATATATTATTATATAAAATACAATATATGTTCTTGATTATGACCTTATATTTTCCTATGGTAAATAATATTATGTTAAGGTTTCACATTGGGTAATATCTGTTTTGTTATGCTTATGTGTCTAAATTTGTTATATCTTAGGTGACTATACTTATATCATGATTATAGAATTGAAACCGTGATATAAATATAATTTTTATTAATTATATTTCTATTATAATAATCTATATAATATATATTTATGAAATGGAATAGAACATTCATGGGGATGGTAAGTTGTACATACACATGAACACCATTTCTATTTTTAATATCTTATTGAAAGAAAGAATGAAAATGAAATATATGAATATATTAATAAAATTTAATTTTATTATAAATATAATGCTATATATATATCATATACCCTCACCAATCCCATCCTTAATACATTCCATGTAGTGTGGTAATGAATCACATCACTTTGAGGGGGTTGCAGTCTACACTTCCTCAAACCAAATTTTCATATTTACACTGAAAGGAAAGTATAAATATATGTGTTGTAAAAGGGAAAAATAATATTAAATAAATAATAAATATAATATATGGCATATATAAATTTATTTACCATAATAATTTCTATCATGAGATGTAGTAAAGGAATATTGAATAATCATTGTTTAGTGAGGTGGCAGTTTTCCATACACATAAAAAATATGTTCGTTACCAATTAGATGGTGGTGTGTGTAAGTGTAGGTCAAAAAATTTCCATAAAAATATACTATTATATTTAGGATACTGGTGATTTTATACAATAATGGAATAATGATATTGGAGGGGTGTAGAAATAAAATAATATAAAGGAACTTGAGAGAAGATAATACCTCTTAATAAGGTAACTCCTTTTTGTTTATGCCGAAAGGATTACTTGGATTTACTTATCCCCAGGGGAAGGATTATATAAAGAAGGTATAAATTTTTGGAATCCTATTGGGCACATCTTGTCTAAACATATCTGGTTTGGGAGGTTCGAAGACGTGGGAGAGGTGGTGACCTTTTATTGGGAAAGGATAGATCACACTTAGCATTTTTTAAAGCTAGTTAGGTGTACCCATGTTTTTACATAAAAAGTCAAAAAAAAACAAAAAAAAATCTCAATAATGGATGGAAAAGTTATGAATAATGTATATAAAATGGGTGTTTTAAAAGTTTATATATTACTTTGGGCCTTAAATTTAAGGTTCAGTCCTTAGTTAGGCTTAATATTATCTTAAATCGATGTAATTAATTTTAATTACTTTAACTAATCTTGTTGTTAAATACCTAATTTGGTATTATTAGAATCTATAAATTATGATTTTTTGAAATATGGAATCCATTTTTCCAAATTATAATCACATTATTTCAGAATTTAATTAAATATTAATCCCTTATTTGGGTCGAAAATGTGGGTTTTTAAAGGAAGAAACATTCAAAAGTTTACTATGTTTTTATATCTAATTTCATTGTCAAATAGATCTTGATGACCTAAATTTTATTAATTGATAAAAATAATATATAATTAAACTTTGAATCCAATTTAAAAAATAATTTCATCTTAAAAATAAATTAGATGATTTTTTTAATGAAAATCCAATATTTTCAATATTTATAAAAAAATTATGTTTCTCAGAAAAATACCAAAATTACACCTTAATATAACTTTTAAAATATAAATTAAAAAATAATGATTATTTTATCAAATTAAAATTCTAAATGTGTCTAAAATTAATTTAATTGTTTTTCATAGAAATACTTGAAAAGTAGTTTGTTTAAGAAAATATTATTTTTGAACATATAAGGACATTACAAAAAATTATATCGTTAATTATCAATATTATGACGACCCAGAACCAGATGCCACGTATTGGTTCCCCAATCCCAGTGGACCACATGGCCTCAAGCGAATCTTCCTGAATGCTTAAGGCTACCGACTTGCAGCGAGGGCCTAGGGTGTGTCAATGGGAAGACTATGCCCTTATTAGCAGAGTGTAGCACAATGGAAGAGATATAAATGCATAGTAAACACGAGAAGCAATATAGATAAATAGAGGAATAAAACAGATGCAACATATAAACAAGAGTAACAATAACTATGTCAACTATAACAATGATGATGTAATCTCATGTAACTAGAAAACTGGAAAGCATGGATACAAGATAATAAGAATAACATGTTCCACAAGATTAAAGAAAAAAACCAACTCCAAGAATCCAGTTATCATAGTCTGTCATCTGCTATCAAGATCCACCCTATCAGCACAAATCATGTATTGGAATCCACATGCTTCCCTATTTCGATACATGCAACCATGTAATCTACTTCTGTTAAAAAACAACACCTGGAGAGGGTGTGGGATACATCTCAGTGGGCCACCACCAATAGTGTCTATAACATCTAGCTCATGTAATGGATTATAAAATTGTGCAATTATTCATATATAATGTAAAGAAAGAATTAAAATATAAATAAATAACCAAGTACCTGCTTCAAACCTCATCTAGTGTCTGAACATCTAACCTGTTCATTAATTAATCAATTACCATTTAATGTTAATAGGACACGTGAGGCATAGCCAATACGGACATCATATCATGATAGTATAATTAGTGTAGGTCCCAAGGCATAATAAGTAACCAGACAATGATATCAAGTGAGGGAGTTCTAGGGTAAAAACCAAGGTAACGTAGACTCATGGAAATATTTCTCTATAGTACTTGAGTTTAGCTAAGGTGTAAGAGTGTAATACAAGGAGCGTAATCCAAGTCATTCCACAATAAGGGGCCTATCGAGTCCAAGGTTATTGACCAATGTAAAACAAGGCTAAGAAAAGACATGAGCCTGATGGGAATTCACCATGGCACCTACTAGTCGATGTTGTATCCAAGGAGTGTATCTGAGGTCTCCTATAATAAAGAAAGGGATCCAATGGTAGTATAACATGCATCCAAGTAATAGACAAGAATTAGAGTCTATGTGGGTATCAACCTAAGAAAACTGTATTCTTGAATCATAATGGGTTTCCTGACACCCATGTTATTCTCCTTTCAGAATCCAAGGCGATCTCGCGCCAACCCATTCCTATTTGATATTGTAATCTTGTAATAATCCAATTAGTTCAAGTATTTCCTTCCATTTGTGTGGATAGGTTAATTAGAGTTTAAACCATTGGTCCAAGACTTGTTTCATACTAGTGGGATAGTCCAAGTGGCGTTGTAACCATTTAATCATGTATTATTTAGCCATTAAGGAAAAATAAATTATTGAGGTTCACTCCTCTACCATCCATCAATATGGAAATGGGTGCTATAGACATGTAACCTATATTCAATATCTTTTGATAAGGACAAGTTATTTACATAGTATACTTTCCATTTTACATTTCATATTTCACATTTAAGAAACATATGTAAGCACTTACCTTAGGCCGGTCAATTGGTGAGCACACATGGAACATGCCATTATGCAATTATCATCAGCAAAAGTCCATTTATTATTAGGAGAATCACCTTTAGAAAGGTTAAGTAGTGGCACACATGATTGGTGGCTCAAATGTGCCGAAACACTAAAAACCCAATTATGTCATTACCTTCGACATGAGGAGGATTGATTTGTGGGTGAAAGCACAGACAACTAATCATATATTTGGAAAGGGCATAAACATATGATTCTAATGAGTATAATCATGTGTTGTTAATTTGTGAAACAATTTCCAATGAAACTGGTGGGACCCACATGAATATCCCAAAATCAAAGAACATTAGGGATGAACTATAGACCACCCCCTCATGATTGTACGACTCTCCTCCTTCGGTATGGGGCCTTGATTTCCCTCGAATTAGAGTATATCTAAGAAAAGGTAAAAAACGATCACATGGAGATATCTAAGTGGAGAGTGAAAGGGAAGAAGTATGGCTATAGAGGACTCGAGTAGATACCATTTTTCATCCAATGTGATAAATAGAAGCTCGACCGGGTTCTGGATAAAGAAGATCTATTGATTCCAAAATTTGATCTTCAAAAAACCAAAAAATGAGGCATAATTAGTTCAATCCCTCATACACTCATATTAGAGAGGAAGTTAAAGAATTAATAGATCATTAAGGGAATTTGGGTCATTTTACACATGTTTTTAGACTATGCACGGTTTGACCGCACCGTTTGTCAAACCGTGCACAAATCCTGCAAGATGGTTCTTCTTACCAAGGTAAATGGGGTGTTCACATGGTTAGGACACATGGCTGTGCCAAAACCTTGCGAGGTGCCACTGTCCAAAAAAACACAAACCACATGGTTATGAAAACTATGCACATACCATGTTAAAACCATGTGACATGGCCTATTTTCCCAAAAATAGGTGTTTCGAGCCCCAAACAAGCCTTGGAAACCCTCAGAACCGTTTCTAACTTTTTAGGAATCTATATTAGGTCCACAGTAATGATTTAGAACAAATATTAAAGGATCCACTTGAGTGAAAAAACGGGTTCTTATAGTCTTCCCCCATTAAAATAAATCGCCCCAAGTTCCCCTTCCAAGGGTAAGGAAACACTTTCTAAGAACAACTCTGGCTATTGAGCATGTACATTGGCTTCCCTCTCCCATGTCTGATCTTGTACTTGACCATGCTTCCAAAGCACCCATACAAGAGGGACAAACATGGCTCAGAGATCCTTTTTGATTTGGTCAATAATGGGTACTGGATACTCCTAAAAGGTAGCATCAACATCTGACTCAACTTCCTCGAGATCAATGGAATGAGTTGAGTCTTCTTGATATTGGCATAGCTGTGAGACAGGAAATACGTCTTTCATGAAAAAAATACCTATGAGGTATTAGAAACCAATAAGATACCAAGCTAACTCTCTCAAGAATCTCAAATGGCCCGATGAAACGAGGCGATATCTTACCATACTTCTGCAAATTTCTATGCTCAAGTCTGGGTGATACCCAAAGAAAAACATGATCCCCAACCTCAAACTCAAGAGGTCTTCTATGGTGATAAGCATAAGATTTCTGTATAGACTAAGAAGTATTCATACACTTCCAGATTAGCTAGACTAGTTCTAAAGTTTCCTGAACAAGACGAGGACCTAGTATGGCTGCCTCACACTCTATTAGCTTGCACACAGGTGAATGGAATGAGCTACCATATAAGGCCTCAAAAGGAGCCATCTTAATCATCTCCTAGAAACTATTATTATAGGATAAATTGATTGAAGGGATATACTTATCTAATGAACCACCGAATCAGGTATGCATGATCAGAGCGTATACTCTAAAACATGAATTGTCAGTTCCAATTTCCCATCGTTCTATGGGCGAAAAGCTGTTCTTATAAGCACCTAAGTTCCCATAGCTTTCTGAAAACTCTACTAAAACCGTGAAGTGAAACGAGCATATTTATCTGAAACGATAGTACATGGAACCCCGTGTAGTCATACGATCTCACAGACATATAGTCTTCCCATCTCATCAACTAAGAAAGTATCCTAAATAGGAATTAAGTAGGATGATTTCATTAGTCAGTCAATGAAAACCTAGATAACATTGCTACCTCTCATCGACCTAGGTAATCCGACTAAAAATCCATAGAAACATATTCCCATTTCCATTCTGGGACTGGAAGTGGTTGTAATAAGCCTGAAAGTCTCTGGTGCTCCACCTTCACCTACTGATAGTTCCAATACTTAGGGATGAAGCCTACAATCTGATGTTTCATCCGAGGCCACAAACACCAGAGTCACATAAAGTTATACATCTTTGAGATGTCTGGATGAACAACCCACTAGGAAGTGTGGGACTATTTCATCAAATCCTCTCTCACATCTACAGAAACCCATATATGTGCACATTGATGTAGGATGTCATCTCTGTCCACAGACCAATCTGTTGGTGCGTTATCTCCTAATATACTCTCACGGAGAACCAAATCTTCAGGATCTGATAATTACCTACTCTTAACCTTCTCAAAGAGGGAAGAGGTAACTATTAAGGCTAAGAGGTAAGACTTCTCATGACAGTCGTGAAAATATAGATGTTGTTTAGAAAAGAGGGATATCAACTTCGATTCATCACTAGCTTCTTATATGGTCTACATTTGAGTTTTTCGACTTAGTTCATCCATAACCACATTGCATTTTCAAGGAATATAGGCAAGCTCAAAATCAAAGGATTGTAGATATTTGACCCATATTCAAATTTGGAGGTTCATATCATGCTCAGAAAAGATAAACTTGAGGATTTTGTGATCTGTATACCCCACAAAGTGCTCACCCATGAGAAAGTGTCTCCAGAAATGAAAGGCATGGAAAATAGTTGCTAGATCGAGGTCGTGTGTCGGGTAATTTCTCTCGTGTGGCCTCAACTTCTAAGACCTGTACGCAACAACATTGTCTTCCTGTATCAAAATTCTTCCTAGTCCAAATCCTGGTGCATCATAGAATGCAATATAACCTTTAACAGGTTCTGGAAGAATCCGAATAGGTGTAGAGACAGGAGTCCCTTTAAGCCCCTGGAAGGATTTGTCGCATTCTTCAGACCATAGTAACTTAACACCCTTCTTTGTAATCACAGTAAGAGATGAATGACGATGTGATAAGTCCTTTTTGAAACACATATAATATCTAACGATCCTTAAGAAACTCATGAGATCAAACACGTTCGAAGGATGTGCATAAGAGAAAACAACACTAACATTTCTTGGGTTAATAGATACTCATGATTCTGAAATAATATGGCCCAAAACGTGTGCTTTGTCGGTCTATAAGTTACATTTTACAAGCTTTGCATACAGATGATGCTCTCTCAGTGTACTCAGAATGATCTCAAGATGTTTTTCATGGTCTTTACAATTGTGAGAATACACCAAGATGTCATCCAAAAAGACCATGAAAAAAGAGTCCAAATATGGATGGAAAACCCTATTATTTGTAGCCAAGAAAACTAAAGGCACGTTCATAAGACCGAATGTAAAAACAAGATACTCATACAAACCGTATCTGCTATGGAAATCATTATGAGGTATGTATGATTGTATGACTCGCACATGAAGATAACCTGATCTCCTGTCGATCTTAGAGAACACCTTTTCTCATCGGAGCTAGTCAAAGAGACCATCTATTTGAGGAAGTGGATACCATTTCTAGACCATAATCTGGTTCAAACTTCTGTAATCCACACATAAACGAAGAGTTCCATCCTCCTTCTTAGAAAAATTCACGAGTGAACCCCAAGAGAATATAATAGGACGTAGAAAGCCTTTGGACTCTAAGTCCTCTATTATCCACTTGAGCTCTTGAAGCTTAGTAGGTGCTACCCTGTACGAAGGAATGGACACTAGAGATTCTCCAGAAAAATCTCAATTGTAAACTATACCTCTCTCTAATGAGGTAATCTAGAAAATTCATCAGGTAAGACTTCCCTAAAATAATAAACCACTAGAGGGAAATCAGTTTGAATAAAACCCTAATCATCCATAAACATATTTTCAATCTGGGCAGTCCCTCCACCTAGACCATGATGCTTCGGTCCCACTCCCCTAGCCAGAACATCCCACTATCCATTAAAAAGATAACTACTTCCATCTGGTGATGTAAAACAAACCCTTTAACGATAACAGTCTACAAAGGCATGATAGTGGAGTAACTAGTTCATCTTGAAATTGACATCTAATCCTCTCTTCTTGAGAAAAATGAGATTTCACCAGAATAGGTAACTGCCATCCTCAAGGGGGCAGTCCCTGCACATGCGTATGCCCTCTGTCTGTATTCCCAATGGCGTATTGAGGTTCATTACACCCTAGTGATATTGAATCTATAGTATGAGACTTTACACAATAGATAGAGAAATAAAAGAGTTTGAAAAACCTATATCAAATAAAGAAGAGACAATAGTAGAGGCTACAAGAATAGTACCTCATACTATAGATAGTCCCATAGCATGCTCCTTGGGTATTGGCTGTAATTCATGCAACTGACATGATCCACGACCCTGTGCAACAGATGGACTACCATGATCACAACTTCTCTGCTGGCGCTGCTTGTGATAATGGATCAGACTACCAAGGCCATGACCTCCTCCTCGGCCATACCTACCGGTGCTACTCCAACTCCCCTCCTGATGTAGCATAAAAGAACATTCTCCTAAAGGTGTAGCTAAATTTGAGCCTTTTCCACTCGAATATGGTGGAAAGGTCCTAAAAAAGTGTTGAAGATAACCCATATGGACATAAGCTCGACACTCCATAGGGTCTCTATCACACTAGGGATTCTTATGCCCTGGTTTTCCACACTTATGACACACTACAGATCTATCAAATGGGATACTCTTTCTGCCACTTCCCTGATGATAATCCTTAAGGGAATATTTTCTTCTCCAGAAGAACTACTAGCCTAATGCGACACTGATCCTTTAAACCCAGTACTCATTCCAGTCCTTAGGTTATGCTTAGTGATAAGGGCATAATCAAATATTGCAGAGATGTTAGGAAGGTGAAATACATTCACCTGAGTTCAGATGGAGTACTGGATCCCATCCCCAAAACATATGGCACACAAAATCTCATCACCAGATAAAAGTGGTGAAAAGCATTGTAAATTGGTGAAACATGATGAATATTCCATAACAGACTTAGAACCATGATCAAGATGTATGAACTCTCTAGCTCTATCAGATCTCAATGAATGGGAATGAACTGATCATAGAAGGAAGTCTGGAAGTCAACCCATAACATGCCCTGATGACGATCGGCCTGGGTAACCATATCCCACCAACGCTTGGCTGAATCCCAAAGCATGTATGTTGTAGGATTGAATATCCACTTTGGAGGTGTTTCTAGATGCTGAAAGATAGATAGCAAGGACTCTATCCCATACTCAGCAGCCTGAGAACCACCATCCCTTGAAAAAGTAGGAGGAAGCAGCTGCTGGAACTCGCAGGTCATATCAGACATCGTAGATGAAACCTTTGGAGCACCAATCATGGATTACATCATACATAATAAACTATCATGTACTTCGGAATCAGTTCCCAAATTAGGTACAATATGCAGTGCCTCAAGTGGAACTCCTGGAAGTAAGACTGGTAGCTTAGGGCCCATCATGTTGGGAGCATGGTCATCTCCACCCTCCTAGAGAGCAAAACGAGGACGTCGTGGAAGCATTAGTCTAAAAATGCCAAGAAATCACCTTATAAAAAGATTAGAATCAAGGATATGTCATCACTAATGGAAGATGAATGTACTAAAACTCACTAGCCAAGTCATACCACCCAAACTACCCTCTTATACGACTAGGTATTTGTAAGTGCTCAAGTATAAGTTTCATGTCATTTTGCAGTTAATTCTTAGGTTTACTCCTTTACCATTAATAAACCAAAAAAGAAGGGATAAGGATGTGAAACCAATTAATTTTTGAATTTAGGATTCACTTTATGATGGATATTTATATCTGATAAATCAGTTCCCATACACCTATCACTTATAGAATAATGGATTGACTTGGTAAATTACTCATTCTAATCCATGAGGGCCCATAAACCTAATTAATTGAGACATGAAATCACTCCATTGAAGAAAAATTAATACAAGTATAAGAAACTATCACAATATCACTCAATAATAACAGGCATATCAACCAATTCAAGGTAGTGAAATATACATATATGGCACGGAAATATGCATGACATGTGAATTCAAGTTTCCTATAATGATGAATGTAGCAATAATCCTTTCCCTCATATCATTGGGATAAGGAGGAAATAAATTCCCAAAGAGTAATAATAAAAATATCACACAACATGTGAGTCACCTAATGGTGAAATAATATCAACTGTAATAGGAAAAATAGAACAATAATTTGATTATGGGTAACATGGATTTTACCTCAAACATGGGTTCACGATGCCCAAGCACAGATTATGACAAAGTCTCAAGAATTACTATTATCCAATATATCATGTCCAAAGAGTCATGAAAGAAAAGAAACCACCTCTGATACCACTTTGTGACGAATCGGACCCGGATTCCACTTAATTGTGCCCCGAGCTTGGTGGGCCACATGGTCTCAAGCCCATCTTCCCAAATGCCAGAGGCTGTCAACAAGTAGCGAGGGCCAAGGTTATGTCCTTGGGAAGACTATTCCTTCAATAGAAGTGTGTTTCACATCGTAATAGATATAAATGAATTGTAAATAGAAGAAGAAATATAGATAAATAGAGGAAGCAAACTGATGCAATAGATAAACAAAAACAACAACAACTATATCAAATGGGATAGTGATGATGTAATGTCACGTCACTAAAAAAACTAGAAACCATGGATACAAGACAATAATCATAACATGTTCCACAAGGTAAAAGAAAAAAAGTATACTCCAATCATCCTGAGATCCAACTTGGTCATCTACAATCAAGCTCCACCCTATCAGCACAAATCAAGTATTGGAAGTTTCATGCATCCCTTTTTCGACACTTGTAACCATGTAATATACTCTGAGTAAAAAATGGAACCCATAGAGGGTGTGAGATAAATCTCAGTGGTCCACCACCAATGGTGTCTATAACTTTCGGCCCGTATGTATGCATGCACATATAAAGTAAAGCATGCAGTACAATATAACTAAATAACCATGTACTTGCTTCTGCCCTCGACTGGTGTATGAACATGTAACCAGTTTGATAATTAATAAATTACCATTTAATATTAATAGTTCAGGTGAGGCATAGCCAAAACTAACATCATCTTATGATATTATAGGTATTGAATGTCCCAAGACGTAACAAGGCAACGAGACAATGATATCTTGTGAGGATGTTCCAAGGTGAAAACCAAGCTAACATAGACTCATGGAAGGCTAACTCTGTAGTATCTAAGTCTAGCTAAGGGGTAAGAGTGTAATCCAAGGAGTGTAATCCAAGGTACTCCATAATAAGACACCTACTTATTCCAAGGTGATCGACCAAGGTAAATGGGGCTGAGCAAAGACAAGGGATCAACGTGCTTTCACAATGGCACCTACTTGTCGATACTAGATCCAAGGAGAGTATCTGAGGTATCCTAAAATAATGAAATCTTCCCAATAGTAGTATACCAGGCATACAAGTAATAGACAAGAACTGGATTCTAGGTGGATATTAACCTAAGAAAAATGTATCCTTGAATCGGAATGGGGTTCTTGAGACCAAAGGTATTCTCCTCTCAGAATCCAAGGTGAGCTCGAATCAGTCCATTCCTATTTGTAATATTTTAATAATTTGTTTGGTTCATGTCTTGCATTCCATTAGTGTGGATAGGTTATGTAGAGTTGAAATCATTGGTCTAATCCTTTTCCTACATTTGTGTGGATAGTCCAAGTAGTGTTACAACTATTTAATCAGGTAATATTTATCCATTAAGGCATAATCAAATTTTGAGGATAAATCTACTACCTTCCATCAACATGAAAAGGTGTTCTATAGACATGTAACCTATAATAAATATCTTTGGATAAGGTCATGTTATATACTTAGTATACTTTCCATTTTACATTTCATATTTCACATTTAAGAAATATTTGTAAGCACTTACCTTAGGCGGGTCAAGTGGTGGGAAGACATGGTACATGCCACTATGAAATTATCATTAAAAACAAGCCATTTATTATAATGAGACTCACCTTTAGAAATTTCAAGTAAAGGTACACCCGAATGGTTTCTCAAACATGTTGAAACACTAAAACCCAAATTATGGCATAACCTCCAACATGTGACGGATTGAGTTGTGGGTGAAACCACTAACAACTAATCACATGTTTGGAAAGATCACAACCATATTGTTATAATGAGTATAATAATATAATTTCAATATAATAAATGGTTTACATAGAAACTGGTGGGCCCCACATGAATATCCCAAAATCAGCGAACTTTAGGGCTGAGTTATAGACCACCCACCATAATGTTGTACGACTTTCCTCCTCTGGTATTAGCCCCTGATTTTCCTCGAATTAGAGTAGAACTAAGAAAAGGTTAAAATTTTCACATGGTGATATCTGGGTGGAGAGTGAAAGAGGAGAAATATGGCTAAAGGAGACTCGAGTATTTATCGTTGCACATCCAATGTGACAAACGGAAGCTCGATCAGAAGTCGGATGAATAAGATCTCTTGATTCGAAGAATTTATCTTTAAAACCCCCAAATTTAAGAGAGAATTAAATAAATCCTACATAAATATAGATTAGGGAGGAAGGGGAGGTATTAATATATCATTAAGGGAATTTTGGTCATTTTACACATGTTTTTCTCTTACACGCGGTTTGGCCGCACAGTTTTTTGATCCTTGCACAAACCGTGCAATATGGTTCTACATACCTGGGAAAATGGGTGTTCACATAGTAAGGATGCATGGCCATGAAAAAACCATGGGAGATGCCACTATCAGAAAAAACACAAACTGCATGGTTAGGCGAACCATGCCCAAAATATGCACAAACCATGTAAATACCATGCAACTTGTAATGTTTACCTAAAAGAGGTGTTTCGAGCTCCAAACATACCCTAAACACCCTCAAAAACATTTATACCTCTTTAGGAATATATATTAGGTCCAAAGTAAAGATTTAGAACAAACACTAAAGGATCCATACCTAAGTTAAAAAATGGGTTCTTAAAAATATGTTTTATTTATATAAAATCATTACAAAAAATATTTGAAAAGTAGTTAGTACTATTCATATTACAATGTTTAATAACAAGTTTATAATTATATCATTTAAATAATTATAATAATAAAATGTTGTTTTATAGAAGCATAAGTGTTGTGTGTAACATACAACAAGTCATTGTTCTGTGTAATATACGCCATGTAGATGTTCCATGTAATATACACCAATTCCATGCCATGAGAACAGAATATTTTACATAGTTCATTGCAAGATATTAATAAAAATTTAATTTATTCCAATAAAGGTCCATAAAAACTTGAGGTGTTACATTCTACCCCCTTAAAATGAATGTCACCCTTGATATTTTTCTATTTTATCTTAGGTTTAATATGTGAAAGTTTCATTCATAGAAAACCACATAATAAAAATGGATACTAAAACCTCCCTTAAAAAGGGAATGTTGGAAGCATAATGGTTTCCGAAAGTAACATATAACTAGGATTACACATAGGAAAACACAAGTTAGGATTGAATATTTGAAGTGGTAGAAAATCATAAATATTTATAGGGAGTGATTGAGGTCATCAATCACCAAAAATTTAATAATGAAATAAAAGTTTAGGACCTCAAATTCATAAATCTTTGATGATTTGAAAGGTCATAGGTTAAAAAAAAATTATGTTTTTAGGATACAAAATTTTCTTTTGATCATTATCCTGACATTGAGTAATTATTTTATCGACCAATAATAAAAATAAATATACTTACTTTATATATTTCTATAAACAACATTTATTTATTTGGTTATGATTTTAACTAATTTCTAAATCATCCATTACTTCAAGAAATGGATTTCTGAAATTTTAATTTGATGCCTGAAGCACTAAAATATGATATTAGCATATCTTAGGGCCCATAAAATAATGAAAATTATAACTATCTATCAATAATGATTATTAAAATAAATATGGTTAATATGTTAATATCTAAACATAAAATGTAACACTACCATTTCATAATAACTAATTATTCATAAAAAATAATTATACATTAACACGAACATCACAAAGGACAGTGGTAGGCATAAAACCCTTATTTTCCTTCAGTCATGGGTTCAAGACCCATGACCTTTTCGGACATGGATGGTTTCCATGTGAAATATGTTATGACATTTTCAAAAACCATGATAATATATTTTCGAAAATAAATAATATTTACATACCTAAAACAAGGTTAATCACTAAATAGCCTTTTTAACCATGGTTTTCAATACAAACTAGGTGCAGAAATACTTCCTCAGAAGATTAAATTAAAATTGTCTATAATGGTTAACCTAATAACCCTTATGAAATAAAAAAATGAAAAAATTTATAAAGAATGTCACTAAATTAGATTAGCATTGATTCCCCTGTAATCACAAAGTATCTCTAGGTTGTCAAATTCCCAACATATAAATACCCTCATCAAACACTCTATTGAAACATGGCAATAACCCGAATAACCATACATTCTTATTGAAAACATGAATTCTTACTTATTCCAAATATTAAAGGATATATTACATAAATCCATTAAGATGTAAACTTTATCCATGATATCATGAACTAATTGTCAACAAGTAATTAATTAGTTACAAGTTTATCAGTACCATCCAATTTTCATATACATTTCCCACATATCATTATCCAAATAATATTATCATAACATTAAGATCATATAAAGGGTTATATTTCCCTTAATCATGTGTTTCTTATAGACATCATCATAACATTAAGATCATATAAAGGGTTATATTTCCCTTAATCATGTGTTTCTTATAGACATCACCTTGCCATTATATTAATTTTCTATTCCATAAGAACCATTCAACATGTTCTTGTAAATCTAAAGAGAACAATATAAATAGGACAACCATTACATAAAATTATTATTGAATCCAAACACATAAAATAATTCACTATTATACTACATCTTTATTCCATTAACAAGGCTACCAAATCCTATTATACAACACCACATTCCTTTAATATTTCATTTATAGTCTCATCCTAATCCACAATGTATCCATTACTTGCACTGCCTTGATGATTCTCTTCAGTAGATTTACTCTAGGGACATTTAGTTCTATAAGGTCCATTTAATACACAATTTAAAAAATAATCATTTATGAATCCTTAGGGCGGTTAATATTCTCATCCATTTCATTAGACAAACTCATCATTTTTTCCTTGAAATCACCTGATTTTGTCCCTATTTTCCAAAATCAAAACACATTCTTGTTCCTCTAGGACATTTAATTAGGAGATTATTTCCACATTCTTGACACAAAATAAAACCAAATATTCTTTACTCTATGGTCTCCATTACTCTAAATCTCAGTGAACTCACTATTTCTCATCCATGGTGAGTCTGAGAGTTGGTTAAGGTACCTGTGCTTAATCATATTTCATGAAAAATGATTAAGAATGATCAAAAAAAATTTAACTCTAGTGATCATCCCATTAGAAAAACCATTATAAAATCATCAATAATATTAAATGTTAATCTAGTTCCTTCTAGTTCCTTCCATTGAATAAAACCGGAAGCATAGTGTGATCATTACTTATCACAGACGAAATCAACATAATTATGAAAATAGTTACTTATAGGATGTCTAAATCTTGACACCTTCCTTAATATATGACACCCTAGGATTGTCATAGGTTATTCAAAGAAAACTTATATTTAATTCCATCATGTTGTTTTGTAAAGAGTATTTGAATTCCCAAAGTATATCCCTTGGGTGTGTCAAACTAGTTTTGTTGTAAGGCCCATTACCATATACTAGATTACACTGAGTCAGGCCTAAAACATCTTGTTAGAGTTGATACCACTAGTTACATCTGTTCCATATCTACATCCAATTGTAGTATCCTAACGGGGATGTATTTCTTGGAAACCAATCACTCAATCCTATACAAATATTCTAGGAAATTTTCCTATATTTTTTGTTAAACTTAGACTTATCCCTAGATATGTCCTTAGGGTTTTCACTAAGGTTTTCTCATCCTTGATTCCAAAGGATAACTAAAACGTTTCTCTAATACCAAATATAATGACCCAATATTGACATAAATTAACATTACAACAGTTTTTTCAGAAAACTAAATACATTATACAAAGAAAAACCTAAAGACTGTATTAGTATGGTGCCTTTGAAAAAATAGAAATATAAACATTGGTACATGATTGAGCTACCATATCTCCCACTAGGTTCTCTAATACTAACACCCCTCTTAAACATATCATAAAATAAATATATCTTCATAACCTAGGGAAGGAATCGTAAAAAAATATGAGTTCCTTGGTAAGGGTAAACAAGGGAGATATATAAGCATAATCATTAACATAAATGTATGAGAACATGATCAAGACAATAGAATATTATACTTTTCATTTCAATGATCATAAAAATGAATCATATCATAACACTTAGTATTTCATAGGACATGAATTTTAACGAAATAATGAACATAATCAATTATAGAAAAATATAGGAATAAAAATGGAATTTCAGAAGACCCTTAAGTATGTATAATGATTTCAATAGTAGTCATGGAATTGCTCCTAAGACAAAATTAGGGGACACAGTCCTTTTCTAAACTGGGTTCACACCGCGTTTCAGACCTATATTTCTGAACCGATTTCATTCCTCATTCCAACCCTGCAATTCTGGACCATGTTTGTATCTCGTTCCAACACTATAATATTGAACCGAGTTCATTTACTATTCTATCCCTGTTATACTAACCTGAGTTCATTTCCCATTACAGCCATGCATATCTCAGTAGATATCAATATTTACCCAATTTATTGGAAGTATATAGAGTTCTCACCCATATCATAATGAAATCATACATATATGTTCCACAAAATCATAAATAATCATATCATAACCCATGAAATGAATTGAGTATCATAAACATGTAATCAAATAATAACCCATGGAAGCAAATACATATTTCATAATCATTTCATCAAAATCATAACCCATGAATGTGAAATGTATATCATAAATATATAACCCATTAAAGAGAAACATATTTCAAAAATAGATAACATGTGAAAGAGACATGGGTTTAATAAACATATAAACCACAAAAGAGAAATGGGTATCATAAAGACGACCAAATCAAACATAACCCATTTAGAGAAATAATATGAATGGAACCTTTTGATCATTTTTTAGAAAGGCGTAAATAACATAGATGGATGCCATATTATATGGAAAATATATTTGGAATATTATTAAGAAATGTTACTTGTGGAAAATATCCATTATTATTTGAAAAAGGATTTCTAATACATAAATCAATTTATCAATAATTTTCTTATAAAATACCTTGAAAACATATAAATAAGACTTGATTTTTTTGAAAAAAAATTTTTGTGAGAACTTATAAAATAATATTTATAACATTTTTAAAACCTTTTTATTTAAAAATTATAAAATAAGAAAAAAACAAATAGTTAAATCTATTCAGATGGTTTCAATTTTTTTAAACCCTTTTTTTGAAAATAAATTTGAAAAATTATAAAGAATGATTGAAAAAATTTTGAAAACCATTTTCCTTTATAAATTATAAAGTAATCATGAAATAATTTTGATAACCATTTAATTGATATAATTAAAAGAATTATTTCCTAAAAAAATTAACCTTTTAAACATGAAAAGGAATCTTCCATAAATAACGGTGGTTAAATCCATACATATCCAATGAGGTAAATGGAACATTCCCCTTTCATTGTAAAAAGGGTTGAAAATTCATTTTTTGGAAAGTGATAAAAACATTCATTTGAAAACATTGGTAAAATATAAAAAGTGTAAAAATTTCATTTAAATACTATAATAGAATACTATAATATTCTTGGAAACCCTTTTTAGAAATCAACATTTTGAAGGAACATAAATTTCCATCCGAAGAGAGGGTAAAGCTGGGGTTTCTTAAATAAAAATTATTTACTATATAATGTACCAAAGAGTGAAAAAATGGTACCAATACAAGAATTTATCATGAATAAACATAGTAAAAAAACATTCATGAGTTTTATTGAGGTATGGATCATATGATTTCATTAAAGGAAGCATAAATATAAACAATTTCAAAAAAATGATGAGATGGTTTTGATAAACTCTTACCACTTGGTAACTTTGAACCATACTCCCCATGTAAGACATTAAAATTAAATTATATTTAAAATATAATGAATGTAATTATATTTATGATATAACATGTCAATATCAGTATGTACATATCATATGAAAATATTGGTGCATAACATGGCATGTTTTTCGATGAAGGTAAACTGAGACACAACTATCTTACCGACTTGGTAACTTTTGAAACATAAATCCTATAAAATAAAGATAAAATAATGTATTACTAAATAACCATATATTTAATTATAATAATCATTTAATACATCCAAGTATATTATAAATTCCACACAAAAGGAATAATTGGTGAATAAAGCATGTATCTGACAAAAATAAAAAGACTGTTGAAATCCCCTTACCTTGTGTCTTGACTCTCATTGTACTCATTCAAAACATCTATTTAATGAATATAAATTTATTATATATATTTTAAAGAACCATATTATTATATATAATACCATATATTGTCCTATTATTTCCTTATATTACCATCTTGTTAACAATCCTATGTGAAGGTTTCACTTTGGGTCATATCTGTTTTGTTCTTTGTATTTGTCTTGATTTGTTATATATTCGGTCCTCAAAATTATATCATAATTCAGTAATTTTAACCATTAAATAAATATAATAAATATTTAGTATATTTTTAATATAATAATCTATATAATATAGAAGTATGAAATGGAATACAACATTCATTGAGATAGTAAGCCATAAGTGTGCAAGAATACTGTTTTCATTTTTATTATCACATTGAAAAAAAGAAATAAAATGAAATATATGTATATGTGTATATAATATCATTAAATTACAATTATAATTATATATATCATATAATTTCACTAATATCACCCAAAATACATTCCATGTACTGTGTGAACAAATCACATCGCTTTAAGGGGCGATAGTCCACACTTCCTTAAACATAATTATGATATTTACACCAAGTGAAATGTTAAAAAGGTATGTGTTCTAAAAGGAATAAATAATATTAAATAAATAATTAATATAATATATTAAAAATATAAATATGGTTTATTTCATAATTTCCACCATGAGAGCTGATAAAGGAAAAATGAACAATCATCGTTTAGTAAGGAAGTAGTTCACCGTACACATAAACAATGTGTTCATTCCCCATTAGATGGAGATGTGAGTAAGTATAGGTCAAAATATTAGTGTAAAAAATACTTATATATTGATTATACTAGTTTTCTTATACAATCATGGAATAAATATATTGTATGGGGTGGATAAAGAAAATAAAAGAAAGGAGCTTCTGAGAAGCTGTTAACTCTTAATCGGGTAACTCATTTTTGTTTGTGCCTAAAAGATTCCTTGGATTACCTTCAGCCCAATAGAATGATTCTAGGAGGATGTTAGGGATTTTAGAAGTTGTATCTAGAAGATATTCTCTGAACCTATGTTATTTGGGAGGTGTGAAGAAGAAGGAGAGGTGGTGTCCATTTATTGCGAAAGGAAAATATAAACATGGAATTGTTTAAAACAAGTTAGGTGTACCTACATTTTTACCTCAACAAAGTCAAAAAAAAAAGAAACAATACCCAATAACTGAAGTTTTATGGAAAATTAATGGACATAAAATGTGTTTTGGACATGTTTATTAGTCATTTTGGGTCGTAAATATATGGTTTATACCTTAATTAAGCTTAATTTTACCATCATCGATGTAATTAATTTTAGTTACTTTCACTAATGTTTTTGTAAAAAAATATGTTGAACTTATTAGAAATTAGAAATTATAATGATTCAAATTATGGAATCAATTATTTGAAGGTCTAATCACATAACTGGAAGAAATTAATTTAAAATTAATCCTGAATCAGGTCTACAAAGCAGGGTTTTAAAGTAAAGACATTCAAAATCTTGCTATGTTTTTATATTCAATTAAAATTTGAAATTGATCTCAATGACCTAAATTTTATTAATTTATAAATATATTATCTAATTAAACTTTTAATCCAATTTAAAATATAATGTACTCTTATAAGTAAAATCGATGAAACGAAAGGTTTGAATTTAAATATGGTATTTTTCACCATTCATATAAAATCAATGTTTCTTAGAAAAAATCACAAATTTCACCCTAATATAATTTATAAGGTATAATTTAAAAAATTATGTTTATTTAATAAAATTAACTTTTTAAATGTGTTTAAAATTAATTTTATTGTTTTTCATAGAAGGACATGAAAAGTAGTTTATTTGTGAAAATAAAAATTTTAAACATATAAGGGCTTAACAAAAAATTATATCTTTTAGTATCAATATGTTTTATTTATATAAAATCATTATAAAAAAATTTTCAAATTTGTTATTATTATTCATATTAATATGTTTGTCGTCTTGGTTTTAATTATCTCATTTAAATAATTATAACAATAAAATGATGATTCATAAATACATCTGTGTTGTGTGTAATGTATGCCAAGTCATGGTTCTGTGATGTATGCCATGTTAATGTTCCATGTATCATTTTCGAAGTACATTCCTGGTGAAATTAATGTTTTACTTAGTGTGTTTCAATACATAAATGAAAATTTAATTGATTTGAAAAGCGTCTTTAAAATTTGGGGTGTTACCTGATTAATTTAGGAAATGTTGATAAATTTTTATCTTTTAATTAATAAAAATGTTTTATAACATGGAATAGAGTTCATTAATTGAATATATCATTCTATATATGAGGAATTATTTTTAAATACCCTACATGGGTTGGGGACTTGTTAATGAAAGCCCTTTGATTCATGATGAGTCTCATGAGATGAAATAAGTTGGCCAAATCAGATGGGTTTTTACCCAGTATGTTTTAAAATATATTGAGGATAGATCTTAACAATAAGGGTATCATGTTCTTAGGAAACATCACATCCAATTATTAATCATTTTTTTGTTGATACTTTTGTTGTAGTTATTATTCATGATATTGTTTCTTGGACATTACTATTTCTGATGGATTGTTCATGCACTCGACGGTTGATTGAAGGGGTGAATTGCGTGAAATTGGTCACAATGGGGACATAATTTCTAAATAGTATCCAATAAGGTTCATTCATGTATACAGGAATTACAAATAGATCTTATATCTATGATGACTTATGAATCTACTTTCGAAAGGGTGTCGTTCATTGGGTAACTTGGCCAACGTCACTTAAGAACACACATTGGTCGAGGGGATGGGAAGTCAGGATAATAAAACACTTGTGTGGGGAACTATTGTATATTTTATGAATCTATTATAGATCTAAGATATATTGATGAATCATTTTTTCTTTCCCATGTTTATATAATATGAATTTCCCTAAGGTAGATTTCAATTATGTATAAACATGCATCCAAAATCATCTGTTTGTATCTGAGGTTCTTCATCAATGGAAGGATCTGTTTGTATATGAGTTTCTCCATTAATGGAATTTTTTTAATAGGGATCATAGATTATTTTACCCCTAGTTAGGACTATACTGGTTATGATTCATATAGTGAGGTGATCTAGAGTTTACATCCATCCAGGGAGACAAGTGCATTTTTGATATCAGGATAGATTTCATAAGATGTTATTCCTATGTATCCCCATGGGAGGAATTAGAATCCACATAGTTTGGTGCCAGTTAAGAGGGAACATCGCATTTTATGGTCATGTGATAAGGACCCGACCGTGCTATTTATCTTCATAAATAAAAAGCATCTAGGAAAAATTATCCTAGTCATAGATGGTGCGGGACATACACTGAGGAAGCCCGAGGGCCTTGAATGATATGTGGTCTCCTTGGTGAATATAAACTAATAAGGTATGTGGCATAGATAAAATTAGGGAGAATTTGGGTGTTGGGTTTGGACCCCTATGCCCATGTGAATCATTCTCAGTGTGAGAAACAAGAGTAATAAGTTGATATGTAGTTCACATGATCCAATTTGTCCACTAGTAGACAAGGTTTGAAACATAAAAGAAGATGGATATGGATTTTAGAGTCTTGTATCCTCTTTTATTTTGGAAACCAAGATCATCACATATGGTGATTTGTCTTGCTACAACCCAGGATGAGGCAAAAAGGAGAAAAAAATTCACCTCTCACACAAAAGACGAGGGTATTACTCTAGGAGGGATTCCCTAAAATTGGATATGGTGGGAGGATCTCATTACCTATCAGAGGGAATGTAATGTGTTATCCTCACCTGACCCACCAGGAACAAGGAGGTTCACATGAGGACCACGAAGTTATAAACCTCAATTACAATGGGAATTCATACCCAATGAAATTTAGAGGGTCCACCTTGTTGCAGATGTTACACACATGACCCTGGTTAGCATGGGTATATACACTCAAAAGGGTACACTGATGTATATAATAATGTTATCAAACATGTCATCTGGCTTTGGAATAGGACTTGACCTGATTCCGTTGAATTGGTTTGGGGATGGCATAATATGGGGCCCTATGAGATGACAAAAGGGTATGATTGGAGTTGGTGTTTGGAATACCATAGGATTCCCAATTCCCTCTACATAGCATATTACAATGCGACTAAGGGTACCATTTGTGCAGCATGGTGCTACACAAACCAAGGGTATTCCCACGTAGCGTGTTGCTCTGAGAGACTTGGTTCTACCTATGTAGTGATTTTCTACATTGGGTAAAGTTCCCCTCATGTATTTTTTTGTTACACGAGGTAGGGTTCCCCCTATGCAGAGTTTTACTAGACAAGATTGGGTTTCTCCCACATAGAATTTTTCAATTTAAGGTGTTAGCCCGCAATGGGGCCATCCATTTGTACCTCATGGAATGGTGTTATCAAAGGGTTTTTATGTTCGTTGATGTATGAATGATTTATTATATCCTATTTAATGATATGTAGTGTATTTTTACTACTAGTAATAGAAATATCATTGTTTTGGTTATCATTCGGGCTCTCTACCAAAGATCTCTGTTTTTTAATCCTCCCCTCTCAGTTCCCCTCAGGGTAATTTGATAGGGGAATGGAGGGAAAAAATACCAGCATGTCCCGTCATCCATAGTGAGCTACAAAGATTATTTTTGTGAGATCCCAAGGTGGATACCCAGGCTTATGAATGGCTTATTTTGAAGGGAGCGGTCATTCATCGGGGAGGAAATCATCATTAAACTTTAACAATGACTCTATTTTGTTTATGGGAGTCTGTGGCACATCCTCATCCCACAAATTACATCATTCATGGGGTGATATCATTTTCAGTGGTCGAAATCACAATCTATCCCCACAAATGACTTTGTTTCATTTTCAGGATCTAGTTGTATCACCTTTTCCCACAAATGACTTCGTTCATGGGTGACTATTGTTCACATGGGGCATAAATCCCATTATGATCCCAAAAAATGAATGTGGTTTGATACACTGGTTCTAAAGGTCCATACCAGTCAGTGTACTGTTTCATTCATGGGTTGCTTCACGAATCAGTGGAACACCATGCAGATCGGTGGTCCGCAATGATATTTTCACTTCATGGGATCAATATATCCTTCACGGACTCTCCCATCTGAAAATTCCTTTTAAAACTCATCTTCATATTTGATCTGCTACTTTTCAATATGTATGGAATTATCCTCTTTTTTATCTAGAATATTCAAGACCCAAGAAATACCCCAATCAGAATGGGTTCCAATTGGTATGAGGAGGAGGTTGTTCCAATGTAGAAAGTGTTCCTATTTTAAAGTAGTTTGGGGTACATAGGTGAACCCATAATATGAGGCCACACCTATAAATAGAAGGCCATAATCACTTTTCCTTTACTAGATTTCTTAAAAAACCGAGTACTCCATAAATTATTTTATCGCATATGCTTCAGCGTAGCTTTTACTTTGGAGATGGATTTTTTTCCAACTGCACTTTGATGTCCAGAAATGGTAATTTTTGATTTCTGCATAACGAGTGGAAACTTCATGTATTGATCATTCCATGCAATTAATGTCGCACGGGTCGATACCCCAATGGAAAATGTTTTAGTGGTTTGTTCTTTGTGGGATGATGATTCGCAAACTGATTTTTTGCATGTTGGTGTAGCATCCTTATTCAACATTATATATATACATTTTACATTAATCTCACATAATGTTTTTGAGATTATCACACCGATGAAATGTCTCTAGATTCCACCTCAATGAACGCGATTTGGAGACGAATTTCCATGTCTAAGAATATTGAAACAGGTCTTCATTATCACATCACCCCTCAAGAGGGAATTATGAAGAAAATATTTTCTCTAGAGCATCTAAGCTACTCATTTTTCCAACCAACTACCACTTTAAAACTCCAGGCATCAATATGATGCTCCCCATCAACCTACTGATCAGGTTATCCCAAGTAAGAAGAAAGTATTCATTCTAAATGGTTCTTTGTGGACTCAATGCAATCAACATAGTCATGATATATCCTTGAAATATGTCATTCATGATTGTTAGTCCATTTTCATCTTCTCACAAGGTTACCCTAACAGAGGTTGGAGTTCTGACTGGGACATGCGTTCTGGAGGGAGTTTCTCATATGGATGGTCTTGGGAATCCTAGATGCACTGAAATTTTTGGTAATTTCCTATATATCTTGATGTTGTTGGACTACTGCAGGAAATGTGGGATTCCTAGTTCTTAGTTTACTCACCTACAGATATATTTCTTGAATTGATCAATCGTTGGTGTTCAAGCACCAATACTTTCCACCACTCTCATGGTGTGGTTGGGGTCTAATTACAGGACACTTACCAATTAATGGAAATATTCATTCTTAGTAATATTTATGATGAGTTTTTGGCTACATCCATTATATGATGAAACATAAAACTAGTATCTTCATTTTCAGTGAACCTGCTGATCACAGTAGAGTAATTGCTTAGTCATCCCCACCATACCCACTCAATCCTTCCATTAAATTATTGGATAAATTTAATTCATCAATTTAGACAGAAAAGGATGCATGTTCTCCATATAAGGACTCATCTATCTCAACTGTTGTGATGAATTTAGGGTTTATATTGGGCTACACTTGAAGAAGGTCGATATACCACATGGGGAAATAGTGTCAAGCTAGATATATCTCCAGAATTTGGATTTGAAGGATTTTTCTCCTTGTTCCTAAGTGGATATCTCTTCCTATACCATGATTTCGATAAAGGGATCAGAGTCTATACCCTCATGATGGTGGCTAAAATTGAAGAGGAAAACCCCATCAATTTGGTTGTACCCACCCCCACTCATATTTATGAATTATTAAAACAAAAACAAGAAGGTAGTTCTCCACATAATGTTTGTGGTTCATTCCAATTCTTATATGGATGATTGGAGGAATATTGGTGATGCTACAGATATTAACATACCATGATGATCCCTCATTTTTCATTAACCCTAAATTTTTCAATCTTGATGATGTCTTCTTGAAACCCCAAGGCCCTAGTGTTGATATTGGGATGTTAAGTGATCCTTCCCAATTTACATTTATCGCTTACACCACACCATTGATTATGATAGTTGAAAATAGTTAATGGACTTTGGAGTAATGTTATTATATCAACTATTTGTGATATGGTATTATTGATGCATGGGTTAATGGAGTTACCTTATGTACTATTTATAGCTTTACACAAAACTTTGGCTGTATGCAATGGGTTTCACCTATACCACTTCTTCAGATTAAGATGTTCGACCACATTTTCCTGTTGCATATGTGTCTAATGATGACACATGATGATTCTGAAAGGAAAATTTCATTAACTTTCATGAATATTATCATCAAAATATCGAGGAATTATGACATGATGTGGAATGAATTCTATCCTGATTTGATGTTGGGGAAGGCAATCCAAAAGGTTCCAAAATTCCTAGCCTCTACTATTTATGATCCTAATTCCCCCCATGACTAGTTTAAAGGGGATAATTCTTTGCATCCCGATGATCTAAGAATCTCAGGGGAACCTCATCCTCCCACACCACCATACTAAAGGAAGTGTATATATGATGTATTTGACTAGCACTATCGACAACCCTATAGAAATTGGCCCAAGAGGGATGTATTTGGGAACTCTACCAATTGATACTAGTCTAATTAGCTCGATTCGTGAGACTCGAAAGTAGGAAGAGATGAAATATTTTCCCACTTTGGAGTCATTATTTTACATGAACCTATCTTCTGTAATTGTAATTATAGATTATAAACCTATGTTAGTGAGTGAAAATGGTCAGGATCCCAGTGTTGCAATTGATAACTAGGCTATGTAAAAATGGGCCTACCACTAAATTTGTTCTGTTATCACAGATACCCCATGGAAGAAATGTCGAGTAACACTTGGCAGATGGTCTTTTAAAAGTCCTCAATGAAATTTTGGTTAGATAACTGGACTGACACTCCTTTAATTGAAAGGGTTTCCCTTGACCAAATCCCTAAGAACATAGACCTATCAATCATATATGTTCGTAATTCTCGAAATGATTCTCTTCCTGATAACATTGTGAATGTCATTAACACCCACTCATTCTCTAACACTGATGATTTCTTAGTTTGGAAACTTTCTCACAATGGCATGCTTGATTCATAAAACTTTTATAGTAACTTTTTTTGTAACACTGAAAGTAATTTTTGGTGGTGAAAACTTTTTGACAAACCATGGATAAAACCCTCAAGATTTACTCTTATTTGGTGGCTTTCTCAAAACAGACTACCCACTGATGATCGTCTTCAATCATCAGGTTTTCAACTCTATTCTAAATTAAGTCTCTGCAATCAACACATAGAAGATGCTAATTATCACTTTCTTTATTGTTCTAAAACTTATACACATAGGAATTATATTTTTGACATTTTTTATTACAGATGGTGGATGCATGACTCTGTCAAATCTCAATTAAAGAGATGTACATATCTAAATAGTTCTCAGAAAATTAAGATCATATTCATTGTTGCTGTCGCTGAGCTTCACCACGTGATCTGGGATGATAGAAATTCTCTTAATCATAATATATTCTCATCCATTCATAAATCAGGACAAACTCGGATTCTCATTGCCATTCGTGAAGCTGCTTCGATCTAAAAGTTTCACTGCAACAACACGGTTTACGAATTTTTCATCCTTCAACGATTAACTGTTGTTGGAAACTATTTCTTCCCCCACCATACTATTAAATTATTTTGGAGTGCCCTTATTCGAAGATGGATTAAGGTTAATGTGTATGGTGCTTCTAAAGGCAATCCAAGCCCTGCAGGTTGTGGCGCCATCTTCAAAAATCATATTGTTCAGATCATTGGTTGCTTTTATGGTAGTTGTCCCAATGCTACACTAGAAGTACAAATGATGGGTATGACTCGTGCCTTGTTTTTTCCAGACAACATGGTTAGATCAACCTCTAGATTGAGAGTGATTCAACCACCATTGTGAAGGCATTTTGGAATGGTGTGATACATCTTGCGTGGCTGATCACCACTCGTTGGATGGACTGCATCTATTCTCTTCTCGACATCAACCATATCATCACCCATATATATTGTGGAGTTAACATGGTAGCTCAAGGTCTTTCAAACAAGGGAATCAATCAAGACATTACCTAACATGATGAACTTCATGCTAACTTACTTCCTTTTCATAATAAATATTGCAATATGTTACTGACTTTTAGACTTTCTTAATTATTTTCCATTAAATTTATAGTGCCTTAGTTTTCTGACCATGCACCATCAAACAATACTCATGTGGGAATGATTACTGACACTTACACATCCTTATCCACCAGATCCTTATTGTTCAAAAAGACTTACTTACTTTTGAGTGTGACCTTACTCATTGTAATGCTTCTAATACTAATGTGTAAGCCTTAAAGGATACTAACATTGAGCTATATCACCTAGTTTCTGAATAAGCATGGTCTTATGACCAAGTGGTCATACTCACTGTGGAGCTTTGAGTATGTGAAGATGACTTTACTAGATTAAAGGAATAAATATTATAAAAAAATGTACGATCTGAATCAATCAAGAATAAGGGTAGAGATATCAAGGTTTCCATAAAATAGATGCACTGAATAGATGAAACCAAATCTGGGAAGACAACCGGTTAGGAATAAATCATTGATGGTTTATTCTAGGTGGAAGTTTATCTGTTGAATAAATCAAGATGAGATTCAATGTCACCATTTTGGATATTTTTTTCACTTTTTATTTTTGGTAGTGTTAGGGAGAGACTCTAAGATTTGGATTAACCTCTATTACCATTTAATAAATTGAGATCTTCTTTGTCCACCAATGTCAATCCTTTAACTTTTATAGAATCACCGTCCAATTGTAACTAGCCTCATTTTGAAAGATAATGTCCACTTGATACCAATTTCATTTTCAATCTAGGTTAACAAAATAGACATGATCAAGTAAAAATTTAATTCTTTTCTTGAGGCAAGGGACTCATCCTGCGTTGTTCTGAATTTTTATAGGGTTACATAGAAAACCCAAAAAACATTGTGTGTTTTTTATTACCATCTATATTTTTTCCTTAGACCAATGTGTTGTGGGCTTAGTGGACATAACATAAATTTTTCATAGGATGCCCTCTGTGGGTTTTCAATATAACAATTCTTGGGAATTTTTAGTATTTAATTTCTCAAATTTTATCTAAACCATGAAAAGTGTAGGTTTAGCAAGCTATAACTTGACATCTATATAGGGTTACCTTTGCAGGTATTCCATATAGAGAGTTTTTTGTATCTTTTAATGGATATTTTAAAGACTTAATAACTTGAATAATGCAACTAATGTTTTAGGACGAGCATATTTGACCATGATTTATGGAGAGAGGACCCTAATAGGTCCTACTATACATGAATATCCAAATATTTTTCGTACATGAATGAGGGATTTTTTGAATATAGGTTTTTTGTTTTCTGAATCCAAAACATGATACAGGTAATATAAGTGAAGAGTAACCATATGAATAGTTTCTAGAATGATGCTACTGATGTGTACAAAGATAGAAGAAAACTCTCATGGGGAAGAACTTTCTATTGGTTAACATTCCTTTTTGTGGGAAATTTATACCAATCCAACTGGGAAAAATTATGCATAGTCAAATAAAGGTGTCCATAGGAAATAGAACCTCAATTTCCGATGGAATTTTTTGTACGAAAATTTATATTTATAAAGTACATTAGGGTTCTCTTGTCATGTGAACAATGTATAGTAATGATACTGGAATCTGTATTGGTATTGTCCCTGAATTAGAAAACACTCTTATATGAATATTGACTATGAAATGGAGGGATTCATGATGATTTAGTTTAATGCAGTGAATATATGAAAGAAAACCCTAATTTTAATGTCTTATGAAAATGAATTTCATTTTCTAAGATTTAAGGTCACTTAGCTTTGACCGAGGGATAAATAATTCTCCCTTTCTGTGGTAATCTTTCAAATAATGTTTCATCATCCTCATGTATGAAGGGGAAAGGTTGTAAGTTATAATATAGTGATTTCAAAATCAGAGGAGTGATATGGGTTGAAAACATCATTGAGGCATATGGAAATAGGAGATGTATCTCTTAAGAATTAATTTTCATTTCTTTGATAGTCCTTTTTTGGGGAGAATTATTTAGAGCCAACTGGGCCATATTTTTCATATTCAAACAAAAGTTACCTCATGAAACTAGCTATCTATTTCCAATGGCTTGAGAGGTTTATGATGATTTGAGATTCCTATAACATAGAGTTTTGTTTGTGAAAGTAATGGTTCCTAAACATGAAAATAGAATTTCATTTTGAAATTTAGTGGGAATTTATAGAAACATTTTCCTTATGTGGGTTTGACCCACATGTACAAAGGATTTTTTTATGTTATGGCTAGGCATGAGATATAAGGTCCTCATGTCACAATGTTCCTTATCGAAATGAGAATCCAGCCATATGTTGTTTTGGGAATGTTTCCCTAGACATCGATCAAACTCTTGCATGGTAAAGTGAAATTTTACTTTAAATATGAAATCATTAATGGGTTGAGGTACACATTGGACCCCCCCACAGATCAAGCTCATGTATAGGAGAGCAGAGGGATTCTTTATTGATATGTTTTGACCAGGATATAAGATCTAGGTGTATCTATATATCCTGTCAAAGTGAAAATCAGGCCATACATAGTCCTTTTTAGGTTCCCCATATAGATCTACACCATGTAAAGGGAAATTGAATTTTTAAAATTTATTATTGATGGAACAGGTATTTAATGTTTTGGTGTCACTATATATCCTATAGTGGAAAGAATCTAACGACACATATTTCTAGGAATTTAGTTTTTTAGTTTCATGAGATTAAGGCATCATCCATATAGTTTAATATCATGCGATGAGGATGTAGGTGACTCATCGTGAAAAAGGGAATATAGAATCTTGAATCAATATTGGGGATCTGGGTACCAAGAAATGTCTTGAAACAATTGTAAGCAAGCTACAAGTATTCCTTGAACTCTAATGCCAAATAAGGGGGATGTTAGCCATGAATTTTAGTATCATGTGGTAATGATAACATTGGTATTGCAATATAGGGACATATGGATATGACCATTTATCATATAAATGATGAGTAATTAGAGATTCATTGGGAAGGGATATTCTGGAATACCTTTGACATGAGGGGAAAGAATGTACAAACCTGGATTCTGGGAATTCTCAAATCATTATAAATGATATGGTGAAAAAAAATCCATACGGGGTGGTAGAGATAGAAGAGGCCTCTCTTGGGGATGGGTTTTCTTTTGGTTCACTGACATTTTTAATGTGAAACTTATGTAGAGACAACTAGGTAATGTTGTGAATACATTAACAAATGTGTCCCTAGGACACTGACCCTTAATATTTTTATGGTCGTGGAGGTTTATGGAGATCTAAAATTTCTCAGGGAAATAGAGTTGGTTGAATGGAAGGAATGTTTTGGGGTATGTAAGAAACATTCAGACCGTGATTATACATGGAATATGAAATCCCCTACATAAATACAACTCATATATGGGGGGGGGGTAATTTCTATTCCGTAAAGGACCCACAAATAAATAACCTAATATTCAGATCTATTCAATAGATCTTAATTTGTATACATAAGAATGGGAATTTTTTTCTTTTTACACTGTGGCTAGGAATAGGACATAAAGTAAATGCATCACTAAGAATCACTCCAAAATGGGAATAAAGGAATATTATGTTCTTGAGGTACCATGTGGTTTAGCATCTTGTGGTATGGACATAGGTTTCCCAAATTGAAGAGGAAATATATGGTGTTACATTTAAGGTATTTCTACCAAGATCATCTGATGTGGATTTATTCTCCATGGTCTTATAAGGAATCCCCTAACGAAACCCCTATTACCATGTGATCTATTCTCGATGTAAAAATATAGGGTGAAATAAGGATTATTACATCAAACAGAGCTGATGTAGTGAAGGATATGTGAATTTTACATTTGTGGTGGTTGGACCAAGATGAAGAATATTGCTGGAACTATGTATCTCATCAAAACGAGAATCAATCCAAACATAGTTCTTAGAAAACTCCCTCTGTAGATCTGGAACATACACATGGACAAGGTAATTTTTATCCTTAGTTATGGATTGATTCAAAATTATATATATTGGAATAACTACATATCATGTGCTGATAGTAATCAATCCACACATAGTTCTGAATAAAAACTCTCTAAGTAGGTGTGATCCATATGCAGAGGGGGGAATTTTTCCTTTATTGTTTTATTTTTTCATCTAGACATGGGATTGAATATTTGGGCATCAATACATATCATATGTGGGTATGAATCAAGCGTTATGTGGTCATAAATTTGTTTCCCTACACAAATATGACTCATGTGTAGGTATGGGGCACTTTTCTTGAAATGAACCTATAAATAAGTCCCACTTTGGGGTCCCCTACACAAATTTAGTTTGTATACAGGGGTGGGAAATTTCATATGTTTGGAGTCTTGAAACGATCATGAGGTATAAACATAACTACATATCCTAGTATTGTAGGAATCAAGACATCCACAATTCATGAGGGATCATGCAGTTTAACATCTTTTGGTTGGATATCAGACATATAGCTTAATATCATTTGATAAGGACATAATGTCACATGATGTGAATGAAATATCATCATGGTTGGGCCCATGAATGGAGGTCTTAGCATCACTACATGTTTTATGTGGGAAGGAATCAATCCACACATACTTCTTTAGGAAATCTTCCTGCATAGGTATGACCCATATGTAGGGAGACAACATTTTTTTGGGGTGTTGGACCAGGTTGAAAAATTTGGGCATCACTACATATCATGTATGAAAAAGAATCATTCCACACATAGTTATTGAATATGGCATGGTAGGTGAATTATGGGGAAGGTGATGTCCTCATGGGTATGAAAATTAGGATTCCATACAGATTAACATTATAAAATTAGGACATTGATTTCATGAAGTTTATTGTCATATGATATGGATTATGTATCGTACATTTAAACGTCATGTGATCAGGATGACTGTGTCTTTTAGATCTGAGAAGGATAATTATATGAACTAACGAGAAACATAATATTGAAATGAAAAGAGGCCTTGAGGCAATAGGATGGTAAGAAAAATATCTTATCATTGGAGGGAGATTTTCGGTTCGGCCTAACACAAATGGTCTAGGAGTCACTACGTATCATGAGATGATAGGAATCAATCAACGCATTATTCCGAATGGGATCTCTCTACATAGGTATGACCCATACACAAAGGGGGGGATTTTATACCATATTTTGTATCTAGCCCGAGTATTAGAGGTTTGGGCATCACTATGTATCCCTTGTGGTTAGGAATCAGGACATACATAGTTCTTGAAAAAGAGACTCCCTATGTGGACCTCACTCTCATGTTGGTATAAGGGAATTTTAAATTTATCCAGCAGAGATCTATCTTGGGTTAAATTAATCATTTACTGAAATGATGATGCCCATGTAGTTCAACATCATATGGTGAAGAAACATATTTCATGGTGTTTATTGTCTCGTGAAATGGACAACAATGTCATTTTTTGGGACATTTGACAAGGAATTACTATTCTATATAATGTCTTGAAGATGGGACAATTGACCTTGTGGTTTAATGTCATTTATTTAAGACATTCTACCATGCATTTTATCATCATGCCATCAGGACAATCTACCATGTCGTTTAATGTCATGTGATCAAGACAATCTTCCATATAATTTAATGTCTTGTGGTTAAGATGAATATTTCAAGTTATTACATGAAATAATTATCCAAGATGCTTTCATTTTTGGGGCTCATGGTAAGCTACCCATATGTCGAGATAAAATAATAGGCTCCATTGGAGTAGACTTTGTGTATGGAATAGGGTCCCTCCCACTTTGGATCCAACTTTAGAGGTTTCTTTTTTGATTATCATTAGAGTCTTCAGAATCAACACCATCTCTTAGTTGAGGAAAGACTGGGGGAAAAACATTTGGTTCAAGGAGTGTTAAATATTGTTTTTGTGAACTTCTAGATGATGCAACGTGTGAAATAACTTCACATCCAATTACTCCATTTCATCCAACCATTTATTTTATTTTTCATCTGAGGATAAATGATAGAATATAGAAAAATGGAGTGGGGGAAATTGGACTTCAATGAGAAAGACTTCATCTATCCCATATACTAATGAGTATGGGGTTTCCTGTTTGGAAGTGCAGGTTATAGTCAGTTAAGACCATAAATAAATTAGGAGCTTCGACATCCAAGATTTTTTATCCTCATCTACCATATTTTGGAGTATATTTTATAGGGTCTTGTTGAAAGCCTCTATCTTTTTTTTACCCACTACAAGGTAGCAATATGAATGGTTGAATTTGATTTTGTTGTCCTAATAAATTCATTACCATTCAATATAATATAAATTGGTGCCATTGTGTGTTTGTATAGTATTAGGTACAATAAATCTAGTGATGATGTTTTATTTCATGAAGATGAAAATGTAAATTTTACTAACTTCTTTAAGGGTAACCACTTTTGCCCACATGGAGATGATTTCGGTTGAAGTGAGAATGAACTTGATCTTCTTGGACGTTGAGGGAGGATAAGGTCCCATGGTATCCATTACCTATATGGAAAATGTCCCGGAGTATTTGGTTTTATGAAGAAACTCTAGGGTTTGGTCGATGAAGTTGGCATGAACAAGGAAGGAATGATACTTTTTGACGAATTTAGTGTAGTCTTGTGTTATAGTGGGCTAGTAGTACCCATGTTTTAATATTTGATGATAAATCCTGGATCCTAACTGGTGGGCTCCATAGGCTCTAGTGTGCTCTTCCTTCATGACATCAACGGTCTCTTCTCCATCAATTCACTTGAGAAGATCCCCAGTAAAGATCCATTTATAGAGAACATTTTGATGATTCGTTCCATTATAGGGAACAAATTTAATTTTTCATCTTAGAACATTCTCTCTCCCATCGCAATCTGGTGGGATATTTACCTTTTGATGTTAGTCCTTAAGGGGTATCATCCAGTTAGTGGTAGGATCGTATAGCTCAAGGATGGGGCTAATCTCATTGATATCTTATGTGTTGGATTGAATGACAGGTGAGAATTTCCTATGATGCATAATGTTGATTAATGTTTCATCCTGGTTTGGATCAGCTAGAGCTTTCGAAGCATTTTCCAGGGAGTCTGCCTAGGAATTTCATGACTATGGGATATGAGCCAATATGAAATCCAAATGGAATTAGACCATTAGTATTGAGACATTATTTAGTGAGGGTATTAGATTTTCTTTTTTATAAAATCATCACCATTAAAAAACTCAAAGAATATCTCAAAATTTCATTTTATCATCAATTTATTTAATTATTCCAAACATTCTAGTGGTAGCACTACAATGAGAGTTTGATATTACAATACATTGTTCGTGAAACCCTACAATAGTAGAAATGTGAAAGGTAGACAGAATTTTCTAGAGATATAAGCAAGAATCCCATCCCCACTTTTTGATCCTTGGATCTTCCATCCTCTTCCTTTTTGATCTTCGGGATGCACTATCAAAATACATTTCCAATAATGGTGGGACCCTTTGTATAGATAAAACCTTACAATTAGGTAGATATACATACAATAATTTCATTTGTATGTAGGGGTTCTCTACCAAAAAATGTACTCATTCTAGGTATTATACAGCTTTATGAGGCATAGACTAAATTTCAGACTACTACAAATTGACCACCCACCATGACAAAAGTCCAATAAACATCAAACTACTGAGAATGTATTTGAGTGGGTTTCTACGGGAAACCAAACAGACCATGTGATACAGCAAGTAGTTCCCCAACATCTAGATTATAAATATTAGTACAAGAAAACTCTTCTTTATATCTAAATAGTTTGTCTCAAAATCAATCATAGTTCAACTCAGGTAGGAAAGGATATTTTCACTACCGACATCTTTCTTTTGTGTGATGAAGGAACCTAGTGATCTCTCTAAGGCTATCACATAAAAAATGAGTGACCTTTATTCAATGGGAAACATCAACACTGTCAGGATTTAGAGATATTTCATTATAATGTCAAATTATTCCTAACAATAATTAGTTTAATGATATGTAACTCCCCCTTTTCATAAAATCGATGAAGGGAAAACATTTTCCTATAAGGTTGTCTTTAAAGAATCGGTTGTTGGTGAAATTTCTTTGAACTCCACTCAACTCTACGAGGATTAGAGGAGGTGAAATTACAAGGATATCTTTTCTATTATCATGTATGAATTTGAGGCCATGGTCGCATATATAAAAGTTGATAAATTTAACTGAGGCCATGCTGAAATGACGTTTTAAAGTGTTCATTTTCAAGCTATGATGCCATAATTTGTGGAATATGCTTTCAATATTTTCCAGGTGGTTAGATAATTTTCGAGATTTTACCACCAAGTCATCATAATATAATTTGAAAACCATCCCTTGGAAGGGTTTAAAGATGCGACACATAGCACATTGGTATGTAGAACTAACATTATTCACGCCAAAGGGCATTACTTGATAAAACAATACTTCCAGGGGGTCCTGAAGGTGGTGTCTTTTACATCTTCTTGGGACATTCATATTATATTTTATCCTGAATAGCCATCCATTAAGGAGAGAGGTTAATATCCATCTATTTCATCGATCAATAGTTCTGTAATCTTGATAGGGAAATCATTATTTGTGATGTCTCGATTGAGATCCATGAAATCAATGTAGACTCTATGTTTCCTATTTTTATTTTTAATGGGCACAATATTGGCCAGCCATTTAGGGTATTGGACCTCCCAAATTAAGATAGCTCTGATGATCTTGTCAACATCAGCCTCAATTTTGGTTGTACGTGTTGGGTGAATCCTTCTAACATTATTTTATTTCCCTAATTTTCCATTGGTTGGACAAGGTGGTTAGTGGCCACCAAACAATTGAAGCATGGAATTTTTGTGTAAATCTAGATGAATACACCGTGAATATTCTTCAAAAAATAGCTATATACCTCATGTTATTTAAATAAATGGATTCAATAATCAATGTGGGACGTGTGTATTCTTCTATACCCATATTTATTTGTCTGAATTTATCAATGGTGGTAGATATGTCCACCTAAAATGATGGGGGGGGGGATCCCTAAGGTCCCCATCCTCATATTTGAAATTTTACTCTTATTATATAGGGGTGGGGGGAAGTTGTGGGATATGTTATCAAGAGTTGGGTGAGGAGTTTATATCTTGTCATTCCAAGGATGAAGAGACTTCATATAACATAGATGATAATGTTGGACTTCCTTGAAACTATAGAGAAGATGGATTGGGAGATGGAGAATGTGTCACGACCCGACCTCGGGGCCCGTGCCGTGACTACCCCAAGCCCGCCTTCCATAGGCCAGGGGCTGGCGACTAGCACCAAGGCGTAAAATCCCAGTAAACAGGGAAGGCATTGCCTTTATAAGTAACAACCACACAGATTCAGCAAGCGGAAAGTAAAGTGCAGAAGGTAAAGGGGGCCGGAAATACAAGCCCAACTGTAAAGTACAACTGAAAAGTAAAGTACAGCAACTGAAGAAAAGACGGCGGCCTCGTGTCGTCCACTGGAAATCCCACCTGAAGGGTGGGTACAGATAGCCTCCAGGCTCCTCGGGTCCCACGTCCGCTCCGAGCACGTCCCGCCCAGTGGTCCACCTCCAGGTACCGTCCTCCTCCACGCCCCAACCGTGATCAGCGATGTCCGTCGTCTGCAACTAACACAACAAGGTGCGGGCATAGCCCGTGCAGGGGTGAGTACAAGCTACTCAGTAAGGACCCCGAGACCCCCGAAGGTCTCCCGAAATCCACAAAGGATATAGCACAAAAGAAAGATGTAATCACGAAGTAACATCTGACTCGACATAGGTATATGCCCATACATATACCTAAGTCCCCACTTCTAGCTCTGCTCACGAGCTCAAGAACAACTCAATCCACATAGGAAAGCAAGACTCAAATCCACAAAGGAGAGTAAACAGTAAATCCACATAGGATAGTTCAACACAATCCACAAAGGAGAGTAAACAGAAAAATCCACATAGGATAGTTCAACACAATCCACAAAGGAGAGTAAACAGTAAAATCCACATAGGATAGTTCAACACAATCCACAAAGGAGAGTAACATACGATTCAGCTCAACCAGGATTTTCATTATCGAAACCGTAAAAGTTGAAGAGCCCCATCTCTGAAGTGTACAGTGGTCCTGTCACGACTCCGAGGTACTGCTCACTAACCTAAGACTGCTGAAGTACTCCTCCTGTCGAGTACCGCGGGTCTGCTGCCAACTACCGGGCGCTCCGTCCGCTGAGAGTCTGCTGCCAAATACCGGGCGCTCACCCAGATAGCCTTCTGAGGTACTCCTCCTGTCGAGTACCGCGGGTTTGCCGCCAACTACCAGGCGCTCCGTCCGCCGTGGGTCTGCTGCCAACTACTGGGCGCTCCGTCCACTGGGCTAGTCGACTCACTCCAAGTCGAGTCGGTCAAGCAGTCGTCAGGTCTCAGTCATCTACACGGTCTCCGTACTCCGCACGCACGTCTCCACCGTCGCGGGTCTGTCGCTACAACCAAGCGCACACACTCCGTAGAGTATCGCGGGTCCGCCGCTACAACCAAGCGCTCCACCGCCAAGGGTCTGCTACTGCATCCAAGCGCACCACCACTGTCAAGTACCACGGGTCCGCCGCTACACCCAAGCGCTCCACCGCTCAAGGTAAAAAAGAAGGTTCAGCTCACACAAGTTCGGTAGCACTCTTCCACGTAGGATCGCTGAGTACAGTAGTCGACGCAGTCCACTGAGGATCTCTGCACAGTCGTCGCCGTAGTCCACGAAGGATCTCTGCTCTGCCGTCGTCGCAGTCCACGGAGGATCTCTGCTCTATCGTCGTCGCAGTCCACGGAGGATCTCTGCTCTGCCGTCGTCGCAGTCCACAGAGGATCTCTGCTCTGTCGTCGAAGTCACAGCCAGCACTAGGGTTCCCGCACAAAGCGAGCTCGTTCAGGAGGGTCCGCTCCACGAGCCGAGAGGCTGATACATCAACTGACACGTAGTCCGAAGTTGATGTATCCAAAAGTTCCGTATCGACAACAGGATCTCAACGCGAGAGACGGCGCGTCAATCGGACGCCCGGTCTGAGAGTTATTGGCATTTCCGTCCCAGGGGCCCGGTTGGTTTTTAGGGCCAAACCAACCCGACCGTACTCCGCCTGTATCCGATCCTCGGGCGGAGTATGCCAAAAGTTCCGTCTCACTTAGAGAAAACTACCACAGCTGACGGTACGTCGATCGGACGTCCGTAGCTCAAGTTATGAGCGTTTCCGCTCCGAGGGCCCGGTTGGTTTCGTGTACGAACCAACCCGGCCGAACCCAAAGTCTTCCGAAACCTTGAGTATAATATACCGAAACGACCGTGTCGATCCAAGGATCGCGTAGCCGCTGACGGTTCGTCAATCGGAGGTCCCAGGCCCAAGATATGGGCGAAAGACCGAAGAGGGCCCGAAACGGGGGTTCTGGGCCCGGGGCGACCCGGCCCGAACCCCCCTGGGGTCGGCCGAACCGGGTCGGCCCGGCCGACCGGACCGGCCGGCTCGGCTTCAGCCGAGCAGCAGAAGGAGGGCGCCGCGGGCTTGACCCGCGGCTCAAGCAAAACGCGGCCCCGCGGGGGGCCGCCTGTCACGCGGACGCGGCCGGGCCGCCGCGTCCATCCCCGGTTCCACGCGGCCGCGGAACCGGCCGCCGCCGCCGCGGCTTCAGCCGCGGCGGAACTTCTCCCCGGCGGCGCGCCGGGCGCCGCCGCCTCCGGCCGCCGCCGCCTTCCGCGGGCCGCCGGAGATGCTCCGGTGGCCCGATTCCTTTCCCGTCTGCGCCGTTGCTCCTCCCGGGGGCTGACCTTCACTGCGGGATCAACAGATCGCCCCTGCCGCGCGGTTCGTCGTCGTCCGCCAAATCCGCACAAAAGGGAAGACCGGCGGAGGGTTGCCGGGTCTTGTTCGTTAGACCCGCACCCTCCGCGTTAGTCATAATCAACGGGAGAAACAAGAAAGAAACCAATCAACAATTTTAAATAAATTAAAATTGTTTCGTGATCGGATTCTTTATTTCAAAAGAATAAACACGGGATTTTAAAAAAAAGAATTCCAACAACCCTTACTTCGCAGCTGTCGTTGCCGAACAAGGGATCGTCGCGGGATTGCTCGTCGCGGAAGAAGGGGGGATCGTCGCGTCGTCGCAGTATCCGGCGTCGCGTCGCCAAACTCCGGATCAAGAACAAACGGATTTAATTAATTTAAATCCGTTGTTATTGAAATTTAAAAAGGGAGAATTAACGATCCGATTCATACCTTAGTTGCCGAACGAGGATCGGCTACGGAAGAAGAGGCGTCGCCGAAGAACGTCGCGGGTAAAGCTCGTCGACGTCGCAGATCTCGGTTTGCGTCGTCGAATTTCGGTTGCCGGCGTTCTTCGCGTTCTTCGCGTTCTTCGCGTTCTTCGCGGGGAGATGAAGAAACAAGATCCTCTCAAATCCTTTCAAAGGATTTTTAGGTTGGTCTTATTTTATAAACATGCCAACACACGAAACCGGTTAAGAAACGATCCATCAATTCGAAAGAAACGACCCATTTAATTCACGAAAGAAACAGCCCATTTAATTCACGAAATAAACCGCCCAATTAAATGGTCTGTTAAGAATTAAAGAAAACGCGTCGGTTGACTTTTCAGTTACTTTGACGGGTTTTCGCGGGTGCGTTACTTAGCGAAAGAAACGGCGGGGCTCGTGCGGGCCCCACCTCACAAATATCCTACCAAGGGGGTAGGATATTTCCAGATAGAATCCTATCCAGTTCAACTCAGTTCAAGCCGTCTTTAAGTGGCTTCAAGTGGCTTCCAAGCAGCTTAAGTGAAATAAAATAAAGTTGCCGCACAAACTTTATTTTATTTCTGACTTAAAGCCGCAAAATTTAAAAACCACGTCTGAGCAAACGCAACTCCGGAAGAGGCGTTTCTAAGCAAAAACCGGCGCTACGATTTCATCGGTGCCCTCAGAATTCGATTCCGGGCACCGGTTCAAAAGATAGAAAAACCCGCTTGTCCGTTCACTGAACGTACCCGAGCCAAACTTCGGAAATTGATTCCGGGCACACCGGGCCTCGGAATCAGGTGCCGTCTGAAGCTGCGCTCTTGTAAAATTCCAAAGAAAATTAAGAAAAAAAATTTCCTTGAAATTTGCGGGTCTTTACATTACTCCCACCTCAGGGCTTTACGTCCCCGTAAAGATACATCAAAAACTAGGGGAACAAATGGGGGTACTGAGCACGCATCTGAGCCTCCCGCTCCCAAGTGCTCTCCTGGAGGTTCCCGTGCTGCCATCTGACGCGCACAAGAGGAATCGACCGCCCACGTAGGACCCGCTCCTGTCGATCCTCGATCTCCACTGGGACCTCCGCAAAAGTCGCCCCATCGTCCACGTCCAGCTCCCCAAAGTCGATGATGTGCGTCGGGTCGTGCACGTATCTCCTCAGCTGAGACACGTGGAAGACGTCGTGCACCCGGTGCAACTGAGGTGGTAGAGCCAGGCGATAAGCCACCTCTCCTATCCTGCTGAGGACCTGGAAAGGCCCGATGAAGCGTGGAGACAACTTGCCGCCTCGGCCAAATCTCCGTAGACCACGTCGAGGTGAGACACGCAAAAAGACGTGGTCGCCATCCTCGAACTCCAGTGGCCTCCGTCTCCTGTCAGCATATGGTTTCTGTCGGCTCTAAGCTGTACTCATCCGCTCCTGGATGACCTGGACATTCTTTGTCGTGGCCTGGACCATCACAGGTCCCACAAGAGCTGCAAGATTTCTTCTTTGCCGAAAAGAGAAATCTGGTCTCATCCCCTGGATGAACCACATTCTTTGCCTAAAACAGTCAATCCTAACATGGATGATACTAATCCATACCAAGGATGACGTCGTAAGGCCTCGACGCTACTACTAAGAGATTCAACTGTTACTCTCGCCTCCAAGGGTTGAGTCACACTGTCGGCATCAGTGTGTGGTAACTGGGTCTCCTCCAGTAGATGTCTCACAAGTGAGGGTCAAGTCAACAGCCAAAACTGGAATCTCCTAGTAACATCACGAAAGAGGACAGGAACGAAAATATCACAAAGGTATGCATCTTTTATTATTGCAGCTCATATTACAAGACGCTACACAAAAGCAACAAGGAACCAGAAGTACAAAGGATGTATCCATTAGTTCTGCTCCTGTCCATCAGCTCCCAGGGCTCCATGATCGAAGGCCTCGACTGCCTGAAGCTGAGCTCTCCCCTGCGGTCGGGGTGGACCTCTTGGTGGTGGTGGTGGTAGAACCTCAAAGCGTCGTCCACCACCTGCTGCTCGGCCAGCTCCTCTACCTCGTCCGTCTCCTCCCTGCAGACCGCCACAGTCGAACCTCTGCCTCTGCCTAGGTGGTTCCTCAACCGTCTGCTGCTCCCCCGCATGGCGGGTCGGGCAGTCACGAGCCATGTGACCAATTCCGCCACAGGAGTAGCACTGCCCACTCTCGGCACGCCTGGCTCTGACTCCACCCCGGCTTCCCCGCACAACTGAGCCTGAGTCGTGCAGTCGGCCACTGGTAGGTCTGGTCTGCCTGGAACCCTGAGTCATCTGTCGGCTACCTGCTACTGAAGACTCCGCTACGTGCCGCCCTGCGGTGGGTCTCTGTGCTGGTGTAGACTCAGCAAGGAAGCTCTCGATCAGAAGGGCCCGCTCTAGTACTCCTGTATGAGTCGGTATGCTGAGGGAGATCAGCGATGCCCTGATCTCGTGTCTCAAACCCTGCTCGAAGGTCCGGGCCCGGAAGAAGGGGTCCCGTACCATGTCTGTCGAGTACCGAGAAAGGTCGGTGAACCTCGCCACGTACTGAGCGACCGTCATGCTGCCCTGCCGCAGCTGTAGAAGCTCCTGGATACGCACCGCACGAAGGGTGGCTGGGACGAACTCCGAGCGGAAGAGGCTCTCAAAGACCGTCCAAAGAAGAGATGCCTCATCGTGCACCTGGAGCATCAAGCTCCACCATCGTCCTGCCGCCGCCTGCAGGAGGCTCGCCGCGAGAATCACCATGAGATCCGCTGGTGTCCTCACTAGCCTAAAGATCCGTACCACCGCCTCTAGCCAGTCCTCGGCGGCCTGGGGGTCCGCCTCACCGCGAAACCTGGGCGGTCGCTGGCTCTGAAACTCATGCAGTGCCCTGAGGCGACGTGCATCGTCAGCGTCTGGTACTGGCAGCATCGGTGGCTCGGCGGGTAAAGCTACCGCCGGTGCCACTGCTGGCAAAGGGCCCTGCACCGAGGCCTCGTCGCTCGGTGGGCTGCCGTCGCGCCCTACACTCGGAACCCTAGCTGGCTGTCGTCGCGGGGCCATCCTGAAAAGGAGAACAAGAGCACCACAGTCAGAACAGTACACCTGGTGAGCTGGCACAAGTAATCACAATGAAGACTTGAAACACACACGCGATCAATGTTTTCATGCATTAAGTCAGAAATCAGGAGTCAGGGTCCTGGTGTACGGATACGTCGGCCGCCGCACCAACACTGGGCTCCCTGAACTGATAACCACACTCAATACACTAAACACTATTGCTTCATATAGAAAGAAAAGACAATCAGAGTCTGCGGTAGAACCGACCACCTCTGATACCAATTTGTCACGACCCGACCTCGGGGCCCGTGTCGTGACTACCCCAAGCCCGCCTTCCATAGGCCAGGGGCTGGCGACTAGCACCAAGGCGTAAAATCCCAGTAAACAGGGAAGGCATTGCCTTTATAAGTAACAACCACACAGAGTCAGCAAGTGGAAAGTAAAGTGCAGAAGGTAAAGGGGGCCGGAAATACAAGCCCAAATGTAAAGTACAACTGAAAAGTAAAGTACAGCAACTGAAGAAAAGACGGCGGCCTCGTGTCGTCCACTGGCAATCCCACCTGAAGGGTGGGTACAGATAGCCTCCAGGCTCCTCGGGTCCCACGTCCGCTCCGAGCACGTCCCGCCCAGTGGTCCACCTCCAGGTACCGTCCTGCTCCACGCCCCAACCGTGATCAGCGATGTCCGTCGTCTGCAACTAACACAACAAGGTGCGGGCATAGCCCGTGCAGGGGTGAGTACAAGCTACTCAGTAAGGACCCCGAGACCCCCGAAGGTCTCCCGAAATCCACAAAGGATATAGCACAAAAGAAATATGCAATCACGAAGTAACATCTGACTCGACTTAGGTATATGCCCATACATATACCTAAGTCCCCACTTCTAGCTCTGCTCACGAGCTCAAGAACAACTCAATCCACATAGGAAAGCAAGACTCAAATCCACAAAGGAGAGTAAACAGTAAATCCACATAGGATAGTTCAACACAATCCACAAAGGAGAGTAAACAGTAAAATCCACATAGGATAGTTCAACACAATCCACAAAGGAGAGTAAACAGTAAAATTCACATAGGATAGTTCAACACAATCCACAAAGGAGAGTAACATACGATTCAGCTCAACCATGATTTTCATTATCGAAACCGTAAAAGTTGAAGAGCCCCATCTCTGAAGTGTACAGTGGTCCTGTCACGACTCCGAGGTACTGCTCACTAACCTAAGACTGCTGAAGTACTCCTCCTGTCGAGTACCGCGGGTCTGCTGCCAACTACCGGGCGCTCCGTCCGCTGAGGGTCTGCTGCCAAATACCGGGCGCTCACCCAGATAGCCTACTGAGGTACTCCTCCTGTCGAGTACCGCGGGTTTGCCGCCAACTACCAGGTGCTCCGTCCGCCGTGGGTCTGCTGCCAACTACTGGGCGCTCCGTCCACTGGGCTAGTCGACTCACTCCAAGTCGAGTCGGTCAAGCAGTCGTCAGGTCTCAGTCATCTACACGGTCTCCGTACTCCGCACGCACGTCTCCACCGTCGCGGGTCTGTCGCTACAACCAAGCGCACACACTCCGTAGAGTATCGCGGGTCCGCCGCTACAACCAAGCGCTCCACCGCCAAGGGTCTGCTGCTGCATCCAAGCGCACCACCACTGTCAAGTACCACGGGTCCGCCGCTACACCCAAGCGCTCCACCGCTCAAGGTAAAAAAGAAGGTTCAGCTCACACAAGTTCGGTAGCACTCTTCCACGTAGGATCGCTGAGTACAGTAGTCGACGCAGTCCACTGAGGATCTCTGCACAGTCGTCGCCGCAGTCCACGAAGGATCTCTGCTCTGCCGTCGTCGCAGTCCACGGAGGATCTCTGCTCTACCGTCGTCGCAGTCCACGGAGGATCTCTGCTCTGCCGTCGTCGCAGTCCACGGAGGATCTCTGCTCTGTCGTCGAAGTCACAGCCAGCACTAGGGTTCCCGCACAAAGCGAGCTCGTTCAGGAGGGTCCGCTCCACGAGCCGAGAGGCTGATACATCAACTGACACGTAGTCCGAAGTGGATGTATCCAAAAGTTTCGTATCGACAACAGGATCTCAACGCGACAGACGGCGCGTCAATCGGACGCCCGGTCTGAGAGTTATTGGCATTTCCGTCCCAGGGGCCCGGTTGGTTTTTAGGGCAAAACCAACCCGACCGTACTCCGCCTGTATCCGATCCTCGGGGGGAGTATGCCAAAAGTTCCGTCTCACTTAGAGGAAACTACCACAGCTGACGGTACGTCGATCGGACGTCCGTAGCTCAAGTTATGAGCGTTTCCGCTCCGAGGGCCCGGTTGGTTTCGTGTACGAACCAACCCGGCCGAACCCAAAGTCTTCCGAAACCTTGAGTATAATATACCGAAACGACCGTCTCGATCCAAGGATCGCGTAGCCGCTGACGGTTCGTCAATCGGAGGTCCCAGGCCCAAGATATGGGCGAAAGACCGAAGAGGGCCCGAAACGGGGGTTCTGGGCCCGGGGCGACCCGGCCCGAACCCCCCTGGGGTCGGCCGAACCGGGTCGGCCCGACCCGGCCCGAACCGGCTTGGCCGGGTCCTGTCCGGCCTGGGCGCGGCCCGGCCGACCGGACCGGCCGGCTCGGCTTCAGCCGAGCAGCGGAAGGAGGGCGCCGCGGGCTTGACCCGCGGCTCAAGCAAAACGCGGCCCCGCGGGGGGCCGCCTGTCACGCGGACGCGGCCGGGCCGCCGCGTCCCTCCCCGGTTCCGCGCGGCCGCGGAACCGGCCGCCGCCGCCGCGGCTTCAGCCGCGGCAGAACTTCTCCACGGCGGCGCGCCGGGCGCCGCCGCCTCCGGCCGCCGCCGCCTTCCGCGGGCCGCCGGAGATGCTCCGGTGGCCCGATTCCTTTCCTGTCTGCGCCGTTGCTCCTCCCGGGGGCTGACCTTCACTGCGGGATCAACAGATCGCCCCTGCCGTGCGGTTCGTCGTCGTCCGCCAAATCCGCACAAAAGGGAAGACCGGCGGAGGGTTGCCGGGTCTTGTTCGTTAGACCCGCACCCTCCGCGTTAGTCATAATCAACGGGAGAAACAAGAAAGAAACCAATCAACAATTTTAAATAAATTAAAATTGTTTCGTGATCGGATTCTTTATTTCAAAAGAATAAACACGGGATTTTAAAAAAAAGAATTCCAACAACCCTTACTTCGCAGCTGTCGTTGCCGAACAAGGGATCGTCGCGGGATTGCTCGTCGCGGAAGAAGGGGGGATCGTCGCGTCGTCGCGGTATCCGGCGTCGCGTCGCCAAACTCCAGATCAAGAACAAACGGATTTAATTAATTTAAATCCGTTGTTATTGAAATTTAAAAAGGGAGAATTAACGATCCGATTCATACCTTAGTTGCCGAACGAGGATCGGCTACGGAAGAAGAGGCGTCGCCGAAGAACGTCGCGGGTAAAGCTCGTCGACGTCGCAGATCTCGGTGTGCGTCGTCGAATTTCGGTTGCCGGCGTTCTTCGCGTTCTTCGCGTTCTTCGCGTTCTTCGCGGGGAGATGAAGAAACAAGATCCTCTCAAATCCTTTCAAAGGATTTTTAGGTTGGTCTTATTTTATAAACATGCCAACACACGAAACCGGTTAAGAAACGATCCATCAATTCGAAAGAAACGACCCATTTAATTCACGAAAGAAACAGCCCATTTAATTCACGAAATAAACCGCCCAATTAAATGGTCTGTTAAGAATTAAAGAAAACGCGTCGGTTGACTTTTCAGTTACTTTGACGGGTTTTCGCGGGTGCGTTACTTAGCGAAAGAAACGGCGGGGCTCGTGCGGGCCCCACCTCACAAATATCCTACCAAGGGGGTAGGATATTTCCGGATAGAATCCTATCCAGTTCAACTCAGTTCAAGCCGTCTTTAAGTGGCTTCAAGTGGCTTCCAAGCAGCTTAAGTGAAATAAAATAAAGTTGCCGCACAAACTTTATTTTATTTCTGAGTTAAAGCCGCAAAATTTAAAAACCACGTCTGAGAAAACGCAACTCCGGAAGAGGCGTTTCTAAGCAAAAACCGGCGCTACGATTTCATCGGTGCCCTCAGAATTCGATTCCGGGCACCGGTTCAAAAGATAGAAAAACCCGCTCGTCCGTTCACTGTACATACCCGAGCAAAACTTCGGAAATTGATTCCGGGCACACCGGGCCTCGGAATCAGGTGCCGTCTGAAGCTGCGCTCTTGTAAAATTCCAAAGAAAATTAAGAAAAAAAAATTTCCTTGAAATTTGCGGGTCTTTACAGAATGAGTGTCTTCATTCTCTTCCGGTGATGAGACAACCTATTCTGACTTATTTGGTGAGGTATGGTCTTATTGGATCTCTATGGATGGAAATAATGAATTTTCACCTGATCGTTCATCCCTGTATGAGGAGTAAACGAATTTTTCAACACTACGGGACACAGTGGTTATAACTAAAACCATAAACAATGATGAATAAGTTCCTATATTTGGGCTTGTATATTCTACATGATTGATGGGAAAGACATATTCTTCACCACGATATTTGAAGGGGTTGTCCAATATTATTTACAAACCATTCAGGACTATGGCCCATGAAACATCATCAATTAGGGGTCATTTCCCTTTCTAGTGATATATTCCTACATCAATATAATGTGACTCGTAGGTTATGAACAAGGCACTATCATCATTCAACGTCATGATTTGTCCATTAATGTAAGATTTGATGCATTGATGGTTGGATGAGGGGATTACTGCATGTTGATGAAGACAAGGCTTTCCTAGAAAGACATTGTGGGTCATGTTCTATAGAACCACCATAAATTCTTAGTTATCCATGATATCTCCAAACTGATACTTGAGGTTGATTTTGACCAATGTCTCATGTTCAGTTTTTTATAGCCCTAAACTGTTAAGGAGGAGAGTTCTAGGTTATCATCATCATAGCCCAGCTCATGAAGTGTTCATACTAGAATGTGGTTGAATCTATATCCATTGTTTGTAAAGACCTGGAATTTCCATGTAATTTTTTTAAATGGGAATTTTAGGAGTTTGAGAATCTGACGGTGCACGATTCTGAGGCCCAGAGTGCCCAGAATGTTCCGTCAAAGATTTCTTAAGCTGAAGTTAACACGTGGAAGAAATTTTCTTGAAAAAGTGGAATACCTCTTAAATGGTTACTCGGATAAAAAATACGAGGGCACCGTTGCACTCAGGATGGCAGGTTTACCCTAGGCGCGACCTCAGATTAGTCGGCATGGGCCTCCTATGAGAAAACCCAAAAATGGCATAATCGTAAATAAAATAATTAATTAAATTATTTTATTTTTCAAATGCTTATAACTCAGAAATGGTAACTCAGATTAAGAATATGAGACCACCACTAAACTCATGAGTTTATGCTTTCTTTAAGAAGATACTAACATTGGCCAGTGCGGGCTAGCAGATAAATTTAGATTTTGGCCGCAAATAAAATAATTAAGTGAAAATTATTTTATTGTAAAATTCATAAATTATAAACGGTAACTTGGATTGAAAATACGAGTGTACCATTGGGTTCTTTGGGGTTCGTTTCACATGGGTAGATCCTAACATCGACCGGCGCAGGTTGAGGGTGACTGATAATAATTTTTCCGAACTTTTGATTGGGTATGTTCAGTAAACGCGTGAGCGGCATTTTGTAACTTTTGAACCGGTGCTCGGAATTGAAATCCAAGGGAACTGTTGAACTCGCAGCGCTGGTATTCGCTTAATGAGACTTCATCCTTGATGGCAGATAGAGAAGGGATAATGTTAGTTTTTGGGGTTTTTTTGGAAATAATAAAATAAAATAAACTTCATATTATTTTATTTTGAGCTTCCATGTGGATATTTCAGGTGGGGTCCACTGGAACTAAACCTCCGTGTGGAAGTTGGAAGTGGGGACCACCATACCTTAACCTCCCATGAGAGGTTAAGGTGGTGGGGATGACCCAAACCATAAACACCCATGAGAGGTTATGGTGGTGGGGACCACCTCGGGTTATTCCCCGTCGAAACCCCCCTTTAATTGGGAGAAACCCTCAACTCCCACAATTAATGAGAGAGAGCCTCTTAACATCCTCCACCTTAATTGTGCCATCACACATGCCATTAATCTTTCCAATGCACCACATCGTTTGCACCAACATAAATTAATTGGCTTCACCCTTTTTAAATTAAGCAACAACGTCGTTGGAATTTAAGAAGATTCCTAAGAAATGAACCATCCTAAATTCCAACGATCATTACCTACCTCCCCACTCTCCTATATATATGGAGCATGGGAGGAGGATTTGGGATAACTTCACCAAAAGACGAAGTGTTGTTAAAGTGATACCATGCCCAACACATGGAGGTTTATGCTCTCCAACGAAGAACTTGTTCTTCCACGAAAAATGCTCCACCGACGAGGAATGCCTTCGAATACGAATAAAGAACTCAACATCAACTTTCTTCCTCGGAACTTCATTCGATGTAGGACGTGTTCATCTACAACAAATTGATGTCCGCCTTCTCATGGTAACTTAAACCAACAATGATCAAGGTAGAGGATTATTGTGATTGATTTATATATCCATGTTCTTCCCTTCTAGAAAAAGGAACGTGGATCAACATTCTACTGAGTTGATCTGCATATGTTTAATTTTGCGAGTTTTAGGAATAATCATTGTGGAAGGGTTTGATGTTCTTCTTTCTTATTCTATGTTGAGCCTCTTGCTATCTGTCTAAACGCAGGGGGTGCGGGCCAAAATAACATGGCCCGACCCCCCTCTGTCATTATTTTTTGTGGTGTTCTTCGAGATTACAGAAGGAGACGAAGGCCACGGCCACGCCACCCATGGAGACCGCGAGCACCGTCTCCCCCACAGTGCTCTGGCCACCCGGCCTCCCCGGCCCCGCGCCTACAGGCCGAGCCGCCCCGACAACACTGCCCGCTGGCCTCGCCACCCGCCGGTCGTGCCACCTGCCTACTGTGCGACCCCTTCCGTGCCTCCCGCCAGCCAAACCAGCCACGCCGTTGCCGACTCTCTGAGCCGCCCTGAATCGCGTCGTTCGCCGGCCTCCCGAGCCACCTGCGCCCCCGTGGCGTCCCGACCGAACCGGCCCCCAGCTGCGCCACCCCGGCCTCCAGGCCGAGCCACTTCGAGTCGTGCCCCCGTGGCCCTCTGAGACGACCAGGCCCCATGCCCCGAGTCGAGCGGCCCTCACGGCGTCCTCCGGGATAAACCGACCTCGTGCCAACCAGCGGATGGTCTGCGCCCTCATGGTCGGTTCACGCCCTCTCAACCCTATGCGGCCCCTTGCGGCTTTCTGGGTGGGGCTTAGTGGACCGGGCCGAACCCAACAGGCCGGCTCGCTCAACGGCCCAAACCAGACCCAACAGGTCTGGTTGGGTCGACCCAGACTAGGTCAGCCCAAATGGGGTCAGGCCAAATCGGTCCGACCGGACCTAGGCCCACTATGACCCATTACTTTCTTTTGGCCATATCTATGGAACCAGATGTTTGTTCAACGAACCATTAGCATCGCTATAAATCATGGAGCATGACAGTCCCTTTGAGTATACCCCACTGTAGTTTGGCATATAGTTGAAATACGGTCAGGTTGGATCATGCACGAATCCAACCGGTGCCCCGGGACTAAAATGCTAATAACTCATAGACCGGGCATTTGATTGACACGCCACCTGTTACGTTGAGATCCCTATGATGTGTCGGACCTTTGAGATACTTTTTTCATGGGACTTCCTGAAAGTTGTACTATGAACCATTAGCTCGTGCAGAGGATCCTCCAAGAGATGAGCGGGCATAGTGAGGAGACCTAGTTGATGGCTGAGACTTGACGACTGCTGACCGTCTGAATCGGACTGACTCTACTAGCCCAGTGGGGAGCACCTTGTGTGTCACAACATACCCATGGGGGAGGAGCATGCTTAGTGATGTGGAAGACCCACGTTACTCTACATGAGGAGTACCTCATCAGGATATTAGGGGGAGTGTGATTTGTGTGACGTGGAAGAACCACGGTGGGGAGCGCCTCTGTGTGAAGCGACAAATCCACGATACTCAACAGGAGGAGTACCTCAGCAATCCTTGGTTAATTGGAAGAAACTCTGTGTGACGCGGCATTCCCACTGTACTTGATAGAGGAGGAGTTCTCCAGAAGCTGAGGTTTCGACGATGTTACTGGGGATGTTACATGATACTACCCTAGAATAAAATCCTTGGTTGAGATGAGTCATTACTTTTGTGTTTTCCTCATAATTGAGATGGATTACTTGATAACTTAGTTATATGTATGGGAATATACCTAAGTAGGTTTATCTTTTGATTTCATACATTGTGGTTTATCCATGTTTGATTTTGTGAGACCTTGAGGGTCACATGGTCCCTACTGAGTATCGTTACACTCACCCCTGCACAGGCCCTTCCCGCAACTTGTTGTGTTGAATGCATACGACATAAATCGCTAACTAAGGATAAGAGTATGAGGACTGGATGGTACTAGGAGGTAGACCATATGGGTTGTCGGTACACGAAGGAGACAGTTAGACGTGGAGTGCTGAGGAGACGATCTGTACCTACTCTTCATGTAGGAACCTCAGAGGGAGATCTAGTAGCTGCCTTTTCTTTTTATTAAGTTGTATTTAATTTCAGTTGTACTTGTACTTTCAAGTTGGGATTGTTTTTTGGCCCCTTTTACTTTTAGTACTCCTTTGTTATATAGTTTACATGGTGTTTCTTACAGCTGTGTGCTTCCTTGTGTGTGTGTTATAGGTTATAAAAGAAATGCCTTCCCAGTTTTAGGGAATTATGCCTTTGGTTCTAGTCACCAGCCTGTGACTTATGGAATGAGGGCTTGGGGTAGTCATGGTATGGGCCCTGCGGGATAGGTCGTGACTTTTTTTGATGAAGACCTTTAAGATGTTGATAATATTTATCCTTCCATACATGTAGATGGGTAAGATGTTTCGTTGTATAAGGAAATATTCATCTTGATATGTGAATGATATAACCGTATGGAATTCCTCAGGATCCGTCTCTATCCCATAGATGTTTGCAGTAGCCACTTCATCTTCAAAACTCATAGTGGCACAGATGATCCTCTATGACTTTTGAAAAGATCAAGGCATCCCTGATCGCTATCCTGAGAAGTACCAATGATAATATTTCAAGATTTCACAATTCTAGTATAAAGGCCAATGGTGAAAAGTGTGGGGACACTCATTCATAGATTCTTTAGGGGTTTGAGTATATGATATATATGGATCGGCCTTCGAGACAATAGTAGAAGGTGATCATGTCATTGGTGGGTTCGGCTAGGTAGGTCTTCCTACACATTGATTCTCACTGGATACCAATTTCTTTTCTAATAGATATTCAATAGTGATTTGGTTAGAGTGGATTCTAGAAGGTGGAGGGGTATTTTCCTACTCCTGTTGGTCCCACAGAATGGATCTTCCATGAGATTCTATAATATTGATTGTCCATGTAGGGTTATGGATCAAATTCGGGTAGCTACCACAATTGTGTCTTCATCAAAATCCATGGATCTTGTGACCTCTTCCTCCAATTCCCTAATCTGGTGTGGGGAACTTGATTTTACAACCAAAATCATCATCGAATAATGAATCCATTAAGTGAATGACATTAATGAAACTGAATATCATCCACTCATTCCACTAGTAGTTTTTACGGTTGAACTTTTCTGGTGGTTTGTTTGGCAGGATGATTCTTTTTGTTTCAAATTTGAGGAAATATTGTTTGAGAGTGTCAAATACAACTTTGTCCTTGATATAGTTTCATACTCTTATGCTTCCATTATAACTTTCTGGACAAGCTGTTTTTTAAAGAACTATTGGATGCTTGTGGGTCCCAAGATGTTGGTAGTGTTAAAGAAGAAGTGGTTGGGGGTATAGTTGGTTGTTTCAAATGTTCTTGGAGAATACCTTGAGTTCAGTTTATTTCCTTTTTATGTAATAAAAAACTCCAAATTTCTATTCCCTTCTGCTAGTATATTCATTCCACACACCTCCATTATTAGGGGAAGTGGAAGTGACGTTCACCACTTGTTCTGGTGGACATACCAATATTACATTCGCCAAATATACTGTTTGTTGCAAGATGTATTTGAATATGAATAATTTATTAATGATGTGTCTTAGTATCCAGTGAATGGGAAAATAATTTGGAAGATTTTTTATACCTACTTATTCTGGTATTTTACGTTTTGGTAGGTGAAGTAAATCATTATCCATAGAAGCTATAAAATAGCTACATACTTGATAATCTCATAATGAGTAAACCCTATTCCTTCGTTCCTAATGTTTATTTCACATGGGTCCCCTCTGCTAATCCTATTGAGTTGGGAGTTGTTATTGAATTATAGGGGATACTGCATGATATGGTGTAGGATTTAGTGATAGATCTGGAACAGAGGCTGGCTTTAGTGTGAAATATGTTGCCTCTGCCTTTCCCATTCATTTCTTTGAGATGATTTGAGTTATCATGGACTTGAGATTGTTCCTCTATATGGAATCTTCCATTCATCAGGAAATGTTGGATAAATCTAGAAACTAACTTGTATATTTCACTGAGCTAAGCATTTTTCACAACTCTTGGTGAAGGTTATCAAGGTAGAGAGCGAGCATATCCTCCCAGGGAGAGTGGTCAGTTCAAGGAGTTGGTAAACCCTTTTCATCTATCAATGAAATCTGATACTGTCTCATTTTAAAACCATTTTTCATTTGATAGCTCACTGATTATTTTCTTTTATAATGTTGAGCTTAATTTGTAGAGGAACTAATGGAAGATGTATTCCCATCCTATGACCAACTGTGCTATGAAACAAGTGTAACCAATGAAGGATAGAACTTACAAGGTTCATACGAAGCATTTGAGTTTCAATGCTTATTATTTTTTAGGAGTTCCCATCATGGGATCACAATGGGATGAATATTGCATCCAATGTTGTTTTGGGTCGCCTGAACTATTGAATATGAAATATAGGACTTCCTATGTTTGGTGGAGGTGGAGTGTCACTCACCCAATAAGGGTAAGGTTTTATTCTAGATGCACTGGTACACACCGCTCCTCAACTGTTTCCAATTGATCTTCCAATCACTTGATGGGGTCGATAATCCCTTGATGAGTATTCAGTTGAACTTGAGTATGGACAGGTGAAAAAAATCAATAGGATTTGGCATGCTAAATCATTTATCATTAGAGGCTATTATCCAGGCGGGTAAATCTTTTGAGGGTTTTCTTGAACCCATTTTGATTTTCTTCTTAATCGAGGGAGATCATCATATTTATCCACGATCATGTATAGGTAAACTGATTTTCATGTTGTTAAGTTAGGTTGATGTCCTGGACTTTCTCAAATCATAGGGTTGAATCCTTGAGGTGTATGTTGATGGTATTCCTAAGGACATATATGATATGAATTCTACCTCCTAGAAAGTACACATTTTTCACCCCAACTATTTCATTTCTTCCTCCTATAGAATGAATGTTTCTTCAGAAGTAGGGATATCCTCCTCATCGAGAGGGGTAGGTGGGTCATATATGACCTTTCATTTATTCTTGTTAGAGATTCACTGTCAAGGAATTACGAGATTGACCAAGGGAGAACCCAAATTTAGGGAGATACCCTAATCATGGGTATGAAAACCTTTATTCTTGGTGTAGACCATGTTCTCGCTGGTAACATCCTATCTTTTCCCTTATGAATTTGTTTCATTAATGAAATCATTTACTGTATTTGAATACATTATGTTCATCAATGCATAATTCATTGTTTGAGTCATACTGACTACTAAATGATAGGTGGGTGGTTTGCTTCCTTTGATAGACTTGTCTCTTCTTTCTAGAATAACCATCGAACATCTTGGTGAAGGGTGACTTAGAGTGATCCTCTTTGTATCCTGGTCATATGCCTCTCTTCTAGGGAAAATGGGTCATCAGATGGTGAAAACTACGAGACCTCACCGCTTGTTATCCTATTTTAACTAGAAAAGGCTCATTTTTGTTGAAGGGGTGGTTTAGGTAAAAATTACCCTAACCCTGTAGCCTATGATTGCATATATTCTCTTGTTATTGTTTCTCAGTCTAATTTTTTTGGTCTTTTGGGGGATTTTTTTGTTAAAAATTTCACAATCCCAATAGGATGGGGTTGATCCCGTAATGCTATTGTTTCTAGTAATATCACCTCTAACTTGATCGCATGAATCTGTATTCGTGCGTGAGCCGGATATGATGTTGAGTCTACATGTAAAATTCTTTCTCCATAGGACATTTGCAGTGCTTGATGTTTGGCCTCCCATAAGAGATAATCCAACTGAATTTTATCAGTTTTAAAGTTTATAAGTTTTTGATGGGTTTCTCTTGCTATGAAAGAACTATTAAAGACTTATTTTGCATTAATTCTTATTGACGCTGTTTCCTTTCTTGTGTAGGGGAATTTCACGATAGCATTTGTAGAATAATAACATTTCATGATTTCAATTCCAATGGGTTTTACGGAATGAGATGTGGAGTGAAATGAAAATCTCCATGTTCCCCCCATTCTCAGATGTGAACTCCAAGAAGGGAGATGACAATTAAAGGATGAAACTCATGAAATTATTTCAAGAAGTGTAGTTTAACAAATTTCCTCCACTTATATGATTACGGTTTCCATGCAGATGAGAAAAATTCTAGTTAATTGTTTTATGAATGTCCCCCAATATTTTTATATGGTCTATATTCCCATTGTAATGCAACAATTTTTCTTTCATGAGGAGGAGAGTTTTACATATATTTAGATGGATATTGTGTATGATTTTTTTATGAAAATGAATTCATAATGTCGAACTGAGAAGTAGATTAGGGACAAAACATAATGGGTATATCATCCATAGAAAATTTCCTTTTCAAGAGAAACATTTACTTTCGATCTACTACCAGAGAATCCTCTGTTTGATCATCCCAACTTTAATGCTTCTTGATGGGTTTTTCACAAGTAATGGGGCATGCATAGGTATCATTGGTATAGGAGTTGTACCGGGGTGGCCTAGAGGACCCATGACATCTTCTCATGGATAAATTATGTCACATATCATTTATAAGGTTTCTAGATTTTATATACCCATATATCTATGAATCTTAGAATATGAGTGTTTTCGTGCATTTGAATCAGCAAGGGGTGGACCTCACTATATGGAGGACCATCGTAACGAATGCCATCGTGGTGGGGACTACCTTCATAGCTCGATATCTAAAATAATGGACAATTTCTATAGTGTATACCCTAGGGAGGATTTTTAGGGTTGATGATAGTATGGGGAGAAACTTCTTGGTGTTTGATATTCTGGATATGAGGAGGGATATTGTGATTCCCAATAAGAGATAGGCTTTCATGATTGTTTAGTTTCCACCCATAAATGAATCCTTTATGGTAGATGCACTAGGTAGGACCTTTATAGCTTCTGGTAACAATGTTTTAGGGACAACATTAAAAAATACTACTGCCACCCCTGTAATTTGGTATTGGATTGGTAAGGTTATGGGAAACATTGGATAGATGATGGATGTCCTCTCGAATTCCATCTTCAAACTGTGTAGGGTTAGTGACTATTCTCATCATTTTCTAGTTTCCTTTGGTGAAATTTCTTTTTAGGAACTCTCTTGTTGGGGACTGAGGATGCTTGTTTTAAGTGAAAAACTTCATATATGGGTGCCTATTCGAGGGGAACCCATGGTTCTACCATGATATGTTGGTAAGCTTCTATAATTTTGGAAGGGATATATGTATTCCCTAGAGTGGCCCCCGAAGTGGATCAATGTCCCCTAGTGGGAATGAGTATTTATAACTGATTCTATTGTCCAATTATCAGGGACTATTCTCGAAGACCCACCTAGATGGGAGTGTGGATTCTTGTCTATTCCTGATTAACCATCCTATTTTGTGGATGAATCATCCCACTTGAGGAGGTGTGGTTGTGGGCCCAGATCCTAGCTATTTCCACGTATGAGATTATATCTTTGAATGTATGTACGATATAGTTAAACATTGATGTAAGAACCTCAATAATTGAAAATACATTCTAAGATATTTCCATAGTGGGAACAGAAATATGCTCCCACTATGGTGTTAAGGCAGGTACGTAAGTCTTCCCCTGATTTAAACCCATGATATGATGACTATGTTCTCCAATTAATGACGTATTTTCATATTTTTCTTGATGTTCTAGAAAAGGTATTTTCAACCCCTTCTTGATAACTATCATATTTTACTAACGACATTAGTATGGATCCATAGTAATTTTCATCTGCCAATAATTTTCCATCATATTTTCATAGAAGTCATGATTTGAAAGAGAAAGAATTATCATGTTCTCATATTTTATCATCATATTTTACTAATGGGATTCATATTTTATTGAATGTATATTTATGTGCTTGTAATTTGGCTTTGTCTTTTCCTGAAGGTCTTGATGTGCTTTCACAAAAATTTACATGTGCTCATAGTTCGATGCCATATTTGACTGGTGGGATTCGTATTCATGAGTAGGAATTTACGCCAACTTTTTTTTCATCATATTTGACTAACAAGATTTATGAGAGTGAGTAGTGATATACAACCTCTCATAGTAGGTTTTTACAATATTTTATTGGTTGGACTCTTTATCAAGAATAAGGTTGATGTCCAATTCCTGATGGTATGATCGGCTCCCTTTGCGGGCTGCCAAATGAACCTATGTCCGTTTGAAATTGGTTGGGGCTCACAAGGTGGTATCCTCCATATGATGAGGATGATGTTTCACAAAGGGTTTTTGAAGAAGATTTCTGGTAGGGTCCCTTGGGAAGGAAACCTATACTAAAGGGATGAATGTTTTGGTGATGACTTCATCAGCCTCCCTAAGTCAAGGGAGGAAATCATTATCATGTTCCGGGGACAGGCTACCGAAATGGTTGGAGATGGATAGTGTATCCATAAAGTTATAAACTTCTGACTTGAAATGGGAAGACAATTAATATGGATTCATGGATTGGAGGGCCTGTCTAGTTTCCTACAAGGTGGTGAGAGTAACACTCTGGTGGTACTCCCTAAATTTTTCATTTGAAACTCATCGTTGAATACACTGGGTGGGAAATGTCAGGCTATGTTTTACTGAGGACCCAACCGGTGTAGTGGTTCATATATGTGTCTAAGAAAAATGGTTAAATTCCATTTGATTAATGATTGTTTTGAAGAGTGACTGCAATATATCTGATAAATACAGACAAAAAAACCTCTTCGAAGTATCATCTCATGACCTAAATCATAATTAATGGTCCCGTTTAGCCAAATTCCATTTTTATGTGAATGGGGCATCACATGGGGTAACACCACCACCTTGGTTAATGATTCATGTCGAGTTCACCATTTTGAATCAAATAGATTTTTCATGATCCTTATGGTTGATTATTGGTGGTGAATTGTGTGCAGTTAGTTGCACGAGGAACATCATTTCTGAATGGTTGCCAAGAAGATTCATTCATCGAGATAAAAATTGTCAATTGATCTTATATGCAAGATGAAACATGGACAAACTTTCCAATTGTAGGAGTTTACTTGGTAACACGGACAAAAACACTTAATAACTCTCATTGGCTGAGAGGATGGGAATCTAGTCTCATCAAACCATTTTTGGGGAAACTATATCCTATTCCAAGACTCTCTTAATGATTTAATATATGTTCATGAATTCTTTGTTCATTCCCAAGTATGTATTACATGGATTAATCTAATGTAATGATCAATCAGAAATATGCATGGGTTCAGAATCATCGTTTTGTATATGAAGTTCTTCATCAATGGAAGGATCTATAGGTATCCAAGGTTCTCAATTAATGGAAAACTTTTTGTACAAGCATCATAGATTCTTTGTCCTCTCATTAAGATGATAGCAGTTTTTAGACACGTAGTGAGGTTCTCTAGAGATTAATACCATCTAGGGAGAGAAGAGTTATTTTGATATTAGGATCAAACACATAATATGGGATTAATATTTATCCTCATGGGATGAATCAGAATCCAAGTAGTTTAGTGAATCATAATTGGCCACATCACCTTTTATGTCTGTACAATAAGGACCCAACCATGAAGTTTAATATTATGTGGTGATGACATCTAGGAAAATGGTTCTCAGTAAAAGATGGTGTGGAACTTATGCTGAGGTAGTCCAAGGGACCCAGAAGAGATGTGGTCTCCTAGGTGAATATGATTCTACTATGGAGGTGGAACAGAGAACATTAGGGTGAATTTTTATGTTGGATTTGGATCTCAGGGAGGCTTCCTAAGTATCTCAGTTAGTCGGGAATTAAAGATTACATAGTTATCCATGATGTGGATTACACCTGTGAGGATTACCATTTAGCATGGTTGGGTACTATACCTTAAAGGAGATCAAATTAAGGTGGTATGATTGGGACATAGACCATATAGTAGGCCTATGTGGTTTTTCATATGATTGGGGCTTGTACCGGATAAGATGACCATTTTGTTTTGGGATTGTGTGGATGTTATGATAGTTTCAAACTCCTAAGCCCACATAAGTCATTCTCAATGTGAGAAACTAGTGGAATAAGTGTATCTAAAGATCACACGATCCACATCACCTACTGGTGGGAGAGGTTTGAATCCGAAATAGATAGAGAGAGGGATTTGAGTGTGCCAATATCCTCTTTTATTTTGGTAACTAGAATAGTCACACATGATGATTTATCTTACTATGGCCTAGAATGAGGTGAAGAGGATAAAAACTTACACCTATCATATGAAATACTAGAGTCTTATTCCCAGAGGGATGCCCTAAAATTGGTTTTAGGTAAGGATCCTATTCCCTACGGAAGGGAAAGGAAAGCATGATCATCACCCTCCTCTCCAATAACCAAGAGGTTCACATGATCACCTCCAAGGTCAAAACCCCCATTACCATGACAATATGTAAATACAGACATTCTGAGAGCCTACCATGTTTTGGATGTCACACACATTACTCCACTTACCATGGGTATGTAGACTTGAAAGGGCTTGATAATCTTCATGATAATACAATCATACATGTCAGGTGGATTTAGAAAAATCCTTGGTCTGATTTCATTGAACTATTTTGTAGGGGGGCCTATATGGACTATATGAGATGATGAGAGGGAGTGATTGGATTTGGGGTGTCGAAAACCCTAGTATTTACCATTATTTGTAGCATGTTCTTATGAAGGATGGGGTTCCCACAACATAGAATGTTACTATGTGGGTGAGGGAACCGCATACATTGGATGGTGCTATGAGAACCAAAGGTTTACCTACATAACATGATTCTATAAGGGACTACATTAAACCTATGTAGATATTTTCTATAGGGGGTCATGTTCCTCCTACATATTGTTTTTCTACATGAGGCAGGTTTCCTCCCACGTAGAGTTTTCTACATGGGAAAGGGTCCTACCCACATTGAATTTTTCTACGAGTGGTTCTATGATTCAAAGGGTCCATTAATTTGTGCCTTAAGAAATGGTTTCCAAAAATAGGGTTTATGTTTTTGGATGACAAGGAATCTTATTATTTCCTCCTTAATATAATGAAGTGTATTTTTACTTACTGGGAATAGAAAGCTATGTGTTTTGGATCTCGTCCGGGTTCCCCTAATGTGATCTCTATTTTTCCATCATCCTATATCAGTTATCTTTGGGGTTATTTTATAGAGGAATAGAGGGACTGAATTCCATAATGGATGGTCTTCCAAAGTGGGCTATGAAACATCTTTTGAGGGATCCCAAGGAGGACACCCCAACCCATGAGGACTTTTTCTATGGGGAGTGGTCGTTTGTGGGGGGAAAAATCACCGTCTTGGATAGTAACCTATTTTTCATAGGGTTGATCGCAAATTGGAAAAAATCCATAAAGAGTGATGGTTCACAATGTTATTTCCAATTTTTAGGATCAATCTATCCTTCATGGCCTCACCCCTTTGAGCATATTTGTTCAAATTCTTTTTTAGATTTGTTCATCTCCTTTTCCACATTGTGAAGATAAAATATTATATAAATTTTACTATTAATTGATTAAGTATTTTCAATGATTTAAAAAACAATTCAATTGGTATGTGTTGTATTTTTCATGAATTAGGCTTCCAATGTTTCAATATAGAAAATGTAGAAAAAGAGAAGAATTTCCTATTACACAGTGTGGAACCCCATTAAAATAAATTTATCATATTTTCATAGCACGATAAAAGTCATGAAAAAAGTCATTCTGTGCATCATGAATAGTTAATGTGGGGAATACATTATACAACATGAGTTTATAGTACACGTCATGAACCCTTTTAACACATTTCCCAATCCAAAGATAAATCTTAGAGGAAGATATATGTCGTGAGTCTCAGATTCATGATGTGAATTGAGTCGAATATTCAAATCTTGGTTGAGATATGCATGAGAAACATAGAAATTCAAAATCCATGGAGGAAAACATAGAGTTGAACTACACAAAATGAATTCCAACTACACACCATGTAATTATTATCCTATTTATATAGCAGTAGGGAACCAGATTTCAAAGGCTCCAAAGTAGACAACTTTCATTATTTCATTCCTCTCTCATTTCCTACTACTTCCACTGCCCCAAACAGGAAATTTCTTCACTTATACTTATTATGATACTTTAATATAGGCATTATGAGTTTCTTTTAATAGTGTTATTAATTACATTTCTCATTTTGACCTCATTCATTAATGTTTGAGCACCAAGTATTGGTTAAAATTTTTATGAATTCATTACCACTCCTATTTCAAGAATGTAGTTTTCTAAATTGTGTTTGATCCATGATTTTGAACTGTTTGTTCTTAATTTAATGACCTGAATGAATCATTTCTGGTTTGAAAATACTTTAATCTAAATTATTTCTATAATGTTATGTATGATTTCAATTATTTAGCTATTTCATCTAATCTTACCATGAGTGGATAAACCAACTAGAGTATGGATCAAGAGTAAGGGTATATGAACTCAATAAATCATTAATTATAAACATTGTAACCTTAAGGGTTAGTAACCAGGATAAATAAAAATTTTCTATTCAAATTATTCGAGCATCCTTCACCATGATACATTCGAATGGAGGAACCTATCCAAGTTCGATTAGATTAGGCTGTGACCAATATCTTATTACTTTCAGCCTTAAAATCCAAGCATAACAGATTTGGGTTTTCACTATTTACAGATCAAGAAATACATACCTCTTAGGTAGAACTAGTTAATTTTGCCATAGTCAAATAACATCCTCTGATTGATTCACTGCCAAAACCTTAGGGTCATACCATGTTATAATTAAGATAATATTTTATAAAGTTCCCCAAAATTGATCAGGACCCATTTCTTATTCCCGAATTTGAACCTCATCCCTCTAGTAATACTTTTCATAAACCGAATCAACTCATGAGAACTCCAACACCAAAATGTTGCAACCTAAAGGTTAACATTTCCAACCCAATTTCCCATGGGATGGAACCTATAATATCTCTATATAACCTCTCAGTAGTAAGTGATGTTTGGAAAATAATCAAATATAATATGACCGCAACCTGCAAGAATTGAAAAACGCAGGAAGGCATGTCAAAATTTGGCACCATTAATGAGGAAGAAAAGTTGTTCATCACGCTCAAAATATCATGGAAAATACTAGGGATTACCTCTCTCTGACCCCATTTCTCTCTTCTTCCCTTTTATGATGCCACTGCATCCCTGCTTGTGCGACATAGTGCATGCATCATGGCCCTTCGACTCATTCAAGGAACCTTGAAGAAAAAAATTTAAACTTTGATACTGAAATTTAATGGTATCTCTATGCATTCCACCAATCCAACATGGCTGAGAATAAACAATCTAGCAAGTCCCAACCCACCTAACCCTAAAAACAAGAAACTGTTAGTTCTATGGGAGAACCTAGTTCAACAAGAGTGACCCATCATGTACTATGGATTTCCATTAATTAGTGGTTATACAGTAATAATCATCTATCCTCCTATTCATGCACATAAATTTGAAATAAAACATGGACTCATTCACATGATCCAAAACATGGGATAGTTTAATGGGTTTCAAAGTGAAGATCCTCATGAAAACATCTAAATCTTCCTAGAAGTATGTGATACCTTTCTCAACTAGGGAGTGTAATATATTTCAATTAAACTTCATGTATTTCCCTACTTCCTAGAGGATATATCCAAGGATTGGATCAAGATGAAAAATCTAGAGTCAATCACATCTTGGAATAATATAACCAAATATCTTCTAAACAAATACTTCGCACCAATCTAGAAATGTTATTCATGGAACGAAATTCAAAATGTTTCTCATATTGATGGAAAATATTCATGTGAATCTTGGGATAGATTTAAGGAGTTGATGAGGTAGTTTCTTCACCATGTACTAGAGATATGGATCCAGCTCTAGAAAATTTTAATAAGAACTCCAACCAGTCACACACTTAGTTGTCAATGTTTTTTCCAATGTATTAGTTATGTTCAAGACACCGGGAGCCAGAATAGCCATTTTGGATGAAGTTTACCTAAAATAAAAAATATGACAGAGTGATCATGGACCACCTCATCCTGGAATTCTCTAAGTGGAAGAAAACACCAGACTAGCTACGAAAGATGAAACACTCACAATGAATCTAGAGTCATTCCAATGGCCTCCTACACCACCCAATAGTACTCATGTAATGGAGATACAGTCATGTGAAATATGTGGTGGAATAAACCTATTTCAAGACTTAATGTAATGAGTAAAAAAAATAAATATTTCAATTATATAAATTACAATCAGAAGAACCAAAAATTCCAATAACTTTTATAGTACTATCAGGAGAGGTCAACTCAATAGCCACCTCAAAACCCTTGGGATTATTATCAACATAGAAGTGTTTAGAAACCTTTTTAACCAAGGAACACCAGGGTACCCACCCATGAACCCTATTCCAATACCATAACAACAATCACAACAAAAAACATTCCCTCAGAGATCACCTCACTAGTTTCAACCAACTCAACCATGACCTCAGAAAAAAAGGCCCCTCCCCATAATAACATAGAGAACCTTGTAGATACATTTGTTCAAAATGAAGACCATAGAATAAATACTGAAGATATGGATATGTAGAAAAATGATATTCCCAAGACAATATCGAAATTCAGATGTGCCAGATCTCAAAAACTCTATTTGACATTTTAACATGCACTCAACCTGTTAATACAGAGACATACCAAATTGAACAAGATAAGGTTATTGTGATGAGAAGTTATTGTTTTTTAAATTTCCAATAACCAGGTAGAAGATATGGATTAAAAATTATGGAACCTAAGAAGTAGTCACCAATAGAAGAATAAATAGTTTATGATGCCTCCCAAGTAATACAACATGAAGTATCACCAACCACAAATAACCAAACACTTGAGTAACCAAAAGAGGTAGTCTATGATTCCCCACCACCATAAAATACACCTCTTCTATTTCAAAAAAAGATAAAGATAAGGAACAACGTGGGAATAATAAAATAAGTTCTGGGAAATGTTTAAGAAATTTCATATCAACAAAACATTGTAGAGGCTATTACTCATATTCTAGTTTATGCCAAATTCCTAAAAGATATTCTCTCCAACAAAAGTAATAATAGAAGGTCATGGTGTCATATAACTGAATGAATAATGATTTTCTGTTATTCAGTAGAAAATCTCACCAAATATGAGAGACCTGATAAGATTTTCAATCCCATTTCCATTGGAGAATGTAAATTTGGAAGGGCTCTATATGATCTTCGAGCAAATATTAACCTCATTCCAATGAGTGTATTTTCAAATTTGGGACTTCAAGAACTCAAACCAACTATAGTAGCACTAAAAATTGAATAAAGGTCAGTAAAATACCCTAGAGGAGTTCTTAAGGACATGTTAATCAATGTCATCAGATTCATATTTCGAGCAGGCTTTCCTAGTATTAGACATGGAAGAAGAAGGTGATGTACCCATCATTCTCACATGACCATTCCAATCCACAAGAAAGGTTCTGATAGACATAAACCAAGGGTGTCTAATATTTCATGTTGGAGAAGAACTGGTATTATTCTACCTTATAAAATATACTAATCAATTAGATGATTCTGGTGATTGAAATTCCATATCTCTTACCTTAGAAAGAAACGAATGTATGTCCATAAAAGAGGACAATGAGGAATAAATCCTTGATGTAGAAGAACAATATGAATTTCAAGAAGTTATGTTCAAAGAACCTCTCACAAGGGATACATTCCCACCCATCACTCCCTTGATTATTCAACCATTTAAACTGGAGTTAAATCCTTTACCTAGTAATCTTAAGTATTCATAATTTGGAGCTTCAACCTCCCTGCCAGTAATCATCAACTCTGAACTGTCTTAGGCACAAGAGGAAAAAATGATTGATGTGTTGAAAGGATATAAGCAAAAAATTTCTTTGGGAGTATATGACATTAATGGAATCCATCCTACTATGTGAACCCACAAAAATATGCTTTAGGAAGATGAAAAACTGAAACACCACCCTCAAAAGTGGATCACACCACCAATTAAAAAAGTTATGAAGAAGGAAGTACTAAAACTTCTAGATTCTGGAATAATATTTTCAGTCGCTAATAGTGAGTGGGTGAGCCTGCTATATGTAGTTCCCAACAAAGGTGTCCTCATAGTGAAAAAATGATGAAAATGAATTGATCTCAACACGCACCATCACTAGATAGAGAGTTTGCATATATTACCGAAGTTTAAATAAAACAACATAGAAAGATAATTTTCCTTTCAGCTTTTTGGTTCAAATTTTGGAAAGACTATCCAAACATGAATTTTATTATTTCCTAGATAGATATTCCAGATATAATCCGATTGAATTCAACCCATCAGATTATTAAAAAACAACATCCACATGTCCATTTAGAACCTTCTCATACCAGCGCATTCCATTTAGTATGTGAAATGATCAAAAACCATTTCAAAGATAACTGAAACATATTTTCCATGATACGGCAGAGTGATTCTTAGAAATCTTGATGGAAGACATCTCAGTTTAGGGAATATCTTTTGAAGTCTTGCTAAAATATTTTTAGTTAGTTCTGCGATGTTCTGAAGAGAAATTACTCATTTTGAATTGGGAAAAGAATCATTTTATGGTTCGAGGAAGCATAGTACTCAGACATATAATTTCCAAAACATTCATAGAAGTATATCAAGAAAATATAAAGTTCATCAAATACATACCTTAACCTTCCATGGTTAAGGGTATACGGATATTTCTAATCCATGAAGGACTCTACAGGTGATTTTTAAAAGCCTTTACACAAGGTTCTTGCACACTGATGAACCAATTGTCAAAGGAAGGTCCATTTTAATTCATTGAATTATTTCTGAAGGAATTCAATCCTTTATAGAAAATCCAGATAGAGGTCCCTATAATAATTTCACCAGAGTTGGACAAAGAATTTGTATTGATATGTAACTCCAAAAATAATCATGTTAATGTTGTTTTAGGACAATGAGTTGGTCAAATATTCTATCATATCTACTATTCCAAAAACAAATTGAATGAATCTCATGTCAAATATAAAACTATAGATAAAGAGATCTTGAATGTTTTGTATACCTTAAAAAATTTTGTTCCTATTTGGTCGTGTCCAAGGAGATTACGTACACTGATCATGATTCCATCAAGTATTTAATGAACAAGAAGTATTCCAATCCAAACATGATAAGGTGGATCCACCTTCTCTAATAATTTGATAATTCCAATAAATATACAAAAGGATAGGAAAATGTTATTGTTGTTCATCTATCCCATATTCCTCTATCACTCATCAAGGACAATGATGATATTAATATTGAAGTCAATTTTCTTGATGAAACCCTTTTCAAGATAAAGGTAAAAATATAGGTTCCTAATATTTATAATTATCTCACCATGAGAGTTTTTTAACAAGACCTATCCTTCAAACAAAGAATAATATTTGTAGCAGAAGAAAAATATTACTAGTAGGATAAAGAACTAAAGTTCAAACGATGTGATGATAGGTTGTTGCGATGTTTCATTCCTAAGAATAAAATACCAAACATAATAGAAATGTTTCATATGTAACCAAATGAAGGACATCATGGACCCAGGCACATTATAGAAAATATTCTACCAAACAGACTTTTCTAGGCTACTCTATACCAAGATGTTAGGGAATTTTCTCAATACTGTGATGGGTCTGAGCAAAATTGGAACATTATGAAGAGGAATGAAATTCAAAAAAACCCAATCATGAAAGTTGAAATCATTTAATGATAGGGAATCAGATTCATTGAACAATTTAAAAATTCACATGGAATGAACAATATTCTTTTTGGAACTAAATTCCTTTCAAAGTGGGTATAAGCTGAAGCCACATCACATGACACAATAAAAGTTGTCATGAATTTCACGAAAATGAACATGTTCTCAAGATTTGGAATGTTTATATTACTAATTAGTGATCGAAGAACCCATTTTACCAATCATGATATTAATGGATTTCTAGAAAATATTGGAATCTTTTATAACAAAAGAAGTCCCTTTCATCCACAAACAAGTGGGGAAGTTGTATTATCAAATATGGAGATCAAACAAATCATGGAAAAGACCTTGAAATTTGTTAGAGTTTGACACTAGATGATGCACTGTGGTCATACCACACTTAATTTAAAACACCCATTTTTACCATACCTTTCAGACTGGTTTATGGGAAACCATATCATCTCTCTGTTGAACTATAGCATCACTCGTACTGGGAAATTAAGAAGCTATATTTGGATTTTCAAAATTCATGAGAAGCTCACTTGCTACAGTAGATGAATTGGAAGAATACGAAAATGTGATTTTGAAAATGAAAAATTTACAAAGAATAAAAAAGAAATGGAATGATCAATGAATTATAAGATTTATCTTTTTCCTAAGAAACAATTCCCTCTTATTCAATTCTAGATTTAAATTATTACATGGGATGGTGAAATATAGATGGTATGGACCTTTTGAAGTCATTAAACATTTCCTTATGAGACCATTAAAATTTAGAAGGAAGGTGGACCACCTTTCACTATCAATGGTCAAAGGTTAAAAATATTTCAAGAACCCTGCTGTGAATGTTGTGTATTCCACCGAAAGTTCATTTGAGTCTTAAGGGAGTAATGTTCACGATGTTAAAGGAATCAATGATTGAGAAGAAACTTTGGGTAGGACATCAAGAGACTAGATTATATTATAATAGTCTTAGGAAATATTTGGTTATTCCAGGTGGTAAAGGTATGGTTTTGAATAAAACTTGAACAAAAAATGTCAATTACACTTCATGAAACCCTATTACACAATGTGCACATTTTTTACCAGAAATTATATAAAACACCACATTAAACAACGTGAAACATAGTAACATGTCATTTACTCCCCCAAGAAATATTAAAAAAACCAAAACCTGAATATTGGGTTCATGGCCTGATGCCCCTCCTCCCCTTGACCCTCTACCTTCCTCACACAACCTACCGTACCCTTCCCTCCCTACTAGTTGTGCACCCCCTTCCCTTCACTCCCTACCATCTGTGCATATCCCTTACCTTCACTCCCTAATAGTGGTGCAAACCCATCCATTCCATTCTCCCTACTAGACACATACCACTCTACCCCTCAATCATGACTTGTTCACCCCTCCCTCTCCTCCTCCTCTCTCGGTTGAACAAACTGAACATCCTCCTTCATAGCTATGAAACTGTACCCATCCAACCCTACTCCTATTTTGGAATGGACTAAAATAGTGCCCCCTGCACCTTTACAGTCAATGTCAGATCTTGACGATCAGCTGGCACCAAAACAATCATGAGTTGGTGCACCTTTTTCACCCTCACCCCCTTAGGAAGCATCTCGCCCACCTCCCACGGTAGCCCATATTTCCCCTGTCACTCGGGATAACTCTACTACTAGCTCTAATGACTCATCTAGTGATTCAAACCTCCATTTTTAGGCCATTATGTGCTTCTAAAACCTGAAGCACCACATCAAAATCAATCAAATACAGGCGAATCACATGATGAAAAACAATACCATCAACATGGAAATTCTTTCCAGCCTAAACACCAGTGATTAATTCCTTGAGCTCCTTGACAGACTCCTTTTATCTCGAATTATTGAGGTATATGAGGAATTGTATAGAGAGATATTACTGGAGTTACTTTCCATGTTTTATGTAGAAGTATATAGCCTACGCTTCCATCTGGGTGGCCAACCACATGATCTCTCATTTGAATAATTCGTCATTGTCTTTGGTATCATTACAAACATGTTTGTTAAGTATGAGAATTTTCTGACACTTCAGCTTGAGCCTCCCCAGTCTTATTCAAGGTGAATGTGGAAGATGATTGCAGAATATGTTTATATAGTTAATGACTCCTGGATCACCATGTCCACTTAGTTGTGTATCCTAGCCCTTCAGATACATACCATTGCTTTTAAACAAGCCTTGTTTTCTCCAGCAGAATCCCATGGGTGTGTAAGCTAGGTCGATGTCCTCATTTTGGAAGCACCCTAGGGGAACCCACCCATAAACATGGCTATAAAGGTTTCCTATTACTAGTTAGCTCATTTATAGTGGACCACTGTTACACTGATTGGTGGATCCTTCATCACAAACTTATCCCTCCATCTTGGAGTGTTTGATATTGGTCTTCCCCTCACATCCCTTGGCCCAATGGAGGACCTTGATTTTATGATGATGCATAAGATGGAGTTCTTGGTGAGTGATGAGGACACTTAAAACTATGCACCAAGCATACATAAGCCAACAACCACATCACCCGAGGCACCTACAATAGAACATGCACCTACTCCACCCACCACTTCACCTTCATCACATCCCACCCATATCCCTGCCACTATAACTACCAAATACACTACTGCTCCACCCAATCATCACACTCTACCAAATCTATAGGCCATGGGGATATGAATCCAAGAGAACTAGAGATAGATATCTACCCATCTACACCTCCATTTTATCGAGATTTTCCATTTTACTACCCCTCCACCACCCTCTTCTACCACAGACTCTCAGCCACCACCAGCACCAACCACCCCTCCCCTTCCACCACACCAACACCACCCAAATAACACACTTAACATCCATCAGATTTCTCTAACCATATTTTATAGTTGGATTACCTCACCAAACAGGCCCGACGAGGCAAGTGGTTGGCCACTACCTCATCCACTGAGGTTCTATATGTTGATCCAGCTTCTAGACCCACAACCCCACTTAGGATCAGAACCTCTCCACCAAGTACCACATCCCATCTTCCAGCACCATGACTCTACCCATTGTAGTGCATCCACTTGCCGCTTCTGAAATCACTTCCACTAATATAGCTACATAGCTACCCCAACCACTTGATCATGAGTGGACTTTTGAGGATATTTTTTATTCTTCTGACTTATCTTTGTTGGCCACTTCACTCATTCTTAGACTCTTGTTTCATGAATGACTATTTTGAATTGTATTCAGTGTATCCCGTTATTTTGTAATTCGAATATCATTAATATATAGGGGAACTCATTATGTGTCAATTTTACTTAGGTAAATTTTCATATATTTCAATTTTTTAATAGCCATGTCCAGATCCACGGTTTCATATATGGTTGTTGATTGACTTGTACAACCATCTATTCTAGTTCAACAAGTGACTCAATGTGCGGTTGAGATAGAATGTAAACACTAGGGACACTCACTAGAGATTAATGAAAAATAGCCACCACCACGAGCTACGACACCATTCCTTCCACATCTAATTCATGCTCACAATGCATCTAAAGTCATCAATCCTATCAGAAGATACCGTGAGCTAGAAGACACTACCATGAGTATAAATAGATGTTAGAGGAGACACTGAGCTGATAGACCACTACATCAGATATATTGATCCATCCAACTGGATGATGATATTTGTTAGAGATTTATGGGAGGAAACCCATACTCCATCACTTATCTCATTTAATTATTCATGATAATTTTAGTTCTAGATTCATTTTATTATGAGTCCCTTTCATGTTTTATTTTTTAAATCTACCCTCAGTTGAAAAAAATGGTTACCATTTCTCATCACATTGTGCACCTACCTATAATTCTTCTTAAAAACCTTTTAAACCCATGTCCTAATGTTTTTTCTAGTGCATGAAATGTATTTCATTCCCATTTTGAATGTATCCACCATATCCAAATCAATACACCCATGTTCCCTCATTGCATGTCAATACTTATAGAAAGCTCTCGATTCCCTCAATTATCATTTGTTTAAATACCATTTCACTTATATGTGATTTATTTTTACAAAACACACCCACTATACTTCCATTGATAGTGAAGAAATGGTCTCCTTATATGTGTGGGGGAGTTTTTCTTGATATTCACTTTTGATACAATTTAATTTTATCCTATTAAAGAATGTATAAGAGACATTTTTAAAATTGGAATCATTCTATAAACCTGAAAATTATTTTATCTATTTAAATAAAATAAACTATTAAGTTAGAAATTTTTGGAAATCCATGTTTTATCTCACTGTATATTTTTATAATGATTGATTGGCTTAGTGATTTAATTCAAATTCAACATTTTAGAAATTATGGTAAATTGTCTTTTTTACTTGGTTTTAAGCCCTTAGTGACTGTTGATTTCTATATTTATACTCATTACTAATAATAATCTAAGCCTATAATTGCAAATTATTTTCTTAAAATATTTCTTAAGTGATCCCTGGGATATATAAACCTATTTCATCTTTCATTAATATCTTAATTTAGGCTATTATTGAACGAATAAAATTTTAAAATTATTGATGTAATATTTGTTATGATACTTTTTCCTAGGAACCACCTTACTTGTTTTCCTTCATTAATCTTATATCTTTCATGAATGACCTCAAAAGATGCAACTATTCCAAGAAGATTATCCATTCCCACCCCTACTCTTTTTTAAATGCATGACATTACATTGAAAAGGTGTGGGGGGATATTTTAGCCATAATGAGATGATTCTATTGTGGAAATTTATTGTGTTTCTCATCAGACCTGTTGATTGTGATCCATGGATACTTTGTATCATTTCATATCTAGCATATTCATTTTCCAAATAAAAATAAAAAGAAAAATGATAATGAATTGTGTATTAAGAAGGTCAAAAATCACCATTTCCAGACTGATGATTCCCCTAAAGGATCATATGTTTTTAGGGGATGGATGTTAGATTTTACCTAGACATGAATTTTGAAAATAAGAATACAAAATAAAAAGGAATATGATACCCTTCTTGCAATTACATAATATATACATGGATCTAACTAGAGCTGCTGGGAGTGTGGACTTTATTATATTGGTATGACTCATTTTACTAAAAATTCCACGACATTCATGTATTATAATCTAGATCCTACCAACATATTTTATCTTGGTTTTTACTATTTTTTCGACCTACACACATCCTCAGATTCATTAGCACTTTATTGCAAAAGACCTCATGATTGAGTTTTTATTTTTTATTACAAATTTGAGATGGTAGAAACAATGATAGACTATGGTTAAGAGCATGTAATATGGGTATGAGAACAACATAAGATTCATTTTACCCAAAGTGATGAGAGTGAATTAATTGTGAGGTAACTTTGAAATTGGTAGTTAATTCAAGGAACCATTAATATATTGTAACTAAATGATTAAGATTTTGTTTAAAGAAGTGAGTTATGAGCCATGAATGATTTTATATACAGGAATGATTATACAGAATTATTTTTCATACATACCATTAATTTTATTTTCCTAGACATAGTGAATGTTTCCTATGTTATAAATTTCTTACCTTTTTTTAAAAATACGTATTGAGTCCTTTTTATATGAGGAAAACAATTTTTTCAGGTGTGGGAGAATTTGATAAGCTAAAATATTATATACAATTTTTTATCATTTTATTAAGGATTTTCAAATATTTATATGATAATGCACTTTTTATGAGTTTTATTTTGTAAGAATTAGGATTTCAAAGTTTAAAAATGAGAAAATGCAGAAAAAGAGAAAAATTTCATATTACAATACATATCGCAGAGTTTCACAGCATGATGCAATGTTTGAAGAATGTTGTGATGCACATCATGAACACATCAAGTGGAGAAGAAATTACATGATGTTAGTAGAAAATACACATCATGAACATTTTGAACAAAATTTCCTCTCTAAAGATAAATCATGGAGGATGATACACATTGTGAGTCTCAGATATATGATTTGAAATAAGTCAAATATTTAAATCTCAAGTGATATATACATGAGATATACGGAGATTCAAGATCCATAGAGGAAACCATGGATTGAAAATATACGAAATGTATCCCAATTACACGCCGTGTAATATATCACAAATTTATACTATAGTAAGGCACCATATTTCAATATCTCTAGAGAAAACAACATTTTTTCATTCATTCCTCTCTCATTTCCTACTAATGACTCTACCCAAAACTCAAAATTTCTTAGTTTCTACATATTGATTTAATTTAATACAATAATCATGTGTTGTTTTCAGGGGTCTTCTTTATTCCACTTCACATCGTAGACCTTTTTCATCACCATTTCGTGCACCAACCATTGGAAAAAAATTTATTGTTTCCATTATTGTTCCAAAATAAATTAGAATTTTGATGAATTTTGTTTGATCCATGATTCTAAATTGCTTGTTCTTAATAGAATGTCCCAACTGAATGATTGCATGTTTTAAAATCCTATAATATCAATTATTTCTAGAATTTTTAGCATGATATAAATTCTTCTGTTGTTTTCATTTAATTGTGTAATGAGTGGATAAAACACCATGGGAAGGGATCAAGAATAAGGGTATATGAACTTAATAAATCAATAATTATTAACAGGGTAACTATAAGAATCAGTAATTAAGATAAATAAAAATTATCTATTCCATTCATTAGAGAATCACTGACCATGTGACATTCGAATAAAGGACTCTATCCTTGTTGGAGTATATTAGGCTATGACCAATAACATAAAATATATTCTGTCTTAGAATATATGTTTATTGCTTCTAGGTTGTCGCTACCTCCATATCAGGTTATAGTTACCTCTAGGGTGTAACTAGTTGATTTTAACATATTCAATCTAGCGACTTCTTCTTACATTGCAGTCTAAAACATATGATCATACCAGGTTAAAATTAAGACCATGTTTTATATAGATCCTGTAAATTGATCTTAATCCCATCGTTATTTCTTAATTTAATCCTCAACTCACTAGAAATATCATTAGAAAAATGAATCAACTCATGAGGAAGCCTGCACCAAAGGGTTTCAAGCCAAAGGTTACAATTTCCAGCATAATTCCTTATGGGATTGACCCTAAACTATCACTATACTATGTCTCAGTAGAAAGTGATGTCTTTGAAACAATAAAATAAAATATAACCATATCCCGTTCAAATTGAATGACATGTGAGGTTGAATCAATTATTCATGGAATTATTTTGTTCTTTTATGCACTATTTTTAGGACCACACAATTATCTAGGGATGAATTTCTATTTTCAGTTTAATCATTTAAATATAATGAGTGTTCAATTATTACCTTAATATTTTTATTTTTATTTATTATTTCATGATAGATTTCATGATAAAAAAACCATACTAATTATTTGAGCTCAACCTTAATATTTTTCCTTTCCCCAAGTTATGAATATGTGATCTTTGAATGTGATTTTAAGGATGCAATTTATTATATTTTGGTATATATTCTATTTTATTTTCTATTACAAATGTAAAGTGGGTTCCATGTATTTATATGGTTATCTAAAAAAACTAAATAGATCACTCCTTCATTATTTTATTCCTTGTAATCATGATAATTTCATAAATTAAGGCACTGAATCTAAGCCTCTGGGGTTGGGGAATTACAATTGGTATTAAATTTAGTTCAGTAGAAACCTTGGAAACTAGATTTTGGAAATCATAGATTAGTGAACATAATCTTTGGATAGAATTTAAGAATATGTATGTAATAACATATCAAAGAAACCATATATATTATAATGATATTACCAATGCATTTTTTTTAATTTATGTTATTTATTTCCCTTGTTTTAAAATTCTACATGATAAGATTTAATCGAGTCCATATCGTCATTTAGAAATGGTACCAAATTAGAGGAATATAAACCTCCCCAATTAACATAATCCAAAGAGTAATAATTATCATTTCTTTTATCATGTTAAGATAATAATAAAAAGGGAACTAGTATCCAAATAATTGTTATCATATGAAGACATAATATCATATGCAATCACGACATAGAAATAGTTCTCAATGTATTGTGTCTTCATAGGGAAGAAAGATAAAAATAAGACAACTGAGAAAAATATAGATAAATAGAAGAGGGGAAATAATTATTTTCCAACACGTAATAATTGTGGCAATAATCACCCTGGTACATTCTTGAAATGATTGGGATTTTTCTACAAGTTTTTAGATAAAGGTCGTTGTGCTTGTGATTGGATAGATAAGAAAAATGATTCCAACATACATTCTTCAACTACAAGGAGATGAGACACTACAAAAATCAATGTATCATGTGTCAAAGAAATATACCCCCAAAAAGGCCAATGGATCATGGTAATGCTTTTTATACTATGATAGATAAAGATTATTGATTAATATACATGTTATTAGATTCAATAATAATGTAAGTTGATTAATGTAATGGTCATGGGAACTATAAAATATATAAGGATGTTACTATAGTAATTATCATTAAGGATTTGAAAGTGTATATTGAATGGTACAAAGAAAATTGATTTATCAGCAAGTTAAACTTTTTAAAAACACACTATTGAAGGAAATCCAACCATTAAAAGTTTCCTGATGTACAGAAAATTAGATAGAGATATATGGGAAAAGTAAATAGTAAATTATGAACTACCTTTGAACTGATTAATGATTTATTGGAAATGTGGAAATCATATCATTTATGGAGTGTACAACATTTTGGGATTCAATAAAAATATCTAATATCCTTTTTATATAAAAGGAATTAGGAATCATGAACTTTCTCAATAAGGTTTTAGGTTAATTCATCTTATTACCATGTCTTAATAGAATTCATGATAACGTTATTCCCATTATTGGAATTTTACAATTAATACCTCCTTAATGATGTTAGTATTAATAATAATATCATTTTGAAAATTCAGTTACCATTTTTCTAAAAGTGTTGGATCTTAATCATCTGGAGGATTTGACCATTTATGAAATGTATTAAGTTGATATTTGAATGTGATTTTAGAGATTATTGTATTACTTCAGCAGATGATGCATCCTTTGACAAGAAATGAAGAAGAAATTGGTCAAGGTACAACCAAAGGATAATTTTATTCTTATGAAATAGAAATGTAACAAGTAATTATATTTCCTTATATTCTAATAGTGTTAAAGAATTCCCTAACTCTAAGAAAAGGGGTTTCAAAAAAAAAATTTACCCTATTATCATCATTTTTAATGATATCAGTGAAATTTTTCACACCATTAGTTTATTTATTTGTGGTCATAATATTTTAACTAAAAACATTCTCTATGAGTCTCCATCAAAACATTATATATATATTTATCCTCCATGTCAAAGTTTTCAGTAATTTGTTCTTATTTTAAATCCTAGTCTTGTGGTGACCTTTGCATTTTTCTTTCCCTCTTTTTAAGAATACGAGTTATTAACCCTACAAATGATGTGACCTTTTGAATAATATTTTATTTTGAAATATCAAAACCTCAATTAAATGGATAATGTTTAAATTGTGAGGATGCAATTTATTTCAGGTTGGTAGAATATAACACCCTGAACTTCTAAAACAAGAACATTTTATTTGATAGTGTGTATGACATGGAACACCAAGTGTTTAAGGGAACATAATATCCTGAGACTTTAAAATATATTTACTGTTTTATATAGATTAAGTCTATTCTGTATATAAAATTCACATAGATTTGTTTTTATCTTGGATATCACATAATGAGTTTCTTCAATGGCTTGCATTATATGCAAGGCGGAATCTTTCCAATTATTAGTAATAATATTACTAAAAATGTAAAATATCTAACAAAAATTAAATTTTATGTTATGAATAGAATTAAATTAATTATTTATATTGATAGTTGAATTAATTGGAAACAAAATAATTAGAAATTAATATAGAAACTAAATGAATAAATAAAGAATGTTTTTATAAAAAAAACTTTTATTATTCTTTAATGGAGTATTATCTTAATAAATTAAATTAAATATGATTAGTAGATAATATTAATGAATTATTTATGTTATATATTAAATAAAAGATTTTTAACATTTTAAAATATATTTTACATGCATAAGATAAGAACAAACCCAGTTTTATACATAAAAATATCTATATTTCATAATACAATTTTGCCACATTTTAATATCTCACTATTTTTAAAACCAAAATTTTCCAAATTTATAATTTTTTTGTCAAAATAAACTTAAATTTTGAAATTTAAATTTCAAAATTAAGTTTGAGGGAATATTTATTATTATTTTGTGAAGTTTCATTATTTGAGGAATAGTGAAATTTCTAAATTTTAATTGGAAACAGCTTTTTTCATCTAATTTATGAATTGGGATAAATTATATTTTAATTGTTTTTAATGTCACATTAGAAAAAATATCTATCAATTAATATAATTTATGTCATTGTAATCAATTTTACAATGAAATTGGATATAAAAAACACAATCTTTTGAACATTTTTACTTTAAAAATCCGCTTTCTCATCCCACATATGGGATTAAATTTAAATTAATTTCTTCTCATTTTGTGATTTAAATTTATGAAAATGGATTCCATATTTTGAATCAAAATAATTTATAATTTATTATAAGATCAAATTTGTTTTTTTACCAAAAATATTAGCGATTTCTATTAAAAATAATTAGAGGGATTATTGTAAAATTAATATTAACCAAAGACTTAACCTTACAATTAAGGGCCAAAATGAACTAAAAATATATAAAATTATATGTTTTGGCCATATTTATCCCTTTTATCTAATTTTGTTCCATTATTGGAGGAACATTATGTAAGGAATACATCTCAATAGTGTTTTCCTTTTTATATTTACAAGAATGCCACTCTTCTCCTACTATAAAAGGGAAATCACACCAAAATTCGTCATTAAATCTCTCATTCATTTTGAATAATAAAAAAATCTACCGAAATATCATTCCAAAATCCGAACCCTAATTCTTGAAGTCTCAATTTAATAATAAATTAAATCAATGATATATTATGTTATAATCAAAAAGAAGTTACCTAAATAAGATACCGTGTTCTTCAACGAGAACTTTATTTATTTCATTCTATACTCCTTAAATTATTTTTATAATATAATTATACAATAAAATAATTATCCAAAATATAATGAAATTATTTTATTCTAATGTGACGTCCTATAATTACACACACTTCCATCAAATGGGATACACAATCATCGTTCGTGTGTACGACGAACTAGCACCTCACTAAGTGATGTCATAGGTTCATCCATTACCACCTTTAAAGGTTGAAAATAATGATATATTTATAGTTTATATAAGATATATATGATATTTATTACATATTTATGATTATTTAATTTTTATATAACACATATCATCATGCTTTCAAATTTGTGGGAATATGATATCTTTATTTTTTGACATGTGGACAACTGACTCTTAAAAGTGATGTGTTTTATTCACACATTACATGTAATTTATTAAAGATGGTTTTCATTAATAAAGGGGAGAAATGAGAAATTAATATGAAAATAGAATTTTAATATACATATATATTATTTAATTTTCTTTATTTTAATATGAAAAGAAAAAAGAAACATCATTAATGAGTACATACGACCCACCATCTCTAGGAACGATGTATTTAAATTTATATATCAAAACTTCATGGATTAATATAAATGTATATATACAAAATTAATTCATATAATATTTAAATCTGGTTTAATATTCTAAATATTTTTAAATCATGGGATATGAAATAAGAATTAAAAATAATAAATCGAGACGTACTCGAAAAACTAGGGAATTAACATCCAAAATAGTAAAAATAACGAAATATTATTAAAAAATGGTAATAATATATTATAAAAAGATAATATATGGTGTTATAAATATGATTATTCTTATTTTGTAAGATAATAAAATTCTTAAAAAAAATTATAGGATGTTAAAATATGATCAATTAAAATGAATCATAAGGTAAGGGTATTTCACATTTCAATTTTATTTTAGTGACATATTTGATATATTCACTACTTGTTATTATTTTGTAGTATATTTAAAATACCAATGAATGTAATCTATAATTATTATATTTAAATTTATAGTGATATATATATATACATTTTTTGATCTCTCTTTCATTTGGTTTATGGTTCAAACATTACCAAATCACTAAGGGAGGTCGTCTCAATTTACATTCCATGGAGACTTATTTGTTATTATGCACCAATTCATATTAATGTGTTGTATATACATCCCGTTTTTCATTTTATATCATTATTCACTCATAATTAACATTTTTTAATGTTTTACTTTGAAATATCTAATCTAACAGTTTTTGACATGAAAATAACTATGTTGTAAAAATTATATTTGCAATTTCGCTTTCTTTTTTCATTGTTAACTTTATTTTGAAAAAATCAATTCCTTATGATCATTTCTACTTAAAAAAACATTAATGTTAAATATCCATATTATCATGAAATGGATTATACTATTTCCTAAACTGCATAAATGTTTTACATATAGTGTTCACTTTGACTGTTAATTGATTAATTGGGGAAATATTTATAAATACACATCTCTTACTCAATTTGGATAATTGATGATAGGTAATTTTGTTCATTAATTAAATAAATCATTCAATATTTGAGGAATGATTTTGAAATGCACTACATGACTTTGGGATCGGTTATTACAAGCCCCTTGATGGATATATAGTATAATGAGATGAAATCAGTTGGATAAATTAGTTGGGTTTTTACCCAGAATGTTTCAAATTGTCTTAAGGAAAAATCTTTATTGAAAATGTATCATGTTCATGGGAAACATGACGTCAAATAATTAAGCATTGAGTTTATTTATAATTCAATTATTTTTATTATCCATGATATTTTTCTTTTAAATAATCTATGGATGCATTTTTATTCTCATTTTATTGATTTAAATGGAATGATTGTTTGTTATTACATTTCTATATTGATTATTCATTATTAATTAATGATATCTTCCTCTATACATAACCCTTACTTAGTAATTGAGATCAAAATTATTTTGTTTCTTTTACTCAAGTTATGAAGAAGTGATATTTGAATGAGTTTTAAAGGATGTAGTTTATTAGAAATTGATATGTATTATGTTTTATATTCTATTCCCATAGTAAAATGGGTTATAGTTTTGTACCTAGATCTCAATCATTGTAAAATTAATTTATCCGTATCGATTTGATTCATTCTAATCATGGAAACATAATAATTTAAGGCATTGGCTTTGAGATTCTAGGGTAGAGGCATTACAACCTAGAACCAATTGAATTGTTAATTTTTGATTACTAGATTATAATTTAATTTATTATCACATAATTATGGATCTTTTATGTAACAACCATACGATAATGTCTATATAATAGTTTTCAAATTGAAGAGTTATACTAGTTATTCACTCTAATGAGAACCTAGAAATAATATGACAAAAAATATGTAATATGGTTTAGATATGTCAATATAATGGGACATAGGTTACTCAATACTATTTTGTGATTAAGGATTAGTGGATATTGAGACATATATTCATGAAGTTTTAACTTCATGATCTCCAAGAAGGGAGGTCATGTAGAAATTCCCAACTATAGGAAGTCCACATGTTATATATATAATTGGATATTATTGTCTATGAATGTGTTTATTTGTCCTTATACATTATATTATTATTAGTCAATATCATGAATTGTGTAATTTTATGTTTAGATAAAAACTGTGATAATATATACTGGTGGTGAGGTAAAACATGTTGGGTGCTTAATAATTGATATGAATTTAATTTAAGTAGTCAATAAAGGATTAATACTATATATATTCATAAAATAAGGCATATTTGGACCTCTTGATTAAAATTTAACTATTTTGAGAAATCTATATCAATATTAGTTTATAGAGAAGATTGTTTCAATAATTAAATGATAAATTGAGAAAATAGGGAAACAACACAAGTATGTAACATAATTTATCAAATATTAGGAGAGAAATGTATTATATGAAACATAAACATTCATTGGATGGTTTTTGAATTTTTTATATTAATTATTTTCTCTATGGGTTCATTGAAATTTTTCTAGATTATTATATTGTAAATTAGGAAAGATAACCAATTACTATTGATAAAGAGACCTAAAGGGTCATATAATGACTGTACTTAGAATCCAATTAAATTATAATGAATTTAATGTAAAGAATAAATAAATTATCATCTAGTGGAATATAATTTATTCACTCCAAATTGAGCATATAAACTTATTAGAAAGATATTCCTATTTTTAATACATGAGTTGGATTTTGTTTGTTTCTTATTCATTCATAAGATAAAAATTAAATAAATATTTTTTCACTAGTTTAGTGAGTAGATTTATATAAAATTAAAATTATTTATCTTGATGTTAAAATAAATATATATTTAAAATCTTAGATAATATAATATTTATTTTAGGATATTGATCAATTTTTTTTCTATTGAAAAATGATATATATTATTTAATACGATTTGAACAAATATTAATTTATTTATATAAGAAATTATGTTGGATATCATTCATATCAAAGAATAAATCAATAATAAAATAATAAGAATTATTCCATATGGGGAATAACATAGATTAAATTATAGATAATGGAGTTTGGGAAATTATAAATATTTAACCTTAAGTATACATTCTCATTAATATCATTATTTCATTTGTTGTGTGTTGACAAAATAGAGACACATTCCATATAACTCTCTCAATGTCGAGAGAGAAAATCCACCCTTCCTCTCAAAAAAGGGAGAATAAGAGGTATTGTTGTGTTCGATGATTATTCATGTGAAGCACTTTTATATTTAATTTTAACTCATGATGTTTCAAGAAAAACATTCATAAAATCATAGATTATTTATGGATATTTCTAGAGGGATACTGGTTTGGATTCACCAGTAATGTGAATAAGCAATGAGATTAGAAACAAAAATTGATCAAGAATATTACCCAGTATTAGGTAATTATTACTTAAATTGATTATAAATTAAATGCGATAGATCCAATCTAGAGTTTTTTTTATTTTTTCATCATTTTATTTGGATATTATCAATTGATATAGATGAAAATCTAAAATTGACCATCCATTATATCCCTCCATTATTCCCTAGAACCTTCAAGTGGTTTCAATGTTTCCATTTTCAAAATTATATTTATTTTAATTTTTGTGATAAATTTCTTGTATTGGTTATATATTTAGCATATTCATATTTATGTTCTCAATGTAATGGTTCATAAAAAGTATTATTATAAGTTTCAAAGGCTTAGAAAGAGACAAAAACCTATTGGTAATTCTCAAAGTTCACATCTAAAAGTTACAAGTTCATTTTTTATATGAATCTGTAAAATAGAATTTAAAATTAAATTACAAAAATTATACCCATGGGTCAAATCACATAAGGAATATTCCATATAAATCATGGTGTGTCATGTGGGTTGGTGTGTGGAATCTTACACATAATGTATTAACCACCATCTGGTACACATCTTGATAAGGATTAGACGACGTCTAGATAACATACAAACTTCATGTAATCCCAATTGATTTAGACATAATGTAATTTTTAAAGAGTCATGTGTACCAATAATTGAAATCATTACACACTAAATATTGATTACCAGTCGACCAATAAGGAAAAACATAGACTATAATGATTTTAGTTGGCATGTACATTCCATGTATCATAAGTCATTCCACTCTAGGTATAAGATAAGCGATTTTATCTTGTAATGTGGTTCAAAATATAACCTAATTAATGAAATTTGAAAATTATATGGAGTGTAGAATCCTTTACATGCCATGCGAAATATGAATCTCTATACCAGATTCACATTGAGTGATTTTAAACATGTCATATGGGTCTAAAAGATAAAAAATTACTCAACATGTTAAATATTCCATTACATGGTGTGTAACATTCATCGTACGTTCCATTTAATTCATGTCATTTTCCCGTAGTATATTTCATATATATTTATAGGATTATATGTGGTTATACAGATTTCAATTTCTATAAGGACTGAATACTAGGAAGTACATGATGTTTATATTAAGATATTTCATGTGGTATGCATTTCATGTAAGTATGCAGTTCACAATACATATTATATACAGTGTGTTCCCCATTAAATATCACGTGATTGTATACACTATATAACTTTTGAATTATAGAAATGAGATTTAATATAACAAAAATAGTACCCATATTGTCTCCTTGAAGTATACACCATTAAAATTTATAATTATATTTATTAAATTTATATAATAATTTATTGTATTCTTACAACATCCCATGGAATAGAAATGAAGTAGAATTTAAGATAAAGATTAAATTAATAAATTTAATTATTAATTGATTAAATCATTAATATTTATTTTAAATCCAATGATTATCAATAGATGATTGTACTAATAAATCTTTTTTTTGTTCTAGGTTGTAAATGATCATGATTTTTTGACAGACCTATGCATCTGTTAGATTTTTTTTTATTTCATGGTTTTATATGATTATGATTATTAAATTAAATATGGGGATCTTTAAATATTCTAGATTACTCTTATTATGTATATGCCTCTCTGTACATGGATTATTATAGGTGAACCTAAACCCCTCAAACCCTTCACCCATGTGTAAATAATCATTTGTAAAGGATGGAGTTAACTTCTAGAGGAGGCGGTTCATGACCTCATTTGTGATGAATCAAACCTTTTATCTACAAATAATAATTGATAAATTCCATAACACAAGCCAATAATAGTCACAAGAGGTTATTTCCTTTATGTTCAAGGTTATATTACCACATCTCAATAAACCAAACAGTAGAAAAAAATATAATGGTCATATAATTATTTACTTCATTTAATCATTTCATGGTTATTCATTTATTTATGAAAATAATTATTTATTTATTTTCTAAAATTAAACATGATAACATAGGATAATTAAATAATTGAGAATATTTAGATAAAAAATGATTAATATTTATTAATCATGTATAGTTAATTATTTATGTGAGTGATATATAAAGTAATTAACAATTATAAATAGTATAAAAGAAGATATATTATAAAAGTATAATTAATATGGTGAAATTTTTTATCAGACATTATTGATTAATAGTGCATGTTCTCCATAATATTAAAAACAATTTGATAAATAAAATAAATAATATTTACACATTAGTAGAAACAAAATCACTCAACTAAAATATTATGTTACAAAAAACCTTCCATAATTTGAGTTAGAATACATCCAAGGTTCAATGTACTGGTCTAGCCATTAATATAGAACATTAAATTATTATGGAGTTGTAATTAATGTCTTGGATTGACTTAACCAAGTTATACTTAGGTATAGTTTTCCCCTCCAGATGTGGAGCAACATGCAGGAAAGTGTGGATTAAATTTGAATAAAATATTCCGAGGTTGAGGAGTCTACTAAATAGATCATGTAACTACAAGTCAACGTAGTTTAAAAGTAAATCCTACCTCAATTGCATAAAATAATTTGAAAATGCCTTCCTCTATATTATTTTTCCAGAAATATGAATTATTTTCCCTCGAATATTCAAGCGACTGAATATTTAAAATATAATAGGGAGATGTATTGGTCTTTGATAAAATAATAGGAGGCTTTTTTAAATAAATAATTACATAATAATTAACAATGAAGATAATTTTCTAAAACCTACTTGTATTTTCAATAGATAATAGAATGTACTTAAACCTCATCACTCTTCTAATAATATATCCTAGTGAATGATAATCTAATTACTCATATAAAATTCTAGAAGTGGTACATGTGTCTATGAATTATACTATAACATGAGTAGATGTTTAATGTTTTAGAATTACTTATTATCCTAACCCCTCAAAGGAGGGTATTGAGGAGGCATAGAAATCATCTAAAAATAGGAAGATGCTAAATTGGACGTTTAAAGCCTCATTATATCATATATAACCAGTGATCATCAGAAGCTTCATGAAGGCCATGATCTCAGTCATGAGGAATCAAGACATTAGAGGTTTTAAATCTCAATGGTTCTCTTTAGATGCATGTTAGGTGATTTAGTTCCTATTGGAACTCATGTAGAAAATATGATCGACAACATATAGTATTTGTGAATTTTTGGATTCATGTTTCCCAAATATCTAAGTAGATTGCTCATCCTATCCTCACTTCCATTGAGATTATCATTTTTTATTATAAATTTAATCATAAAAGATGTAGATAATCACCTCTAAGATTGTGTGAATTTGATTCAACATGTGGATAAATATATACAATGAGAAGAATATTTTGTCTTTATTATGAATAATAAGGCAGGGAAAACAATAAAATATATATGGTAGGTTAAAATACTAATTAACCATAAAAAATATATCTTGGAAGAGATAAATCCAAGGGGAGGCTGAATAGTTTGATTTTGTATGTTATACCTATATAAAACTAGCCACTGAAATAAGAACTATTATTAACTACGGAAGCATGGTACGTTTAATGTATGTTTCTTATCGAGTGTAATATTTCTATTTCAAAAAAATTTTCTTTAGATATAGATTTTAGATCTAACATTTTTATCAAAATATAGAATCTATGTAGATTAAAGAAGATTATAAAAGATGAAATTCATATCATAGCATCAAATGGAGAAATATCAGCCAAATTTTGTATAGGATAATAATTTCTCACATTAATGTATGGAATGATATTAGTATTAATGAATTCTTTTATGTGAATAAGGAAACCAGAAACACATTTTTTCTATTGAGTTTAGTCAAGGACAGATTTCTTTTAATGTTTCAAAAAAAGATTATAATTTTATAGAAATATCATATGTTATGGTATAAAATAATTGAATAATGTTCTTTATATACTAGAATATAAGAATCAAATCTTATTAATTTATAATGAATAAAGTTCACATGAATCATAGAAAACTTAGTTTTGTAATTATTTAATTAATCATGTAATTTAAAAGCCTTTGAAAACATTATATCGTGAATAGTATTTTGATTATTTTGAGTTAAAAACATAGATATATGTCATTCTTGTTTGTATGGAAAAATGATCTAAGAATCATTCGTTGGAGAAGGTGATAGAGCTATAATGATTCATGAATTCATTCACATAGGTGTGTTTGTAACATTTCTAGTAGAATATAATGATGTATTCTCATAATTAATAAATTTTAATAATCACATTAGTATATATGATTATATTTACTTGATGAGGTATAAGATTGAATCTATTGATAAATGTAAATAATTACACAAACTAAGTAGAGAATATTCTTAGTGATAAGATAAATAATATCTTTTTAGATAGATGTGGAGTGTATCCTAAAAAATGTTTCATCAATTATCTAAAAACGTTATAGATGTGATCTGGAATTAGAAATCCTTATAAACTATATTATAATGGAGTCTTTGAAAGGAGGAACCACATATTTTTTAGACAAGTTTCGATTTATAATGAGTTAGGCAAGTATTCCATTATCTTTTTAGGGATGCACATTAAAAGTAGGAGCATATACACTAAATTATTTCCAACTAAAGGGGAAATAATAATCCAATATAACTTATGGTATGAGAAGAAATCCATTTTATTATTTTTATGTGTGTGTGGGGTATAGATGGTTTGATAACAAAAATTATTCCCATAAACTTGAATCTTGATGGAAAAGTGTATCTTTATAGGTAACCCTATAAATGTAAGAGAATATTAATTATTTGATATCTCAAACAAAAGGGTAATAATTTCAATGAATTCAACATTTCTATAATGGTATAACATTTCATATGGAGATTATATGATAAATATATAATTTAATTACGTCAAGGATCGTGATAAATTAAAGTTGGGATATGAACTGATTTTATAAGACACAATAGAAGTATTTATTCTTGAGGCATAAGTATTTGATAGGAGAACATGGAGGTTATGGTCCAACAACCAATTATTAGTTGATAATAATGAATATTTGTCCTATAAGGAAGAAATTGATTTCCAAAATGTAGACAAATGGGAAGAATATATGGATTTTAAAATGGGTTTTATATAAAAAATGAGTATTCAAGAATAAATTTGATATGGATCTTAATATTTGTACTAATAGTTCTTGATTGGTTGATAATTGTTTTAAGAAATTTCATGGGATAAAAAAATATGCCACCCTTTTACCAGTCATCATACTGATATACATAATAATTATACTCTTAATAACATTTTATAATGACTACGAAAATTATAAAATGGATGTCAAATATGCCTTCCATAATTAAAATATTGTTGAAGATGTCAACATGACACAACTAGAAGGTATTTTGGAACTAAAGGATTATAATAATTTATGCAAGTTACAAATATCTATTCATTGGTTAAATTAATAAATAAGTTCAAAGGATATTAATTTTGATAAATACCTATGTAATTTTTGTTTTTTCAACAATTAATGTTTTCCTTGGGTCTATAGAAGGTTTATTGGGAGTGATATTGTTATTATATTAATATTATTTGATGATATAATACTAATGGGAAATGATAATTATGTATTATATTATGTTAAAATATGGTTGAAGAAATATTTCTCTATGAAATAAATAGGTGAAGGATACTATATTCTAGGTTTCACGGTCTATTCAGATGGATGTAAGAGACTTCTTAGACTAGTCAATGTGTATCATCTACCAAGTATTAAAAGGACATGATATGGAAAAATACAAGAGGGTACTGTTTCTTGTGTTACATGGTATAGATCTCATTAAGAAAATGGTTCCACAAATATACGAAAAAGAGAGAATGAATGAGTATAATTCCCAATGTGTTTCCAGTTTGATCTATCAAGTATTCCATCATATGCACCCATAATTGTTGGTATATATAAAGAATACCCATTAGATGTATATTAGTATACTATAAAGGATATATTAAATTACATTTTTCATGCAAAGGATATTTTCTTAGTCTTTGGATAGATTAGGAACTAGTAGTGGGGAGATACACATAATCTAGTTTCAAAATAGATAAGAATGACCAGAAATAACAGCTATGTTTTTTATGTTTTCTCTAATAAATGAGCTATGAGAATGAAGAGTTATTGGAATCCTATGGTTTTATATTCTAAAATACAAACCTTTTATATTACATCTTCTGATAAAACCATATAATCATAATGGATGCACAAATTTTCAAAGATTTTGGTATTTTACATTGTAAACAAAATCTTATTTCATTGAATTATGAAATTACTAGAGACGTGGTTATAGAAAAAATTCATAGTCACATAAATGGATAAAGATTATGCTTTATAAGTATCATATCTTGAGATATTTTTACTCAAATGGGTGAAGTTAAGGTTAGCTATAAGGCCCCAGCCGTAAAAATTAAATAATATTGAATTAAGTAGATAATTAACATTGAGTATATCTTCTGGTTTAGAGATTTAGAGAATTTGTACATATCATATACATAACAATTCGAATATTACATGTAAACACTTCTACTTAGCATCCATTTTTTCATAAAATAAAATCTCTTAAAAGAAAAGAAACATATTTAGTTCTATGTTTTAATCATCATAACTTTTCCATGATCCCATCCATGAAAATTTTCCCTTTTATGTATTGTGAAAAGTATTTCAAAAACATGGGATGAGCATAAAAATCTCTTTAAGGGATACTTAAATATGGAATACTGTTAGTTTTTTAAAACAATAAGTAAACCCTGAATAATTTATCATAAGTAAAACTTTTCGACTTTATGAAGTAGAAAATATTCTTTACTGAATAAAATATCTTTTCTAACCCTTTTGTAATGAAAATATTACCATAAAATCCAAATAAAGAACACATTACATATAAAGGATACATGGGACGTAAACATACTTAAATGGAATAACCATTCGGTCGACTTCCACACATATCACTAAATGGAATATCCATGCAGCCTACTTCCATAAAAAATGTATTGGAGGTTATAAACTAACAACCCATCCTTGGTTTATCACAGTACCACCCGTCATTTAGTTTATCACGTAACCAACCATCAAAGGTTCAAGTACCATTACATAATCAAAACACATAAAATATTTCAAATATCTACATTTTAGTAGTAAAATTTAATTTTCAATAATAAGATATCATTTCAAGATATTGAAATACTCAATCCATTTCAAAACCCATTTTCAATACAAAAAAACCCCAAAACAGAATAAGGGGTTTCTTCTTCATTTTAAAAAACATTAAGTCTTATAGAGTAAGCCAAATAACGATTATGGTGGCGGAGATGTCATTGTCGCTGCATACGTTAAAAAACATTTGTTCTATAATTTTGTAAAATGCTTCATAGAAAAAATATTATATTTGAATTAAAATAAAACTAAAATGTGTTTATTAAAAAAATATAATATAAATAGGTATATATTATCGAAATAGGCTTTAATGAAAGGATATTGAGACATTGTCCCTAAACTTGTGTCCAACATGACTCGTTCGTTCTAAAATTTTATGAATAATAAACATAATTTAATTTATATTTTATTTAGAACTTTTTTAATGTATATTATTCTTTTTATTTCACTTATTACCTTTCTATAACAACTATTTTTTTATTTGGGTTCATATCGGACATTTTGTTGATGTTTGGAACTTGAGTAAAAAATGAACTTGTTATAATTACAAATTGTCTCTGTGGTCAAAAGTCCATTAACTATAGAATGATATTAATGATTTTGATATCATATATATATATATATATAGTATATATGTATTTATAATATTCCATATCATTAGGATATATAAAATTGAATTGAACCATTCATGGAGACGGTAAGTTGTGTGTACGCATGAACGCTGCTTTCATTTCATTTTTATCATTTTTAAAGGAATGAAAACTACATGATACATAGGTATATTAATACTACAGTATAATATAATATTTTATATACATTACCTATGTTCATTAACACCATCCTTGATTCATTCCATGTAAGGTTTGAACGAGTCATATCAATTTGGGGGGAAGTAGTCCGTACTTCCTCGAATAGAATTATCGTATATATACAACATGAAAATCATAATGGTATCTTCTAAAAGAGATAAAGAAACATAGAGGAAAAATAAATATCCTAATTTCATATATAATTACAGTTCCATCATAATGTCCACCATAAAAGTTTGTATGAGAATATTGAACAATTATCGTTTCGTGAGGCAGTAGTTCACCATCCACAGAAATAGTATGTTCTATACCCAATAGATGGATGTGTGTGTATGTTTATCTCGAATCTTTCTCATAAAAAACCAAGAATATTTAGGATACTGATGTATATATGTAATCAATAAATAATAATATAATAGATATTGGAGAAGGAAAATAAAACAAAAGAACTTGCGAGGAGACGTTGCCTTTGAATTAGGTAACTCCATTTGGTTTGAACCAAAATGTTTTATTGAATTGCATTATAACTACCAGAATGCTTCTAGGAAGAATAAATGGATGTTGGGAGGTTAATTGGGCATAGGCTAGACTAGCCAATGGGGCTTAATAGGTGTGAGTAATGGGTTATAGTTGGTGTCCTTGTATGTGAGGGAGTAGGGGCTCTTTAGCAAAGTTTGAAAGTATTATTTTATAATAAAAATATTTTAAGTTTAAAAAGGTAAAAAAACTTATTATATTATAATATAATACGAACATAATTCGAAATAAAATCATCTAATAATAATTGGATAGGTTATGGATATTTTTTGATCCTTGTCTTTTTTATTTAACCCTTTGTTAACTTATTTAACTTTTACCATGCTTTCTTGTATATTCATACAATATGGTTAATATATATCCAATAAAAATACAAGCGACCAAAAATGGATCATTAATTAAATTTATATCATCGTATATGTATTTTGGAAGAATCTTTGATTTTTATGACAATTTTTTCATTTAATAAAATATTAATTAATTTAAAAACTCATTTTTTTCAATTTTATATTATTCATATCATGAATTTTTACAAATCCAAAAAAATTTGATAAATTCAAAAGAACATCATTATATAAAATTAAAAAATTATAATCATCCATAAAATTCTTGTTTGGAAGAAAAAGTTTCAAAATAAATTTATTTTAGTATTTATAAGCTCATTTTTTTAAAACATTCATTAATGAGGTAATCATTAAATCATCATTGTGTCATAAATAAATTTATTTATTTTTTGTCTTAAAATTATAAATAAAATACCATGATTTAGAAAATATATTTTCATTTGTAATGACTATTTATAGTCAAATATATCAATTGTATATCCCCACATTAAAATTGTTTTAGCAAAACAATACTTGTTTCTGATATTTTTATTTTCACTTTAAATAAAAAATTATTAATGTAATTATCTTACCCAAGATCCATAAAAAGGACAAATGTTATACCCAAGGATTTTATTGGTTGGGCATGACTCATCCAATAAGGTTAGGACAAGTTTTTAGGTAATTTTATATTATTATAATATTATTTTCCTATAACTTACCATATTTACCATTAACTGCGGTAAATAAAAATAAAAAGTTGCGATTCCCAAAAAAAGATTTTAAACCTATTGAACCATATTTTACATACCTATGACAACAATTTCTATTATATTTTTAAAATTAAATTTATAGAAGCACTAAAATTTCATTTAAATGAAAAAGACTGTTTCATAACTACTTTGTAGTGTTTTCTCTATTCAAAAACAATTGAACGTTTTTAGAAAAATACCAAACATTCACTCAAATATAATTTTGAAATCCCTAATTAAAAAATGGTACATGTTTTAACAACTTAAAAAAATATAATTTTAATTATTTAAATTTAAATTAATTTCCGTTTTCAAAATTAAAAATCATGTTTTTAAGAATTAAAAACTACGAAAATATTGACATGGGTTTATATCCAATTTCAAAGTAAAATTACATCCAAAGAAAAAAATTGGATTAAATGGTAAAAATATAATCCAATTACACTTTAAAACTATTTTAAAAGTTAATCTAACTATATAATAAAATAATATGAAAAGAGAGTTTTGACTTAAAATACATTATTTTACACTATTGATTAAAAAAATAAACATCATCAGAAAAATACCAAAACTTTTCCCGAAGTAAGTTTTTATATCTTCATTCTAAATAAAAAATTTATTTTGTCAAATGAAACATATAAAATTTACAAAACATATATTTAAAATTTGGCCTCCATCAAAATGTAGTAAAACTGCCTTTTAAAAAATATTATAGTATTTATGCTTAAAATTGGATTCATTCTCATTTTAAGCGACTAAATTTTATTAGATAAATGTAAATACATTTAAAAAACATGTTTAATCATAATATGGTTGGTTATATTCATTCTCTCCAATATAATAGCTAGGCGTTAACTACTATTTAAAATCATAATAATAATATATTATTTTTCAGTATAACTCAACATTGTATACAACGTAAGATTTTGGAGAAATCTGTTTTTGGGTGTTGAGTACGCAATTGAACAAAGCATCCCATTTAAGGTAAAGTTAATATTAAATTTGGAAATATTAACAAATATGAAAATTACATATTCTCTATTTACCCAGGATGTTACATTTGCATTGTAGGCCTAGTGGAAAACATGTCGGGCTCATTAACTACAACCATACATCATAAGAAGTATGAACATTACGTGAGATATACTAGGATAAAAATTATTACGAGTTTTATGTAGGGAAAAAGAGAGTCATTTAGAATTATTTCCCTATACCCAACCAAATATATAATTTTTAATACTAGAATATAAATAAATATATTATCTTGTAATGATTTTTATTCTATATAATATTATTGTGACAATGTACTTAAAGTATTATTCACATAGAATGGTTATAATAGTTCCCCGCCATAATGAGAACTTGTAAATGCTACAACCATAGTATTAAATAAGAATTATAGTCTTGATAATCTCATTTCATGAGACAAATATGATTTATAGTTTTCAAGTGTTTGAGGCTCATAATAATGTTATACATATTCTTATGACGTTTAAACTTTGTAATCTCTAAGAATGGGGTCATGAGGGAAATGAAACTAATAGGAATTATGAATATTATTAGTGTCATTTGATATTACTATATAATAATGTATGTATTAGTCCTTAGAATTTATATTTTATTACTCTATATCATGAATCAAATTATTTGATGTACTTATAAGAAATCATGATATATACTCATGATTAGGAAGAATACTTTGGGTGTGTTATAAGTGACATGTCATTAATTGAATAATCCATGAAATTATTTGTTCATTAAACACTAAAAGTTTAAGATATATTAAGAACTTTGGTTGAAATTGATATCTCTAAAGAAACACATGTACATGGTTGAAGTACCCAAAGGTATTTAGTAGTGTTAGTTTTCACTATGTTTCAATATGTATAACATAAAGAATGAAAATGGAGTGGGAATCTATCCACTTAAGAGGATGAACTTGGATACCCATACAATTTAGGGTAATGGAAGAAAAACCAATGGATTCATTGAATAAATATATGAATATATTCAAGTAAAAATTCCTATTATTTGATGATTGGATACCTAGTTTCTTCTATATAAATGTTTTGAAGGTTAAAATATTTCCCACAATCGTTACAAGAATTTCGAAAAATTTAAGAGATTGATAGCTATAAAATATATAATGGAAATCCTGTAGTGTTATCATTTAAGGAAATAAATAGGATTAAATTATATTTTAGAGATTGATGAAATATTATAGAATCCACCAAATGAATACTGAACTTGATGGATTCAAAAAATCATTGAATTAAAACACTTTGGATGAATGCTGATGTGATGCTAAAATTTTTATAGGTGGTGGAGTTACTAAAATAACATAAATTGAGTTTTAATTTTTTACAAACTTTGGAACATGATACAAGAGTTTTGAAATTATTTTAATAATTATAATATTTATTTGAACCTTTTAGAGGTGATTTGAGGGAAAATTGAAGTCTCTAATCTAATTCAATGAAATTCCAAGTTGATTTGATGAAATTTTGATGTGATTTGCATTAGTTAAAAAATTGGATAAGTGTTTATCCCTACAAACTTCATAAAGATCATCACATTGTTTTTATAAGAATGAATACATTATCTTTTTAAAGTATGAGTCATATTTTATAAAGATGATCCCACATCATAAATATCATCTCCACTAAGAGCATGCAACATCAAATGGATGTACTGTGTTTTATAAACATGATATTACTTTGATTAAACATCATCAGTTTAAGAATCAATTCTATATAGGCATGGATTTTATCTTTTTAAGGATTAATTAGGATATATGTTAGAATTATTTTTTTAACAATCAACTCGTTTAAGGATTATTTATTACTTTTGTTAAGAATAAACCATATCTTTCTATGGATGATAGTTACATAAGAATCACATGCTATGCGTAAGGGTTATTATGATTCCCTAGGATTTTACTATAAATTTTTTCCTTTAAAAATAATGTGTTAAATAGTTTGTTTAACATTTAAAACCAAACTAAAATGAAACTATGATAAAATAAAATAAAATAATTAAATTTTAAAATAATAATATAGCTCTAAAATTACAGTGTATAAAATTAAGAATCCATATTAAGAAATCAATAAATAAAAAGTAAGGAAATAACATTAGGTAGAGGAAGACTCCACTATGAAGCTCATATATATGAGAATGGAAATTTGGTTTCTCACTATGGATTCAGCTAGAATAATATCATGTTGATCTCTAACAATTATGATATGAGTAAAATCATATGCAAGAGAAGTTCAAGCTTGTTGAAATTTTTATTAGATTCATACTAGTGGAATAACCACTTACAACTACCACCAGAGCATACCTCAAGCTTAGATATTACATAGTGATATTGAAGAGTTATGTAACTAGAAGTTATGGTGATATATGTATGTAATTATTGACGTATTAAGTTTTATTTCATTTATATTATAAATTTTTTATTATGAATTTTAAAGAAAAAATATTATTTACTAATGAATTAATAAAATTAAATATCTCAATTTGTTTTTGTAAATGTATTTTTTGAAAAACATGATTTTTTGGGATTTATTTTAAGAAATTACATATATTATATATATTGTTTATATTTGAAATATAACACCAATATGATTATAAATTTATATGAAATAAGAGTTGTAATAGTGTATATTATTTAAAAGTTATTTTGTAATGGAAAAAAGTTTCATTATGTTTTTATGTTTATATTTAAATGTTTAAATTTTAATTTTTCCAATTTAACTACATTTTCAGATATATAATAATATTATTATTCAAAAATAAATTTTTGGGAAATTGTGTGAAATTGTTGATTTTTATGTGAATATTGAAAAATAATGTTTTTACTAAAACTGTTGTGTTATGAAAATATCAAGAAGTAAATATAACATAAAAAATATATAACCATTTTTATGATAAAAAAATATTTATGGAGTGAAATTATTCATTTAAAAGTACTATTTAGAAAACCTGTGTTGAACATAGCTAAAATTAAGAAATATTTTTTAAATAAAAAATATTGATAGTCTTTCACTTTTAATTAAAAAATTTCATTGTGAAATTAGTTTTTAGATTTATTTTTAATCCAAATAACTCCCCTTTATTTCAAAAGAAAACAATTAATTTTTCTAAAATTCAAAACATTGATAATTTTACTATAGACATAATAGTTATTCTTAAGAATAAACTTTTTGTAAAAATGAGTTTTTACACATTACATTCCCAAAAGTTAAAATTAAATTTTATCACACATAGAAATTTTATTTTGTAAAATGTATTTACTATTTGGGATTAGTAAGTTAAAATTATATAGAAAATAAAATTTTATATTTATACAGTAAAATAAAAATACATAGATAAAATTAATTACAATATTATACACAAATAAACATTAAAAGTGGAACATATAAGAGTAAAAGACAAACCAAAATTTCTAAAATATGAATTCCAATAAATTTTTGATGGATTAAAAAACTTAAAACATCAAAAAATTCATATTTTTCCACTTCCTCCCACTCTAGTTTTGAAATATGTGCTTTCTTTATATTAAAAGGATATATTACAATGATTTTATTCCCTTCACCTATAAATAAGGATAACCTCCACCTCATTTTTTCACACATTATAGATAATTAGATAATAAACTCAACTATAGTATATCTTACACTCTATGCCCATATCTGGGAATCATTTTCCTTACCAAAAGATTACACTGATGATCTAAAGGTGTTACTTAAGGGAGAATATCCAAAAGAAGATATAATATTATCATATAAGCTATCATAATTAATTTCTTCTTGTACCCCTATAAAAATTCTATTCATTAAATTAAAGTAATATAAGTAAATTTAATATTCTGAATTTTTATTATAGTAGTGGAATATTCATTTTCCACCTTCAACCAAAATCATTAGAAAAATGAATACATTGTCATGCGTACAAGATGAATAATGCCACCATGAATGACATGATTTATTTTTCATCATCACCTTACACATATGAAACTTTAGGTATATTTATCGGATTAATATTATATTTTTAAAATTATTATGATTCTTAAATTAAAAAACACTGTTCTTTTACTCGATCTATGAAAAACTGATGCATCTCCCATGCATACGTAAGGACTGTGACCTTTATAAAAGTGACATATTTCATTATATACTCTTTTAATTTAATATTTATCTAAATATCTTCTAACCCATTAAATACATCAAAATAACATCAATACTCTTTTTTATAGTCATATTATTTAAAATCTAATCACTTTCTTATCCATACACACCCATAGAATATAGATTAATCTTGTTTGGGTCACCATAACTACCCACTTGATCCATGATATAAATTTCTATAACGGGTAACCAAACAAAATAAATATTTTTTTATTTTATAAAATAATAACTAAATAATTATTTTATATTTTATAATAGTAATGGTAATATCTAACACATTGTTAATATGATTCCCCACGTTCATGAAAATTACCGAAACAAGATCACCACCAACTTCATGATCAAGAATTTTAACAAAAAAAATTATGAAATGAAATAATAAATTTATAAATATTTATAAAAAAATATTAAAGTACTATTAATTTCTTTTAATGATCCTCATATAATATTTTAATTGTAAATTACATCATGATTATGAAACATGTACACAATAAAGGAATTGAAACTAATAAACATATGGTGATGAATAATGTATAACTAACTAATATATTTTTTATTAATTGTTATGAATTAAGTTTATTAAAGGTTATTGATACGGAATAGGTTATTAATTAGGTTATTAAGACAGTGATTTTTTTATGTATGGTTAGTATGTTTCCATGGAATTCTGAAACTTGTGTATGATTTTGTTTCATCTAAATTTTTATTTATTGAGATATGATGTCTATTAACAACTTGTTTCACTTTTGTGGTGAATTTATTTTTATAGATTTATTTTATAATAATATTTCATGAAATATACAGTATTTTTAAATCTATATCATGTATTAAATTTAAAGGGTTTTCAATTTAAAATATAACAATGATGTAAGGGTTCTTGTTAAGTTAATTTTTGTTCATTGGGTTTTGGTTGTTCATCTTGTACAAAATTCTCTTGACTTGGGAACGTTATACACTATTATTTTATTATATTGAATTTAATATTTTTCATGGGATTTATATGTATTTTCATTATTCTCTCCTTCCAATTCATTTGATTCAAATTTTAGAAAACCTATAAGAGATTTTTTTGAGTAAAAAATCATTTTTATGGGATATAATGTTACTTATTGTACTTTTATAAGTCACACATATTATTTTATTTCTTATTTATTATGATATTTCATATTATATATCTTTTTTAAAGTGACATTTTTAATTCAAAACCTCATACATGGTGAATTTTTTTCTTATAAGTATGGGATTTTTAAGAATGATTTCAATCCTTTACTAATAAAATATTTTTATCTATGTCCATATTATGTATTCCTTATAATATTATTCTATAAATTGTGAACAATAATTATGTGTTATCTGATTTGAAAATCATATTTCTCTTCTCCAATTTTCATAAGTATTTATTTGTTCTCCCTTTTTATGATGTGTGGTTTTAAAAAAGGCACTTTAAAATATTTAAATTAGTATTACTTCCATGATAAATTATTTTAAATTTCACTCCAAATTTTATTAAGATATTATTTTTTCTATTTATAAGGCTCTTTATTTATGTTTATTATTTAAAAAGTAAGTTTTTTAAAGACAAAGTTTATTCATCATGTGGAATACTAATTTTGAAAGTGATCTGTAACATTATCTTTAAAAAAAATGTATTTTTTATAGAAATAATTTTAAGGGTTATATTTCATTTTACACTTTGTCCCCATAACAAATATCTCCTTTGGAGTTATGATTAATGAAAAAAAAATTGGGTGATTCAAACTTTTTATGTTATCTATATGTTAGAGTCATTTTTTGTTACATCAATTAGAATGGTTACATAACCCATTTTCTTACCATGGGGTATTTATGATATGATGAATGGTCGGTTTAATATGGAACATATATGCATGTATATATTATATTGTTATAGGTTGGATAATAATTATATATCACTATGATGGATTGGGTAATGTTTTATATCTATTGAGATACAATGTATGGTGCAAAACAAGTCATCATCACACAAAATGTTATGTTTTCTTATCACTAAGACTTTACATATTCTTATGATGTCATGATTTATATTTTTCAACATATTTATGATTTAATTATCCTGTTATATAATTCACTTATTCCATGTTTTTATTCTTAAAATATAGTAATATATCATGGAATTAGTTTTTTTATTTGAGATTAAATGTCCTACTATCATTAATTACTAACAAATATTATTATTTCATGTTATTTTTAAAAAGATATTTCTCAAAAGTGTAGGTTTTACTATATTCATATGATTTAACCCTTTATGACATTTTCACATGCTTTCTAAAACTGAGTGTTTGAGCTCACCCATTTCTTTTATATCAATTCCTCATGACATGAAGATGAGTATAACATATGAAGAGTCTCGAAATGGGTCTAATGTGGTTTGATTTTGGAGAAATTTTCAAAAATATTATAAACTAAAACTCTTATATAGGTAGTAATCCAAGAAAAGAAGCCACCCCTTCATGGGATTGAGATTTTATATTGAGATTAAATATTTACATTATCGTTATGATGTGATATATATATATATATATATATATATATATTTGTTTACCTTTATTTATCTCACTTTACATCAAAGCCATTATTTTAAAAATTGTTTTTACAAATGGACCTGAGAGTGAAGGTGTGTGGAATTATAGTTGGTATCAGAGTAGCGTTTCATTATTTTTGTGGATTATTGTACTTTTTTTTAAATTAGTATGAGATAAATTTACTTAAAACCCAACAAATGAGTATAATTGTTTAGTCTATGTGTATGGTAACATCTTGAAAATTTGATGTTACTTTTAGCGTTCGGTTTTCCTAGAAATTGATTTCATACTTCGATAATGAAAATTGGATGCATTTGTGTCATTGATTAAACTTAGATAAATCAACCTAAATATGGTTTTTTGAGTATAAACTATATCTTCACTCAGTGAATTATGAGTGATCCTAAGACTACACAACTTTCTAGTTTCACCAGGAGGATATGATTTCATAAATAATATTTAATATACATTCCATTATGAATGATTCATTTTGTTAATGAATTAGGTCAAGGAGTAAGATAAATCAAAATATAAAGGAAAAAATGTTGAACTGAGAGTGATTTAGGTTTAAATAAAAGTTAATGTGATAGTTTTAAAGAGTAATACATCTTAAGGTAAAGTATGAATGTATAATTTATGTTCATTATATAATAATATCAATTATCCATCACTCATGTAAAAAAATTTTGTTTTTAGTAATGTATGAAGACTAAAGGAACCATGTTAATAGTGGATTTCATAGAAAATTTGAATATTATCCCAATAAAAAACCAATTGATATTATAGCAAGAGTAATTAAACATGTGATTATACCACACTAGCTATCTTGAATTTTGATTAAAAATGTAAACATAGTTGAGTTTCCAAACACATAAGATAATATAATGAAGTAGTATCATGGAAATTTGGATGATAAAAATTATGAAGTAAATAATACTCATATTATTACATGTAAAAATGTGGTAAAAACACCAAGGGGAATGTCCTAAACAAACTGGAATATTCTTCATTTGTGGATGTGGACAACGTAGTGTAAACATTAACCAAGGAAAGAATAATAAATTAGTTAACATGATGAAGAGAAAAATGATTATTTAGTCATACCAAAGATATTAGGGTAGAATCTAAATTTGAAATTGTCTGTTGAGTTATTTCTATTTTTAAGATACCATTAAATGATGATTATAATTGTGAGGATTCAATTTTTTTATGGGTGAATTTTACAAACTAATATTTCACTAAATGTATTTTACTCTACATCATAATGTGTTAAATATATTATTATACATAGAACACCAAACTAAAATAAAACTGTGATACTTTAAAATAAAATTATAAAATTTACTATTATAATATAGCCATTAAATTAGAGATTATAAAAATGTAACCATTCCCAAAATCAATAAAGAAAATAAAAAGAAATAACATCTTGTAATGGGAGTCTCCATTGTGAATATCATCTATATAAGCTTGGAAAATAGGTTAGATAACTTGGGTTTTCCCTATATCAATCCCAAGCTAAGATCTAACAATTTTAGTATGGATGAAATCGTATGTATGAAAATTCCATACTCATGGAAAATTCCAATGGGATTCATACTAGTAAAATAATCAACTGTGACTTCCACATGAGCTTAGATTATAGTTATATATTATAAACATATCTTCTAGGTCTAGTTAAATAGAAATTAGGTTGATATAAACATGTCATTAGTAATTTAGTATGTTATTTTGTCCAAAAACATTAAATATTTAGCATTCATACTATTAAAGAAAAGTAATGATTATTTACTTATGTATTGATAAAATTAATGAGATCCTTTTTCTCTATAATTTTAAGTTTTTTTGAAATTATATTTTAATTTGGATTAATTAAATAATCAAAAAAAAATTATATATTTTTTTACATAAATAATTTAATACCAATCTAATAAGTAATTTATAGTAAATAAGAGTAAGGAGAGTTTATATTTTAAAAAGTTATTATCTTATGAAAATAGTTTTCATTATATGACTATTTTTTATTTTAAATTTAAATTTTTAATTTGAGAAAATTATCCTCATTTTTGGATTTATAATTAAAATATTATCATTAGATGAATATTTGGGATTTTTTGAAATAGTTTATTTTTAGGTAAATAGTAAAAAACATAGTCTTTACTAAAAATGACGTGTATATAACTACATCCAGATGCAAGTATATCTTATAAAACTAATAAAACATTTATAATTATTAAAAATTTATTAATGAAGTTAAATAATTCCTTAAAAATATTATTTATAAAACCCATGATTAACATTTTGAAAATTAAACAATATTTTTTAAATAAAGCTATTCTACGTCTTTCCCTTTTAATTAAAATTTCACATGGTGAAATTAGGTTTTGAATTTATTTTAAAGCTATAGAACCCAATTCTTTTATTAGTAAACAATTTAATATCATTAAAATAAAGAACATTGTTAATTTCCTCATAAATATAACAATCATTCATGAAAATACACATTGTCAAAAAATGAGGTTTTATGCATAACATCTAGTAATGTTAAAATTAATTTATCCCACACATAGATTTTTTAAAAAAAATATTTCAAATTTAGGATTATTATCTTCACATATATAAAAACACCCATTTATTTTTATGTATTAAATTTGAATTAATTTGTTAAAATTTAATTTCTCTGGAAAAATAGGAAAACAACTAAAAGTCAACAATCTAAGAGTAAAAGGCTTAAAAACATTTTGAGAACATGTTAAAAATTTTATAGTTATGGTATTATCAGCCTCAAATAATACTACACTCCATTAGTTTCCACTTTGGAACTGCATTACATGTGAATCATGTGTTCTATTTATATTAAAATTTTGTATTTACAAAAAAATCCATTCCATTCACCTATAAAATAAGATCACATACACACCATTTTCAACACATTATAAATAACTATCTCAATAAAAACTCTACCCTAGTATCTAATCCAATACCACTATTTCTTATGATTATTTTCCTTTCGAAAATAAAAATCCAATGAGACTTATAGTGTTACCTGAATGAGATCATCCTAGGGGACATGTAATTTTATCAACCGGGATTTCTTAATTCTTCTCATTTTATATATCCACAAAAAATATGATTTAATGTATTATTATTTAATTATTATTAATTTAATTGAATTTTGTTATACTAATTTAATATCCATTTTTAATGTTCCTTCAAAATCATTCAAAAAATGATGACATTGTCATGCTTACATGAATACTACCACCTATATGAGTGACATGAATGAATTTTCATAACCACCTTACATGAAAATTTATAAAATCATGTTGAATGAATAAAAATGATATATAAATCATTATTAAGATATGGAAAATATAAACCATCCCATATCTTCATCCTGATATATGGAAAACTAATGCCTCATGCAAGCATGCGTACAGATTACCACCACAATGAAAGTGACATATTTTATTTTTCACTATAGAATTTTATTATTTATAAAAATATATTATAACCATTTTTACCTCATTTAAAACATCTAAATTATATAATTATGATTATATAATAGTGTTATTATTCCAAAAGAATCACTTTCTTAACCATATTCTCCCATAGATTATTGTTTCTTCTCATTTGGGTTTGTTAAAAAAACTTCATGAATGATGTTATAAATTTATATCATGGGTAAATAAGGAAACAAATAACTATGATATTATAAAATGATAAAAAAATAGTGATTTGTTAGTTCATGAATGGTAATTTAAATATCTAACCCATTATTATGATAACACCCTTCGTTCATGAAACTTTCTAAGACATAATCATCACCAACATCATTTTCATGAATAATATCTAAAATTTATATAAAATTAAATTATAACCATTTAAATCATTATAAAACATATATTCTTGTAATTTAAATGACCCCATAATTATTAAATCTAAATATTTAAATAAAAATTGACATATTCATTACGAAACAAGTACAAAAGAAAACAATCGAAACTTATAAACATCTATTGATTACAAGAAAATAATACTAAATAATATATATTTAATAAATGGTTATAAATGAATCTTATAAAAGGTTATAGGTATGAATATATTTCATAAATATTTTATTAATAAATTTATTTTTGTTACAGAGAAGTTTAATGTGTTTTCCCAAAATTTAGGAATTAAGGAAAGAGGTTTCGATTCTCAAATTTTTTATTGAGATATGATGTGTATTGATGAGTTATTTACATTTCATGGTGTTTATAATGGTCATGTATTTATTTTATAAACAATTTATGAATTTGTTTTGATTTAAAAATCCATATCATGTTCTACCTTTCATGGGGTTTCAATTCGAAAGATTATAATAGTGTAAGGGTTCTTGTTAACTCAATTTTCATTCATTATGTTGTGATTGTTATTATTGAACTTCTTTCTTATTATTTTGGAATTTTATAACCTATGTTTCTATGATGTTGAAATTAAAACTTTATTTTCAGAGTATCTAATATTATTTTCACTATTAAATCCTACCAATTATTTTAATTCAACTATTACCAAATCAGTTAGGATTTTTTGTTTATTCAAACTTAATTTATGTGGATTATAATTCTTCTTTTTTATATTTATACATATAGATAACCCATATTCTCCCATTTTATATTTTATTTTATATAGCCTCTTATATCTATTGTAAAGTGAAAATATTAATTCAAATCTTCTTCCTTGATGAATTTAATTCTTATAAATGTTTAACACTAAAATTTATTATTCTCATCCATTCCTAAAAAGATTGTTCCTCTAAAGTTTATATTTTCTTTCCACAACAATTTTTTAATTTATATTTGGAATCATAATTATTTTTTATTTCATGTTTCATTCATATTTCAAATTTTATAATATTAAATTATTTTTATCCCTTTTTATGAAGTGGAATTTCAATAATAGCATTTTTAGATATTTAAAATGGTATTCCTTATATGATCACTTGTTTTATTATACATTAAAAATTTGCTTAGGATAGTATTTATGTCTTTTCCAGGGATCCAATATTGAGGGTTATCTTTTAAAATGATTTTTTTTCAAAAATTTCTACTTTAAATTTTCAAAAACAGCCTTTTAATGTGATATTTAACTTTTTCTTTTATCAAAATGTTAAATTTATTTTTTCTAAAAACTCTTTTATGGTTTTTATTCTATTTTACTCTTTATATCCCTGATATATATCTCATTGGGGGTTATAGTTTATTAATAACATCCCAATTTCTTTTTTGAAAGACCACATTCATGATATTGATTTTTTTGTATCCACTGACCCATGTCTTGATGTCATTTAATTAGAAATTAATTGGAAATGTTATAAAAATCATTTTCATTTCATAGTACCATTATGATTTGATGAATGATTAATTTAATGTGGAATATTTATGTATGTATATATTATGATGTGATGGGTTGTCCTAGAATTTTATAAATCTCTAAGGAATAGGTTAAATCTTTACATCTAATGAGATACCTTTTATGGTGAACTTGAAGTCATCCTAGAACACTATGTTATGTTGTCTTGGAAATGAATCTTGAATTATTCTTATGATGTCATGATTTATGTTATTTACACATATTTAATATTCAATTAACTAATGATGTTATTACCTTAATCTACGTATCCAGGCTTATCTTATACTCTTGTTTCATTTTACGGGTTTGTTTATTAGAGATAACATGTCCAACAATCATGACTTATATACAAATATTTTTCTTTGAAATTATTATTAATAAAATAATTCTTCCCTCCTCATGTTTTTTCATATTCTTATCATATAAACCTTGACGAAAAGTAGATAATTATTCCATTACTAAGTATTTATGTTTAACTATTTCTTATATTCACATTCCCTAGGACATATAGATGAGTATAAACAATGAGGATTCAATGAGGGGGTCTAGTGTGGTTTGATTAAAGAGAAATGTTGAAAATTATTATAAAATAAATTTCTTATGTAACCAGTCCTTTATGTAAATAAAACTTCCATTACTGGGATTGTGAGATTATTATAAATATAAAATTTTATGTTATGAAAATGGTGTAAAATATAAGTATGTTAACCATAGGGTATATCAATTTGTATCAAATACAATATTTAATGAATGTGTTTTTAGCACTGGAACCAAGAGTCTGGGTATGAGTATTTATAATCATTCTATGGATAAAATTTCAGAAATATGAAATCCTTAAAAAAATGGATTTTCAATAATTTATATTATGAAGTGGAAATGAATTGGGACAATTCAAGATATTTTATATAATGTTTTAAACCTTACCAAATCCAGAAATGGGGTGTTACTCATGCCTGAATATGAGGAGAACATATCTTCCAGCTTTGGATAATAAGATAAATAAAAATGAAATATTACTAAAAATCAATTGAAGTTGAAATAAATTTTCTAGATTTACATTATTATAATAAATTTAGTGATGACATTGAAGTTCAAATATAATTATTCTATTATTAGAAATGATTCAAGAATGAGTTTAATTAATTTTAATGAAATGCGTTTATGAGGTTCACTTATCTAAATATTCAAAAATTGCAAATGAGAATATTTGATATTCTATATATATGTTAAAAAAATAAAAAAAATAGATGATGCAAGGGATGATATATAATGCTAAAAATATAACTAAATAATTTTTTATTCATTTATGTGAATGAGATGAGGGTACCAAGATTCTTGAAAAAATTTAAGGACTCAATGTTTAGTAAGTACATTTCATCAAAGTTGCACACAATATGAAATAATGAATTATCTATACTATTAGTACCAGTTTTTTTATATAGCTAGGATTATCATTTTGGTATAGATAATGTAAAAGAGTTTGAAAATAAAATTTAAGTCGAGGATACTGTATTAAATTATGATGATTTATTTGTGTGAGATAAAGAATTAAAATGAAAAGAAAATGAAAAAAATGGAATGGTTGTTGTTTCATGGGAAAACTATTTTAATAATTGAATATATAAGATGTGTAGAATCACGAAGAAATAAAATATGTTTTTTTTGTGATACATGATATCTCCTATACATTTCCATTTAGGGAAATATGATATGAACCAAAAGAAAAGCATAGGAAGCATATGGAAAATAGGTGTGTGAGATTTTTGAGAAAAACAAGTAATTTTTTCATAGTAAAATATATCACATTAGAATAATAAAAGTGATTCTAGGAGTTACAACTAAGAATAATAAGAAACCAATAATTTAGATCTGTTGAGGAAGAAAAAGAGGAGACCTGATACTGCACTCTGATGAATATCCTGTTATTCATATAAGAATACGAGATGAATATGAAGATGAACTAAACCTGTTGAATCAATTTAGTTGAGGATAATAATAGGGGTAGTAGACCTAAAATGATATTCATGTATTGACAATGACCCGATTACTACTTTATCAATTTCAGGTCTAGTTATTCCATATGTTATATTTTTTAGTTTTTTTTTCATAAAGAATGGGGAGTACTAATAATTTGAAGTGAAGTATAATGAATATCTACATATAATTGAGGTCCTTGAAGTTCTATGTTGACAGTTCCAAATAATCAGGTTCTGAAGTAACTTATAAACTTAGTTTATAGATAGTGTATATGTTTCATATTCTGTTATGGAATATATTTATTTAATCAAGAATAATATTACTGAGGAAGCATACTATATTTTTGGATGTGGTGACATCCATGGATAGACTTGGTGAAACACTTCAATAGAATGTTGATGTTTTTTTTGAAGAACTGGTGAGATTCCTATTTGAAAACGTGCAGTGGGATGTGTCACTTGATCACTTGTGTAATATAGTGATCCGAAATCTATGTAATGTGTAATGAAATGGGTCTAAGATAATCTATATTAAACCCAATAGTTCTTGATTATAAAATTATTATTATAGTATTCATTTGTTCATATGAGTTAAACAAATCAGGGATTAGGTTTCCCATATTGGGGTTGATCCATGTTAATGTAATGAATACTGATATATTGTATATATTCTTAAATTAATGTGGTTGTTTCATGTTTGATAATAGATAAAACAATAAATTCATATACTAAAATTTAATAAAATGGTATCAAATAACTATTGGTGGAAATTATAGAAAAAATATGGGATTTGGTAAATTTTTGGACAATACCTGATTCACCCCCTCTTATATTTTCCTAAATAGATTATAAGGAACCTAAAATTATTATCATTTGGCAGGATCCCTCTAATTAGATCTACCTTTTAAATTACAACTAATAGTAGAAGAAATGGAAACACGGAATGGTTACAAATTTTTATTCCCAGTGGTTTTTACATAAAGCACATAAATTACATATTTCAATTGTTTAAAGAATATCCTTAGATGAAAAATTCCAATTATATACATCTCTAAACTAATTTATATTTTTCAAATAAGACTATATAGTACAATAAGTAAAATTATTCCAACAATTAGATAAAGGTCTAAAAGAATAATGATTAACAACTAATATTATAAGGTATTCAGAGTGGTAAAAATCATGGTAAATATGATGAGTATTATACCACTTGTGAATCAAGATAAAGTTGTGATAATGATGCATTCAATGAATCATTTATTGTTTCTGATATGAAATCCATGATTACTTATATAATTTCACCATTGAGTTCATGAAAGTATTGTTTCCTTATATCAATGGAATTATTGATAAAATTCAGTAAAAATAAAAAGAATTTTATGTTATATAGTGTGGATTATTTATGAAAGTGATCTGTTGTAACACATTCACAAATATGGTAAAAGTGAAAGAAGAATTTTCTTTTGTTGAAAGAAAATAATTTCAGTGGATTATAAAGAGTTTGATGGAGATTTATTTGAGGAAGATATTTCTAAATAGTTTTTCAAATAGATGTTTTATTATTTGTTAAATTATATAAAGTCTCTATGAATGTCATGGATTATCAATTGTATGCTAATGGAAATAACATCATTGAAAATTAAAATTGACTACATGAGGAAAGTAAGATGTAAGAAGATCATGTTGGATCTTTTGAGTAAAACAATAGTAAGGGGGATTGAGATTAGTTGATAATGAGAAGTATAATATCAATATAATGTGACTTGAGATAAAAATGAAACATAGAAACTAGAAGAGATAAAAACTATAACTTCCCAAAAAATTGAGAAAATAAAAAATTTCACACAAACCAATGTGGATATTCCTCCCTCTAATAACACTCAAAATGGTGGAAAAATTATCTTAGGATCCTATAGAGACCCATATACACAAATATCTTATAAGAAGCTATCCCAAAAACTTGGAAAATATACTTGTGATAAATAAATCTAATTTACATGTGCCTATTTATATTCAAATAATTTACACATGTGGAAGAGTAAAAATTCAGAGAAGTCTTCTAATGTGTCAAGAGTGGATGTGAGAATGTACAAGATATATTTCCCCCTAATAGACCATAAAAGGCAAGGGTTCCCACTCTAAAATAGTATGCCTAAAAATATTGACAGACTTCTCCAAAATTAAAATATCAACAATTATTAAAGTATTTTAATTATATTTAATTTTTGGACATAGGGCCATATATTTTTGAAATTATATTCCAATATTCACAAGAACTATAATGATTGATTTTATATGTAAAAAATATAAAATCATAAGTAAAAAGTTCAGAAGGAATTTGTTGTCATAGAGATAGAAAACTCTATCATATAAAAACTAATTTATAGTATTTTGAAACTTTTGTGAATTTTAAAATATATATTGTCACTTTTATGAATATTAATGTCATTTATCATCCCAATAAAAATCATATATATTTGAAAAAATATGACAATAGTTTATGTAAAGAAAAAAATGAAGAAATGTAGAAAGTCTCTGTAAGGTTACAAAAAAGTATATAAGGTTTTTGAAAATTGAATTACTAGGAAGTTAGTGATGAATGATGAGAAATATATCACACCAACTATACGAAAATACATCTATTATGAAAAGAGATCCCACATCATGAACCATTACAAAATATACTGGAATACAATAGAGAAAAGTAGAAATATAGAACCAATAAAGAAGTAAAAAATCCTGATGGGTTTGGTGGTTGATATCCAAGAAGAAGAATACAAATTTAAAGAGTGGTTTCCAAATAAAGGTAACAGAAATTTAAATAAACATTTTCGTGGAAGTTTAAATGAGGAAATATATCGATCTCTTAAATGTATGACATGGATACCTAGTCAAAATGTGTTGAAAAGAGTTAAATAGAAGTAACCATGGGTGTAAATTTCTAATATTGTTACTATAAAGAAGGTATCTAAAATCAAAATGATGGTTGATTATGTGCCGAAAGTGTGCTTAACCATATGGTAAAACTAGTAGGAATAGGTTAGGAAGATAGATAAAGATGAATATAATCAAACTTTTCAAGTTAATAATGTGATGAATACCACTATATCTGAGAAAAGAGTTAGAAATTGAAATAATTTAATGATTCCAAAACCAATTTAAAGTTGGAAATCTAAGGCTGAAATCATGATGAAAAGTAGAGATGAATTTCCTGGCATAAAAATACATCTTATCCATGATGATCACAGTAAAAAGAGAATAACAACCCAAAATATTGCAATATTTTTCAACTAGAGATGCATTCCATAGGGAATTGAAGGTGAAAAGGTTTGAATGGAATCCCATGAGTGAGATATTTTGAAAGAGGTGATGTTTCTAGATATTTGTTCCTTTCTATTGAATTCTAAATTCAAGACACCCCCTCAAAAAATTGAAGTTAATAATGTGGTTTTTACCTTTCCCATAAACGTTTTGAATATTTATTAATATTTTCATCAAGGGGGTGATTATCTAAAAATATGGGGCGAAAATGAACATTTACTTAAATACAATTTGTGTTCTTCTTTAGGTGACTATGATTTTTTTTAGACTTATTTTAAATATGATTGAACATCCCATAGAATATGAATTCCATGTTGGTATCAAATAGTAGATAGATTATAAGAAACCCCATTGTCTAAATTGACTATTCTTTTTTCCTACATCGTGTCAGTCTAAGTGCACATATAGTTGGTTAGTTGATAGAAAATTTCTAAGAAAATTTGATTCCATCCTTTTCGCATGGAATGAATTGAGAATAGTGAAAGTGAATAAATAAAAGTTTAGAATTTGTTTTTTAACTTTATAAGAGTTAGCATGGGATTATATGAACAATTTAAATCTGTTATAATAGTGTTTTTAGGGTACAGAAACCATCCCCGCATTCTATTTATTATCAATATGGTGGAGAATACCTATTGACATTGAAAAAAATAAAAAAGGGAGAGTTGGTATACCCAAAAGATTTTGGTTGCATTTTTTGTAAATAAGTGCGAAAGTATATTTCATGGATGTGGGTAATTGTGTGATAATCCACCAATCTATGTGGATGAATTTGGTTTCATATACCCTTATGGGAAATGGAATTGAAAATTAAGTTTTCATCAAATAACTTTCTATATAGATTCAAGTGGGAATCCCTTACATCAGATGATTGGTGAGATGGTTTTTGTCCAAGACAAGTTATAAAGGTTGGGGAACTATCTATAATAGTTATAAAATGTTTGAAGTAGTGTAAAGTGAACTGGGTACTAAATCCTTAATAGAAATCTTATAAATTTTTATTAAAGGATTAAAATATAATTAAATTTAATTACACTATATTATATATGGTTTGAAATGAACCGATGGATATCACAACCTAGGGAGGGACCATGAATGATTTTTTTAACATAGAACACCACATCATTGCCTATTGTAAAAATTCAGAACTTCTATAGAATCAAAATGGGATGAGGTTTTGTTGGAAACTGTTCATCATTAATAATTCAATATTGGTTGCGGCCCATGTCAACTTCATTTTAAAAAATCTATCACTACCTACCTCAACAACCAAATCCTGACCACCACTACAGGGCTACTAGAACCCTCCATGTTCATCATTGTATTTCTTGATTCCACTCCTAGGGAAGCTGTGATCACCATGGAAGGACATAGTGGATCTGGATATAGTGTTTTTCAACATTTTTCACATTTTTAATTAATACTAGGTCAAAATATTTTTTAAAATTATGGCTGAAAGGCGGCAAGTCCACTGTCTCATTTTTGGTTAAGTGGAAGGGCGGGAGGGCCTATATCGTCTTTAAAAAAATTAAAAGAATATTTTCGATATAAATATTATTTAATTTAAAAATATATATGTATGTATATTATATATATATATATGGTATTTATTTTTTTTACAATTATTTCATTAATATTTGAATTTGAAAATGGTATTATTTTTAATAAATATGTTTTGGAACTTGTAAATTATATTTAACTTATTAGATTTAATATTTTTCTTATTTTCAATTATGTTTTATAGTTTCACTCATTTTTACAAATATACCGTAGATTTTAATAATATTTTATATGTTACAGTCTTTCAAAGTCACCTACATAAAACATTTTAATGTTTGAAGTTTGTGGATTTAAAATTCTATTGGTTATAAAATATAAATACAATCTTAATTATATTTGACACACAAACATAACATATGAAAAATAAATCAAAATAATAACAATTTCTTAAGAAAATTAATCAAAATTAATTTTTTAGCATAATATATTTTGGTTTTAAAAATTATAATAGTCTTTATAATCTATTGTTACATTCCTTTTATTTTCAATTATTTATTATATTTATGAAATTATTATTTTTTAATTTATTTGTATTCTTAGACTACGTTTTATGTTTTATTGATATTGTTTTTATAGTTTATATTTTATAGGTATTTATTTTTTCCTACTTAAAATTTAATAATATTTTCTATGTTTCAAGTAGTCAACTTTGAATGCATATAAAATATAAAATATAACTAATATATAAATGAAAATTGAAACAACGGAAAAATATGTGAAAATTTGTTCATATTAAAAATAATTTCATCATTTTAATATACATAAAACATATACATGAAATAATACAATCACTCTCTATGGTGACGTCTCATCCTACATGGTGGTGTCTGAATGGGACTCATGTATTAAGATCTTTGACCACTTCATTATGGTGCAATATGATGACCTAGAGAGGTATGATCCTCGGGAAAAAGAAAATTGACAGTTTGATGCTCTACTTATGTCTTGGTAAAAGGTGGTGTCAACTGGATGTCACCCTGCACACAAGATGGTTCTCCGAAAGGGAATGTAGATGGACCTGTTATCATCTCATGGGGAACCATATAGGATGTGAAGGATCTGAAATGAAATATAGAGGCATAGGAAATGACCCTTGATAGAATCTCAGATAATCTATATGGAGGAAACTATTGATATTCTTCCAATACCGAGGGGCCAATACCTCTTAATGCATATCCCCAATCTGCTGAGGCTAGACTACTAGAGGGACGACCATTGCATGTGGAACATGTTAGTCCCCACGTGCAGTGTAACGTGGTCTACATCATCATTTTCAAGGATCCTCAACATCAAAAGTTACTTGAGGAGGTTCCTTAGTAAGAACCTCCAATACCTAGTTAGTAAGGTCATCTCCATGGGGTGTATGATCGAAGATAATATCATAATCCACATGGTATGATGGTATCGTCTTCTATGCTGCAGCATGGATCACTTCCAGGCTAACCTCCTCCTCTTCTACTAGATCACTCATGAGAATAATTTGTTGGAGTTGAGTATTTTTTAAAGAGATTCATATTTAATTATAAAATAGAAAAAGAAATAAACTAATGAAAATTTATTAACATACCATATACTGAATCCTTCTTCCATGTCATGTACTATACAGTATAGACCTAAGTCTATACCATGGATCATTCTCGAACTCTTGTGAAAGATGTCATAAAATAATATATACATTGTGGATATATATTGATTCTCGCCTTCTCTAGAGGTTGAGTTGATCATCATTTCATTGTTTCGAAGTGACATCCAATCTCCTCATCAACATCACGAAATAAATCTCTAATAACTATCTATGTGAAAATGAAATGCATTGAATTCAACCAAACTAGCACTTGACTTTATTCGGTTGGTTCCACTAAAAAATATGAAAGTGAATGAGAGACAATACATCCATAGCATCATGAATTCAAACAGTGAATTATCTAAGAAACTGGTCTAATAAAGCCCAATATAGAATCTAAGAAATATTAAATGACATGTGATATTTGTCACAAACTATTTTTTAAAAAACCAAAAAATAACAATATTATGAAATTTTTTAGTCTATGAATGATTGTATATAATTACGTCCTTGGGTAGGAGACTGTCCTACTGAGATGGTATGCACCCAAATGTGTTGGAACCATGAGTTTTCTTTTATATAAATGGTGTTTATTTTTTGTTTTTTGCCAATACAAAATATGTTAATCAAATATTTTTCAATTAAACTGATATTCTATAATATGCTTTCAATAATGTTGAAGGTGGTGTCATTTTCCATTATTTTCCAATTTGTTGGGATCAAAATCAAGAGGAGGGATAACATTATGAATGGTTTTTTTATAGATTCAACTCTTCATAACTATGGTGAAGACCTGGGTTTCACAAATATTGGGTTGAGGTTCGAGAAGATGTATAGTATCAAGAATGGAGAAATTTTTCTCCATGATTATGAGAATTGGAGCATCGCGAGTGAGTGTTGTTTTGAAAGAGAACTTTGCGACTACAAAAAATATCAAGGGAGATTTCCAAAGGGAGGATCACCATTAATATGTTTTTTAAATTATATAAAAATTCACTGCAGGTAGTGGATTATCATGAACAACCAAGACTATAAATATAATTCTACCCCAACTTCATTTGAAAATACATTATTCAACGAAAATCCAAAATCTTTTAGATTCTCTGAAGCTAGGGCAGCTCCACAAATCTACATTTCAATGCGATATTGAGAATCATGAACATACTAGCTAATTCTCAATTGATTCCAATGATTTTATGTAATGGGTACTTCATGATGACTAGGTTTTACATGATGACGCATTGAGCTTTGTGAAGGCAGTTTACATAATGGAGGAGAGCTTCATGAAGGGGCTTCGTGAAAGGCAGTTTTGAACAAAAAAAATTTCAGTGAAAAATGTTTTCAAAGTGCATCAAATCTAGTATACAGTTAAATAAAAGTCTTGGGTGAGTTTGGGAAAAGGTATTTAAGGCTAATCCTCTAAATAAACATTTAAGTTGATAAGATGAGTAAGAATACACTGAAGGAAGTGAACTAGGGGGAGTCAATAGAAGTGTTCCTAGGGACATAGTGTGATATCCCTAACATATTTTAAATGTAGTGTCCCTGGAAAAAGAGTGACTATATTTGAACATCTCTATTCAACCACTAATAAAGATTAGTGGATTTATGTACAACCAATACACTTTCAGTATATGCTCTTTAGACTAGCCCCTAATGGGGAACCAAGTAAAATTATTGTTTTGTCCCTTTACATGTGGTTTTTTGATTCCTAAAATTTCTTTTCAAATAGGCATAACATGATCCAACAATGTGGGAATAAAATATATCACTTTATAACAAAATATTAATACCCTATTTCACCCCTCCCCTCTCTTGGTGTTCCAGGTCCTTTAATTAGTATCCATGGGTATATGTCACTGGAGTTAAACCCTTATTATTTTATTCTCCAAGAGAATTTTGTTAATGTTAGGGAAATACCCCTGTTTTAGGGATACAACTTCTAGATTACAAATAAAAATATAATATCTTATATAAGATCTATTGTCATGGAAGAACTAATTGCATCTACATAGGGGATTCAGGTAAATGATGCAACCAAATTGTCTATGATTGAAAAAAATAGGAAAATTATTTATACAGATGCCAAAGCATAAATTTCCCTACAATATCTCTATATGATCAAATATATCTAAATGCAATGTGGTTCATGTCATCCAGGTCAATGTGGGAAAAACTAAAAAATATTTATCAGGGTGACACCAAAGTGAAGGAAGAAAAACTCTATGTTGTGTAGAATTGGTTCGATGATATGAAGATTCATCCCAATGAAAATGTATGTTCTTTTATTAATCAAATAATAGAATTTATTGGATCAATTAGAGGGCTTTGTGAAGAAATTAAATATAATGAAATCATGAAGAACATATTAATAGGTCATCCACTTATCTGTAATCTGAATGTACCGACCTTTGAAGAAATTGATATGTGTAAACTTTCACTTTATGATATTCTAAGAAGTATAGTAACTTATGAAATGAGTGTCATAGCTGACGATGTAATGACTTGAGTAAGCAAGGAAATTTAATTCAAATCCATGTAAGAACATTAGGTTTCTAGAGATACAATTTATAAAGATATTGAGGAAGATGAACTATTTTATCTTTTTTTCAATAAATAGACAAGAGTAAAATTTATATTTGAAGGAAAACTACCTCAAGACTATTTTTGATGTGGTATATTTGGTCACACTGCCTCTTGATTCTTAAGGAAGTTCGATGATGGATAAAGTGAAGCAAAAAACATGAAAAAACCTCAGAAAATATTTCCAAAAAAGGGGGACTACAAATTAGGAAAGAAATTAAAGAGGAATATTTTCATCTACAAAGAAGATGATGACAATGAATTTTTTGAGGATGAAGAACCTGAGTTTAAATTTGGATCTCAAACATCCATGATAAATATATTTGACAATTCATAGCCATGAAAAGATAAATATAAATATAATTAGTTTATTTTTTATTTATATGGTTTGTTGGAACTTTAGGATGATCTTATTAAACATGAAAATAATAGAAACAAAAATTAAGAGTGGAGAGAAGTTGTAGAAGAGTCATCCGAATATGATGATCATATTAACTATGAAATTGATCAAATAGAAGAAATAGTAAAATATCATCCAAAAACTATCAAAATATTAGAATAAGTAGTAGAATTTAAGCATAGAATTGAAGAATAAGAAAATATCGTCAAGGAAGTTACATCCTGATAGAGGATAATTCCAAGACAGTGGAGAGACACAAATAATAAGTTGTTACTCAAAGTATTAAACTTGAATGTGAGTCAAATTCAGAGGAAACAAAGAATAAAATACAGTTTGGATAATTCTAATATGTTGAGCTGTTAAATAGAGTTAAAAATGGGTCTAAATTAGTATATATGGATTTGAATGATCAAATATCCACATGAATGGTAAAAAGTTGAATTGGTTGTGGTGATGAAAGAGCTAATGTAGGAACTAAGATAATTCAAAATAAAGGGAATTATAAAATTTGAACATACCATTAAGGAACCTGAAGTCCTAACGAAAAAAATACTTAAATAAAACTAAAAGTAGAACAAAAAACCATCCCCAAGTATACAAAATGATCATAAATCAAACAAATTTCCTAAGGAATAAGACATTATGAGGAATATAATCAACAAGACAATTCCTATTATAAAATGTCGATTCTATAGCTATCTGGGCCATACCATGTCATATTGTGAAGAGAAAAGAAGCTATTTGAATGGGGGAAGAGCTAGGAAGTAAAAAAAGGGGACTAATGCATATCCAACATCTTATAGAAGATTTAAATTTTTTGGATATTTATTTCACTACTCAAATAATTATTACAAAGCTATTGCTTATAGTCAGAGGAAAAAAAATTATAACCTCTATAACTCTGAGAAAATTCAATGCTTTCTATCCAAATAGAGTTACTCTTGAAAATATGTATTCTCCTATCGAATAAAAATACGAGTATTAAGAACCAATTCACATGGAAAATATATTGGAAATACCATCATTATTCTCCACCCAATGAAATATTTCATAGAAGGAAATGAAGAAATTTTTGAAGTCCAACCTTGCAGAAGTATCTCTCAAAGACACAAAGAATAGTAAAACCTTGATTATTGATAGGGGATGCTCATACCATATGATAGGGAATGAAGAATTATTAAAAAATGTTATGAAAATTGTTGATGTAATAGTAAGGTTTGGCAATGTTGTTGCTCTGAAGATCAAAGGAAGTGGGAGTAGAGAAAAAGAAAATGGAGATCTTAAGAAAACTGAAATTCTTTATTTGGATGATTTTCATCACAATATCATAAGTGTGACTAAACTCTCTGACTCAATACTTAGACATTCAATAAAAAGGTGGGAAATATAAAAGTAAATACATGGAATTATTCCATGAAAGGATGAATAATAGATGAAATCTTATATCATGTTGACAGTAAATAGAAACTTTTCTATTTGACAGATAAAGAAACAAAAATCTTTTGGAAAAAATTTTGGGTCCCATTAATCAATATGACATGAAAATGATATCTAAGATAAATATATCCATAAATATACCAAATATGATACATGAACTGGAAAAGTCTTATGATGCTTTCATATAAGGGAAGTTATTTTGCAGTTCATATCGGACAAATAAGTAAAGTGCATCAAATATTCTTGATTTAATCCACATATTCCTATGTGAAATAATAATAGTTGTTGGGACATATGAAGAAAATAAATTCATTATTATCATTGATGAAAATATTATAATGGCTTGTATGATTATTATACACATGAAAAAATATGTGTCTGATTTCATGAAGATATATCACTGGATAATTGAGGATGATAATTTCAGTACTCTTAATGATCTATAATATAACAATAGATGGGAATACACAATGATTAAATTTTAAATTAAATAGAAAAAACATGTAATACAATATGAGGTGTTTGTTGTGAAAAACCCATAAGAAAATGGAGTTATTTAGTACATGAATCAATAGGTGAACATTATGGCCATAATTGTTCTGATTGGAAGTCACATCTCTCACCATTAATGGAAATAGGTTGTTCAAGCTATAATGTATACTCAAAATCAAGTAGGGATTCATATGGGAGAATTAAAGACACTATATGAGTTGTTTCATGGATGGAATCCATATTTTAAGTATATTTGTGTTTTCAAAAGTAAATGATTCATCAGAAAAAAAGAAGAAAATAAATGGAAGTATGGTGATGTTGTAGATGACGGAACATTCCTCAAATATTCAAAGAAGATAAAATCCTACAAATGTTTCAATAATAATCTTGGAATAATTGTTCATATATGTTATGTCAAGATCATTGAATATAAGGCCAAAAATACCTCGAGATAAGCTTATGATGATATGATTGAAGGTGAAGAATATAGTGCACATGGAACAAATTAAAATTAAGAAGTAGAGGAAGGGGTGGAAAAAATTCAGAGGTTACAAAATGAGGATGATTCAGAAGAAGATTCAGAATACAAAATTATTACTGATGAAACATCATCTAAACCTCACAGGAGAAATAGAAAATAAGAAATTGATCAATCCAATAACATTGAGATTGGACCGCACCAACAGAAACAAAGAGAATGAGGAATGATGCACATTCTATCTTCTTATTCATTGTGGAACTAACCTTATTTGAAGAAGATGAAAAGGATAAATCATGGGTAGAAGCTCCCTCTACTAAGCAATTAAAGCCATGTTGGGTGGAAAAAGTTTCCAAGACAACAGCCCCTTCTAAAATCCCTAACAACTCTAATCATCCAAGCACCTCTAAGGTGTCTAATGAACAAATTAGAGAAACTAATTTGGAGGTTAGGGAGGATAAGGAAGATTCTCATATCTCTACGATCCAAACTGCAGATTTTGTCTCGGAAGTCAATGCTACAGATTCAATTTCTGTGGATAATAGGGTTAATCAACAAAATGCTGTGTATAGTAATGATTCTGTTCAGCTCAATATAGAAAATCACAATCATGGTGATTGTTCATTGAATAAGAAAGACATGGGCTATCCTGCTCGATCTGTTAACACAGATCAAGTGGTTGTTGAAAAGGTTCAAAGAGATGGATCCATTTGCAGTGGATCATCATCTGAAGAGGAGGATAACCCTAGAAAATTAGAAGAAGAATATCTGAAAACCATGGCTAGGAAAGGAAAAAAATCAGTGGTATATGCTGAGGGTTTCATCACCCTGAACCCAAAAAAGACTAGAAGATGTAAGGATTACTCTCAAGTGGAAAGAACAATCACCACTAGGTTGAATGAGGTTAATAAAAAGGTTTACCCTGAAAAAGAGAAAAGGGAATTAATATGTGAGAAATCTGGCGTTGTTTTATATTACTTCTCATTTTAATTCACAGAAGAAGAAATGCAAGGGTGGCTTGCTCATACGAGAAAGCAACAAGAATTATTGAAACAGGAGAGGCAAAAGGGGATTATTAATGAGGACCAATTCCAAAATGCTATGAAATTCATTTACTTTGAGAAATTGAAGTTGAAAGCACCACTTTCTTGATGTTGCTGTTTGCAGACCCTCTGTGTGGTCTTTGTTCTGGTGCACTGGTCTCAACTTTTTGTTGTTCTGGCTGATCTGCTTTGCTTTGTGGATTTCTGTCTCTGATCACCTGGGTCAATTTGGCTATATTTTCTCTAATTCCTAGAATTAAGGTTATGTGATTTGGAATCATCAATTGACTGTATTTGCTGGATTTCTCATTATGTTTGAATGCTCTCCATGGGGAAATCTGGTTTTTTGTTTTCTTCTCTGTTCTATTTGACTTATTCTAGCTGTGTACCTTTGAATAGGTTCTGCTCTACTAATGTTGAACAGTTGGGTGATATTGCTGGTTATGATGGTCTGTTCCTCTATAGCTGATTATCTATCTTTGATGCGCTTGGAGTTCTCTGATCAGCTTCTTAGTGAGTTCTGTGTGGATCTAGTTTCTCCCAGAATGCAGAATGAGCTGCATTTTTTGGATTTTGTGTGTCTGGTTAATTTTAACAGCCCTCGTTTCGCCTGTTTTTCCATATGGGCTATCTTTTTTTATTTTCTTGCTGGTGTAGGCTATCTGCACCTCGTATGTACCTTTTAATCTATGCTTTGTTTTAATAAATGATCTTGGACATGGATTGGTACGCCAATCCATGTTACTTTCAAAAAAATCATGGATGAAATAGATGAATGAATAACTAGAACAGATTGACAAGATCTAGACATGGAATCTTGTTACAAGACCTAAATATGACAATGTTATTGGATCAAATGGATCTTTAAGAAAAACATTTATCACCCTGGAGATGTATTTAGAAATAAGGCACATTTAGTGTGTATGGTCTATACACAGATTGAAGAAATTGATCTCAAATAAACATTTTCACCAGTGGTGAGACTATAGTGGACAAGATTGTCCATTCTATGGACATTCAAAGGAGATATAATTTTTTTTAAATGGATGATAAAAAAACATTCTTAAATGGTGTTCTTGAAGTGGAGGTCTAAATTGAAAAACTAGTGGGTTTCCTAATTGATAATGATGAAATGGAGGTTTTTTGATTGAAAAAGGAACTCTATGGTCTGATGTAAGAACCAAAAGCTTGGTTTTAATGTCTAGATTCTTATAATAAGACGATCTAATTCAAAATGGGAGGTTTTAAACATAATATCTAGCTAAATTTTTTCAAATGAAGATTAATTTATGGTGTTGGTATACATGGATGATATTATTTTTGGTGAAAGTAGGAAGATATTAGTGGAAGAATTTTCCAATCACATCAAATGAGAATTTTCAATGTCTATGATTGGTGAATTTACATATTTCTTAGGTTTAAAAGTGATTCAGATGATAGATTACATATTCATTTCACAGGAAACATTTTCCTGGTAGATGTGGAATAAATCTAACATGCTTGATTCCAAACCAATTAGTCTCCAATTTAGGTTGTGAAAAAACATGGAAAGCCCAAGGATGTGAGTTCTGTGGATCCCACCTTGAATTGGATAATCATTAGAAGCTTATTATACTTTGCTACAACATAACCAAACATAATATTTCCAACATTCTTAGTGTCTGGCTTTTGCAGTAATCTGAAAGAAGAACATATGGGAGTAGTTAAATGAATCATGAGGTATTTTCAGTGTACACTGATTCTTGGATTATACTTTGTTGTTGGAAGAGATAATTAATTTTTTTTACTGTTTATAATGCTAAGTAAGATAGAGATAAAGAATATAGAAAGTCCACAAGTGGTGGAGAATTCATTATTAGAAGGAAATGTGTGGGATGGTTGAGTAAGAAATTGGAAAGTACTTCTCTTAGTATGGAAGATGTAGAGTATATATCTAATATGAAGGAATGTACTAACCCTTTTTAGATGAATAAACAAATGAATGATATTGGTGATGTAGTGGAATATCCAATTTTGATTCACCGTGTTAACAAGATCATGATTAGTCTTACAAAGATTATGATTCATCACTCTCATACTAAACATACTAAGATCAAATATCACTTCACCAAAGAAAAGGTTGAATAAGGAAGATAAAAATGTATCATGTGGGAACTGATGACCTAGTGGAATCAATTCTAACTAGTCCATTTACAACCCATGTGTTTGAGAATCATCGGTTGAACCTCGGTGTTCGTACACCTCCCAACGCATGTGGGGGTTATGGATGATCCACTCTTCCTAGTTGTGTTAATTATTTTAATCTATTTGTGGAAGTGATGCATGTTTATGGAGGAGATATGATCTAGGTGGAGTGTTTTTTTGAGATCATTAAGTTAAAAATAGGTATTTGGGTCCATTTCCAATTTGGGATAAGGGAGAAATGGAGAAATTAACCATTATAAATGGGGAGAATGAGAATGGAGAACACAATTTAGTGTTATGAGAAAATAGTAAAAGGATAGATTGGATATCTTTTTGAATTCCTAAACATGAGTCCCCAATTCAAGTTTCCCTTCTTGTTTTATACACCGAGTATTGATCATTTATACTTTGAGTGTTGGATGAATTGTTTCTTTTATATTAGGTTTTGATAGTGGTTGGTTATTTATGAATTTATTTTCAGATTGAAATAAACCAAAAGGTGGATATTTCTTGTACCAAGTATGTTTTCTTTTGAAAAAAAGTGGTTTTTCTATTTATTATCAACCCACACTAGGCTGATCATGGATCTCATAAGATAAGTGGTCTTACATTATAAGATTTCAAGAGAGTTTAAGGTGGCGTCATTTCCCAGTTTTTTTCAATTTGTTGGGATAAAAATCAGGGGAAATAGCTAGCATCATGAAAGGTAGTTTTCTAGATTCGAATCATTATAAATATGGTAAAGATATGGGCTTTACAAAGACCAGGTTTAGGTTCTCAAAAAATGGATAATTATAAATGGAGAAGGTGTTTTATATGATTACGAGAATTAGAGTATCGCAAGTGTGCAATGGTTTGAAAATGATATTTGCAACAACCAAAATCTCAAGGGAGATTCAAAAATGGTGGAGTGACATGATTATGTTTTTAAAAGATCATAAAAATGAGATAGAGGTGGTGGGGAATCGTAAATATCCAATCCTATTAATATAAATCTACCCCACTTCATTTCACAAGAACATTTTCAAAGAAAATCCGAAGTCTATCTAATTTAATGATACTAGGAGAGCTTCCTGAATTTGGATTTCTATGAAATCTTTAACATCACAAAAAGGATAGAAATGTATGACTGATGCTAATTATTTTGAGTAATTGGATTTTCTTGATGACTGGTTATTCCATTATGACACAGTTTTCATTTTGATGACATATTTCTTTGCAAAGGAGCTTCATGAAAGGATATTTTGAACATTTGTTATTCAAAAAAAATGCTTTAAATGTACATCCACCTAGGAATATTGTGAGAGTAGAGTCTAGTATGAGTTAGTGAAAAAGAATTTAATTCCAATCCTATGATGTGACCTTCATGTCAATAAATAAAGTAAGACTACACATAATGCAGTGAGCTTGGGGGACTCAATAGAAGTGTTCCAAGGGACACAATGATCTTTCCCTCAAATCATGTAAATGTACTGTGCCTAGAACATAATGAATATGTATGAACTTATGTATCCCAAAACTAGTGAAGACTACTGGATTTATGTAAGTTTAAAACATTGTTGGTGTATGATCCTTGGACTATCCCTTAGTAGTAAACTGTGTAAAATTGTTGCGTTGTCTTTTTCCATGTGGTAGTCTGTTTCAGGCAATTTCTTTTAAGACAGGTTTAATAGGTTATTACCAATGTGGGAACAATATCTGTAACTTTAAAATAAAAATTTAAAACTCTAATTTACCCCTCCCTTCTCAGTGTGTTCCGAGGTCCTTTAAAATGTTGTGTCGTAGCATTGATGATGTTTTTTACCTGACTCCACCTATAAAATATGACATAAAAAGTGATAAATAATAAAAAATTAAATACTTTAACTCATATTATCATCAAAACCCAATATATATGGGTGATAATAGTGTTATCCATGTGGATAATCACACATCACATATATAGTTATCATATGACCAATATGAACATGGGAGAGGGGAGGGATGCGATCCCATGAACACTTGTGAAGAAGGATAACACATCCCTTAATATCACTATGGTCTAAGGGGCATGCCATGAATATTTCTCTGTAAGTGTAATCCAATAATGCAGATCCCAATCTGTATGTCCCAGACTAATAAAATCTCTTCCGTAGCCCCAGATACATCATGTTCACATGAATACCTGAGTGATTAGTGCACAGTGTCCATCCAATGATCTTTAAGGTATAGCCACATGCATGGAACATGAAAGTATTTTTGCCATCATCTTTGGGTAAATGATAAAAGTTAATATCAATCCACCTCATAGATATTGACTCTCCATCCCTATATCATGACAAGACAAAATTTATATTCCTATAAATCTCTACACATTGTTAAGACAGTCTACCTGGGTGGGTCTAATAACTACATCACCCTTGATTGGAAGACCGTGCATGACTTCCACATCATCAAGGGTGATGGTCATCTCTCCCTCAATATGGTGGAATGCATGTGTCCTTGGTCTCTATCTCTCAAGAAGGGAATCAAGTAGGTGATGATCAATGAATATTAAATCAGATAATACAATGTCGCAGAATCCATCAGAGCATATGTATTGTATAATCAAAGACGGAGCCAACAAGTGATGATGATTGTGCGCTTGACGCATCTTGATCTATCAAACATGACAACCCTTTATCATGACATGGAATCCATGCCTATTTTCTCAGTGAGTACTATAGTATCCTCTAAATATATTTTAAAAAATTAAAATAAGTATTTACTATAAGATGTAAATATAATTTTATATTCTGCAGAATGTTATGACTGGTAGGATGTAATACCTGACATTTTTATTTCCCATATTTATATGAATATTTTTACCAAATAAAAAGGGCATGTATTCATTTTTCTCAAAGAATATTTATAATGAGTTTTTAGATATGTTTTACCTATAAAAGGGTGTTTTTTTATGATATGGTTTTATATATTTAGATAAAAAACATTTTCTCTTCATTATCTAAATGTTTGTTAGAAAATTGTGTCCTTTTTAATTTATCTATGATTTATCAAATGATGGTATATTTCATGATTATTTACTCACATGATTTATTTATATTTTTTCTATGGATAATTTGATTATTTTTTCATGTAACATCACATATACCTTTCATATCCCCTTTAAGGTCAATATAAAAGGCTTACTATTATATGATAGTAAAATTATTCAGAAATGTAAGAAAATTCTACAGAATTGATGATCTAATATTAACACAATATTATTAATAATAAAAAATTATCACATTGTAGATAGTACATCATCATGGATGAGAGTGTGAAGTCGATTAAGAAATTTTAGGGCATCTTTCTGGTTATGATCTTCATGATGACATATGCTACATCTCAAACTTATCCCTTTTTCTTGAGGCCATTCCATCTTATTTTTCATCCTTTTAGACATCGATATCCCTTGTTGATGCTTTCTTTTGATGTTAGGTATCAATAACAGCTTGTCTTAGGGTATTGGGAAATATCTAAACACCCTTATAGGCATCCATGAAGCAACATAACAGTTATAAATGGTGTCCAACTAGTATAATAAAGAAATATATACTTCCCATGATATGTTCACATAGGCACATTCTATGATGGAGTGTGTGCATGGAAATTGTAATGCATTGTTGTTTACATATTAAATTTACCTCTATTCTAGTAATACTACCATTTTATACCATTACTACTTGTGAAGGGGTCTGAACACTATGGAACATCAATTTGAGGTTCTTATTAGTGGAAAAGAAAAACTGAATAACCAAGAGCTTCTTTAATGTTCTTTTCAATATCTCACTGAAATTGTTATTAGTACTTTATCCCCTACTGAATCCCATCCAATGTTAGTTTTTTTCTATTAATGAAGTACTACAGATAATTATAAAATGTATCGTAGACTAGGTAAGTTGTAGGTAACATGGAAATCCCCATGAAGACCCCATTAATTCACTCCACAATGTTTTAGGTCATGTGTTTGTAACTCTTCCATCTATCATATTCTAATTCCATTTTTTTCTTTTTAAAATTTCATCATGTAATCATGAACTTCTTGATTAAACTTGATTATTTTTTCAAAATGTAGTTCCAACCATTGTTGAACTGTCACAGATGATACAAAGAAGTGATCATATTTCACATAAATTAATTTTATCTTTTTGTTGAAATAGTAAAAAATAAAAAATACATTACATACTGAGCCTCGTTATTTCCTTGATCATAGGTTCATTATGGAATGTTTAACACAAATTTATAGGAATGTGCTTAATGCAATACTGATGACGTACATTTAGGGGTATCCATAAATCATTATCTATAATGATTGCTTCATTGATTTTCTGATGATGATGAAATATCACATAGACACCTGAGATGTGGGTGAAATGTTTATTGATACAATCCAAAAACCAACTCTAGGATTCATAGTATTCCTTCTTTATAATGGTAAAAACAAGAAGATAAGGTCATCTGTTTCTATATTGGGTTTCCACAATAAAAAATGATCCCTTTTCATTATAAGGATGAACAATTTTAAAAAATAAAAATGTCAGTACATCTCTTTGGAATATTTAATTAAGCCAACACATAAAAATAAACTGAATTTTACTTCACTTCTGAAGTCAAACTCTATTTTGTAGAAAAATTTCAAGGTATTTATTATCTATTGTAAATAATTCATGTGTTATTTAATGGGGTTTTTCTAGTACATTTCACTTGATATAATCATAATTCTTATTTTATCATGGATAAATAAACTAATTTGACATTTTCTATTATCATTACCTTGGCTTCAAAAAAAATTCCATGAACACTATTGAAAATTTGGTATGACCATATAATCATTATGAAATTTAAATTTTAGAATGTCTTATTATATCCTAAAATATGATACTATTTTTTTTGTACAATTTTTAATATTATTAAAGGAATTTTAGTAGTTAATAAATAAAATATGAATCATTGAACTAGGTGTAAAGTAAGGTCTGTTTTCATGAACCTATTCTTGATTGAGTATAGATCACTGTGATTCTTTCTGGTTTTACCACGAGGTATATATGTTCCAGCACCACATCCACTGGTAGTATCGAAAGATGGATTTTATTTCTTTGACAAATACATAATAATTATGGGATATTGATTTTATAATGTTTTCTTATATCCAAAAATCTAACATTAATTTTTTATAGTACAATTTTTGACCTACATAAATGTTGGTTCAAGGTTTTATAAATATAATTTAATTCATTTATAAAATATTCATTGACATTAACAAAACATGCATGAAATGAAAGAAGAATCATCTAAATCAAGAGAGTAACAATTAATGCCTATAGTTAATCCTCTTTGTAATAATATTTTTCATCTTTCATCCTAGGTTTATTATATGTTAATAAAAAGTTAATAATTGGTTAATCATTAGTTAATAATTGGATAATCCTTGATTAATCAACGATTAATCATTTGTTAATCATTGGTTAACCATTATTTAATCATTAGTGAATCATTCTTTATCCTTTAATTAATAATTACTTAATTATTAGATAATAATTCTTTAATCATTTTTTAATCATTAGTTAATCATTAGTAAATCATTAGTTAATCATTATTTAATCAGTAGTTAATTATTCATTAATCATTCATTAATTAATATTTAATCATTCCTTAATCATTGCATAATAATTTCATATTCATTCCATAATCATTGCTTAATCATTTGTGAATCATTAAACAATCGCTCCTAAATCATTAGTTTATCATTAGTTAATCATTTTTTAATCATTAGTCAATCATTAATTAATTATTTTTCAATCATTATGTAATCATTAGTTAATCATTCTTTAATCATTCATTAATCATTCCATAATCATTTCTTAATAATTCATTAATCATTCATTAATCATTTTTAAATCATTATTTAAACATTTCGTAATCATTATTTAATCATATCTTAAGAATTAGTTAATAATTAAATAATCCTTAGTTAATCATTAGGTAATCATTATTTAATCCTTAAATAATCATTAAATAACCATTAGATAATCATTCTTCAATAATTCTTTAATAATTCCTTAATCATTCATTAATCATTATATAATCATTACTTAATCATTAACTATTCATTAATTAATAATTATTTAATCATTATTTAATCATTCCTTAATCATTATTTAATCATTTCTTATTCATTCGTTAATCATTACATAATAATTAGTTAATCAATCTTTAATAATTATATACTCATTAGTTAATCATTACTCAATCATTATTTAATAATTAGTTAATCATAATTTAATCATAGTTTAATCATTACATATTCATTACTTAATCATTAATAAATCACTAGTTAAATATTCTATAATCATTACTCAATCATTCTTTAATCATTATTTAATTATTTGTTAATTTGTCTCTATTAATTACATAGTAATTAGTTCAACATTAATTAATACTTAATTAAGTAAACCTTAATAAATAGTTGTCATATGATACTCATTTGTTAATTATTATTAGATACTTGTTATATGTAATCAATATTTAATTTTATATTATTCATTAGTTAATATATACATAATCATTACTAATAATAAATATTATTTATAAACTATATATAAATAAATAAACTAATAAATAAGCAACATATTGAATGCTATCTAAAAAAATAATTAAATATATAAATAATTATAAATTAAATAATAAAAAATACCTCTAAATGAAGATTCTCAAAAAATCATTTCTTCCTTTAGGCTCCCAGAACAATCATTCAAAGCGAAGGATTTTTTTAGAGCAATATGGTGTAGAATTTAGAGGGATGGGGAATTTTGAAGTGAGGGGGTCCCTTTTATGGGTACTTAAAGGAAATGCGATAGTGGATTCCATGATTCTAATTTATGTTAGAAAAAGGTAACCAATCCTAGGATAACATTCATTTTATTTTAGGAGAAAGAAAGCGATCTCCGACCAACATTTTCCATGTCATTGATCTAGGTCAATAAGAGGAAAAGGTGGCACACTACCTACCACCACTCAATAAATCGAAATGGAATGAGGGAACCTACCACCTTTTCAATAAATAATTCATTTTTTTCCTAGAAGAGTTAATTATTTTCAGAATACATATAAAAAGAAACCCACTTAAGTTACATTTAATATACAATTTTAAGGGATAATAAGGTTTCGTGCACCCATGTAGTGCATGAAATAAAAATAATATGGAGAGTTAAATAAAGGAGGAGTTTTAGTGAAGGTTTTGGAAGGTAAAAATGAAAAAATTATTGTGTAGAGTTATCCCATGAATCATGGAAGAACTGAGGCTAGGGATTTTATAGAGCCAGATTCACCATAGTAATGGGATTTCAACATGGAAGTAGTGGAGTGAAGGATTTCATAGAAATTTGTGGGGAATATGTTTTGAATTCACTATAGGTAAAAAATAGGGAGAGATAAAGGCTATGTTTAGGTATAGTGGTCACTCTGATGGAATATGATAGAGGAGTTTGATCTATATATAGAAGTTTGGCTATATCGTAGGGTTGTTTTTCAATGTGACGGTGATCATATATCTAGGTACTTTATTTTTTTCATTCTACAAGTCCATACACTAGAATCCCTTTACTATGAATAGTCTGGTTCAATGTAATGAAAGGAGTTCCAGTGATCTTATGATCATCAGTGAGAAGGTTTTGGGGTTGCATGATTTAAGGGTTTTCAAAAGAGAGGATATTTCAGTAAGTAGGGGTTGAAATATGGGCATGATTAGGATGTTGTTTAAGGTTGATATATTTTAAGGTTTGACCATGAAGGATAGGGTGTTCCACCGAATTCAATAAATAAAAATAATATTCTGTGAAAATCAAATAATTAAGGAGATTTTCAAGAAGATATTTCCTAGGAAGTGGACACAATAAAATGAAAATTCATGAATTATTTTACCCCTCATGAGAATATAAGATTGAAATGGTAAATCCTCATATTATACATTGATCATCCCTTTATGAGGAAGAATCAATATTGGATTCTAGACCAAGATCTATTGTGTAGTTTGTTTTATTTTTTTTCCTTTATGATTTTCATTGTGTAATTTTTGGATACATATCTTGATTAAGGATATAAATTCATTGTGGTTTAATTCTAAGGAAAAAAATCATTATTTTTTTCTTTAATTTTTATTCCTTCTTCTATGAACTCTATATTTTTAATATCTAGAAAACCGTCGACCATAATCGACTAAACTAAAAGAAAAGGGTGGTTCAAATCGAAAGGGGTCAGTATTATAATTATATATTCTAATTTTATTATCTTTTTTTAGTTGTATAACATTGAGAATAATTAATTTTTTAACTCCAAGTACCCTTGTGAGAGAAATTATGTTTCAGGTATGACACACAATGCAATTATGGTATGTTTAAAGTGAGAATCATCCTAACATCACCTCTCTCTTATATAATGAACCTACCACACAAATGTTTTGTATATCACTTTAAGAGAGGGTTTATTTGTAACATTTAGTATAGTTTGTGCAGAGAGGTATGGCTAGTTAATTCATGGAGTCTCATATAAAAAAAATTATATTTAATTTAATTACTGAAGATGAATTAATTTATTTAAAGAAAAACCAACCCTTGATATTAGCATCCCTCTCTTTATCCACTCTAACCTTGTTTAAGTTTAATTTAAATTTAGTTTATGTTTTAATTAAATTTAATAAATTAAAATTAGTATAGTTTCAATCATAATTTTGTGAAATGATTACGAGGAACCAACAAATAGTTTAAAGACTATAGATAGTTTTATTGGGTCATAAATGGGTCGAAAATGCATAATGCACAATTCACTATTCAGTGTTCTTTTAGTCATTATAGGTTAAGTAAAAAAATAAAATCTGGACTTTGATAGCCTTTCATAATAATGAAACCATTAAAACCTACAAAAATTGTAGAGGAGAGATGGATGAAATATTAAAGAACCCATTAATGTAATATTGAACGTACTGTTTTCGAAAACAAATTGGATAAAATCACATAGAAGAATACTAAAGTGAATCTGAATATTTTAAAGGTATTGGATTTTTTGAAATTATATAACATGAGTTTTTATATTTTTTGGGAGAATTTGAAACATTATAAAAGATTTTTAATATAATTCTCATAATTGTATTTATTTAAATCACTTAAGAGATGATTTGAGTATTTTTAAGTCCATTATGTGATTAAATATTATTCAATGATAACATGATGAAATTTAGAAGTTACGTATAGAATTTTAAAAAATGGATAATTGTTGACCCATATGAACCTTGTAAGGATCATCACATTCTATGTGTAATAATGAAACACTAAATTATATACATATAAATCACACTTTGTAAGGATCATCCCATATAGTGAGGATCATTTGTATAAAACGTCATTTCACTATTCAAGGATGAATTGAGATATATAAACATGAAATAGCTCTATGTAAACATCATATTCATAAAAATCCTCTCTTTGTATGCATGAATTCTATTCATAAGTATGAATTGGGCAATGCATAAGAATCATTTTTATAAGCATGAATCTACATAAGGATCATTTTATACTCTATATAAGCGTGAACCATTATATATTTAACAATGACTACTAAATAATCAATATGTTCAATATAAGTATCACTCCATATAGAAAAGTTGAGAAAATATAGACTCAATAGAGAAGTTTCTATAATGTATATTATGAAGTGAAAATTAATTTGTATGATATAAGATTTTTTATATATTGTAATAAACATTAAGTAAACCTAAAAGGGTGTTTGGTTCAAGCCAAAAAATTATGAGTACTGATATTCAAGCCATGTAGAAGGTTATTAATGTAAATTGAATTTTAGTGAACATCAATTGATTCTAAAATTGAGTTTATAGTATTATAATATTAGGATGATTATTATATATGTTGATTATAATATTGAGATTCATGTTTAAATATCAGGATAGTATTGTTTTCTATGAATCAAGAATGAATTTCAGGAGTTTAAATGAAAAATATTTTGTAAGCATTACTTCTCTACATATTATGAAATTATAATTGAGAATATTTCAAATTTCTTATCAGTAATGAAAAATGATGAAGCAATCTGATGATGAAAATATTCATGTTTAATAATCACAATATCACAAAATACTAAGTGATTAATGTAGAATAATGATATAGTGTGCATAGATAAATTCTTAAAGTTACAGACTAAATGTTGAGTTTCTAAAGAACGATAAAATTCTATCAAGAAGAAATATATAATAACAGAAACCACTTCTATGAATTTGTTGTTATATATCCATGAATATCATTTAGATATGGGTGTTATGGAATACTTTTTATAAGAAAAATTAAGTTGATTTTATTTTTGTAAATCCTGAAGATATATTCAAGTTAGAGAAATAGTAAAAAGGAGAAGAATAAAATTAAAGGGAAGATTGTAATTTGACATGGGACATATGTTTGAAAAAATAATGAGACAAGATATAGAAGATCATATATAATTAAAATATTGTTTAATTTGTTCTACATGATATATAATATGATTTTACATTTAGGTAAATAAAATAATACAAAAAAGGAAACGATGGGTAGTTTCTAAAAAACTAGGAGTGTTAGATCTCGAGACAAAACAAGTGAGTTGTTCTGCATAAAATATATCACCGAAGAATAAGTAAAGTGATATTAGACACTACATAAAAAAAGAATAAGTAATCAAGAGTATAGATATATTAAGGACGAATAACAGTAGCCCCGATACTACAATAATAAGAACAACCTATTGTGTATTGAATAAGAAGAGAAGTAGATGATGCAAAACCAAAACTAATAAATAGATTATATTACAGTGAATAATAGTGGTAACAAAAATATAATGAAGGTCATGTACTGAGAAAAACTATACATTGTAACACCTCGGGTAAATAAAGAATATGACATTTTCATATTTATCCATATTTGTGAATAAAATATTAATATAACTTTAAAGGGGACGCTATGCTCGATGGCGTACCCAACACGCAACAACGAGTTTCTTGGGAATCTTACGTTGCACTCTAATAATAAAATAATATTATTTTAAATGGTAGTTAACATGTAGCCGTTGTATTGGTGGGAATGGATATAAATAACTAAAATATGATTATATATGTTTTTTAAATGTTTTTATGTTTATCCAATAAAAGATAAAGACTTAAAATACGGAAAGAATTCAATTTTAGGCGTATATGCCCTAGTTTTCACTAAAGGTTCACTTATCGCCTTTTGATGGAGAACCATCATTAAATATAGATTTGTTCACTCTTATACATTATATTGGACCAAATAAAACTCTTCTTAAGAATTGGGTCATCAAAATTTACTTTGTGTAAATTTTTGGTATCTTTCTGATAAAGTTCATTTTTTAATGAATAGTGTAAAATGTTGTATTTTAATTCAAAACCACTTTTTAATATAATTAATTTAAATGATTAGATTATCTTTTTAATTTGTTTTAAAGTGAAATTAGAATTTATTTTTACCATTAAATCCAATATTGGTCGTTGGAATTAATTTCAATTTGAAATCAGACTTAAACTAGTGTCAATCTTTTGATACTTATTGTTTCATATAAACACGCTAATTGCTCTGACAACGGGAATTAATTATTAAATTAATTAATGTGACATATATGTTTTGAATTTTGTAAAATAGACTTTATTTTTGAATTCGGAATATCAAATATAGCTTAGGGTGAATTTTTGGGATTTTTCTGAAAAACTTCAATTTTTGATGAATAGTGAAACCACTAAGTGGTACTTATAAAAACTGATTTTTCCTTTTAAATGAAAATTTTCCATATTTGTGTTTTTAATTTCAAAAATATGACATAAATGGTTGTCATTAAGAAGTAAAATTTGGTTCAATGGGATAAAAATAATTTTTTGGTGAATAGTAACTTATTAAGTTTTTAATCGCGGTTAGAGGTAATTAGTGTAGTTTATGGTAAGAATAATGTTTTAATAAAATGAAATGATGTATACACATGTCTTACCCTCATTTGATGTGTCATTTACGACCAAGACAATCCATGGGTCAACTTGGGGACCCCATGGAGCCACTTTGGTTGGGAAATGACATAAATATCTTTTTATTTAATGTTAAAGTAAAAATGACACAAACATGAGATGTTTTACTAAAACAATTTTTACATGGGGTTATACAAGTCATATTTTTGACTATAAATAGTCATTGGAAAGCTAAAAATATTTAATACATTATAGTATTTTTTTTATTTTTAGACATTAAATAAATTAAAGTATTTATGACATCATGATGATGCAGCGATGACCTCATTATTTAATGATTTAAATAAAATGGAATGATAATGTAATATCTAAGACCCAAACATGTTCGAAACCTATTGGATGAGTGGATTTAGAACCCTTATCACCTTATCCACGAAATAAATAAATTGGGGACCTTTAAAATCCGAAACTCTTTTGAAAATAAATTAACATTTTGTAACATTACAAGAGTGACCCTCCTCTCCTCTTATAAAAGGCCCCCACCTCTACCTCCTTACCCACACTCCCAAAGCCTTTGGCTCAGCCAACCCCTTCCCATTTTGTCTCTCCACTTCCCTCTATTACTCCTTGAAGCCTCACTTTGGGCAGAAGTCTTCCCAAGGAAGCCTTTGAGCTCAAACCAAAGGGAGTTACCTGATTTTAAGGTAATGTCTTCACTTGTGTCCTTTTGTTTTATTTTGCTTCTACAACCCCCTAAACTCTTTTTATTAATTTATTTTCTAACAAATCCAGTATATTCAATATAATAGGATGTTTTTATAAGAATTATTTGAGCTACACTTACACACACCTACATATAATGGTTAAAGAACATTATGTTTCCGTGGATGGCGAATTTCTGCCTCCCGAAACGATGATTATTCAACATTATTCGAACACCATGAAAGGTGGCCATTAAGATGACACTATATTTATATATGATATATAATATGTTTATGTTTTACTTAAGCTTCTGTATTTTTCATTTATGGCATACCTTTATGGTTTCCATTATGGGTAAACGCGATATCTTCATTTAAGGAAGTGTGGACTACCGCACCCTCAAAGTGATTTGATTCGTTAATACCATATGTGGTACGTATAAAGGATATATTTAATGATATTATATATGATACCATACTGGAATTAAAATACTATTATGTATCATTATGTTTTAATTCCATTAAATATGAAATAGAAATGGAAGCAGCGTTCATGCGTACGTACGACTTACCATCTCCATGAACGGTAAATTTCATTTCTTATCTCAAAATGTTATGTAATATTATAAGTACATAAATATAATTGATATATATGTAATACATTACATCTAAATTATGGATATAATTCTAGAATTATAACATATATATATATATCTCTCTCATTTTGTTTTAATTCCATTAATATGACAAAAAAATGAAAGTAGCGTTCATGCGTATGTACGGCCTACCGTCTCCATGAACGGTGATTTTCATTTTTTTTATCTCCAAATGATATGGAATAGTATAAAATGAATATTTAATGGATATATATGATATTTTAATCATTAATACTATTCTGGAAATTATTTAATTATAACTACATGGGCAATCTTTTTTCAAACAAGTTCATTTTTGACTCACGTACCAAACATCGGCAAAAACGTCTGATATGAACTAACATTATTAAAGAATTATTATAAAATTATAATATGAACTGAATAATAATATCTAAAGGAGGTACTTAGGAAATTATTAATTGGCCAAAGTTTATTATTTAGGAATATAAAGAAATGAATAAGACAAGTTGGACTTGAGGTAAGGGATCCAACGTCTCTCTTTCTTTTTAAGTACTCTCTTTTATGTCATTTCTTTTAAGCTCATCTTTTTTATGTTTGGGGATGTTATTTTATATTCCTCATACTGTACTTTTTATGTTAATATTATGAGAGACCCTATTTGATCTCATTAATCCATTTTTTGAAAGTTTTAAGTGGCGCCGTTAGGCTGCCGAGTTTTCATAATGGATTTTTCATCTCACTTTTATTCTCGTGAGATTTATGCTACATTTTCCACAATTACCTTTGAGTGGTGTATATACTTCCCAATGTTATAAACTTTGTGTAGTATAATTTCATTTATGGTTATTCACATCTTCATTGTATGACCCGTCTTCCATGGGGTGTACGTTTCGAAAGTTACCCAACTCGGTAAGGGGACCTTTCACCCTCCTCTTTTTAAAAGACTTCTTTTGTCATGTCTTTTAATTCACATAATATTATGTTGGGATATGTTATTTTATATCCTTATTGATGTAAATTTTATATCCAAGTTATGAGATTCCCTTTTTATCTCTCATCAACTCATTTTCTGAATTTTGAAGTGATGTCGTTAGGCTGTCGAATTTTACCAAGGGAACTTTTTAACCCAATTTCGATTTCTTTGGGTTCAACATGTAGTTATTGAATATTACATATTTTGAATATGTGTTAATGAACTTTTATTGTTTTAAACTTAATATCAACTTATATTGGGTGTATTTATATTTGTCACACATAATTTTGAGATTGAATTATCCTTAATTTAAGGAGACCTTCTTTATAAGGGAATTCATCACATTTGACATTTCTACTGAGACTTCATTGTTGTTATGCACCAATTAACTCTTATATGGTGTATATATTGTCCTTTGGAATATTATATCGTGAATCCATTTATTATCAGGATATTATAAAGTTCTGACTAAATGTTATTCCTCAATTATTGTATTCAAGTGTCTCTAATTTTGGTAGAACCCCTTTAACCATAGTATCGCTTTAAATGTTTTATTTATTTGTTCTTATTAATATCTATGTTTTCAAAGTGGTTTTAAGGATTTATTTATATGGATATTAATGGTTTAATATTTTAAAAGCTTCAAGGTGGTATGGGACACTTTGATTCAAAAATTTCTTTATTAAATGTTTTAAATGGTTTCTTTTTGAATGGATTCATTATTTCAATATCCTAAAATGTTATATTGTGATTGAAATGTGGAAATGTTATGTATAACTTATGCATGTTTTATGTGATATGTTTATGTTATGGTTCTCGGGCATTGTTATAAAAACAGGTGGTTCGGTGATAAACTAAGGGCGGTTGAGCCCGATATAACTCTCCAATGCATTGGGTAACGCAAAGGAGTGAAACGTTAAGGTTTCTCCGAAGCGATTTAGGGAATATATTGTGGTGGGTATTCCAAACGTAACCAAGAGGGTTACTACCTACGTAAGAATGTTATGAATTCTTCAAGTTACCTTTTATGTCTTATGATTTCTATGATTTATTCATGATTTTATGAGGTATGTTAAAGTGCTTATGTTTTATGGGTAAAGAATGATTTCATTCTTATGTATACATGTACCCATGTTTCCTTTACATATTTTTATATCCCTTACTGAGCTTTTTATGCTCATCCCAAGTTTTTTAAATGTTTTTCACAGGTCAAGGGAATGGTACATGATGTGATGATAGTGTCAAGGATGTGTCCAGAAAGAATCCATGTTTTATTTTAAATATGTTTCCGTTGATGGGAAGAATGAATACTGCCTTTTATGTAACCACTTTATTTAAATGTGGAATGTAATGAAAGTTTCATGATCTAATTCTTTAAAACTCTAAACCTGAAAAGATCCTCAATGTGTAATCTAGTAATAACTCAAGATTAAGTAAGGTTTAACGGTGGGGCCTTATAGTTGGTATCAAAGGTCGGTTTAGATAACTTTAGAGGTTAGGGTATTCTTTAAGCATAAGTGACATTACCATAATGGTTAAGATTTCAGAAAGAGTACTAGTTTTAGATAAAGTGAATGTGTAAGTATATCTTAGTGTTTATCTTCCTCATTAGTACATGATTGTTTTGTTGATATACTCACACTGACCTTTTTGGTTTTAGTAAATGGATGGATCTAGCAGGAACCAAAGTAACAGTGGATGTGAAGGAAACTGTGACATTTTTTTTGAGCAAGCAACTGAATGATATGGGAGCTACAATGAGAACTCTTGTGATTATCCTCACCCAACTATTTGGAGTCATTATTGACCACCTAAACCTTGGTGATTTCTCTATGGCATCATATATGCGAGAAACAAATCCCTATGGAAGTACAACTAATAATCATAAAGGTAAGTGTGTTAAAAAACCTATGTGTCAAAGATGTGGAAAGAAACACTTAGGAAAATGTTTCAAAGGGACAGAAATATGCTAAAGATGTGGAAATGAAGGTCATAAAGCAAGAACCTGCCTTGGAAAAAGGAAGCATCCAGTTGAGTCGAGGAAAGGGAAAGAAGTTCTTTCTGAGGGATTAATTGATTGTTTTAAATGTGGTGTGCACGGTCATTATGCAAACACATGTCCTATAAAGAAGTTTCGTGAATGGGATCACCAAGAGCGTAAAAATGCTCATTTACCAATACCTAATTCCATTTCGATTGAGGATGAAGAAACTGACAATGACCAATCAAAGGTATGTATTATTTCATGACTATTGTTTTCCTATTTTGGAATCTTAGGATATGATTCATGATTTTGTTTATAGGAAAGAGGTATTTCAGAATAAGTTGAAAAGGAATGGTTAATGGATCATGTATAATGTTGAATTAGTAAAATGTCATCATATAAGGGCTTCAAGAGTTATGGTGAAATTCTTAAGAGTATTAAGTCTCTTTTGATGATGAGGTTACATTAGAAGACTTTTTATATTATGTGTAACCCTGATGTTTAATATATGAAAATTTTATTCAAGTAATAGTTATCTTTTCTTTTGTGGACATAGTTATAAAGAACCATTTGGGTTTATATGATCCTTACATTTGAGGTAATTATGGGTTACTATATGTTATGATTGAAGTGAAAGGCATGAGATAAAATCGAGGTTAAATTATGTTGTGGTTATTTTTGATGATTTTATCGCTTTTTGGGGAATGATTTGTGAATTATTTAGTTTTGGAAAAAGGACAACACGCAGACCATGTGACTACCCGTCGCGTCGGACAAAGCTACAGGAATCGAACCCACAACCAAAGTGCGACTGGTATTTATCGCCTACCACTGGACTATGTGAAGTCCCTAGTTAGTTTGACTGATTCTTTTTAGTTATATGATTTTATGAATTAAGAGTAAGTATATTTTGTGTTATTTATGAAAATTATTAACCTATCATGGAGGATATGTGATTAGGTTAATTACTTTTCAATACGAGACTTTAAGAGCAACTGATGTTGTTTGGAGATAAATGTTATGATTTAACTTGGAAGACTATGCGACTATATCCTTCAAATATTTGGGTTTCAATCTTAGTTTGGTTTAATTTGAAGAATTTTATGGACAAATTGATTATAGAATGGTCCTCGTTGAACTTTGGGATTTGTTGGACAAATTTTGGAGATTAAGAATAGATTTTCTTTTTATAAAGGGTTATCCTTTTCTGGATTATCTGATCTTGTACTAACCTTTTTGGTTTTGGTTTTGGTTAAAGAATAAAGACATGGGAAGTATATAGTTCTCTTTTGTGGATTAGGTGACTATCTAGAAGTTGATTATAGTACTCTTAATGCGAACAAGCCTCCCAAAATACTCGTCTTTTGGAAAAAAATATGAGTTTGATTAAGGAATCTAGTAAAAGTTGAATGTCAACATGTTAAGTGATTATGTTTCCTTATGAATAAATTCCTCAATAAAAAGTAACTTAAAACAAAAATGTTTTCTATTAACTTTTCCTACTGGGGAATCTAATACCGTTTAACCCATCACAAGTTTGTGACTTTCTTATGGTTAACTTTCTCCTAGACATGTTTACTATCACTCTCCCTCAAGAACATGACCCTTTTCTTTTTCTTCCATGTCCATGTTTTTCTACATGGAATCCTAGTATGGGTTAACTCGGGTGACCTCTGTACTTATCTTCCTTTATTTTAAAGTGATTTTTTTTACCGACTCTTGTTCCGATGTGGGACTTTCAAGGATGTTTCGAAGCTCAATTTTAAAAATTGCGAGGACGCAATTCCCAAAAGGAGGGACGGATGTAACACCATAGGTAAATAAAGAATATGACATTTTCATATTTATCCATATTTGTGAATAAAATATTAATATGACTTTAAAGGGGACGCTATTCTCGATGGCGTACCCAACACGCAACAACGAGTTTCTTGAAATCTTACGTTGCACTCTAATAATAAAATAATATTATTTTAAATGGTAGTTAACATGTAGCCGTTTTATTAGCGAAAATGGATAGAAATAACTAAAATATTATTATATTTTTTTTAAATGTTTTTACATTTATCCAATAAAAGATAAAGGATTAAAATACGGAAAGAATTCAATTTTAGGCGTATATGCCCTAGTTTTCAATAAAGGTTCACTTATCGCCTTTTGATGGCAAACCATCATTAAATATAGTTTTGTTCACTATTATACATTATAGTGGACAGAATAAAACTCTTCTTAAGAATTGGGACATCAAAATTTACGTTGTGTAAATTTTTGGTATCTTTCCGATAAAGTTCATTTTTTAATGAATAGTTTAAAATGTTGTATTTTAATTCAAAACATATTTTTAATCTAATTTATTTAAATGATTAGATTATATTTTGAATTGGTTTCAAAGTGAAATTAGAATATATTTTTACCATTAAACCCAATAGTGGTCGTTGTAATTAATTTCACTTTGAAATCAGACTTAAACTAGTGTCAATCTTTTGATACTTATTGTTTCATAAAAACACGCTATTTGCTCTGACAGCGGGAATTAATTATTAAATTAGTTAATGTGACTTATATGTTTTTACTTTTTTAAAATAGACATCAATTTTGAATTCTGAATATCAAATATAGCTCAGGGTAATGTTTTGGGATTTTTCTAAAAAACTTCAATTTTTGATGAATAGTGAAACCATTAAGTGGTACTTATAAAAACTGATTTTTCCGTTTAAATGAAAATTTTCCATCTTTGTGTTTGGAATTTAAAAAATATGAAATACATGGTTGTCATTATGAAGTAAAATGTTGTTCAATGGGATAAAAATAATTTTTTTTTGTGAATAGTAACTTATTAAGTTTTTAATCGCGATTAGAGGTAATTAGTGTAGTTTATGGTAAGAATAATGTTTTAACAAAATTAAATGACCTAGAAACACTTCTTACCCTTATTGGATGTGTCATGGAAGACCAAGAAAATCCATGGGTCAACTTGGGGACCCCATGGAGCCACTTTGGTTGGGAAATGACATAAATATCTTTTTATTTAATGTTAAAGTAAAAATGACACAAACATGAGATGTTTTACTAAAGGAATTTTGACACGGGGTTATACAAGTCATATTTTTGACTATAAATATTAATTGGAAAGATAAAAATATTTCCTACATCATAGTATTTTTTTATAATTATTAGACATTAAATAAATTAAATTATTTATGACATCATGATGATGCAGCAATGACCTCATTATTTAACGATTTAAATAAAATGGAAAGATAATGCAATATCTAAGACATACACATGTCTAAAAACTATTGTATGAGTGTATTTAGAACCCTTATCACCTTATCCTCTAAATAACCCAATTTGGGACCTTTAAAATCTGAAACTCTTTTGAAAATAAAGTAACATTTTGTAACTTTACAAGAGTGCCCCTCCTCTCCTCTTATAAAAGGCCCCCACCTCTACCTCCTGACCCACACTCCCAAAGCCTTTGTCTCGGCCGACCCCTGCCCATTTTGTCTCTCCAATTCCCTCTCTTACACCTTGAAGCCTCACTTTGGGCATAAGTCTTCCCGAGGAAGCCTTTGAGCTCAAACCAAAGGGAGTTACCCGATTTTAAGGTAATGTCTTCACTTGTGTCCTTTTGTTTTATTTTGCTTCTCCAACCCCCTAAAATCTTTTTATTCATTTATTTTGTAACAAATCCAGTATCTTCAATATAATAGTATGTTTTTATAAGAAGTATTCTAGCTACACTTACACACACCTACATCTAATGGTTAAAGACCATACTGTTTCCGTGGATGGTGAATTTCTGCCTCCCGAAACGATGATTGTTCAACATTCTTCTAAGACCATCAAAGGTGGCCATTAAGATGAAACTATATTTATATATGATATCTAATATGTTTATGTTTTACTTAATCTTATGTATGTTTCATTTATGGAATACCTTTATGGTTTCCATTATGGGTAAACGTGATATCTTCTTTTAAGAAAGTGCGGACTACCACCCCCTCAAAGTGATTTGATTCCTTAATACCATATGTGGTACGTATAAAGGATATATTTAATGATATTATATATGATAACATAATGGAATTAAAATACTATTATGTATCATTATGTTTTAATTCAATTAAATATGAAATAGAAATGGAAGTAGCGTTCATGCGTACGTACGGCTTACCGTCTCCATGAACGGTACATTTCATTTCTTATCTCAAAATGTTATGTAATATTATAAGTACATATATATAATTGATATATATGTAATATATTATATCAAAATTATGGATATAATTCTGTAATTATAACATATATATATCTCTCTCATTTTGTTTTAATTCGATTAATATGACAAAAAAATGAAAGTAGTGTTCATGCGTACGTACGGCCTACCGTCTCCATGAACGGTGATTTTCGTTTTTTTATCTCCAAATGATATGAAATAGTATAAAATGAATATTTAATGGATATATATGATATTTTAATCATTAATACACTTCTGTAAATTATTTATTAATAACTACATGGGCAATATTTTTTCAAACAAGTTCATTTTTGACTCATGTACCAAACATCGGCAAAAACATCTGATATGAACTAACATTATTAAAAAATTATTATAAAATTATAATATGAACTGAATAATAATCTATAAAGGAGGTACTTAGGCAATTATTAATTGACCAATGTTTATTATTCAGGAATATAAAGAAACGAACAAGACAAGTTGGACTTGAGGTAAGGGATCCAACCTCTCTCTTTCTTTTTAAGTACTCTCTTTTATGTCATTTCTTTTAAGCTCATCTTTCTTATGTTTGAGGATGTTATTTTATATTACTCATACTGTAATTTTTATGTTAATATTATGAGAGACCCTATTTGATCTCATAAATCCATTTTTTGGATGTTTTAAGTGGCGCCGTTAGGCTGCCGAGTTTTCGTAATGAATTTTTCATCTCACTTTTATTCCAGGGAGATTTATGCTACATTTGCCACAACTTCCTTTGAGTGGTGTAGGTACTGCACATTATTATACACTTTTTGTAGTATAATTTCATTTATGGGTATTCACATCTTCATTGTATGACCCTTCTTCCATGGGGTGTACGTTTCAAAAGTTACCCAACTCGGTAAGGGGACCTTTAACCCTCCTCTTTTTAAAAGACTTTTGTTATGTCTTTTAATTCATATACTATTATGTTGGGATATGTTATTTTATATACTTATTGATTTAAATTTTATATCCAAGTGATGAGATGCCCTTTTTATCTCTCATCAACTCATTTTCGGAATTTTTAAGTGATGCCGTTAGGCTGTCGAATTTTACTAAAGGAACTTTTTAACCCAATTTCGATTTCTTTGGGTTCAACATGTAGTTATTGAATATGTCATCTTTTGAATACGTGGGATTGACCTTTTATTGTTTTACAATTAATATCCTCTTATATTGGGTGCATTTATATTTGTCACACATAATTTTGAGATTGAATTATCCTTAATTTAAGGATACCTTCTTTATAAGGGAATTCATCACATTTGACATTTCTACTGAGACTTCATTGTTGTTATGCACCAATTCACTCTTATATGGTGTATACACTGTCCTTTGGAATATTATATCATGAATCCATTTATTCCCAAGATATTATAAAGTTCTGACTAAATGTTATTTTTCAATTATTGTATTCAAGTGTCTCTAATTTTGGTAGAACCCCTTTAACCAAAGTATGGCTTTAAATGTTTTAATTATTTTTTATTATTAATATCAATGTTTTCCAAGTGGTTTTAAGGATTTATTTATATGGATATTAATGGTTTAAAATTTTAAAAGCATTAAGGTGGAATGGGACACTTTGATTCAAAAATCTCTTTATTAAATGTTTTAAATGGTTTTGGAAATGGTTTCTTTTTGAATGGATTCATTATTTCAATATCCTAAAATGTTATATTGTGATTAAAATGTGGAAATGTTATGTTTACTTTATGCATGTTTTATGTGATACGTTTATGTTATGGTTCTTGGGCATTGTTATGAAAACGGGTTGTTCCGTGATAAACTAAGGGCAGGTGAGCCCGATATAGCTCTCTAATGCTTTGGGTAACGCGAAGGAGTGAAACGTTAAGGTTTCTCCGAAGAGATTTAGGGAATATACGGTGGTTGGTATTTCAAACGTAACCAAGAGGGTTACTCCCTACGTAAGAATGTTTTGAATGCCTCAAGTTACCTTTTACGTCTTATGATTTCTATGATTTATTCATGATTTTTTGAGGTATGTTAAAGTGTTTATGTTTTATGGGTAATGTATGATTTCATTCTTATGTATACATGTACTCATGTTTCATTTCCATATTTTTATATCCCTTACTGAGATTTTTATGCTCATCCCAAGTTTTTGAAATGTTTTTCAGAGGTCAAGGGAATGGTACATGATGTGATGATAGTGTTAAGGATGTGTCAAGAAAGAATCCATGTTTTATTTTAAATATGTTTCCGTTGATGGGAAGAATGAATACTGTCTTTTATGTAACCACTTTGTTTAAATCTGGAATGTAATGCAAGTTTCATGATCTAATTATCTAAAACTCTAAACCTAAATAGATCCTCAATGTGTAATCTTGTAATAACCAAGATTGAGTAAGGTTTAAGGCTGGGGCCTTATAATACATGGGCTTCAGTATTCTATATCTGGGTTATTTTCCATGTAATATTTTCATATTTGGGTTCTCAAAAACCAATAAGTAAATGCAATGTGAATTTTAGTGTATAAAATATCTACCAAAAATTGAGTTCCTTAAAGATATGAGTTTAGAGTTTCTAAAACTATATTTTCATTGATTTTGGAATCTAGCCAGAGAAATAAGAGATGAGTTTCATGTTTAATAATAAAATATATCCATGTAGTCAAGGTTATTGTTATTATAGATGGATATACATTTTTGGATGTAGTGATATACCTATAAAGACTCGGTGAGGTACTTCTTTGGAAAGAGGAAGTGTTGCGAAGAGATGGTGGGGTACTATTTATATGAAGTAAAGTGGAATACTGCACTGTATCACTTATTTAATATGGTGATCCCACACTATTTTAATATAGTGTGACTAGGTTTTAGTATAATTCATCGATAACTCACTTATACATGTTTATAAAATAACTTATAGATAAACTATTTCTCAATAGGATTTGAACAAGACAATGGGTATCTTTCCCATCTTGGGGAAAAACCATATAAAAATATTGTGTGTGGGTCTATTGTTTATATTATTCATTTAAAATACTCATGTAATGTTTTTAAAAGATAAATGGATTACTTTATATACAAATAGATAAATGAGGTTGTAATACCCAATGGGGAAAGTTTAAAATAATATTTTGGATTGGGTAAAAATTTTGACAACCTCTAATTCACCCCAAACCCTAGGTGTGTCTGCAAAGATTATATGAAACATAAAAAAGTAGATTATATATGAGTAAAGTTTTATAAATGAAATAAATATTAATCATGAAAATAGTGTAATGGCACAAGTATTTATCCTTCTTTATATGATATCAGGAAATAAAGTTATTATATTACATAGTAGCATTCATGGGAAGGTTGTTACAATTTCTACATTAAATTCATTCTCTATGGGGACCTTTCAATATTTCTAGAAACTGATCTTGAAAATATCAACTATTCCATTGAGAAAGTTATCTCATGATTCACACACTAAGTGTATCCCGTATCTCATTAAATTTTAAAGAATTTAATATTGATAATAAATTTATTCCCAACTTATAGAAAATTATTTATTCAACATAAGTTGATCTTATAAATTTAATTATGTTTCATTTGAATATAAAATATTTGATTTTAATTTTATCACATTCTTATTTATTCATAAATTAATAAAAAATAATTATTTATTCACATGTTTAGTGAATAAATTAACAAAAACATTTAATTATTTAATGGAATATTAAAAAAACATTATTCACAATTTTTGTAAATATAATAATTATTAAAGGATGTGATTTGAGTTTAATGAACCATTGTAAAATAAAATAATTTATTTAATACCACATAAGTAAATATTAATTTATTTATTTAATAAATCATATTATAAAATTTATATGTGTTGGGATATGATAATAATAATAATAGTTATTATTATTAATATTAATTTGTGATATAACATAGATTAAATAGTATATAAATTCTATTATGTAATTATTATTATAAAACACTATGTATATATTCTGATTTATAGAGTCCACATTGTGTATGTTTTAGTTTTTTGTAAGGAATTTTAATATGTTAAATAAGTTACTTGGATGTTTGGTTAAAATAACCCAAGTATATTGTGAAGATATTCCAAAAAATGTGCAACATTTTATTTAGTAAATAGAGAATGGATGACACTACTTGAAAGTCAGTATTTAAAATTTTTTTGAGGAGTTTTTTACATAGTTATTTTTGGAAATTTATATAAAGAAAATGGTGTTTGGAGATTTGAAGCTTCATAAAGAATTTAAAATGATAAACATTTTATCTCTATAATGGTGATTATGAAGTATTGATTAAAAAGAGAATATAATAATATTTGAAGAGAAATATGGTATTTATTTTGGCTATATATTCTATTATATATTCTAAGAAGTGAAATAGTTAGCTAAAAAATAGAAAATTAGGAAATCCATGGGAGCTAGCTTGACCTTAGCCAGAAGAGTTAGATGTGGGATTTAGATCAATCATATATATCCAAATAGCTATAGAGGATCATATTGATGATAGTTTGTGTGTATGGTTTGGAATACATGCTTGAAAGAGAATGGATTGGAACATATAGAAGGATAGGTGGTGATTATACTCTTATGGGTGGGGTGACATGGGATGCATTTGGTAGTGCATCAACATGCATTTAGTTTTCTTATGACTAAATGATGGAGTATGTAGGCTTATTAAGAAGGGTAATCGTAATTAATCATTTATTTTGGGATTGAGGAAATAACAATATTACTAATATTTTTAAAAAACATATATTTTCATGATATTTTAGTGAGATTAAATAATTTCCCAATCATCTCCAACCTTGGGTAAATAGTATTACATGAAATCATAAAATCCTAGGCCATGATCCACAATTGATGATGTCAATAACTAGAGCATAAACATGATGATTCAATCGAGATTTCTTTAATTATAAGGAGAACTTCATGTGTCATGAACCGACTTTACCCGGGCTCGAGCCGCAACTACCCCAAGCCCACTTCTATAGGCCGGGGGCTGGCGACCAGCACCGAAGGCACAACAACTTGGGGAGGCCTTTTCCTAAGTACATGTACACACACACGCATCACACTAAATGAAAAAGTGCAGAGTAAAAGAAAAGACAAGCAGAGTAATGTGAAAATGCTATATATAAACCACCAAAAGTGCATCGACCACTAATCAATACAATGAAAGTGCTGAAAGTAAAGTGAAAAGAAAAGGGAAAAAACACGTTCCCAACAAGAAAAGTGCTACAAACCAGAAACAGGTGAACAATAAGTAAAGATCTGGAAGGGTCCCCCACCTGGAACCCGACTCCGACCACCACACGTGGTCCACGCTCCGGAACTCCTAAGCTCCACGGATGTCACGACCAACCTGTCCATCGTCTGCAAGGGCACACCAAGTACGGGAAATGCCCCAGAAGGGGTGAGTATAAAAATACTCAGTAGGATACCCCGAAGGCTAGAGGGAGCAACAAAGGAGGTACCAAAGTGTGAGCAGTAGATCGAACATTAAAAAGTAATGGAGTACAACGGAGAGTGCCGTAATGAGTACAAGTAGAGAGTCCAGCTCAACCCAACAAGAGGAAAGAAGGTAGACTTGTCCAGACACAAGGAGCTGGAAATGGTGAGAAGATGAACATCCTATCGAGTCTTCGCTACTTATTGCAGGAGATTAAACTCGTCCAAGCACGAGAATCTAGACACAGAAAGCATGTGGCATACCCCGCGCATCATCACCTCTCTTGGAAGTAGAGTAATCAAACCCAAGAAGTGGATACTAGAACAAGGTATATACATACCCATATGCTCAAACAAGAAGCCCAAATAAGATCATAAGGGGATCTCCACCCCGTAGCTCATCCCAAGAATGTGAGTCGCTAAAAGTCTCAGAAGTAACCATCATCGATGCCCAGCATCCCACATGTCTGCCCCGAACTGCAAGCCAAGGGGCTCAAATCACCACACCTCGACACTATCCACTTTGGGTGGCAATGACTCGCCCACATGGTTTTAGGCGACATCACAAGGACACATCTCGGTGGGAAAAGCACCACTCATACTTGAGAGTTCCGGGTTAAGCCAAACCACACCTCATCAATATCCCACAGTCGAGAGGTCTTCTCAAAGTCAAAACTATCACATCACTGACCCATACAAATAAGGGTCCTTCTCTGGTATTCATGGAGTAAAGCCACGGACTAGCCTAGTAGAAAGTACTGAGTTTGAAATGCCAACGGGTGACCCACTGCCCAGACCTACTGGAATGTAATTCATAATAAGATATCAGGTGACCCACTGGCCAGCCCTGCTGAAGGGTAAACCCTATAACATCATCAGGCGACCCACCACCCAGCCCTACTGGAGAATAGACTTGGAATACGTCGACAGGGGACCCAATACCCAGCCATGCTAGAGGGTAGACCTAGAATAAGTCGACAGGCGACCCACTGGCCAGCCCTACTGGAGGGTAGACCCTCAAGAGTCATCGGGTGAACAACTGCCCAGTGTCTGCTGGTGGGTAAACCCTAAGAGGTCATCAGGTGACCCACTGCCCAACCCTGCTAGAGGGTAGACCCTCAAGAGTCATCGGGTGACCCATTGCCCAGTCTCTACTAGAGGGTAAACCCGAAATAGCTCTGGACATTTCAACTGGATGGTATAACACTAGCCAACAGAACTCGGAGTGGGTATCGTGCAACCACCCAACTCCAGAACAAAACCAGGGGAAACCACTCAACCCTGATGGTCTAAACCATCGTGAACCGGAGGACCCTCAATGTCACGATAGGTCAAACATACATAAAGTAGATCACGACAGACACATGAGGCCCACACGACGTGTGGCCCTAGCTCATCTCCCAACCAAGAACAAACATTCTCAGGCACATACTACATCATGTACCTCCAAGAATTCTCGTATACTTCCAGAGTATACCATATCTCTAGCCCAAATTCTATCATGTACATGACACCCAACGTCTACGCGATGGGAGAAAATGTAATTTTCCAACCTTCTTCCTCCACGGCTCCAGCACGGCCAGCCACATCTCTTCAAACATTCACATCACTCTCCCAAGAGTGAACATGATCACACGCCAAGGGTTCTCTACAAACACCACAGGAAGAACCTCCACCGAAACACCTTTCATGCTTCCACATTTAAATGAGATCTCAAAGGAGTATCTGTAAATCCAAATGGATTGCACCGTTGTAATCATCAAGAAAAAACATGCGAGATTGACTACTTACTCGCCGCCAATGGATATCTGACGTGAAAGTCGCCAACACCACTTTACGCCCGAACGATGTCCCGTGGTCCCAAGCCTCGGCCCCAAAAACAGTTGGGCGCATCACGCCATTGCGATCCCCTTGGGAAAACACGTCAAAAGGGCTGCTCACTTGACTGGAACGGATATCCGGAGCAAAAGATGCATTCTGACATACCGAACACGAGCAGTGCGGCGTGGGACCCACATACTGGTCCCGAAGCACTACCAATGGTTCACACCATTGGGATCCTCTCAGAAAATTACACAACTTTGACTATTCACATGTCCAAAATGGACACCCGGTGATAAAGCTTGAAATCACTGTCAACTCCTAAAACGACCCTTATGGGGCTAGCACCAGCATGCAGAATTAAAGCGGGCAGACTGCGCCAATGAAATGTCCTCAGAAAAACATGCAAAATCGACTCGTCGCACGCCCCGAACGGACGTCCGATGAAAAGTTTGTGAAACGTCGCTCACAGTATAAAACACGAGTTGTAGGTCCCATGTCTCAATTCTGGTTTCAATGCCTGAAAACCATTTGGGAATCTTCATCTTGACCCCAGGGTCACAACGCCACTGACGGTGCTCATAACGGACTCCAGATGCGCTCGTTCCATCTGAAACAAAAACCTAGGTGCTAAATAGTACTTAGCGGACGTGATGTGCTTCCGAGCCCCCATTTTGAGAATTAAAAATTCCCGAGTCCATCTAAAAACCACCATCTCAATCAGAGGATCACATTCCCGTAGACTACACGTTAATCAGACGCCCCATGTAAGAGCTACGTTCGATCCAACCTTTGAAAATAATAATAATAATATTATTATTTCTAGGGTGTTTTATTGACCCTCTCCACGAGTCACCGAAAGATACCCAATTTTAGTCTTAAAAAGACCTCATTGAAAACAGAGGCACACTGCCGCAGACGGCGCATGAATTGGACGATGCATGAGGAAGTTACGCCCGATTCACCTTTTTAATAATTATAACATTATTATAATTGTTAAAATCCTTTTCATTTTTTTAACATTTTTTTGTTTTCCTATGTAGGTTTATCTCTACAATTAAAGGAGACTCCCTTTTTTTCTTGTTGTCCCCCTTTTTTTATCGCCTTTGTTTTTGTTCTCTTGGTCGCATGATTTTTCAGGTCGCGTCCAGCAGAGACCCGCAACAGCAGGTCTCCTTCTCCACCAGGGTCACGTGACCCTGGTCGTCCCGCTACCCAGCTCTGGTCGGCCACTTGCCGGTGCTCCTCCCTAGCATGCCGCAACACCCCCCTCCAGATGCCCTACAGTCCAGCCGAGCCATCTGGCCTCACATGCGCAACCCCCATGTTGCCTCCGCCTAAACCACATTGAATAGCCTGACTCCCACCTCCCCTGCGGCTCCCCTACGCTGCTGTCGGCATCAACCCGAGCTGCTTCCGGCCAAGCACCGTCTGTCCCACACTTCACCCTACATCTTCGCAGCACTCTAGCTGACTCACACAACCCGAACCCTCACAACAAACCTTACTACCGGGAATTTCGCCACCTGCTGTGGTTTCGATTTAATCCAAACCTAAAAGATGGAGGCAGATTTGCGATCCCTATATCGAGATCTTTACGGTGGTATGTCCTGTTCAACGATTGACGCAAAAGGTGGGGTGCGCGGGGTGGAACAAACGAAAAACAAGGGATTGGGGCTCAAAACACAAACTGCCTACCTGCAGGGCGTACCCCAAAGCATAACTGCACAATCCATGCCTTGCCACCACTACTTATTCCTTGATTAGAGAAGAGGAGGAGGAGATGGGGGAGAGTGGTTCTTGGGAGGGTGAGAATGAGTGTCTCCAGGGAGAGAAAAATGAGGGGGATGGGGAGATTATAACTTAGATAAGTTTTAAATGATCCTTTAAAAAAACAAAAAAACATAACCCTAATTAAATCTGTGTCCGAAACCACACACGTAGTGAATGTTCGGTTGCGCATAGGGTAAACACCTTGTCCTGTGCACAACAGTGGTTCTCAGAATTTTATTCCGAGGCTCCTTTCAAAAGATATAAAACTCAACGCTCGATGCCGCTAAATTACGGAAACGGCCCTAGGGCCACTTTACACAGAAGGGTCGCGCCTGTGAAAATTACACCCCTCCAAGGGTAAATGGCATGCTCCGGAATCAACGGTGTCCTCAGTTTTCCCATCAGAGAAACTGTTTAAGAGACACCTGAGTTTAACAATTAGACGAATTAATTAATTATTTTATTTATCCGTTTAATGTTCTGTTAACGGGCGACGGGTCCAAATGTCCCGCGCTGACATGATTTGTGTCTTTCCTAGGGTAAAACCCCCATTTCAAAACCATCCCTACACTCAGATCTCTGATTTGAAACACTATTTAGGAGTTATCCCATTTATTTCGCGTGTCCAGTGTGAACGCACTGAAAATTTAATCCCGGCCACACCGGGGCTTAGAATCGAACGCCATCTGAAGGCGCTGCTCTGGAATAATATCATGAATATTCCAAAGTCTTTTTCAGTAGAAACCGAAATATTATATCATTGCATCCTTCATGGTTTTCTTCCCCAAAATGAAAAACCAGGGAACAACTTAGGGTACTAAGCCCACACATTTCTCTTCCTTACCCAGAACAACTCTTACACAGTCCTGCGTCACCGAACACGGACCAAAGGATTTGATATGTTCACGTGAGGTATTCCCTCACTGATGACGTGCATAAGAGCACACACAATTCTTCTCAGGTGGGTCATGTGGGAGACGTCATGCACCCACTCCCGACCTTGGGGTTGGTGAAAGGCGGTAGGGAACCTCACCATCCCTTCGCACAGTCCCAAACGGCCCAAAGAACCTTGGGGGTAGCTCACCTCCCCGATCGAACCTCTACGTCAGAGGCCGTGACTAGAATCACCACTTGGACCTGAGATAAATCCTGGTGATTCCCTCCTTCAGAATATCCATATGGTGAAACACCGAAGGATATCTAGTCACACAAGATTTCATAGTTGATGTCCCACAACCAAGACCCTCTTACACGCACGGAAGTGAAGGACTCAACACCATCGACTAAAGAGAAAGGTCCTACGCCTTTTACCTTATCAACACAGGGTTACACCGACGCCGCACGCCACCCTGGTGACAAATAAAATAAGGAGCAGGGAGAAAATCATTTGACACACAGAGTCTAAGAATTCTACTTCCAAAAGTAGAAGAGCTGTAGAGCATACCTCTTATCACCTCATGCTCTGCGGGATTGTAGAAATCCAAAGCTCGCGGCTGTCCGCGGTCCCAACCGTCATCTCCCAGAGCCTGACATGGATTACTTTAGTGGTTATGGGAATACCTCGTGAGTTTGTCCTCCACTTTCATCTCCTCCTTCTCCCCTGGAAGCACCACCCCTCTTTGGCGCTATTCCGATCACAGAGCTGCCTCTACCGCGGTGGTATACCTGCTACATACCCGAAGCTCTCTGCATGCCTAGTCGGCTGTCCCGTGCCAAGTGACCTCATCCATTGCAAGAATAACACCAACTCTCTTCAGGCTACACTAGTTCCCTCTGGCACCACTATGTTGTAGGAACATTCCCCTGAGTCTGGTCGTTAGAAAACCACCTACGTTGAGGTTCTTCTTGCCGACGCCCCCTAGCTGTGAGAGGCATCTCGGCTCTGTCGAGCATGCTGCCACTACCAACTGTAGAACGCAACAGGTATCTCTCTGTCACCAGTGTCTGCTCTAGCACCCTGACATAAGTGGGAATTCCCAATGGTACCTTGATATCACGAATCTCTTGGTGGAGACCCTGCTCAAACTTTCGCGCTCGGATGTTTCCGTCATGGACCAAGACTGGGTAAAAGTGTGCACGATGTGGGAAACTAGCCGCGTACTCAGCCACCATCATCCCTCCCTACTGAAACTGTAGGAGCTCCTAAATCCAAATGGAGCATAATCAGGAGGGGCAAAACTCATCACGAAAAAACAACTGAATGTCTCCCCAAGAAAGCGACGACTCGTCAGGAAACTGAGTCACCAGACTCCACCAACGCCAAGCTGCTCCGTAGAAAAGGTTGGCAGCCAAAGCTACCATAAGATCTATTGGCATCTGCAAAAGTCTGAAAAGGAGAACCACTGTCTCTAGCCAAACCTCTACTGCCTAAGGGTATGGCTCACCATTGAACCACAATGGTCTCTGCCGCTAGAACTTGCGGAGCGCGCTCAACCTGCCCTCAAGCTCAGCCTGCTCTAATGAAGCTGCCTGCTACTCTAAAGGTGGGGGTGATGCTATCGGCCCACCTGGAGGAAGGGACTCACATGATGGGTCCTGGACCGTGTCCTTGTAGCTCACAGGGTCTTCGTCACTAACCAAAGCTAGTTTTCTGGCTGGCTGTCTTGGCGAAGACATCCTGAATATTATCAAGGATTGTCATGGCCAGATTCAAATATATGTATATCACAAAAATGGGGAGCTGACTCAAGAAGGAAAGTCAAATAATCAATCCTATGTGATGCAGACAAAAATTTTCCCTACAACAAGTGTATCAGCATGCTGAGTTGACAAGCGGGTTATCCGGGCCCTGGTGAATGGATACGTCAGCCGTCGCACCATCACTGGACTCCCTGGCCTTAGAGCTGATCTCGAGACACGTTAACACTATTTCCCTAAATCCCAACCAATTCCTTTTTAGGGACGTCTGATCAATGTCCCATGGAACGAACCACCTCTGATACCACTTTGACATGACCCGACCCTACCCAGGCTCGGGCCGCAACTACCCCAAGCCCGCCTCCATAGGCCAGGGGCTGACGACCAGCGCAGAAGGCACAAAAACTCGGGGAGGCCTTTTCCTAAGTACCTGTACACACACATGTAGCACACTCAATGCAAAAGTCTAGAGTAAAAGAAAAGACAAGAAGAGTAAAGTGAAACTGCTATATATAAACTACCAAAAGTGCATCGACCTTTAATCAGTACAAAGAAAGTGCTAAAAGTAAAGTGAAAAGAAAAGGGAAAAAACACGCGCCCAACCATAAAAGTACCACAACCCGACAACAGGTGAACAAGAAGTAAACAGGTGGAAGGGGCCCCCACCTGGAACCCGACTCCGACCACCACACGCGGTCAACGCTCCTGAACTCCTAAGCTCCACTAATGTCACGACCAACCTGTACGTCGTCTGAAAGGACACAATAATTGCGGGCAAAGCCCGAGCAAGGGTGAGTATAAAAATACTCAGTAGGATACCTTGAAGGCTCGATGGAGCAATAAAGGAGGTACCGGAGGGTGAGCAGTAGACCGAACAGGAAAAAGTGAAGGTGTACAATCGAGAGTGCAGTAAAGAGTACAAGTAGAGAGTCCAGCTCAATCCAATAAGAGGAAAGAAGGTAGACTCGTCCAGACACAAGGAGCTGGAAATGGTCAGAAGATGAATTTCCCATTGAGTCTTCTCTACCTATAGCAGTAGAGTAGACTCGTCCAACCATGAGATGTTAGATACGGAAAGCACGTGGCATACCTCGTGCGTCTTCTCCTCTCCTGGAAGGAGAGTAACCAAACCCATGAAGTGGGTACTAGAACAAGGTATATACATACCAATATTCTCAAACAAGAAGCCCAAAAAAGATCGTAAGGGGATATCCACCCCATACCCCATCCCAAGAAAGTGAGTCGCTAACATTCTCAGAAGTAACAATCATCAATGCCCAGCATCCCACACGTCTGCCCCGAACTGCAGGCCAAGGGGCTCAAATCACCGCACCTTGACACTATCCGCATTGGGTGGCACTGACTCGCCCGCACTGTTTTAGGCCACATCACAAGGACTCTTCTCGGTGGGAAAAGCACCCCTCGTACTTGAGAGTTTTGGGTTAAGGAAAACCACACATTGTCACTATCCCACAGTCGAGAGGTCTGCTCAATGTCAAAGATGTCACATCACTGACACATACAAATAAGGGTCCTGCTCCGGTATTCATAGAGTAAAGCCACAGACTAGCCTAGTAGAAAGGACTGAGTCTGAAATGCCAATGGGTGACCCACTGTCCAGCCTTACTGGAGGGTAATTCATAATAACATATCGGGTGACCCACTGCCCATCCCTGTTGAAGGGTAAACCCGAATATATCATATGGAGACCCTTTGCCTAGCCCTGCTGGAGGGTTGACATGGAATAAGTTGACAGGCGACCCACTGCCCAGCACTGTTGGAGGGTAGACCCTCAAGAGTCGTCGGGTGACCCACTACCCAGTCTCTGCTGGAGGGTAAACCCTAAGAGGTCGTCGGGTGACCTACTGCCCAGTCTCTGCTGGAGGGTAAACCCGAAACTGCTCTTTCCATTCCCACTGGATGGTACAACACTGGCCAAAAGAACTTGGAGTGGGTATCATGCAACCACCCAACTCTGGAAAAAAACTAGGGGAAACCACTAAAACCTGCTGGTCTAAACCATCGTGAACTGGAGGACCCTCTATGTCACAAGAGGTCAAACGTACGTAAAGTAGAACACGACACCCAAATGGGGCCCACACGACATGTGGCCCATCTCATCTCCCAACCAAGCACAAACATTATCAGGCACATACTACATCATGTACCTCAAAGCATTCCCGTATACTCCCAGAGTATACCACATCTCTAGCCCAAATGCTATCATGCACATGACACCCAACGTCTACGCGATGGGCAAAAACGTAATTCACCAACCTTCTTCCTCTACGGCTCCAGCACAGCTATCCACCTCTCTTCAAACATTCACTTCGCTCTCCCAAGAGTGAATGCGATCAAAAACCAAGGGTTCTTTGCAAACACCGCAGGAAGAACCTCCACCGGTACACCATTCATTCTTCCACATATAAATGAGATCTCTAAGGAGTCTCCGTACATCCAAATGGATCACACTGTTGTAATCCTCATGAAAAAACATGCGAGATCAACTACTTACTCTCCTTTGACGATATCCGACGTAAAAGTCGCCAACACCGCTTTATGCCCGAACGGCGTCCCGTTGTCCCGAGCCTCGACCCCAAAAACAGTCGGGCGCATCGCACCATTGTGATCCCCTCGGGAAAACATGTCAAAAGGACTGCTCACTTGAGTGGAACAGATATCCAGAGAAAAATATGTGTTCCAACATACCGAACACGAGCGGTGCTGTGTGGGACCCGCATCCTGGTCCCGAAGCACTGCCAACGGATCGCAACATTGTGATCCTCTTGGAAACGTACACAAGTTTTACTATTCACTTGTCCAAAATGGACACCCTGTGATAAAGCTAGAAATCACCACCAACTCCCAAAACGGCCCTCACAGGGCCTGCACCAGCGTGCGGAATGAAAGCGGGCACACTGCGCCAATAAAATTCCCTCGGGAAAACACCCAGAATCGACTAGTCGCATGTCCTGAACAGACGTCCGATGAAAAGGTTTTGAAACACCGCTCGCAGTATAAAAGACTGGTCATGGGGCCCACATCTCAATTCTAGTTTCAATGCCTGAATACCCCTTGAGAATCTTCGTCTCAACACCAGGGTCACAACGCCGCTGACGATGCTCAAAACGGATTCCAGACACGCTCGTGCCACCCGAAACAAAATCATCAGTGAGGCACTAAATAGTACTTAGCAGACATGTTGCGTCGCTGAGCCCCTATCTTGGGAATTAAAAATATCTGGGTCCATCAGTCTCGATCCGAAGATCGCATTGCCGCAGAAGACACGTTAATCAGACGCCCCATGTAAGTGCTATGTTCGATCCAACCATTGAAAATAATAATAATAATATTATTTCTAGGGTGTTTTATTGACCTGATCCACGAGTCACCGAAAGATACCCAATTTTGGTCTTAAAAAGACCACATTGAAAACAGAGGCACACTTCCACTAACGGCGCATGAATTGGACGACACACAGGGAAGTTATGCCCGATTCACCGTTTAAGTAATTATAACATTATTATAATTATTAAAATCATCTTTCATTTTTTATATATATTTTTTGTTTTCCTATAGCTGTTTCTCTCTCCAATTAAGGGAGACTCCCTTTTTTTCTTGTTGCACCCCTTTTTTATCCTCTTTCTTTTTGGTCTCTTGGTCCCTTGCTTTTGCAGGTCGCGTCCAGCAGAGACCCGCAACAGCGGGTCTCCTTCTCCACCATGGTCACGCGACCCTGGTGATCCTGCTACCCAGCTCCGGCCGGCCACTGGCCGGTGCTCCTCCTTAGCATGCCGCAACACCCCCCTCTTGATGCCCTGTAGTCCAGCCGAGTCATGTGGCCTCACACGCGCAGCCCCCATGTCGCCTCCGCCTAAGCCACTTCGGACAGCCCGACTCTCACCTCCCCTGCGGCTCCCCTACGCTACTATTGGCGTCAACCCGCGCTGCTACTGGCCAAGCACCATCTGTCCCGTGCTGCACCCTACATCTCTGCAGCACTCAAGCCGCCTCACCCAACCCGAACCCTTGCAACAAATCGTGCTACTGGGACTCTCACAACCTGCTGCAATTTCGATTAAATCCAAACCTAAAAGATGGAGGCAGATATGTGATCCCTAGTTCATGAATTTTGCGGTGGTATGTCGTGCTCATCGATTGACGCAAAAGGTGGGGTGCGAGGGGAGGAACAAACAAAAAACAAGGGATTGGGGCTCAAAACTCAAACTACCTACCTGCAGGGCGTAGCTCGAAGATTAACTACATGATCCGTGCCTTACCGCCGCTGCTTCTGCCATGATCGGAGAGGAGGAGGAAGAGATGGGGGAGAGTGGTCCTTGGGAGGGTGAGAATGAGTTCCATCAGGGAGATAAAAATGAGGGGGGATGGGGAGATGATAACTTAAATATGTTTTTAATCAACCTTTAATAAAAAATAAAAAATAACATAACCCACATTAAATCCGCATATGAAACCCAAAATGTAGTGAAAGGTAGGTCATGCCTAGGGTAAAAACCACGTCCCGTGCACAACAGTGGTCTCAGAATTTTATTCTGAGGCTCTGTTCAAAAGATATAAAACTCAATTCCTGATGCCGCTAAATTAAAAAAACGCCCCTGGGGCCACTTTCCACAGAAGGGTCACGCCCGCGAAAATTTCACCCCTCCTAGGGTAAACGGCATGCTCCAGAATCAACGGTGTCCTAGGTTTTCCTATCAGAGCAACCGTTTAAGAGACACATGAGTTTAACAATTAAACAAACAAATTAATTATTTTATTTATCCGTTTAATGTTCTGTTAATAGGAGAGGGGTCCAAACGTCCTGCATCAACATGATTTATGTCGTTCCTTGGGTAAACACCCCATTTCAGAACCATTTGTACACTCAGATCTCTGATCTGAAACACCGTTTAGCAGTTATCCCATTTATTTGGCGTGTCCAGTGTGAACGCACTGAAAATTTAATTCTGGCCACACTGGGGCTCGGAATCGCATGCCTTCTAAAGGCACTGCTCTGGAATAATATCAAGAATATTCCAAAGTCTTTCGCAGCAAAAACCGGGTTCTTACATTATGCTGGCATGAAGAGTGACTAGATAATGTGATATATATATATATATACACAACATGGATTATATGAATCTAAGAAGATGAAAAGGAATCATGGGAGGAAAAATACAATGAATAATATAGATTAAATATGTAGATTATTATGTGTAAAGAAGAATAAGAATATGTTGAGTCAACTATGGACTTAAATGTTGGTTGACTGATCACACGATCAAATGACCAACCACACGACATGACGATTGACTATATGAATACATGGGGGATTAACTAACGACGCAAAATAATGATCAAACACATAGTAAGATAATCACTCATATGGAATATCAAGTGGTAAAATAATTTTTTAGTCTAACAATTCATTGTTTAGTTATTTTTATTGATTCTTATATCACAATATGGTTCATTCTAATATCGAAAAATAGAGAAGGAGAAGTCTGAGAATCTAAATAAAGAAACATAAAATGACATATGTGAATATTCATAAGAATAATAAAATGTTTCCAAGTGATGATATCTTTAATGGAAATAAATATCATGAGAATTTTTTCTATCAGGATTCACGAAGGTCAACTAAAAGAGAATTATTTTTAGGATTATATTTTGTTAAAAAGTATTTTTCCTTATTGAGATAAATCATTTCATGAACCATCCAGGGCCACCCATAGATCAGGAACCCGAGCCATCTCACGACATCCCTGAGGCTCATTCCAGGTCACGATGGGGGGGGGACAATTAATAGGGTCCCAATCAGTAATAATGGGAATTATTTCATCCAAAGAGAAAATAATAAAGAAGGGGTTCCCACCAAGGAACAATCAGGAATAATATAAACATTGGATTAAAAAATCATAAAATAAATATATAATAATATAACCAAATTGAAACAAGAATTAAGGGAATAAATGACATGCATAAAAATAAAAAAACCAATAGAAAAAAGGAAAACCCAATCCATCAATAATATGACCCAATATACAATTATCCAAACTAAAAAATATTAGAGAAATGTGGGATTTTAGTGAGGCTGATACAATGGAGAAACAAAAATAAAAAAATACCAAGTAGAAATCCCCAAACATTATCCCCATGTGTCAAGTGAAATACCTTAAGTAGCCTCCATCCACACCCATATCAAGAATCTAATGCAAACCGTTGGTTGGAAAACTATTCTCTGTATCGTTATAGAAATGACTAAGCATAAGAAACATATAAATATTATATGTGTGAGAATAATTTCCAATTAGGTCATCACCTGGTGGTCTATACATACAAATTCAATGAATATTTTTTACATGCTAGTTAAAAAATATGAATAAAAGAAATTAAGGTTTTTAATTTCTAATGAAAAACATATTATAATATATACTCCTCTTATAATAAGATTTAAATATGCAATTCCATGAATCATTTAGAAATTTATATGTGTATGAAAGAGTATAAATATTCCTATGCACATTCATATATATAGACAATTAGTCATATATATATATATATATATCAATGCAGACATCCATGGGGTGTCCCATAAATCCAACCAAATAAAAATGTTCTACTATCATAAATATAAAGGTTGGTATTTAAGGTTTTAATTTATAATCATTTTTAACTATTAAAAATATTTAGAAAAAATTGTTTAAAAATAATAATAACCAAGGTGATTATGGGGAATAATATTGGAGAAGGCTATAAAAATTAATAAATAAGATTTGCATCGAAAAAATGACCCTAATAATCAATATAAACCAAACTAGTTTAATAATGGTAAATATCTTATATAAAGATTATGATCATAGTTAGGGACACCAATAAGTGCACGATAGTATGTGTACCATGACTTACCACCCAGATACCCAAGTCTTACAATGAAAAAAATAGAGGTAAGTTGAAAAAATATCAGAAAAAATCATATACAAAGTAAATTTCAAAAAATATTCATGAACTCACCCATTGTTCTCTCACATGAAACTACCGAAATTTCCATAAAAAATTAAATTAAATGTAAAAAAATCTTCATTAATTCTCTCATACAAGGAACCAAGGACATATGTTCTCAAAATGCAAGGGTCATGCTTCACGAAAGGTTTTCATTAAAGAGAAACCATTTCCAAAGTTCCATTTAGGCTTCAAAAAAGATTCTATAAAACTATATAATAAAACGAGTTTAAAAAAACAAAATTCAAATGATGTTCATAAAACTAAAATATCTAACTATGCATTTAAACAGACACCTATATTTCATGGATTTCAAAAATAATATTCACGAATTTAAAATAAAGGAAAGTCCATGTTAATTTTATAAAAACCAAGGGAATCGACTTAATTTTTATAGAATATAATAATTATACTTGGTATAAATATTAAATAGTGGATGAAAGTAATTAAATAAAAAAATGATGGTTCTATGTTTATTGTTGTAACAACCCAAGATTCCATGATACATTTCCCTTTGAATAATGCAATAGCTTGCATTGTACGTAACTTCGAGATTTTAACACACTGCGACTAATCAAAGTAGCCGTTATGAATAGTAATACCCACTTTTTGAAATTTTATAAATTTTATTATTCAAATTGAACTTCATTTTTGGATTTGGAAGATAAAAATTAGCATAGTGTGATGTTTTGGTATTTTACTGAGAACTTCCAATTTTAGATGAATAGTGAAAAATACTAAACTTTAATTAAAAAAAAAATTTCTAATCCAAAGACCTTATAGTGATAAATTATAATATTGAGTGGTTTTAAAGTATTATTAGAATATATTTTTATCATTTAATCCAATGTAGGTCATTGGATGTAATTTCATATTTAAAATGCATATAAGCAAGTGTCAATCTTTTGATAGTTATTATTTCTTAAAAACACGCTTTTTGTTTTAACGGGAAATAATTTTAAATTAATTTCTGATACTTCTGTGTTTTGAATTTAGAAAAATGGTTTCCATATTTATAATCATGAGGTCCAAATTGTGTAAATATGTAACTTTTATTTTTTGAAATTTTGAATAATTACATCGGTAAATATTTTATTTACCATGATTAAAGGGTAAATCTGGTAAATAAGGGTACAAAATAATATAAAAATAATATTAAATTACCCTAACACGTGTTTTAACCCTATTGTATGATACATGGATGACCATGGGCATCTTTGGGACGATTTTGGGACCCCATGGATCCACTTTTAAGAGATAATGACACTTTATATTAATTAAGTTAAAGTAAATAAAAATTGACATAAGCATATATCTTTTAGAAAAAAAAAATTTACATAGGGTTACACATAAGATAAATTCTACTATAAATATTAATTTTAAAGATAAAAATATTTACTATATAGTGGTATTTTAGTTATAATTTTTAGACATTGAATAATTAAATTTATTTATGACACACTGGTGATGCTGTATTTTCCTTATTAATGATTGAATCAAATAAATGGTATTAAAAATCTTAAAATAAATATAATTTTAATATTTTGATGTCGTCCACAACTTTTCTAGATTAATATGACATTTTAGGATTCATTTAATGAATTTATTTAGAATTAATAATGTTTTTAGGACTTTAACAAAAATATATTATTAAATAGTGTGAAAATTGACATAAAATAAATTTTAAAGAAAATATTATATTATTAATTAATATAATATTCCTAAAAATATAATATTCGGAAAAAGAATTATATAATGAATTTTATATCAATAATGAACCAATTTTGGTTATCTTGGCAGTTTATAATATGTTTATTAACCATATAATATAAAAAGACAAAGAGACATGGTAAATGTCAAACTAATTAACTAATAGTTAAATCTAAAAGAAATGGTTAATATAGTGACCCAAACCTGTCTAAAACCTATTGGTTGAGTGGATATCGACCCATCCCCACCTTATCCTATAAATAAATTAATTTGTAGCCATTATAAACCGAATATTAACTTATTATAAAATAATATTTTAATTTTTTCCAAAGGTGCCCCTCACCCCTCTTATAAAAGGGCACTTACCCTTCTCTTAAATTCACACATTCAAATCCATTTTTCATGGAAAAACCCTGCCCAAATACCCTATAAACTAACCTCCCTTCATCCTAGAGGCCCTCCATTAGTCAGAAATCCTACCAAAGGAGCCCTTCTGATCCAATCAAAAGGAAGAACCTGAAGAAGAGGTAAATATTTCATCACCTCTTTCAAGTTACTTTCTTCTTCCACTTCTCCTTTATTTTTTGATTCCATTGTAAGGTAATAACTCCAGTATCTTCTATATACTATGAATTTATTATAAATATGGTACGACCATATTAATCATTATATCCATCCCTTGAATGACATGTCACCATACATGTGTACATTCAGCTTACCGTCTCCAAGTCGTGGTGTAATTGTTATTCAATACATTATTATTTGGATGGGTATAATAAGGAGTATAAATTATGTAAATAATGAATATAAAATTTTAATTATTCTTTTTATATGGTATATCATTCAATTATATACAATTTTAATATCAAAATAATGATATGGTCGCTCGTGCGTACGTACAGACTACCGTCTCCACAAACTCGATGAGATTCATTCCCCATCGTATCCATTCAAAATTAATTTTCATTTGATGTTTAAAAATAATTTTTAAGGACTTAATATAATTTTGGATATGAATAATATACAACATAACCATAACAATCATGGCTTATGTAACAAAACACATAAAAGAAAATGAGTAAGTTAACACCTGAAACGACGATAATACTAAAATATTACTAACAATGAAATGTTAAAAGATCATATATGATATCATATTAATGTATATAATTCTTTTATAATTTAATAACAATGATTTGACTGTTATACATAAGGTTAACCTACCATCAACCAAGGAAAAGTACATGGTAAGGGTTAATTTCACAATCTCTTTATTATCCGAAGTTTTCTTATGTACGTATCTAATGGGACCTCTTTATCATCCACATCCATGTTTCTAAAAAAATTATTTCTGAAAATTCTTACTATTTAATAGACTATGGGTTAAAGTCATTTCTACCCTTTCTGAATTTTTAGAAGATATTTATAAAGTAATCTTTCCTTAGTTTTCCAAACTAGGTCCTTTATAACCTTTTCTGCAAAATTAAGGTAACAATGTCTTTTTTATCTTATATGGCGGGTGCGGCTATTTTACACCATTATAACATTGTCGAAGCTTCCCTTACAATCTAATACGAATATTTTAAAAATAAATGTTTACTTACTCTAGATGTTTTTCAAAATAGAATGAGATATTTCTCTAAAAAAGTTTTTGATTTCATCTATTTCAAACATCCTTTGATGGATTATTAGTTTATTTGAAGTATATTTTTTATGATACAAGACCTCCATATTGTATTGAAGGTTTTGTGATATTTTTGACTATGGATGTTATATTTTTATACAATTCATGGTTTATGGTTAACGTATTGACATTTCATATGCCAATTTTAATATGAATGTTTATGTTATATTTCAACATTTTCATATGAGGAATGTATTAGACTTAGTAAGTGACGGGTGGAGCCCTCTATAACTCCTCAATGCATCGGTAGGTCTCATGAGACAACTAGATATGGAATTGACCAAGGCCTTTCCCAATTTGAGATATGGTTTTGGCCGAGGCATTAATTATTTTTAGACATCTTGGCGGAGGCCTGGAAAAAATGTTTCAGAATGTCCAACATTATACATTCCATCATTATGAAAATAATATTGAGGGTTCATGTGGTCATTCGACTAGTAGAATACCCATGATTTTGTTTTATTATGGCATTATTTACTCTTCTCATATTCATGTCATAAAAGTATTCATGTTTATTATTGGTAAAGGCATGAAGTTTCTATTATTTATCATGCTTAATATTTTCGTTATCTTCCACTGTATTGCTTACCCTTAGTGAGAATTTGAGATCACCACTTTCATATGATTCCTTTTCCTAGGATATGAAGAAGTTAGTTATGAGTGACTTGCAGGCATTATCAATTAGTATTGGATGTTTCCAATGGAATAATTTCATGTTGTATTTCTTTTCAAGTTGTAAAGTTGAACATATGTATGAATCTTGTTTACAATGGTACTAAACTGATTGGCCTTTCAAGACATTATTTCCTTGTGATCATGAAATGTTATGTAATAATGCACAGACTCTGGGTAACTAGGGTCAGTGTGTTACAGTTGGTATTAGAGGAAGTTTAGTACAAACCTTGGAAACTAGATTTCGATAAACTCTGATTAGATCACGTAGACCAAAGATGGACTTTGAGGATTAGTATAGAAGACCATCCTAGAATATTTGTATTGTAAAGATTTTTTGATTTTTCTTAGTAATACATCCCTCTCAAAATATGAGTAGGTAGAGGTGGCTCTGGCACATATGTACCTAGTGGTAAAACCCAAAAACAGCGCTTTGAGCTAGACTCAAACGAGAACTGGTGCACAACAATGGGCCCTTCTTCACTCTTGGTTACGATACTTCAAAGGGATATGATTATGATAATTATCAATTTCTTTACAAACCATTATTAACTGTTCATCAGTATATACTTTCTCAATGAAAACATTTTTGTAATTATGGGTTATATCCATAAACTGTTCAATCTATGTTAGGTATTTTACAAGTTTGGAATTATTCTTTTCAATTCATAAACTGACTTAGTGTATGCCATTGTATAGAAATGGCTCCCAATTGAAGGAATGTGAACTCAAGCAATATGTATGATCCAAAGATTAAGAAGGATCATATCTTTCATGATATTAATCTAACATATAAAATTGAAATTGTATCCATTGTATTCTCAATATATGAAGAAATAGTATCATGTGTTAATAAGATAAGTAACGAATTATCTGAGTCCTTTGGCTTTGATGGGAAGCAAGAGAAGAAGAGGATGTAAGAGATGGAGATCGATAAAGGGAAGAGGGAAAAGAATAATTTTCCCAAATGTGATAACTATGGGAAGAAACACCCTGGAACTTTCCTGAAGGGAATGAAAGTTTGTTATAAGTGTGGAGGAAAAGAACACCATGTACATGACTTCAAGGGTAAGAAAAATGTTTCAAATTTACAATGCTTCATCTTCATGGAGTTGGGACACTATGAGAACCAATGTCCAAATCATCATAGTATGCCCCAAATAATCCTATTGGATAATAATCATGTTGTGATACTACCACAGATGGCGAGGAATGATTAGAGTTCTTATATTGTTATTAAAGAATTATCTCATTTGAGTGTTGTATCAACGATGTACTAGTTAGAATAATTATGAAGTATATAAGGATTGTACTAATGTACTATTTCATTAAGTACTTGAGATTGTGTGGAACCTTGAAAAGTGACTCAATAGTAGGTTAAATTTTTGGAAAATAAATGGTTGAGAGAAACATAAACCATAATATGGTTCTGATACTATGGTAGTGATTTTGGAATAATACATGTTTGATTTGGATAAATTATATTGGATATTATTGACTCCCTTGAAACTGATTAGTGATTTGTATATTCCATCATTGTTTGAGTTTACAAATTTTTTGGATAGAAGGAGTATATCCAGTATTCTATATTTAATAAGGGATCATGAATGCAATCAATAAGTTTTTTGGTAATTTTGGATGTTGCTATATTTTAAAAGAATACACGATGAAGGTGTTCACATGTTAAAGGATGGAAATCTACTTTTCAAGTATATATTTTTTCCTTCTCATATTATATGATGAAATTAATTCTTAAACTTTAGGAAAGTGATCAGAAAACTAAAAATGTGTTATCCTAATTCCTTATGATTTGTGGAACCAATGATATTTTAAATCATTATAGATTGATGGATTTGAGGAACTCAATTCTAAAATTGTTTGTGAATGACGACCTCAATCACAACCTATAAATATTTACATATTCCCACCAATTATGTGTCTCTAATTTCCACTAATGTTCTCTTAATCAAGATCATAATTTGGTCATTACTTTTTCATTCCCCTTCTCCTCTTATTAAGACTAAATTTTATTAACCCAATTTCCGATGTGGGTTTTCCCACAAAGGTATTTTCTATTTTCAACCTTTTATTTTCGAAGAAAAATTTCAAATTTTGAGTAAGAAATTTATTTTAAGGAGGGGAAAATGTAACACCCCAAGATTCCATGCTTCGTTTCCCTTTGAATAATGTAATAGCTTGCATTGTACGCAACTTCGAGATTCTAACACAGTGCGACCAATCAAAGATACCATTATGAATAGTAATACCACTTTTTGAAATTTTATAAATTTTATTATTCAAATTGGACATATTTGTTTGATTCGGAATATCAAAATTAGCTTAGGGTAAATTTTTGGTATTTTTCTGAGAACTTCCAATTTTTTATGAATAGTGAAAAATACTAATCTTCAATTAAAAACAACTTTTTTAATCCAAATAATTTATAGTGAAAATTTATACTATTGAGTGGTTTTAAAGTATAATTAGAATATATTTTTAGCATTTAAAACAATTTTTGTCATTGGACGTAATTTCACTTTTAAAATGGACATAAGCAATTGTCATGTTTTTGATAGTTATTAATTTTAAAAACATGCTTTTTTGTTTTAACAACGAGAATTAATTTTAAAATAATTTCTGTCATTTCTATGTTTTGAATTTAGAAAAATGGATTCCGTATTTAGAATCATGTGGTCTAATGTTTGTATGTAGTTAACTTTTACTTTTAGAAATTTTGAATAATTTCTTCGGTAAATATTTTATTTACCATCGTTAATGGGTAAATCCAGTAAATAAGGGTAAAACAAATAATATTACAATAACATTAAATTAACCTAACATGTGTGATAACCCTATTGGATGATACATTTCCGACCATGGGAATCTTTTGGTCAATTTTGGGACCCCATGGATCCACTTGTAAGTGATAATGACACTTTATATTAATTAAGTTAAAGTAAATACAAAAATGAAATAAGAATATATCTTTTAGTAAAATAATGTTTACATAGAGTTAACCATAAGATAAATTAGTCTATATATATTAATTAGAAATCTAAAAATATTTAATACATAATGGTATTTTATTTATTATTTTTAGACTTTGAATAATTAAATTTATTTATGACACAATGGTGATGCAGTATTCTCCTTATTAATGAAAGAATCAAATAAATGATAATATAAATGTTAACATAAATATATTTTGAATGTTTTTATACCATAAAAGTCTTTTATAGGTTAATATGACATTTTAGTATTCATTTAATGAATTTATTTCTAATTAATAAAGTTTTTAGGACTTTAAAAAAAATCAATTATTAAATAGTGTCAAAATTGACATTAAATAAGTTTTAAAACAATTATTATATTATTATTTGATATAATATTTCTAAAAAAATAATATTCGTCCAGAGGACTTATATTATGATAGGTATATCATTAATGAACCACTTGGGGTTCTCGTGGTAGTTTATAGTAAGTTTATTAACCATATTATATAAAATTACAAAGAGACATGGTAATTGTTAAACTACTTAACTAAGAGTTAAATCTAAATGATAAGGTTAGTATAATGACCCAAACCTATCTAAAACATATTGGTTGAGTGGATTTAGAACCATCCCCACATTATCCTCAAAATAAATCAATTTAGAGCCATTATAAATCGAATATTAATTTATTATAAAATAATATTTTATGTTTTTTCTATGGTGCCCATCACCCCTCTTATAAAAGGGAACTTCCCCTTCTCTAAATTTCACACATTAAAAGCCATTTTCTAGGAAAAAACCTTCCCAAATACCCTATAAAGTATCCTCCCTTCATCCGAGAGGCCCTCCTTTATTCAGATAGCTATGTTATAGAGCCCTTTTGGTCAAATCAAAAGGAAGAACCCGAAAAAGATTTAAATATTTCATCACCTCTTTCAAGTTACTTTCTTCTTACACTTCTTATTTCTTTGTTGTTTCCATTATAAAATAATTATTCCAGTATAATATATATACTGCCATGTTATTTTAAATATGGTACAAAAATATTCATCATTTTGTTTATCCATTGAATGACATCTCACCATACGTGCGTACGTACGGCTTACCATCTCCACGTCGTGGTATAATTTCTATTCAATACATTTTAATTTGGATGTGTATAATAATGAATATAAATGATTTAAATAATAAATATAACAATATAATTATTATTTATATATGATATATCAATAAATTATATATGATTTTAATATCAAATGAATAATATTGTCGCTTGTGCGTTCGTACGGACTATCGTCCCCACGAATGCGATGAGATTCATTCCGCATCGTATCCATTCTAGAATAATTTTCATTTGATGATTAAAAATAATGTTTAAGGACTTGATATAATTTTGGATATGAATAATATACAACCTAACCATAACAAACATGGTTTATGCAACAAAACACAAAAAAGAAAACGAGTAAGTTAACACCGAAAAAGACGATAATACTAAAATATTATTAACAAAGAAATGGTAAATATCATATATGATATCATATTAATGTATATTATTCATTTATAATTTAATGAAAATTATTTAACTATTATATAGGAGGTTAACCTACCCTCAACCATGGAAAAGTACATGGTAAGGGTTAATTTTACAATCTCTTTATTATCCGTTGTTGTTTTTACGTAAGTATCCACTAGGACCTCTTTTTCATCCACATCCATGTTTCTTAAAAATTTATTTCAGAAAATTCTTAGTATTATTTAAACTATGGGTTAAAGTCATTTATACCCTTGTTTGAATTTTTATAAGATTCTTATAAAAGAATTTTCCCATCATTTTCCAAACAAGATCCTTTATAACCTTTTTGAAAAAATTAAGGTAAGAATGTATTTTTTTTAACTTATACGGTGGGTGAGGCTATTTTCTGCCGTTATAACATCATCAAAGATTCCCTTAAAAGATTATAAGAAAAATTTTAAAATACATTTTTTCTTACTCTTAAAAGATTACAAAATAGAATGAGATATTTATCTAAAAATGTTTTGATTTCATCTATGTCAAACATCTTTTGATGGAATTCAAGTTTATTTGAAGTTGATTTATTATGATACAAAACATTCATACTGTATTTATGGTTTTGTGATATGTTTCACTGTGGATGTGATATTTTTATACCATTCATGGTTTATGGTTAAAGTATTGATATTTTGTATGCCACTTTTAATATGAATGTTTATGTTATATTTTAACCTTTTCATATAAGGAATGTATTGGACTTAGTAAGTGATGGTGGAGCCCGCTATAGCTCCTTGATGCATCGGTAGGTTTCAGGAGACAACTGGATGTGGAATTGGCCGAGGCCTTTCCCAATTTGAGATATTGTTTTGGCTGTGGCCTTAATCATATTTAGAAGTCTTGGTTGAGGCCTTGAAAAAATGATTCAGAATGTTTGGCATTATAAATTCCCTCATTATGAAAATAATATTGATGGTTCATGTGGTCATTCGACTAGTAGAATACCAATGGTTATGTTTTATTATGGAATTATTAACTCCGCTCATATTCCTACCATAAATGTATACATGTTTATTATTGTTAAAGGCATGTGGTTTCAATTATTCAACATGCTTAATATTTATGTTATATTCCATTGTATTGATTACCCTTACTGATTGTTTGAGCTCACCCCTTTCATATGTTTTATTTTCCCAAGATATGAAGAAGTTAGTTATGAGTGACTTACAAGCATTATCTAGGAGGCTTGGATGTTTCTAATAGAATAAATACATTTTTTATTTATTTTCAAGTAGTAAAGGTGAAATTATTCATGAATATTGTTTTCAATAATACTAAACTGATTGGTCTTTCAAGACATTATTTCCTTGAAATAATTCCAATGTTATGTAATAATGAACCTACTATAGGTAAATAGGGTTGGGGCGTTACAATTCTTCCATGTGTAGGACCACCTACCTCGAAACTATCCACCATTACAAACAGTAGCTTGAATCCTCTTCAATAGAAACTGAAGAATCCTTGGTAAGTGAATTGAATTTTATGACACTGAAAACCCAAAAAAAAAATTAGAAACAATGAAATCCTAGGTCATCAGACCATACTAGGGTTAGACAGAGATTTAAAAATGGATGAAAATAGAGGAGGAAGAGCCTAGAGAATAATACCACGAACAATCACAAAAAAATCATTAGGAAATACTCTTATTATACCAAAATTATAAATGGATAGGTGTGGGAGGATATATATGAGATGAGAGGGTCTAATGGGGGAAAAGAGGGATTAAAGACTTTAAATTCAATAAATAAATATGGTAATATTCCATTTTTTTAATATGAGAAAAATATATTGTTTTAATTAAAAGTTTGATAAACCATAGACCATCTATATTCCCTACACATGGATACTAGATCACTTTTCAATAGAAATATATATAGTTATATAATCATGCATCTACCATAATATTTGGATTTTCTAAAATAATAATACATGTCTCTTTTTTTTCACTATTTGTTAAACTCTATGCCTAAACATTGGGACATGGTCTCCACCTCCTGTAAACTCTAAATTTTAAATAAAAACCACCCAAGAAGTGATAAAAACAAAAGAGACTAATAATAAATGAAATAAAAGTGATATCTAAGGTTGGAGTGTGATAATTTTCCTCATTATAATCCTTATTCCCCCAGAAAGTACCAAAAGAATCAGTTGATCAAGAAAATAAGAATGTTTCAAATACCACATAAGACACGATTAAAATTACATGAATACCATAGAGTTGAATAATGAGAGTTGAAAGATTCTAATTACCACACAAAAATTATAATCCATATATCCTGAATCCAAAATAATAAGAATAGGATAATTTCCTCGAAGTAATGGTTCAATCATCATAAGAAAAGATTTAGTACGTCATGTGTACCTAATTTTAGACACTGAGGTCACCCAAAGAAATAAAATTGGATTAGATAAGGGAACCTAGATAATGATATTAAAATCCATAAAAGGACGATACTGGCACAACTAGGGATCATATAACAAGAATCAAAATAATCAGAAGATATAAAACTACTCCTCTAAAAACAATCTCAAAATAAAGAGAACACACCCCGGGAAAAGATGGAATTTAAAAAATATGTCTCGGTCTGTTTGGTATATCAATAAGAATAAATGATATGACCAAAAATCCAATGTTTTCTGAAATACTATGAGTGGTTTTTCCCTTAGAGGGAATAAATAATTATCCCGACCATGAGAATCCACAATTATAATGGGGTGATATAAAGAGGAATGGAAATTGGGGTCACTTATGTCTCCTTTCATTGTGGAATACACAACATAATATGACTCTTTTAAAATATCTATATTCTATTATAGAAAAAACATATTATACCTAGAAAAACCAAAGACTATAATAAATGAGACATGACATGACAAACATAACCACCTTATAAAACCAAAATTCATAATTTTCCAAGATATATTAAAATTTAAAAAATTATTCTCAAAATTCCTATAAGAGTTATTATCCAAAAATATTAAACAACTTAAAGAATAATGATTACGACATATTTAATGGAAGATACAATAGGGAAAAGACAAATAGATTAAAAAAATACCTCAAATGAATGTTACACTAACATCATCACTATTCTCAAAAGGTTAAACATTAGGTTCCTCTGAAGGGGTATATCGGGTTCCACCTCTTTTCCAAGAAATCTTAGTAAGACCCTCTATATATCTCCTAAGAAGATACAAGTATGACAATCCTTTGAAGCTTCTGGAAAAATTGACTATTATGTCATTCCTTCTTAAACTAGTGACACACTAATGACCTGATTCCAGAATTCTTCAGTATAAAAAAAATGAAAACCTCTCAATGTCACTACCCAATTTATATTACTTAATTTGATCTACCTTACCTTTATTGAAGATTAATCTTCTCATATAAGGTATAGTAGAAGTATTTATTTACTCCATAATTCCTACTAAGATGGCTTCTATTATCATGGAATATTTTATTGAATATCTGTAAGTAATGAATTAAAGAAGAAACCCCCCTGATAGAAGATCTGGATGAAGCCCCTTTTAAAATATCAATCCTTCAAATATTCATCCATGATAGGGTAAAGGATTTATGACACCAACTCATAAAATTAATTGAAATATTATATAACTATTCCTTCACCTTGCTAAAGGCCATACAACTCCATCACAATCAGTAATTTCACCTATACAGTGAAAAACTGTATGATGAATAGTTCCATTAATATTTCCTTGGAAAGATCCCTAAGTGGTTTTTTCTAGATAGTGAAATTAAACTATAAAAAACTAGGTCCCTATAAAATAAATTTTTAAAACATGAGATTTAATGTTTTTTGAAGATAAATATAAAAGAATATATCTATTATTCTCCAAAACCATCCCTCAACCTCTTGATAATTCCGCTACCCATGTAAAAACATGGAGGCTTCCAACAAAGTAATTCCTTAACAAAATATCAAGGTACAACTAAAATAGAAAGATCATCGAGCCCCACAAACATAAATGTTTTAAATATCATATCAGAAACAAATTGGTAAACCATAAGATCTTTATATGGTTAAACACCCATATCTTCATCTTATAAATCCATTTGAACTATATGTGGAATACAATATAAAAAGTAAACAAAAAATGAAATATAAAATCACTAAAAAATCACATATAAATCAACAAGACAACATAAAAAACAATACAAAAAATCCTAGTATAAAAAAATAATAAATCCAAAAATATAAAAACAGCACTAAAATAAGAATCATTCCTAAAAACATTGAGACAAATGAAGATTTCTATATTTTCCATGAAATCACACTTAAAATCCCTTTTATAAAAAACTTTTGAAGCTAAAAAAGTTTAAGAAACCAAATGTTTAAAAATTTATTTGTATAAATATTCCAAATATATATACATGTACACACCTATATGAACTTATACACATGCATATTATCATCTACATACCACACAAAATCACACACACACACATAAACAATCATAAATAATTATAAGGGCCATATAAAAGATCTCATTTCAAATCATTCCAAAAAATAAGTTATCAAATTTAAAACAACTCCATATAATCAAATAAAAAAATTATAAATACCCAACTCGCATTGAAGCCAACCAGAGAGGACTGCATGGTCAATGACCAATTTTCTAAATCCTTAAAAATAACCAGTTCCCTCTTAATTACCGAAAAATACACTCTCATTGTATTATATTCTTTAAAAATCTCATGAATTATCAACATCATAAATAACATAAAAAATGGAAATAAAAATTATTGGAAACTTATGAGAATAGATCTCAGATTAAAGATATAAATATCCTAGACTACAATTGAAACCGTCAAATTATCTAGAATATGTGGTGATAATGAACCTTAGAATAAATAACCACTTCAATTAAAATTATAATACCTCCAAACTACCACACATACTAAAAAAATGTAATCTCACTCACATAGGACTTCACAGGAACCTGGGGTGCTGATTCAATTTTTTCATGAACTAGCTCAAGCCTCCCCTATATTAAGCACCCATGTCAGACTAAAACATCCCCAATGTGCATTCTCCACCACCCTTGGGTGGAAAAAAAATCACTTTGTGAATCATTTAGTTCAAATGGGAATTAGTTATCTCCAAGAAAAAATAATAAACAAAGGGTTCCCACCTAAGAACCCATCAAGAACAGTCTATACAATAGAGGAAAAAATAATCAAATAAATTGATACAAATACAAAAAACTATTACAAGAATAAATAGAATAAATTTCATGTGAAAAATGAGAACCAAAACAATAGAAAAAATGACATCCCAAGCCATCAAAAATATGGATCAATATAAAAATAGCTAAAATAAATGAATATTAGAGAATGGTGGAAAGATAGTGAGGATAATAAAACTAAGGAACCAAAATAAATTAATGATTAAGGTGAATTTACCAACCACTATCTCTATGCATCAATTAAACCACCTTCACTAGATTCTATCTATAACTAAACCAATAATCCAATTCTAACATTAAATCCAAAATATATCCACTTTATTTATAGGAACTGACTAAACATAATAAAACAATAATGATGATAGCAAAGAGAATAATTTCCTAGCAGTTCACTGCCCACAAGTGCATGAATTAATCTTAAAAGAATATTTATTTTATTCTAGTTTCAAATAGACATAATACAAGGGTAGGATTTCAATTTTCATAGAAAAATAAAATGATATAATTTTCCAAAATGAATCTTTAAAGAATTAATTTCATGAATTTTCACTAAATGTATATATAGATGCATACATAGTCGTGTGATCATATAAATTCTTATATGTTCATAATTATATATATATATATATATCAATATATTCATCCACGGGGTGTACCATAAGAAAATCCAATGAATTTTTTTTTCGTAAATAAAAGGAAATAAACATAATGTTGTAATATGAAACCATTTTCATTTTCGACATTTAAAGAATTTTACATAAATATTTTGAAAGAAACTCATTATTAAAATCTGGGGACTATTCTAAAACATTTAGGACAAGGATAGAAAAACTACCAAACAATGTGAAAATCGGAAAAGAATCAACCTACCATAACACTCGGTATCACCCTCATCGGTCTAACTTTGTGGAATCTCCCATAAGAAGACTAAGAGCTATATTAGTTAAAATAGTTATAGAATGGTCATAAAATAGTGTATTATATGTACCAATACATTCCACATTGACGCAAAAGGATTCCCACTAACCAAAAATGGCAGTGAGTTAAAAATATATCATATAAAATTATATATTTAACAGATTTCATGAACGATCCGTGACCCCACCCCCAATTCCCCCAAATAGAGAAACACCCATTTAATAAAAAAAACATTCCAATAAAAACAATCCTCTTCATTGGTCGTCATCTCATATAATGAACCAAGGATATAATATCTCAAAATGTAATGGGAATGCTTCATAGAGGGTTTTCACTTAAGAGAAACTTTTTCAAAATACTCATTCATACCTCAAAACATTTTCTATAAAAGTGATTCATAAAAAAGGTCCCTAAACCAAAACACTATTTATAATACAATCATCAATTTAAAAGATCCCAATTGTACATTAAACAAAAACCTTCTAAGTAAGTATTTCCTAAATAATCCTTAAGCATTTGAAACAATCAAAAATCTATTCCCATTTGATGAATACCATGGTATTAAAATTGCATTTTGTAAAATCAACTAATTTTATTTTATGTCAATATCAAAACATCCAATGAAAGAATTCAAATAAAAAAATATATGATAGTACTATATTTAAATTACCATGTGTAGGGTCACCTACCTTGAACCGAGCCTCCATTACAAATGGTGTCTTGAATCCACCTTAATTAAACCTATATAAGCCTAAATAGGTGACAAGAATGATAAAAAAACTAAAAACCCAAATTTAAATATTGATATAATGAAACCCTAGGTTTTTAGAACATTCTAGGGATAAATAGAGAGAGATAGAAAAATAAAAATAAAGGTAATGAGGAAGAGTCTAGAAGATATTACCTTGAGAAACAAAACAAATCACGAAGAAACACCAAGATTCCACTTGGCGGAAGATGAGAGAGGAATGAGAGATTCTCCATGAGAAGAAAAGGTCAAATGAGGGAGATAAATGAATCATAAATCCTTTTAATATGATAATTAAAATGAATATATTCCATTATTAATGAATATAGTCACTGGAAATGGTTTAGGCGGCCAATTTCACAAACCATGTGCCAACCGTATACCATAATACTAGGATCCTAGACCAATTAAAATGGGATTAAAGAACGGTAAAAATCTGGAAATGAATGTATGGTGTATATTTATTAACTCTACAGTGTTTCTCACATGATATTAACATGTTTTGAAAAACTATTCACCTAAACCATGTGACATTCTCTACAACTTACCAAAACTCCAAATTTTGAAGAAAAACAAAAAATAGATAAGAGATAAAAACAAAGGAGACTCATAATAAATAAAATAATTGAGCTATCCAGGTATTTGGTGGGACAAATTATGTCTCTCATGAATAAATATATATACAATCTTTATTTTATGCACATTTAATGGAGGGAGGTGGAATGTTTGAGTTGCTAAATAGTAGCCCATGCATAAAGAAAGAATAATTATTTATGATTATTTTGTTACCAGGAAAAACCCTAGAATACATCGTGTGTATGCATACATGAATCCATATAAATAAATAAATGATTAAAATTATCCTGGATAGAATAAAGATAATCCATGAAGGAAGGAAAAAATAATATAACTATAAATGCATGGTCAAATGTATATTCAATTTTTTAAATGTGGAGTTGAATTTTCATGTGCTAAAATAAGGAATAATTCCAATATTATGTATAAATTTTTAAATGATTAAGATCATGATGTTTCTTCTTATCTATATGTAGTTATATAAATTATCAACTAAATGTTTTTTTGTAAGATCCCTTGTTCGTAATGGATTTTTAAAATCATGGAAAATTTGAATTTTTTATTTAGCAGTGGGGACATTTTGAGGACTAGGATTTTGAATCAATGTTCTAGAGTTTGAACGTGATAAAAGAGTTTTTTCTGGTATAGTTAATGGATTGGGGGTTATTCGAGGGGATCATATGATCTATAAGAGAGGTTGGGTGGATGATTTAGCCAAATTTATATTAGAGACACCAGCTAGAAGTTATTCACAAAGGATAACTGGTGAGATTCTAGGGGAAAATTAGATTACCCCTCCCTGTTTAAGATAGGAATCTTCCTCTCTTCATAATTTTTTTCTTATTTGTGACTCATGGGGTATCTCCCCATCCACCTCTTAGTCCCCCATGCATTGATGTGTGGTTCATGGGTGTCTTCCTTGGGGGATCCACATAAAATTTCTCATCTCTTCATATGATCCACATTTAATTTCTTCATGTCAAATTAGTGATATTTAAGATTGGATATTTTTGATGATTTCCACATAGAATGGTGAAATTGTCTAAATCTAGTAGAACTTTAATGCATCCTAGATAGAGGATGTCCCAAGATGTTGTCATTCTATATTAGTTTTCTATTTCATTAAAAGTATGTCACATCATTGTATTATTTATAGAATTCTATTTAAATTTAATTAAATTAACTATTGAAACTGTTTAAGAAAATAAGTTTTGGTACCAGATTTTTATCATGAGTCTACTGTGGGGATCACATGGCTAGTAAGATTTGGTTCTAGTACGATAATATGATATTTCATGTTTTCATCAAACATTCCCAATTCTGGTTTAATTATTTAATTTGTTATATTAAATAAAATTAAATATTTTGGGTAATTTAGTGTGAGTTAGGAGCGCTGTTTGTGATGTCAGGTGGGACTGTGCATGAAAGGACCTTGTAAATCATAGGTGTAACTTCAAAACCCTAGAAGTAAATGGTAAAATATCCTTTCTTGGTTGGTAGTCCTTGTAATCTCCCCTTGTTATAGTGCATGTTTACTATTGATATTTTGTGACATGCGATCCAACCATAGAGGGAGATGACCTAGTTATATATTTTAATGGATTAAGTTAAATGGATAATTCTAATTAATTAAATTGTTTAATTAATTTAATTATATTATTTTGAACCAAATAATATCCTAGGATCATGAAATTCCCTTACGATATAGTTAGATTCCTTGGTGTTCTATTTCTGGGGTCATGACTGTTGTTTAGGTGGCCTTTAATACCAGCACCACAATGGGTGATTCCTAATATTAATATGTGATGGACATAGGATGGGTGAGTGAACCAAATGTGTGAAAGCTTGAGTAATGATATTGGTTGTGTTCCATTACTTGATGTCATTCTATATGGAGGAAGCAGTCTAGCTGGAATAGACATGCTATCCTATTAATGTTTTCATAGGATATGACATACATAGAGCCTCAGTTCTCAACACATAGCCTGGTTGAGACCTAGGAACCGTGTGGAGGTGACTATCTGGTACAGTGACCTAAGGGACCCTCTTGGTTGCTCTAATGATTTTCTGACCATGAGCAAGAGTATATGGACCTAGTAGAGATGGCGGTGTGTGTCACCTTAGAAACAACACTGAAGGCGTAATACCTTGGGGGTTTATATTGTACTAGTGGGTTTTGGCATAAAACCAACCCTTGATTATCATTTATTCTTCCAGGTATTTATTTTATATGCAAATATGTTGTGTAGATATGCTTCATGGATGTTGGTCTATGGGCCTGATGTGATGAAAATATAGTGGATTACAATATGTTATTCTTGTGATCCATCTTTAGGAATCATGTGGTTATGAGTGATATGGATTGTATGATTCAACATAATTTTGGTTTCTTGTTTTATATTCTCAGATACGGATATTGGTCCATGTGAAAAAAATTCAAGATTCCAGGATATGAATTTGGATTTGTATGGGATGCCATAGATTCCACAGGTCCCCATGATGCCTAATATAACCGAGATCTAGACACATTGTCTTGGGGGATTATTTTTATTATGATTATGATTATTATGAGATTAATAGGTCATCCCTAGGATCTAGATAGTTTATCTTGACGATTATAAGGACCCACTGTTTTCATATAGAAATATCACATCTTTTTAGATGAATATTCAATAGATTTCATAAACACATACCTGATAACCATAATAGTTTAGTGTCTTTGGAGACTATAAAAACAATAATATTATTTCATGAAAGATCTTAATCATATCCCATAAATATCTTCTCATATTTTACTTCTCTTAGGAAGCACTACCTAAACCATTTTTCATATCATACGGAAGGAAACATAAGAAAGTGTGTGATCTGATACTGAATAAGGGTAAACATAATTTATATCAATCTATGATACTACAAAATCATAAGATAATCATAATGGTATGTGATCATGAACATTACATATGAATTTCATACACAACATGTCATATATCATAAACAAGAGTCTTGGAATACAACTTTATCTTTCTAGAAAACATATCCCAAAAGAGGGATATATCATTATAAATAAATCATTAACCATAATCCCATGTCATAAAAGTTTAAAACTATCATAAATATTGAAAATCATTTCATATGTTCATGTTGAATACCAATACCATAAATATAGTGGATGATAACACATCATCTATTTATTAGTGTGGAATTTTACCCACCAATTTCCTATAGTGGATCATCATGCACATGTCTCCCATAATGGATGAAGCCTATAAACCTATTTCGCATTGTTATCACACATCATATAAGGCTTTACCCAATGCATTGGAGTGAGATATAGGCCCGCCACATCTCATAATAAAACCATACTTATCTGTTCAATAGTATCATATAAAATTAATCATATCATCACATCATAACCTATGTAAAGAATGTAGGTTTAATAAACATTTCATTAATTCACTTTAGCATAACCCATGAAAAATTAATGGCTATCATAAAACATTCTTTAATATATACAATAAACGTCAAAAAAATACATATTCTATTATTATATCTTATCCCCAATAAATCATAACTAACATTAGTAGATTATATCTATTATGGAAAATGATTTTGAAAAGTAACTTTGATCATTTCATGATTAAAATAACCTTTCTACTTGGAAAAACACATTTTAAAATATAAAAAAATAAAAATTATTTTAATATAAAAATAACCGTGAAAACTTATAAACTTATATTTAGAACAATGAGTTAGTCATTATGGTGGAACGTACTTTTCATGTCATACACATTATAACAAATATTCTTTTCATATGTTTCGTAAAATCCAAACATGCCTTTTTTATAAAACAACAGGAATATTCCTTTTAAAATGTTTTGTAAAAAGGGAAGCATTGGTAAATATTTGTTTAATAAATCATTTTTATATGTTAGATCATTTTTTAAAATATTTTTAGAAATCATGGATATGGAAGAGAAAGGAATTTTTTATTAAAAAAATAAAGTCAGTTTACATTAAAAAAATCTTTTCTAAATCTTTAGTACATGAAGTGAGGAAAATTAATTGAAAACACGCATTTTCATGACATGACTAGAGGAGAATAAAATTGAATAGTATTTTGAGATATGGATTAAAAAATTTAATTATCAGAATAATAATCATAAAAAATATTGATAAACAATCAGATTTTATAAAAAACCATTACCAATTTTGTAACATTGAATCGTAATCCCCATGAAATAATAACATTAAATGAAACATAAAACATCATTAGAATATATAAATTAAAAATATTTAATGTCAGAGGAGTTTTATATAGAAATCCTAAAATAATATAGTCATATAATATGACATAAGTATTAGATAAGGATAATTGAGACAAAATTCCCTTCACATTTTAGTAATATTTTGAATCGGTATCTGCAATAAAGAATAACATCAAATGTAACATCACATAACATGAAAATAATGGTCTTCATGATATAACATGTAAAAATAATATAATATACACCAAATAAAATAAATTACATATGAATTTTTATATATATCATAGAAATAAAAGAGAGACTATAAATCCATTAACATAAGTCTCGACTTATGGCCTTTCTTTATCCATTTATTAACAATTACATGTTAATGTCGTGGTTCAGGTAATAACTGATTTTTTTGTGTTTGTTTTGATTTAGTTTTTTCATTCCTATTACTTTTTTAATGGTTAAATAATATCCATAATATTAACCATGATATAAATATCATATATATTAATTATATATGTATTTATTTTAATCCATAAACGATTGAGATGAAAAATTATGTACACCGTTTATGGAGACTGTAGTCCATATATACGCAGGAATGTTGGTTCCATTTTCTATAAGGATGAAATTAAAAAGGTAAATAATATATTTACATTCCATAATCATTTTTATTTCATATATATAACATGTTTTTAATGAATACTATCCTTATTATCCTCCATGTAAATCATATCGGAAGTACGAATCACATCACTTCGCAAGGTTTTAGTCTGTCGTACATATAAAGGACGTTATTGTATTGCTAAAGAATGGAAATTAAGAAGAAGAAAAGTGATATCATGATTAAAAAAGCATAAAAATATCATAAATTTTACATACAAACAATAACCCATCAGTAGATCCCATTGTTAGTTGTGTTAAAGGAAAATGAATAACATCAGTTCGTGAGGCGGTAGTTCATTATACACACGAATGATGATCTCGTAACCCATTAGATAGAAGAAGATAAATGTTTAGGTAAAAAAATTTATATAATAACACATAATTATGTGGAATATACTAATTTTATTATATTATAATGGTTTCATTATAAGTAATACATGTGGAGAAAGAAATATAATAAAACACTCGATTAGGGACACTTCCTATTATTGGGAAAACTTCTTTTGGGTTGAACCTAAAGGCTTATTAGCTTGAATTTATGACCAAAAAAATATTTTATAATGTGAATAGGTAATTTATTAAGTTATTTGGGTTGGTCTTATAAGAACAAATGGGTTTTGTAAGTGTTATGAGGAGCGGTTAGTGGATGACCTTTTATAAGTGAGGTGAGTGGTACATTAGTAATGGTTGAAAAGAAAAAGGTGTACCAATTATTTTCACCTACAAAAGGATAATAAACTACAAAATTATAAACAAATATATGCTATAAGGTCTAAATATGAACAAAAAAATTGTGTTTTACAAATTTAAATGTCATTTTACCCCTTATCCTTTTAGTTTAACACCATAGAAAATCCATTTTCACCATAAATGCGGTATTTGTTTTTTATTTTTACTATTAATTATTGTATAAATTTACATTCACCTTGATATAAAATAAAAAAAATTATTCCAAATATTTAATCTATTTTTTCAAATTACATTAACATAAGTGAAAAAAATTTATTTTAAAAATAATCTGACATGGGATATGGAAATGTGGTTTTACAAAGAGAGAGTTTTCCAAACATTTAAAAGTTTTTTTAAAAAATATAATATGAAATTAATTAAAATAAATTAAATTGGATTAATAGATATAAAATCAAACTAATTTTACTTTTAAAACTATATTAAATTTTTTTATGTTTTTAAATTCTTTAAATGGAATGACAATTCTTAATAATAACAAATATTTTTCACTATTCATAAAAAAAATTACCTTCTCATAAAATTATCATATGTCACCCCAATATAATATTGAAATTATGATTTCAAAATTGTATTTAATTTTGTAATTATATTTTCTGAAAAAACAAATTAATTTTAAATTAATTTCATAATAGGTGAAAAATTGGTTTTTAGAAAAATATAGTTTTAAGCATAAAATTGAACTAATTCTTGTCTCCTCTATAGAAAGAACATATAAAAATTTCAAACAATATATTAAATGTGTAATATATAAATTTCAATAAAATCATCCACCAAAAGTTATTTGTTTAATTTATTGAGGTAAAACACATCTGTGTGCTTAAGAATTATTTTTCAAAAAACGATTTCCTTTAACTTCAAATAGTATGAATTTTCATTTATAATTAATTGGTTACTAAATAATTCATTTTATATAAATGTTTAAACCATATATTTAAAACATTTAGTTAATCCTCTTGATACCCAGCATTCCAATGTCTTGGATATAACTATCATATTAAATAGTAATATATTAATAGTATGTCGTGTTTCCTTTAAACTCGGTATCTCATGTAACAAAAGATAAACTAAATGCAGAATGTAATATAAGATAAAATCAATGTTGTGTGTAATTAAAAGCATCAAAAACATTAAATTTATTTCAAAAAAATAGTTCACAAAATCTTAGGGTGTTACATTATACCCTCCTTAAAATAAATTTCACCCCCGAAATTCATTAATTTTTTACTAAAAATTGTTGATAATTCTACATCATTACATCCTAAGGACCCATGTAGCATCCCTAAGATTGATATTTTCTCATAGAATAGTGACAATGTTATTAGTCTTATTTCTTATAATTTTCACTATTCAATCCAAAATATCCATTGGTTGTTCCTCATAAGAGATTTGATTCTTCTATGGTACAACCTCTAGGTTTAGTACATATGATGGATTAGTTATTTAATTATTTATGAGACATTCATAGAAAAAATCATGAACCATATAGAGGTTTTGTGTAAGCATCATGTGATAAGATATTACCCATATATGTTCAAGAATTAGAAAGAGACTGATATACCCAGGGATTAGTTTTCCCTTCTTTATTATATAGATAAATTAATATAAAAACCCACTCTCTGATAATGAATTTAGGATCATTTTGATAATTGTAACCATCATATTTATTTCAACATTGTTCTGCCTTAAAAATTTCTGAATGGATCTAACATTCTCTACCATTTCATAAGCTTGATCTAGACCTAATAGAATTATTTTTTCAACTTCATTCTAGTACATTGTAGTTTTACATTTCATTGAAATAAGGGATTTATAAGAATCCATATGAATGTTCAAGTGAAATTTATTATTGTAATTAATCTCAACTAGAAGAATGTGTTGATCCCAATCACCATTAAATCTCATAAAATAGGAACAAAACATATCCTATTAGGGTTGAATTTTTCTTTTAGACTAATCATATGTATACGGATGACGGGTAGTGTTGAAAATTAAGTATGTATCAAGATATTATTGAATACTTCACCAAAAAAACAAGTTAACTTCATATCTTTATTAGTTATAATTGAATGTGGTACTCTATGAAATATTAAAACTTCCTTAATGTATTTTTTGGAAAGTGGATCTTGGGGGAAGTCATCTCTCACAACTATAAAGTGTCTTGACTTCATAAAGTGATTGACTGCAACCCATAATCACATAAAAATAAAAAATAAGATAAACCCTAAATGTTACTAGTACCATTAATCATATGTCCACAAAGTGTAAAGTCATTCTTCCTCAAATAATGATGTCACAAAATCATATAAAAAACAAAATGTTTTATTTCCATAAAATCCTACTAAAATATCATTAATCATGATAAACTCCCATAAAACAAAACCCAGAATGGGGTGTCAATGAATTTGATCTTTATGATCAACCATAAACTCATAATCCCACTATGATATTCATAAATCTTGATTTAATTTTATTAGGATTCATATACACTCACCAAAGTTAATTCACAAATTATTACTTATATAATATCTTATCATATACAAAAATATTTTCATTAGAATCTTGGGTTCAACTTTCCCCCAATATAATATCAAATATGGTTTTATTATTCCAAAATCACTGTTTTAGGAAAAAATGACATGAAATTTCACTAAAGGATGAACAAAAAATTTTATAGGTATTTTTCATACAAAATAAAACATGAAATTCCAAATTACGGAAGTTAAGATAGGTGTTCTATAATTTTCATGACTCACTTCATCAATTTCCATTACATAATATTTCCCTTTCTCCTATGTCTTTAGAGGTAATTATTCATTTCCATCCACATTAGCCCTTATATAGTTATATTGATTAACATAATTCCTATACTCCTCGCATCTAAAATATTGGAGTGTTAGTAGTTCATTATGTTGATATCTATCTCTATTCCTTTCAATAAATAGCCTCTTTATATATCTTATTTATGATTTTTCTCAATGGACATGGTTCCCACACTTTTAACACCCTATTTTTCCATTCAGGTATCTGCATGTGTTTTCCATCCCATATTCCTTGAATATACATGAATGAAATTTCATTTTATCATGTGATATATTCTAGTTCTCATGATATGTGATCTTAGTTTTCTTATGAAAACCATGGGAATGGTTGGAATTTCCAATTTATATTTATTTATTCAATAAACGTGAATTCTTCATAGAAACTAAAATCTCTTATAACCAACACCATTAGAAGTCCTGGTATTAATCCACCAATGAATAAATCAATGTTTCATTCTAGGATGATGATTTAACTCAATGTGTAAAATTCACATCTTGTAAAAATAGATTTGTATTTACCAATATATTAACCATAATTTTATTTGATCTTAATAAATTTATTATTTATCATTCTTTGTAGGATATGAGGTTTATACATACTAAAAAATAACCTCTTAAACACATCTCATTCCATGGATTCAATTATCTCCTCTTGACTTGTATTCGTAATAAGGTTCCTCAATTTATCTGCATCACCTTCTAAAGGATATAAAAAAATTGACTATTCCATGTTTTAAAAAATAGAGAATGGAAAATATCATTTTTCATGGTACTAGTCCATTACTCAGCAATATCTGGATCAATATACCCACTAAAAGAGTGTTAATATTGACTCATGAAGGAATAAATATAATATTGTTCTATCCTTTTCCTGTTGGGAAGTTCATCATGATTCATAGATTGAGAAATTTATACTACCATATTAATGAGGTTTTTTATTCCATCCCCTATAACATTCAGTTTCTCAGTCAGAAAATCATTTCATTGCTTATTTACTTCAACCTTACCATTATTTATTTTACTTAAATTTATTGATTGAAACAAAAATATCATTGTGTGAGAAACACTAATCATATTAGAAAATGAAATAATCAAGAAAAATAAGGTATATGATTTTTAATACATGACACATATTTTAAATCTATGACACCATAGGATTAACCTACTTTATTGACAATAATTATCTATTCAATTACTTCATAATTCTTCTAAAAGAAGATGTGTATTAATTAAACTATACCCCACAGGTGCGTCAAACTACATTCATAGTAAGTCTCATTATTGTATTACATGTAATGCTCGAGTCAGTCCTTACATTGCTTTTTTTGATTTATTATCCCATAAGTATCTCTATTCTAGAACCAAATGCACTAATTTAATATAGACATGGAGTTATACCTAGTAAAACCATGTAATATCTTTATTATGAGAGCTTTAATATTTTATATTATGCTTAGACTTATTCCCAGGGTTTTCACTAATGGGTTTCTAATCCTAATCTCTAAATATAGACTAAACCTTTACTTTCAAAAAAAATATAAGGATATATGTTATTTATACATAAATATTACATCCTTTTAAAAGTCTACTCACTACATTTCATAAACACATACCAATGGACAATAATAGTTTAGTGTATTTAGAGACTAGAAACACAATCTTCTTATTTCATGAAATATATTCAACATCTCGCATATCGATATTTTTACATAGTTCCTCTATCATAAATACCCTACCTAATCCTCTCTTAATAACTTGGGGAAGGAAATAAAATAAAGTTTGATCTCATATTTTCAGTATGGGTAAAAACTAGAGATGTCAATCTATGGTCATATGAAAGAATAAGGTAAAAATAATGGTATGTTATCATGAAAAAAAATTGCAATGTTCATAAGCATGAATTCATGGATAATAAACATGATCCATGCCATAATACATTATCTTAACCGAAAACATGGCCCATAAAGTAGATAAATCATCATAAATAAATCATGAACCATAATCTAATGTTATAAAACTGTGGGACCATCAAAAATATTGAAAACAAATTTATATTTCAAGGTTAAATACCAAGACCATCACCATAATGGATTATTACTCATCACATATTTTCCATTTATGATTAAGAGGAACTAATTTCCCACTGTGGGGAAAGATGCAATTGTTTCCCATAGTGGATTATGAAGCACTCATTTCCCATAGGGGATCAATCCCACCAATTTTTTTTCCATTATTAGCTCATAAGATATAAATATATACCCTATGTATTAGAGATAGATATAGGTCCCACCCATATCATAATGATAAATTTACTAATGTGTGTTGTAATATAATAAAACATTCATTATATTATCACATCACAACCCATGTAATTAAAACTTATTTCATAAACATTTCATCAATTCTTCAGAGAATAACCCAAGAAAAATAAATTAGATTCCTAAAAATGTCATCAAAATAGACATTAACCACACATAGAAAGAATAATGATGGTTTCATTCAATATAATCCCTAATAAAGAATATTTTACATCAATTTAGGTCATCTTAGATGTAAAATTATTTTTAATGTTATCTAGAAATATTTCATAAGGAATATAGATTTTCCATATTGAAAAAACTTTTTAAAACATTAAAAATTTTCAAATTAAATTTTCTATAAGAGTAATCATGGAAAATTATAAGATAAAATTTTAAAAAAATTACCTTTTCTTATCAAATGAAAATACTATTCGTGTTATACATGTTAAAAAAAATATTTTTATATGTCATGTAAAAGCCCTATGTGCATTGTTTGAAAAGCTATATGATGATTCTTTTTAATTTTTTCATGAGAAAAGTAAAACATGGGTTAATATTTCTTTAATAAATACTTTTTTAATTAGAAAAAAATTTAAAACATTTTTGGAAAATATAGATATCAATGAAATAGAGTTTTTTGAGAGAATATAGAAATAAATTCTGTTTATATCAAAAAACATTGTTTTAGAATCATGAGTAAATTAAAAGAGTAAAATGAAGGGAAAATCTGTATTTTCATGACATGACTAGAGGAAGGATAAAATTCATGATTTTATTTAGATATGTATCATAAGGATTCGTCATTGGAATAATAAATATAAACAATATTGATAAATGACCAAATTGTACCATCAAACCATTACCACTTTCGTAACATTAAATCATAATCGCCCTGAAACAATAACATTAAATAAAACTTAAAATATCTTGATTATAATAAAATTAATGATATTGGATGTCAAAGGTCCTTCATACACACCCCATAAAAAAAGATAGGTTCATAACTTGACATAAGTCTCAAAGAAGGAAAATTGAGACAAAACCCCCTTACCACTTTAGTAATATTTTGAATCCAAAGACCTAATAAAGCAATAAATAAAACGAAACATTAAATATCATTAAAAATGTTATTAATAATATAAAATTTCAAATAGTTATTATATACACCACATGAAAATAAACGGGTAGTGAATTTTTATATGTCTCCTATATGTAAACGAGAGACTAGAAATCCATTATTATAAGTCTCTAAATACCTTGTAAATATTTAAAACTATTTTATAATAAATATAATTTTATTATAAATATATTAAATAATCATATATATATATATAATAACATAAATTATTTACTTATGATCTTTTACGACCCATTTATTAACAATTCTTTTTTAAAGTCATGGTTTAGGTAATAAATACATTATTTTTCATGTATGTTTGGATTTTTTATATTTGGACCTATTAATTTGATAATGGTACCATAATATAGAAATTTTTTAAAATTTTATTAATATAATATATACAAATTATATATTTATTTATAGTAATCCATAATAGATAGAGAGAGAAAATTACGTACACCATTTATTGAGACGAAAGGTCGTACGTACAGATGAACTTTTTATCCATTTTTGAGATAAATGAAATGAATAATAGGGAAATAATATATTACCAATAAATAATCATTTTTATTTCATATATATCATCTATTTTTAATTAACTATTTCTTTATTACCTTCCATGTAATGTGCATGTGAAGTGTGAATCACATCACTTCACGAGGCGGTAGTCCTCCATACACACAAATGTTGTTATCATATTCACACAGAAATAAATGTAAGATGTAATATGTTATATCAAGATTATGAAATTAAAATAATATAATAAATATCATATATATTAAATAATCTATCATTATATCTATCCTTGATAGGTGGTGATGGAAAATGAATAACATTGGTTTATGAGGTGGTAGTCATCTGTATATACAAATGATGATTTATTAACTCCTTTGATGGAATATGAGAATCAGTTAGACAATTTAATTAACATAATTACATATAATTATATTTAATACACTTATGTTATTATATCAGTATTGTTTAATAATAATTTTAGGATGTGGAGGAAGAAATAAAATAAAACACTCGATTAGGGATGTTACCTATTTTTCAGACATCTACTTTTAGTTTTCACCAAAAAGATTCATAGGATGAATTTATAAAACAAATATGGTTTAAAGTATGAGATTATGGAGGTAATTAATTTATTTAGTATGTTAGTGTATGAAAAAATATATTTTTAAGAGTGAAGAGGAAAGGAAAGTGGTGGCCTTTTATAAGTGAGGTGAGTGGTACACTTGTAATTTTTCAAAAGAAAAAGGTATAACCACATTTTCATTGAAAAAAAAATCCAAAAAGGAACATTATGAAAACATATAGGCTATATAGTCTCAATATTACTATCCAATTTGATTCTTATAATTTTTTGTCCATTTTACCTCTTATACTTTTAGTTTACCCTTGGCAAACCAATTTTTTACTTTAGCTGTACTAATTAATTTTTACTATTATTAGTATTCATTTTGGTAAAAATTTATGTTTAACTTGTTATATAATATAATTTATTTTAATTAAAAATATTTAATACATTTATCCAAATTCCATTCATATAATTGGAATAATTAAATTTAAAAATAATCTCTCAAACATGATGAAAACGAGGTTTTGCAAAGAGAACTTTTCAAATGTTTTAAAAGATTTTCTATAAAACTTAAATATGAAATTTATTTTATTTACCTAAATTGGATTAATATATTTATTATTGAAATAAGTTTACATTTAAGACCATAGTAAACCAATTTTTATGTTTTTAAATTCATTAAAATAAATGAAGTTTCTTAATTAAAACCAATATTTTCACTATTCATAAAAAAACTATGATCTCCGAAAAGAATGATAAAATAACTATAAGATACATTTGAGATGTTGATTTAAAAAATCAACATTTTCTTGAATAAATTTTATAAATTTTACAAAAATTAATTTTGAAATAAGATCACACTATGTGGCAAAACTATTTTTTATAAAAAAGTGTATTTAAACATAAAATTGAATTTATTTTTACATATTATCTAGAAAACATATAAGATGAATGTCTAAACATTTATTGAATATGTAATATATAAATTTCATTAAATTCTGCAACTAAATGTTATTTTTTTAATTTATTTAGATAAAATATGTCTATGTGCATAAAAATATCTTTTCTAAAAAAGATTTAAGTTATTTTAAAATAGTTATTATTATTATTTATAATTAATTGGTCAAAAAATAATTAATTATATTTATATGTTTAAATGAAATATTTTTTTTAATTTAGATAATACTATTCATTCCCATCATTCCAATGGTAAGGTGAAAACTATAATATTAAATAATAATGTTTTTGTAGTATGGCATGTTTCATTTCAACTCGATGTTCTGTGTAACAGAAGATGAACTTAGTGTTGTATTTAACATATATTAAAATTGATTTTTTCTTTAGTGAAAACTTTCAATAATATTAAATTCATCTAAATTAATTTTTCATACAATTTCGGTGCACTTCAATTATATTACTTGATCTTGACCGGGACAAAAATAATACATAGGATCCATCCATTGGTTATGGTGAATTATGGATGACATTGATTCTATGATTACCCATGAATCCAGGAATCATCCTCAATCAACTAATTATACTAGAGTTGGATATATTCCCATTATTCAATGTATTTATCTACTGATCCATTCATCATTAGTTTTTTTTTCATTGTTCCTGGGTATGGTGGGGGGGTTCTTGGGATACAAAATGATCTCGTATTTATAAAGATTTCATGATATGGTAATGCGATCAGAGAAGCCCTGAACTAGCTAAAGAAGATATGGTCAATCGTGGTAATGGTCCTAGATATCGATAATGGAATGGTTAGTACATGGGTTGGCACATTCCATGTGGCATGCTAAGTTATAATCTGGCATTAGGTTGAAACATATATTATGGGTTTATTTTACTTATCATGCAAAAATTTATTTATTTATATTGATCTTGTCACACAAACAATTTCTTATTGGATTATATGAAATGATGTTGGTGGATCCTTATTGAGTTTTTTACAAACATCTATCATGGGAATCCATTATACATAGGTACCCAAGAAACTCTCATGTGGTCATTACATGAAAATTTTTGGGCTGAGACTCGGGATAACATGATCAAGTGGATGGTTCAGATGGTATTTTAGGTCTAGATGAGGTGATTCTTGGGGTATTCATTAATTCAGTTTCTTTTATTTCTATTGTATTGGTATGTATATGTGATTTTACAAGTGGGTGGTTGTTTGTCATATGGAATGGCTGTTCAGGACTTCATTTCATTTCATTTACAATTATTGAAATTTTTATTTGATTCTTATTATTTAATTTTATCATATTAGATAATATTTGGATATTTTATATTCTAATTTGTATATTTATATTGGGCTAAATCTTCACTATGATACCTTATAAGACCTAAAATGCTGGTCCAAGGCCTCTACAGTTTGGGGAGATGTGCTTGAGGTCTTATGGTGAACTGATATGGGGCACTACTTGAGTGTACTTTAGATCAGGATGTTAAAAGGTTTTATCGAGGGATTTCATTATGTTTTAATATTTTAGGATTTGGTTGATAAGATACATAATAATGTATAAGATCTTAGGATATGACCCAAACTAGTGTGTAGTAAACACCATTCTTGGTAGAAGTATAGGTTACCATGGGAATTGAATTTATTTTCTTCTATTGTGTTGTTGTGGTTGATATGATTTTTACCTCATGATATTTAAGTGTATTTTTGGATTTAATTTTATCTAATTATAGACATTAGATCTTGTCCTCATGGAAAGATAAAAGCATTTGGTTTTGGATCATAGCCTAAAATGGAAAGTTGCATCTCATGAATTTTATTGTGTACGTAAAATCCACATGATATAAACCTTATATTATGACAGTTTACACAGAATACTGATGCTTATCTATTCATTGTTTCAGAAACTACTCATACATGATTTCCAATATAATTACTTGGAGGAATTTAACTCACATGGACCAACTTTTATATATATGTTATATTATGGTTGATGGTCTTATGGATTCTATGGTGATGATGGTGATACACTCCCTTCGGTAAGGGATGAGTATAGACAATTAGGGATCAACAAGAGAATTTAAAATCCTTATTGGTGAACCCCTTTGGAGTAAGTGCTGTGTTTATTCAGTTATTTAAAGTGTTTTTAACAACCAATATAAAGTTTTCCCATGTTTTTTTGAATAGTAATCAACTTAACCAATCTAGTTACCCAATTTATCTAGGTAAAAGTCATCTAGGATGAAGGAATTTTATATGGAAGAAAGGGATAGTGAGTCCTGATTTTATAGGGGGAATACCAATTTGGGGATTCTCAGGGAGAATCGATGCCCAAATGGGTGGATGGTTTTCCATGTGGTGTTGGAATTTGTTGTATGATAACCTAGAATAGAAGTTTTATTATAAAAACTTGTCCCAATAGGGCCTACACTACGACTCCCCAAACCCGACTCCAATAGTACATGGGCTTGGGACCATCACTGAGTTGGAATATCACTAACATGGGAGGAATTTCCTATGTACATGTACGAAAGCACAAATATCAAAGACCACAAAACGATGAAATGTAAAACACAATATGTAAAAAATGCATGTATTCCACTATATCTCACAACCAGAGTACGATGGAAAGTAAAGTAAACAGAGCTATAATACTATCCCATAAAAAATATTCTGTAACCACAAGTCCAACCTATATGAAAAAGGTAATGGGACTGTAGTCTATAGCCTCATGAACAATCCTCAATCTGCAAAGTATCACAAATCACATTCTAGTCTAAATTGACATAGGAATCCATCAAATGTTTGATCATATAAAAAATACATAACACATATGGGAAAGTCTTATGCTTAGTGATTATAACAATACTAAGTAGGACACCCAGAAACCAGAATGAAATATAACAATGGAAATATACAGTCATTTCTACACATGTATAAGTCTACATAATATATTACAAGAATATCCAGATATTATCAACCAAGACACAGAGTCTAGAGGTAATTCAGAACCACTTTATACCAACCCTAGGAATTCAACATGAAGATTCCATGAAACACTCATCTCGGAAAACACACTCTTAATTCCAATAGAACTGATGACTTCTGTTCAAGGGGTAATTCTCGTCGGGTACGGCTATGAGAAATATATTCAAATAAATATAAAGAGATATATACAATACAATAGATGAGGATCACAGCTAGGGATGTGGACTGATACCAACATCTCAATCAAGATTAACCCGCCAAGTCTAGGATCAACACTTGTGTAGTGATGGTCTTGTATATACTGAGAACTCCACCTAGGGAAAAAAGAATTAATATAGGATCATGCTTCAGGACACACAAGGGATTCCAAAAAATCTATCCAAGAATTCATACTGAAGGTATCATATTCCTAATATTGGGAAATGATTTGTACCTACCTTCAGGGAAATGATATATGGAACAAACCCAAACACAACTTTTCTATGATATGGTGGATAAGAAAATAAAGCCGCATATAAATTGTTAAAAGATATATAGAATGGTTACACATTTTTTCCCTTGAACCCTTATACTTCCCATGTACAATGGCCCATTTCATTCCAAACCGTGTCATGTAGAATACGGGTACATGAAATGTAAAAGGAGTCACATTCTATGTCCTCCCATCAAGTTTCTACCTATGTGCTCTGGAAATGTGTCATTATATAGTGTCAAACTATGTAGCCTTACCTATCTACCATTACATGGGGTAATCCATGCAATCAGTTTAGGCCATGTAGTGTGGGGTAGTACGCACCGTTTAAGAAACTGTGTACTCTACACCATGTCAATGTATTTTCCACGTACACATCATGATACCCATGATGTGTCACACTCTTTGTGACGGGGTTACACGTTAGGAGATCAATAACTTTTTCCTAAAACCCTAACCACTGTGTGGGGGGTTCTACATGCTGTGTAATCCCGGATTACATTTTGTATGGTTATTGATTTTCTAGAATCTCTAGAGAGTCTCTTGCAGGCCTCTTACACTTATAGAATTTGACCCATTGATTGATTTTCAATTAAAATGAATATTTGATCTCGTAGATTCATGTCATCACCCAAACAATGTGTTTCCCCTTCCGATATAGTAACAAAACTAATTAAAAAGCTCATTCTTCGTTCTAACAAAGAACACAGATTTGGGGGATCCACTGTCATCCCAATTTCTCCATGTCTATCATCCCAGATCCATCATGGGATGCTAATCCCAAAATTGTGATATCGGATTGTTGCGCCAAGAATCACTTGTGCAATGATATATTGATTAGGATGTGTAGAGTCATGGGTCAGGAGAAGAATGCCCACAACAAATGATAAATGTGGGATAAAAGTACAGGAATCAAAGAGAGTAATACAACTGGATTGGTAATCATTTAGATCTCAATAAATCTCCATTATAACAATAATAAAATTAATAGAATAATCACAAGATTGATCTTCCATCAAAACCCACAAATATCAACTCACCCCTCAAGTACGATCGATCCAAAGGATAATTTTTTGGTGGATTAAATTGTGTTCATCGTAGTAAGCGTGAATGGGAAATAAGAATAAAAGTAATGAATCCTACAATAATTATTTATCGATAAAAAATGTAGATTGTTCATCACATCATTTTAGTTGGAGAGATCTATGAGGAACAAAATTCTTCAATCCATGATCTGAATTTTTATTGTCGCCTGATCAAGAGGATTCTCTAGGGGATTCTCCTAGTGTCTCCAGGGAATTGTAGGGTTATGAGACTAATCCCAGATCTCTACTAAATGGATTATTTAAATTAAACCCCTCATTTCATCTCTATGTCAAAGAAAAAAAATAAAATTTTATCAATTTATTTTATTCAATTAAAACTCCCATGAAGTCTTTCCATAACTGACCTGCTCCAACATATGTTTGGTTGCACCTAGGGTATTGTCACTTATATAAACACAATAGTTCCCTCAAATTTTAGATATAACCACCCATTTAGATGTTATTACACTTTTTCAGGGAAACTACACATGTGTTCTATTTTATATTTTATATTTTTCCCACAATTGCTTCAGGCACACCGAGCCCCAAAATCTCAAGTCTTCTTAGTGCCTAGTCTAAAATTTTATCCATATCATATTTAAAAATAATAGTTGGAAATTGAAGGAAATTCTATTCTCCCCAACTTGAGGATTTAGATCCCTGAAAATCCAAAAATGACGGATACTAAAAAAGATTAGGGTACTTAGCATAAATCTGAGCCTCCTGCTCCCAAATTCTCTTCTAGAGATTCCTATGCTGCCATTAGACACGCACTAAAGGAATCAATCTCTCATGAAGGATCCTCTCCAAATGATCCTCAATATCTACTGGGTACTCAACAAATTTTTCTCCACCATCTTTGTCCAGATCACCCTAGTTAATGAATTGTTGTCGGTCATCTACATATCTCCTCATCTACAACACATGGAAGAAGTCGTGTACCCAGTCTAAATATGGGTATGGAGTAATGTGGTATACCACCTCTCTAAATCTATATCATAAATGGTAGATAAACCTTAGAGACAATCTTCTTCCTTAGAAAAATATCTATAATCCGTGTTGAGGTGAAACAAGAAGGGACACATTCTCTCCTTCCTCAAACAGTAAATTCCACCATCGCATGTCAGCATAAGTCTTTTGATGGATCTATGTAGCCTTCATCCTTTCATGGATGATGTAAACCTTCTCTGCAGTATCTCATACCAACTCTGGGCTCGTGAGTACTCTCTCTACTAGGTTAGTCCAGCAATGTGGTCACCTATAGCGTCTCCTATAAAAATCTTCCAATGGTGCCATACCAATGGTGGAATGGTATTTTTTTCGAAAACTCCACTAGTGGTAGGTGATCCTCCAAATTATTTATAAAGTCTAACATGAAGGACCGCAACATATCCCCTAGAACCATAATGACATGCTCCATCTGGACATCATGTTTCATCTGAAATGTTGTGCTCAAGAGTAACTGGTTCCCAAATTCCACCTGTAATCCCTTCCCTGACTAGGATGTAAAACAAGAATCAAGATTAGAAATAATCATCCACGAAACTCTATAGAGTCGAACTATCTTCTAAATTCCGAGGCATCAAAATCAATCTATTAAACTCTTCTCTTAGATATCTAGAAATTTTAATGACTTGGTGATTTGGTCAATGATCACCTAGATGTAGTTGTGTCCCATGGACGTACATGGTAAGCCCGCCATGATGACTATTGTTTTCTCATCCCACTTTAATTCTTGAACCCCAAGTGATTGAGCTATACCCACTGTAACATAGTGCTCATAATTTAATTATAGAAAAGTAATGCATATAGAAATAAACTATCCCACACTCTTTTTAATCCTTGGTAACCATAACTGATGTTGGAGATCCTGGTACATTTTCGCGACAACTTGATATACCCCCAAATGGGATATTAGAAACTCCCTCAAAACCTCCTCCTACAATATCACTGGTACTACTGTGTGTCCTATGAACAGAACGATGTTCTCCCAATATTTTTAATATCCATTACGAACATTCCCAATATATATCTAATCACCTAGAGTCTCATAATTGGTATCCCCAAATTGTGCCTCCCAGATTCACTGTAAGAGTGGTGGGGTAAAAAACATCAACTAGAGGTAAGGTGCTACATCTCTGTCCACTAATAATAAATGCAATGAGGACAAATGCTCTGATAGTTCATTCTAAAACTGTGTACTATTTCTCTTTCTTAAATCATATGTGACCACTTTCCCCTTCCCAGGAGTATAGACAATCTCAAATTCATAATTATGGAGGAACCCTAGACATCGCCTATGTCTCAAGTTCAAATCCTTCTAAGAGAAGATCTACTTGAGACTCTTTTGAATAGAGTAGATGTTAACTGCTCGCCCATCAGGTAGACTTTCCACATCTTCAATGTGAATACTAAAAATGCTACCTCAAGATGATGGGTTACATAGCATTTCTCATGTGGTGTTAACTGACATGAACAATAGGCAATCACATCTTTCCTCTGAATTAGGAAACAACCAATCCTGGTGCCTAATGCATCCTAGAACACTACATACCTGACACCCTCCTTTAGAAATATCACGATCAGAGCTCTTGTAAAACTCTGCCTCATGTGATGAAAATCTTGATGGAACTTCTCTTTCCACATGAAAGGATACCTCTATTGAGTCAAAGATGTATTATGTGATGATATACTAGTGAAATCATGTATAAATATCCAATAATAGAATATTATCCCAGGGAATCTCTGCATCTCTTTTATGTTATTAGGTGGATCATAGAATAAATCTTCCTTGACCTTGGAAGGATCCACTACTACTCCATCCATTGATAAAACATGTCACAGAAAGTGGACTACCTAAATCTAGGAGTGGAACATCGAGAGATTTCTATAAAGCTGGGGCTCTTAGAGTACATATATAACTATCCTAACATGTCTCACATGTTCCCCATTGGATTATGAGTATACATGGATATCATTGATAAATTCTATCATTAACTGGTCTATGTAATGCTAAAATATCCGGTTTATGAGTCCAATGAACACTTCTATGGTGTTTATCACCCCAAAGGGTATCACCAAGAACTCATAATGGATGTAACTACATCTAAAGTTCATATTCGGTATATCCTCATATCGTACTCATAGATGGTTATAACATGATCTGAGTCCAACATTTGAGAACCATCATGCCCCTTTCAACCAATCAAAGAGGTCATCGATCCACAATATTGGATTTTTTTTCACGATCACCTGGTTCAAGCTTCAGTAGACCGCATATAGTCACATGCTTCTGTATTCCGTTTGGAAAACAAAATGAGGGATCCCAAGAGTGAAACAATGGGTCTCATGAATCTATTACCCTACAAGTCCTCCAACTCCACTCTTATCATGTGAAACTGTGCCATAGCCATTTCATATACTGATGATGATATTAGTGTCGTCATGGGATGTAGATCATTGCAGAAATCCATCTCTCAGCTAAGTGGTAATCATGGAAGATCGTTAGTAATGTTTTCCTCATAATCCACCACAAATTTTGAAAATTGAACGCTTATAACATCTACTGCACTAAGGGTCCGGCTGTCCAACTGATGTGTAATCAGCTACAACCTTCTACACACAAGTCCATCATGGGTTGACTCGGTTTACTTTTCACCAAAAAAAAGTAAACCTCATTACATCACTACGGAAACACTTTACCCTTTTACTAAAATAATCAATCTGGATATGGACTATACATAAACAATCCATGCCATGCATGATGTTGTAAGTCCTTAAATTCTCCACCAAGAGGTGTCAAATGAAACACTCGCCTCCAAGGTTCAGGTCACATTGTTGGCACACATGTGTTATCACTAGGTCTTCTCAAGTAGGTTTATCCATGTGTAGGGGTTGATCCAATGGTTCAATCAGAATCTATAGGTCTCAAAGAAGATATGCGGCCTGAATGGAATCACTATAACCAATGTATATCTGTACTGTAGATAATGTAGAAAAGACAAAGATCATACCTAAAATATTTCCTCGAGCCCTAGGTTGTATTCCTCGTCCAAATACAGTTATCCCCTCCCCTATCCTCCAACTCCTTGATCTCTAGATAGACCTTATGGGGGTGGTGGTAGTAGCATGTTGAAACATCGAACACCTCCTTCTACTTTCCAATATCTTCTTCCATGTCTGCAACCATCCAGATCTTCCATCTCCTATTTTTGTCTTTTCCTCGGTTGTCCATCCAAAGTCTCCCTTTCAATAGTATAGCTAGATGGAAAATCTCACGTGAGATGTCTCTTTTGATAACAATAGTAGAATCATATCTCTCTAGGATGACTAGATGCACCCTGTGAGGCCTGAACTACAAATCCTCTTTCCTAAGAATTCCTCTTGAAACATCTCCCACATCAAGGTTTATAGGACTGACATCAGTTCCTTATTTACAAGTTATCTACTCTTACCCATACACTATGAAGTATTACAAACTATATCTTCTCATTGAAGAAGATTTCAACCACCAAATCTTACTCAAGAACCTAAACATAAGTAGGAATTCATAGAGGTATAATGATGGCTCGAATTTCTCTATAGAGACCTCACTAGAAATTTCAAGCCCAAATGTACTGATATCTAACAATATCATTCATGTACCTAAAACTTTTTGTGAACCTTGGAAAATAATTCTCCACTATCATGTTACCCTACTCACACTGGAGAAGCTCTTTTATAAACATATCTCTCAATGCAACTAGTGACAAATCCTCTCTAAAGTGGTGTTATAACATTGTCAACAAAAGTGTCACCTCGTTGTGATTTTGGATACTGTGTGGGTAATATTTTTGTATATGGGAACACTGGTTTTTAATTCCATTCATTTTAATAAGATACTATTTTGGGTGTGGTATCCCACATCGTAGAATAAAATGAAGTAATTTATGTTACAGTGACGGTTGTTTTGAAAATGGATTTGGTTTGGTCACATAGTTAATCAGGACGTCATATAAGGTAAAAAACTAGTTTTAGTTGAGGGGAGCAACATTAATGTGCTTTGGAACAAGTTAATATTGCACTAAGGAGTGGTATAAGGGAAGACGTATGGTGGGGATAAATCCTTCTTCCATCAAATTGTGAGACCCTAGTCATGGATGGTATATTAGTGAATTTAATGGATGTTGATTTTAAAAGATGGAATGGTTTGGGAATGGTTCTTCATATTTCTTCTCATGTATGATAGGGGTCGCCACCATCTGATCATCACTTATGGGGATAGAAATAGTGTATGTAATGCCCATGAATATAGTAACCCTAATTTGGTGTCTCACTTTATTACATTGTTATATTAAATAAGGAATCCCACCCTGAAGGAATATATAATTTATTAATCTTGGTAAACTATGTAAGTACATGATTCCCTTATTACATTCGAATATGAAATTACAACATATTTTTTTGAATATATTTATTCCTTCTTGAATATCCCAATATATCATTCATAATACACTTCCAAGTTTCCTGGGAATGAATAAGAAAATAAGCATGACCTTAGATTCTCAGTAAGAGTTACATAAAGTAGAAGCTATCATGGATAAATAAGGAATAATCAATATGGCATGGTAAATACTTGAACACACATTCCATTTAAATAACTTGAATATCCTAAATAGATTATGAGTAATCAATATGGAATTGTAAAAAACTGAACAAAAATACTATTTAAATAACATGACTATCATCAATATATAAGTCATAATCAGTATGGAAAGGTAAATAAATGAACTAACATTACATTTAAATAACTTGAATATGATGAATATATAAGGTATAATAAACATGGAATGATAAATAAATGAAAACAAATTCCATTTAATCAATAATAGAGAAAGAAATTCATCCACAGATAAAATCATTAACAAATTCTCATAGATAATAATAAGTTAGTTATTAATGATGGAAATTATAAATTATTAAATTTCATGATCTTCGGTATCATGATACCTCTACCTTTAAAACTTTTGTTTAAAACTACATGTAGAAATCAATTTAATTCTAGATTACTGATTCAACTCATGAGACTACCAATTCATCAAGGGGTTATGTAATTACATGACCCACCCTTTACTACATATCCAAATAATTCCTCATATAAAAAATATTCTATTTAATTCATTAATAATGTACCTTATCATCCAATATCTCTATTGAGTAAAGAACACATATTTTTCAATATTTCCCCAATCAATAAAATAATAGTCACTGTCAAATACCTTATATAGAAATGATCTACAATTTATGTAATAAAAATATCCAAGGAATATAATGTGGATATTTATAGTATTTTTAATGTCCCATGATCATAGGAAAGTGAATATTTCAATGTAATGTTAGTGACTATAGTAATGAATAATGAAACTGAATTCCCATACATTCCCTGGTAAAAAAGATCAAAAACCATCTATATAAATAATAATGACGGTATCAATATAATATAACCCTAGTGGAGTATAAGTAAAATAATTTGTTTTTGTTATTGATAAATAAAAATTACATATAAGGATATTTATAATCAATTATGAGGAAAATATCCTTTTAACATTTAAAATATATTTTTTAAAATATAAAAGCAAAAATAATAATTTGAAAATACATTTCTTTGAAGATAAATTTGAAGCCTATAAGGGTGTATTTAAATCAATGATTGGTTATGATGATAGAAAATTATGTACATGATGTAAAATTTAAAATAAATATTGTGTTCACTGTTTTTTAAAAGCCCAATAAGGCTTGATTAGAAACTATATGAAGATTCCATTCATTTAAAAAAAATTAAAACATGTGTAAAAAAGTATTCAATAAATTATTTGGATAGTTTTTTAAAACATTTTAAGAAAACATGGCTTTGAAAGAAAAATGATTTTTGACCAAAGATAGAAATAAATATTGATTTTATTTAAAACATTTTCTCCATCATTTTATGTACCAATGTAACAACACCTAATTTTATGATTTATTTTCAGATAAATTAAATGTCCTTATTATATTGCACAATATTCAACCCCTAGTTAAACTTAAACTACAAACATCATAACCATAGTTTTTGTTACACACAACATTGAGTTTTAACAAAACTTATATATATAACTAATACAACAATTTAAATGTGACCATTATAACATAGGTATTAAAAATATTTATATGAATATTAATTACTACTTTCTAAATATAAATTACAATTTTTTTAAATAAGGATAAAATCTTGGTAAAAAATAATGTTTTTTGGTAAAGTATTTATAGGTTTCAAAAATACTATTTTCATAAATATATATTTTTTTATTAATTTTTTTTGAAAACTAATAATTTTTTTTCAAACATTTAATTTTTTTTAAAATAATTTTTTTTGAATTTATTATGTAAAAATTACAGTTGTGTTATTTTTTGGGATTTTTTTTTGAAAAGTTTCATTTTTTGATAAATAGTTTGAAATAATGAAATATAATTGGAAACTACATTTTCATTTAATTTATTTGAAAATTTTAATTATATTGTAAATTTTTTTCAAAGTATTATATATTCAATTATACATCTATAAAACCAATTTAGGTTATTGGATTCAATTTTATATTGAAAATTTATATTCAAACATTGTATGATTCATTTTATTTTGTCTTTAAAACATCAATTTCTCATTATAACTAATAATTTACAATAAGGTAAACATAATGTTTGACCAAAATGACTATTAAAAATAGTAAATCTTAATTTCCATGGTTAAGGTAAAAAATAATTTTTTTCAGCGGTAAAACTAATACCATAAGGGTATAAATGACCTATAAACGTATCCAACACCCATTTTTGGACACATATTGACAATATCTTTTCTAATATTAAGAACGGACCATTTTGGATACTTCTAGCATAACACAAATGTTGGTATGATTGAATATTTCCAAAAAAGTACAATTGTGGCACTCACCCCACAAAGAAAAATGCACCCCCACACTTCTATTTTTCACACCTTCATACCCTTTTGGATCTGGAAGGACATTCAAAAATCACTTCCCCACTTCCCTTGTCTCATATTATATTCTTTATTTTGGTCATTAATCAATCCTATGAAGTATTTTTATGAAAACCTAAGGGGGGATACCTGAAGAAGAGGTAACCTTTATCAACGAGCACTTCTGTTTTATTTCATCCACCACCACCTTGAAATTTTATTATAACTTGTATATATAATATCCTTAGTATACCTTATTTAATTATATGTTTTTGTGGTAACTTCATGACGTAAAACCCTCTCCACTTTCGTCAAATGTGTTATGAAATCATCATTTTTGTTTACTGAGGACCAACGTCCCGCGAAGAGATGTCATTTATTTTTGTATTACCACATATCCAGGTTGGTAATAATGATGGATTTATTATAAATATATATGATATTTATTATGTTATTATGATTATGTAATTATTATATTCCACTTAACATTACAGTCTCCATTTTGTGATATTATGATAACATCGCTCGTGTGTAGAATAGATGACTGCATCCGGAAACGATGTGATTCGTTCATGATTTACATGGAAGGTATTGAGGATGAGATTAATAAATATATGTGATGTATATTACATATTAATTATTATGTAATTATAATATATATTTTTTTATTTTTCTTTATTTCATTCAGATTAGAATATGGAAAAGGATGATCATGCATATAGAGGACCTACCGTCTCCATAAACAATATATTCCATTTCCTATCACAAAATTTTATGGATTACTATAAATATATATATATTGAATTTATATGATATATAGATAATTTTTTACATTAAAAATATTATTAAAACATGATTTATTTAAGAGTAACACAAATAAAAAGTTATATGTTACTTAAAAAACAATGCAGTTATTGCCTGAAACATGACTTTAATAAGGCATTGTTAATGAAAATTTAATAAAATGGAATAGGTAAATCATATATCCAGTGAAATATATGAATATATTTATGTAATAGATGTATGATAAACTTATATTTATTTTATAATGGGTTTTAATGACTATTATGTAATTCAAGACTTAAGGTAATGTATTTTTGTCTCAATTTTCATACATTGACATGTATGTTATGTTATGTGACTATATTCTTTCACATACTGTATATAATTCCCCATTGAAATAATATACCTTAAATTTATTCATCCTAAAGATATTCTATGTATCATTTTATGTTATTACTTTATGTTTATTATGAATCAATAGTACAGAAGTAGTAATTATTTTATGTCAAAATCCCATCATTTATCAGGATTGTTTGTGATTAAGTTTCCTATGATCAAATATCTTGATCTACCTGATAATAATTATTATTAATTTTTTTATAATATTATTATTAATGATATCTTCATGTAATAGTACCATTTTTACAATACTTTTTACTTAAAATAATTATGAAAATGTTTTTAATTAAACATGACTTTATTTTTCTCTTACGTTAAAAATCTATTTTTTTTCCAAAACCATGTTTCCTAAAACAATTCCAAAATGGTTTAATACACTCTTATAATTTCTAAAATACATTTTTTTGAATGTATAATTTTCAAAATAAGGTTTTTATATGAATCCCTATATCATTTTCTAAACAATTACCATTTTTATTTCACTAAAAATGGAGATGTAATCCCCATTTTAACATGTAAATCATGAACTGAATTTTCCAACATCATGAAAAATCATTAATTCAAATTTTAATTTAAATGTATTTAATTTTATATTCTATGAAAAAAATTTCAAATTGATATATTTTTTTAAAAAAAGTTTTTTGTTACATGATTTGATATTTTCCTCAACAAATGTTTTAAATGATATTCCAAAATTATTTTCCATATAAGATTACATATATTGGTGTTTATTATTCCTTAATGGGGGTATGATAAAAGGATACCACGTATATTCTTTATATAAATGCTTTAGGTTTTTATGGTATAAATTTTATAAAACCCCTTTATATTCCATAGGATATACAATGTGGAAATTATTATGAATCCCAATTTTTCACAAATTATTATATGATGAAATGATTATGAAACATCTCACTTTTCTATAGGTTATGATATGATGAATTGTTTTTTACATTAATTACATTTTATGGGTTATGATTTTATGAATGTTTATTATCTTTTTTAATATATAAATATATTTTTAATCATATTTTGGGTTGGACCAATATATCATTCTAATGCATTGGGTAATGTTTTATATATCATGAGATAAGCATGACTGAAATGGGGAGTGAACCTGATTTAGTAAGATATGAATAGAATAGGGAGTGAACCTAGTTTAATAAGGAAATTATTCTATTATGACTGTCTTAGGAGTAATCCTTTACTACTAATATGGTTTCATGACTGAACCAATTCCAATATGATATCCTTGACAATGACCATTGACTAATATAAAAATGTTTTCAATTCATATTTATATGCAACAAATTCCATTTGTGGTGATAATGTTATGCTCTCCTGGATCATTTTTTTGATTACCTTGTGATCCATGTCTTATTAAAAAATCACTCTATTACTCGATATTATGATATTTGATATGATGTCCTTATTTTTCAAATGTTATTCTTATGTTCTCATACCCTTATTCTCATGTTATAATTAAAAATCACCATTTTTTACCCTTAGTGAGCATCTGAGCTCACCCTTTCTTATGATTTTTCCCTAGGTTATGAAGAAATTTATTATTTATGATATTTCTATGAAAGATTCTAGATATTAAGAATGTAGTGGGATATGACATAACTTAGTTATGGACCATTGTTTATGTTTCCATGTTTTCAAAGTTACAAAGCTATTATGGTCCTCAGGTGTATTTTTGTGTAATGTAAATTAATATTCATAAAAAATGAAGTAATATCTACATAAGAACGTCTTGGGTCACTATATTTGGTATCATATGATAGGTTTATATACAATTTTAATACTAATATAAGAAAATATTAATGATATCCCTACGGACATGTCTAAGGATAAGTCTAAGGATGGGACAAAGTGAATGAAAATTTAGTGGGATTTTGGTAAAAGATAGAGAGAGTGGTTTCCAAGGAATTACATTCACATATAAACACTACAAGTGTACATGTATCTAGAATATAGGTAACTAGGTGTAATAACATTGAATAGGGTTCATTGATATGGACTCGATCATCACCTCAGTCATGAAAATGGGCCTTTCTATACACCTTATTTGATACCCCTGGGGGATATGATTTGAAAATTCACAAACTATTTATGAACTATCATAAATGATTTAAATATAATATTTCTTTGAATGAACTAGTATAAACCCAAGGTTTCATAGATTAAAAATAATGTCTTTTTATTTATACATCATATATGTGGTTTATATGATTATGCGGTTCCCACTATGATTATTCTTTCTTAATCTATGTTTTTTGTTTTATTCAATAGCAGGAACTATAATGAATCATGATAATTCTGAGTGCAATGGATAATGAAATGATTTTTCTCATGACAATACAAACATCATTGGAGATGAAATAAGAAATATCATTTTTATTCTCACACAATTTTCTAAATCTATGGATCATTCTAGACTACAAAATAAACAATGGAGGGAAATAAATTTTATTGAGTCCTCTATGAGGAAATTTCCACCTTTATTCAGTGGGTTCTTTGATCTAGTAGTTACTGAAAATTGATTAGTACTACTAAAATTATATTTTATATTATCTAGTGTTTATATCAGGAAAATTCAAATTGGATATCTAATATTTGGAAGGTGAAACAAATAAATGGTGTACTATTTTCAAGAATACCTGGAAAAAAGATGAAATTGAATCCATTGAGTGGTGTGAGTTCAAGAAATTATATTTCAATAAGTAATTCCCTCATAATATCTATAAAAATATAAATAATAACTTCTCTGAGATAAATAAAAAGGATTGTGAATAAATTGGTACCTATGAGGAAGATTCTGTAAGACTTTCAAGGTATGCTTCATGTGATATGATCTGCACTAAAAGAAAAGTTAATCTATTATTCAGTAGCTTAAAAATAATTCGTTAAAGGGAATTTCAAATAACATACTTAAGTAGCTTGAAATTTAATTTTTTATGTTTTATCAAGGTGGGAATAGAGGTTGGATTTACGTAACAATATCATGGTTTTGATAAGAAAAGTATGATGTATTTTAATGAAAAATCTAAAAACCATGGAGAGTAGATGATGATATTTCTTTTATGCCCAATGTGTTAGATGAATCATTGAGGAAATTTTCATAAGGGGAATACCAAATACTTTAGGAGTGGAAGGGAATGTAGTTAGGTAATTAATTTCCAAAGTTGTGTCAAGAGGTTATTTAATGATGAAAATAGATAAAAGGTTTCATAGAATGCACCACTCACACTCTTGCATTTCAAATGAAAAATGTACGAGAACTATGTTAACTAGTTCCCAAATATGAAGCTTAATGTTGATGATCAATGTGAGAAACATATTAATCTAATGGATCATTAGAAATATCATGTGATAACTATTTATGAAGATGACTGTGACAAGGAAATGGTGAAAGGTACACTCAGCATCCACTCTAGAATAGTTAATGTCTTATTGGTATTTAGAACTACCCATTCCTTTATATTTTATGAAGTTTTAAAGGGTATCACAATTCCACTAAAACAAATATATTAATAATTATAGTGATAAACCTTTATAATATGATGATTTAATCTCATGTATATGATTATTCTCCTATTTATGTTGGTGGGAATGTGCTTCCTGTACATATTTTCATTCTTACTTCTGTTTAATTTGATTTCATACATGGAATGTATTCTCTTTATCTTCATAAATCCTACATCAATTTTAGAGTAAGGGAAGTAATTTTTGATATTACAAACCTACCTATTATGTTCTATCAATGTGATGATAATTATGATATTTTAATGGATATCACATCATTGTACAATTATCTATTCACATTCAAATGGGGTGTTTATGTTAGATGGTAGGATATAAACATGACATCAATGATGTGCCCATAATACAAGAATTTAATAATGTATTTTTATAAGATTTTTCTATCCATCCTAAAAAATATGATATTGAGTTCCCAATATAACTCATACATGGGACCACACCAATTTCAATGACATGATATAGAATTTCCATGATTCAGTTGCATCAATTGAAGGAACACCTCCTAGAAACCTTGATAAAGGAATAATTCAGAGAAGTGTGTCACCATGGGGTGAATCTATTATTTTTTAGAACAAAAAAATATGGATCACTATGACTCTACGTTGATTATCTAGATATTTACAATATCACAATTGATAACATGTATTCTATTCCTAGAATTGATTACTTTTATTATCAACTTTGTGGAGTTCAATACATTTCCATGATTTACCTTCATTTAGTATATCATCAATTGATGGTCAAGAAGGAGAATATACCAAGTTAAACATTTGATATAGGGTATGGACACCGTGAATATATAGTTATTCTCTTTGGTGTTACATGTTCACTCAATATCATTATGGATTTAGTGAGTTTAGTCTTTAGAGATTACAATGATTTGTTGTGGATAGTATTTATAAATGATATTCTTATCTATTAAAAGGGAACAGAAGAACATGGAGGCCAATTGATATTTTTACTAAAGACAAAATGTAATGATAAACTATATAAAAAATTTATAAAATATGAATTTTTACTAAAACATGATTCATTTTCGGGTCAAATAATCTCAAGAGAGGGTATGTTAGTAGATCCATCAAAGGCAGATAGTACTGATTGTCGGTCCAAACCATCAACTCTGACTGAGATATATTGTTTTTTTTGTTTTTGGATAAATTATCGATGGGTTTTGAAGAATAATTCAAAGTTCTATAATCATATTACCATGATAACTCGGATGGGATCCAAGTTCCTCTGGATGGATGAATGAGAGGAACATTTAAGGGAACTGAAGAGAATATTATTTAATGAACCTATTATTATATTACCATGTAATGAATAAGGTATTTATAATATAAAGTGATGAATCCAAGAATATATTGTTATGTGTTTCTATTAATAATAACATGGTTATAGATCATGCCTCATGATAACTGGAGGTTCATGAGCCAAGTTATCCAACCAATGATTTGAAGTTATATACAGTAATTTTTGAATTAATGATATAGTGGCGTTATCTTTTTTGGAGAAAAGTTTGTTATATACATTGGTCCCAAATATTTTAAAATATATTCACATAGAAAGATAATAATGTGTTCCAAATAAGATGGTTAGAGCTGATTAATTATTATGACTTCTTAATACATTGTCACCATATGAATTATAACAAGGTGGTCGATGTTTTGAGTCGAAAGGATCATTTTTGATTATCTATGATGAGGATTAAAAAAGTGTTATTATTTTTTGAATTGAAAATTATGGATCTTGAAATCCTAAAGGTATGGGAAATTCATTTTAAATCTTAATGAAATGTTTAACCATCTATCCATGTGAAGATTAACGAGGCTCCAAAGGTAGATGTAAAGCTGTAAAATAAGGTTTGAAATATTCCTGAGTTTAACATTGATCATGATGGAATGATAAAGTTCAGGAACCGTGTATGCCTTCCACCCATACCCAACATGAATAAAGGGTTATTATAAGAATACAACAGTTCCTCAATCTCTATTGATCATGGATGTATGAAAACATATATAGATTTTAAGGAATAATTCTAGTGGGATGACATGAAGAGATATATCATAGAGATCTTATCTTGGTGCTTGGTATGTTAGCAAGTTAAAGATGAAAAAAAATTCTATGTTGATGTTCCATTTGATACCTATACTATAATAGAAATGGGAAAGCGTAACACTATTTTTTTTCAAATGAATCCCACAAATTTATAAATGAAATAATTCTATATGGGTTATATTTAATAGACATACTAGGTGATAAAACTTCATCGCTATCAGAGTAGACATATCTCTGTATCGTATTTCTGGTATATACATTTAAGAAGTGATACGATTTCTTAGAGTACCACATTCCATTATGTCTGTTTAGGATAAGAGTTTCAGTTCAATGTTTATGTTGGTGAAGTCTTTGGTAAGCTCATGAAATCAAGATGAGTTTCATCACTGAGTATAATCCTCAAACCAATGGTATAACAACAAGAACAATTAAAACCCTAGAGTAAATATTGAGATATTTCTCATTGTATTTCTAATGTGGTTAGGAGAAACACCTTCCCCTAACTATGTTTTATTACAATAATAACTTTCAAAAAATAATTAAAATGGATCCTTATAAATCCCTATATAGAAATAAATGTATACCACTAATGTGATGGAATGAAGTTAGAGAAATAAAGACATTGGGGAATGATATAAATGAATAAATGGAAGATATGTTAAAATAAATTCATTACAAAACCAAGGCATCTCATAGTAGATTGAAATTTTATGATGATAATCACTAACATGATCAAGAATTTCATGTTTTTGTTAAATTAGTTCTTAGTATTTCTCCATGCTTGAAGGTTATGAGATTAAAGAAGAGGTGGAAACTAATCCCTATGTATATTGATACCTTTTAAATAATTGACAGTATCAAGACCATATATTATGGATTGGTTCTTCAATAGAATATCTCTCAATTCCATTATGTCCCATTTATATCACATGATGAAGTAAATACTTTACCCTTCACCTATAATGAAGTCAGTGGTCATACCACTTAAGAAAGATTGTTCTTTTGAGGAAAACCTGGTGGTGATTCTGGATTATACCAATAAAGTTATATAAAATAATAACACCCAAGTAGTAATAATTATTTTATGAAACCTATATATTAAGGAAGCTACATGTGAACTTGAGGATTTGATGATGCAGAAGTGTCCTCATTTGATTGTATCAGAGTAAGAAATTTTGAAGGTGAAATTCATTTTTTCGGGGGCTGGGTATAATGTAACACCCTAAGTCTTAATAAATGTTTTCGAATAAATTATATTTCTTTTATATCATTCACTATATGAAATATCGAGTTAAAATTTTTCTATACATAACACTTGTGTATTTTTCATTATGCGCAATACTGAGTTTTAATAAAACAAATATTTATTATTAATGTAGTTATTTAATCACACCCATTGTAACATGGCCATGAAGCAAAGTGATATTAATAGGAATAAAATATTTATAAATATTATGTATAATGTTTTTTATAAATAAAACATATTGATAAAAAATACATAATTTTCATAATATCCTTATATGTTTCAAAGAAAATATTTTCTCAAACAAATTATTTAATGTTTATTTGTGAATAATAATGAAATTAAACATTGACACTTTTAAAAAACTAATTTAAATAAAATTATAAAATAATATTAATTTATAATGTTTAAAATTTCTTTGGGTGATGTTTTTAGAATTTTCTGATTTTTTTTATATTTTCATGAATAGTAAAAAATAATGAAATTTAATTCCAAACCACCTTTTAGTTTAATTTATTCATAAATTTAAATTGTTTTGTAAATTTTTTTTAAGTGTAACTATTCAATTATAAATATATTAATCAAATATAGGTAAATGGAATAAATTTCATTTTGAAATTGGATATAAAAACATTGTAATATTTTGATCATTTTCACTTAAGAAACCCATTTTCTTTTTGTATATATAGGATAAATTTTAAATTAAAATTTTCCAATTCCGAGGATGGAATTTGTAAAAATGGATTCTATATTTTGAATCATCATTATTAATAATTTATAATAAGTTTGAATAATTTTTTGACCTAAATTAATGGTAAAGACTGTAAAAATTATTTACCAATGTTAAGGTAAAAACTGAATTGGGGGGGGGGGTGGGTTAAACTAAGATGAGAAGGCTCCAAAATTACCTATAATGTTTTTCCAAAACCATTTTTATTGTACTAATTTTACCATATATCTTCTAGGTTCAACATTTACCATTTTTTTTTGGCATTTTTAGAGACAAAATGCAGGTTATTTTTAAATATTTTAAAACAATTAGAAGTGTTTCACTCACCCCACTTATGAAAGGCCACCACTATCCTCTATTTTTAACACCTTCACATTATTTTGGATCACCAAATACCTACTCAAATAACTTTATAACATCCCTCCTCTCATCTGAGAAGAATTATTTTGGACATAAATAAATATTTGGATGTCTTTTAGAGCAATCCTAAGGGGTGTACTTGAAGAAGAGGTAATGTTCATCAATTAGAATTTTTATTTTATTTATTCCTATACCTACATAAATTATTATTATACCAGGATGATATAACTAACTTATTATATACCATATATTTTTTTAATTTCATTATTTAAAACTATATACTCTTCTATCAAATGGGCAATAAAATCATCATTCGTTTGTATAACACACTACCACCTCACAAACTGATGTTATTTACTTTTATATTAACACCCTTAAATTCTGGTAACAATGCTGGATTTATTTTTTATATTTTATACTTATTATTCTATTATTATTTTTTATTATTATATCGCACATAAAATCATACTCTCTATTTTTTTGGAATATGATAACATCGCTCATGTGTACGGTGGAATACCACCACATGAAGTGACATGATTCATTTATACATAACATTAAAGGTATTGAATATGGGTTTAATAAACATCTGTGATATATAGTAAAAAATATTATTCTATAATGATAATATATAAATAATTTAATTTTATTTATTTCAATCTCGACTGAAAATGTAAACAACATTAATGCGTACATATAACCTACAATCTCCATGAATAGTGTATTTCGTTTCCTATAACCAAATTTCATAGATTAATTTAAATAATCATACAATAAATAAATATGATTTTAATATCATGGTTTAAAATACGGATATTATGAAACTATTATCAATGTAAGAAGACCAAAAATAACAAGTCAAAACTTACATTAAAAAGCAGTTATTGCCCGAAATGTTAATTTAACAAGGAATTGTTAATAAATAGGTAATAAAAAGTAATAAGTAAATAATATATGGTATTATATATAAGAATAATTTCATATAATAGATTTACAATAAATATATTTTTAATATACATTAGGTTTTAATAAGTATGATAGATGTCAAGAATTATGGTAAGTGTTTTTTCTCTGAATTTTCCTTTTTTGAGACAGACGTAATGTTATGCACCTATATTCAATCATGTGAGGTATATACATCAACATTGAAATGTAATATAATGATTATATTTAGCCTCATGATATTCTTTGTTTTATATTTTTTTATTCCTTCTTGGGGCTTATGATTCATTATTATTAATGTGATAACAATTTTATGCTATTATCTCATCATTTGTCATGATTGTTTATGATTAAGTATATAATTATTAAATATCATCATATACCTCTCAATAATTCTCATTATGTATCTTATCCTTTGGTAATAAATGATATATTGATGTAGTTGTAGCATTTTCCCACTCTATGGAAATTAAAATAATTAAGAAGAATTTTGTTAGGAAAATATGTTGTTATTTCTCTTTTCATTCTGAAATTTGATTTCTTCTAAAACCATATTTTTTTGAAAAAAATATCAATTTTTATTGATATTTTATTGTTTTAAAATAATTTTTACCCACAATTTAAATTTTTCAATTTTTTTGAATGTAATTCTCATATCGTTTTCCAAACAAAGTCCATTAATAAATTACCAAAACTTTTAATGAAATATTCATTTTAAGGTTTATAACATGAACCTAATTTTACAACTTTGTGAAAAATATTTCATTCAATGGTTCCTTTATAATTCTTCACGGTTATTTTCAAAGAAAAATAATTTAAAAATATTTTTTGTTTTTTAAAAGTTTTTTTCAATGAAGAAAGGATATCTTTACAGAGAGATGTTTTAAATGATATTTCATAAAAAATATCTCTAATATGACATACCTTGGTGTTACATAATACATAATGGGGATATTATCCAAGGATAACATTGATATAATTTCACTTAATGGTTTATGTTATGATGGAATTATATTTCTGAAACTAGTTTTTCGTCTATGGGTTATACCATGAGGAAATACCTAGGAAACCTATTTCTTTTCACGGGTTATTATATGATGAAATGACTATGTATACTATCTCTTTTACCTAGGTTATGATATGATGAAATGTTTATGATATCCATTTCATTTCCTGGGTTATGATATGATGAATGATTATGATCACATGGAACACATAAATATAGTTTTTATTATGTGTTGGATGAGACATATATCTCCCTAAAATGCATTGTGTAAAGGCATATATCACAGGAGATAAAGAAGATGGTTATGTGGAGATAACATGTTTGAGCAAGATAAGGATTGAATGTGGGAGTTAACTATATTCAATAAGGGACTTTTTCCGATATGATGGTATAGGGAGTGAACCATGACTACTATGATGGATTTGAGATTAGACTCATTACCTTATGATAGGCTTGGTAGTGTTCCTTGAATAATAAGGAAGCAATTTATATGATTATGTGTATGCCACAAATTCCATTCCTTTTTTCCATTATTATGCGGTCCTGGATCATTTATATCGATTCCCTTATGATTCATGTCTTACGAACTTGCAATATTTAAGCCTTGACTCGAGATCATGACACTTGATATATATGGTATGGTTTTAAAATGTTATTTTCAAATTCGCATACATTTATTATCATTTTATTCTTATATATCACCATTTTCTATCCTTACTGATGAACTAAGCTCACCCATTCTTAAGTTTCCTTTCTCTATGTTATAAACAAATTTATTTTATATGATATGTCTATGAAGGATTCTAGTTATGAGGAACACAGTGGTAGATTATGTAGCTCAATTTTGTACCAATTTTAATGCTTCTATGTTTCCAAATAGACTAAAATATTATATTCTGTACACAGTTTTTTGTATAACTTAAATGAATATTCATAAAAAATGATGTAATATATTTGTATGGAAATCATATTTTTATAACCAATGAGTGTAAAAAGTGGTTCTGTTACATGAAAATATCACCAATAAAAAGTGTAGAAGATAATTAATTGGGTTAGTTATCCAATGATAAAATAATTTCCAATAATTTAAATTCATGCGTAAATATTACCGACTATAATGAGATTGTGAAATAAACCCTTAAAAATATCATAACGTTGACATGGGAATTAACCAAATAATCTATTATATGTATAAAATGTAAATCCATACAATCAAAATTGATTAAAATATAATCTTAGAATATTAAAGAAAATAATGAAGTAATATAACCTAATGAGGGGAAATTGATTCATGAAATTATTTACTACTTTGTAACCTTTAGTTATAATTATATTGGATGTAAATGATTCAAAATTAAAAATAAAATACCATGAATTATTAATGAATCGTGATATTACATGCCAAAGGTGATGTATATAATCCATATCAAAAAAATTAGGGGCATAAAAATCCAATATTCTTCAATGAAGAGAAATTGGTATAAATTCACTTACCACAAGTTTTATTATAGTTGAACATAATTTAAACTAATATATAGTGGTTTTAAAATTTTATTAACTTATATCAGAACCATATTAATATTTATAATATCATATATGATCCTTTTATAACATATTATCTCCTATTTTATAATAATCTTTCATTATTACTATTTTTCGAGCCATAACATCCTTGTTATCCAATGCATGTATTAAAGTGAATGTTCATATTCATGAGTATTTTAGATGGTTACATCATCTAAAGATTTATATTAATGTTATAAATATAATTTTTTTACTTTCATACTTTTTTGAAATCATTATTGAAATTTGAAAATGGATAATGGATCTTATCGCTTCGCGAAGACGATAGGCCATATGTAAGTATGAGAGACCTTATCATTTGTTAATTGGTGAAAGTATAAGGAGTTTAATGATATATTAATTTTATTTAATCAATATAATGTAATATATATCAAATATATTCATTAAAATTATCCTTATTACATTCCATGTAAAGCATAAGTGAAAAATAAATCACATTGCTTCACGAGGTGGTAGTTCGCTGTACTCATGGTTGGCATTATAGTAATTTAAATGGAATGGAATATAAGAAACATATAAAATTTAAATAATTCTAAAAATATCATATATATATATATATATGTATGTATATATATATATATGTATATAGATATATATACGAGATAAATCCATTATTATATCCTTCATTGAATGGTGGTGATAGAAAACATTTCATCAGTTTGGGAGATGGGTGTTCACTGTACACATGATCAAATATTTCATTTCATATTGGATGGAATAAGAGATGGAAATATGTAATTAAATTAACATAACAAAATTTTAGTATATTTTAGATAATGAGATTATTATATAATCAGTGTTTATTAATATTTGTATGAGGTGGAATAAGAAATAAAAAAATCTTGTTCAAGAACGTTACCGCTTCTTCGAAAAACTTCTTTAAGTTTACACCAAAATATTTTCTAGGATGACCATATGATAAAAATTAGGGATATAAGATATTTTAGGGTATTAAAGAATTTATTTGGGTAGGTTTTCCAAAAATAAATTTCTTTAGAGGTGTGAATATGAGAGGAGAGGGGGTGACCTTTTATAAGTGGAGGAGAGGAAACATAAGGAGTTTTTGAACATTTTCAATTAAACCCATGTTTCTATCATTCCAAAAACCTCCAAAATCTTCCATTATAAACCCTTCTATTTCATAATGTCTCAAAATATCCATCCAATTGGTTTTGGACTGTTTTTTATGTCATTGCAACTTTTTTATTTTTAGTTTAACCATTACTAAATTAGTTTTTACCTTAATCACGATAGTCAATTTTTACTGATTTTACTTTTAATAATTGTGAGAAATTAAGTTGAAAATATTAAATAATATAAAATATTATTATTGAATATATTTATTCTTATTTGTAATTTTAATTCAAAAATATGGGAGAATCTAATGTAAAAGTATACCCATAGTTGCGATGAAATATCTAGGTTCCAAAGAGAAAATTCTCATATGTATAGAATGTTTTGATAATAAAATTCAATATGAAATTATTAAAAATGAACTAAATTAGTTAAATATTAATATAATTGAAATAAGTTTACCTAAAATCAATTTCAAATATAATTTTACCTTATAAATTATTTAAACTAAATGAAGATTTTTAATAAATATATGTATTTTTCATTATTCATAGAAAAATGAATAATTTCAGAAAAATTCAAAACATTATCCCTAAGATATATTTTATATACTTATTTGAAAATTTTGTTCATTTCAAAAAATCAATATCATAAAATTGGAAAATTTTGATTTTATATTATTCGTGCAAAGCGCGACTAAACCTTCTTCTAAAAAAATACATTGTTTCAATAAAAATTTATTTTTTACAAATTGTTATTATTTTATTCCTAATAAATAGATAACCAATGAATTTTATTTTACCCATGTATATCATAAAATTTTTATAATTTTTCTATTACAATCATATAATCTAGTTTAATGGTTAGGTTATAACAGTATACTATATTAGGGTAAATTTAGACTCATGTTAGGGTGTTCCACAATCTATCAAAGGGATTGAATTTATTTAAAAAGAAATATATAAATCAATTTTGGGGTGTTACATGATTTTCAGATATATATTTTTTGTGTAATATATTCTCTCAATCCTAATTTTCTTCTTTTAGAATTATGGGGTGTAACATTTTCCCCAACTTAAATAATTCTCATCCTCTTAATTTGATTTTCCACTTCCGAAATAAAGGGTTTGATATTTGAAATTTACTTTGTTGAAAACCTAAATAGTAAGAAGGGTGAATGAAAAATCCTCTTCCTAATAGATAAAATAATGTAAGAGTTAAAATATAATAACACATAACTAGGTTTAAAAGTAGGAAAACATTATAGGCAAGTGAATATATGGATGTGGAAAAAAGTGTAAATAATTATAGAGAATGATAGAGTTCATTGATCATAAAAAAGTGAATGATAAATGGAAATCTATGGACCTAAAAACCAAAAAGTTGTGAGAATTTAAAATATCAATTTATTTAAAGGATATGAATGTAATTGGATAACATTTTCACAGAAATATCCTTTTTATAAAATTGAAAAATTATTTTACTATCAAATAATATAAGGAAATATAATTACCTGATATGTTCATATTTCATACGCACCATTTCATCCTTATGTTATACTTAAATAAATTTTTAATTCATCATTTAATAGCTCAAATAAATATAAAAATATTAATTTTTCCATCCCAATGCACTAAAATTATCTTTTAAGATAACATTATATCCAAAACATATTGACAATTATTTCTATTTATCTCTATCGATTTTCCAAAACCAATATGATTAGAAAAAGTTATCTAATATTATACATTAATATGTAATCTTCAACAATACCAACATTGGTAAATCATTAATATTTATTTACAAATGTTTTTTTAGTAAAGAAATGATATATTAACCAAAACATCACATATGCTAGTGGTAGGTGAAACACCCTTGTCAACCATGTATTATGGGTTCAAACCCCATGACCTTGATGGTTGTTATGGTTTGTCACCCAACATGCATGTTTTCATTTTTTATTATCATATTAATATAATTACTATAAAATTAACAAAGTATAATAACATGAAATTACCTCAACATATAAGATATGATAAACCCTAAAGGTTACCAATATCATTAAAATTATACCAATAAAAAGTAAGGAAGTTATTCATTAAATAAATCATTTACATAAATATATAATAAAAAAATGGTTTTTATTTCCATAAATATCTCCCAAAATATCCATAATATTAAAAGAGTCCAATAACAGAAAACATAAAATGTTGTGTTTGAGACTTTGAACGTATGATTAATCTAAAACCCATAAACCCATTATTATATCCAAAACATATAAGATAATAAAGATATATATGCTTCTAAAATTTAAACAATTATTATATTTTTCATGATTTTTATTACCAAAATACCACAGGAAAAAATATTACTACTATATTATTATATAATCTTTAAAAATACTTCATCCATTTGATTTCAACATAGATCCTTCATTGGTGCAATATTTGACCTTTAAAATAGGTAATTGACTTGGATAATGCCCAAGTTCCTCACATTTAAGATAAAGAGCTATAAAGGGATCCATAGGATATAATTTATTTTCTTCTATTATACTCTTCATTTTTCCTCAGCAATTCATTGATTTATACCATTCATTTTCACAGATAAATTTTTTCCCAATCCATAGAGAGACTTTCATGGCTATCTCATTACATATTTTATACATGAAGGAAATGAAGCCTTATTACCGCTACGGTCTTCATCACCGGATCTATTAGAAAACAATATCCTTCCTTTATTTAGTGATTTTAAGAGTTGGTTAAGGTATAGGTTGTTAGTTATATTTTGGTATTAATGATTAGGAAAATAGAGATATATTTTACTCCAATCATCACCCCATATGGTTTCTCATAATTACCACATTACCTTTCAGGTTTAATGTTGACATGATTCCTTCTGATTGTATATTTTGAATAAAAACAAAAAGTATAGTGTGATTAAAAATAGTCATATTATGAAAGAATTATAATTATTAATAGGAATTATAGATCAATAAACCATATTTTCAATCTAATCCACATTAGGTTTAACCTAGTCCATTCATTATCATCAACTATTCAAATCCTATATGATGGTTTGTAAAGAAAATATGAATTATCCATAGAATGTTCCCTTTGGGTGTCAAACCAGGGGCATAGTAAGGCCCATTTTTACAAACTAGGTAATGGATGATTTTAGCTATACATGGTTTTTCAGCGTTTTTACAACTAGGTATATCTATGCCAGAACCATGTCCACTTGTAGTTTCTAGACTCGGATGTATTTTCACAAAACAAAAACCACATAATCTTTACCATAGTATAAATTTAGGATGTTCTTCTATAATCACCTTCAATGTATATAATAGGGTGAGGTTCCCTAATATGATTTTTCCTAAATATAGTTCCCAAGGATTCAACTAAACTTCCTTTGATACCAACTATAAAGACCCCAACTATAGTAACCTATATTTAGAGTCTTACTTTATTTTATTGGCATATTGTAAAATCAATAACATCCTAAAGGACCATATATTTTATGATTCTTGGTAAACCTGATGCATAAATTATTACGATATTACATTCAATAAACAAAAACGAAAATATTTTTTTAAATATAATTATTCCCCCTAGCATATTATTGAATATCATTCATATTACACTTCCAGAATTCCTAGGAATGGAATAAAAATAGGTGAGATCAGATTCACAGTAAGAGTTTTTCAAAGAGGAATCTATCTTGAATAGATAAGGAGTTACAAATATTTCATGTAAAATAACTGAACACACATTCCATTTAAATAACATGACTATAATGAATAGATAAGGATTAATTAATATTTCATGGTAAATAACCGATAATACGTGACATTTAAATAACATGACTATCATGAATATATAAGGCATAATCTATATGGAAAGGTAAATATTTAAAAACACATACCATTTAAATAACTTGACTATCATGACTAGGTATGTAATGATAAATATGTAAATGTAAATAAATGAAAACAATACCATATTAATCAATAACTAATAATGAAATAAATCCATAGATAATATCAATATGAATATCTCATGGATAATAATAACTGAATTTTTAATGAAGGAAATGCTTAATTATTTGATGTCATGATCTTAGGAATCATGATACCTATGTTATCCAAACATTCCATAAGATAGTTTAAAACTATATAGAAAAACCCATTTATTTCTAGCTTACTAATTTTCCTCGTGAGACTACTTATGCATCGGGGGATGTATAATACTGATACCCATCCATCACTACATGTCCAAAGAATTACTCTTATATCTAATAATTGATTTAATCCATGAATAATAATCCTTATCATCAAAGAACCATATTGCGTAAAATATATAGATTTATCAATATTTCCTCATTCAATAAAATGACATTTCAATGTAAAACACACTATGTATAAATGGTACATGATTTAAGAAATAAACATATGTAAGATAAAAAATATGGTTATTTGGGGTAACTTTAATGTCCAATGATCATATGAAAATGAATATTTTAAGATAAATTAAATGACTACAAATATGAATCATAAAATTGAATTTCAATACTTTACTTGATTGGAATGTTCATAAAATGTCTACATAAAGAACAAGGATGGTATAAATAAAACATATCTCAATTGGAGTATAAGTAAAACAAAGGGTTTTTTCATAGATTAATAGAAATACATAAAAAATAAATTTAAAACCAGTATTGGTAATAATATCCTTTTAATACTATTTTTAAATAAAATATAACATAATATATTGTAAATGATTTTTTTTAAATTATCCTTTGAAACATATAGAGGATACTTTAAAAAACAGAGTGTTCCTGATGGAATGAAATTTCATATATGATAAACATATTAAAACCAATATTCCTTGCACATTTTTGGTAAAAACCAAATGATCCTTATATGTAAAATGAATGGAATATTCCTTTAATAGTTTCAATAAAAATTCAAAATTGGGTAAAAATAATTTAATAAATAATTTCAAAAAAATTAAAAAACATTTTTAGAAACATTTTCAGAAATCATGTTTTGGGAAGACAAAAGGGTTTTCCAATGAAGAGAAAATATTGTTGTATTTTATTTTGAACATTTTATCAATCATTATAAGAACCTATTAGTGGTAAAATGGTACTATTACATGAAAAATTCATTAATAACCACTGGATAGTAAAATTAATTGGGTTTAGTATCCAATGATAAAATGATTTTTTTAATAAAATCCATTAATAAAAAATCCTAATTAAAATGATATTGTAAAAAAACCCTTACAAAGATCGTAACATTGATGTGAGAATTAACCAATGAATAGATATTGTATTTCAAATGTAAATCTATATAAAACAAGTGTAAATAAATTAGAATATATTAAATATTCCTCACACACATAATATTTGAATATTAAAGATATTAAAGAAGAAATATAACCCAATAAAAGGAAATTTAGTTATGAAATAAATTACCAATTGGTAACATTAGTGTCCAATCCCCATAGACAAAAATAATTCAAATTGAATTTTAAAATAAAAGGAATTATTTATAAATTATGATATTACATTTCAAAGCATAAATATATAGACCATATAAAATAAATTAATTTAATAACATTAAAATATTCCTAAATGAAGGTAAACTGAGATGACACTACTACAAAACTAGGTTTATCTAGTGCTATTTCTTTAACATGGCTTGAAAATAGTGTTGCTAAAAAGCCCCTTTAACAGTGCAATAAAAAGAGATATTAAAGGGGGACTTTAATAATGAATTTTTTAACACCGTTAAAGGGGGTATTTAACAATGGTAAAAATTGATGTTCAATGGTTCCCTTTTATCAATTCTAGTAAAAAAGTGATGATGGGGGGAGATTTATCAGCACTAGTAAAACGAGCTGATAAAGGGGGGCGTTAATCAATGCTTATAAAAATGAACTGATGGGGGGGGGGTTATCTGTTCTCTTCAAAAAGAGATAATAATGGGAATATTTAAATATAATATTCATTTAAAATAATATATTAATATATATATTGATATAAATATATATATATTGATCTAAATATATATATATATATATATATTTGAAATATGTTTTAGATAAGGCTAAATCTGTATTTAAAAATCATGAATATTTAGTGAAAATGGCTTATAAAATAAAGAAATGTTTTTAATTAATAATTTTGTAATTGTTATCATGTAATATTCATTTACTAACAACTTGAAGATAAAAAATTAAAAAATTAATAAAAGATCTAAAATAAGTTGAAAATGTAACTCGAACTTCAAACTACCATACCATTTGAACCATGTGTCTGTTGGTGCTCTAACACATGTCAAATCAAATTTGACGAAGATATCTAAGACCTAGAAACAAGTGGTGAAAGTGGTTTCATTTTTTGAGTCAAAAAAGGATAATTAGGGCTCAAAACCTACGTTTTTAGTCGAGGTACCATAATTCGTTAACATTCGATGGATTTTCAGCCTCATTTAAGGGGTTATTTTCCCCATTTTTAGTAGGGACTGAATTTACTCTCATGACATACATTCATATTGATATTATGGATTTGAACGTTTATTATTTTTCACCTTTTAATTTTATTTATAATCAAATAAATAATGATATATACATATTTTTTATATATTCACACACAAATATTTCTTTCTATAAATAGATATTTAAAAATATTTACATATAAAATATATTTCTAAACATATGTAACTTATCTTAATAAAAAATAATAAGTATTTTATTTGAAATAAAAATATATGAATAATTATATTCCTATATAATTAATGTATATATATAATGTACATATATATATTTATATTTGTGTGTTTGTTACAAATAGATATATATTTTTCTATATATTCTAATATGTGTATATGAATATGAATATTTAAAATATTTAAACAAATATAAATATTTATAAATATATTTATAGACTAACACATAGATAGATACATAAATACATATATACATATATATATATATGTGTGTGTGTGTGTATTTATAAACACACACATACTCAAAATAAAACATATTATATATATATATATATATAAAATTAAATATATATAAATAAATTTATAAATATATATATATATATATATATAAACATATATATAAATATATTTTTAAAAAATATATAAATATATATAAATATATAGACGTATCATAAAATCAAAAACAAAAAATATAGGTAGATGTAAAAGGCACTTCGTATTGGCAGAAGGCCTCTGGTTTGAAACTCACTAGAGGTAGGGGCGCACGTGAGAGGGTGAAACTATATAAATTTCTGATAGGGGGTATTTATAAGGGTGAATATCCCATAAGTTTGAGGGATCACTGATAAAAAGTTGGTGGGAAAATATTTTATCCCCTTTATCAGTGGGGACATTAACAGCGCTAAAAAGACACTAATAAAGGCCCCCTTTATGAGCACTTTTTGGAACTGTTAAAGGGAGGGTTTATTTGTTATTTTTTATGAGTGTTATTAACAATGAACCTTTAACATTTTATGCATTATTATTACTTCTATAGTGTTAATATAAGTCCTTTTACAAGAACAGTTAAAGACCTATATTACATTACTGTGAAGTCCTTAACCTCCCACATACTTTTAGTTGAATGGAATTTAACCACCTATATATTGATTTTAAATGTGTAATGAAATTATCATAGAATTATATTAATATTAACAATATAATATATTAAATTTTTATAACATATTATATCTTTTTTGTGAAAAATCATTCATTATTACTATTGTTTTGAGCGACAACTGCCTTGTCTTCTCTTGCATTGTTTTAACATGAAAGTTTCAATTATTGATAATATTATATTTTTACATCATATAAATAATTATAATAATGTTATATATATCATTTTTTTAATTATAAAATTTATTAGAGTCCCTATTAAAATTTTATACTGGATAATTGATCACGTCGCTTTATAGAGACAGTTGGCCATACTTACGCACAAAAAATGTTTTCATTTTATTAAAAAGGAATGTTTAAGAAATTTAGTTATATGTTAGTTTTGAATAATAAATTTAATTTCATATATATCAAATATAATAATTATATTTATTCTTATGAATTTCTATGTAATTTTTTAATAAAAAATGAATCACATCACATTGCAAGGCGGTAGTTTTTCGCACACTCGGGTGACATTATTGTAATTCAAAAAACATAGAATGTAAGATGGTATATGGGATATTAATTTTATATAATTATAATAATATCATATATATCATATATATATATATAAGTTAAATCCTTCTTTATATCTGGCCAATATGTATGTTTATGTTAAATATGTTACATCGGTTCGTAAGGTGGTAGTCCACCGCACACACGTTGAACAGTTTCATTCCCCATTTGATAGAATTGAAGATGGATATAGGTCAATCCATTAATATAATAACATATTAGTATATAAAAAACTCTGAATTATTTATATAATTAAAATTTAATAATATTTTAATTTAGTATAATAAGTAATAAAATAAAAACTCTTTTTTAAGAACGTTACCACTTCTTCAGACAACTTCTTTAGGATTGCGCAAAAAGATTTCCTAGTATGAATATACGAGGAAACAAAGGGAGGTATTCTGTTGGTAGGGGAGTAAGTAAGTTATTTTTAGGTAATATATGAACAGAATAACATTGTAAGTGTGAAGTTGGGAGAATATTTGTGACCTTTTATAAGAGGGGGAGAGGGAACACATGGTATTTTTGAAAGGATTTAATTACACCCATGTTTTTAACATGAAAAAGCCTCCAAAATGGGCCATTGTAGAATCATATAGGTGATAAAATTTCAATACGGTAATCTAAAGTGTTTTGGAAATGTTTTTTGGTCATTTTAACTTTTATGTTTTTATTTTAACCCCCAGTAAATCATTTTTTTCTTAACTGCTGTAATTATATTTTACAGATTTTACTATTCATAATTTTCAAATATTATGTTTACCTTATTATATAATATAAAATATTATCATTCAAAATATTTAATACATTTTTCAAAATTCAATTCATAGAATTTTTTGAATCCAAATTAAAATATTTTCCACAAACTCGATGAAAAATGAGGTCTCAATTACAAATTTCACATTAGTATATATGATTTAAATATAGAATTTAAATATAAAATTGATTAGAATGACATAAATTAGTTAACATTTAATATTATTGAAATAATTTCACATATAACCCAATTTAAAATATAATTTAACCTCGTAAATTATTTAAGAAAACAGTTTTCAATAAAAATCAATATTTTTCAATATTCATCAAAAAAAGTAACATTTCATAGAAATGTAAATAATTCACAGTAAGATTGTTTTTATATTATGATTTTTAACATTAAACATATGTTCTTGAAATATTATTTGTAAAATATGAAAATTTTAATTTTGAATTTTGTGCGCAATGCGCGACTAAACATTTTTTTAGAAAAATATAGTTTTTTATAAAAAAATTATTTTCATTCAAATGAGTCTTATTATATTTATAATGAATGGATAAAAATTAATTTTTATATACATGGGTAAATAATATACAATTAATAATTTATTTATTACTCTCAATTCACTCATATTCAAAGGCTACGTAATAATAGAATATTATATTAGAGTTTATTTATACTCGGGGTTGCATGTTCCAAAAGTAATTGATGATATCTCATTTATTGTAAAAGAAATATTTAATAAAGTTTCAGGGTGTTAAATTATTTTTTAATATCAGTTTTTCATATCAAAAACACTATCAAACCCAATTTTCTTTTATTTTAAAATTTTAGGGTGTTACATTGTGGGTCTTGATGGTTTAGTTTTTGATTAAGTGAAGTAATGAAAAGACAATCATATAGTTGGGGAGATGATGTTGATTATAGGTGTGATGAACCTCATTCGAGAATGGTCAATGAATTATGGTATTTTTCACTGGATGGGTTTTTTGGATTTTTTATTCCAATGAGTAAATGATTTTGAGTGTATCTAGATTCCTTAGTGAATGTCATGTATGAATTCTGACATGGTATTGAGTGGAGTATGAGTGGAGTTTTCGTGCAATGGATTATTGTGGATGATCCAAATGTGATGAAGTTGTTGAGGCATTAGTTCTCGTAATATGACATGATGATGGAAATTTTTGGTTTATTTATAACCATGAAACATCATCAGTGGAAAGGTATGATATTTAGTGAGTGTTATTGGTTCATCATAGGATAAATTTTGGATTAAAAGAATTATTATAGGTTTTTTAGTAATGTGTCTCTAGTGGGAGATAAGCCTATCTAGGAATGATCGGCCAAAGGAAGTCTGAATAGATGTTTTTCATGACATGGAATGTGGTAAGATAGAAACTACATCTATAATGTTGTTCTTTATATTATGGGTTGTTTCAATCATTAGTTGATAATTTCTAAGGAAAGGTTAATGTTATCATATTGTGCTTAGGTGATGTTGGGTAATGAATTTGTGTTGGAAATTGTGGAAAATGGGTTATACTAGTGTATGACCATTGTTCTCATGAGTTATCAAGTGCGGTGAGTTAGAAACTATAATGAGATCATATATTAAATGTGAGTATGGAGTTATAATGGAAAATTATAGTGGAGGAGGATCTAATGAATTGGAATTTGGTTGTTACAAGAATAGACCTATGGCAATGAGAACTATAGGATGACTGGATTGTTGGATATATGAATTGTATTTTCTATGGTAAAACAATATCGATCAAGTGTTATCCCAGTGTTTAAAATAATATTTTGGGCATCACCATGTTGTTCGAAGGCCTGATCATGTTGAATTTGGACTTTACACTTTAAAATAATTTATATATTTTCATGTAAAAATGTTATCACTTTATGGTGAGTGGTGGAACTACATGAATTGAGAGATGTGTATTGGTAACCACCAAGAATTATTAGGTATGATAAGTGTTATTATAGGGATATTGTAATATCCCAAGTATGTATGGTATTATGAAATTTTATTAAAATTTTGAATTTTGAATTAGTGGTCATCTATTTTGGAGAACCAAGACCCATAATTGAGTTTCGATAGTTTGGACACCTTAAAATATGTTTTATTTAATTGTTAGAGGGTTGAGAGTCACCCTAGCTATTCAAAAAATCCGTATTAGATGTCAGGTGGCTGCTACAGAAGAGATAACGACTTGTCAGTGGTTTATGTAAGTTATAGTGGCTACTGCCTGTGGCCACTAGCCAACTGGTGGGATTGGGAGAATTATATTCCCCCTGTGATTAATATTGGAATCCACCTCCCTTTCTACCATTTTTATTTCATACAGCCTGTGGATTATCCCCCCTCCATCTCTGGACCCCCTTTCATTGAGGAGTTGTTCTTAAGAATTTTTCATTGTGAATCATGGTACAGGTTCCTCTCCCCCAATATAATCATCTTCCTCTCTTCTTCATTCCAAGTTAGACATTTTTTAGTTTATGCATTTTCAAGAATTACATCAAAGAGTGGTGAAATCAATTGAATCTAATGGGAACCCAAGGAAAACTAACTATATTATGTCTTCTTAAATCCATTCATTAGATTTTTAATGGTCCATCACACTATAGTTTTATTTAATAAAATCTAGGTAAATTAAACTAAATTAATTTTAGTATTATGAAAATTAGGTTATATGATCAAATTGGTGTTAGGAGTCTTCTGCTAGCCTCCTTTTGTTATTTGGATGTAGTTATTAATTGACATGATGATGTTGTGAGTTTTTAGAAAATATTCCAAATCCATATTTAATCTTTTAGTTGGTTATATTTGATATAATTTTTTTTTTTTTGGATTCTTGGAATACGTTAAGTGCTCAATTGGTGAAACAAGATGGGACTGGGTGTGGATGGATATCAGCGGGCCTAGGAAAAGTTACCGACCCTTCGTAAAAATATAAAACATCCTTTTTGGTGGGTGGTCCTGATACTCTCCCAATGGTATAGTTCATATTTATTATTGATGTTTTGGGACATTCGGTCTTACCATATAGGTTAATGTATTAGATAATTTAGTTAAATAAATAATCTAAATGATGAATTGTATAGAATTAAATTATTTTGTTAATTAAATGATTTTTTAGATCCTATAGATTTTTCAAGGCCCGTGATGATATAGTTTTCATTATTTAGAAGCCTCAACCACTAATGGTCAGGGTATTGGCCATTATTTAGGTTGATTTTGATACTAGAAACTTAAGAGGTAATTCGTATTATTAATTTTTGATGGACATGGGTTGGGTGAGTAGATAAATTGAGTGAAACCTTGAGTATTGTTATGTTTCATGTTACATTTCTTGATTATTTTCCTATATGGTGGACCCCATATAACCAAAAAGGATGGGAAATCCTACTGATGATGTAGTATAACATGATATACATAGATAATTGGGTGTTGACGTGAGACCTGTTTGAGTTCAAGGACTCATGTGATGGTGCCTCTATAATAATTTGACCTTGAAGAACCCAATGGGTTTCCCAATGAATTAACAACCCTAAATAGAAGCATATTCCTGGGGAGGATATGTTATATGAGGTAAATTTCAACACACAAAAAATGTTTACGATCATGGAGAAATAGTTTTTTGTGATTGGTTTAGGCAGTTGGGATACCAATGAATTTCATTTATGTTTTAATATATGTATTATAAATGTATATATGGAAACCAAATGTACCTTTTAAAACCCTAACTATGGGATTGATGTAATAACTTTATGGTGGATTTCTAAAGGTGCTTTATTGGATCCTTATTCGGTACTCATGTGGTAATGAGTGACATGAATTTGATGTATCGACATCTTTGTGGATGCCTAAGGTGTATCCTGGGATGTAGCTATTGATCCATGTTAATAATTCTTGGGACATTAATATTTCGCCTCAGGTATATATAGGATTACCTATATGTTATGAGCCTATACGGTTCCAAGACCAAATAGTTTCCAAAAACATGGACTTGGGTGATTATATTTAGATATTATGATTATTATGAGATTACTAGGTCATCATTATGATATAGTTCATCATGCCAGATAAAATTACTTATTATTGATTAGAGTTCCCTTGATTCATGTGTTCCATCCATTGGGAATAATAACTTGGGTGATGAATTTGATTCAGTAATTTCCTTGGATTTTGGGAATCATCCTTGATCCACTCATTATACCGGTGTTTTATAGATTCCTAGCATGTTTGAGATTTGTGTTTTGACCCATTAATCAAGTGTTGCTGACCATTGAGCCTAGGAATGAGGGATTCATGGGTTAAAAAATGATCCGGTATTTATATTATCAATACAATAACATGACATGCTCAAAGACACCCCAATACTATTTGAATCAGGTATGGTTTATTGGTGTCATAATCCAATGGATTTACAATATTATTATTTGTACATGGTTTGGCATTGTCCGTATGACATGCTCGAAGATATTCTAACATCTGGATGAAACATGTATTGTTGGTTTATTTTACTTATCATTTAGTAGTTAATTTATTTATTAATATTGATCTTGTCACATGCGCACATCACTAAATATTCTGGTTGCTAAGGAACATTGTTTTTTATTTCCTACCAATTATTTTACTCACACTCTTCTCAAGATACCATTTCATATGGATACCAAAAAATCTCTTATGGGGTTATTTCATACCCATGTTTTAGCTATGTCTTGATATAACATGATAATGAGGACAAATATAATGAGGATGAAGAATATGATGAGGTTAGGATCCGATTTTTCATGGATACAACATCTTTTATTTCCATTGTCAATGTATGTATCTATGACTTCAACTTCTTGTGGCAATTTATTTTATAGATTTGTTTTTTTGGGCCCTTCTGTGTTTTATTTACTATCAGTCTTATTAATATTTTTTTATTATGATTTCAGTTTATCATGATATGTGATATTTGGTTATTTTATATCATACTTTCCAATCTGATACAAGGTTTATAGCCTCCCCATGATACAAATTTTGACCCCTTCTTTTATTCATTACTGTTTGGAATTCATAGAAGTGTGCTTGTGGTGAACTGGGATAAGGAAATATTCTAGTGGACTTTGGACTAGGACTTTACATGTTTCATGTTGGAGTTTTATATTTTATTTTTATATGATTGGTAATTATGGATGATTTGAATTTGAAGTGTTCATAAAATTTTTTAAATATAATAATTAAGAAGAAATAGAAGATCAATTAATTGATGATACTGTGTATTTTATCCTTTGTAAATTTTTTGCGGGTGGAAGAAAAAATATGTAGATATAAGAACTATTTTTCTAGATATAGAATAATTTATATAGTTCCATGAAACATAGTTATATCATTTATTATTCAAATATAAACAACCTTTTGAATCCATGTTATAAGTATAATTCATGACACCAATTCTAGCCTAAAGTAAATTCAATGTGTCGAAGCCATTAAAGAAAATAAGATGATCAAGTGTATTTTTTTGACACTGAAATAAAAGAACAAAGGATAAGAGGAAAGAATAAGTATAATAATGTGGATGAGTTAGTCCCAATGATCATATAATATAAATATATTTTAGGGTATAATCTCATTTAAAAACCAAAAAATTTATATTTTAAGCATTCAACTGCATTGAATCCAAAACAAGATATGATAAAATCATAGTTTTTAGAGTATACCCAACATTTTGTACCAACATGATGATTATTGTGGGTAGTATGATCATGGAAGAATCCAAATCACACCAAGGAATAATATTAAAAAATTTAAAGGTCAATCTTGTATATTTTTTGTTCTATTTGAGTGTGTGTGTTTTTGTTTGGATTTGTTATAGGAAAATATGAATGTGAGAAGAGATAACTTGAGATCCATTTTCATTTAACCAGTGAAAAAGGAAATAAGTAAAATAGTTAAGAAGTTTAAAAGGTCTTATGAGTACCCAAAATTGATTCTCCCCTCTCTCCGTGTGGTTTATATCCCTACCAGTCCCCATAAATTGGTATCATATATCGGTTCACATATGATTGGATTATCTATTTTTAATGTTGTAATCCTTTAACTATTTTAGCTTCTTTTATGAATTTTTAATGAAATATAGTTTTGGTAAAATATATATATGTTCAGTTAAGAATTATATTTATTCTAAGAATATACTAAATTGGATAATTAAATATAATAAGAGATTGAAATATATGTCCTTTATTTAAAATATGATGAAATTTTAGTTCATAAAAACCATTAAAAGAAAGAAGAAACATCTAGTCTTGATGTAGGATAACATGTGGTTCAAAATACCATCATGGTGTTGGGAACCCATTCCACATTAATAAGAGCAAGATATTCAAGTGATCATAACACATGAGAAATTTCATTAGAAATTAATTTACAATAATAAGAACTACGTGTGAGTTATGATATTTTAAAAGATTTTTCTATTGATGAATTTAATAATTTGATTCATTCCTCTCCCATGGAAATAATATATTTTACATGTGGGTTTTTAAAAGATAGTAGGAAGAAATCAATCATCTTGATGTGGAGTTAGAGAATATAAGGAAGGTTTTGAATGAATTTTTTTCGTTCTTAAATCTCTCCTATCATGTTAACAAAAATAAAATATATGAATATAGATCTTATGGGATGGTTATCTAATTTTGAAGAGGATTTCAGTAGTGTAATACAATATAAGGAAAATTATAGTGAAGAATTTGGGATGAAAATCCAATAATTAAAGGATAATTTGAAAAATAACATTGATGTCATGAAAGTAAAATTGGTAATCAAATCTTAAAGGATCAATAGGAATCATACATTATAATAAGAAATATCAAAATCCAAGATGAAGAAGTTGAGATGATTAAAAATGAAGGTGATGAAAAGATAAAAGTAATTTATGATCAGATTTGTATTCTCAATATGACAAATCGTGTACTTGATGATAATTTATAAAACATTGAATTTTATTAAGGAACGACTTCACAAGGTGTTAATAAAAGATGTTCTTCATATATAAAATTTTATAAGTTATATTCTCCAATAAAAATACATCCATTTTGTGGAATAAGATAAAAAATAATATGTTTTCCTTTATCTTGAATAATTGAAAAAAGTGGTAACATCGATACCTATTTATAATGATTTTGATAAAAGTTTTTACATGGACATTACATGTTTTAAAAAATTTTATATAGAAATATGGATGAGGATAAATAAATAGAAGTCTAAAATCATGTATAGGATTGATAAAATAAGTTATTTTAGTTATGTTTACCCAATATGAGAACAATAATTTTTTGATAAAGCTAAAAATAAATATACTATAAAATTTGGATATCATGTAGGTGTGAAGAAAAGATTAAGTTTTATTTGGATTTTTTTATTTTTTTAATATGTTTATGAACTATTTAGTTGATTTTTGGTACATTCGTTTATGTAATAAAGTTCACAGAAATCCAATTTCAAATGGGGGATATCTAAAGAGTAAGTAATATACTGATATGATAAAAATGAATATGTTTTGTACAAAATTATTCGAAGTGATTGAATATTATAATGATTTTTCCAAAGGTGGTTTTCATAATAACGGTTCGTGATTATCTCAGAATGTATCAAATTAAATTAACCATAGATGAACATAAGTGAATAATAATGTTGTATCCCTAGAAAATATGTTGAATGGAAATGAAAATCAAGATACTTCATGGAAGATTATAATGAATTTTTTTGGTTCCTCCTTGGGTAAAACCCTAAGAATTTAATGAATAATACATTATCTAAATGGACTGATGGGAAGAAAGACCCTGTAAAGATTCCATGTGGATAATCTAAGAAGGCTTCCATGGAACACAATATTTTTAAGTAATTTATCAATTATATTTAGTGAGGTTAAGAAAGATAGAGGAAGAAAAAGAGAAATAAAGTTCCATATGAGAAGAAGATAACTGATATTAGGAACCAAAATTTAATGCGATGTTGTCATCTTATAAAAACCCTTATATTATATAAGAAGTGTTTATGAGATGTGTAGAATATGGACATAATTATATATGTTTTTAACCATTTTATCCAAAAGAATTATCCATTGAAAAAATTAAAATAAATTATGCATGAATTTAATTAAAAAACAAAATGCCAAAAACTTTAAAAGATTTTGTGAGAACTTCCATGATTCATAGAATAAAATAATTTCTCAATAAATAGATGTAGAAACATGTATAATGGAGTATCATGGTTGAGAAAATACTCTCAATCATGTTATTAACATTGAGGAATAGAAAGATCCACCATATTTTTATAACACTTGAGTGTTGTATTTATAATTACCTTGCATGGAATTGAAGGTAAAGAATTTTCTCATGGGGGAAACTGAGATAGTAGATGACATATCAACATTGGATAGAATACTTTAAATAATTCATCTTCTAAGAATGATTTATCATTTGGTATTATTGAGAACATGTGTAAAATCATGTAATCATTGGTAAAGATGTGGATGTGGTCAAATTTGGATACCCACATGAAGAAGATCAATTTTGTGGTTTTGTCACATCAAACATCATGAGATTCTTCTTTAGAAGAGGTTAATAATTAGGAATATTTTTTTGTGTCTCCTTATGGAGGATAAAAGGGGATAAAAATGTTAATTAAGCTTCCATAATTATCCAAATTACAAAATTATGAATATATTAGAAGTTTTTTACGTAAATTTTTTTAACCTGGTACACTTTCTAATTCACATAAATTGGTTACTAAAATTATCTCATAATATAAAGGGGGATAAATTGAAATAATCAATTAAATAATTTGATAAGTGAGATGAAATTCCAAGGTTATTATAAAACCATCTATATTTTGTGTCTTTATATATATATCTTGAAGTGGATGCCGAAAATTCAAGTTAAAATTGTATGATGTATGAACTTTTTTTATTAATGTGTTTGTATCACTATTTACTACCTAAAATAGTTAGTGAACCCCGGAATAAAATTTTCAACTTCTCATTTTATTTTGAATTGTACTATTTTATAATGGAATACATTATTGTCTAAATAAAACCATCTTGTTTTCTATACCGATCATGGATCGGTAGACCTATAGTGGAATGGTTGATGAACAATTCCTTAAGTATAAATTGATAACATCCTCCCAAGTACATTTTAGTTATTTCCTATTAATGGAATAAGAAAGGAATTTAATGTTTGATAAGAAAATATTGTGAATAAATAAATGGAATAGAATATATTAACATATCATTTATGAGAAATTTCCAAAAAATAAAAATGTAGAATTTTTTTAGAATAGTTTGTGTGAGTTCTATTTGTTGTCATGTAATTTTAATAAGTTATTTATGTGGATTGAAATGTTGGTTAAGATAACCCAAAAATTTTGTGAAGAGAACCCAAAAACTGTGTTACTTTTTATTAAGTAAATAGAGATTATATGGAACCTCTTGTAAGTTGGTGTTTGATGTTTTTTAAAGATTCATTTCCTTGGATGTTTAAGGAAATATATTTAAGAAAAATATGATTAAATATTTAAATTTACATGGAGTATTTCAAATAAAAAATATTTAATATCTAAGATGGGGTTGATAAATTATTGATTAAAAAGGCAAGTGTAAAATACATAAGAAAAACATGTAATTTATATTGGTTGTATATTCTATTTCATAGTATAATAAGTAAAGGAATAGGAAAAAAAATTAAAAAACATGGGATATCCATGGTATTCCACTCAACCACAGGATCCAATGGCACATGTAGGATCTATATCAACTATATCCTGCGGAAGTAGCTATGTTGTGGAATATTTAAGAGAATTAATGTATAGGTTTAGGAAAACATATATGTAAGAGTGTGTGTTAATGCATGTATGTGGATAAGTGATGCTTATCCTCTCACATTCGTGGTGGCTCGAGAGGCCATAAGGTGAGAACCAACACCCATTAAATCTTGTTATAACCGACTAATGGAGCATTCATGGTCATCAAGGAGAAGAATCGCCATCAATATTATGATATGGTGTCATATTAATTATAATACTAGTCATCCATTTAAGTCATATGATCAAATGTGATATTCGAATGATACTATGTTATTTCACCATTGTATACCACCATGGAAAATTATTATAGCAGAACATTAAAAATTCCCAAGTGATGTTCCAACACTGATGAAATTTAGATATTTAGCATCAACATGATGATTCAAATTAGAGTTCTTAAAAGATCACACGAAATTCATATTCATATGAAGAGTGACCGTATAATGTGAAATATTAATATATCAAGGATTTTGTGAATCTATAGAAAAGAAATTGTTTCTTGGATAGAAGAAGATAGAGAATAATGATGAGGGAATTTATATACTATTATGTATATATATGATGAATAATAATGAGAGGTTGCATCAACTATGGACTTCATGGCAGGATGACTGAATTCTTGGTCGGATGACCAAGCATATGGTTGGACGGTCTACCATATATATGAACAATAGATCGAATGATGATATTTTTGTATATTTCAATTTCATATGAAAAATTACATGAACCATACATTTAAAGGAAAATTTGCAGTAATTGAACCCATTTTCCATGCTGCACAGTTTCTACTAAAACACACAAACCGTGTGCCCTAGCTTAAGAAACCATGAAAGGCCTAAATATAGAAGGAATAATCACTGGCCTAATTTACAAATGGTTGTTAAAACCATAAATATAAATACTATAATTGGTCATGAAGGATCCAATGGAGATAAAACCATGCGTATAGTATACAGATGATTAGCATAATTGTCTTGAATTTCAAATATCTTGTGAAACTCAAAAATGAAGTGATATAATGAACACTATGGATGTACTTTGATTAATATAACCATGTGTGTTAACCATGAACCAGTAAAATTAAAACCACTACCCTTCCATCTACCATAATAATAGCCCATTGAGCATGGATTGTGAACCCTAACCACCCCAAGACATTGGGTGTTGGAAATATAATTTTAATTGACCATTTTAAAGGGAATAAATCATTTTGGAGGGAGGAATATATGTTTTTAGAGGGAATGAAACTCATTCTTATCAATTTTTAGATATTTCTATTAATGATGATTTGTAACTATAATTTAAACCTTATATAATGAACAACAATGGTAATAAGTCCTTGGTTGTCATCATTTATTCAATGAGATACCAGTTACCCTTTTTCAATAGGGTTGTGGATGATGAAGAAGAACCGTCCATGAAATTTACTTATTTATGTTGTGTTTCCATTGTTCATTTTATAAATTTGAAATACCCTTGATTTTTATTTCTTCTACCCACTCATTACGTAATATTAGATAAATAAAAATACTTATATAGATATCTAAGGGAACTTTGATGAATAATCCTTTGACCATTGGGTGAATTCTTCATGTCCAATGGGTTTTATTTCTTAACATTTTTCAATATTTAATTATTATTTGTGGAAACTAATTCAATATAACTTAAATGAAACCCACCAGACCAAGGAGTTTTAAAAAAATCAATCCCATAATTAAAAATTATTATGAACTACACAAAACATAATGTAGATCAATGTCAAGTAGAATTTATCAAACACCATAGCCCTAACACTTTTCCATTATCGAGATTTTAATATGGTGTTTTTTATAATTCTATATTAAGTGAATGAAATATTTAAATATATATATAATTGGGTAAACTAAGTTCATAGACAACTCACAAAACTTATGATTAATTATTTTAAATTCATTTTATTTTTAAATTAGTTAACCAAGAACCCAAAACATTAAACACTCCATGCCTACCCATGGATTGACCCCATACACTCACTAAAATCATTGTGAAGTTGGGAAATATTCAATTTGAGCCATGAAAGTATCCTTTTCGGTAGACTAAAACAATATTTTGGCATCATTTTCAGGAAATACATTAAAATGAATTACACCTTCTTGAAAAGAGTTTATTAAGTTGAAATAATAAAAAATTTCCAAAAATGTTTTTTCTTAAACCAATGTCAATTTTTGATTGTTTTTGGGTTTCCACTTTACCATTAGTGTGTTGTTTGGTGTTTCGAAGAATTATATGTGCATGAGTAGTCACATCACTCATTCCAAGAGTGTCAATTTTATAGAAAAAATTTCTTGACTTTAAATTCGAATGCAATATGTTGAGGTGAAATTGATCACTTATGGGGGAGCATGTTTAAAACACTTCTATACCAGATATGAAAGAAAAAGACTTGAATTTGTTTCGTGGGGTTGGAAACTAGTTTCTAATTGAAGGAAATATAAACCAATGTCTTGAATCTTATGGAGAACAAAATTAGCATATACCATATCCTTTTATGGAGTATGTGTAATCAACCCATTAATTACCACCTTTTATGTTTGTCTTGATCTATATGAAACAAAGAACATTATAATATATTTCATAAGATCCAAAATAATACATGCCTACAAATCAAAAACCATATATCTTAAAGGATCAGTGATATAAGACACATCCTCCTAAATAAGAGCTTCCACCATGTCACATTATTATTATGAAAAGATAGTACTAAATTCATTTAGTTGACACGTGCATTGTTAAGACCTTGGTGAAATCATATCACATCAATATTAATCTTTCCATCATACTGATCATTTAGAATATATTTCAGTTCAAAGGATTGTGGACAAATGATACTAATGATCCACTTTCAATCTTTCTAGAGTTATGTGACACATTCCATTATGATATTGTTTTTCAAATTTCAATTAGACTCCATATATTTTACTTTTCATTGTGGGATAAATCTAGGAAATAGATCAAAGGGATATAAATGTCTTTCATTATCAAATGGGAATCTTTGGCTCAATATTTATTGAAAAAAATACTTGCATCCATAAGAAATAGTGACATTGAGTAATAAAATACAAAATATACTAAAACATTTTATGGAAAAATTGTATCAATTACAGGATCACATCAGGGAAATGTTGAAAAAAATCCACTCACCTTGAATTTCCATTACGGATGAATGTTCAGAAAATTTATATTGGCCTCAAAACAAATACTAATTCTGTAGTGGCTGCAGCGATTTGATATACTATCATTGGAAAATCACCTGAATAATTATTTGATATACTAGAGAATATATTGGAAAATATTATGGTGGAAGTTTTATAGGGGAACTTAGAACATACAAAGTGAAAATGTTGATTGCATTGTGATGTTCACTATTTAATTAGATGCATTGTCAATAAAAATTGATGTTCCTAATCTCAATTCAAGTTTTCAGGATTAATTGGATCCACATTCAACTATTAGTGAATGTGGTGAAAACGAATTCATAGTTTATTTTTTTTTGAATTAGTCTTATAACCTATAAATGTGAAGTGAGTTATTACTCTCAAAATCATGGACCAAACTTATTTCTAAAATATCAAAATCATACCTGACAAGATAATACAAAAACTTTTTGGTACAACAATAAAAAAATTATCAACTAAGAACTTATAAACAACCAAGTTATAGAAATCATCAATATAAGAAATAAAACCCAAGGAAATAGTAATGGAATATAAATTTATAGGGGAATTCCCATAAAAATAGTATCGAAAACCTAATCTTTCACAACACTATCATTAATAATAATTATAGAAAGTGACAATATAATAACCAAAACTACAACCAACATAAAAAATTGGAATAAATGATTCCTAAATTCATGACCACTATCGAAAATAGGATATAGAGTCAAGAGTCTTCGATTATAATCCTTGAGAACTGTATTGAGAATCTCTCTAATCAACTTTAAACAATACATCATGATACATTTTATGTTAACACCGCGAAAACCCTATAGAAGAATTTATGTACGTTACAATGAGATGTGGTAAAGAAATCTAAAAATCCACTTCAACCAAGAAAAGATAAGTATAAAATGAACAGTAAGATGAATCCCCTCAACTAGTGGAATAATAAGAAGAACATGATGTTTTTCATTAGAAAATGAAAATTCAAAATTAAAGGATGTAATTTAAAATAAAGAGAAGGAATTTATGAAACCATATTCCCATCCTCTTTCATTTCTGGTCAAATGAAGCAAATGTAGTAAGACAAAAAATTTGGGGTGTTTACGGAAGTACTTTGAAACTTCAAATAAGCATTCCTTTCACCAAGAAATTGAATCAAATTACTACATATGAGAATTCCTTGAAGAGTGTTTTTTCCAATAAAAATAATATTAATTCTTAGGTAAAATTACGATCACAAAGTATTGTTTAGTATTTTTCAACATTTTCTTCCTTCAAAACATCATGATCCCTATACTTTTTCCATCCCTTATACTACTGGAAATTCTATATTTGGTATGGATGTTCACAACTTGGGATCCAATAATAACATGATTCCATATGTAGTTTTCTAGAAGATAGGATTGGATGACATAAAACCCACTCATGTGGCACCTCAACTAGCTAATAGATCCATCAAGTATCCCATGAGACTCTTTAAGGATGTAATGGTTTCTATCAAAAAATAAATTCTTCCAACTCATTTCATTATTATCTACATGGTAGAAGACATTTAAGTACAACTAATATTGGGAAGAACATTTTTATTTTCACATATATGTACATTTTGTATATTTTTATTTAACCTTTCTTGAGGTTTACAAATCTATTTTTAAACTTATGATACTCCTCTCCTTAATTTTACAAAAGATTTAGATTTTTAGTATTGTCCTTACTTGAGCTTGGATTTACCCTCACATAACAGGTTTTAATTTTTATTTACCATTATATAACACTAAGTTATCTTTAACTACCATCTATATACCCTTATATTGCATGTTAAAATGTATTATTATCTTTACACAGTTCTTATTCTACATTTACACAACTTTGCACTACCCTTACACAGTGCATGTGAGTTTCTCTTTACCCTTACATATCATTATATATATTCTATTACATTATTTTTCTTACCTTTAAATAAGAAATTTAATTGACTATATACTCATATGTAACTCTTAGTTACCCATATACAACTTTTCAATCTACATTTACATAACCTATGATGTTTCCGTCATACATTTATGAAATATTTAGAAATTTTATTATACCTTTACATAAGGTTTTGAAAATTATTTTTACCCTTATTCATAGAATAAAAGATATGTTTTAAACATATGTATATGTTAAAACATACCCTTACGTAATTCTTGTTTTCTAGTTCATTCTGTTTTCATGATTTTGATGATATTTTTATTTGTGGCCTGATTATTTAAAATCATTCATTTTTATAAATTGTTTTATTAATTCATATTATTTATATATAACCTATAGGAATTATTCTTGCATTGTTTTAAAATCTTTTTTTTTGTAATTTAATTTTTCTATAAATTTATGCATGAATGTGTAGTAAATGTTTTAAATATTTTATATTTATTATCTTTAGTAGATTTTTTTATTTCCCAAATCAATTTTTATCCTTATAATTTTAATAAAATATTTTTCAAATATTTTTCATGTATTATCTTTCTGTTTTATATTATCATATATTAAAATACGGAAGGAAATTTGAATTTTAAATTTCTAATATTATAGAATAACAGTATGTGATATTTCTAAGATGTGTTCGAAATATTTTTTTGTGGAAATTGTTTAAATATTATAATGTGTTTTTTTATATTAGTTTGAATTATTCAAATAGTTTTAAAATAAAATAATATATTTATATCACCTCAATTATTCGGTAATAATATTATTATGGTTTTGAATTTAATTGAATAACAATTTCATTGGCCTTTTTGAGATAATTATTTTTAAAGGGATCGAGTGGGATTAAACAAATGATGGTCAAAATAAAATATTCATGGGAAAATCATGCTTTAATATTTTTAAATAGTTCTATAACATTATTAACATATGATAATTATATAAATAGATACCATTATTTTCCTTATAAATCAACATATACATTCCTTGATAATAATTCTCCAATTTTTAACGAGATCAATTTACCTTAATGAGATTCCATTTATAAATATTATTATTCTTCCAAAATGTTAACTAAATTGTAATATCATAATCACTGTATTCTTATATTCCATGTCTCTCATAGTGTTCATTATATTCATTGATATATTTCATGCCAATATTAAGTGTGATTACTTACTAAAAACCCTCCCATTTTCATCTTTCTTCTAATAATATTTTTCACTATCGTTAAAGTGAGGGACATTGGTTTTCATACCATTTCTATTAAAACGGAATGGGAAGATTTTTTTTTTATATTTTTTTGTAAAAGCTCAGATTCTTATAGTATAAGGTTTTTTATATAACCTAAAAATCAAGGAACAGTTTTGGTATCTAGGATACCATTAAAGACAATAGAAAAATACATATAATACTCAAGAGTGGAGGTGGTAGACATATGGGAACCTTTGAGCACTATTTCTGAACATTCTAAATAATATATTTTCTCATTTATTTTCCCAAATTCTATTTGTTTACTATTTTTAGTTATTATATTAATAATATTTTAAATCCATCAAAGATGATTCATCGATTAATTCTAAAAAAAATATTAATTTTATTATTATATTCAATCATATTGTTACTCATTCAATTCTTTGGTTCTTGAATTTTATTCAAATGTTTTTAATTTATTTAATATTTTTGAGATATTATTTAAACATGAATTGTTTTCTTTTATTTTTTATATAGAATTACACCCCTCATACCATTTTACTTGTAACCAAACTACATTTGGTGCCAAATAGTAACTTTGATTTTATTTGGAAGACAGTTTTTGAAAATATATCTTATATTGGCATCATCATTTGGTATTAATGGATACCTTCAGGTTTTAATAATATTTTTCTTTAAAATATTTTTTGATTTCCAAATTCATTCCAATTTCAATGTTCTATTTTAAAATGAAATAAAAATTTATAGGAATGGTTTTTTCTATTATAATTCAAATTATTCTTATTAGAAAAATCATATATTTTTTCCCCGAAAGAATTGGTTATCAATTTCATAAAATGGTTATGCATGGTTGTATCCCTACAACTAAAAATGAATATAAATGGACTTCGAATCATATTGATAATTTTAAACTTGATGGAATCATTTTTAAGTTATTATATTTTTTGTTTGGATAAAAATGAGTTTAATCAAATATCTTCCAATAAAATAGATAATAATATCTAAATTTTTTTTGAAGTCACTCACAGAGGAACAATTAAACTTAAAGACACTAGACATGATAAGATTAGAAAGGATTTTGAAAGTTTATCTATGTGTGAAAATAAATATATTATTAAATAATTTACTTGCTTTATTGATATTGGTAATTGATGAAAAGATTTAAATGACTCTATTTATAAAAAGAGTAGTCAATAGAATATTATTGGTTTTATTAAGCAGTTAGGATGTAAAAGGCATAGTTATACAAGAATATAAATATGATTATAATGCGGTTGTTGAGGAACTCATATTTTTCCTCATGAAATATGTGATATCCATGAATAAATAGGTTGAAAATGAGGCTAACGAGGTCAAAAGGCTAAAATTAATATTATTTTCTAGGAAGATAGTGATGATTATTCTGAAAGTGACTGAAAAAATGAATGTTAGATTTGAAATTTTATTGGAAGGTTGAAAAACATACACAATTTGAGAAAACAAATATATCATGTGAGATAAACAATAAAGATCAAATTGATTTATTAGAAGTGACTTTCTTCAGTTTCAAAAGAGGGAAAGATAAATCTTGATTGTCCCCTGAATAAAAAGTCTAAAAACCAAAATAAAGGTAATAAGATTCAGTGAAAACATATGAAACTAGCAACTCAACTCCAAAACATTTCATGGTTCAACTTGAGGTAGGTGAAGTGGTTATTTCCAAATATCCTACATTTACATTTTCCTCCTCTTATTCATTATCTTATTTATGATCATCTTAATCTGATTATGAAACATGAATTTTATTGAAAAGAATTATTTCAAAATATGAAAATATTTGAATAAAATATAAATATTTTATTAACGCGAACAATATTACTTCAATTGAAAATGATAATATTTCAAATTAAAATAATGATTTAATTTTGAAACTAAAATTCAAACCGATAATGAAGTTTTTATGAATGAAATCAAGGATCTCAAAAATTATCTTTCAAAATTCACATAAGGTGAATAATATATTAATATGAATCTTGGTTATAAACTAATTAGAATAAATAATTATGGATTTTTTCATGATATAATTAATCTTCTTTAGAAACCACCACTTCTATAAAGGGAATTCCTAAAAATAAATTCTATAATTATTGTAAGAGCATTGGTCATCTTATATGTGATTGAAATTATAAATATACTATATAAGGTAGACCAATAATCATTTATATTTGTTCTTAATTTTCTAAACAAAATTCACATTATAGAAATGTTTTGATATAACATATTTATTAGCCAATGTTAGTGGACCCAAAACAATTTCTCCATCAAAATAATTATTATCCTACACCATCAGACCGAAACTATGGGTACCAAAAGTCAGCCTCTAGTGACTTTGTAGAGGGATTTTCCTCCATACTTCATTTATTTATCATGTGGTTTATTTTAAATAAATATCTTGTTCACTTCTTAATGATATTTATGAAATCATTCCCACGTTGATCTTAGTATTTATCCTCCAAGTGAGGGGGAGCCTAACTCTTTTTTCAAGAGAATCATTCGAAATCAACCTTGATCTTCATGGGAATAAGGTTCTTAATTATTATGTTTATTTCTTTGTTGAATAATTTTTTAAAATATCATCTCTAACATTTTCTTTATTTCTAAAAAGGGAATAAGATATATTTTTATATTTTCTATTTTAAAAAACTCATTTTATTATTATTTCTAGTTTTTCATAATTCTCTTACACTTATTTTTTCTCCATATCAATATTATATTATTTCAGGATTTATGTAAATTAATTGGTGTCTTTGAATTTTATTTTCATGCATATTTGATTTTTTCACTTTTAATTTTATTTATATTCCATTAATATAATGGAAAACATGAGAAGGGTTTTCTTTTTAAGAATTATATTTTTGAAAATTATTTTCTAAAATAGATTTCAAGTGTTATTTTATGTTTTTAATTATTTTAATAATTTTGGAAAATTACTGTGAGAATGATTCCCCATGAAAAACGTTCATTTCCAGTTATAAAAATGTAACGTGGTTCAGGTATACGTACTCGTAGGGTTTTATCATGAAAAGAATATTTGTTTTGTTAACCCTATCTCCATCATGGGCATGATTAATGGGAGTTACTAAAGACCTTGTTTGAAACTCCCAGGTATTTTCTATGGTTTACTTATATACAATTTACTAATAATTAATAATTAAAATTATTTTCCATCATATTATATTTCTATTATTTTTCTTTAAATTCATTGAGTATCATATTATTTGTTTTATGAGTCTCCGTTAAATATTTTTCCTACAAAAATTATTCTACAGAGAGCTATCATATTTTGTTATTTTTTTTCTTCTTATTTTTGGGAGAAAATGGTTTTTTCCATTTGATAATTTTTTTTATAATTTTATTCAAAAAGGGGGAGGAGCTATTTTTAAAAATTTAATACTTTTGTTCAACTTTAAAAAATAAGGATAAATTATGACCTTCAATTATATTTTTCTTTATAATTATAAAAATTGGAGAGATTTCTAGAGTGACTCCTTAAACCTATTGTTTCTAACTCTTTGGTCAAGGCGCGTGCATCTTTCTATTTGAGGACATGCTGCTTGCTACCCCACATTTCTGGTTTCCAAAGGTGGGTGACATCTATCACTTATTTAGGGACGTCTACTCCTTGATCCAAACGACGTGATCAGATTTCAGTTCTTCTTTCCATGGATTCCTCCTCTAAAATATTCACCTTATAACACCCCTGAATGATAAATGGTTAAATGATTAAATGATATGACTCATGTCAAAAAATTTCACCGTCTTTTTCAGGAGCCTATTTGATTAGAACTCTACAGTTATGCGTGCTTGGCCTGGAGTAGTGATCAAGATGGGTGACCTTCTAGGAAGGACATGTGTTGTCCTGTGAGGACATTTATTAGTCAGATGACCTGTTCGGAAATGTGGGTGGGCCCTAGGGTGGGAACCACTTGTTTGCAAGGAAACAGGTAGGTGGGGCATAGTTCTCACATTTGGTATCAGAGGGGGAACCCAGCCTTATGTGTGATGCACTGCCTGGGTTGAGATGTAGGGCTCACAATGATGACATTTTTCTCTAAAGGGGTGTGATTGTAACACTCCCGAATGTGGGTGGGCCCTAGGTTGGGGACCATGTGTCTACAGGGAAACTGGTGGGTAGGGCCCAATTTTCAAATTTTGTATCAAAGGAGGAACCCAACCTTATGTATGATTCTATGCTTGGGTTGAGATGTTGGTCCCACAATGAGGACATTTTTCTCTAAAGGGGTGTGATTGTAACACTCCCAAATGATATGGGGTTAAATGACTAAATGATATGACTCTTTTCAACAAGGTGTACCTTCCTTTTCATGAGTCTACCTGATTATAACTTCACAGTTAAGTGTGATTGGCCTGGAGTAGGGATCTGGATGGGGGCCCACAACGAGGACATTGTCCACTAAAGGGGGGAGGGTCTAGTTCTCACATTTGTTATCAGAGGTGGAACCTAGCCTTATGGGCGATGCACTACCTGGGTTGACATTTAGGGCCCACAATGAGGATGTTGTGCCCTAAAGGGGTGAGATTGTAACACTCCCGAATGATAAAGGGTTAAATGACTAAATGATATGACTCTTGTCAATAAGGTGCACCTTCATTTTAATGAGTCTACCTGATTAGAACTCCACAGTTAAGCATGATTGGCCTGGAGTAGTGATTAGAACTCCACAATTAAGCGTGATTGGCATGGAGTAGTGATCAGGATGGGGGCCCACAATGAGGACGTTGTGCACTAAAGGGGGGGGGGAGTTGTCACATTTGGTATCAGAGGATGAACCCAACCTTATGTGTGATGCACTGCCTGGGTTGAGATTTAGGGCACACAATGAGGACGTTGTGGTCTAAATGGGTTTGATTTTAACACTCTCGAATGATAAAGGGTTAAATGACAAAATGATATGACTCTTTTCACCAAGGTTCACCTTCCTTTTCATGAGTCTACTTGATTAGTACTACACAGTTAAGCGTGATTGTCCTGGAGTAGTGATCATGATGGGGGCCCACAACGAGGATGTTTTTCACTAAGGGGGGGGGGAGTTTTCACATTTGGTATCATAGAAGGAACCCAGCATTATGTGTGATGCACTGCCTGGTTAAGATGTTTGGAACACAATGAGGACGTTGTGCTCTAAAGGGGTGTGATTATAACACTACCAAATGATAAAGGGTTAAATGACTAAATGATGTGACTCTTGTCAACAAGGTGCACCTTCCTTTTCATGAGTCAACATGATTAGAACTCCACAGTTAGGGGTGATTGGATTGAAGTAGTGATTAGAACTCCCTAGTTAAGCGTGATTGTCCTAGAGTAGTGATCAGGATGGGGGCCCACAACGAGGACGTTGTTCACTAAAGGGGTGGTGGGGGAAGTCGCCACATTTTTTATTAGAGGAGGAACCCAGCCTTATGTGTGATGCACTGCCTGGGTTGAGATGTAGTACCCACAATGAGGACGTTGTGCTCTAAAAAGGTGTGATTGTAACACTCCCGAATGATAAACGGTTATATGAATAAATGATATGACTCTTGTCAACAAGGTGGACCTTCCTTTTCATGAGTCTACCTGATAAAAACTCCAAAGTTATGCATGATTGGCCTGAATTAGTGATCGGGATGGGGGCCCACAAAGAGGATGTTGTAAACTTAGGGGATGAGGGTGATTGTAACACCCCCGAATGATAATGGTTTAAATGAATAAATGATATGACTCATGTCAACAAGGTGTAACTTCATTTTTGGGAGTCTACCTGATTAGAACTCCATAGTTAAGTGTGTTTGTCCTGGAGTAGTGATCAGGATGGGGGCCCTTTTGGGAGGGTTTTCAGGGCGTGTGTGAGTGAGGACAAAGCAGACTAGAAAGGACATTTGTTGGAAAGGACATGTGTTAGCCTATAGTAGTAATCAAAATGGGGTCCCACAACGAGGACATTGTGCACTAATGGGGGGGGGGTGATTGTAACACCCTCGAATGATAAAAGGTTAAATGGCTAAATGAGACCACTCATGTCAACAAGGTGAAAATTCCTTTTCAAAAGTCTACCTGATTAGAACTCCACAGTTATGTGTGTTTGGTCTGTGGGGACATTCATTGTTAGATGGCCCATTCAGACACGTGGGGGGGTGACCACGTGTCTACAGGGCAATAGGAGGGTGGGGCCTAAATGTCACACACCTATTTTAGGTCTCCCTTATAAATTAATACGTTGTTCGTGAAACTCTTCCAAGTGCCATATCTTCATGGATGCTGATTAATTATGCTACTTCTGCGGGGCAACTGGTGGGAGGGGCCTAGTTGTCACATTTGGTATCATAGGAGGAACCCAGCCTTAAGTGTAGTGCACTGCCTGGGTTGAGATGTAGCGCCCACAATGAGGACATTTTTATCTAAAGGAGGGAGATTGTAACACCCTTGAATGATATAGGGTTAAATGATTAAATGATATGACTCATGTCAGCAAGGTGAACCTTCAAACTTAGGAGTCTACCTAATTAGAACTCCATATTTAATTGTGCTTGGACTGGATTAGTGATTCAGATGGGGGCCCACAACGAGGGCGTTGTGCACTATAGGGGGGTCATTGTAACACCCATGAATGATAAAGGGATAAATGATTAAATGATATGACTCATGTAAACAAGGTGCACCTTTCTTTTCGAGAGTCTACCTAATTAGAACTCCAAAGTTAAGCATGCTTGGCCTGGAGTAGTGATCGGGATGGGTGATGTTCTGGGAAGTTTATCAGGGTGTGTGTGAGTGAGGACAAAGCACACTAGAAAGGACATGTGTTGGCATGTGGGGACATTCAATATCAGATGACCCGTTCATACAAGTGGGGGGCCCTAGGGTGGGACCACCTGTCGGCGGTGCAACTGGTGGGTGGGGCCTAATTGTCACACACATAGTTGGGGTCTCCTTTATCAATTAAGGCATTATTCGTGAAACTATTCTAAGTTCTATAACATCATGGATTACATTTATTATGCATCATTTGTGGGAAAACTGGTGGGTAGGTCCAAGTTGTCACATTTGGTATCGGAGGGCGAACCTATCCTCAAGTGTGGTGCACTGCCTGGGTTGAGATATAGGGACCACAATGAAGATTTTGTGCTCAAAAGTTGGGTGATTGTAACAACCCCAAATTATAAAGGCTTAAATGACTAAATTATATGACTCATGTCGACAATGTGAAACTTCCATTTCGGGAGTCTACCTAATTAGAAATACATAGTAATGTTTTCTTGGCTAGGAGTAGTGATCCAGATGGGGGCCCACAACGATGACATTGTGAACTAAAGGGAGGTTGATTGTAACTCCCCTGAATGATGAAGGGTTAAATGAATAAATGATATGACTAATGTCAACAAGTTGCACATTTATTTTTGGGAGTCAAACTAATTAGAACTACATAGTTAAGAGTGTTTGGGATGGAGTAGTGATTAGTATGGTTGACCTTATGGTATGTTTCATAGGGTGTGTTTGAGTGAGGAAAAAGCACACATGAAAGGAAATGTGTTGGAATGTGGGGACATTCATTGTCCGATGACCTGTTCGGACACGTGGGTGGGACCTAGGGTGGCGACCACATGTCTGTGTGGCAACTGGTTGGTGGGGCCCAACTGTCAAACACCTAGTTCGGGTCTCCCTTATAGATTAAGAAATATTGTGTGAAACTCTTATAAGTGTCATATCATCATTGATGTTGATTAATTATGGTGCTTATATTGGGACATTCCATAGGGTCTGGCCAAGGCAGCAGCCTTTGGTTGGGAGAGTAGTCACATTGGGCATCACTGGCGTGTCTGGATGCTAGAACACTAGCATGTCTGGGTTGCTTCCCATTATGATAGGGCTTCTATGGGGTAACTGGTTGGCAGGGCCCAATTGTCAAACACCTAGTTCAGGTCTCCCTTATAGATTAAGATTTTTTCGTGAAACTCTACTGAGTGCCATATCTTCATGGATGCCGATTAATTATGCTACTTCTGTTGGGACATTCTAGGGGATCCAACCAAGGTAGTAGCCTTCGGTAAGGGGATTAGTCACGTTGGGAATCACTGGTATATCTGGACGCTGGAACACTAGAACTTCAAAGTTTCTTTCCCTTATTATAGGGCTTCAAGAGGGCACGGAAGCCCGAGGCATCCCACGTTGAATACATGGAATTTTATTCCTATGTATGTCTCTGAGGTTTTCCACAGATTCTAATGTTTAACATAGGGTATGTTGCAGGTTTAACGTCTAGTTGAGACGCATCAGACTGATTAGAACAAGGACTGGAGTGGATCTGATAGTTCCACCCCTGGAGGGAACACTGATGATGGGGCTATTACATGATTCGTTACCCAAGTACTTCTAAGAGTAGCGAAAAGGTGAATTGACATGATCTCACCGGAATGTGGAATCCTTGGTAAGAATCGATATGGATAATAGATGATTAGTTAAAGTGGATTGAGAATGAAATGGATTTGAATTGAGGGCGACGATGATGTTGGGCTTGAGCCTTGAAGAGACATATTTGTTATCCCCGTGGCATGGAATCAAATTCCACATAGTTCAGGAAGGGGTATAGGATCAGTGTGTGCACCGAGGATAGCGACCCAATAATATATTGGCTCCTACACGTTGCTAGCCATCCGAGGATGGTCTGAATCCACTAGGACGAACCAGAGATATGGGTCCTAATGGAAGGGATGACAATGGCTTACCTCTAGGTTAGGGTTGACAATGGCTTACCGTTGGATTGGAATCACAACGACTTACCACTACATGAGGATCACAACCTCTTACTGTTGGATAGGGGATCAAAATGGCTCACCACTGTGTGAGGTTCACAATGGCTTACAACTGGATAGGGGATCACAATGGCTTACCGATGGATAGGGGACAATATTTTGTCATGCAATACAAAAGGGGCATACAGTTTAACGTCGTGGAGGATAGGGGAAACCTGACGTGAAGTGGTCGAGACTAATGGGTGTTGGAATTGTACCTCTGGAAGGATTACTATGTACTTTGACTTGAAATGGGTCAATGTTCACTTAGTTTGGGACAGTGTTGGGGAACCTATGTGAAGGATTTTGGAACCAATATATGTGTTGGGCTTGAACTAGAGGGAGGCTTCATACGTACCTTGCCTTGGCAGGTAATGAAGTCTACATAGTTCGGGATTGTGTTGGGGAACCGATATGAAGGGAGTCGGGACCAATTGGTTTTTGTGCTTGAACCTCTTGGAGGATTTTTATTTACCTTTCCTTGGAAAGGATCAAAGTCCATGTATTTCGGGATGGTGTTAGTGAAATAACGTGAAGGGAGTCGGGACCAATTGTTTTTGGGCTTGAACCTCGGGGAGGCTTCCTATGTACCTTCCTTTTGAATGGATCAAAGTCCATGTAGTTCAAAAGGATTCAGTGAACCGATGTAAAGGGAGTTGGTACCAATGAATATTGGGCTTGAACCTCAGGGAGGCTACCTATGTACCTTTTCTTGGTAAGGATCAAAGTCCATGTAGTTCGGGATGGTGTTGGTGAACCGACGTGAAGGGATTTGGGGCCAATTGGTTGTTGGGCTTGAACCTCAGGGAGGCTTCCTACGTAAAATGCCTTGGAAAAGATCAAAGGACACCTAGTTCAGGATGGTTTGGGGTCTTACACACTAAGGCGGCCCAGAGATGATGTCATGGTCGATGCTTGCTCTAATCCCATGTGATTCATGCTCGGTGTGAGAAACAAGAGGGGGAAAAGACCTGACAATCACATTGTGGAAGGTGCATTCGTGGGATGTTGAGTAGTTTTTACATGTGGTTAGTATCCCAAAAAGGTAACATGGGCTTACGTGTGGTTCGCAACCCAAAGAGGAAATAGGGGCTTACAGGTGGGTCATAGACCAGTGAGATGGAGATAAAGAATTACTCAAGGGTGGTGGCTTGAGTGGTGACAAAGCCTAGTGAGAGAGAGATTAGGAACATAAGAGAAGTGGGTTCTGGTGCCCACCCCCCTCTATCCTTCAGACATGAAGAATATAATAGGAGCAATGACGCTTCCTCCTGGAAGAACGGATAGTGTCTTACACCAAGGTGTTTTCCATTTCCCTATAGACAAATGTCACTCTAGCAAAGAGGATCACATTCCTTGTGAGAAAGATCTCACTCCCGTGGAGACTAGTGGGCATAGAGAATGTCCGCGGTAGGGAACCTCAAATCTGATGTACAAGGAGGGATCATAGTTTAATGTCATGTGCTGAAGATGATGGTGCTTGAATTTTAACATCCTACAGCTCGAATGAGGTGGGTTTACTCTGCACCCCTAGGATATACATAACTAATACCCACCCACCCTTGTGGAAGGGAAGGCATTAGCAATGTCGTGGAGAGGGGGTGTCGGGGAGTGGTCCAATAATAGGTCCATGTTAGAATGGCTATTTGAAAAACAATAGCCATTATCATCCTCGGTTGACACCAATGAGTTGAAGTAGTGGATGAGGAATAAGAAAGGAAGTCGCACAGGTGCCGCTATGGAGCGGCAATGGGGAATGAGGCTTACGCAAGGAAGCTGCTCGGGTGCCTTCATCACATATAGTCAAGAGGGTATCCCAACACAATAGTGGGTTGAGGCATATATTTGGGGCTTACACCTATGTGCTAGTGCACAATCGGGATAATAGTTAGAGTGTTGGAATTAGTCCGAACAAAGGGAGATGAAAAGTGTGAATCAAATTCCCAAAATCTGGAATGCGGTGATCGTAGTGTGACGATGGAGGATAACTATTGATAGTGTTCAAAACACATCATCCATATCGTTATAGCCTGAAATGGGGACAAACAAATGAGGGTTGATTGTTGACAGTGTTCGAAACATAGGACCAGACTCAAAGTGTCATCCATAGTCTTCTAGGGTGTTTTCCTATAACAGTAGGTGAGTCAAGATGGAATGGGACTAGGACATTAGGGGGTACCAAAAGATATTTAATGGGTGATGATTAGAATAAAGGACCCACGAAGAATGAGGTGGAGTGGTGAAATGATTGAACTGTTTCCAATGCTCTTGATGTTATGCCACTGTAATCATGGCATAAAGTATTTGTGCTTGTCACATTAGACATCTATTATTTGGAACAATAGGATTCCTATTATTGATTGACATGGAATGATATAGGTTATAGTCATGTAGAGAGGACTATTGGAATCTTATCTTGGTGCATAAGGCATCTCTTTTTTGGAGAAAGAGGCATCCTATATTGAATAATAGGGAATTATACAGTTTAAAGTCATGCAGAAAGGACTATTGGAATCTTATGCTAGGTGCATAAGGAATCTCTTGATTAGATTAAGAGGAATACTATTATTGAATCATATGATATACTATAGTTTATAGTCATCCAGTAATGACTATTATCATCTTATGATTGGTGTATAAGGAATCTCTTGTTTAGAGAAAGAGGCATCCTATGTTTGGAACATATTTTTTATTTCAGTTTATAGTCACATAGGGAGGAATATTAGGAATAAGGTGCCTAAAAATGGTTAGTGTTGGGACTTACACAAGGGCGGCCCTTTCTAGTTCAACTTTGTATAGGATTCAGGTGATAGGGTTTGGAGTATTTGCTTGAGGAATGGATCGACTCAAGGTACTCGGGGAATTGATGATGAGAAACTCAACTCACGACATGGGAAATGAACGAAGAGGAATATGTCGACTCAAAGAGTTGTATGGTGGGTGGAGGAGTATCTCAAATCATGGTATTTGATAGGTGGAAGGGGGACACACATAAAGGAACAATGGAAAATGCTGACGTCTCGGCCCGAAAAGTTCGTTGTACGAATCTCCATTCTGTGTGGTAGTCAGTGACAGTTGTAAAAGGAGAATTTAGGAGGGCCAGGACCACAGTTGGACACTGATCCCATGTGGGGGTATGAGGGTGAATCCCCCGTGGTATGAACTAGCGGGTGCAGGCCTGTATATTGTTGCGAGTAAGATGGACTATATGCAGGATGGGTTGCACACAAGATTGCACTGTGCAATATAGGTGAGTGCATGATTGGGAACCTTGGCACTGTTCAAGGAAAGATTGAAGTCTTGTGCGCAAGATTGGATGCTTTGTGTGCAAGAGTGGAATCTTTTGTGCACATGGATTAAGAAGAAAAGAGGTTGTGTGAGGGTCAAACCATTGTGGTCCCGTTCGAAAGCGGACATATATGGGACCTGTCAAGAAAGATCTCACATTAAGGGTCCCACTCTTCTATGCAGGCATGGAAGGGGTGGTCTTACGTGCAGTAGAGTAGCGACTGACTTCTGTAGACCTCACTCAAGGGGTTGGGGCTGCACGTGTATTAATAGAAAAACCTGAGAGCGGTTGCGCGTAGGATTCTGAGTGTAAAAGTGGTATTATGCATACCCTGCGGCAAGTGCATGCGCAAATGGGAATTTGACATCACATTGGGCGCGTAAGAATATTTCATGCAGATGCTAATCTTGCACGCACCACTTAGAACATGTGCACGCCTTCCTTAGACATTTTCTGGTGTCCTGGGTGCACGATGACACCTCATTGGGTGCATAAATTATTTGTCCGACATTTTTTGAGAAAGATTTTAGTATTGCACATATGATTCCAATCTTGCATGCAAAACATCTATTCTTGTGTTCAAGATTTCAATTCATGCGTGGAAAACCATAATTTTCCCTAAAATCATCTTGGATGGCCATTTCCGACAGCCTGGCTTCAAAAAGTCATAACTTCTGTCAGTAACTCCATTCTGGCTCTATGACCAGTCAAATTGATTCTTTCGAAACGAGCTACGCTCTGAGATCATGTTCGGAAGCACTCTATGAATTACATGGACGTGTTTTCTAGTTCAAACACCTATTTTATTATTTAGAAAATTTCAAATATGATTTTTTTTTGTATTTATAGTAATAATTTTGTTTAATGTAATTATTTTTTAGTTTTTAGTCATTTATTATTATTATTCTGTATAATTATTTTTAATTATTTTCATAGAAAAATTAGTTTTCAGGAGTTATTTTTTACCTTTATATATGTTTTATAAATTTTTCATTACCCTTACATGACCACTAAAACTATTTTTTACCCCTACATAACTCTACTCTATAGCTTTATATAAGCCTTAGGTTTTCCTACTACCCTTACGTGAGCTTGGTTTTTCCCACAAATAAATGTTTTTAATATTTATTTACCTTTTTGTAAATCAGAGTAACCATTACACAACTTTCTATCCACCCTTACACAACATTTTAAAATTACTTATTACCTTTACACAGGTCTTATTAAACCTTTACATAGCTTTTCTCTACCCTTACATTGCATATGATATTTTCTCTTTACCCTTACATAGAATTATATATACCCTTACACAAATATTGTTCTACCTGTATGTATGTATTTTAATTTAATAATAACCGTTATATTACATGTCTATATACCTATATGAAACCTATGAAATTTCATTCTTAACTCCACATATTTTTTAGAATGTCAAGATAACCATTACACAAACAAAAAAACATACCCTTACATATATACGGTTTTCCACTTTACTCCGTTTCTACAATTTTGAATATATTTTCATTATTTCCATGATTTATTCAAATGTTTAAATTGTTTTAATGATTTTATAAATTAATATTATTGATATAGAACCCATTATAATTTTTTTCTTTATTTTAAAATCATTTTTATGAAGATTAATATTATTATTTAGTTACATGTGAACTTGAAGTAAATGATTATTATATTTTTCATTTATTATTTTAAGTTGATTTATTTTATTTTATTATTCATAAAATCATATTATATTATAAATATGTTATTCATAATGATTTGAAATTTTTTTAATATAGTATCATTATAGATTTTATTGTTTCATTTTTAAATATTAAAAAAAATATGGATTTCAAATTTCAAATGTTATATAATAAAAGTGTGTGAGATCTATGAGATATCTTTGAACTATTATATTGTAAATGTTTTAAACTTCCTAAAGATTTGTTTTAAGATAGTTTGAATTTTTCTAATAGTTTTAAAATAAAATAATTTATTTTTCTCCCCTCAATAATTCTGGAATAATATTATTATAGTTTTGAATTTAATTTAATATTGATTTCTTTATAGTTATTGAGTCAATTATTTTTAAATGGATCAGTAAGGTTAAAATAAATGATGGTAAAAATACATTAAACTTTGACATATTTGGGTTAAAGACTCCCAAAGGGTTTTATAAAATTTCCAAAGGATGAGAAGCCTATTAAATAGTGACCATTGGAGTCCTTGTATATCTACATCGACATTCCTTGAGAATAATTCTAAAATTTACAATGGTAATAATTACATTCAGAGTGCTTTCATTTTTAAAAATTATTTAACCATTGAGATTTTGAAATAAATTATAATATCCAAATCACTATCTTCTTTCAATCTTATTATATCCTAATGGTCATCAAATTCAATGAGAAATTTGAGACAAAGCATAAATGCGATTAATTCTTATAAATCCTCTCCTCTTCCACTTTATTTAAATTTGGGTTTTCAATAACCTTAAAGTGATGTAATTTTGTTTTCTTACAATTTACATTAAAAAGGAAAGGGGATATTATTTTTTGGTTTCTATATTTTTTTTAAATACTTGTTTTATATTAACACTATTTTATTGATATAATATATACATCAATGGATAGTTTTGGTATTTAGGCTATAATTGAATACATTGGATTAATACATTAAATCTATAAGGGATTTAGGTGGTTGAAATAGGGGTACCTTTGGGTTCTATTTCTAAAAATATTTATGAAATATATTTTCTTATTTAATTTCAACAATTTTATTTATTTATAATTTTCAATCATTCAATTCATATTATTTATCCACCAAATACGCATAATCATTTTTTTCTCAAACCACTCTTCATTTTATTTTTTAAATTTTATTATTATATTCAATTATATTTTGGTTCTTTTGATATATTGATTATTTTATTTTATTCCAAATGTTTTCATTTTATTAATATTGTTCATTGAATTTTTTAAAATATGATATATGTAATTTAATTTTTTAATGGGAAATTTAGCTTCCCTATTTCCGTTTTAATTGTATCCAACATAAACTCAAGACTATCAATCAACACTATATTAAAGATTATGAAACCTACAATGCAGTTTCTACCATAGAACATTACTTGGAATGTCGGTAAATTGATATAAGTAGTCCAAAACCATGTGATGATGAAAGTAATGATGAAGCTCACATTGTTCAATAATAAGAAGAAGAGTGATATATTTCTAGAAAAAGCATTAATTATTGGCATTGAGAAGTAGTCATGACCAGATTGGAATGGGAAAAGGATGAGCCCATAATCCCTTCAGTTATAAAGCCTCCGTATCCTGAAATGAAATGTATTTCATCATCTATGATGTATGACTACTACAATTGAAAATACATATTACCAAATATCATTACATAATCTCTTATAAGGAATCTAGAAGATGAAAATTTTCAAGTTCAAAAGAGAATTAAGAAAACCATTAGTTGGAATGTAGAAGGTCATAAAGGGACCAGTCCAATATTTTTCAAGAATAATGTATTTTGGAAGTATAATCAAAGTCATTATGCCAACCATAATGAATACTAAACACTCCCATGAAAGAATGTTTCATAATAATGTTATTAAACTATTGGATTCCAAAATTATTTATCCAATCTCGGATATGTTATGGGTGAGTCTTTTATATGTAGTTCCTAATATAGGTGGGATCATGGTAGTTTCCAATTATAGGAACAATCTTATACCTATGAGAATATTTATACGATGGAGAGTATGTGTAGACTACATAAAGTTAAATAATTCCATAGGGAAATACCTTTTTCTATTTCTATTTATGGATCAGATGCTTGAATGAATAACAAAGAATTATTTATACTATTTTTTGGATGGTTATTACAAGTATAAGTAGATTTATATCTCACCCAAAGTTCAGGGAAAATCACCTTCACATGGACATATGGAATTTTTTTATCATCACATGTGTTTTAGAATGTTCCATTCTCTAGCCACATTCTTTGGATGTTTTATGTCCATTTTCCATTATATGTTGGAGCATATTCTGGAGGTGTTCATGGACAGATTTCTCATATATATAATTTCATTTAATGAATTATTAGGGAATTTGGTGTAGGGTTTGAAATGGTGTGAGCAGAAAAATAGAGTTTTGAATCAGAATAGGTTTAATTTTAAAGTGCAACATAGTGTCATCTTAGGATTCTAGATATTTATAAAGGAAATTAAAATTGAAACTAGAAATAATGAGTAAATAACCAACATTCACATCCCTATATTAGTCCAAGAAATCTAAACCTTCATTAGGAAAGATGGATTTTATCAGTAGATGGGGAGAGATTATTCAAAACTTTCTCAACCATTGGAGAACATCATATTGATGGATGTTCTCTTTAAATTTGATGATTCATGTTTAAGTTATTTTCATAAATTAAAATATAGGTTAGATTAATACCTAATAATTATTTCCCTAAACTAGAATATGAAATTTTAATTAATGTGTAATACCCTTGATAAAAATGTTAGAGAAATCATTCAAAAAAATATTTAACATATATTTCAGCTAATCTACTGTGAATGTCATGCATTAAAGAAAGATCATCCTAATTACAAAAAATCTAAAAAATTATAGATAATCTCTTTGAATTTGGTAAATTTAGGTCTTAATCAGTACTATTTAGGATAGTTATCTGCGCGAACCATGCAACTCTCAAATATCACCTTAATAAGAAGGATATGAATAAAATTTTGATTATATGGGAGATTCCTCTGAAGTAATCAAATCAGGAAATTATTGATAAAAAGGGATGTGAAAATATTTATTTTTATCACATATCTTACTTTAAGATTCCCACATTGAGGTAGAGGAGGATAGAGAATTCAAGAGGATTTCCTGGATGGGAACTTAATCTCGGCTTTGGAAAAACCTCTGTGTGGTTCATTGATTTTAAAAATTACCAATCCATGTAGATTATTAACCTAGAATAATCAATTAATTAGAAGAAGGGATTTTTTATCAATGGTAAAACATTATTTTTGGGAAGACCCCTACTATTTTTATCTTATGAAGATGGTGTCATTCAGTTTTGTGTTCCTAAATCCAATGTGTAGGGAATCACTGAATATTTTCATTATTGTACAAACATAGGACACCATGGTATAGACCACACTATTTCTAATTTGTTAAAATATTGTTTCTTTTATCCCATAAAGAATAAGGATTCTCACTATTTTGTGTCATGTTATGATCTATTCCAATGTACATGTAGCATCCGATATAAATCTAAAATGTCAAAACATCCTATAATTGGAGTGTAGGTTTTTTTATTTTTGCGAATTGATTTTATAATGACTTTAGCACATTAATATGTAAACACATCCTTTTTAGTGCATGCTGATTAAATAAAAATGTTGGTGGAAGCTTGTTACACTGTCAAAAAATTAAAAAAAATCATTCTTTATTTTATTAAGAATTTTTTTTCTTTAGGATTGATGTTATATGGATTCTTATTAGTCATAGGGGAAATCATTTTGAAAAATCCGTATTGTGAAACATACTATAGAGGTACAGGGTATGGTACAACAATGGTACCCATTATCATCATCAATATAGTGGGAAAGTGGAGGTGTAAAATAGGGACATTAAAACAATCATAGAGACTTTTCTGGGTTCCTCAAGGAAGGATTGATCGAACAAGCTGTATGATGTGTTGTGTTTATAATGAAAACTCATAAAAAACCTCTTAATATGTCATTTTTCTGGTTAGTTGATAGGAACACATACATCCTTCTCATCATGTTAGAGTAGAAGAAATTTTTGTTAGTCAAATCATTGAATTTTGATCCCAAATATACTAGGAAAAATGTTGTAATTTTCCAAAAATGATGAAATCAAATGAGATTCCTATGAAAAATCCAATATTTATAAGGGAAAAACATAGGCAGTCAATAATCCCATGACCCCTCAGATTTCATTTCAACCCGATGATTAGGAATTACCCTTTTACACTAGAATAAGGATTATTCTAGGGAAATTGATGTCTCGCGATTTTTACCCATTAAATATCTAAATGTGCTCAATCATAGAGGGTTGAGATTCCATAAAAAGATGGAAAACCTTTCAAGGTAAATGAGAAGTTTGTCAGATGATATTGTTAAATACAAGATATGATCAAAACTGTATCTACCATTATCTTCAACTAAATAAGGTTCCTAGGTATGTCGATCTCAAGATGATAGACATAATAATAACCATGATTTAACCCTAAATCTTATATAAAAAATGATTTTCTATTATTCTGTTTTCATAATATATTATTTAAGTGTGTATTAAATGTTTTGAGTTATTTTTATAGGATAATTATAATGTAATGGATCTATGACTTATTTAACGTTATGTAGGTATTTAAATGATATATGTTAGCCTAAATGTACGTATTAAAATCATTTAAGAATGTAATTTTTCATATTTGGTGAAGTAATTAATTTCAAAATGTGGTGGAACTAAAAATTTCAAAAACAAAAATAAACACAAACGTAGGGTTTGTGAACAGTTAAACAAATTGTTTACTTTAACTATGTGGGGGTGGAAACTCATTTCAAGATTCACTGCACAAGATCCACATGGCTAAATTGAATGTGATACTCCACTATAAAAAAGAGGGCTCAAGTTCTAGGGGAACATACAAGGTTATTTCAGGGTTTACCAAAACATGGATGGAAACCAAACCAATTTTAAGAATCCCCAAAATGTCAAAAATAAAAAAACTAATCCCCGATTTTAACCCCAAAATCAAATCATACCTACATCCAAAATTTCCACCTCCATAACCTTTTTCTACTCCACCAATCATCCCTCTCCCCAACATCCTCTTATTTCTTCGATACAAATCCCTATGGTATGTTTCTTCTCCTTCCCTTCGTATCCCTCATCCTCCTTATTACTCTTTCATTTACTTATCTTCATCTCCATTTTATTCTTAATCTTACACTAGGTTATGGATGTCCTTAATTTTCCCCATTTCAATTTTTTTTTATTTTTTCTTATTGTTTTCTAATAATTTTCAATAAAAAAGTTCTAAGAACATACTGTCACATTCTTTCCATGCACATTTTATAAAAACAAAAATTAATCCTTTTCAAAACCCATTTATTTTAGGTTAAAATTGGACGTAATTACGAATATCAAAATTTAAATTAAATTATATTTCTATCACTTTGTATTATGTCTATTTCATGTTGTTACAACACCTGTAAGATACCCTCACATCCTCTACATGGCCTCCTCATGCAAGAGTCCATGTCGATCAATCTAGGATAACAAAATATACCTTCATCTAAAATTCTATAATAGATAGTAGAATCAATGATCTATAGTCTTTTACACTTAGGAATTCATCCAAAAAGATGTTTTGAACCCCATTAAATTATTTCACATGGAATTTATGATGACGTCCAAAGAATAATTATTACTTTTAATCTTATGAGGGAAATATTTTTGAAAATGGCAAATTATAGATATATTTAATAGATCTTTTGATAATATTTTTCTATAAAGATCATTATACTATTGTAGATAATAAGAAAATTTTTGAGGTAGAAGGTTATGTGACATTCTTCCTTCTCAAGAAACACTATAGATTGCAACTAGGGGGATTTTTAACTGTGATCGACATTTTTGAGGAGGACTATGGGAATAATAGGGATTAGTTCAATTATTATTTAAATTGGAACCTAAAATTCACCAAATTATTTTGGTCCGTCATTGCATAGTTTGCGCCAATTTTTGTTCCCAGAACCACCAAGGCCTCAAACTTGATAAACCTGACCCATAATGTTCTCCATCTGGTCTATACTAGTTGCTTAACTTCTCACTCATACGGTGAAGGGACTATGAATATAATGGACTTACTTTTCACTGATTCTTTTATTTCTGGGAAGCACACAAATTTGGAATACATTTTTACCAAATATTTACTACATATATTTAATAAACCATTAAAATATATTTTTGGAGGCCCCAATATTATGTTCTTATTTGAGTGTCTTTGATTATATTTCAATGAGGAGGATTTCACTGAACTAGCTCTATTTATCCCATTCTACATCACTATAGTGTGTAATATATTAATACAAGATTACAATAGGAAATTCAATCCTTTTTTAGTATGCCAAGAGGTATCTTAATATGATCCTCAAGATGTCCCACGTCCACCCAATGGTCTACATCACACCCTCCACATAAAAATGTTAACTATAATCCATACAATTATACCACCACATCATGTCCATCTAGTCCATCCATTTCAATCCATGTAACCCCATATTCCCTTTCCTAAAACCTCCCTTACCATATGGGTACACATTATACCAATCCATATATACAATGGAGTATGTATTGGGAGCTCAATACCATTATTGATAGGCAATTTGAGTATGCTTTCCACCAAATTCAGTGCATTATCTTATAGGGTTTCCCTACCCTAGAACTATACCCAACCAAACCTTACTTTCCCCATTCCTGCAACTTCAATGGTAATGACCCATATCTTTCAGGTGGATATTTTTATTCCTCTATAGTAAATGAGAAACTAGCATAATGTGTTATAGAGAGTAATAGGGTTACTCATTAAACATCTCAGGGTATGGACTATGAGGTAAAAGTTGGGTGATCCAACATAGAATGAGGTTTTCTATGTGTAATTTCTGGATTCCTTTAGGATATGACCTTCTACAGGATGTCAATGAAATATTATTTACCATTCACTTTGTTATTATGACTCAAAAATATTCAATATTACATTATTTGATTATATTTTCATTATTAAATATTTTAATTTTTGTTTTTTTCTATCTTATTTCTTGGTGTGATTTTTTTCTACTTAAATTTTCCACATACTCTTGTACTAATTGTTATTAATTTAATTTTCATAGTTTTTCAATCTAATACTATAGGTGTATCACTTATTTCCCTCATAGAAAATGCTTCTTATCTATGATATTTTATACACGAAAATTGTTTTATACCTTCAACATCACTCTAGGTGAGTGTTATTTCCCTCCTATTTATTACGTATTGTTTTTATTCTTCCCTTGTGTATGGTTAAATACCCACCCTAGTCTAAATTAACAAGATCATGGAAACCATGAACGATCTTATGTGTGGTTAGGGAGACTATATTTTGGAACCCCATTTCTTTGTTGCCTTGGAATTTACAAGGATAATTTTTTTTATTAGAGACCATTGGATGGGATATATAGATGTAACACATTAATATTAATTATTTAAAATGGATTTTAAAGAATCATTTTAAAATTTCTCATATGTTTGGATTGATAAACCAATATTTTTATGTGGATGAGAATTTGAACATTCAAAGAGAATTATTTAAATCATCATTATTAAAATATCGTGTTTAAAAAATGAATTTTGTTGTATAGTAGTTTAAATTAAGTTTCCTTCTGAAATGGAAGTCAATTTATCTATATGTGTAAGTGATGCCTTGAATATTTTGACTTATTTTTTTGAAAGTCCCTTTTAGATGATTTTCTGTGTAATTATTTTAGGACAAAAAATTATCAATTATGGGGGATTTTGATGAACATGGGTCTATGGGTAATTTTCATTTCCAAAATAATATTGGAAATATTTTTAATCTCATTTTCATGTATTTTTAGATTTAATATTTCCTTATATGTGATATTAGTTCATAGAATTAATAATTGATAAAATTTGGATTGAACCGGTTGTTTAAGTTGAAAATTCGAGGCATTTTAATCAATTTTCCCTGATTCATGATTTATAATAAAACACTCAAATCGTTTACCCTAGACGAGGAAAGTATAAAAGGCCTAATTATTTGAGACAGACTCAATTGACCGGTCTCCACATAGTTATTAAAAATATGTGGATCATCCATCTAACCATGTGTGATAGTTCTAGATGATATAGAACCTTAGACATGGTATACACATGGTTAACTTCACCATTAAGAATTTCTGATAGGGTTTGTGTCCAAAAACCGAATGGACAAAACTAAAAATAATAATTGGATCATGGTTAAACCCATCATGTGATTTAACAATATACTAGAAAATACATATCCATCTAACTTAAATCTTACTCATAACCACCCTTTTATTTTCTATTATGTCCCCTAAATGCCTCAAAACATTTTTGGTCATACAATTAATTATATATGACCATTTTCTGATGAAATAAATCATCTAGAGTTTAGTAAACGAGGTGATAGGAGGGATTTTAACTCATTCAATAAAATATTTATAGATTTTTCTTAATGATTCCCTACACCATTCTTTTATCAAAACTGTAATGAATAGTAGAGGTAATAAAATTATTTTGTCGATTTCTTTCCTTTATTAGAAAATTCCCACAATGCATTGGGATTATGGATGAAAATGAAGACCATTTTAGGTAATTGATTTATTTATGTTGTGTTTTTGTTATTCATTTTTCCATACCATAACCCCCTTTAGTTTTCTATCTTCTACACACCAGTTAGACCATATCAGATCAAGAACAATTTTTCTAGGGATATACAAGATAATTTTGAGGAATAATCCCATGACCATTGGGTGAATTCATCATCTACAACGGGTATTCGTTCATAAAAGTTTTCCAAAATTAATTTTTGGACAAGGAAATTGTTTATTGTGAACTGAAATGAAAACTAATGGACCACAGAGGTTTATATATAATCTAATCATGGACATGATATTTATTATGAGAAAAAAAAATCATAATGTATATCGACTTCAATTATCCATTATAAACAAAACACCTCCAATGCATTTCCATTGCCATGATTTATATAGGTTTGTTTGTTTTATTTTGTTTTAAGTGACTAAATTTGTTTAAAGATATATATAATGGGGAAAAATAAGGTCTCAAATAAATCAAAACATCATTAAAAATGATTATAAATTAATATTCATCCTTAATAAGTTAACCCTAAACTCAAATCAATAAGAACCCTAAGTTTCAGCATAGATCAACCCCATGATGTCACTCTACACATTGTGATGTTGGGAAATAATTAATTTGAGATGAAAAATGTAATAATTCACCTACAATGAAATCAATAAATGGACACACATAAGAATTACTAACTATGATGTAAAATGACTGGCCATATAGAAGATTAATTAGAGAAGAGAATTTTTTTCAATTGATTCATGGTTTAGTTATCTTAAAATATTCATATATCATTATATGGTTCATTATGTTACATAACAATAGAGAATGATAAGTTTGGTAAGATAGTTTAATTAGTATAAAATGATGTCTGTGAGTATGAAAATGGACACTAAGTAGAATCTAGAGGATTGATTCATTAATGAAAACAAAAGTCATGATAATATATTCTATCACGATTATGGAAGGTATAATTAAGAATAATATTTTTAGGGATTATAACTTTATTCAAATGGAGTCTTCCTGATAAGATGAATTATTTCTCACATTCACTTATTTATAAAAACAACTATTTTTTCATGCATTTTTTCATTAAGAGAAGTGGAATGTGTGATCTGGTAAATTATAGCACGTTTATGAAGAAGGATAAATTATTTATTGGTTCTATTCCATAAGGATGGATCTATGAATATTGATCGTACTTTCATATATGAATTTATATGCATAATTAATTCAGAAGAATTATCTTGGAGAAAAGAAGGATAAGTCAATAATGATGTAAGAATGTTGTGACTATATATTTATGGTCACATGCAAATGAAGTGATTTAAATTTGAATGAAATTTTCAAGGGATGAAATGGGGAAGAAGGAAAATATTATCTTGTAGGTTAAAATGATAAATATCACATGGTTTTTTCTTATTTATATTCAATTATAATTTTTTCAAATAGAATTAGTTTCAATTGTGAGTTTTTTAATTGAGTGTTCCAGATAAGTTAATTTTGGCTGATTTTAATTTGAAGTATTTACATATACACATAAATAATGGAATGAATAAGAAAGATAAGATCAAGTAACAGAGGTTGAAATATATATTATCATATGTATATATATTTTGGAAAGACTAAGATAGAATCTGTATATATCATTACTATTATCTGTGAGATATAATATTTTTATAGAGTTCTAATAAAAAGAGAGATGTGATGTAGAATTCAAATCAGAATAATAATTTTTATCAAATAGAGAAGGGGTAGACATGACATAGATTCAAAAATAATGGAAATTCTATCATTAAAACCTAATGGATAAAGAAAAAAGATCCAATGTAGCCTATTTAAATACTAAAGAAAAATAACAAGATAATATATGGAGTAAAGAAGGTAAATAATGTGTTTGAGTTTGTTGTAAAGTTCACTGAAGAATGATATATAGTTAATAATATTGGTTTTTACTAGATCGAAGAATAATTGATTTCTATGAATTTTGGTTTTTAGAGGTAGAAGTGAAGAATGTGTAGAAAATGAGGTTCATTTTTATGTTTAAGAAGAACTGGGTGTGTGAACTACTATGTAAACATATATAAAGTGGACGTGTTTTCATACTGCATTTTAATTAATGAAGTGAAAGAAGAAGATCAAGGAGTGCATCAATAATTACTATGGTTCTAAATTGGTTATGTTATTTCTTAGTAGTAATTCCAAAATGTATCATTGTCATGTGTAGGATTACCTAGAGTGTAGGATTTACCAAACAATAGTTGGGAGGTGTGGAAACATGAGGTTCATGGTTATACCTTACTCACTATACTCACATGATGATCCTATAGGGTAACATGATCCCCAAGTAATCTATATCAAACTATGTACTATCCTTATCATTCCAAGAGTAAAACATTATAAAATTTTTCACTACTTGTGTATGTGTGTGTTTAGATATGTTTCATTTGAATACAGTGGTGATAAGATATAACTCTAGATTCCATCACTTTAACCATTAATGAGAGTAAAAAGTATAAGGGATACATTTGTTAAAAAATGGTTATAAGTTAATAACATTGATTCACACCCAGTGTGGGTCATATCCCAAAATGTCCCCTTCATAAATTATTTCATTCATTCATGTGTTGTGTGTTGGAATAAAAAAAGATCATTCAATAAAATTATATTAAGACTGAGAGTTAAAATCTATCATTCCTCCCACTCAAGAATTTTAAGAGAACAAGATGTATTTTTTAAATTGAGGATGAATTGTGTGAATAACTTGTCTTTTATTTGAGAACACTCATAATTTCAAGAAGGATATTTGAATATTATAAGTGAATATTTTGATACATCTAGAGTTATTATAAAATGGATTATACATAGTAATTAAAAATAGATAAGAGTGGTAATAAAAATCAATCAAGATGATTAAGGTAATTCCTATTTAAATTAATTATAAATTAAATTTTAAAATATTTTTTATTGATTATGGTATACATTCATAAATTTATTTAGATTTTTTTTTAATATTAATAAAAATCCAAAATTGGCCCCCCAACCAATTCTTCTGATATAAGCCTTAACTATCAGGTGGTCAAATTCCCAGTTGGGTCATGTGCCTCTTATGAAATATTTGGTTGGTGCAACCAACCTCTGTTTGTGCGGGCCATCCCTATAATCAACACATGTATCTAAACAAGAATTACTTGGTTGGGCATGAAAGAAAACTTTTTCCCACAAGTACCACATACACCACCCACTATATGGTTGGAAGTCTCTTCACAAAATCCAACAAATATAATTATCCGTGAAAAATGCTGAATTCTTCTCCGTTCTGTGGATAGCCATGATTTGGTCCCATCGAATCCACCATCCATCGCCATCTAAAAATCCTTTATATTACCCAACAGAACTACCAATATCTACATAGCGCCATCCCATGAGATCTCTAACATGCACCGGTACTTCCACCATGCACAAGTACTTCCATATATCATACACCACAAAATTTATGCCATTATTCACTTTTCTCATTGTAACGCCTTGTTATCCTGTCTATCAATCACTATCATGATAGTCACTACACTTCCAAAAATTTATTTCCCATTCTATTACGAAGTACTGGGAGGGGAAAAATATTCATTCTATGTTGAGAACAAACTATATTTTATGAATAACATATCAAGATGAATTATCAATAGGACCTACCTTGATAATGAATCAATATAACTTCATGGTTCAGGTCCAACACACGATTTAATCATATTCTACATAAATATTGGGATCACTAATTATCTATAGGGATTAATAATAATTTAAGGATAACCCTAATTTATGGGAGTAAATAGGAATTTATAACACGAGGATTAAGTTAACTAGTAATTTAATTGAAGAACCAAAATAAGCTTGGTTTGGGGAGAAAATATAAAAATAAAATAATACATTTACCAAGTATAACCTAACATTATGAGTCAAAATATAGTGAAATATTTTCTATCCATGACTATTTTTATGAGATATATACTTTTTATGTAGGGGATAGACCTTAAACATTACTTAATATAGGGTATTTAAAATAGAGTTTAATTTCTATTATTACCAAAGATATTTTTGGTTTTTATTTTTATATAATTTCTTTATAAATCTTATATAAATAAAAAATGTTTTATAAAGTAGATAATTTTGATCAGTATGTATTTTTCCACAACATAAAACCATTAAAATAAAACATAAAATTTTTCAAGAAAAATCATCATGACTTTCAACAAGAATTATTCATTTCCAATACACATCGTTAAACCCTGTGAAGACATTTTTAAAATAAGGGATGACTAAGATAACATAGTAAGGTACATATAAGAAATAATTCTATTAATCGTGTAAAAAACATAAAAACACATAAAATATATACCCTAATCACATTAATCATTTACCATGTGAAATAAAAATTTTCCACATGAAAAATACACTCTTATTACACAAACAAAACATTTTAAAACCCATAAAAGGAATAGGTAGAACATGTATAAAACATGGGGAATCATTTTCATATAACTCTTAATTACACATAGAATAACCATCACAATTATACATATGGTAACCATTGAATTTACACTTGAAATAACCATCATGATTATACTCGGAATATAATTCACACTATAGCCCCTATTATCATTTCCTTGAAACCTAATTGGTTAACTTCTCAAATATTTGGAATAAACATCGTATTATATTAAATAATTGATTGGGAAAACCTAATAGGTTAACTCCATCCCATATTTTGATGAACCATTGCTGTATATTTTACAATCTCTTAAGATAAACCTAATAAGACAACTATTTCCATTTACACAATGAATTTGTGTGATATAATGGGATCAACTACAATTGGATTATAGTTGGACAAACCATCATTATAAATAATTACAAAAAATAAACCAAATCATAACACCTAAAATATTATAGCATTTAAAATAATATTTTCACCCATAAGAATACATTTAGGGATATTTGAATAGACATTCTATTTAAATCCAATTTTTCAAGGAATAAATCACCCCTAAAAAGGGAAGGATATTATTTATTTAAATAAATCATGAAAAATTGTAAATTAATCCAAACATTAAAAAATTGTTATGGTGTAAGGAAAAGTCAATACAACTATATACATTAAAATTGAGCATTCCATTCATAACATGATTAACCACTGAAAAGGAAATGAGTTATATTGAAATATATTTTAGTATATAATAATCCACAAAAGGAAATAATGTGGAAGGAATCATTAAAAAAAATTTAATTAATAATAATTTAAAATAAGGTTTTGTGGTGTTAATTAATTGAAATAGAATTAAAAATCATAAAAAACGTTCTAGAGGAAAATACCTTTTTTCAATTTTCAAATTGATTATTAAAAAAAATTAATTGTTAATGAAAATAATTTTTTTTGAATAAAACCATGTTAACATTTAATGGAATCTTCAATGAAATGATTATTCATGATGGTGGTGAAATCTAATCATGCCTTATAACTAAAAAGACGTTCCTTTTACACTATTGAGAATGTAGAACAAGTACATCCTAAAAATATTCATTTAAAAACAATTTTTTAAAATTCAAACATGGGTAAAGATGAACATAAAAAATTAATAGGATAATATTAAATCCTTCCATTAAATTATTTATAGAAAATATAGATTTGGAAGAAAAAGTGTTTTTAGGGAATTATTTAAAGATTATTTATGAAAGAACATCCCTTACAATGTGTTCAACTTGTCATATAAATTGTTTATCATTCATAAGAAAAACATTATGTTAATTATATGTTTTTTAAGAACCTTTTTATGGTATACAATAGATTATTTTATTCAGCAACATGTTATATACAATTTCTCAATTAATTAAGTTCATTTTGGATATTTTGACAACAATAGGTTCATAAAAATGGATTTTAAGGTTGACTAGAGTCAAATTGGTAATTATTACATCATCTAATGAATAGTAATCACGAAATAATTATAAATATTAATAAATAAATTATACTTTTAAATCCAACCATTTAATATTTTTTTGAAAAAATAACTACATTACAATTATGGAGACAGTCGACAACATATATGCATGATTAACATTTTCATTTTTAAAACACCAATATAAAAATAGGTAAATTATTATTTTATATTTTAATAATTATTATAATATTAAAAATATCATATTACTTCTTTAAATATAATTATTTATATAATTCAGGTGATGTGGTGGTGAAAACGAATCACATTGCTCTGTGGAGATGGTAGTCCACACATATACACAAACCACGTTATCATTTTCCATTATATGGAATGGAAAAAAATATGTGTTATATTATCTTTATAGAAATTTAAATACGTCATGAATGTCATATATATAACTTGAATCCATTATTATAAACATCATTTATAAATGGTGATGGAAAAAAATTATATCAGTTTGAGAGGAAGTAGTGTACCGTACACAAGAACAATGGATGTATTTACAATTTTATGGAAGTTGAGATAGATATAGGTTTCTCTATTAACCTAATAAAATATAATTATATGGAAAATACTAGATTTATTATTTTATCATTGTTGAAGAATATTTTACATAGGTGTTCGTTGAAATAAAACAAAAATCATGGGGTTAAAACTATACCTCCTATTTGTAAGGCCTCTTTTTATTAAAACCTTAACCCCTACAAGGTTTGTATTTTTTCTAAAAAAGGCCTCTAGAATGAGGGGAGGGATTATAGGGAGGTATTTGGAAATATATTGTATAAATAAAATATTTTTTTAAGTGGGAAGGAATGATAAGAATAGGTGAGATTTTATAAGATATGGGAGGGGAACTCTTGAAATTCCACAATATAGTAAATTAGCATAAATTGACATTCAATTAAAATAGTTCCAAATTGATTTAATTAGAGAATATGATATTTATGGCTTGAAATACCCTAATAAAATTAAAATTAAATAAGTTTTTACTGTGTTTTTACCTTTATATTTTGTTTTAAATCCCTCATTAACCCCTTCACACATACTGTGATAATAAGGATTTGTACTCTTTTAGGGAAAAAATTACAATAAATAAAAAAAGCCCCCTAAATGGACATTGGAGGATATAATGAATTTTTTTTTCATTATTATGAATATATGGTTTTTAGTAATTTTATATCATTTAATAAAATCTTATTTATTAAAATATGTCATTAATGTAAATTTGTATAACTATTAATTACAATGATTTTAATAAAATTCAGAAAAAATAAAAAATTTAAAAAAATTATACATCCCTAAAATATAAATTTAGTCAATAAAATCCAAATATCACATTATTTATCTCAAATTATATTACATTTAATATTTTTAATATAATTTATTTGTTTTTCCATTTAATGAATAATTACTACATCAGTATTATGTATGCATATAAGGAAATTGTTTCCTCGCTAAAAATTTTAAAATATTACCATGATTAACATAATGATTTTATATTTTAGAATAATAATTATTTTATAACATATCCTCTAGTAATTTCCTTGTTAAAAATACGATAGTTTATAAAAACAACATTGTGACATTTTTTACTTTTCCATAAAAAAATGTACAAATGTTTAAATAACATCCAAATGGAAAAAAGATCATATAACCAAATCTTAGATAGATATGGATGATAATGAATCATCTAATAAAATAAATGTGGATTTTATAATTCTTAAAATATTATATTTAACCCTTAATTACTTAATTTACTATTTTCATGATAATAAAAATTACTATTGTTACTTTTCATATTGAAAAAAGATAAAAAGAACCTATTTAAAAAATTTGGAAAACATATTTCTAAATATGCGATCATTTTTGAATGTTTAAAATATATATGTTATAGAATTTAATTGCAAATTAAAATAAAAAACAATGAAATTTTTTTTCAGAAAAATGACATTTTCAAATATTAAATGTTTTTATACTAAATTAAAGTATAAAATGAATTTATAAAGCCATAATTGGATTATATAAATATAAAATAAATAATTAAAATTTAATACTAATCCCAAATTGAATTTGAATATGTAAATACTTAAAAATGGGATTTAATTTTCAATATAAATTAAAGATATTCACAATTAATTAACAAAAAATATTTTTCTAAAATGTCCAAAATTTAATCCTAATATATTTTTTACATGATGAATTCAAATATGAAAATAATTTTGTCAAAAAATGTTCAATAATTTTCAAAAATTAATTACAATATTTACTTAAAAATAGATAGGAAATCCCTTTTTAAGGAAAATATGTTTAAAATGAATTTACTAAAAATCCACTTCATATTTACAAAAATTAATTAATAAATTAAACATGAGTAAGAAAATTATATATTTTATAGTGTGCTTAATATTATTCAGTCCAACCAATTTAATAGATACTTTATGAATGTTACATTTACATAATAATAATTCACTGTTCATTTAATCTGGATGTTGTATATCTTATAAACTATCAAAAAAGTATTTATTTTTAAAATATTAGGATATTACATTCTCCCACATTTAATAAATTGTTTCCTTAAAATTTTAACTCAGATTATGTAACCAGGTTTAGACTTTTCAAAATACCTTTCTTGAAAATGCACATGTTAAATGGTCAATAAATCATTCTCTTGAAAAGATAGAATGAGAAGTATAAAGATCATCTATAATAACACATACTAGATTTCCATTTAAGGGAACATAAGTGGGTGGTGAAAACAGATATATGGAAAACAATAACCATCAAGGATCGTTAGAGATTGATGGAGAATGTGATCATGTGGAAGTTAAATTTCGCACAACCATAAATTTGTGATGTGTTAAATGATTATTGATTCTTCAATTTGAAAACTAAATGGATAAAATTTTTGTTTCTAAAATAAATATCCTAATGTTTAGAAATTAATTTATTACCTAAACTAGGAACATAAATAAATTACTTACATTTCAAGAATAAGTTAATCATTAATCAATTTCCACCACAAACACATCATTTTACTACAAATGATAAGTATTCAAGATCAATTTTTATGTTTGAAGCACTATAATGGACTTCTAATGGATCACATAATCCAAAAAAAGATTAAAATTATATTCCTTATGCCTTTATTCATTAAATAGAATAAAATTGTTAGTAAAATATAATATAATTAAAAAAATTAATAAGCCTTCATACAAAGAAAAGTTAAATTAATTTCCAAAATCCAACAGTAGTTCCAAATTTTCAACTAAGATCATTCATAAATAATTATACATAATTTTTTTAAAAATATTATATTCAATGATTGAAACCTAAAAATCGGATGGATTTTATCACATAGTCTTCCAAAATTAATATGTCATTTATATTCAAATAACATCAATCACTCTTACCATATCCTTCAAAATAGTATATGCCCTAATCATATAATCTAAATGATATTGTAATCATGTCCATAAATAACCTAAACCACCATAAAGACACATTAATATCATATATGATTACAAAATATAATTCAACCTTTATTCTTAAAATAAAATCCCATTGTTTTATGTTTACCTTAATCTCATATTCTCCCACAAATTAATTTGAGAGTCTCCCAACATAACATTATTCACTTGATCACCTAATAAATTTTCAATACCATGGTTACGTATATAAGAAATCATATGTTATAAAAATTAACCAAACATTTTTCTATTCGATCTGTTAAATAATGGGAAATAATTTCATACTATGCAACACATCGTGTAGGCCAGTGGTAGATGATGCACCATTTTCACCATTCGATTTTGGGATCAAACCTTGCATCTAGCCTTTGGGTTATCTTTTTTTTGAAAAATAATCCTTAATGAATTAATGAAAATATAATTAATATCCTAACTAAGGACCTTAATATTTTCTACATTAATATAAATTTTAAACATCAGTGGTTATCTCATACCTTTCGTTTGGTATCCTCAAAATGGTAATAACCCATAATTATCTCAAAATCCATGATTATATAAACAATTAATGTTTTATATGACATTAAAATAATGTCCAAAAATGAATCGTGAATTCTTACTAAAATAATATTTTAACATGATTATATTAAGGGTTATATATGACTCAAAAATTTATAAAAACTCTATAAAATTCATAGAAATTAATCTGATTATTAAAAGTGTATTAATTATATTAAACATACGATCATCCTTAACTATACCATAACTGTTGAGTCCCTTATATATAGACATCTTAATCATATAGAAATATTCATAATCCATTAACCAATCTTTTCAATATGATTCCTTAAAACATATTCCCAAGAAAAAAGTTTGTATCATGTTCTAAGATTCAACAATGTCCAGAAATATGTGATAAAATAATCTATACTTTTTATACGTGATTTTTATTTTCAGCATATTCAACTATAATGGAATTGGGTTTTTCATAAGAGACATATATATGTTCCTTTAATCCCATTAACGAGACTTCCTCTAAAGACATACCTTTTAATAATGACCATTCTTCCCACATTTAAAACATTCAACTGATACCTCATAAATAACGTATTTCCCCTCGAATGTTTTAACCAAACACCTACCTTTTTCTTTACAGATTATTGCTTTATGACCACCTTTACCAAATATAAAACATGTTCCTATTATTTAGGAAATTTTTATGAGTGTTTTCTTTAACATTTTTGATTCATAGGAGAATGAATATATTCACCATTATGATCATTATCACCTAAACATTAGCGGGACCTCATTTCTCTCATATTTAATGTATTAGGAAAATCACCTAGGTTCAAGTTGTTAAAAATTACTCCTAATGGATGGTTAAGAATATATAGAATATTTCTTACTATAGCTACTATTATTTTTGAGGGATCCTTAATACAACTACCATATTTTACTATGCATCCATTGTTACTTTGGTGTGTGCTGGATCCAACCATTTACTAGAAACAAAATGGATAGTGTGATAATCATAAAAAATACTAAATAAGTATATTTTGAAGTGGATAAACACTAAGATACCCTTATGTATGATTTAAATAACAATTATTTAATTAAATATGATCCCACAACCCAACATACTAATAATTTCACTAATAATGACTTGTATCTTATGCTCAGATGACATAATAAGCTATGAAGTCTTATAAACCTTTATTTGGTACCATTGTTATGGGCCCAACCGTAAAAATTACTTAATCTAGTTTCTTTAGTCTAATTTTCAATTTCCTTCATTCAAAATAAATTTATATATTTAGAGAATTTTGTCATAACTCTTATATAATTAAACCCGATTTTATGAAGTGGAAACCTATTATTAGTATCCATTTTGCACAATATTAATCCATTAAAACAAAATATGATTTCTTTTTATGAAAAATATTTATGACTTTCAACATGACATATTCATTTCCTTTGACCATCTATAAACCCTAAGAATAAAATTTTAAAACATGGGATGAGTACAAAAATATCAGCAACATATATAAAATAAATAAATATTTTAGTCCCGTGAAAAACATGAAAACCCATAAAATACATACCCTTAAAACATTAATCATTTATCTTAAAAAATAATTCATTTACATATGAAAAATACAGACTTATTTATCAACAGAAACCATTAAAACCTATAGAAATAATAGGTATAACATGTAGGAAACCCAGGAAATCATACTTATATCATTCCTACATAGAGATAGAAAAACCATCACAGGTATACTTGGAGTAACCATAATTGTTACACTTTAAACATCTATCATGATTATACTAGAAATAAACATCACAATATATTCCCATAGTCTCTTATGAGAAACCTAATTAATTGAGTCCATCCTATATTTGGAATAACCATCATAGTATATTCCATTTTATCTTAGTGGAAACCTAATAATTTAATTGTATCCCTTATTTTTAATAACAATCATAGTATATTCCATAATATCTTAAGAGAATCTACATCGGTTTACTCTGTCCCATTACCCAATGCATTGGATAGCTACAAAAGACGAACCCAAAGTTTTATTATAATAGAACCACCCACTAATATAAAAAATTAACAAGAACCATAACATGATAATAATATATAAAATCATGAATTTTTTAAAAAAATCATCATACACATAAGAAAATATTATCAGATATGGAAATATCCTTTCATTTTAAAATCCCATTTCCAAAACATAAATCAACAAGAAAAAGGGATGAATAATTTCTCTATAAATAATGAATCAAATATTATAAGGTAATCCAATTATCAAATATAATTTATAGTAGTGGTAAAATTCATTTCCACCGTATAAATTAAAATATAGAATTCCTTTGGTAACATAATAAACCTATGGATATTAAATGGGTTCCATAATAGACTCATTTAGAAAATAATAATCCATCAAGAGAATGCATGAGTATTATATCAATAAATAATTTCCCATTGAAACATACATAACAACAAGGTATTTTGTCTTTAATTAATAAAAATAAAACTAAAGAACATAAAATACTTTCTTAAAAAAATACCACGATTTCAATTTTAAAATAATTTATTTTTAAAAAACTCTGAAATAGTAAAACATACTATTTGAAAATTATCTTGTTATATTAAATTTAATCTTTAAAAAATTATTTTTCATGACGGTGGGAAAATAAATTCATGACTTATATGTTAAAAAACATTCTATTGATATTTTAGAAATGAATGTTTAAACGTAACTCTTTCAGAAAATGAAAAATGATTCCATTAAAATAATTTTTTTAAAAGTAAAAATGTTTAAAAATAACATTAAATAATAATAAAATAATTTTAAAAACCAAATTTGAAACATTTTTAGAAATCATGGCTGTGGAATAAAAATAGTTTTAAGGGAAACTGCAAGGGATGATTTTTTAAAGAAAGCTCATTACATTGTGCCTGCCTTGTCACATACATTCTTTAACTTATTGAATAATAAACATAGGATGTTTATACATTTTTATGAAACATTATTATATTAATTATTACTTCATTATATATAATACCATGTTATATAAAATTATATAATTAACTATGTTTACTTCAGATATTTTGATGACATTCTTACTCATAGGTCCAAAACAACATTGATAGGTTGAATACGGTCAAGGATTAAATTATTCTATAAAATATATGACAATAATAATGAAATTGTTTTTATTTGTAAAAAATTTACATGTTTTAATACAAAAATTAAATATTTTTATGTAAAATTAACTACTTTATAATCATGGAGATAGTTGACCATACATACACATTAGTAACATTTTCATTTTTCAACAATCGTTATGGAAATACAAAATGTATTATTTTATATTTCTAAAATGTCAACAATATAAAAAATATAATATTAATTATTTTAATGTACTTATATATATTATTAATTTATTATGGGGTTGAAAATGAATCACATTACTTTGTGGAGGTGATATTGGACACGTACGAATGAACGATATTATCTTTTTATTAGATATGAAAGTTTTGTAAAATATCTGTCATATTATATTTCTAGAATCATAAATGATCCATTAATATCATATATATATATGTTAAATTCATCATAATAATAATAATGAGAGATATATATGAAAAATTAATTATAATAGTTTGCGAGGTGGTAGTTCGTCGTACACAAGAATGATGGTTTCTATTTTAATTTTATAGAATAAGAGATTTACATAGATTGTTTCATTCACATTATAGAATGTAATTATATGGGGGATAATCGTGTTATTATTTTTTCATGGTTTAGGAAGATTTAAATTAGGTGGAATATGAAATAAAATTAAAACATACGGTTAAAACAATACATCTTCTTTGGAAAGTATTTATTGATTAAAAACATGATCCCTCTAAAATTTTTATTCTGACTAAAAAAACTATATAAAAAGGGGAAAAATTATAGGAAGGGATTTGGGGTAGGTAATGGCTAAACCAAATGGGTATTTATGTGTGATGTAATGAGAATAAGATGTTTCGTTTTATAAGAGAGGGGAGGGTCATCCATTGATTTCCCCAAATTATTTAAAAATAAATAAACTGGTTTTCAATGAAAAATGGAAAAAAATTATTTATTTAGAATATTGTATGAGGATGGGTCTAAATAATAGCATCCAATAAATATTATAAAAATTACTATATTTTACCTTTCTCTTTTGGTTCTAACCCCTCAATAATCCATTTCACACTTACCATGACAAAAAATATTTTTACTCTTTTTGGACAAATATATTTATTATAAACAGAAAAAATGATCATAAATATATGATGGATGATATAATAAACCATATCTGAATCACTTCGAAGAATCGAATATTTTTAGGAACTTTTATCATATAATAAAATACTATTTATTATAATATCACTACTAGAAATATAATATATACCAATAGTTTTAAACCATTGGTATAGGTCTCAAAACTGTTGGTATACTATATACCAATGTTTTAGCAAACTGTTGGCTAGTTAGTCGTTAAAAAAGGCATATACCAACAGTTTTCCTCTAACCGTTGGTATATGACACTCTAATATTATGTATGCCAAGGGTTTTATAAAAACCCTTGGTATATGTATTACCAACGGTTCCTTAAAACCGTTGGGAAAACTATTCTAGAAAACCACTCTACCAACGGTTCAAAAGCATTGGTATAATGTATTACCAATAGTTTATTTAAACCGTTGGTAAAAATATTCTACAAAAACACTTTATGAACGGTTTAAAACCATTGGTATAGTGTTTTTTTAGAAAATAGCATAGTAGCCACCTACCACCCATTCCTTTCACTGTATACACCTTCAAACAAAGGTTGCACTACATACACCTACAAACACAGCTGAAAACAACACTCGCTTTTCACTTAAAATAGAACAAAAAAACACAACACCCAAAATACAACAATTTTCACATAAAATAGAACAAAAAAACACCTACAATATTGCATAAAAACAGTAGACTCTTCCAGCCATGACATGTACCATGACATAGTTTTCCCCATTTCAATCTTCACATGAAAACCACTCTTCCAAGTAACCCATTTCAATTTCTTTGGTGGAGAAATCTCATAATGGTGATAGGAAAATCACATTTCTAAGAGACCATCATTGTCTGAGTTACAAACACCATTAACAGAATTAACACATAATTCATAAGGTAATTACAGCAAGTATACACATACCAAAAGTATACGCATATGTCATTAATGAATAACATATAAGTTAATTAAATAAATAAAGAATTAAATTCATAATTCAGGGGGTTGGGCGCTCTTCAGGGGTTTGGGGGGATATCCAAGGTGGTAGGGGTGTCCAGAGGGGTTTGGGTGTCCGGGGGGGATGTGATGTCCAGGGGTGGGGTGGGGGGGCTATCCAGGGGGTGTCCAGGGTTTGGGGGGTATCAAGGGTGGGGGGTGCTATCAATGGGGGTGTCTGGGGGGTGGGGTGGTGTCCGGGGGGGGCATTCTAGGCGGAGGGGGTGTCCCGGGGGTGGGGTGGTGTCCAGGGGGTGGGGGAGGTCCAAGGGGTGAGGGGCTGTCTACAGGGTGGGGGCGGTCCACGGGGGTGGTGGGGCTATCCAAGGGGTCGGGGGTATCTAGGGGGTGGGCGGGGCTGTTTAGGGGGTACGGGGTGTCCAGAGGGGTGGGCGGGCTGTCTACGGGGGTGGGTGGGGATGTCAACGGGGATTAGGGGGTCCAAGGGGGTGGTCTGGGCTTTCCAGGGGGTACGGGATGTCCAGGGGTGGGGGCTATCCACAGGCTGAGGGGTTGTCCAAGGTGGTGGGCGGGATGTCGACGGTCTTGGCGGGGCTTTCCATGGGGGTGTCCAGGGGGTTGTGGGGGGGGGGGCTATCCAGGGTGGTGGGGGTGTCCAATTGGGTATCCAGGGGGCGGGGTGGTGTCCGGGGGGGGGGGGGGGGATGTCCACGAGTGGGGTGGTGTCCAAGGGGCATGGGTGTGTTGTCCACACGGGTGGGCAAGTTGTCCAAGGTGTAGGGGTGTACAAGGGGTGGGCGGGCTATCTAGGGGGTGGGCTGGCTGGCCAGGGGGTAGGGAAGCCTAAGGGGTGGGCTAATTGTTCACAGGGTGGGGGGATTTCCATGGGATGAGGGGGTGTCCAAGGGGGTGGGTGGGTATCCACAGAGGTGGTCGGGCTATCCAAGGGGTCTTGGGTGTCCAGGGGGCGGGCTAACCACAGGGGTGGGAGGTGTTGTCCTGGGGTGGGTACAGAGTGTCCAGGGGGTGGGGGGCTGTCCACTGGGGGAGTGGTTGTCCAGGGGGGTCGTCGGGCTGTCCAAAGGGGTGGCAGGGCTGTCCAAGGGGGTACGAGGTGTCTAGGGGGTGGGGGTGTCTTGGGGAGGGGTGAATGAGTCACATCAAAGAATAAAGTCATGTTTTATTATTTATAGTTAAACAAATAATGATAATGTGACCTACCTAATCACACATATATTCAGGCACCATAAATCAATAAAAATCAACGGTTAGTAATATCAGTAAAAAATGTAACAGATCAATATGTCCCTCATCACCATCATTATCATCACCATCCTTATCACCCTCACCATCATCCTCTTTATCATCCCCATCATCTTTCCCACCCTCCTCTTCACCCTCATACTCAACCTCAGCCTCCTCATCGCCCACCTCCTCCACCTCAGCCTCCTCCTCGCCCTACTGCTCTACGCCAGCCTTCTCCTCACCCGCCTCATCCTCCACCTCGGCCTCCTCCTCGACATTGTCTCGACCACCACTAGAACTGAAACCTGGTTCACTATATATAGAACACATCGATAAAATATATTCATCATAAGCAGTGCTAACCTCTGGTACAAGTGTTGGATGTAAAACTTCCATCTGTTTTATAAATGCAGTGTTTGCCCTAGCAGACTATTCTGCCATCTCGGTGGCCCTTTTTTTAACCTGTTCTTTGTATTCCTTAACCTACTACAACTTGGTGGTAGTATAACTCATACATTAGGAGTGCTAATACCTCATCGAAACTATAATCTTCCCAGATCGACAGCGTACTCTACCATAGTGCTCATCTCCCAACACCTAATTAAGTTATCGTTTGGCCCGAAATTTTTAGGTTCCTAGGAATCAAGGGGCTATAAAGCAACCTGTTACAAATATAAATAGATTATTAAGTTACAAAAGAAAGATTCAAATTTTGAATCTACAAAGTAAAACTTACAATCTACTACTGAGTCAGTTAATTAACCACACGTCCATCTTTCTTCTTTTTACTCAAGATAAATAGTTTTTCTCGAGTCACATGTCCTTTAATATTCTATTTATGACCTACAATGACATTGAATGTATGAAACCATAATTAAAAACAGGATACCAAAAAATATTAATTGTATAACTAAAATTATATTACAACTTTAGAAATCAAATAAATTATGGAGGAAGCATTAGAAAGTGAAATTCAAAAAGAATGATTATAAATTGTCATACCTACTACCTCTTATGATCTGGAATTGTATTATATCCCAATGTGTGGACGTATTTCTTAGCATAAATTTTTTTTATTTATTCTATATGAATCCTAAATAAGATTCAATAATTATTATTAATGAAAAACATGAAAATTTTCATTTAAATACCTATAATGTGATTAATACCTTAAATGGGCTAGTCTTCCAATGAGAAATCATACGTCGGTAATTTTCTAACAAAAAATAATCCACAACAGGGACTACCTCTAACTCTGTGCCCACTCTAGCAAACCAGAAAATGTTCAACTCATGCTTATAATCTCTCTAATGCTCGCCTAAATCCTTTAGACATGCCATTCATACACCCTCAACATCAGGGAAATTAAACCGCAACTGACACAAAAATATTAATTCAAATAGATACAATAATTAATATATTACATTAAATACCAAAGATTTTTTACCCATATCTATTCCCAGGATTTATCCTTTAATTCATTTGGTAGCTGTCTCCATGAGAATGGGCTGATAGGAATGATGTCAGAGTATCTAGAAAGAATCGACGAAAAACTCTGACATCGATGCCCTGATTTTCCAATCATCTGTGAATCTTCATTGTTGTCCACCATCAACTTCGTGCGACGGTTCCTCACAGCACACATGCCTGTACGCCCCCTACTACTATTAGTAGATGTATCTGTTATGATAGAAAAACCAATATTTTATCAATAAATGTTATAATGAAAACAAATAGTGGTGTAAAAACTTGTTAGGCTTGTATAAGTATAACTACGGTAGTCTGATCAATGGGTGCTGCTGGAACCACAGAAACTAAAAAAACAACCTTTACAGATAGAGTGGGTCCCAATGTATGCTCCTTAGGGACAGATTATGGTGAAGTTGGAGTCGAAGAATGTGAAATATAAACGCCCGAATAGAATGAAGCAGATGTAAAAGAAGATTATATGGATGGTTGGCTAAAGGCTGGATGGGTAGTGGGAATCATCATTGGATATGGTACATACGGGTGAGGAGGCTCAAATGTAAACGGTGGTGGAAAAATGGGAGGCCTAAATATCTTGTGTGTCCCTAACGACACATCGGGATCAACATGTGGGATGGGAGGAATGTCAGTGGGAGGGGCAAGGACTAATCGGGTACGCCGACAAGATCATCTAGCTCTCGTACCCCCCCCCCCCTTCGTACAAACACCCTAAGTACTAGGACCACTACTCGGATACTCATAAAAAACTATCACCTAATAGATGGATCCTGCAAAAATGATTAAAAATAATAATAACATGACATTATATATTATTTAAATATATAAATTTGGAAGAAAATACTCACTACAAGCACTAGTGGTGGAATTCCGAGCTCAGTCAGGCAATGATTATTGTCCATAATCTGTTTTTGTCACCTCTCTTCAATTGGATTCATTTATTATATTTGAAAACAAATATGTAAGTAAATAAAAAAGGATAAATAATGGGTAACCCAAAAAACAAAATAAATGATAGGGGAAAGGGGGATTCATGGACAATTTAACTAACCATTGTTTTAGGTGACCTTGAACAAATATATAATGAAGTCAATAATCCATACAAGATGTAATAAAGATATTTAATTTTTAGTAAGATGGTTATCTACTAAGTGTCATAAGTCTATTAAAATCATGGAACATTGATTCTACTAGATTCATAAGTGGTAAAACTAGTGGCAAAATTAAGGAAAATTTAATTACTTTAGCCCAGGTAGATGATGCAGGATTCAATACTTTTTTTTTCAGAAGAATATAAACCATAATGTTCATTACCTGGTATAATGTTAAATATAGGTATTAGATTCATTCAAATTTATACAAATCATAGTTGAAGCATTGAAATGTTCAACATGTTATAAATGTTGGTTTCGTAGGTTTGAATATAGTTTAATTCCAAATTATAAAATGCAGTTGAAATAAAATTACAACCCATAAACATTGAAAATTCGCATAAAGGTAATGTCACATACAACATATTTGTGATCAATATTAAATAAATTTGAATAGTACAAACCTAAACAGCCCAAGTCGAGGTATACCAAAAGAATTGAGAATATTAATGGATGATTTTATATATTTCCCACCACAACTTCAAGTTCACAATAAACTTCAGTACATATGGTGTCAATTCCATCATCTCCATCATAAAAAACATGTCTTGGAATTACTTGAATAATGACACAAACTTCAAGTCAAAGATGTTTTTTGACATAAAAATTTTGTTTCTCCATTGATCCCAATACATATGGTTCATCGATAGCAAGAGTGTAAGTAATATCAATTACTTGAAATCCACAATCATTAATTAATTTTCCCTGCCTTGTAATCGAATCAACCCACTTTCAATTCATCAGCATGACTCGTCCATGAGAATAATAATACGATATTAATATTTTTTCAATCACTCTGTAATAACCTAAATTTTCAAATCACGGTATACTATATGATGCACTATCATAACATTCTGTTGTGGTAGTAACCATAACACCATCATTTTTTGTTCTCATGTTCTTTTCTCGTTCAGTGATAATAAATTGGTCCCCATTGATAACAATTGATTTACAATCACAAATCACGATATTAGGCCCAAAATAAAAAGCCCTTATTTCATCAGAGATAGAGTCAGTAGGAAAACACAATATCTGAAATATAAATCAATATTAAAATTAATTAATTACTCTTTTCATTATTTTAAACAGTTATATTATTACCTTCAATTTTAACCAAGCAGAAAAAAAATTTCTATGAAAAGTCTCCCTCCTTCTCAAAGAAAAAGAACGATGATTTCTATTTATCATTACTTTATGTTCCCTATTGAAAAAAATAGGAATAGTTTAATAGATATATATATATATATATATATAAGATATCAATATACAATTTACTTATAAGATGTAGTCAATGAACAAATCACCCTTTGAACAAAACTATGCAACGTGCCATCTCCCGCTCTTCAATGCATAATGTCGTCAATGTATATGATCAAGGAATTTCTCCAATTTGAGGTAGTCATGGGGAACTGGGTTAAATTTGATCATGATATTCTCCTTCTTTTCTCATTGTTCTATTCATTCATGTAGTAAGATCAGACAAATACATAGAACAGAAATCCATACATTCATGAGCCATGTAACCATACATGATAGAACCTTCGGGATGATTCCTGTTATGGACATAAGACTTTAATTTGTAAATATTTATTTTAGTTGAATACATCCAATAAAATAATATTTTGCCCAAGAAGTATTTTAGTTGGAATATGGACAGCCAGATGCAACATGCAAGTGATAAATGATGGAGGAAATATTTTCTCTAACTCACACAAAATTAATGGGGGCATTTGTCATATTTTTTTGCAACAAATACTTAGAAAACTTCTTTGCTGAAAAATCTCTAAACAATTGGAACAACCGAATAATATCCACCCTTACATTATTGGAAAATAATAGAAAAATTTATATTGGAATCATATCATATAGAAGAATTTGATAATCACGAGTCTTCAAAGATTTTAATTTCAAATCTCTTTTGTTAACCCGTTTGGATATTTTTCTTTAATAGCCATCAGGAACATTAATAGTCTCTATTACTTCCAAAAATTGATTTTTTCTGTAGGTGTCATCCCATAAGAAACACTGAGAAGTTTCCATTTATTTTCACTTATACGCACAGGATGCAATTCCGGTATGATGCCAAAATCCACCAAGTCACGACGAGACCGTAAATCATCTTTTGTTTTTCCCATAACATTTATAGGAATTGAAAGCAAAATTTCACATTTTTTTCAATGTGCATTATGTCTATGACATGAAGTAACAAATTAGTTTATCTATAAAGAAAATCAAAGAAGATACTTATATTCTTCCAATTGTAATAGGTTTTAGTGGAAACATTCTTTCTCTTTCTAGATTTCGTTTGACCCTTCTCGAATGAAAAACTGAAATCTTTCAATTCATTAAGCACAATAGTTCCAAACTAACATTGAGGTGGATTATCAGACTCCATGGTATTTTCAAATATTAGATTACTATTTCTATAAAGATGGTCTATTGGAAATAATCGTCGATGTCCCATAAAACAGAAACTATAATGATGTTTCATTCTTTTGGATCATGTATTCTTTATACAAATAGGACATGATAGTTTTTCCTTCATTATCCATCCAAACATCATTGCATAAGTAGGAAAATCATTGATCATCCACATAAGTGCAGTACACATCTGAAATATGTCTTTTGAATATACATCATATGTGCACACACCCACATCCCAAAGAAGTTTTAACACTTTTATTAATGGTTTCATGTATACGTCGATATCATTGCTGGGATCATAGGAGCCATATATGAATATACTCATGAAAGTGAAAGGTTTTTTCATACTCAACCATGGGGGTGATTATAAGTGTGTATAAAAATCGACCATGTCTTGTGGGACATAAGCATCTACCCAAATTGATTAAAACCGTTACATGAAAGACCCAACCTCACTTTACGCACTTCAGCTGAAAAATCAGGATATCAAGCATCAAATCTCTACCATGTAAATCCATCTTTAGGGTGAAACAACTCATCATTATTCTTATTTCTCTTGGTATAATCTCATCTCATTTTTATTGATATTTCATCAGATATAAAAAGATTTTGGAGTCTGGGGATCAACGGGAAGTGACACATTACTTTTCATGGTATACAGGATGGTGTTCCATCAGCTTTTGGATTCTAGTGTGATGTGCCACATTTTATACGGTCATTTCATTTAGTATTTTCCTCTGAGAATAAACTACAATATTTTGGGAAAGCATGAATTTTTTTCTCTTGAAAATCCAAGTTCCTCAACTAACTTCCATGCCATATGGTGGTTTGAGGTAATATCAGAATCATCTAGAAGTAATTACTTCAAGAAGGTAAGCAAGTAATCGATCACAGTATTAGAAATCCCATATATAGTTTTCCCATGAAACAGTCGGATTAAAAATTCAAGTTTTTTCATTTTATCGCATTGTCGATTTACTGGAGTCGTTGAAGCTTCATTTAATTTTTTCACCTTGACAACATCATAAATTTCATTAGATGCATCATGTGTGATCATGTCAAAATATTCTTAGGTCAGAATCCTTTCTTTTACATGATGACGAATAAACGGGAACCGGTCATATAGAAAATTCTCGAATCTAGTCCTCTAATTTGGAACATCATCAATTTGAGATGTCATTTTCTCCCCCTTGTGATACCACACAGAGTAGTTTTCTTGAAAACCATATTTGGTTATGACGTATCTGAATTCTTCATAGCTCAACCAAGGACTTCCAACACACATGTAACGGGGGCAGTGTATGTGACCACTATCTAAAGCATTGTAAAATGAACAATATAAAAGGCTCTCCAATTTTTTTTGAAAATATCTTGATATCCGATTGGTTTCATACATCCAACTTCTATAAATTCTTTAAAAAAAATGATACAATTTATTTCATCAAAAGCAATTCAATAAGATTAATGGTTCATCAAAAATATATTTATGTAAATGATAATTTTTCACTTTATATGAAACCATAACTGACACACTAATTTATATGAGAACCATAATATAAAAGGCAACAAAATAATATATTTATAACAAAATATATTTGAATAACTATAGATGAGTGTACAAGATCATGTGCACTTGTGGAGGAGAATTATTCCAGAGTTTACAAAATTTTAGATCGATGAAATTTTATATTTACGTAGATAATTTGAGTGATCACATACATTTCCCAAGGGGGTGGGGGTGTCCAGGGGTGCGAGGTGTCCATGGGGTGGGCTATCCTAGGGGGTTGGAGGTGTCCAGGTGGTGGGGGTTGTCTAGGGGGGTCAGTTTGTCCAAGTGGGAGGGATGTCCACAGAGGTTTGGGGCTGTCCTGGGGTGTACGGGGTGTCTAGGGGTGATTTGGGTTTCCAGGGGGTGGGCGGAGCTATCCAGGGGGTACGGGGTGTCCACGGGGTGGGTGAGCTATCCAGGGGGTGAGCGAGCTATCCACGGGGGGTGCTCGAGCTACCCACGGGGCTGGCAGGGCTGTCTAGTGGGTTCGGGGTGTCAGGGGGGATTTTCTAGGGGTGGGGGAATCTGGGGGATGGGGGCTTTCTGGGTGGTGGTGGGCGTGTGTCCAGGGGGTGGGCGGGCTGTCTACGGGGGTTGGGGTTTTCCAATTGGGTATAGGCTATCCAGTGGAGTGGGTGGTCTATCCATGGGGGTGTTAGGGTTTTCTAGGGGGTCGGGGGGTCCAGGGGTGGGAGGGGGGGGGGTTCTTGGGGTGGGGAGATGTCCAGGGGGAACGAGGGTTCAAGGGAGTGGGCATGCTGTCCAAGGGGGTGGTGGGGCTGTCCATGGGGGTACGGGGTGTCTAGGGGGTGGGTGGGCTGTCCACAGGGGTGGTGGGGCTGTCCAGTGGGGTCAGGGTGTCTACGTTGGGCTTTCCAAGGGTGGGGGTGTTCGGGGGGTGGTGGGAGGGTTCCAGGGGTGGGCGGGCTGTCCATGGGGGTGGTTGCTGTCCATGGGGGGGATGGGTGTCCACGGGGGTGGCCGGTCTATCCAAGGGGGTGGTGGGGATGTCTAGGGGGATCTGGGGTGTCCAAGGGTGGGGGTTATTTCCAGGGGTGGGGGCTTCCCAGGGGGTACGAGGTGTCCATGGGGTGGGCGGACTGTCCTGGGGGGGGGGGGGGCTGTCTAGGGGGGTATGGGGTGGGTGGGCGGGATGTCAACGGGGGTGGAAGGGCTTTCCATGGGGGTACGAGTTGTTCAAGGGGTGGGGGATGTCAACGAGGGTTGTGGGGGTTGTCCACAGGTGTACGGGGAGTCCAGGGGGAGGGTGGGATATCCACAAGGGTGGTAGGGCTATCCAGGGGGTAGAGGGGTCGAGGGGTGGGGAACTATCCAGAGGTTATGGGGTGTCCAGGGGGTGGGTGGGCTGTCCAAGGGGTGGAAGGGCTGTCCTGGGGGATACGAGGAGGGTGGGCGGGCTTCCCATGAGGGTGGTGGGGCATTCCAAGGGGGTATAGGTTGTCCAGGGGGTGGGTGGGCAGCCCATGGGGGGTAGACGGGTTGTCCACAGTGGTGGCAGGGCAGTCCATGGGGGCGGCAGGGCTATCCAAGGGGGTGTGTCTATCCAGGGGGCTATCCAAGTGGGTGGGGGCTTTCCAAGGGGGAGGGTGTACACCCCCAAACTTGGGTCATAAAATCCAATCTTCATCCAATTGTATCGTTATTTCTAGCCTATTATAGATTACTAAGAAGAATGTTGGTGTAAACCATGAATATCATACATATAAATCACAACACACAAAACTGTAATCACACCACCAAATATCATACATGGATCAGATTTTATGGGCCATGTTTTGATGGGACACTACTCATAGGTGTATGAGCCTTGTTATATAATTAGGTGATATGGATTTGTATGAATGTTAAATTTGTATGAGATCAATATGGATAGTGGATATGAACCTGAGTGAGATTTCTTTACAAAGATAACATCTAATTGGAAGGGTAAGAGTGAGTATTGGTATGAAACTTCAAGAAAAGTCTTAACGTGTGAAATCAACTATACATTGGTTATATTTGATTCCTATTTTTTGTAGAGTATCGGAGTGGACAACACACCACCCTCCTAAGAAATCCCACCCCCCCCACACACCCCTGTATCCCCCTACCCCATGCAACCCCTCCACCCGGATAGCACCCCACCCCACCTGGACACCCCCCACCACCACACCTTGACAGTGAACCCCCCTCCTCCATAGACAACCTACAACCCCCCTCCCCCACCTGAAAATCCCATGCACCACCAACCCTGGACAACCCAACCACTCCCTGGATAGCCCCCCCAACCCATGCCCCCACCCCCATAGGACAACCCACCCCCCCCCCTCCTTGGATAGCCCATAACCCATCCTATACTTGGATAACCCCCCCCCCCCCCCCCATGGACATTTCACCCACTCCCTGGACATCCCACACCCCTCCCCTATAGCCCCCCTCCCACCTGGACTACCCCCCTCCCACCTAGACAGCACACCCCCACCTGGACATCCAAACACCACCCTCACATGGACATCTCCCCCACATAGACATCCACCACCCCTACCCCCACTGGGCAACCCCTGGACATCCCATACCCCCCCCCCCCCACCTGGATACACCCACCCCCCCAGGACACCCTCCCTCCCTAGATAGCCCACGCCCCCTCCCATGCAGCCCCCCACCTAGACAGCCCCCCTGGACAACCCTCTCCCACCCCCACCTGGACATCCCCCACCTAGACATCCACCACCCCACCTGGACAACCCCTCACCCCCCCCCCCCCCCACCTGGACACCCCACCCCTCCCTGAACACCCCACACCCCCTCCCCCACCGGGACACCCCACACAGACCCCCTTGGACTGCCCACACCCCTCCTTGGGGTAGCCCATACCCCCTTCCCCACAGCCCTATATCCCCCCTACCCCCAATGTAGCCCCTACCCCCTTAGACATCCCACCCCCACCTGGACATCCCCCACACCTAGACAGCCCCCTACCCATCCTACGTCCCCCCTTAGCTAATTTTTATTTAAAATCATTTTATTTAGTAATAAATCCAAACTATCTTGCATTATCCATTTCATTCTAAACAACCCATTCAATTTATCCAAACCTAAAAAATTGAATTTATCAAAACATGACAAATTCAATTTATCAAAACATGACAAATTCAATTTATAAGGCTCTATGGGTCACTTAGCTAATGTCATTGGGAAAAGGGTAAATCAACCACAGTGTTAATTCTAATTTAAAAATTGGGTCATCCACTTTTGAGGTGTGGTGGTGTGTAGGAGGTGTGGTGGTGTCCAAGGGGGTTGTCTAAGGGGGTGGGGTGTGGGGGTGTCCAAGGGGGTGGAGGGTGTCCATGGGGTAGGGGTGTCTAGGGGTGGTGGGGGTGTCCAGGGGTGGTGGAGGTTGGGGGGCTGTCCATGGGGGGTGAGGGGTTTCCAGGGAGGGTGGGGTGGGGGTGTGTAGGGGGTGGGCGTGTCCAGGGGGTGGGGGAAGGGGTTTTACAAAGGGTGGGGGTGTCCATAGTGGTGGGGTGAGGGGGTTGTGCCAAGGGTGGGGTGTCGAGGGCCTTGTGGGGGGGGGGGGGGGTGGGTTGTCCATTGCGTGGGGGTGTCCAAGGTGGTGTGGGTGTCTAGGGGGTGGGTTGTACATGGGAGGTGAGGGGTGTCCAAGGAGGGTGGGGGTGGGGGTGTCTAGGTTGGGTGGGGGAGGGGGTTTCTAGGGGGTGGGGGAGGGGGTTATCCAATGGGTGGGTGTGTCTAGGGGGTGGGGGTGCAGGGGGGTGGGGGCTATACAATGGGGGTATTCATGGTGGTGGGGGTTGTCCAAGGTGGTGGGAGGTGTCTATGGGGTAGGGGTGGGGGTGTTCACAATTCCAATCCACCATCTAACCGACACCAAAATCCAAATCCAATTTTCAACTAAAATAAAGTTCAAAAAACATAAAAAAAAACCCTTTACCCCCCCCCCCACTATAATAAAAAACCCCTTTACCATTTTTGATGTATTAAACAAAAAAACCTAAAAAACCAAAGGGTTCAGTAATCCAAAGAGAGAAATAACTCTAATTTTACAGAAATCGAAACAGCATATAGAAAAAAAAAAGAGGAAGAACACTAAAACTATGGTAACAATTACTAATTTGAAGTGTAGAAATAAGAATTGTATTGATTGAAGAAGGATCTACTGCTAGGAGGAGTTTCACGGCCGAGAAGACTTTGGGAGGAGCTCTGGACTAGGTCTGCAATAAGGCCAAGGGGGAGCTGGGGTATTGGGTATTTGGGGGAAAACATTCCCAACAGTTTCTAAAACCCATTGGGAAAGCCTAACTATATTAACGCATTTTCTAATGGTTTGAAAAAACCATAGGTAAATTTGGATTTTTCTACAGTATACCAACGGTTTCTTCAAACTGTTGGTATATATTCATTGGGAAAACCACCATTTCCAGTAGTGTATATCATTGATGTCAATATTTTGAACTATTCACATCATTGATTTAAATAACATCAAAAAAAGAAGTAAAATTTGAATATTATATTTTAATAGGTTCTTTTTCATGTCATTTTCATATGAAAAATCTATGGATCACATTATATATCTAAAATTATATTAGTTTTTATATTTTTAATCTGAATTACATGATATTTCCATTAATTGTATAATTATTGTGTCTGTATTGTGTAAGAATTTATGTTAGTTATCTATTCACTAAAATTTAGAAACAATTATCATAATGAATGTAATATTTTTACCTTTAAAAATATTAATAATACCCGAACATATCCTCTGGTAATCTCGATGTTTAAAATATTACAGTTAACAAAATCAAGAGTGTGACATTTTGTACTTTTATTTTAATATAATATAATAAATTATAGAATCAAATCCAAATAAAAAGTCCATTTAAATGAATATAGGATTGTTATGTAAAACATTAAATCATTAAATAAAATTAATTCAATGGTTAGGGTCATTTTTATAATCCTAAAAATATTATTTTTAACCATCAATTTCCCAATTCACCCTTTCCTGTAGTAAAAAATTACTATAGTTTTTATTTATATGGTCCAAAAGTAATATGGAAGTATTTACCAAATTTGAATAAACTAATTAAAATTATGGGGTAAATTTTAAAAAAATTAAATACATAGAAGTGGTAGAATTTAATTTAAAATAAAATCGAAAAATGTGATGAAAAACGAATATTTTAATAAAAATGACCTTTTAAAATATAAAATATTATCATACTAAATTAATTAAAACAACATTTCAAAAACCATAATTGGATTATTTTAAATAAAAATTAACTAATTAAATTTGACCCAAAAAAATATAATTTCACAATTTAAATACATAAAAACATATTACAATTTCTAATAAAAATATGTATTTTTCACTATTTACTGAAAAATTATTATTTTCAGAAAATTATCAACAATTCAAAATTTGATAATATTTAAATTAAGAATAAAAAAATTAAATTCATTTGTTCAAATAAATTTTCTAAAATTTTGAACAATTAATTATACTATTCACTTATAAAAAGTAAGAAAACTCATTTTTGAAGAAAACAAGTATAAAATTAATTTTCTAAAACTATAGAGGGTATTTAAAAATAATTAATGAATAAATTTTAAATGAGTTGTAACATTATATATTTCATAATGTGTTTAATATTATTCATTCCAACTAATTTAATGATTATTTTAAAACGATCACATTTAAATAATAATAATTCAATATTCATTCAAACCCATTGTTGTATATCTTGTATTCTATCAAAAATAATATTTAATTTTAAAATCGTAAGATATTAGATTTTATATCCCCCAAATTTATATTATAATTAACAAATCATTTAAATAAATATTTAATATCCCTTAAAAATAATCCATCCCATATTTATTTTAAAACGGCCCAAGGGAAAACATTATGTTATGAGACAAAAAACCCTTAAAATCATTAAACCTCATTTACTTTGAAATTTTTTTCATTATACCCTCCATGGATCAGGCACCTTGAAACTCGAGAATGATTTATGTAACTGATTAATAAAAACCCAGGTCACTAGAAAAGTTGCTTCAGTTTTATAAGATTGTAAAATGTTCCCTTGGTCAATACTTAGTAGATATTTGTTTATATATTTGATAATGTTATATTTGGGGGATAATGATTGAAATATTATTGGTTTGTGATAAATATGGGAAGATATTTACCCATATATTTTGTGATATTAGATTAAAATAATTGTTTAAGAAATGATACGGTTTAGCACACAATATGTGAAGATATTGAATCATACATATTTATAACATTAGATTTAGATTATCATGATTGAAATAATATGGGTTGGTACTAAAGATGTGAATATACTTCCTCATACATTTGATGATATTAGATTTAGAGTAACATGATTGAAATTTTATGTCTGGTAATCATTTTGGAAAGATATTTCTAAATTATTTTGGTGATATTATCATCAGAGTATCATTACTGATCATATACAAATATTATTATAAAATTGTTTGTTTATGATAATGGTTTAGTTTTGTTACAATATAACCCCTCACTGTAATATGAATATGGTTATGTTTCACCATGAAAATAATATCTTATATTCCTATGTTCTTTCACATTGAAGTTATATAAATATTGTATTCCATTATTTTTTTATCCAAAGAGTTATGCTACATAATTCCAAGAGATTATAAAACTGATATATTAATGTTAATAAAATAGTTTGGATAGAAGGAAACTTGAAGAAAAAAATATATTTTTAAAATATTTCATGGTGATTAGTGGTTTATCATTTTTTACTATTTTCCACTCATATTATGTGGGAAGATGAGTAATTACATTCCACATTTCCTTTGTTGGGTGGTTATTGAGAAGGTATGAATTGTTTTATTTTATTCCATGATTTTTATTATAAATTAATGTGGTGTTATACTTTATAAATATGTATATTTTGATAATAAAAATTCACATTCCACAAACAAAGTCACATATGTCTGAATTTTATCATGCTAACTTAGAAGATTTAAATATGGATGAAAAAATGTATTGAGTTAATGGGATCACCCTTATTCATTCATAGGGTGTGGTTTCCAAAGTAAATACGAAAACAATATTCCATTATAATGAAATAAGCATAAAGCGTCACTCTTGGTGATAAAAAATATATAATGGAAAGGTTTTCCTTTTAGGATAATGATATTGTAGGTTGAGATTATGTATATTGGGTTGGATTCCAGTGTCCTTTATCTCACATTATGTGTATGTGTTATCTTGTAAAAACTGATTTTTAATTTTTTATTTATATATTACAGGTCGATATTATTTTTTTTTCTATGTATTCAATATGAATATATTTATTTTACTCTTTGTTGTATTATAAATTGAGGTAACTACCTAAATATTTGTATGGTTTGGTCCTTTCCACTTTCCAAGAACCTCTAACATACAAGGAGGATGCATACTTAAGTATCATGGCATTAAATATTTGACTATACAGTTAGTGTTTGCTAATATATTTCATGGTGATCAAAATTTTTCGATAAAAGTCTAGAGATTTAATTAAAAAATGTGATTTTGATACCCATTTTATAAAAAAGGAGGAGATTCCATAAGACCTATGGTAACTTATAAATAATTACATATACCAAAAAAACGTTAGTGGAAGATTATATATTTATATGTAAATGAGTAATTATGGATGATATTATATGTTGTTGGAATTATTCTTAGATATCAAAATGTGTATTACCGTCAGATATATTTTTCAATATTTATCATTTGAAATAGATAAATATTTTACTAATAGTAATTTTTTTTGTCTTATCATATTAACACCAATAATTTTTGAACCAGAAAATAAATATACTATTATAAATTAGTAATAATAAATATTTTTTACAATTTAAATAATACATTACAATATGTTATCTAAAATAAATAAATCTTATACTTATTATTGAATATATATTTATATATATATTATTTAGTTTTAACATGTATTTTATCGATAAGAACACATGTTAATAAAATGAATTATAATATTAATAATTTAAAAATGTTTCATAAAACAAATATATAATATATAAGTATTCATAAACAATAAAAAAATCATATCAATTATATATATAAAAATTCTAAAAACTGAAATTTATGAATTTAATGTAAATTTTTAGTAATAAATATTTTATTATTATATATAAATATTTATTATATTAATTAATTTCATCTTTTGGAAAATATCACATTTCCCTCATAAAAGTATTCCCATTCGATACCCAATAACCACAAAATAATCAACTAAAATCAGTTCGTTTGTTTTTCATTTGTCTCCCGCAGTTTATAGACTTATCATTCATCACTTTATAGGATTGGTATCTTAAATATCTTATCATTGTATTGATAGGTTTTCAACACACCTTTTCCATTAACACTATATAGTTCCATAAAATAGTTTGTTTGATTGGGTGATTTAATTTTTTGAGGTGTGTTATTTCATATTTTTGGGACCTTTAGGGTTTATCTATGTGCTATTGATGGTGGAGGGTATGTCCTTATAGGATTTTTATTACTATAGTATCTTATTTTCTTCATTGTAGATTGTGTAAAAAGATATAGTTATATAGAAAGAATTGGTATTTTTATCCAGTTTAAATCTAGAATTTATATTGGTAGTGATGGGATGTATTTCTCTATGAAGCATTCATTAATTGATGGCTTCGATGAGGAGGGAATATTAGTGTACTTAGTTCTGAAGAAGTGTTTTCTTCGGGGTTCGATTGTGTTATGGTGGATCTTTGTTCTTGTGGGTGTTTATAGAACTTTTATGGGGTCGATTCTTTTTGTGGTCACCCTTATTCTCAAGGTTTGATATGGTTTCTGATTTGGGTTTTCCTCTTTTCTATAGGACTAGAATGCGGTTTATTTATTTTCTTTTTAATCTTCTTGTTGGTTTGTTCTGGAACTTCTACCTATGGTTTATTGATTACTCTGTTTCATTAACTTATTTGTGTTTGGTAATCAATGTGAAACCTTTCTATTAATGTTTTTATATGTTTTGAGGATTCTTTCTTGGACCTTTCTTCCTTTTGGATGTGGTTGTTTATGATAATTTTCTTTTTACCTTAACACATATTCATGTAAATTCAACACATTTCTTTTTCCATGAGAAAAATCTCATTCATTAACTCCTATTATTACTCACCACATTAATGTCATTCCATCCCTAGTTCTGTTTCTTCTATCTCCCCTTTTTTTTGTTTCCATCATCACTTCTCTATCGTCCATTAATCGTTGCCTTATGTGTCCTTATATCCCCCCTCTTTTACCATCCACTCACCATTTATCACTAGTGATAAAAAATTATTTATATATGTTTTTAGTTTCTAGTGTGTGGTTCTTCAATTACATATTTGATTCATTTTATTTCCTAAATATACTATGAGGATCTTCAAGAATGTGAGAATGAAATGGGGAATATCTCAAGAATTATTCCATTATGGAAATTATCATTATATCATGATAATAATAAATTTCATCCAACCATTTTTTATCATGGATGTGGACCATAATTTATTTTCAATTTTTGAAATCTATGTTTTTAAAAATGGGTTTCCTAAACCTATATTATAAAATTATTTTTACATTATTATATCTGATGGTATCTACATTTTAATGATGTTTTTTTCATTACACTGTCAATATATTGTTAATTTTTCGCATAGTGTTGTTATTTTATTTGTTCATAAAAATAAAATATACATAAATGTACATTATTAGTCACTCCATTCTAATTACTCATAACATAAGTGGGTTTATGATTGTATGTATCTTATGATTTTATTTAAATTTTGTATTGGATAATGATATAAATATTATTATCAAAGAAATCATAATTATGATTTATTTTTTTCTATTTTCTATTCATTAATATCTTTGTAAATTTCTTGAAAACTGGTTCACAATGAAATGGAGGAGGTAATTTTCTCTTTATACTTTTTTCTAAATTGTAACGTATAAGGATATTTGTCTTTTGTGATATTTTAAATATTTTAGTAGATATAGTTCATATAGTCAATACATTATACAATCATTCAAAAAAAGTTATTTTTATCAACAAAAATTGATTGAATTTTTAAATATATTTTTTTAAAATTGAAAATTTTCAACATATATTATTTTTTTATGGTTTTTTATTTTTACTAGTAAGTGTACTTACCTTTTTATGAAAGTTTTGGGTTATATTTTTATACTAGAATAGGAATCTACCATAATCCAAAAAGCATTTAATTTTAATCCTTAAATATCCACAATTATTTTGTTTAATGATTTTGGTGTTTGAGTTATATGATTTCCTTTAAGGATTTTCATAACATATAAATAGTTCAACATATTTTTAATCTCGTATCATTACCCATTTCCCATGATTTTAATAATCTAACAAAATGATTTTAATATTGTAAATAAATTGTTTTATCCTAAGATGTTTTCTTTTCTATCATTCATCTCCAAATTTATTAGTTTTATACATGGAAATAATTATGGTTTTTATTGTTGAACATATTGAGTATTCCAATTTTTTTAATGGATTTAATTTTATATCCCTTTATATAGGTTACCTATTTCTTTTCATTTATTATTTTATAGCCTCTCATAACTAAATAACTCGCTAAAATTTCCAAATATGAGTGTATCATTTTTAATTTTCCCCCTAATTTATGTATTTATTGGGTAATTATTTTAAAGTATATATTTCACTCAAGAATTATAATGAAAATTTCTAGTTTATATAAATATGATAATTAAATATAATATGATATATGAAACTTTATTCTATTTTTTTTGTAAACATTTCCCCTTCCCAAATATCCATGCAGGCATCAACCACTTTATATGTTATATTTTATTTCTTTTTATGTTTTTATAATTTATCATGGATGGTAGTCATTTGAACCTCCACATTCATAATATTTTACATGTATTTTCATGAACATCCACATCTGGAGAACTCTCTACATTTGTTCTTCCTTTAATCATAAGATCACATGTATTTTTTAGTGAAGATTAAGAATCTAGAAAATATTATTTTGTTACAAATATAACAAATTATTATCTTTTGATAGCGTGTTGATTACTATCTCAAGAGGTATTAGGTGACATTGGGGGTAATGATAGTGATATTTCAAATATCCAACATCATTCCAAGTTTCATGATGACTAGGTTATGAATTTTTATTTATTTTCTCATGGATGAATTATTATTTTCTCTAGGCCTATTTTTAGTAGAAATGGAAAAAAATCACATTCCTTGAAGTCTTAATTAATGAATCATTAACTCCCAATTTTTTAATCATTCATCCTCACCAAACATTTCATTATGTATTTCTAGTATTCCCTCTATGATAAAGGGAAAAGTTATCTTATGAAACTCTCATTATGCTATTTGTTTTCTTCTAGTAGTTACATATTGATATCTGTGGTATAGGTAGATTTTGAAATGCATTATTATGTTTTTTTTATTTTTTATTTTTTAAATTGAGTTTATGTTTTTTGTGTTATTTTTTATAAAATACAGTAATTTAAATCTTTTATATATATTTAGAAAATTATTTCTTTGTAAATAAATATACTTAATTATCCATTTACCATATAATAAATAATCTCAACTAATGATTTTCCCAAGTTTATTCCTCTCAATGACAACTTCAAATGGTTTAAATTGTAAATAACAGTTCATAGAAACTTTTTTTCTATTGTTTCACTCAAGCTACATCATTTTTATATTTTAACTATGAGACTATGTTATTAATTTATATTTATTTATTTATTTATTTATCAAACTACATTCTCTTGTTTTAGTTCTTGATGTTTTAGTTTTTTTATTTATATCCATGTTCATATAAATATGAGTTTTGAACATAAGTAATATGAATGTAATGAATATGAATATTCTTTTAATATACAATATTTCATATTCCAAAATGTCTATAGTTTTCAATATACATGCAATTTGAAATTATAATTTATTGGTATATTTAGACCAATGTAATCAATATGTATTTACGTAATAATATATTTAATATGCACGCATTATGTTATATGAATATATGTTTCAATGTAGTAATCATGTACTGTATTAAGAATATACATTATTTTTAATATGAAATACATATTATATGATATCCGTATTATTAACTTCACTATGATTTTTATTCTATATGGAATATAAATATACATGATTTACAATTTGGACTATGGAATATGAAAAAATTTTAACATGGAATTGTGTTTCATCTATTACTCTATTATAATATTATTATGTATAATATGGAAAATAAATAAAGGATAAAAAATATTTATATTTTTTTTTTGAAAAATAATTACCTGGGAACAATCAACTTTTGTGTTTCTATATCACGATATAAATTCAAAATTATATTTCAAACTATTTTAATCCATATCCTTCTTCTTGCTAATTATTTTTAATACTTCCTCTATGATAATTATCATTCTAAAAAAAATTTGGTTTCCATCCCTTATTTTTGTTATAAATATGTTATTAAGGAAAATTATTGTTTTTAATTCCATCCCATTATTTTTAGTGTTGTGTTGTCATATGTTTTGTGCCATTATGTCATCCCTTTCTAGTTATTCTTTTTTTTATTTTTTCTACTTTGATTCAAGTTCTCGAATCTTCCTTACTCATATTGAATTCTATTTCTCAGAGTTTTTTTTACCTCTATTCACTTTTTGTATCATATTATCCATGACTACTTATTCCCCCATCTATTCAGTTTTTATTTTATTTTTCAATCATATTTATATTTTTTCATGTTTGAGATTGGGGATGAATTGTTTACTTCCACATGTGAAAGGGGACATTCATAAATAAAAGTGGATGATCCGCTGCTTCCAACCACCTTCATTGTAAATTGGGTGTAACCTAGTTCACACTTCCAATATGATCCTACTATTGGTGATCACTGCATTATGGCCTTGTCATGACTATATTGGTGAATTTAATGCATGGACCACTCCTCTTGTGTAAAACATGACATTAATGGTTGATTCTCGAGAGAAAACGATTTCATTTTAATTTTTTTGGAGTTTAATGTAATGTATCATGGAGTTTAAACATGATTAAATATTTTTTAACATATTTCTTAGGGTGTTAGTTCCTTTCTTGGATTTTGAAAATGTTTTATATTTATAAAACTAATTTCTTCAATAAATCCTGAGTTTTTGGAGTTTCATATAATCTAATTTGATAATCATAATGTAATTAATATAATATATAAAATATATAATTGGACTAGTATATATAATATAAATTTAGATAAATATATTAGAGTACCCACATATATTATATTATTTTAAATATAATTTTCAAGCATATTTTAATTATTTGTATTACATAAAAACGTTATTATAAAAAAATTAATTTTTCATATGAATATATTGGTAAAACTTTTGACCAGAATATATATTATTTATTGGTATAATTTAAATTGCAACATAACAATTTTATATGTTGCAATAACATTGAGAGGTCGAGTTTTTACCATCAATTCAGTGATAGATTTAAATCAATTCATAAAATGCTTTACCAATAAGAAATACATGTAATGTCCCAGCATTTCTGTATAATTTCTTTTTATTAGATGGAATTATTTAAAGACCCTGAAATTTAATGGCTTGTAATTCCGAGGCCAGTAGCACCCGAAATAATCCATTGATAAAATGTTAAGATTTAAATAGCAGGGGTGAGGAGTTTTCCTGAAAAAGTTTAATACCACTTAAATGGGTTCACAGATCAGAAATATGATGGCACCGTTGCATTTAGAAAGGTAGGATTACCCTAGGTGTGACTTAAGTTTAGTCGGTGCAAGCCTATAGTGAGAAAACCTGAAATGGAATAATAGTAAATAAAATAATTGAGTAAAATTATTTTATTTTAAAAATGATAATAACCCACGAATGATTACTTAGATTAAAAATATGATACCACCACTAAACTCATGAGGGTATTTTTTTTCCTTAAGTAGATCTTTACATTGGTCGACACAGGCTAACAATCGAAGTTAGTTTTTGGCTATAAATAAAATAATTATGTAACACTTATTTTAATGTTAAATCCTTTAACTTCAAAATGGTAACTCGGATTAAAAATTTGAGAGTACCGTTGGATTCCTAGGGGTGTGTTTCCCTTAGGAGGAGCCTATAATTGGCTGGTGCGGGTTGAGGGTGACTATTAATAATTTTTTGAATTTTTTTAAGGTACGTTCTGTAAATGTGAATGCAGGATTTTTCTATCTTTCAAACCGTCGCTCTGATCGAAAATCCAAGGGCATCATTGAATTCAGAGTGTTGTGATTCTCCTATAAATGATTTAACTTCTACTAGAAATGTTCGAGTGGAAGTGTTATATTTCATAATTTTTGAGATACATAATAAAATAATTTAAATAAATTATTTTATTTTCTTTCTCAGCTTGGTGTAGCGGATTGCGACGCTGCGGGGCAACAACGATATGCATCCATGAGACTCATCCATGACTCGTTAACCTACAGTGTAACGATGATTTAAAGGCATATAACAATGATGTTGTTTCATTAATGAAACAATGAAATGACGCAACGTCGCATCATAATGGGAACGTTGTAGCATGCTCCTATTTATAGATTGACTCACTTGGAAATTAAGGATTTGAAATTTGAAGGATTCTCTGGCGAACCTCTAAAGGAATTCAACCCCATTTAAGAATGACAAACATCCACGAATCCTATCCCCCTTCGATGCCTTTCAAAGATTGGATTATGGAAGTGACGTCGATGCCTTAACCCCTTGAGGATGAACGATGCGACCTTAGCCGTCTTAATATGTAGGGTTTTTTTGATCAAAATGTATCCCCGTTCTTATTTTTAAATGATGAAAGAGCATTAACACACGAGCAGGTCAATCTGCGGATCCTGAGTTCTTGCGGGAGGGTGACTTCGTTGAGGTTTCTTTATCCGGGATTTAGTTATCTTTGTTGTTTAAATTAAATTCATCGGACCTCCTTTGTTTTGTAAACTTCTAACGTGGAGGGAACATGCTGACCCAAACAAGGCCCAAGCCCCACCTCCATGGGTGTTCATTGTGGAAAAAGTCTGGAATCGACGACAAGACAATTTTCACATCGTTGCGGTAGAGAAGAAGTTCCCCAAAGATCACGAGTGCAAGCGGCATGAAGAACGGATCACCAGTGTGGACCCAGTGGCCTGCCATGGTGGCCATGGGAGGTAGTCGGAATGACAGGACATCGCTATGGACGAAAGTTCGCGGCCAGACTAGGGCATGGCACAACCGAAGAAGCCACCGGCTGAGCCAGCGTCTAAATGTGGTGGACGTGGTCGCTCGACCGCGTCGGAGACTAGCGGACACGACACCGAGTCGCCTCCCATTAGATGAGCCACATTTGCGTGACCACATCATAACAGGTGAGCCTAGGTGACCCAAGGTGACCCAAGGTGATCCACAGGGCGATGGAGGGGCACGAACGCGACTCACGACTTTTTCCATCACAGTGGATCGATCCACCTCTTGCGGGTCAGATGGGGTGCGAACCCCCAGCGGAACGGACCCACGACTCACGGGGTCAGGCCGGTCCTACTTCTTGGTGGCCGAACATAAGCCCAATGTGTGAAACCCACACTGGCAGGCTGGAATCGCACCCTCCTCGGATCGGGCCAGACTAGGCAGGGTCACCGGGCGACTCGACAGCCTGGACCCTTAGCAAAACGGGCCGGGTCCAGTAAGGCCTATTGGGCATGGCCTGCTGGACAGACCGACCTCGACCCGTACGAGGTCAGGTCGAGTCTGTCTCAATGAACCTGGGTATGTGGAACCCCTGATCTGGGATTCTCAGGTCAGTCTAACTGGGTCAGACTGGGCCCCATCGCCACCGGTCCCCTCATTACTAAAATGATTGTATCTTGTAAACTATGCATCTGATTGATGAGATGTTTGCGGATTTGGAATCATTAGGATGAGATGGTCCCTTTGAGATAATCTATGTGACTTTCGGATAAATTTGGAGTTTGGCTGGGATGGATCGTACCCAAATTCAACTGGGCCCTCGGCACAAAAATGCATGTACATAAAGATCGGGCGTCCGGTTAACGCACCGTCTATTGCGTTGGAACCCTTATGACACAAAAAATAATTTTGTTACTTCTTTATGAGACTTATTTATGGTTGAAATATGTCCGATGAAATGAGGAGCAGTTCTCCCAAGCACGCTACTTGCAGAACCCTGCGACTGGCTGAGACCTGAAGACTGCTAATTTTCAACTCAGTGTGACTTGGCAGACCCACGGTACTTGACAAGAGGAGTACCTCAGGAGGCCATGGTGTGGAGAGGGTCTCTGTGACCCGAAAGACCCATGGTACATGATATGGATGAGTACAAAATCAGTTCATGGTTAGTGGGAAGCGGCTATATGTGACCTAGCATGCCCACTGTACTTGATAGAGGAGGATTTCTCTAGCAGTAGTGGTGTACGATGATGTGTCTGATGATACTCTAGTTACTATGCTTAAATATACCTGGTGCGACCTATCTTGTGTTTCGTGTTTTAGTTTGAGGGATTGTTGTGTTCTCTTTCCTTTTTGTTTGGGGGTCCCTACTGAGTACTGTGTTACTCACCCCTACATAGGCTCCACCCGCATGTATTGTGTCTGGAATAGACGACCAACGTTTCGACAAGGGTGCCTAGGGATACAGGACGAAAGACACTACGATAGTGGACTTGGTGGCCTAGGACCAGGCGAGGCCAAGTAGGATCGAGAAGACAGGACGTACTACTTCAGCTTCTAGTAGCATCCCAACTATCATGATCAGTTGGGGTTTACTGAGAATGGCCATCAAAGAACTTTTTATACATTAAAGTTTTCAGTATTTTTTCTTTTGATTGTATTCTGGACCACTTTCTTTTACCTGTACTTGTTCCCAGATATTTAGTTGTATTTTGTTTCCCTTTTTATGAGTTGGGACTTGGTTGGATGTGTGTTTTCAAATAGGTATCCAGACTAATTCCTCCAACATGCAGGTTGACGCCTTTGGCACTAGTTTCCAGCCAATGGCCTTCGAGGGGAAGGCTTGGGAACGTCACGGCATAGGACCCTTGGTACGGGTCATGACAAAGTGTTATCAGATGATAGTGAGTTCCCCCTTAAGGACCGGGAGTCTGTGTTTTTTGGGAAACGATGTTAAGTGTTGCGAGTTCAACATTCTGATTCAGGGAGTCCAATGTTGGTGCGGCGTCCGACGTATACATACACTAGGACCATGAATTAAGTTTTTGGATCAATACATGAAAACACTAGTTGCATTAGTGTCCTGTGATTTTGAATAAGAGTCGTCTCACCAGGTGTAATGTTCCGACTATGGTACATCTTGATTTATCTCATGATGCCTCTATGTATATGACTTTCTTGTATCATGATATGAGGTTATTAGGATAGCATGTTTAGTGAAGAGGTATCCATTCACGGACTAGTGCTTGGGATGGCCCCACCGGGTGGTGCAGTAGTGCTACCACCACCCAATGGTCAGCATCTACTACCGGCAGTTTCAGTAGAATAAGTTCATAGGCTCAGTTCCCTAAATGAGTTTCAGAGATAGAGACCTCCCAGGTTCAGGGGAGAGATGGATCCTCAGGTCACTAAGGACTAGCTAGAGGCTGTAACACAGGTCTTCCACTTAGTGAGGAAACTGCCTGACCAGATGGATATCTTGGCGGCGATCCTTCTATAGGTATTGGATGGGAGGTGGTGGTGATTGACCATCCAGCCTCACGATGAGGGGACCCTAATATGGGTTGAAATCTAGTGGCTTTTCCGAGAGGAGTTTTTCCCCACAACGTTTCATTCTTTGCGCATTCAGGAGAGTCTTCACCTATAGCAAGACAGCATCATGGGGGCCAAGTACTCATAAAGGTTTGCAGAGCATTCCTGATAATCTTTAGATATGGTGTGAGACCCTTTCTCCAGATCTTGAGACTTTGAGCAGGGACTTGGACGAGAGATTATGGATTTAGTGGTGTCTCTCAGCATCCCTACCCAGGCATGGGTGCTAGAGAAATCCCTTCTGGTGAATATATTCTTGGAGGAGAAGGCGCCTGAAGTTAGATCTGCCAGTAGACCCTAGGTGGAAGAGTCTTCAGTAGGCAGTAGAAAATATATGTGTGGGCCCAAGCCGGCTAGGTCTTTCAGAGGATGACCCCCGGACTGAAGTTCGGTAGTGAGAGGCTCCCAGATCATAGGGTGTCATATGGGGGGAAAGTCTTTTTATTTCATTCGGCGGGTAGGTACACATGGCATGTGACTATCTGAACCACCGTACCGATGACCAGCAGATGGTTGAGGGGCCGCCGAGACAGCAGCAGCGTTTTGAGAGAGGAGGTCCGCATGGAGGTGGACGTGGTAGGGGCTGGCCGAGCAGTAGGCTGTGGGTGACGGTTTGAGGTGTTACTGCCACCACCCCCAGGTGATCCACCCCGAACTTAGGGATCAGGAGGATAGGGGAGAGCTCAGCTCTAGGTAGTAGAGGCTTACGAACACAGCGCTCCAGAGATGATCTGAGATATGATCTGTGTCTTCTCCACCCTAATTCCAGTAATTATAGTCACAGTTTTGAGTCACTTATTCCTTTCCATGCCTCTCGTTCGGAGCTCGAAGATTCTATTGGAGCCATTTTCTCGATCCGTATAGATAGATAATCTTATGGGTTGGGATTCGATGATTATAAACTGGTGCTAGCATTGTAAGATTACTCTAGGCGGAGAGAGCTTTTCCTGGGATCTCCGAGGAGCACCATCGAGGCCTTACGATGTCATCTTAAGTATGTACTGGTTATCTATAGTCCATTCTCATATCAACTATTTTAGGCATACGGTGTGGTGTTTCTACGCATATGGAACCATTTTTTCCTTCATCGGTGTAAAGGAAACCCTTGCAGTGCCGGACAGACTCTCTCGGAGGAGGGTGCAGCCGAGAACTCACCATTTGGCTAGCCTCACCCTCAGTGTAGTGGAGGAGAAGAGCCCATGTTTTCTTGTAATGGTGGATGAGTATGAGGATGTTTTTCCTGATAATGTTCCAGGGCTACCTCTTCATAGAGATGAAGAATTTTGTGTCTACCTTTAGCTCAAGATGACACTGATATCGACATTGGGATATCATATGGCCCTTATAAGGCTTCACGAGCTAAGCCTATAGCTGGAGGACTTGTAGAAAAAGGGGTTTTTAAGACCCAATATTTCTCCATGGAAAGCCCTAGAGATTTCTTCCATGTATGCATATTGGAGGTTGTAGTTGTGCGTTGTCTTCCGGCACTTGGAACAGGTGACTGTGAAGAATGAGTACCCACTACCGAAGGGTCGTTGGGCCCATCAATCAGTTAAAGGGGTAGTTTTTTGTATGAATTGAATGGTCCCCACAGTCTTTTCAGCAATTAAGACAATTAATATGGTTAGAGTTCCTCAAGGGATAAGACATTGAGATAGTCTATACTCTTGGGATGGGCCATGTGGTGGAAGAAGCACTCAGTAGAAGGTCAAGGATACAGTGGCTGGGTGAGGCGAGAGGAGCAGTTAGTCATGATGCTGATATCCCTACTTGATATTGATATACCAGCTAACCTCCAGTCTAAGAATATCACTCCAACATTCTTTTATTTAGTTTTGGAGGCACGGCTTGAGGACATTGAATGCGAGGCCTGAAGTTCTCAGATATCTTCAGGGAAGGCTCCTGATGGATTTTTTATAGGTGGGGAGCACATCATTTCTTTTTAGAGGATTCACCATGGTAAAATTGACGTTATAGGAGGAGGTGTTGAGGGGATCCCATACATCCTCTATTATTGTACATCTCTGTGTGGCAAAGATGTATTGGGACCTCCAAAGTCATTACTAGTGGACATATATGAGAAAGTCGAGGCCGAGTTCATTTCACGATGTCTCACTTGTCAGGAAGTGAAAGCCGAGCATTAGATTCCATCACGTTTAAGCAAAACTTTTACCCCCAAATAGATGGTCAGGCAAAGTGGACCATACAGACCCTGGAGTACATGTTTGGTTCTTGTGTCCTGGATTTTGGTTAGAGATTGGAGGACTACCTACCAATAATGGAGTTTACGTACAACACTAGATATCACTCCACCATCAGTATTACACCATTTTATGCCATATATAGGCTACCACTTAAATGGTACAGATCATCCAGGAGTGGATGAATACTACATAGAGAAAACCTAAGTCTTATTTCGATAAGAGTCCAAACCTTTTGGAGTTCTATGAGGGAGAAAATGTTTTCTTTCGGGTCTCACCCTAAAGGGGATTGCAGTGATTTTTCTGGAGCGTCAAGCTATTTTGAGTTTCATTGGACCTTTTCAGTTTTTGAGTGGAGTTGGCAAGGTGTCATACCACCTAGCTCTTCCCCCATAGATTCACCATGTTCATGATGTTTTCCATGCGTCGCAGTTGAGTAAGTACATGCATTCTCAATCGCATGTCCTCGATTATGGAGAGATAGGAATTGGAAATGGGGTGACATTTGTGGAGTTCCAAATGGAGATAGAGGATTGACAGGAGTGGGTCATATGCAGATAATTGATTCCACATGTGTGTGTCTGACGGAAGCACATGAATATCCAGGAGGGCACATGGGAGCGGTAGGCTCAGATTTATGGTCAGTACCCCCATGTTTTTTAGTAGTTGTTTTGGATTTTGAGGACATAAATCCCTAATTTTTGGAGAATTTAATGTCCCAGAATTTCTGTAAATATATTTTTATTATATGTAATTATTTCGAGTCCCTGATATTTGACAGCACATAATTCTAAGGCCTGGATCACCCAGAACGATCCATTGAAAAAATGTTAAGCTTTAACTAGCGTGCGTGAGTGATTTTCCATAAAAAGTCAAATAACTCATAAATGGGTGTCCAAATTAGATATCTAAGGGCACCATTTCTTTTAGGATGGTGTTTTTACCAATTCAAGACATACGTTTTTTCGGAACATGCCTCCGGTGAGAAAACCAAAAATGGCATTACCGTATTTAAAATAATTAAATAAAATTATTTTAATTTTTAAAATTATTATAACTCATGAACGGTGAATCAGATTAAAAATAAAAGACCACCATTGAACTCGTGAGGGTATTATATCCTTAGGAAGACCCTAACATTGGCAAGCGTGGGCTAAAAGATGAAGTTACTTTTTGGTCGTAAATAAAATAATTATGTAACAATTATTTTAATGACAAAATCTTTTATCTTCTAAACCGAAACTATGATTGAAAATCTGAGATTAACGTTGAATTTTAGGGTGTGTTTTTCCCTTAGGCGAAGCCTATCCTTGATTGGCGCGGGTCGAGGGTGATTGTTAATAATTTTTTCAAAATTGTTAAGGTACGTTCTGTAAACTCACAAGTGGAATTTTTTTATCATTTGAACCATTGATCAGATCGAAAATTTGAGAGAACTGTTGATTTCATAATGTCTATATTCCTCTAGAAATGAGTTAACTTCTGCCGTCAAGGGCTGAGTGGAAAAGTAATTTTTTAGACTTTTCGAGAAAAAAAAAATTAAATAAAATATATTATTTCCTTTCTCACCATGAAGTGGAAGATGGCGACGTTGTGGGGAACCGACAAGGAGGCGACAATGCATATCAATGAGACTCCTCAATGGCTCATTAACTCATAGTGGAATGGCACATTAAAGGCATGTAACAGTGATTCTGTTTCATAAATGAAACAATGTAACGAGGTGGTGTCGCATCGTAATGGGAATGCTACGGTGTGCTCTTATTTATAGTTTTATGTGAAGGGGAAGTTTGGATTAAAAATTTAGAGGATTATTTAGTGAACCTCTGATGGAATTCCACCCCTGTGAAGAATGAATAACTCCAGTGAATCCTCTCCACCTTCGATTCCTTTCGAATATTGGAGCCATGAAGCGACGTTGACGTCTTAACGCCCCGAGGACGAACGTCGTGACATCAAATGCCGAAAGATATAGGGTATTTCTTTTAATGTTTCGCAATTCATATTTCTAAATGTTAAACAGAGATTAACCCATGAACAAGTTAATCCATGGACCGTGTGTTCTAGTGGGAGGATGACTTCATTGGGGTTTCTTTTTCTGGGATTTAATTTTCTTTGTTGATCCAATTAAAATTTCTGGACCTCCCTTATTTTTTTAACTTCTAACACGGAGGGTGTGGGATGACACAAACAAGGCCCGAGCCCCTCCGGTGTGGGTGTTCTTTATGTCCAAACTCTTGAATCAAGGAAAAGACTGTTTTGAGACTGTCACGGTGTGGAATAGATTCCCCGAATAATGCGGACTCAAGGGGAATGAAGAACGGACCACTCGTGTGGACCCAGTGGCCCATAGAAGAATCTTCTTACGCGTCGGTGCCAGTAGTGGCACCTATGATTTCCGGAAATGGCACGTGGTGGTGGCAGTAGGTGGGAGGCAGCACACAATGATGGAATTCTGGACAGAAGGTCGTGGCCAGACTAGGTCGCGGCCAGACTAGGTCGCGCCACAGTAAGATAAGCCACTGGCCGAGTCACCGGGTGGAGGTGGTGGATGTGGTCGCTTGACCATGTCGGAGACAAGAGGACGCATCACCGAGTCGCATCTCACATGATGGGCCGCGGTCGCTTGGCCGTGGAAGAGGAGGTGCCCCGCATCGACCCGCAGGGTGATGGCGGTGCACGGACGCGGCTCCTGGCCACATCCAGCAAGGCGAACCTGTCCTCCTCATGCGGATTGGATGGGGCGCGAACCCCCAGAAGGCTGGACCCGCACTACGGGCCGGACACACGGCTCACTGGATCTGGCCGATCCCTCTCCCCAGTGGTACGAACTTGATCCCAATGGGAAAAATCTGCATCGGCAGGCCAAACTTGTGCCCTCTTTGGACCAGATTGGACCTGGCTAGGTTTCGGGTGACTCAACAGGCTGGACCCTCAGCTAACTGGGCCGGGTCTAGAAATGCCTATTTGGCCAGGCCCACTGGCCATACAACACCAGACTGACCTCGACCCACACAAGGTCGGGTCGATTCCATCTTAATGAAACTGGGTATGTGGAAACCCCGAGCCGGGTTGGTCGGGTCGGCCCAACCGGGATCGACCGGGCCCCATCACAATCGGTCCTCTAGTTACTAAAACATTCATATCATTCAAACCCCGAACCCGATTGACATCATATTTTTGGCGTTGGGACCCATGTGAAGAGGGAGTCCTTTTGAGATACTCCATGTGACATTCAGATAAAGTTGGAGTTTGGCTGGGTTGGATCATACCTGAATCCAACCGGGCCCTTGGCTCTAAAATACCTATAACTTACAGACCTGATATCTGGTTGACACATTGTCTATTGCATCAGAACCCTTATGACATGAAAGATCATGAGGTTACTTGTTTTTGAGACTTTTTACTGGTTGATATACGACCAATTTATTGAGTAGGGGTTCTCCCAAGCACATTAGGTACAGAACCCTATGACTAGCTATGACCTAAAGACTGTTGATTTTTGACTATGTGTAACTCGTTGACCCAGTGTAAATAACCTCTCACTGATTTCGAAGGAAAATGGTGGGGACGAAATCTGTGTGACATGGCAGATGTAACAGCCCGAGATTTTATGAAAAATATTCTTTTTAATTTTTTTATTGTCTTGTGTTGTACGCTACACCAAAAGGAGCTTGCACAACACACATACTTGACTTTCCTTGCATTACACGCAATCGCGACCTTCCTCGATAGCGTGTGTAGTACGCAATACCGAGTTTCACTAAACAACGATATGGTATTAAAATATTATTAAAACTAGCCGTTATGAATAGTAATAACCACTTTTTGAAATTTTGTGAATTTTATTTTTCAAAATGGACTTCATTTTTGGATTCAGAATATCGAAATTAGCTTAGGGTGAAATTTTGGTGATTTTCGTATAACTTTCATATCTTGATGAATAGTGAAAATTACTAAATTTTAATTAAAAACAACTTTTTCAATCGAAATAATTAATAGTGATAAATTATTAATTTGGTTGGTTTTAAAGTATATTTAGAATATGTTTTTCCAATTTAATACAATGTTGGTCATTGGATTTAATTTCACATTTAAACCAGTTATAAAAAAGTTTCAATCTTTTGATAGTTATTATCTCTTAAAAACACGCTATTTGTTTTGACGACGGGAATTAATTTTTAAATTAGTTAATGCAACTGATATGTTTTGAATTTGGTAAAATAGACATCATTTTTGAGTTCATAATATCAAATATAGCTTAGGCCTAATTTTTGGTATTTTTCTGAAAACTTTCAATTTTTGATGAATAGTGAAACCACTAAGTGGTAGTTAAAAAACTGAATTTTTCATAAAACATAATTTTACCGCTTCTGTGAGTGGAATTTAAAAAATCCTAGAGACACGGTTGATGTCAGTAAGTAAAATGTGGTTCAATGTGATAAAAATAATTTTTTGGTGAATAGTAACTTTTTACTTTTTTTACCACGGTTAAAAGTAAATAGGGTAATTAAGGGTAGAAATGATATTATTATTACCCTAACACATGCCCAAATTCTATTGGACAAGTGTAATTCGACCAAAAAAAACTTTGGAATAAAATATGACCATTTTGGCCCACTTGGATTAGATTAGGACATTTATTATTAATTTATTTACAGAAGAGTTAAAAGAGTTAAAATCAAAGTTTATTTACCAAAACATTTTTAATATAGGGTTATACAGAAGATAAATTCGATTGTAAATATTCATTAGAAAGCTAAAAATATTTACTACATAATGTTATTTTATTTGTAATTTTTAGAAATTAAATAATTTAATTTTTTTATGACACAACAATGATGCAGTAAATATCTTATTAATGAAATATTGACATAATTGATGTTATAAATACTCAAATAAGTATAATTTGAGACTTTTCATGACTTACACTAATTTTCTAGGATAATATGATATGTTATTGTTGATTTAATTAACTTTTTTATAACTTATAATTCTGTTATGATTTTTACAAAAAATCAATTGCTAAATAGTGTCAAAATTGACATAAAATAGTTTTTAAAACAAATATTATTTTATTAATTGTTATTTTATTCCTAAAAATCTAAGGTTCCTCCAAATGACTTAGATACAGTTATATATATTAATAATAAACAATTTGGGGTTCTTTTGGCTTCTTATAGTAAGTTTATTAACCTTATAGTATAAGAACACAAGAAGACACGGTAAAAGTAAAATTATTTAACTTAATGTTAAATCTAAATGATAAGGTTAAAATAGGAACCTAAACTTGTCTAAATTCTATTGGATGAGAGGATTTCGACCCATCCCCACCTTAGCCTCGAAATAAATCAATTTGTAGCTATTTCAAACCGAACTTGACTTTATAATAAAATAATATTTTTAGTTATTCCAAAGGTGCCCCTCTCCTCCCTTATAAAAGGACACCTCCTCCCTCTCTTCCTCACACAACATTGAGCCTTCAAGCTCGGCCAACCCCTGACAAAATCTCTTCTCCACTTCCCTATCAACATCCTAGAGGTTCTGGTCTTCCTCAAAGACCAATTTTAGTGTCCTAAGAGGAGGTCTCAAAGAGGCGCTTCAAAGAAGAGGTAATTTCTGTTACCAATTCTTTCACCTTTATTTCTTCTTCCACTTCTTCTTATTAGGTTTTTTCATTATGAAGTAAGTATCACTAATATACTGATATGTTATTATAAGTATGAAACAATCCTAATTCACCATCTATCCATCATACGGAAAATGAAATCACCGCTCGTGCGTACGTACGGAATACCGTCTCCATGCCGTGGTGTAATATGTTTTTCCACCAACACCTTACATGGATGGGTATTATGGTGTAAAGAATTACTGTACATAGTTATTATAACATCATAATGATTCTAATATATTGTATCATCTACTACAATTCAATTCAATAATTATGGAAATGATATCATCGCTCGTACGTACGTACGGACTACTGTCTCCACGACGCGATGAGATTCATTCTCCATGTTAACCATTTAAGAATGATTATAAAGTATATATAAGCAATAATAATGAAATATATGACATTATAAAGCTACTGTATTTATGGGTATATATATGTATGTCATCTACTTAATTCCACTCAATTCAATAAGGAAACGAAAACAGCGTTCATGCGTACGTACGGCCTACCGTCTCCATGAACGGTGTATTTCTTTCCATTTATAGATCCATTATATATATGTATATTCTGAATATATATTATATATAAATCATGTTTTATATTCTATAATTAAGTAATAATGATCTATGTAATCATATAAATAATTAGAAGTTAAAACATGAACGACAAATGAGACGATTTTACCCAAAATGCTACTTTAACATTAATTTACAAAAGAACGGGTAATATAAAGTCATACGTGAACCATATATGATATAATAACAATTAATATGATTGTGTAATAAGTAAATGACATTATTTGAATCATTATATAGGAGGTTCGGACACTTACGAAGCAAATCGGACCTAAGGTAAGGGAAATATCAGAATCTCATTTTTATCCGAGATTGTTTATACTTTGAAATTTACTGGGGTATATTTTATCATCCACATCCATGTTTCCTCAATATGTAATATTATTTCCATCCACCTACAATTTTTTAAATCCTATTTTACCCTTCGGAGAGTTTTTAGTAAAAGATATGAAAGGAATCTTTTGACGTTTTTCGTACGAGGTACTTTTTTAACTCTTCCGACAAAAGTACGAGAAGAATGTTTTTTTAACTTATATGTCATGAATGGATTTTTAAAACATTATTTCCAAGAATCTTCCCTTACAAGTTTTCATGTTTATTTTTAATCAACTTCTTTTAGTTTATAATTGTTTTACATATTAAGAAAGGAAAAGTGTTTTTTAAGAAGAAAGGATATTTTCCTCAAGAATTCATTTCAAGTGTTTTATCAAAATTATTTTCCATCTAAGATAATATAGGGTTCTATTTCTATCCCTATTATTACATTGATTATGTTTTGATAGAAATATTTTTATGAATTCCTTTATCTTATATGAATTGTTTTATGATGTCACGATGTTTAAGATTCCCATTTTTATTACATGGGTTATGAAATGATGTATGATTTATGATTTTGTGGCACACATAAGAATGGTATCATTATGATATGGGTGGGACCTATATATCCCTCCAATGCATTGGGTAATGATTTTATATCTCATGAGATAGACATGGATGGAATGGTAGGTTATACCGTTTCAGTGAAACAGGACTGAAACAAGGGTGACTCGGTTCAGAAAGGGACTTTGTCCACTAAGATAGTCTTGGCAATGAGTCTTGACTAACAAGAAATGATTCTCTATGATTATGTGTGTATGACACAAAGTTTCATGTTTTATGTTATGATTATTGTGATTACATTTCACTACCATGATTTATCCCATGTTATGAAATTATTCTCTCTTTTTCAGGTTAAGATTTCCAAAATGTCCTGTTCTTATGAATATGATGTGATTGATATTTCATTTGTTTACCCTTACTGAGCATTTGAGCTCACCCTTTTATGTTTACTTTTACCCAGGATATAAAGAAAGGTTTTAGGTATAAAAAAAGGGGAAGATCTTTATGGGAGATGTTGAAGATCTTTCACCAGGATTAGAAGATTATACTCCGAGTTTCCAAAGACACTAAACTATTACGATCCTTGTGTGTGTGTTTTTGTTATGTACTATGTATTCCGCAAAAGTAATGTAATGTCAATGTACGTTATGCTTAGGGTCTCTACAGTTGGTATCAGAGGAAAGGTTTAGTCATCCTTTGGAAACTAGGATGCGAAAACGTTAGTGAGATCCCTAGAGATATTTCTAAGGTATGTCTAGGGATGTCCCTAAGGATAATTATACGTATAGGATACAGTCCTAGAACAGTGGTAACGATCATAGAATTTAACCTAAGATGTTAGATATTGAGGATACTCCCCCTTTACTATGTTGTTTTCCCTAGTTTTATTTTTGCCTCTCACACTATTCTTTTTGGGTTTTAGAAAATGGCTGGAAATAAGATGATTCACGATATTGGAGGATTTGATGGACAATGGGATGATATTTTTCATGAGCAACCAAATGAAATTGGATTTGGAAGTCCAATCATCATTATTATGCTGAATCAGAAATCTAGTAATATGATCAATAAAGTAAAATTTGGTAAGTTTCCTGACTTGGCTAATAAGAGAAAGATGGAGTTTCATGATGATCATAGAGGAAAGAAAGTTCAATTTCCCCTATGTAAATCATGTGGGAAGAGGCATCAAGGAGAATGTTTCAAAGGAACTGGAAGATGCTTTGGGTGTGGAAAAGAAGGACACAAAGCTAGTAAGTGCAAAGGAAAAGGTTTAGTTAACACCAGAGATGAGGATAATGGTATTTCTACGACATAAAAAATGGTTAAATGTTTTAAATGTGGAATGTACGGGCATTATGCAATCCAATTCCCTAAGGGAAAGTCTCATGAAGAGAATCAGTATGGTCGTATGGGTATTATTTATGTTGATGATGATGAAGAGACTACAAATGATATGTGAGATGAAAGAATTTTTGAAGCTCGGTCAATGGTTTATGAATGTAGTGGAATTATGACATGTTTATCATGTATAATGTTGTATAAGTAATCTCATGGTACTATGGAATAAAAATACATCTAAGGATTTTTACACTATTGTCTCTCCTTGATTTTTAAAAGTGTATGATTAATGGTACCAGTATCCATGAAAGGTTATTCAGATATTTTTGGAATGTAGAAGATATGCACATAATGAAGGGATAAGACGATAATGAGATGTTTGATTGTATTCATGAGCTCATGATTGATATAAGGACTAAGTGATATCATGGACTGAGTATATAGAATTTTGAGGATTTTGGTATGTGGAAAGTGTTAACTTTTAACTGCATTAATGTTTTCACTAAGGTATTCAAGAGAATACATGATTAAGGACTTTGAATGTTTGGAATGAGACCAACAAAACATATCTTATGATATATGGGGATCGACGATGGTGTTAAATCTCTGGTAATCATTTTCACTATGTTATGAGAGTGGAATGCAGTATTATGGATAAGACTAAAGATTGGAATGGATTATGTTGGACATAAGTTAGTATTGTTTAAGGATAGAAGTTTTTTTCGATATTATTGATGGGATGTTATAGTAATATAGTTTTAGAAAAAGGACAACCTGCAGGGCGGGTGACAGCCCCTCGCGTCGGACAAGGCTGTGGGAATCAAACCCACAACCGAAGTGCGACTGGCCTTTATCACCTACCACTGGCCTACAAAAAGTCCCTGTTTAGTAGAAACTAGTTTTATTATATTAAGCAGTATGATATATGAAGTATAATTCCATTTTAGGAACCATATATGATTAATCTCACTATAGATCGACTTATGTATATAATTTTTGCTAACCTTTTCATTGAGACAGATGGAATGACCCGTCATTCTATCACATGATCTGCTAACACTTCACAAATAACAAATTCAACTTCATTTATTTAAGAGATGATGTGGAAATTGTTCAAGGCACGAACAACAGTGAGATTGTACCAAAATAATGTAAGTATTTATTCTAATTCAAATTTTCAACTTTAGGGAAATGATCTTGAAAACCAAAATTGTTGTCCTAGTGATCTTATACCTGATGAATCAGATGGTACCTTATATCATCACAAATCTATGGATTTGTGATTGATGGATTTTCTATATCCATGTTCTCTACCACTCTCCATCAGAACATGATGGTTAGATTTCTCTTCCATATCCATATTTTCACCTATGTGGAGACCCAGTGATTAGTTTATTTGGGTAATCGTTACATTTCATACTGTAGTTTTTAAAGCCATGTTTTGGTATTATTTTTTACGATGTGGGTTTCTATTAAAGAAACTTTCGAATAGTAAACCATTTATATCCCCGACGAATTTCGAGGGCGAAATTCATTTTAAGGGGGGTAGAATGTAACAACCCGAGATTTTATAAAAAATATTCTTTTTAATTTTATTATTGTCTTGTGTTGTAAGCTACACCAAAAGGAGATTGCAAAACACACATCCTTGACTTACCTTGCATTTCACGCAATCGCGACCTTCCTCGATAGCGTGTGTAGTACGCAATACCGATTTTCACTAAACAACGATATGGTATTAAAATATTATTAAAACTAGCCGTTATGAATAGTAATAACCACTTTTTGAAATTTGTTGAATTTTATTTTTCAAAATGGTCTTCATTTTTGGATTCAGAATATCGAAATTAGCTTAGGGTGAAATTTTGGTGATTTTCGGATAACTTTCATATCTTGATGAATAGTGAAAATTACTAAATTTTAATTAAAAACAACTTTTTCAATCGAAATAATTAATAGTGATAAATTATTAATTTTTGTGGTATTAAAGTATATTTAGAATATATTTTTACAATTTAATACAATGTTGGTCATTGGATTTAATTTCACATTTAAACCAGTTATAAACAAGTTTTAATCTTTTGATAGTTATTATCTCTTAAAAACACGCTATTTGTTTTGACGACGGGAATTAATTTTTAAATTAGTTAATGAAACTGATATGTTTTGAATTTGGTAAAATAGAAAAGATTTTTGAGTTCATAATATCAAATATAGCTTAAGCCTAATTTTGGGTATTTTTCTGAAAACTTTCAATTTTTGATGAATAGTGAAACCACTAAGTGGTAGTTAAAAAACTGAATTTTTCATAAAACATAATTTTACCGCTTCTGTGAGTGGAATTTAAAAAATCCTAGAGACACAGTTGATGTCAGTAAGTAAAATGTGGTTCAATGAGATAAAAATAATTTTTTGGTGAATAGTAACTTTTTACTTTTTTTACCACGGTTAAAAGTAAATAGGGTAATTAAGGGTTGAAATGATATTATTATTACCATAACACATGTCCTAATTCTATTGGAAAAGTGTAATTCGGCCAAAAGAAAACTTAGGAATAAAATATGACCATTTTGGCCCACTTGTATTAGATTAGGACATTTATTATTAATTTATTTAAAGAAGAGTTAAAAGAGTTAAAATCAAAGTTTATTTACTAAAACATTTTTAATATAGGGTTATACATAAGATAAATTCGATTGTAAATATTCATTAGAAATACAAAATTATTTACTACATAATGGTATTTTATTTGTAATTTTTAGACATTAAATAATTTAATTTATTTATGACACAACGATGATGCAGTAAATATCTTATTAATGAAATATTGACATAATTGATGTTAAAAATACTCAAATAAGTATAATTTGAGCCTTTTCATGACTTAAACTAATTTTATAGGATAATATGATATGTTATTGTTGATTTAATTAACTTTCTTTGAACATATCATTCTGTTATGATTTTTACAAAAATCCATTACTAAATAGTTTCAAAATTGACATAAAATAGTTTTTAAAACAAATATTATATTATTAATTGTTATTTTATTCCTAAAAATATAAGGTTCCTCCATATGACTTATATAAGGTTATATATATTCATAATAAACAATTTGGGGTTCTTTTGGCTTCTTATAGTAAATTTATTAACCTTATAGTATAAGAACACAAGAAGACACGGTAAAAGTAAAATTATTTAACTTAATGTTAAATCTAAATGATAAGGTTAAAATATGAACCTAAACTTGTCTAAATTCTATTGGATGAGAGGATTTCGACCCATCCCCACCTTATTCTCGAAATAAATCAATTTGTATCTATTTAAAACCGAACATGACTTTATAATAAAATAATATTTTTAGTTATTCCAAAGGTGCCCCTCTCCTCCCTTATAAAAGGTCACCTCCTCCCTCTCTTCCTCACACAACATTTAGCCTTCAAGATCGGCCAACCCCTACCAAAATCTATTCTCCACTTCCCTAGAAACATGTTAGAGGTTCTGGTATTCCTCAAAGACCAATTTTAGTGACCTAAGAGGAGGTCTCAAAGAGGCGCTTCAAAGAAGAGGTAATTTTCGTTACCAATTCTTTCACCTTTATTTCTTCTTCCACTTATTCTTATTAGGTTGTTTCATTATGAAGTAATAACATAAGTATCACTAATATACTGATATGTTATTATATGTATGAAACAATCCTAATTCACCATCTATCCATCATACGGAAAACGAAATCACCGCGCGTGCGTACGTACGGAATACCGTCTCCACGCCGTGTTGTAATTTGTTTTTCCACCAACACCTTACTTGGATGGGTATTATGGTGTAAAGAATAACAATACATAGTTATTAAAAAATCATAATGATTCTAATATATTGTATCATCTACTCCAATTCAATTCAATAATTATGGAAATGATATCATCGCTCGTGCGTACGTACGGACTACCGTCTCCACGACGCGATGAGATTCATTCTCCATGTTAACCATTTAAGAATGATTATAAATTATATATAAGCAATAATAATGAAATATATGACATTATAAAGCTATTGTATTTATGTGTATATATATGTATGTCATCTACTTAATTCCACTCAATTCAATAAGGAAACAAAAACAGCGTTCATGCGTACGTACGGCCTACCGTCTCCCTGAACGGTGTATTTCTTTCCATTTATCGATCCATTATATATATGTATATTATGAATATATATTATATATAAATCATGTTTTATATTCTATAATTAAGTAATAATGATCTATGTAATCATATGAATAATTATAAGTTAATACACGAATGACAAATGAGACGATTTTACCCAAAACGCTACTTTAACATGAATTTACAAAAGAACGGGTAATATAAAGTCATAAGTGAACCATATATTATATAATAACAATGAATATGATTCTTTAATAAGTCAATGACATTATTTGAATCATTATACAGGAGGTTCGGACACTTACGAAGCAAATCGGACCTAAGGTAAGGGAAATATCACAATCTCATTTTTATCCGAGATTGTTTATACTTTGAAATTTACTGGGGTATATTTTATCATCCACATCCATGTTTCCTCAATATGTAATATTATTTACATCCACCTACAATTGTTTAAATCCTATTTTACCCTTCGGTGAGTTTTTAGTAAAAGATATGAATGGAATCTTTTGACGTTTTTCGTACGAGATACTTTTTTGACTTTTCCGACAAAAGTACGAGAAAAATGTTTTTTTAACTTATACGGCATGAATGTATTTTTAAAACATTATTTCCAAGAATCTTACCTTACAAGTTTTCAAGTTTATTTTTAATCAACTTCTTTTAGTTTATAATTTTATGACATATTAAGAAAGGAAAAGTGTTTTTGAAGAAGAAAGCATATTTTCCTCAAGAATTCATTTCAAGTGTTTTATCAAAATTATTTTCCATCTAAGATAATATAGGGTTATATTTCTATCCCTATTATTACATTGATTATGTTTTGATGGAAATATTTTTATGAATTCCTTTATCTTATATGAATTGTTTTATGATGTCACGATGTTTAAGATTCCCATTTTTATTACATGGGTTATGAAATGATGTATGATTTATGATTTTGTGGCACACATAAGAATGGTATCATTATGAGATGGGTGGGAACTATATATCCCTCCAATGAATTGGGTAAAGATTTTATATCTCATGAGATAGACATGGCTGGAATGGTAGGTTATACCGTTTCAGTGAAACTGGACTGAAACGAGGGTGACTCGGTTCAGAAAGGGACTTTGTCCACTAAGATAGTCTTGGCAATGAGTCCTGACTAACAAGAAATGATTCTCTATGATTATGTGTGTATGCCACAATGTTTCATGTTTTATGTTATGATTATTGTGATTACATTTCACTGCCATGATTTATCCCATGTTATGAAATTATTCTCTCTTTTGCAGGTTAAGATTTCCAAAATGTTCTGTTCTTATGAATATGATGTGATTGATATTTCTTTTGTTTACCCTTACTGAGCATTTGAGCTCACCCTTTTATGTTTACTTTTCCCCAGGATATAAAGAAAGGTTTTAGGTATAAAAAAAGGGGAAGATATTTATGGGAGATGTTGAAGATCTTTCACCAAGATTAGAAGATTATTTTCTGAGTTTCCAAAGACACTAAACTATTACGATCCTTGTGTGTGTGTTTTTTTTATGTACTAAGTATTCCGCAAATGTAATGTAATGTCAGTGTATGTCAAGATACGGGTCTCTATAGCAGACGCATGATACTCCATAGGAGGAGTACCTCCACAGGCCACAGTGGGGATTGCCACTATTTGACCTAGAAGACTCTCAGTACGTGATGTGTAGGAGAACCTAAGCAGTTCAGGTTTAGTGGGAAGCAGCTCTTTATGACCCATAAGGCCCACTTTACTCGATAGAGGATGATTTATCCAATAACCGTGGTGTTGGATGAGGTGACTGATGATGCTACTGTTACTACCCTAGAATATACCTGGTGTGAACTTTTTCTGTTTCGTGATTTACTTGTGTAATTTTGGTGTGTGCTTTAATTTTTTTGGGGTCCCTAATGAGTAATGTGTTACTCACCCCTGCATGGGCTCTGCCCGCACGTGTTGTGTCTAGTGCAGACGACCGATGTTTCAACAGGGGTGCCCATGGAGATGGGACAGATAGACGCTATGACAGTGGACTTAGTGACCTAGGACCAGGAGAGGCCTAGTAGGACCGGGAAAACATGAGGTACTAATTCAGCTTCTATTAGCTTCCTTACTCTCACAGTCAGGTAGGGTTTATAGCGGATGGCCATCAAAGCAATTTTATACTTTATAATTTTCACTACTTTTAATTGGGTTTGTATTCTGGTCCACTTTCTTTCTGCTGTACTTGTAATCAATTATTCTGTGGTATGTTGTTTCCCTTTCTGTGAGATGGGACTTGTTTATACATGTTTGTGCGTACAAGTATCCAGGCTAATGCCTCCCACTTGCAGGTTGACGCCTTCGGTGCTAGTCGCCATCCCCTGGCCTTCGGGATGCGGGCTTGGGGTTGTCACGACAAGGTTCCTAGGGGACAGGTCATGACAATACACCTCTTTAAATAGATATACCCATGTTAGAAATTTTAAATAGTTTATAGTGGTTGTGCCCCATGAATCATTAGAGGTTTTCGACCCATGAAAAGGGAAAATCTTATACTATGGGGGAATGAATTTAATCAAATAAAACCATGTCCTCCTAAAATAATTTACCTAAAATTTAATATGATATATTTATACATTGAATAATTAAAATAATCATCTTTAGAAATAAAAACATTCTCCCAATAATTATTAGGTAGTATATAATGGAAATTTCACTATTATTATTATTAAGGGTACTTACATAGTTACTACTGTAAAAATTAGCTATGACCACCATGGACGATGGTGACTATGGTTATTGGTATGCCATATGTTCGTGGTCACAATGAAGCTTGGTCGTGGGAACTCTAAGACCACAGATATAGTTGACCATGGTTGTAGGGTCAATTATATTTTTATCAAAACATATTGTTGTTATTATTATTAGTTTATAACAAACATTCAATGCTATTTGGATTAATAACTATAAATTATAAATTATTTATGCTTTAGCATTTCCTTAACTATTGATTACTTTTTATATTTATTAATTAAAGACTAATTATTAAATAGAAATAATTATTTCTAGTTGTTCTGTATTTATTATTTTATAATAAATAAATAATAAATATTATTCAATATTAATTATCTAAAAAAATTATTAATTGTAAATAATTAATTATTAATGTGTACATATTACATATTAATAATTAATAATTAAATTTTAATTATAAATGACCACTATGAGAATAAGGGTTATTTGTGGCTGGTTAATATTGATTGGTAGTTTACCCATCTAAAATAGCTGAGATGGTTGACTTATTTGTGACATGATTCATTTCACAACGCAAATAGCTGTTCATTTTTTGTTATTTATGATAGGAATCTGATCCCATTGCAAATACATTGGTCGTGAATGAGACTCATACGGTTGGAAGGTCTATTGTTTATGGTAAAAAGTTTCCTATAAAAATAATATATTTCTAGAATAGCATTTGTGAGGGAACCCATCGCAAATGATTTTTATACCACCACCACTATTTGTGATGAGTCCCATCACCCATACTATGTCATCCAAGAAGCCTTTGTGATGGGTTTTTCCCAAAATGTATTTATATCTCCACTATAATAATTAATGGGGAGAACTATTTGTTACATAATTCTATTGCATATAGTCTTACAGCCACTAATATAACCTATATAAATGCCCCTACAGAGTTTTTCTAGCACAACAATTTATCTCATAGGCTTTTTCTATCTCTAGTTTCCATCTGTATAAATAATTATGTGTCCATAAATTTGATGCATTCAATATCAAATAACTATTTTAATTTCAGTGAAGTTTCATTTTTGAGATATTTATTTTAATTTTTTTAATTATAAATTAATGTATTTTATTTTATATTAAAAAAATTAGATGTAATTAATTTTAATTAGAAGTAATTAGTTTAAATTGATATTAATTATATATAATTCATAAATAATGAGCAATGATTACAATAATAATTATATAATTATTTCTAATTAGTAAAATTTATTGATTATTTACTTATAGTGAGTGATAGTTACTAACAATTAATAGTATTTAGTAATAATAACAAATATTTTGTGAATAATTTGAAATAATTATCGATAATTATAAAAAATTATCAAAAATTATCAACATTTATAAAACAATATTGATAATTAAAAACAATAATCTATAATTAGTTAAAATTAGTAAACGTTTTCTAAAAATAGCCAAGATGACAATAATTTGTATAAATTTGTATAATTACATTGAATTAGAAAAAAATACTGACAATTAGTAAAAATCATTGACAATAACTAAAAATAATTTATAATTACCATAATTAGCTTTAATTAACAATAGTTAGTATTAGTTAAATAGAATTAGAAAGTAATTGAAATTCATTAATTAGTAATTGGAAATAAATAATCATAATTAGTAATAAATAATGATAAATAGTAATAATTAATTATTATTGATAAAATTAAAATTTATTTTTAATAATTAATGTTAATTTATAATTATTACTAATTACTGATAAATATTATGTAATTAAATAAAATTTGTATGTAATTTGCAATAAATAATGGTAATTAGTACAAATTGAAGATAATTAGTTATAATTGATCATAGTTGGTTATAATTAACGATAATTAGTAATAATTAATGAGAATTATTAATAATCAATGAAAAATAGTAATAAGTAGTGAGAATTTGTAATAATTAATGATAACTCGTAATTAATAATAATAATTAGTAATAAATTACAGTAATTAACAAAAATTACTAATAAATAGGAATAGTTAATAATAATTTTTTAAAAAATTTAAATAATTACAATTTTTTTAAATATTAATATTTTATTAGGAACAATTATCAGTAATGTGTAATAATGAGTTGTAATTAAGAATAATTAAGAATAATTATTTATAATTAATAAATATTGGTAATAATTATAATTTCATTTAAAATATGCATTAATGCTTTGTTTATTTATATTTATCTTGTACAACTAGGATTTTCGGCAGTCCTCATTTTCAAAAGAGTAAATTGATTTGTTTAGAAATGAATGGGAAAATACATGATGTAAGAATGTATTCAGACATCCATAAATTGTGATATGCTACTTATTTAATTATTTATCTCAAGATTTTATGAAATTTTTTGTAGGTAATTTCCTTATCATTTTTATTTGATACTTAATATTTATCTTTAATAGAGATATGAACAGTATATGGGATTACAGTTGAAGGGTTTTATTATTAAAAGTGGGTGTATAAAGCCCTAGAATTCATGTTCTTGAAAAAATGTCTTTTTTTTTTCTTTTTGAATTAAATTAATGTTTGGGATTTTCATTATGACATAAATGGGGGCATGGAAATCATAAATTGCATTATTAATCTATTTATAAGAAAAATAAGGAGGATTTTCCAAAATGCATGGAACAATTTCATATAAGGGTGTATTGAGATATAAGTAAAAATGGCTAGATTGTAGGCAAATAATTGGACAAGGGAAGTTCTGCAGCACCTAGGGCTACATCATGGGCTGGATTTTCGAAAGCTTCTATTTCAGGAACATAACATCGGAGGAGTGGTTCATGGTAATATATTATGTAGTCACTCATACCATGCCTCAAGAACCCTTTTCCCCATCAATTATAGGTGAATCATCATATCTTCAATATTCTGGTATTAATGGGATTCCATAATCCATCGAATTAAAAGAGGGGATTTTATGGGGGCTTGTAGATGGGATATATTTAATCCTCAATAAATACACATTTTATCGTCCATATTTAGTATCATACCAATATTTCGGAGACCCTGGGAGTTGAGATCCACATCTTGGTCTCATCTATTACATCGCAACTGTGTGAATGTTGATCTGGTTCCACTACCATAGCCCCCACCTTCTTTCACGGTGTAGAGACTAGCCTTAACTTGTATTGTAATCCTCTCCATTTCACCATTGTGTCCTTCTACTAGAAAATCTTACACCATAGAGGGTGGTTATGTGATTTTGTGTTTTTTCTATCAGAAACATTCACCGTATCTGAGTGCCTGACGTCGTGGTGTTGTTCCATCCCACCCACCAAATCATAGCCTTCGACCTAGCACCATGGAGTATTTTGATAGCCTATACCATGGTCTTTTCCCAGCCACCCCTTATCTTGTTTCTCTTCACCAAGCTCAAGTATCCTTTTCATGATAATTTTTTGGTTATAGGAGTCATTTTGTGTAATCATATTCTAGTTGGTGTACAGAAATGGGTTTGGTGATTACAACATTGAAAAACATGAACGTCAACTGTGAAATATTTGAGGTAGGTGGTTCCTTATAATTTTTGTAACTATATATATGATACTATCAAGAGGGAATATTTATGTTATACTAACCCATACTTGATATGATTTGAAAGTTGGTGGATGAGTATCTATGGGATTTCATAATTATGACATGTGATTATGTATAGCACCTAAAGTTAATCATGGAATACATTATCATTCCTTAGCATGACATATAATTGTTTCTGTGTCATATAGGATTTGGAATTTTTATTTAGATACTAAGATATTCTAGAAGATTATTGATGTTGGTGAGATTTGGTTATAAAATTTTAATGGTGTTTGTGGCTACTTCAATAGAGGGTAAAACATTGTGGCTAGGTAGAAAACATGATCTATAGAGTTGTTTTATTGGTACTGAGATATATAGATGGAGTGATGAGGTTGGGTGTTATGTAGTTATCCAATATTATTTAGTCCCAACATCCTCAAATGTGGGCCAAGATACCCCTGTATATTTGAAAACATTGTAGATGGATGGGAGATATAGATCATGGCTTCATGTCAACATGCGTCTTGGGGGATTAAAAGGATAAGTGGAATAGGGTTAGAACATGAATAATGTGAGGAATTTTGTTGAAAACCCTTGACTGGTTGGGGTGATTTACTAACATGGAAGAACATTCAGTGTTCTTGTGACAACCTCTATCTGTGTGGAGTGATATATTTTACCTCAAGGTTGTATATGACTTCTTGAAATCCTTACCAGTAATGATCCATGCATGTGGAGATGGGGTTCGTGGATACTTGTTCATCACACTATGACTCATCACATGTATATTTATTAATCATTTACTTATTTCATAATAGAAACTATCATATATTATTCAATTATGGTAGGGATTCATTGGTGGTGACATACTGAGTCTTGTACTCACACCGTACTCAGGAATTTCATGTTCTTGTATATTTCAGGAGAAAGAATCTAGCAGAGGTACAGATCCCTATTTTGGATGGTTTAGTAGTGGAACATGGAGCAAGAATAGACTTGGATAAGATCTGAAGTACCTCACAAATGTTTTTTATTAACTTTTAATTTATTTATCTTCTAATAATAATTTTGATAGGCTTAACACTTTGGGATCTCTTATATTCATGTCATTAATTTAGTTTCTTCACTTTACTAGTATTATTCATTTATTTTTAATACTTATTAAAATCATTTTGGGTACTATAATATGATAAAGATGTTATAGTTTCCCCTCATAGGGAATTAAACATTTTCTTCTAATCAACATCCTCTTTTATATGAGGAGGCTTTCATGAGGTCATGTGACACACCAGCTCGGACCCGGTGGTTAGTGTTGGGATGTAACAAAATGGTAATAGAGTGTCATAATATAATAACTTTTCTTTTTATATACCATGATTTGGTATAGGGTATCATAAATTTAGGATGATTTGGAATTGAGTATAGGAACCAGGTAAGTTTCTGGCCAACACTGTATAGTGGACCTCCTTGTTTTCAAAAAATAGGGGAAATTATGTTATGTTGTTATAGATGACTAAAATAACCATTGGTGATGCACATGATGTTGTTATGTGATTTATATGATTTACATTAATGCATCAGAAATATTAATGTAGGTTCACAGTCAATTTATATACCTATTGTTATTATTCATATTAGTTCTTTACAAAATTCCTTTAATTGTGCTATCTTTTTAGGAAAATTTCATTACTATGTATTATATATGTTATTTTTCTTACTGTGTGATATATCGTTTATGGAATTTATTAGTAGTGATGAGCTTGGTTTTTTGTTAGTATATATATATGATGACCTTGACTTACATGTCGGGATGATGACAGTGGTAAGTGCTAGGGGGTTAAACTTTGGGATATGGGTGGAATCCTAGAAAACCCTCTATATGATCCCACAGACTAGATATAAAATGTAAAGTTTATAATGTTGTTCATTATGTAGATATGTCTCCTAAGAAATATTTTCTTTGAAAACTAGTTGAGGCAGTACATAATATCCAAGTATGACCACCATTGGTGCAGGATGATGCAACCTAGTACACTCTTATAGTAGAAAATATGATCCATGATGTAGAACCCATTCATCTATTATTCATTTAGAGAATATTTTTTCAAGAAGGATTCACTTAGAGGAATTAAACTCACCATGCTCTAGATCTTCATCTTCAACATCCTATTGTATTCCAAGGTAGTAGATGCCCACTAGATTTATAGGATTGGATTGACTTTATAGAGATTATTTTGAAGATGGTTCAGACTCTTGAGGAGGGGTGAATTATAAGGGAGATATTCATGTCCCAATGACCCTCCAGGAGATGGGGGTTGACCATGAGTCATGATGGATTTGGGAAGGACATACTTGGGAGACTATCAAGGAGTTGTCGTTGCACTAATACATTCATGACATGATGATGTTAGACCATCCCTATGAGTTTATGGAGTTATGATTTGGATAAATGACTGCCTTTTTCTACCCTACATGATATAGGGAGTTTCATAGTTGAGATACTATTGGGCTAGAAATGAGTCACCGAAGGCTCAAAAGTTAGAGTTAGACCATATAATCGAGTTCAGATATTAGATTAGGGGAATTGATATGATGAAACACTTAGAAGTGATTCATAAGGACTTAACTTTTTAATAGGGGATGGATGATGATAGAGAAACAATTGTACTCTTATTATAGGGTGTTTTAGTGACTAAGATTACACTCAATACCATATGATAGATGAAAATAAAGGTAGACCAGGAGCTGTAGAGCAGTATAAATTTAGGGAAGATAAGGTCTTCTTCAGAATTCTCTATTTGATAGAGGTACAAATTTGATCCAATATGGAATCATAGAAATACATATAGGAATCTCGTAGTGGAATTCCACTAAAGTGCCAAGGATGGTCATATTTATTGGTTTTCATGAATGTATCTTAGATTATTGCAAGGTGGTCCGGACATGATTGTAGAGGAGGACCCCGGAAGAGGATGAAAACACATCTGATGAAGAAGGATCAGGGAAAGGGTAGTAAATCTACAACAAGATTAGTTAATACTATGGATAATGTTCTAGAAGATGATGGAGGTGGGATATCTAATGTTTGTTGTCTATGTTTGGTCACATAAACCTTTTTTTTCAATATCTATTATTTTCAATACCAGTGTTTTTGGATCCTTTATTTATGCATAAGTAGTTGTTGGACATGACCTACCGAAAAATTTATCTTCTTAGTTGGTCTCCCTTGTCACACCATTGGGGAAAAAAGTGTTCCATCATTAGTGGTTTCCATAATAACCTATAGTTTTCTCTGGTTATTGACATATATTGGAGTTCATGATACTGGAGATGAATACCATTGATGCAATTATATAGATGGATTGGATGGATAGCTTCCAATCTCAAATTTACATCTATTGGAGGAATGTGTAAATCACATATCTAAAGGGAGAGAAGTTCATAATGACTGTATAATGGGAACTAGGAGTATGAAGAGTTGGATGAGGCTTCATTTACCTTAGTATCATCACAACTCAAATGGCGGTTCTGGATCTCTCAGCTAGATCAGGGACAACAGTCATATTTGTTTCTCTAGTGGTGGATCTATAGCAGGACATATTCCATCCAACCTGATTGAGTAGTTTAATTTTAGTTAGTTCTCATAACAGTTTCACAACCCATTTTTATAACACCATAACATGTGTAACAGAATGAGTTTAAGGGGCTCAATATATAGCTGGACGACTTAGAGAAGAAAGGATTTATCAGGCGAAGTACTTCACCATCAGGTTCACTTCTGTTATTATCCCAGAAAATAGATAGTAGTCTTTAACTATAAATTGATCACTGAAATATAAACCAGGTGATGGTGAAAAAATTATATAAATTTCTCAGTATTGATGATCTCTTTGATAAACTATGAGGATCTTGGTGGCTCTCAAATATAGATCGTTGATCAAGTTATAATCAGTTTTGAGATTGAGAGGAGAAAATTCCCAAGATGGAATTTTGAAGAAGTTATGGGTTCTATGATTAATTTGTGTTTCTTTTCAAACTAAGAAACATGAAAATAGTGTTCATAGCCTTCATGATCAAGATAATAAAGCTATACTTGGGTTCTTTCATCACAGTGTTCACTAATGATATCCTCCCTTATTCACTAACATTAGATCAATGTGTTAAGAACCAACAGATATTAATGGGTATGCTTCGGGCACCTCATCATCATTATATGTTTTCAATGTTTGATTTTTAGATTATAGAGGTGAATCTCCTAGAATATGTGGTGTCTATGATGTATATATATATAGACCAAGATAAATTTGAGGCAATCATTGGTGGGAAAGCTCCCTAGAATGTGTTTGAGATTATGATCATTCAAGGTTCGAAAGGATATTACTGAGAGTTTTCTAGGAAATAACCTGACTATAAACACCCATAAAATGATAATGGATAAGGGAGTGAAGTTATAGTTGTTAGAATACAATGGATAGGTCTTCCTCGAGCTAAATAAAAGGTCAATTATAGCTCTAGTACTGATACTCCCTGATCATGGGATTGGATAAATTGTGTTCTACGATGTAGTGGGTGTTGTCCAGGAAGTAGTGTTGATGTAGAGAGAGTAGGTTGTATCATATGGGTCCCATTAACTACAACCCCATGAGAGAAATAAACCTAAAAATGACACATATTTGGAATTTGTGATCCATGGATTGAAGTGTTAAAGTTATTATATCTTTAGAGAGAGATTTTTTATGTATATATACCACAAGAGACTTCACTATATATTCAAATAGTGGGAAATAAAACTAATATAGATGTGTTGTGTTGAGTATATATGGATTTTTTAATTTTATATGTCTTTTGAAACTTGTAAGGGAAACATTGTTTTGGATTATCTTAGCCATTAAATGCAAGATGAATTGGAGGTTAGTGAGTGTCTTTTTAAGGGGAAGTGATTCTTGATGGACCAATTGTATAAGTCAAGGATTGATACATATAGTGAAATGGGATTGATGAATTATGCTCCCTTGGTGGCCACATATTCACTTGTGGATCTGTTAATGTTTGGAATTGAGTCAGATCCATAGTGTGCTATCATGAGGGAGTATCTAGAAGATGGTGACTCGATACATGGATGGATGGTGGATAACGATGATGAGATTTTTCTACATGGGAGACTAGTATTAATTAAGTCCATATTATATAAGTTTAATAGAGACTACCATAACACTATATGGGTTGTACTTCTTGGTTATTCCAAGATGCATCATGACATTAAATGCCAGTTTTGGGGTCTAGTTAAATTGATAGACATTGTTGGTTTCATCTCATGATGCCTTTCCTATTTTAGGTTGAAGGTCGAGCTCGAGTGACCTGGTGGTTTTATTCAGACACTATCAAAGCCAAGGTGGATGCATATAGATTCCATGATTTAATTTTTTATGGGGATTCCTAGGACCCCAAGTATCCATGACGTAGTGTGGGTAATTGTTGATCAGGTGATGAAGACGGCTCACTTCATACCAATCAGAGAGACTCACTAAGGGGATTATATGGAAAATGTATAAATTCAAGATATTCTACATCTAGATAGAGGTCCCCTAAGAATTCTACCAATTCGAGATTCAATTTTTACATCTCTATTTTAGTGGGTCTTGGTGAAGAATTAGGGGACTCATTTAAGATGGATAAAAATGGACAATATTTAGACAGATGGACAGTCAAAGAAGATTGTATGTATATTAAAGCATATTATTCGAGCATGAATCTTGGGCATTAGTGTGGGATAATCACCTAGCCTTGGTTGAGTTTGCATAAAAAATTAGTTATCAGACATCGTTTCGGATGGAACCTTATGATCCTGTGTATGGGAGTCTGTGTTGCTGACAACACTTTTGGTATGAGGTAGTTGAGAACGCATTTTTGGTCCCCGAAATGGAATAGGTGACATCCAAAAAAAGTTAAATGATAAAATTGAGGATGATCACCACTCAAAATAGTTCGATAACATATGTCTACCACATGAGAAGAATATTGGAGTTCACTGTGGAGACTGAGTTTCCTTGAGGGTGACTCCTTGGTTACAACAAAGTTTCTTGAGGAACTAGGGAAAGCTAGTAGAAACTTTTATGAGAACCTTTGAGATCACTCAATGAATTGTGATAGTGGAATACAGTCTAGACCTTACTCTTAATTATCAAGGCATGCATAATGTTTTCAACATTTTTCATCTTTATGGGTACATGACCAATCCTTTGAATGTTATATACTATGGGGAATGTGATCTGGAACCAAATGAATCGTATGTGAAGTACCCTATATAGATTTTAGAATGGAGTAATAAAGAACTCCAAGGGAATAGTGTACCACTCATATGGATTTGGTATAGGTGTGAGAGCATATAGGATTATTCTTGGGAGTGACAGTCTAATTTTTGATCTCAATATACGAATATGCTTGAGCATGATTCATATAAACACTTCTTGAAGAAGTGTATTATTTTAGGGGGTAGAATTATAAAACTGTGGAATTCATGTGTCTAAATAAAAGGGGTTTTCCCTATAAATGAGTTAAATTCATGTTTTTTATTTTATTGGGGACATTAAATAGGTACTATAAAGGATAAATTTTGTTTTCGGAATGTTTTTATACTAAAAATAATGAATTTTTTTCACAACACAAGATACCATTCCATAGAGGGGAGTCTGACACTGTATGTAAAAATGTTTATGTTATAGAAAAAGAATGGACTAATGTTGCACCATAAAAGCTAAGGTTGTGATATGGCCTAGATTTTCAAAAAATTTCATCATATGGCCTTTATCTTGGAGGATTGTTTCATGGGAGGATATTCCATAGTTCATCAAACCTTACGTCAAGCTCCCTTTTCCGGGTGAGTTATATTGGCAGTGTCGGATCTTCAGTCTTCAAGTATTAATAAGATTCAACTACATGTGGAATTAAAAAACGTTTTTAAAAAGGGAAACATATGGGATATCCAGAATATCGTCTGAATACTTGGTTTACCTCCCTATTCCACATATTAGCATTAGTTAGGATTCACTGTAGACGATATCTATTCAATAACCTTATCCCTTACACCACAACTCTACACAAGTTGTTCTAGTTCCAAGGACACAACCTCATCCTTGGTTTGTAGTGTTGTGACCAACCTTCCCATTAACCTTTTTCCTCTCCATTGAACTATGATGATAATATTTATGAACACATTACTTCTTAGTGGGGGGTTCTATGATGTCTAGTATATTCCAACACACCCCTATGTCTTAGGCGAGTACCCTAGGCCATGGTGTTCATCCAACAAATCCCCCACGCTACAGTCTTTGGTATTCTGTGATGGTTCCATCATATATCCTACCCCAAGATAAGTTCTTTTCTTCCCCTTGTCTTTATTAGCCAATCCTAAGTCTAGTATCCTTGTTATGATGATCTGGGAGCTCTATAAGTTTTTGATGAGTGATAATCTTCCTATTGGTGTATAAACATGGGTAGGGTGATAAAAACTTCTATAATATTTGATTCTCACTTGGAAAACCATGTGGTTGGAGGTTCCCTACCACTATGATACCGATACATATATTATTTTATCATGGTTTGATACTTCTATTGGACTAACCCATTCTTGAGATGAGTTTCATGTGGGTGTGTGAGTTGTTGGGGGCTTTCTGATTTATGAAATGGTATTATATGTGGCTACTAACATTCGTATTTGTGTGCCTTATCAATCCATTCAAAAAAATATTTCTTTGTGTGTGTTTTATAGCCAGTTTAATTGTTCTTTGGAGATTCAGATATTCATAAGAATCCTTGAGGATGAAATTTATGCAGTTATAATGTCTTTAATGGTGGGTGTGGCTACCCCTAAATAGAGGAAAACACTAGTATATGGTTACCCAACATGGAGAATTCTGAAAATAATTAAAGGAATTATAGTATAATATTATAGGGGATTGGAATAGTGTCTAGGTGGAAAACATGTCCTATGGAGTTTTTCTATATCTTCCCTGATATTCAGGTAGATCTTTGAGGTTGGGAGATTCATGTTTACCCAACCTGTAGCAGTCCTAACATCCTTATTGGGGGGATGAATTCCCATATAAATGGAAAATCATATTAAATAACTAAAATATATTGGTCATGAATTATTATAGGATTTGGCCATGGTTCATTAAAAGGATAAGTAAGTTAGGGATCAAAATGTTAAAACATGCAGTGTTTTTGGTGTCGACCATCAACTAGGTGGGGTGAGATATTGACATGAAGGAATGTATGTAATTCCTACAAAATCTCTAATCTAGAGGGGAGGTGAGATTTCATACATATAGATGGTACATGGAATCTTGACATCCTTACCGTCATTCATATGAAACAGACAGGGTTTGGGTTCATGGTAGCCTGGGTCTTCACCTAATAACTTGACCCTATATGTTTATTTAGAATTTACTTTTGTAATTATAGAAACTATTATATATTATGAACATATGGTACATAATCATAATTGGAATCCTAATCAATATTTTCCTCACAAACTACTCAGATATTTCTAGGTTCTTTTAGATTCCATGACTAGAGATCTGGAGAAGGGAAAGGTCCCTATAGTGGATGGTTGAGCTATGGACCATGAAGTTAGAGGGGACTGTACAGACACCAGATTAACCCATGGATGTTTGATTATTTACATGTCATTTATTTATCTACTACATATAATCAAGACATTCTTACCCCTTTGGTAGAACTTATATATATTTCATTCATTCAGTTTTCACACATAACTCAGATTGTTCATTTATTGTCTATATTGTTTATTATTATTATTGATCATATGATATGATAACAAGGGTATCATCTCTCCCCAGTTGAACTTAGACCCTCACTACTAGTTGACAGATTATTTAATATGAGGAGTCATGAATAAGGACATTTGGTACACTAGTTCAGACATGTTGATTTGGGTTAAGATGTTAAAATGTGCTCTTCAATTTCATTACATTCTTGTTGAGAGTTTATTATCACAAAAATGTCATAAAATTCAAGATAATCTACTTTTAAAAATAGTAAATGGTGTGAGCAATAGGAATCAACGTATAATAAATATGAGTGGTTGTATCAGTTCTTGGTGAATAGATATTAGTTATTATGGCACTACTTCGTATTAATCATATAGTGTGATGGGATCATATACAGGGTCATCATCGTCATCTGTAGAGTATAAGAAGAAGATGAAAAATATAATAATTTTATATATATATCATGTAGATATTATGAGGATATTAATTTCCATAAAAATAAGAAAGATTAGTAGTAACATAGATGTCAGGAGAATTAGTACAATCAAATAAAGGAGTATATGTAATGACTAGCATAGTGTATAGGGGTGAAGATCCCTACACTTTTTCATCCACATGATCTACCACCTCCATAGTTATTGATATATATATTTTTTCAAAACAATTTACAAAGTGTTTTGGATGAAAATATAATTTTTATTATTTTTATTAATTAATATGTCGATATATATTAATATATGTGTGTGTGTGTGTTTTAAAAAATTGTTTAATGTTTTATTAAATTTAAATAAAAATTATTTTTTAAAAATTCTTATTATTTTAAAGTTTTTTTATGGAATTGGATTTGCTTTATAATATGTTATTTGAAATAAGATAAAAATCCCATAACAAATAATAACTATAAAATATGCATTAGAAAACTATTCACAACGAGAAAAATCCTTTTCGTAATTGTTTTTCAACGATCCATTGTAAATAGTTTTGAAAAACCATTTTAAAAAATTGTACCTTTATGATGGGATCCTACTAAAATTGTATATTTATGATGGAATACCACCATAAATTTTCCATTGTAAATGTGTGAATTTTTAGTTATGTTCCATTCAATATCCCTTTTATTATATTTAACTATTAATTATTAATTAATTATCAGAGACCTGATGGCTCATTACAGCCACTTCCAATCCCATGACGGAAATGGGATGATAATACTATCTATTTAAAAGTATTTTTATCTAGGTCTATTAAAGGTACTGACACATTATGGATTTTCATAGGCAGACAACCTAAAGTAGGTTATTTCATTCATATTCGCGAGATTTTCATAGTTGATGAGCTGGGAAGACTGTAGGTTTCTTAGATCATCTGAATATGGGGTCCCTCCTAATATCATTTAAAATAGGGATACTCATAATATGTCATAGTCTTGGTAGGGGTTATAGAAATATATTTGTACCCATGTGGTTCGGAGTATGGCCTTTCACCCACAGATTGATGGAAAGTCGGACCAGACAATACATGTACCAGAGGACATGATTTAAGCTTGCATCCAGGATTTAAAATGTTCTTGTGGGAATCATATCTCTCTCATTGAATTTTCCTATAATTATAGAATTTAGGAAACAATTTATACGACTCATTTTGAGGCCTTGAATGGTAGGTCGTGTCTTTCACCCATGTGTTGGATAGAGATATGTGAGTAATCCCTACTTGGTCCTTATCTCATGCTAGAGACTTCAGAGTAGGATCAGTTGATCCGAAAGCATAGGTCTATTGATCAGTCTAGATAGAAATAGTAGGTGTATCTCTATAGAAAACCTCACGGGTTCATGGACAGGGATCATTTTTTCCTATGTTTATCTCCCAGGATAAAGAATAAAGATATACGAAGGGAAGGACTATTATGGCCTCATTATGTCAGGTCATTTGAGATTCTAAAGAGAGTAGGGCGGATAGCCTATTATTTTTTATTATCTCATATATTCCTCTCCATGCATGATGTCATTCTTGAGTCACAATATTTCTGGTATCATGACTACCTATCTCATACTTTGGAAACTAAGGAAGTTGAGCTAGATGTTCATACTACCTTTGAGGAGTATCCTATACGCATCATTGACCATATCATGAATGGTCTCTAAGGCCAGTTTGTCCCTTTAGTATGGGTGATGTGGTTGTACATCCATCTATAGGAAAAAACATGGGAGCGTGAGGATTATGTACATGCCCAGTGGGAAAATTAGTTATCAAACAGTGTTTCTCCTCTCTTGGAATGTGAATTCTGGGATGAGATCTTTTAATGGGGGAAGCTTGTAAGATCCTGGTTTTGACTCACATTTGGATCCGTTAACTTTTTTTTCTAATTCTTTATTTTGGACTTCATATGGAAGCCTAATGAGTGAATGGTGTATGGGTGGTTGGGGCATGTTCGGTGTATGGAACCCAACTTTTTGGGGGAGATTGACCATCACATAGTAAGAATAAACTGTGTGAGGAAGGCCACATGGTTAGATTAAACCATGAAAGGATGGATAGTTTGCTGGTATAGGGTGCATAATTTTCCTTAACCATGAAACTTGAGCTACAATACTGTTTAAAAAGTTGCAGAATATTTATAGAGGCATTGTGCATGGTTGGTGCACAGTTTCCTTAACCATGAGGCCTAATAATGTGGTGTTCCCCTTCTTAAAGATACTCAAGAAATGTGCACAGTTTTAAAAAACCATGTAGCTAAACCATGCTAAGGGTAATTTTTGGGGGAAATTATAGTTTTTACCATAAAATAACATTAAACATAAATTATCCTTACATTTTAATTTTCCAACAGAGGCATCCCCTTCTTTCCCACTTTTCATTCCTAAACTCATCTATTATAGGATTTAGGATCGATCATCTTTGAGAAGTCATAATTGACCACCATTCAAATTAGTGAATATACACCAGTACATTATCGATTCCTTTTTATTATTACATCATTATTCTTCCAATAAATGGAAATATTCAGATATAGGATCTTATCCCCCAATTTCAATGCATTGAAATGTTCTTAAGATATACTATACTACAGGTAGAATTACAGGTTGATACTGGATGCAGAGAGTCTTATGAGCCTAATATAGGAGTTCTATAACTCATCCCTAAATATATGGCATTTTATAAATTATTGTATCGTCATGACGATTTCATCGGGCATCATCAGTCTAATTTATATGTCATGCTTATAATCATTAGGACTGTGATCTATGACCCTTTCCATATATGTGATTCATAGTTGGTTTTTATGTCCAAAACATAAACTTCCCCATAAAGAGTCTCTTTTCATATTTGTGTTTTTAGTGTTTTGACATATTTGATCCACCATCCGGGTGTTCTTGACCTTCCCAAAATAATGGTTTGCCTCATTATATTAAATTGCTATTAAATTTTTAATTAACCATGGAAATTACCATGTATTCCACACACTTCACCAACCAATGTTAAGTTATTGAACTTGGTAAATAAATGTTAAATGGTAAATTGGAATGTATATTGTGTAATTATTACTTTTCCTTGTCAGTATTAAGGTATTTTTAGTGGTTTCTCATCATTAGAACAACCATGTCAGGTCATAAATGTTAAATAAAAGAATAAAGTAATTTAAATATGAAATGGATTAAATGGCTTCATGACCCCTATCCATGTCACACTAATGAAAGAAAAGTCTTGAATCTTATGTCTTATCAAATGGATTGACTATTATATGGATTTATTAAATGGGCTGTAAATGGTTGCATGTATTGTGATGAATTTTCACTTACATGAGGGTAATTGAATGAACCATTTAATTGATAAGGAAATATTTATGACATTGATTAACATATTAAATCAATTGAATGTAAGGTTCTTTATTACATATATGGACCATGAAAGAATGACTTATAAGGGTGGTAATTCTCTAGGTAGTTCTTGGATTCTTGAGAAAATGCCTTGGGAACCGGTTTATGTTATTCTGATTAAAGGATACTAGTTTCCTTGGTTAAGACACAACTTGGAACTTAATCGTCATCTTTTAGTGGATTCATGGTATAGCATCATAGGATCCCTCTTTTACAATTACATGACTCCTTAGATACACTCTTTGGATCAAGTGTGGATTTTATAGACACGAGGTAATTTGGATATATCCTTGGATATAGCCAAAGATTATCCCATTTTACCTTATATGTATTACCTATACTCAGTTAGATCATTCTATTTTGGAATTATATGTACAATGATCCTTAGAATATAGTCTTATCCCTTTAGCTATACTACAGTTACTATTGATTTGGTGACCCTTGAGGATTCAATTTCCTTGGTAATTACCTTGGAACCATTTTATAATTAAATCACATTTCATGTAGCCTATTTATATCGTAAAACCTTACTATTACTATCAAGAGGCTATTTCAGTATAAGATTTTCATAGCATTACTTAATTATAAAAATTGAAAATAATTAATTAATAAACTTGTTATATTTCTAGACACCATCCATAGGATGAATCAGGAACTTGGTTATTTATTTTACATTACGACATTACTCTTATATATGCATGGTTTCACACCATTCAGTTTATATTAAACCAAAATGATATTATAGACACTATTGGTGGTGGCCTTACAAGTTTTATCTCACACCCTATCCGGGCCACTATTGTGTACCTTGGTAGACATTATGTATAAAGGTGTTTACAAGGGTAAGCCTAATGCATCAGAAACTTGATTGTCTACTGTTTTAGGATGGAGCAAGTATCAGATGACTGAGATGGTGCTCGAGATTCTTGGGATAGTTTTAGGTTTCCATTTTTCTAATTTTGTATAGGAATCTTGACATCTTCTATTATACATGTTTTCTAGTATTATAGTTACATGACATGTCATCATCATTTTTTATATTATCATTAGTTATTGTAGTTGTTTCAATTATTATTGATATTGTATCTTTCCTTTGTGTCATCGGTTTACTTATATTTCTTCTGATATTTACCTATGATTTTTATACTAGTCCACTATGATTCACTCTGATAACAAGGCAATAATCTCCCAATAAATGCAACATAGGCCCTAACTACTAGTCAGCATCCTTTGGAGTTTATGGAATTGTGTTTATGTCAATGTGGCCTACCATGATTGGGGCACTTCTAAGTGGAATCTAGTTCTAGGATTCCACAAAGTGGTATTAATACTCTTTTATTGCTTAAATATTTTGAGATAATAGTCATGAGATTAAGAATTCCTATAAATTGGTTATAAACATTGCTTTGGAATCATGAACACATGTTTGAGGTAAATATTAAGTTTTGAAAACTGAAATTGTTGTCTTTGTTTTTTCTATTTTAGTTGATATCATTACCCTATTGGGTGACTCACGTGATATGTGGTGTTGTTGAATATTATTCTGATTGTGATTCTATTTCATCTATGGAAGGATGATTAGAGGGTAAGGGGAATTATTACTTTCATCATCATAGTAACCTAGAATATGCATCTCAAATATATTTACATGCCATATAGTTTCATTTCATTGTTTTCATTGCCTGATATGCTTGTGATTTCAAAGTGATAATTGATTTGTATATATAATTGTGCTACTTTTAAGGCTATGATTGAGTGATTTCGTGTTTCAATTCATGAGTTGTTATGGTCCCTCTAGGGTTTCAATGAATAATTTACCAAATCTAGTCATTAATTAGAACATAAAATGGGTGATACTATCAGTGATAAAGAGTATGGGACCTGATTCACTAGGATGGACATATCATTATAAATGAACCATGATATATGTAAATAAGAAAAATCAAATTGAAAAGTGAAACCTGGCTTATTAAATGCAATGGTTGGATGTATTTATCCCACATTATAATATTTATGAAAGGTAAAGGAGTGGACATGGTGATTAAATACAAAATGAAATCTAATGGTTTCCAGTAAATTATGAGGAAATGTATGATTAACTATTCATCTACTAGAATCCATGAAGATTATACATAATAAAATAACAATACATATCATTTTAAGTGCTCAGTAGGGGTAGAATGCTATGGGTAGTGAGCCCTTTATTTAGTTTATCTTTTTCTAGTGTTTATTTTTTAACAGCTTAATGCTTGTTCTGAGGTGTGTTTATTGTATTTGTAGACCAATGGTGCTATAAAGTCCTCATGTCATGTACTCGGAAGGCAATGATTACCATGTAATAGACATGGTGGGCCTTGAGCTTCCAGTATTACCTCTAGGAGTGAAATTTAGGGAACCACCTATTGTACCTGATTTGGGAAATGATGCTAAATTTTGTGATATTTTTCTACATATGATGTAGTCCATTCATGGTGATCCATGGCTTGCACCTACGATGGATGGTCTGACCTATGAGTTACAATAGAATCATCCTCTTACCTTTCCAGGTTATAGTGGTCCACGAGTTTTTGAGTCTTAATTTGAGGCCATCATTCTTATTATTTATCAAATCAATATTCCACTATAGAAGAGGTTTGGGATTTTGGCATACATTCTATAATATTTGGTCAAACACTAGTGGGATATAGCTACTCATGTTGGTTTTCATTGGAGCATGGTATTCCCTTAGTTCTATATTTCCTTCTATGATGTGTTCTTTCCAAAGACGATGAGAGATGATGGTGATAGAGAGCTTATGCATCATGAGTAGGGTTCTATTACAGTTATGAAGTATTTAGTGTTTTTTTACCAAGATACCATGCTTCACACTTCTTCTAGATGGTGATGATCTTACATGAGTTCGACGCTTTAAGAACGGGCTTCAGTATGTCATCTAGACTCAGGTGAATATCATTCTCAAACCTACGTTTTCTTAAATAGTTAATCAAGATATAACCATTGAGTGAAACTAGAGGGATGACAACATTACTGGGCATAAAATATTAGTGTTGTGGTAGGCCATTAGTTCTCCTGGTATAAAAAAGTTATCTGTCAAGGTTTCTTATTAGGGAAATGATAGCTAGTGTACTATTGTTGGAAGCTCAATGGTGTGTCGGAAGTGTGGATGATAGGGGAACTAAATCCTTAGTGTGATAGAGACCCCTGGAGTTTCAGGATTTCATATGTATTGAGAATATTTCAAGATTATATTAGACCTTTCTATCATAATCTAGTAGAAAATTATCCACATCAAATCCACCGCCAGGAGCATGTTATTTTACGTCGTGTCATTTAGGGAGTTGGACTAGCAGTAGTAGGACTAGCCTAGGATGAGGTCACGACCGTAGTGGCCTGAATCGTGATTACCAACACTTCCAATAGAGAGTTTTTTATTATTATAGTTAGGTAGTTACATAATCCCATAAATCTGGATAGTTGCATCAATTTCAGATGATATTTGGGGATCAGGATGCATGACAATCTATAGTATGAGGTACTATTCTAGTAGCTTCCACTATAGTATATTATTTTTTGATATATATGAGTTATAATATTTTATCTCTTTATCACTCATGTAAAACCATGGATTGTAAATTCAATATTATTGTTGAGTAATAACCCTGAATACATTGTTGGAAGTATGATTAGAGTGAATATGATAGTGTATGGACTGTGCCATTGAGACAGGAAGTTATCCTTTTTTATGTGTCACCATTCTTCTTGTTATGATGGGCTTCAATGTCATTCTTGGGATGTATTAGTTGGTTCTGTATCACACCTTTATAGACTACAATCTCTGTAGGGTATCACTTACAACCCTAGAGGGAAGTAGTTATCTACCCTAGGGTGGGTGGGATGTCCAACCTAGTAGAGGTGGACCAAAGCATAATGGGCTAAATGGTGTGACTTCCCCAATTTTTAACCTCTTCATGGAGGATCATGGTTTAAATTTGAATAAATTAACTTCATTAGAATATCTTTTCAGGGGTATCATTCCTGAAGAATTTTCTATATTACCTCATTTGAGAGAGGTAGAATTTACGATCAAGCTTGTTCCAGTATAATCTCCAATGTATGTTCCTTCATACATGATTGAACATATTGAGATGAAGGATCTCAAGTGATAGTTATAGGATTTTTATGCCAAAGGTTTTATATGGACCAATACATACTCTTGGGGTTCACCCAAGCTTTTCACCAAGAAAGAAAATTATACCCTTCATCTATGCATGTATTACAGATGGTTGAACCAACATATGGTTAAGAACTGGTATCTACTTCCTCGCATAGATGATCACTTTGAACAGGTCTTAGGAGATACATTATTATATAAGATCTACCAAATATCAGTTTATCACTGGGTGCAATTTAGTCTACCAGAAATACCATGTAAAACATTCCATAGTTGTTATGGTTGGTATGAGTAACTTAATATTTCATTGAATCCTATGAATGTTCTTAAAGTTTACAAGGATTTGATTAATAAGGTTTCTCATACCTATCTTGATATTTTTAATTTTGTATTTTTGGAAGAAATCATGGTCTATTCTCATATTCGTAGAGACTATATTAAGAACCTTGATTCACCTATTACTCGTATTACAAAGAAGGGTGTCACTTTCTTGTAGTTAGAAGCATGAGAGATAGTCTTTTAGGAACATAAAGGGAGTCTTATCTCAACATCAATACTTTCTTTTATATAGTCTAAAAATGTATATAACAGCTTTTAGGATGGGACACACATTGTCCGAGGAGTAGTGTTGATGTAGTAGGATAGAGTCGTTGCATATGAATCTCGATAGTTGAGGCCTAATGAGAGGAATTTATAAACACATGTTGATGCGTGTCATATATGATATTGAGACCAATTTTCTTATTTTAAGATTTTTGGCTGTTACAATTTTATCTTTTTCCTACATGCCACAACTAAATTTAATAATTTTTTAAAATAAGAGATCATCAAATGATATTTTTCCAAGGCTTGATCCCAAGATGGTAAACCTACTTCTTTTCATGTTCAAATCCTATTGAGATGAATATTATTTATTAGTACTATTATTATTCAATAGAATATATTGGAAACGAATTATCATTAATTTGGATTCACCATATTACACAGGTAAAAGGCCTTAACTATATTACACAAGTGAAGGGATCATTATACTAAATCCAACATTCTTCAAACAAGAATCGCACCAACTAGTATTCTTCAACTATATATCTTATTTAAAGTAGATCAATAGATATTATAGTGATGTATATACACCCTCAAAACAAATCAGCTTCTTTAAAAATAGAGTTTATGTAACTAAATTTATGTCTCCAATAAATTCTCTTTCAAATTATCCTATATTTCACTATAAAACTCCAAAATTATCTATAGAAAATATTTTTTTCTACCTCAATACAAAACTTCAATAATTAATCCCTGTAATAAATCATACCTACAAAATAATGAAATGAATATCTCTCCAATGTATTTCCTATTAATACAATACAATGAATATAATTGATTGTTCCTTACTCACTACGTGAAGAGTCTCATAGGTATGCTACTTCTCAATTTTTATTTCTAATTTTCTATTCTTATGAATAGATTCCATTAAGCTAATTTATCTTCTTATATTATTGTTGATGAAAACAAATAAAAAATTTATTCTTCTACATAGTCTTAGTATCTCATCTATTACTTCCTCTACATGCCATTATCTTCTCTCACCAATTATCCCTTATTCATCGAGTGGAATTTATTCATTCAATACACTCATTTCAAATCCCATTTTATCTTTCATTCTCTCAATTGTTTATAGGTACATACACATTTTTTTTGGATTCTTCTCATATTTCCAAAAAATATAAATATTTGGATGATATCATGTAATTAAAAGAAATCGACTTTATATAAAATAACCTAAAATTTCCCATATCTCACTTTTTCAACATAGCACATCAGTACCTCCATAAAATTTGTCTTTAATTTGTATACACTAGATAACAACTTATCTTTAAAATCATCATCTCATTATAAAATAATCAAAAATTAATTTGTGATATTTTATCCACTAATGAATAACATATAACATTATCTTGTTTTACATTTATAGATTTTTAAAATATATAATTTCTATTATTTTAGGATTAATTAATTTCTCTAAAATTCATCATTGCACTGGTCTTCTACTCAACATCATGGATATTAATTCTTTAGAATCTATGTAATATATTGAGAATCTATTCAACTTCCACTGCATTATTCTTGAAAACCTGTGTAGTTTATTTTTCAATATATATTAACTCATTCAAATGATATTAAAATATTTATCTTCATTATGATTTTTCTCAAGCATGGATCTTGGATAAAAATAGATTCATGATTTTTGGGACCTCATTTCTCACCTCTAGATTCTTTAGTTGTATTTTACATTATAAAATAACATTCTGAAATCTCATATTTTAAACATAAAAAGTCTAAATTTTCTCTTCTTTTGTTGATTGTATTATACATGAATTAAATATCAATTACTAATAATTATATGCACCATTATCACACCATTTTAGTGTTCTTATTCTTATAAGAATAATTATTGATCCATGAATCATCCAAATTAACTTCCTCTTCCAATCCCAAAATAAGATATTTGTACTTTATAGTTTGTGGAAACATAAAATTTATCTATGTTGACGCTTATTAAAACATGTTCATTATCAATCAGAACCAAAATAATACTTACTGAGGTTGATACATACATAGATGATTCTTATATATATTAGTAATTATTCTTATATAGAAATTCATGATCTTTACAATGTATTATTTTCGTGTTTATGAATAGGGCTAACTATTTCACAAATAAGGATTCATTCCGACAAATCAATATGATATTTATGGAGATGTATAATAATAGTAATTCAAGAATGGATGATTGTCACATGGAATATAATTCATGAATACAAAAAAAATTTATGACCCTTACACAACTAAAACATTAGCATTTTTCCAATGTATCTACGTAATGTAATGCTTGCACAACATAGAGACCATTCATCCTTACATAAGAATTTACTTATCTAGTTTTTTATATTATTATAGGTAATTAAAATGTTCCAAATATTAATTTAACAATTTCTCAAATTCATTTTTTGATATATAATACTCATCAAGACATTATATAATTTATTTTATCAATTCAATTTATTGTAGCCTTTATATGTGATAGACCTTGGATGGTTTCACATAATTTATCACATCTTCAGCTACATCTACATTCTGTAATCACATGTCTTCAATATCAGCTTTTTATAGCTTCTAGTATTATTAGTATAAGAATAAAAAACCCTTAAAAATTCTGCCTTTATTTAGAACCAATAGGATCTCATGGATCATTTGAGAACCGATCTCATCAGAGAGGATATCCTAATAATAAAAATCTATTCCTCCTTTTCCACCACACAATAAATACTAGACCTCATCTGCCCCATTAATATATGGAAGTTTAAAAATATAAATAAAATCTCAGATATCATTAAATTATCTGATATCTCATTATAGTTTTATGAATATATAATTCACCATAGATTAACCATCTTATGTTTTGAGATAGAATTAGTATAGTCAATTAGTTTAATCATCCATTACCTCTATCTCATGTATTTCCAATAGCCACTGACCTAGTACTATGTGTGAATTAGAATCATTTCATGTAAACGTTATCACCAAACTATACCCTAAATAGGGGTGAGAAAGAGATTGGATCCCAGACATACCTACCAAAAGTTATCAACCAAAGCATCCAAAAGAAAAAATGAAGTATGAAACTTATAGAATCATAAATAAATTGTGAAAAATATGTGTCTAAAAAAAGAAAATAAATCACCCCAACCACAAACCATAATCGACATGCACAAACAAGATAATAACTTCTGAAATAAAAATAAAAGAAAGAACTAAAAACATAATTTATGTGGTTTAAACTAAGTATTAATACATTTGTGTAATTTTATAAGTGCCATTATTAATGAAATATAAGATGATTAAAATATTGGACCATGTTGATCAAATTATACCACTATTGTGTTATAGTGGGGACTAACTTGTTCACCCATTACCATCACCTTCCCAATATTGTAGGTAGTAATTTAATAAGGTTTAACACTATATAAGTTACACCTCCTATACTATAACACCCAAAAAAATATCTTAAAAATATAATATTCTTGATATACTTATTAACACACAATAGTATGCTTTAAGAAAACTATGATATACAATAAAATTATTTTATAAATGTGTCCCCTCTAACGTAGATGTCAAATTGGTGGGTTCGAATAGGATTAACCACATTATGAAATATATATATATATATATATATATATAATTTTTTCTTAAATTTGAATTTATTTATTAAATCTTATGAAATAATAAATAAATTTTAAAAGAAATCATTTAATGGTTAAAAGACATTTTTTTGATGAAATTTATATTTCTACATATTATTTATTTTTATCTAGAAAAAGTAAATTGATCACTATTAAAAAATTATTTCAATAAAAAATATTATTTATTTATATGAATAAATAAATATTCATTCAAACATTAGTCAAATAATGTTTATGAATGAAAATAAAATCCTTCAATTGTAAAATCAACAAGTTTTCAGAAAATTACTTCTACAAACACAATGTGGGTTTACCATAATAAATTAAATAATTCATTATTTAAAAATATTTTTAATTAAATTAATATATTATATGTTCATGAATATATTTGAAAATTTTATTGATAGTTTTTTCTATGAGGGTAATAAATGTATAATTATTTTTATGTTCAAAAATACATTTTTCTAAAAATGGGGTTTTGTTTCGTTTTTCGCACATACACTAAATTTAATCTATTATAATTAAAGAAATTGAATTTGATATAATTTATTTAATATTTATAATCATAATATAAAAATTTGGTATTGAGTCCACATTCATTTGTGGTCATAATGAATAGTTAAAATAGTAAAAAAAAATTAATACAGGTAATGTTTAAATAGGATTACCTGGGGTTAAACCAAGATATAAAGGTAAAAATTCTACTTAAACATATCCAGTTAATATTTTACAGAGATATTACAAGCCTATATTATCATACATATAATGTTTTCTATTTTTAATCATTATACTTTCTAAATACTTTTAATTATATTTAAAAAACTAATGTAGTTCCAATTGTCTCTTCTCCCTTACTTATAGATGGGAACAACCTCTCCCCATGTATTCATAAATTTTGAGCCTATTATCTTATAAAATCACTACCCAAATACATTAATAAAATACATGAAAATATCACAGAATTTTGTTTATCATTATGTCATCCTTTCAAGATAAAAGTTTTATGCCAAAGGAGGTTTCTCAACAAAAAGTTATAACTCTTAACCAAATACTTTCAATTTTATTTTACCATCCACCTTATCTAAAACTATTTTATCCCTGAAAATATGATTAATATTTTATCATTAATATATTTATATGTTATTATTATAATTTAACTACCATTTCCTATCTTTTATCCACCAAATGGGAAATTAAAGTGTCGCTCATAAATACGTTTGGAGTGCCACCCCCCTGTAGTGATATGATTCATTTTCCATCACCATATTTCATGGTTGGATATTATTATGTATTTAATATATGAATATTATATTTATGAAATTATTATATTTATAGAATTATAATACCTTTTCTACCTTCTTATTATCCCATCAGTTGGAAAATGATAGCGCCACTCATGCGTATATGTGGACTACCAACTCCATGAAGTGATGTGATTATTTTTTCATTTTAGGTTTACATGGATGGTAATAAAGATATATTTAATTAATATATATGATAATTACTATATATTAATGATTATTTAATGTAAAATAATTATTTACTTTTCATTTTTTCGATCCATCGAAATGTGGAAACAACATTTGGGATTATGTATGGACAACCGTCTCCACAAAGTGTTGTATTTCATTTTATTATCACCATTTCATATGAATGGATATAAAATATTATATAATGATTGAAAAAGGTACTTATGTTATGATTTACATTCTTTGTATGACATAATTATGGTCAAAATAGAAGGATCATAACATCCAATCTGGAACATTCCAGAAAAAACATATAGTTAACAACAATAAATGATGATTTTAACAAATAATTAATTATAAAAGATTTTTAAAAAATTATAATTGGACAATATAAGGAATTATTATTATTAATATGGATTTTTATTGAATTATAATAAATTATATTTTATTATATAGGTGGATATAGAAGTTACAATGTAAGGTGGACTTGAGGCAAGGGCTCATCAACTCAGTTTGGGTTCGTTGAGGCATGTTTGATGTTATGCACATATTTTTTATTACGAGGTGTATTTAATGATACATTAACATTAAATATAAAAAATAATTCTTAATTAATGGAATTTAAATTTATAACTAATATTATTTCAACTAATGGAATTTGATTCAAAATTTAGAAATGTTGTAAGTGTTTAGCATCTCAAATTTCTTTATTTCAAACATATGTTATGTTATACACCAAAATTATATTATGAGGTGTACATAATAACCCTTTTATTTTTTGATTCATTAATATCATTATTTTAATATTATTTAATGTTTCATTTTATGTTATTACATTAATGGGAATTATAACTCAAAAGCTACCAAAGTAGTCGAAGTTTTATGTTATGATGTCATTTATACCAGGATTATTTATGCTTGAATTTATGATGTTAAAATTATATAATATATCACTAAAAAATTAAATTAATTTTCTTATAACATGTTTATTTTCTTATATTTCATGTTTTCCTTTCATTCTCTTATTTTTTTATACATCATAGATCAAAATATATTTTTAAGAAAGCATACATTATTTCCATTTTAAACTTGGTATGATTTTCATCCATGTCCATATTTTCCTTAAATGATTTAATTAATTTTTTTTATCATTTCACTATGATTTTTTAAATTAATATATATCCATGTTTCAATTTCCAGGAAATTATTTAAAGTGAATATTCATTTCTTTTTCTAAAATAGGAACTTTTACATTTTACTAAAAATATGAAAGAAATATTTGTTTTTACATAGAACAAATGAATGAATATTACCACCATAATTAAAATTCTTTTATTTAAATACTAATTTATATTTTTTCAATTATATTTTAAAATAAAATTTTTTCCTTCATATTTTGTAAATTTTTATATTTTAAATAATTTATTTCAAAATAAAAAGGGTATTTTGTTAAAGAAATATTTCAATGATATTTGAAATAAAATTTTCATCTATAATAAAATCCTTTGATGAATATTATTATTCACTTGGGTTTTAATACTGTGAAACCATCCCAATTAATTCACTATATGTTTTATGATTATGATGGTGATATATTTCTTAAAACCATTTTATTTTCCTGTGTTTTTTTCAAGATGAAATGATAAATGATTTCATGATATTGTGGATTGCATTTGAATGGACAATGATTATGTAATGGGTGGGTGCATTATATCACTCAACTGAATTAGTTAAATATTAATTTTTTGCGAGTATAATTGGTATGTATGGGGTTATCCGAATCACAAAATATAATATAAGGGTACAAAAACGATATTCAAAGCTCAATGTTTGAACATCATCCCAAGCCTAAAATGTGATGAGTGTCTTGTTGGGTGGCTTTGAAAAAATATTTCTATGATTTTTATTATTCCATAAATAATGATAATATTTTATGAATTTCATTATGACATGAAATATTTCCAATTCTATTATCTCATGCCTCATGTTCATTGATTCATTTATGATTTATATGTTATGAACTACCAATAATTATTCCATGACTCCTGATTGTGATCTATGACATGTTGGGATGAATTTTAAAATAATAAGCTCATGTTATCATACATTTATTCTCATGTTATACTTAAATGATTCTTTATGTCACCCTTTTTACCCTTACTAAGTATATTATATCACCCTATAGTATATTTCATTTTCCCCATGATATGGAAAATGGTTTTAAGTATGATATGTATAAAAAGGGTGCTAGTTGTGGAGAACTAAGAGAGTACTGATGTAGATATTTAATACACTATTTTTTATGTTTATAAGTTTCCAAAGGCACAAAAATGATATGTTTCTAGTATTTATCATAATGATATATAATTAATATTCATATAATAATATGTAATATTTTTATATCAAATATTTGGTTTACCTCAACTAGTATCAGAGTACGAATTAGTTATTTTTGGAAAATATTATGAGAAAACAATTCTGGAAACCCTTATCATAATAATATCTCATAATTAAATAAGTCATTATAGAACTAATGATATATATTAAAGAAATAACTTTTTAAGAGATAAAAAAACTCACATGAGTACATAAATAAGTAAAACAAATTAGCCACATTTTTTTAAGACTCTTTATACATAATGATTTGATTTTATCAAAAGTGAATTCTATATGTTTAAAATTAACTGAGTTTGTTCAATTTCTAATTAAAAAATGATAGATCAATTTATCTTAATGATAATAAATATTTTTTATTGATCTTATTTTTATTAGTTATTATAAATTAATGTGTCCCTACAAGTTTCTCTAGTTAAAAAATATTGATCATTTACACTATTAACACACTCAATTGAAAACCATCAGAGATCAATTTATCCACTTTGGAATATTTTAAAACCTAACTATTATTTTTTCAAACATTAATCCTCTAGGAAATATGGTGAATAAAAAAACTAAAGAAGGTCCCTTATGTGGTATTAATATAAATAAAATCTTGAGATCTCAGTAGAGAGTTCTTCCAAGTCAGGATGATTCTTTTAGTATGATGAATAAAACATACATTTTGATAAAGAAAGTGTTAATATTTCAAGGTAAGTATTTTTCATTGATGATAATAAGGGTTAATTTTTCTTTGAGAAATAAGTATGAGAGTTCAATAAAAATTCTTATTATTAGTTTTCTCAAATTCTGATTGTGATGCATTCAAAAGTAATTGGGAATGAATTTTTGATTTCTTTTATGAAATCAGTTTAAATAACTCATTTATAATATGAAAGTAGGTTTATGTTCAGTCTGAATCTAAAAACTGAAGATTTATTTAGTCCAAAAAACTATTCTCTATCTGTTTGGAGAATGATATTCTAATTAGGTACCCGTAAAGGGTTTTGATCTAAATTTTTTTTGGTGGTAATGTTTATTCAGAGAAGGATTTATCTATAGGCTGTATAATTTTAAAAGGTACTATTTTAGGAAATGTATGTTTTCTATTTACATCAAAATGATAAAACATTTATCCTTATAAGATATATGTTAATTAATCTTTATCATTTCACTAAGATGTCAAGATAAATTAGTTTCTTTCCCTTTTGTCGAGTGTCGAACCTTCTATTTGAAAAATTTAATATAGAATAAAATTCATTGGATGCCTTTAAATACAATAAAAAATCTATTATTTAATCTAGTTCTCTGAGTAGTTTTTATAACACATTGATATTTTAAAATAATACTTTTTTTGATAGTGTATACGACACATAACACTGAGATTAAAAAACCCCAAAATATTATTATCTAAATATGATAATTATAACATAGTTATTAAGTTAGTTAGTGTGAATAATATTAACCACATTATGAAATATAAATAATTATTTTACTCTATTAAATATATTTACATCATTTAAATAATAACACAATTTTAATTAAGGTAATTAAAATCAATAAAAATATGTTATTTTCAAAAAAGAGTTTTATTTACTTTTATGAGAAAATATTATTTTTAATTACTAAATATTTTAGAAAATTTATTTGATAAAATAAACATACTTTTCTAAATCATCATTTGAATATTATATTATATTTATGTTATGTTATTTTTCTAAAAATATTTATTTTCTAGTAAATTTTGAAAAAAACCAATTTTTTTGAAAACTATATTTTTGATTAAAGAATTTATGAATATACATAATTTAATATTATAGATATTTAAAATTAGTTATATTATATTGTGAATAAAAAATTAATTTCATTTGAAATAATTTTACATTTTTATTTTTTATAAAAAAAATTATACATCAATAATATGTTTCTAAAAAACAGTTTTTCATTGTGTTTTGAATTTTAATATTTAATTAATTATTTCCACTAATAGAAATTGAATATTAAAAAATGGATTAAATATTTTTAATCAGTTGGTCCAAATTTAGTAAATATGAATTTTAGTTTTGGCCATTGTGATTTTTAAATGTAATGAATAGTTATAACCACTATGAGGGTAAATCGGGTAATTAATGTTAAAAATAATATGATAAGGAATAAAAAATAACCATATCACTTTGATTTATGATATATTATGAGTTTGTAATGATGTTTTTAATATATATATATATATATAATTCATGACATATTTATCATTTTTTTAATATAATCTTTCATTTAATTTCTCACCTTTCTATCTATTTAAGATTGATAACATTATTCATGTGTGGGTGCGGATAACCACCTGCACAAGGTAATGAGATTCATTCTTTTAAAACACTTCACATGACTAATATATAAAAGTTTATTTAAATTTATAATAATTTTATTATTATATGTTAACCATTCCATGAATAAAAAAAATAATTACCCTCATTTTATCTTGATCTTTGAAAAATATAACTGTTAGTAATGTGTATGTATAGCATACCATCTTTGTGATGCTAACATAGTTCATTTTTCATAACTATCTTTCATGGATGGATATAGAAGAATAAATTATTTCTAAAAATAATAATTATTTAATTAATATTATTCTAATTATTAAGTAATAAGGACCTCTTTGACTATAGTCAACATACAAAAACCATTTTTGAGATATGAGCCAAATATCATCAAAACAACTAATGAGAACATAATTGATTGACTAATAATGTATATCATCGTAAACAATAATGTTAAATTATTTATTGATATAAAAATGGTTCTTATTAAATTTAATAATTATAATAATTTTATTATTTTGGTATATAAAAAATGAATGTGGTGAGTCTGACAGAAGTTAAGGAATAATTTACTTTAAAAACTTGACATAATTTTTTTATGTTTAATTTTTAAAATATTTTTATTCCATATATATATTCTTAAAATTATTTTATTGGTGTATTTATATGGAATTAAAAATACTATCAAGGGAAATTATGTAACTTTTATTTTTTAAATTGTTTTAAAAAAGAATATTTTTTGTGCTTTATATGGAACATTTCAATAAAAATAAAAAGGGTATTTTATATTTTAACATTTTTGTTGTTAATGAATTTTACCACTTCCACAACCATTAACTTATTTTTGGATCTATTTATATTATTCTAGGTTTTATTCATATAAAATATATCATTCCCTTTATTATAGGAAATTTTTTATTAGAAATTGAGTTTTAATGGAACGAAATATATTAATATTAGAGAATAATTTATTATAGGTGAAAAGAATGTTTTTATGATGAAATATATCATGTTTTATGATTATATTATAGTTATTGAGATTTTTGTATGATTAAATGTGGTTATGTTATATAGAATGGATGGTGGGATCCATTATATACCAAGTATGGGTGGATCATCTATTAACCAAGGATGGTTTGTTGCGTTATATACCAAGGACGAGTGGGTCTATTATATCCTTCCAATGCATTGAGTAATGATCATGATGGATATTGACTATATAGGATGTTCCATTAGTTAGAGTGATAATAAAATGATGTACCAAATTGCATAAATCATTTATTTAGGCTTTCAATGGGTTTTTATTAAAATTCTATGATTTCACAAGGTAAACTAATGATCTTATGTTTAAAGGAATGGTTATGATTCTTTGTAAAGGTGAAATATATATATATATATATATATATATAATATCATACATTTTTCATGCTGGAAAATAACGATTTATGAGTTTTCTAAATCCTTAAATATTTTTTATAAACTGTTTCAAGAGAATTTTTAAAAATAAAAGTATATATATTGTGTAAAAACATTCATTTTGAACGTAATGTATGTTTTTTTAATGGAATTTTTTTAAGTGTTCATGGATTAAAATCTATATTTATTTCATTTTAAATTTCCATTAAAGGGTACCTTTTCTTCATCTCAAATTTTAATATATTATTCATGTTATTTGAAAAAGTTGTTTGGATAAGGATGTAGTAAATATGAAATTTGTTGTGGTGTTACATGAAAGTAAAATTTGTTTTTATCTTAAAAGATTCGTTTTGTGAAAAAAAGAGATACTCAATAGAAGTGTAAACCTTTAATTGTAATATTTATTTATATAATGGTTATAGCATAATCCTCAAAAACTCTAAATTATAAACATCCTAAAATTTAAAAGAATGAATTATTAACATAAAAATAAAGATTATGTAATGTTAATTATTGGTTCATAATTGTTAGTATATAAGGAAATGTTTATATAACTTTAGAGATTATGATGTTTTAATTTGAGAATAACTTAAGAGTTAGGGATACAATCTAAGGAAAATATGTTTAATTTAGATCATATGTTCAAAGGCATATATAACCTTTTTTAGGTTTTTAATTGATGTGATTTTAATTTGACTAATGATATTTTTGGAGATGTTTTATTTTAATGAGGTATATCTAACCCCCTATGTCCAACATGAAAAATTATTGTTGAAATATACTATTACATTTTTTGCGATAAACACTAAAAGGTTTGAGATAACCTATGAGGTCAAACAAATTCATTAATGTTGAATATTTTAAGGTTATTTTGAATATTTTTATCATAATTTTGAGAATTATAATGAAATTATATTAATATAGTGTTAGTAAAAGGAAAAAATAATATATATTGGAAGGCCACAGGTCTTGGACCCACAACTGATGGTCAACAAGGGTGTAACTCTTACAACTAGCCTATTTGATTTCTTGATAACAATGCTATTAAAAATTTATTTGGTTATTAAGTGATAAATTATATTTTGAAATAATTTCACTATTTTGAGATCCGTATATGATTATGTTAAATGATTTATTCTTTGATTTTATTTTAATAATAGTTGTTGAATTATATCTAGGAATCATATATGATTTTATTATTTCATCATATTGATTTAGTTCTTTTATGGAAATGACTATTATATCTTGGAGATTATATAAATATAGAATATATATTTTATTTGATCATTAAGAGTGAATGATTTTATTTGGTGATATTTATTTAATTTACCTAGGATGAATATGTTATCAAATAATTTTAATATCTGTGTTTCAATATTGACTGAAAATTAATATTTCTTATTATATGAACACTTTTAAGGAAAAAGTGATAATCCAAATGACACACACATGGTGATGACAAGACATGAGACCAAAGTTAAACCAAAAAAATAATCCTCATACATACCTTTGAAAACATCATGTTCTCTCTCAGAATCAAGAACCGAATACTCATATATGATAATAGATTGGTGGTTGATAGAGCGAGTACACATCCTACCCAACCTGCCTGCCACCTCCTATCTTCCAATGACCAATGAGGAAACACCCAAGTTGGATAGATCCCTTGCCTTCCCTCGCAATTGTGTCAAACCTTTTGTCTGATTATCACCTCCAAGTGCATCAAAACAATTTTTGGTGACCATAGGGGAATCTAGTTCAGCCGGAACCCCCATGGAATTGGTCATCCCTGCCCCATATGTGGAGTGGGTAATTACGACTGCTACCACTTGATAACCATATGAACCAACAGAAACATCAGTTGTGGGGGTACTCTGCAGCACTGGGTCACTCCCAGCAAGTATAACCACCACACCACAGACATCATTGGCATGGGAACGGTTGTAACTCCCTATAACCAAAAAAATGAGGCACTTACCCTTTATATCACCCCCGAATCGAGTGTATTAAGAACAAACAGAGGTGCATGAGTGGCAGAACTTGGAAGACCAGAAGGTGAGGGTTTTCTACAGATCAAAGTGGTTGGACGTCGATGGATGCCCGAAGAGGATTGGTTACCACCTGATGAAGATCTTGGGATCATCCAGACATTAGCGGGAAGCATACCACCAGTAACCATATGGTCTATGGGAACATGGGTTTGAGGTGCCACTCCCTTGCGACCTCTACTCCCATGTCGAGATCATACAGTGGTCTAGTGTCTTTTTTGACACAAAAAATAAAAAAACAAAATGTTTTTTCATGATGAATTTGTTTCCAAAATCCAAACTCACCTTCAACCTGAAGACGAAGATGATTTGGGAGGGGCACCGATAGGTCCATATCAACGCAAAGGAGAGAAAACCCAAGATGATTCATGCAAATAGTATCATCATAAATTTGGAGAAAATAACTCATCCTATCACCAATACCTTTGAGAATAGATGGGTTATGAAAGCGAAGTTGAAGGCATGGGAGGTGAATCCAAACTACTACACGCTTAAAATTGCGACCATGATCATAGTACACTATCCAATGGAAATGAATGAAGTGTCGATTATCACAAAACCGCATCTCCAAACACCAGGAAGAGGCAAAATAATTGTCCAAGAAATGATAAATGCACAAATGCTGGTGATTCGAAGTCCAAACTGCCACCAGAAAGTGAACACCCAAAGTCCAGTTGATAAAAACCTCCAACAATTCCAATGAAGGATGATCAATACCAAATCTGGACATGAGCATCTGGGAGTGGAAGGTAGTGGCATCCTAAAATTTGTATGTGGAAATACACACTATTGGAGATCCCTTGAAGAAGGACAGGTCCTTATAAGGGAGTTGTATCAGAGGAATTATTGGACCTCGTGGAAGAATCAGAACACCGGGAGGGAGAGGTCGCGATAGATCTGAGATGAAAGAGAGGAATGAGATCGTCAGCATGACCCCACAGTCGTAGAAGGCTCCATCTCCATCGTTTGGATCTGGTGAATCTCTCGAATTCTGGTTAGGGTTCATCAACACATCGCACTCATTGCCATTATCTTTGGCCCTCTTGAGTTCACTTCCCTGAAGACGCTGATTCCGCTCTAGGATGCCCTCCTGAGGTCGGTGCCAGTAGTCACCACCCATGCTTGTCTGCCCAAGGTTGAGGTCCCCACCTCGAGGTCGCCCACCCAAGGTCCGCCATCCTGCAGACATCCTTGATTACTTTTTTGGGTTTCAATATTCATTAGGAATATTTTGAAGAATTGTAAGTGTTTTTATTTATATAATTATTTAATTTAACATTGGATACTACTATTAATATTTATAGATTAATTTATTATTTCATCATATGAAGATTTACACATTTATGTAATTATCATAAATTATCCTAACCATTTTGGGTTTTGTTAGTATCTTAAAAAATTCAGAATAACTTGTAATCCTTTTATGGGGTTTTTGATATCTTTGAAGTTTATTTTAGTTCTTTAGGAATTTTTGATTCATCCTGAATACTCATCCCTATAGAAAAAGATGTAACTGATGTGGAAAATAGATATAGGATGAAATTATAATTGTAAAGTATGCATATTTTTTTAATATTCTATATGCTTAAAGGATTCCTTTACTCTAGTAAACTATTTATAAAAACCAAAATTCTATCATATTACATTACTTTCAGACAAATCAATGGTATTTTTCAGACCTCATTGATTATCACCATTAGCATTATCTTAATCATTCCCTTTATTGCAATCAATGATCTCTGTGAATATCCAAAATTATTTGGACAATAAATTTATCCTCAATGTAAAAATTTTCACTTCCCCTTAATTTTCTCTTATTTAGAATCCTAGTTATGTTTTATTCTAGATAACATTCTTATTTCATTTCCACTCTTTTTAAGATGATGTTTTATTAACACCTTTTACGATATAGGACATTGATAAAATTATTTCCATATGTAAAATCCTTGATAACGGATATCAAGTTCAAATTGTGAGGGAAAAATTGTTATGAGTTGGGGAAATGTAGCACCCCATGATTTAAGAAAAACAGTATATTTGATAGTGAATATCACATGCAACACAGAGTTGAAATGAACCATGAAACACTATTATTTAAATATAAAAAGTTCAACCTAGATGTCGAATTAGAATGTATGAATATTATTAACCAAATTATGAAATATATATAAATTTCCTACTCATTATAAATGTATTGAGAAATTCTTAGTAAAAAATTACTCAATTCTTTGTAATGTGGTTTTTTCATCGAAAATATTTTTTCTTCAAAAATATTTTCTATTTCTTTTTGTGAGAAAATATTTTATATAATTTTTGACATTTTCAAAAAAAATGGGAAAATAAACTTTATTTTTTCAATAAAATTTTAAAAATTAGTTTAGATTAATTTTTTTTAGTTTTTTGAAATATTTGTTTTCCTAAAAAAGGAAAAATTATTTTTATTGAAAAGTGTATTTTTTATTCAAGAATTTGTGAAGTTCTATTTTTTAAAGTTATTTAAAATTAAAATAATTTCTCTTATATTATGAATAATAAAATTAACTTCATTGAAATCAATTTTTTGGTTGAATTTGGTATAAAAATATTTTTATACGTAAAAGGAATATATCTAAAAAACAGTTTTTCATTGTATTTTGAGTTTTGATCAAAAATTAATATTTTCAAATTATAGAAATTTAATCTTGAAAAATATATTCCGTATTTTGAACCAAGACATCCAAATATTGTAAATAGTTGCCTTTTATTTTTTATCACTATTAATAGTAATCGAAGTGAATAATTACAACCATGGTAAGGCTAAATCAAATAATTACAGTTAATTTTTTTTGACAAGGATAAAAAATACCATAAAACGTAGCTTTATCTAACTATATGAGTCTATTTTCGCCATTATGATCATTTTTTTTGAAAATATGGAAACATGGTTCCATATTTCTTATATTTTTACCTATATAAATTTTTTTATGTAACGAAAAGTCAAAAATGTCATTTTTTTGTTTTATTATCTCTACATTTGTTATATAGTGATAAAAATATGATATGTTTAGTTATGAAAAAATTATTTGAAATATAAATTAGTTTTTATCATAGAAATTTAATTATAACTTTTAGTAATTAAATAATTATCTTAAATAATTACTCAATGCCATCTCAAAATTTATTCAATTAATATAAAACTAGAATAAATGATTTGACAATTTTTATAACTAATATAATTTTAATGGATAATTATTTCCCAAAAAAATTTGATGAAAATATATTATATAGTTTTTAATTAATTATATTTGAATTCTTTTTTTATCTTGTTGTTTTCATTTTCAAATTAATTGAATAGTTATAAAAAGGATATTCAGGTTATGTAATAACAAATAATATTCTAATAAATTAGTTATGTAAGAACCCAGATCTTCGTTTCAGGTATGTCTTTCCTTTTTCGGTAGTTTCTGAGAAAAATGGAGTTCTTCGAAATTTTTTAAGTACACTCCGTGTACTTTTTGAGTACACGCTGTGTACTCTTTTCCCGCTCGAAGTCGCGTACCAGCCGTGTCCGGGATACACACACGGTGTGTAGGGATGATATGGAGGCCGATTTTGGCGCAGTACAGAAAGACCTAGTACATGCCGTGTACTCTAAAATTACACGCCGTGTACTTTATTTATTTTTCATTAAACGAACCAGGGTCACTCCTAATCATCATAAACATCATCTTCTAGGTTTGGTTCGACTGAGAGACGCCGTACGGCCGCAAAACTTCTCCAGATTCCCAACCCTCCATCTTATGGCCGTTTTGACCGCCGTCGATTACGTTGGAACTGTAGAGGTGAGTTCTTCCTTATTCTTGAGTTTCATTCCTTGTTTCTTCCTCTCTCTCATGTTATCGAAGGATGAGTGTTTTGGACATTTTCTCTAATCTAAGATTTTTGGGGGAGAATCAATCATTGTGGTTCAAGTATATCGAACTCCTAGGATCGAGGTAGGTGGTTTGTGCCTTACCGTTCAAAATCATTAAGTTTTATGTGAAAATTCCACCAATACCCTTGAACGGGGTATTGTGTGTTTACCTTTTTACCCTTGTTGTTTTCCTTCCTTGATTGTATGCTTGTGTAGAGGTAAATTAATCATGTTAGAGAATAATTTTTTGTGCTAGGATGTTTTTCTCATGCTTTTCTCTATTTACGACCTTTGGGTCTTTTTAGCCATTGGCCGTTATGACTGTTTCCATGCCTTGTGTCTATAGGATGGTGTGTTTTTCATTACATGCTTGTTTCCTTGTAGACTGTTTATCCAAGTAGCTCTATGTGTGTACTTTGGTTAGCCAAGACCTTTGGGTATTGTGGTACTTCTTGGATAGGACCAGAGGGGAAGGATGTGAGTACTTCCCAGAGGTTTTTCTTGCTTGTTAGTTGTTTGCTTCACTGCTGTTGTTGGTTGTGGATTGATTACTGTTGTGTATCATCTTGCCTTACTGCTTACTGCTTACTACCTACTTCTTTATTGTTGCTGTTTACTTCTTGTTGTACGTTTATCTGCCATATACTCACTAACTATTAGGCACACAACTTCGGGTGAATGCCTACTAGTATTTAGTATCACACCTTGTTTGGGTCATGATTTTGGGCCCAAACAGACTATGATGCCGTAGGTATAGACAAGGGAAAGCACCCTTCGACTTCTGGTACTTGTTTTCTTGGAGGAGGAGAGCATGGGACCAAGCGTTGGCTTGCGATGCTGAGAAGCTGTTTTATTTTCTTTTGTACTTGTTGGGGTATTGTGGTGTTTTCCAGTATAGTGACTTGTTTGGCTGCTTTCCTTGATATGTATCATGCATCATTTCATATATACATATGTGCTCCAGTTGTGGATTTAGTCTTCCGTTGTTTATATTGTTGGTTATTACTACTTCCGCTATTGCATGTTTATTTTTCTTCTGGTGTGTACTATGCCAATGAGGGAATAGTTTCCCCACTATCACACCCAAGGCCCTTTCTGCTATTCAGTAGCCTCTAGTGTTTGGGGAAATGCGCTTGATGCCTTGTGGAGAACCGGGTACAGGGCGCCTCTGGGTGGCTTCCTGAACCGGGATGTTACAAATTCATATCAGAGGAATTATTTTCTCTTGATTTACTATTTGGAGACATTAGCTAGGGATAGGACGGATTCGGTATTTGCTAATAAGATGTGCTCGGGAGTAGGTGACCCGTGCACAGGGAAAATCCACACAACCTCATTTATTGTAGTTTTCTGGTTTTGAGATTTTACGGTTGATATCATTTCCCCTAGAGTTATTCACATGCTTTGTGTTGTTATTGTTTTGACTATTTTGGTTCTAGTTCTGTCGCAAACCGATGATATGAGGTTATTCCATCTCATGAATCATGTAGGAACTTGTAGAAATCACATTCCATGAATTCTTTCCATGAAATCTATGGTGCATTAGCGATTGTAGGATGTTGTGATAAACTTTTTGTAGTTTATGCATGCTGTTGTGATATATTCTTGATAGAATATCTGCTGCTTTGTTAGCGGATTGTTTGTATTGTAGTTTTCTTAAATGAACGCCAAATTTTGATTCTTGAGGTGTTATGGGCCCTGTAGAATCAGAAATGGGTGGATCATGATCTTGTTTTCTCTTGTCTATGGCTGTAGGAGATTCCAATCTTTGATTTGTGGGGAGTATTGGCCCTCACGGATCAGAATTTGGCACCGTTTGGGCTTGTTTTCAGTGTTTCTGGGCTTCTGTGCAGTTTCTGAGCTACTGCCCAGAAAACCCCAGAATACACGGCGTGTACTTTCTGGATACACGTCGTGTAGTTTTTAGGCTGTGTCACTGACCGTGTGAGCAGGGACACACTGTTGTAGAAATACCTTCAGGAACACGCAGTGTATGGTAGGAACACGCAGTGTAGTTTCGATCCGTGTACCCGGCCATGTCACTAAAAACATGGGCCGGGGAATCTAGATTAGAACACGCCGTGTGGGTAAGGAGCACGCCGTGTAGTTCTGTTCAAGTACCAGGTCATGTCACGAACAACACGGGTCAGTGTTACCTTCTTCCATACACACCATGTGGGTAATGAACATGGCGTGTAGTCTTGTCCCAGGTACCAGGCCATGTCACTAACAACACAGGTCAGTGTCACCTTCTCCTATACACTCCTTGTTTGTTCGAAACAGGCCATGTAAGGGCCAGCCATATAGACTGTCGTGTAACTAACAACACGGGCCACCGAGACCATTTCTAGTACACGTCGTGTCACTGGGGAACACGCTGTGTAGTCTAGGGTTAGTTGGACCGTGTAGGTTATCCTTGTAATGAGACTCGGGCTGGGGTTTAGAGTTCAATTAAATTCCATGTAGTCTTTATACACGTCGTGTAGTTTGGGGTATTACATGACCAGTAGTGGCAGGAGTACATGCCCCTATTAATGGGAAAAGAAGACATGCCGTGTAGTTTTTATACACGTTGTGTTGTCGTGTTTTGTAAAACATAATAGTTTCTTCCCCGGTTCCCATTTTGTACTTTTTTGTTTTTAGTCTTTGTTATTCCTGATCTAAGGTGTGCTTTTGATCTTTCAGAGCTATGCCACTGAGATGTCATCCGGTCATATTTCAGTTTCCAGATGGTGATCATACATCGGATATGGCCAATCAGGGACCTCCTATTGATCCTCCTGCCATGCCAGTCTTGGTTCCAGCAGTTGTACCAGTCGTAGGCGTCGTTGCGCAATTTAGGATGGACTTCCCGAGTATGATGCAAACCTTTCAGGGAGCGCCACCTCCTTCCCTATCGATGACTGAGTTGACAGGGGTTTTTCAGAAGAAACATCCTCCATCTTTCTCATGGGATGGAGGACCCCAGGCTGCAGAGTCGTGGTATGAGGCCATCTTGACTATCTTTGAGCATCTGGAGATAACCCCAGAGAAGAGGGTAAAGCTGGATACCTATATGCTCCGAGACACCACCAAGACGTGTAGGGAGGTGATCTCACAGTCAGGGAATCAGAAGAGAATGTCTTGGGATGAGTTTCAATGCACCTTCTATGACTACTTGTATCCGGAGACCCTGAGGGCCGATCGAGCCCGGGGTTATATGAGCCTACAGCAGGGTACTCTTTCTGTCATGGAGTACTCTTCCGGTTTTACGGAGTTGCAACATTTCACACCAATCCCAGTAGGTGATGTATTTTTCCCTTCTAAGATGTTTGAGGACGGTCTCAGGCAGGAGATCCATTCACAGTTGAATATCTTCCAGTTGACTTCGATATCTTCTATCGTCAACCAGGAACTGATCACTGAGTGCAATCTGAGAGACTCTGGGGCATTGAGCCATGAAGGTTCATCTTTTAGAGCTAGTGTCCCTCCTATGGATAGTAGGAAGAATTGTGGAGGGACTTCTAGAGGAGATCAGGGTTCGCGGGGTGCGTCTTCTGGTAGCCAGGTTATATGCTACCGGTGGGTTAGGAGTGGGCATACTAGGCCTCAGTTCCAGAGGGATCTGATGTAGTGCCATTCTTGCGGAAAGATGGGCCATCTTCAGCACTTTTTTCAGATCTTCTCACCTTCAGCTGGTGGTAGGGGTTCCTCTATGACCCCGCGTTCTGGAGATGCTTCACCAGTTTCCCACCAGTCCGGGAACTGGAGCTCTTCCGGCCGTTCGGGCTAAGGTGGAGGTCGTGGACGTGGTTGTCAGTCACCAGGTCATTAGTGACAACAAAGTGGATCAGCTCAGAGTGGTCAGCCAGGGGCGCATGGCCGTGGTGCAGGCTATTCTTTCGCCATGGAGTAGACCTATCAAGAGCAGGATCCCAGTCCTTCTACAGTTCGAGGTATGATCTTAGTAGCCTCAATTTTATCTTCAGCTCTATTAGATACTGGTTCTTCCCAAAGCTTTATCTCTATTGCGGTTGTGGAGAGGCTTGGGCTCTGTATCTTTTGGAATGATGACTTGTTGACTCTTGACACACCGTTGGGAATGAGGACATCTAGCGTATGTCAGTGCAGAGAATGTCCTCTTGAGGTTGCATGGTGTCACTTCTTATGGGACCTCTATGTCCTCGAGATTTCGGGCTATGACGTTATTCTCGGGATGGACTGGTTGGTTCCATTCCAGGAAGTCGTCAATTTTTATTGCCACAGGGTGAGTTTCGTATCACCAGAGGGTAGATATTTTCATCATAGAGGCGAGTGGGATCCAGGCGGGTAGATCTGGACTCGAGAATCATGGGCTAGGAGTAGTTATGGCCCATATTTCCAGTCTTTATCTGGATGACCAGGGAACTTCACAGTTAGACTTTCCCCAAGTGGTGGATCATTTTAGGGATTTCTTTCCAGAGGACTTTTCCCGTTTGCCTCCAGAGCGTGAGGTAGACTTCTCGATTTATATTGTGCTAGGAGTGGCACCTGTGTCCATTCCTACTTATAGGATGGCTACACCTGAATTGAAGGAGCTCAAGAAGTAGTTGGAGGAGTTGCAGTAAAAGGGTTTCATCCGACCCAGTACTTCACCTTGGGGTTCTCCTGTCCTGTTTTTATAAAAGGCAGACATCACACTTTGGCTTTGTTTGGATTATCAGAAGCTGAACGAGTTGACGGTCAAGAATCGATATCCCTTTCCGATGATTGATGACCTCTTTAATCAGCTTCAAGGAGCTCGGGTGTTCTCGAAGATTGACTTGAGGTCCGGTTATCATCAGTTGCGTGCTAGACCATCTGATATACCTCTTATAGCCTTCAAGAGTAGGTATGGTCTATAAAAGTATACAGTCATGCCGTTCGGTCTCACGAACGCGCCTGCGGTTTTTATGGGACTGATGAACCAAGTGTTCCATCCGTACTTAGACTCATTTGTGGTGGTTTTTGTGGATGACATCTTGGGGTACTCGCACACTCGATACGGCCATACCACACATCTTGAGATCGTTCTGAGTACACTGAGAGAGCATTAGTTATATGCTAGGCTCTCGAAATTATACTTTTGGATGAATCGGATTCACTTCATGGGTCATGTTATCTCAGAGATAAGAGTATCAGTGGATCCAGATAAAGTTAGAGCTGTAGTTTCCTGGGAGTAGCCAAAGAACTTCTTTGAGGTGTAGAGTTCTCTAGGGCTGGTAGGATACTACAGACGTTTCATATTGGACTTCTCGCGCCTATCATCACCATTGACAGGTCTGACCATGAAGGCGGAGAAGTATTTGTGGTCAGATTCTTGTGAGTCATCCATTCAAGAGCTGAAGGGGAGGTTGATTTCAGCACCGATACTAATATTTCCAGAGCCAGGCAAGGGCTATACTTTTTACTGTGATGCTTAATGTATCGGGCTAGGAGATGAGCTTATATAGGGAGATGGGTTCGTTACTTACGAGTCTCAGCAGTTGAGGCCACAAGAGAGGAATTACCCTACGCATGATCTGGAGTTGGCAGCTGTTGTTCATGCCTTACACTGTTGGAGACACTACCTTCTGGGAGAGAACATTGTGGTTTTCACTGACCAAAAGATTCTCAAGTATATCTTCACTCAATGTGATCTGAATCTGAGAGAGCATAGGTGGGTTTAGTATCTTCAGTCCTTTGACTTTGAGCTCGCTTATACACCGGGAAAGGGAAATGTAGTGGAAGATACGTTGAGCAGAAGAACTCAGATTTAGGTAGTTCAGGAGGATAGTAGTGAGTGGCATCTTATGGCTCTGTTCTCTAAGATGCAAAAAAAAGTGCACGACAGGAAGCGACAGACTGTCATATCTTCTATAGCTGTTACCTCTGCACTTCTTGATCGGGTACGGATGAGGCAACTATCAGATTTAGAGGACTTGGTCTTATGGGAGAGTGCTTCAGGAGGGGACCCTCTTCTTGGATGGACAGTGGGCGAGGATGAGATCATTCATTTCCAGGGATGCATATAGGTTCTAGCTGACATACATGAGAAGATGATGGGGGATTTTCATTCCTCATTTTCGGAAGTTCATCCTGGCATCACCAATATGTATCGTGATCTTCACCACCAGTACTGGTGGCCAGGTATAATGAAAGATGTTGCTGGTTTGGTCATGAGATGTTATACTTTCTAGTAGGTGAATGTAGAGCATCAGTGACCAGCAGGGCTTCTGCACCAATTACCCATTCGCGAGTGGAAGTGGAATGATGTTGTGATGGACTTCATGACCGGATTTCCGAGGACACCTTGGGGGAGTGATGCTGTTTGGGTTGTCGTCGATAGGATTACGAAGATTTCTCACTTCTTCCCGATCAAGGATACCTTCAGTGTTGATGATCTGGGATGATTGTACATTTGAGACATTGTACATCTACATGGAGTTCCACACTCCATTGTTTCATATAGGGATGCGCACTTTACTACTCAGTTCTGGCAGGGACTTAAAAAGGATTTGGGTACACGGGTACTTTTGAGTACAACATACCATCCCCACACAGATGGTCTGTCCGAGCGCACGATCCAGGTGCTTGAGGATATGCTCCGAGCTTGCATTCTAGACTTCAGTGGTTCTTGGGAGAAGAATATTCCTCTTGTAAATTTCACCTAAAACAATAGTTTTCAGGCGACCATTTAGATGTCACCATACGAGGCTCTGTACGGTAGGCCATGACGATCACCCTTATGCTGGCTGGAGGCAGGAGATGCATCTTTGTTGGGACCTCATCTTTTTCAGGAGACCTCAGAGCAGATAGAGATGATTCGGAAGAGGATGGATACAACATAGTCTTAGCAAAAGTCTTATGCTAATTATAGGAGATGACCTTTAGAGTATGAGGTTGGGGATCAAGTTCTCCTATGTGTCGCACCGAGGTTGGGACACAAGAGAATTCGGAGAGGGTAAGCTTTCATCATGGTACGTCAAGCCATTTGAGGTTTTGGAGAGAGTTGGGTTGGTTGCCTATCGGTTGCAACTACCTCAGAGGTATCGAGCTATGCTCGACGCCTTCCACGTCTCTCAGCTCCGACATTACTTTTCAGACCCATCTCATTTCCTTTAGCCTGAGGAGGTTGACCTCAAAGTCGATGCGTCGTTTGAGGAGAATCCAATCTGGATTGTCGATCGCAGTATGAAGTTTCTCCATGGGTGGTCTATTCCTATAGTATGGGTGCTATGGCAGCATGGGCGAGTATAGGATGAGACCAAGGATAGGGATGCCGATATACAATCGTAGTGGCCGGAGCTGTTCGGGATTTCTTCTTCTACGCCACACTAGGGAAATTCAGGGGAATATTTCATTAAGGGGGGGAAGTTTGTAAGAACCCGGATCATTGTTTCAGGTATGTCTTTCCTTTTTCGGGAGTTTTTGAGAAAAATGGAGTTTCTGGAAATTTTTGAAGTACACGCCGTGTACTTTCTGAGTACACATCGTGTACTCTTTTCCCGCTCGAAGCCGTGTACATGCCATGTCCGGGCCACACACACGGTGTGTAGGGGTGATGTGGAGGCTGATTTTGGCAGAGTACAGAATGACCTAGTACACGCCATGTACTCTAAAAGTGCACACCGTGTACTTTATTTTTTTTTCAATAAACGAACAGGGGTCATCCCTAATCGCCATAAACGTCTTCTTATAGTTATGGTTTGACTGAGAGATGTCGTACGACCGTGAAACTTCTCTGGATTCCCGAGCCTCCATTTGTTGGCTATTTCGACCGCCGTCGATTGTGTTGGAACTGCATCGGTGAGTTCGTCCTTCTTCTTGAGTTCCATTCCTTGTTTCTTCATCTCTCTCTCAAGTTATCAAAGGTTGAGAATTTTGGATGTTATCTCAGATCTATGACTTTTGGGGGAGAATCAATCATCATGGTTCAATTGTATCGATATCCTAGGATCGAGTTAGGTGTTTTGTTCCTTACCGTTCAATTTCTTTGATTTTATGTGAAAATTCCACCAATACCCGTGAACAGGGTATTGCCTGTTTACCTTTTTTCCCTTGTTGTTTTCTTACCTTGCTTGTATGCTTGTGTAGAGGTAAATCAGTCATGTTAGAGGATAATTTGTTGTGCTAGGATGTTTTTCCCATGCTTTTCTCTATTTAGAACCTTTGGGTCTTGTTAGACTATGGCCGTTATGACTTTTTCCATGCCTTGTGTCTATAGGATGGAGTGTTTTGAATTACATGCTTGTTGCCTTGTAGAATGTTCAGACAATTAGCTCTATAGGTGTACTTTGATTAGCCAAATAGCTCAATTGGTGTACATTGGCCTTATAGCATTATTATGCACTGACTGGCACAGGGCTGGGAGAACCCGGTGCTATAGACTATAAGGGATAGACCTAGTGAGCTTCCCAGAGAGTCTTTGACATTATAGACTACAGGAGGGTAGACCGAGTGAGCTTCCTCCGTGAGTCTTAGGTATTATAGGCCACAGGGGATAGAACGAGTGAGCTTCCCAGAGTGCCTTCAGATATTATAGACTACAGGAGGGTAGAACGAGTGAGCTTCCTCAGAGAGTCTTATATGGTTTGAATCTTTTTAAGAACCTTCTCATGCTTGAGGGGGAATTGACCAAGTGAGCTTCCTTAGAGATTATGTGGTATACCTAAGGCTATAAGAGGAATTGACCGAGATATCGTCCTCAGAGAGTCTCTAGACCTTGGGGCTAAGAGGGTTAGACCACGTGATCTTCCTCAGAATGTTCCTGACTACCCTAGACTATAAGGGGAATTTACCGAGTGTGCTTCCCCAGAGAATCTCATGAATTCGTATGACCAAACTAGAGGGGATAGGATGATTTCACTGTCCAGATTGTTGTGGTACTTCTTGGATATGACCAGAGGGGATGGCTGTGAGTACTTCCCAGAGGGTTTTCCTGCTTGTTGGTTGTTTGCTTCACTGCTGTTGTTGGTTTTGGATTGATTACTATTGTGTATCATCCTGCCTTACTTTTTACTGTTTACTACCTATTTCTTTGTTGTTTCTGTTTACTGCTTATTGTACATTTACCTACCATATACTCACTGATTGTTAGGCACATATCTCCGGGTGATTGCCTTCTGGGATTTAGTCTCACATCCTGTTTGGGTCATGCTTTTGGGCCCTAACAGACTATGTTGTTACAGGTATAGACAAGGGAAATCACCCTTCGACATCCGGTACTTGATTTCTTGGAGCAGGAGAGCATGGGACCAAGCTTTGACTTGCGATAATGAGGAGCTGTTTTATTTTATTTGGTACTTGTTTGGGTACTGTGGTATTTTCCAGCATTGTGACTTGTTTGGCTGCTTTCCTAGATATATATCATGCATCATTTCATATATACATATGTTCTCTAGTTGTTGATTTAGTCTTCCGTTGTTTTTATTATTGGTTATTACTACTTCCACTATTTCATGTTTATTTTTCTTCTGATGTGTACTCTGCCAATGAGGGCATAGTTTCCCCACTATCACACCCAAGGCCCTTGCTGCTAGTCGGCAGCCTCGGGCATTTGGGAAAATGCACTTGAGGCCTTGTGGCGAACCGGGTACAGAGCGGCTCTAGGTGGCTTCCGGAACCGGGACATTACATGTTAATATTACAAAAATTAAAATACTCAGTGAATGTATTTTTATATGATTAAAAATATCAAATATTTTCCATTTAAAGAATAACTTCATTTTTATAGTTACTATATTGACCCCTAAATATTAACATCATTTTCATGATAATTGTCAAAAATTGTTAACATGGGTTAAAAAAAATATATTCTGGTACAAAAATAGTCCAAATTTTATTGGGTGATATTATTTGAACCCATTATCATTATAGAATAAATTTTTTTGAGTTGGGATACTTTTTTCAATAATAGTTAATTTATATTAATTTAATATTTTATGTAATTCTATGAGGGACCCTCCCCACATTTATAAATGGTATCCTCATATCCTTCTTTATTCACACTTCTAAATCTATTTATATTGAGAAATACCTTCCGAAATAGGTTCCTAACATACCTACCCATGTTTTAGATGTATTATTTTTTACATAATTCCATCCCTATAGGGATTATTGTGTCAGTCAAATGAGGTTGTCCGAAGAATAGGTATAACTTTTAACCAATTATTTTAGTATTATTTCTTCTTCTACCTCTATAAAAGTTATTCATCCATGAAGAAATAATAAAAAAATATATTACATATACATAGATGTTTTTATATTAAATTAATAGCCTATATACATCTCATCATCCATCACATGGGATATAAAACGATCGTTCGTGGGTACGACAAACTACCTCCCAAACAAATGTAATTAGTTTTCCATCACATCATCTCAATGATGGATTAAATATATATATATATATATTATTCATTAAATATTTATAATTTTTAAAATAAATATTATTATATACTTTTTTATATTTCCATCAATTGAATAATGATAACATCGTTCATGTGTAAGTGTTGAATACCACCTCCACGAAGCGATGTGATTCATTTTCCATAACTACATAACATTAATACTATATGTAATTGTATTTAATAAAATAATATGTCATTTATGATATGATTACTTTTCTTGAAATATAATATAATTATTATTCTCTTTCTGTCATGAGAATTAAAAAATGAGAATGTTACTCATGTGTATGTACAACGTTCCATATCCATGATTATAATGTAGTTCATTTTCCTTGACGGAATTCATTAGTTTGTTTTAAAAAGTGTAATTGATTTATAAAAATAATAATTTTTTTGGTTACTATACTAGATATAATGGAATAATGACCTATTTTATAACATTCAACCTACTAGATCAATATTGAAAATATGAACCAAATACCATCAAAATATCCATTGGGTACCTAATTTATTAATTTTGTATATAATGGTAAAAAATAAAATAAAAGGAATAACAAAATGGAAAAATATAATCAATTATGTTAATAAAAAACTAAATTTTAATATTTTGGAAGATAATGTGTGTAAATGACAAGTTTGACTCAAGGTAAAGGGTGATGTACCTTAAAAACCTATGTTAAATATCATAAACATTAATTTTATATAACATTTTTTACATGTAAATTTTATTAATATAATTTTATTAATATATTTATATGTATCTAAATGAATTATGAAGGAATTTTTATTTCACATTTTAATTTCTTTTAATGTTTTTCAATAGGAATCTTTTTAAATATCTTATATAGAAAATTTTGACAAAGAGAAAAAATTAAAGCACTATTTTAATGTATATGGAATCAAAAAATATTCCCTCCACTAAAACTAATATATTATTTTTGGATTCATTTATAATATTATATGTTACCTTACAATAAAACCCATCCTTATATTTATTTTTAGAATTTTAGTTTAAAAATTGGTTATTAAAGGAAAGGGATATATCAATATCAAAACATTCTTTCTTATGGGATATAAGAATTTTTTATGATTCAATATTCCATGTATTGTGATTATTTTATAGTTCATGACCATAATTTATAATGATGGGTTCTTCTGTTATAAACAATGGATGAACAATTCCATTATAACACAAGGATTGGTGGTTCTGTTATAAAGCTTGTATGGGAAGTTCTATTTTAAACCAACAAAGGGTGGTTCTACTATAAACTAAGGAAATATGGTTAAATTATGAACCATGTTTGGGTGGTTCTTTCATATCCCTCCAATGCATTGCATGATACACATTATGGATGTTTACATTGTAGGTCATTACATTTGTAAGAGTGATATGAAAATGATATCCCAAGTTAAAAATAGAATATATTTATTCATACTATGTTTTTTTATATAACTATTTTTATTTTACATGGTAATATAATAATATTATGTTTAAATGAAATTTTATTCCTTGTCATAAAGAAAAAATATAGAAAAAAACTGAAAATAAATTCATATGTTTTTCATGATTATGATGGATCCTTTATGAGTTTTATTTTTTCCATTAAGGTTTATTATGAAATGATTGAAAAATATTTATTGAAATTGACGTTGATTTCTAGGGTATGAAATGGTTTATTTTTAACACAAGTTATATTTTTTAAAGAATTTTAAATTTTCATAAGTAATCAAGAACAAATAGTTTTCTTTCTTTTTATATGTCCCATACTAATAACATTTTTCTCATCACACATTTCAAAATGTGTTTCACATAGTTTTAAGACAGAGTAGGGATAAGGATATATTGAAGATGAAAATTTTTAATATGATTCATGAAACAAAAATGTATAATATTTAAAAATATTTTTTCTTCGGAATGAATGGATACTTAGTAGATTTAATATTTATTTATACAATGGAGATGCACCAGTACTATAAAAATATAAACTGTTAAGATACTAAAATTTAAGTGAATTAATTTTTGATTTAGAATTTCTGATTTGGAAATGTTTACGGCTGGGTCGTTATAATATTGTTCTCAAAGATAATTATTCCATGAAAAATTGGTGGCAATGAAGAAAATATAAGAGTAAAGTTTTAATGATGAATACCTATATCTAGATAAAGGGGACCGATATAAAGAATATTGTCATGGGGAAGTAAAACCATTTTGGGGTGTTATTAAGGGGAAATTTGAGGAACCTACATTAGTTTTGGGAACTAAATTGGAAATTATTGATTAGTCTGGTCAAGAAATTTCTTTAAATCATGTTAAGGAGTATATTCCCGAGAAATATAATATATATTATGTGGATGATACTCCTACTACAATGGAAGTGGGTTGTATTAATTTACTCTTATTCGTAGAATAATATAATAAAAATAAGTCTTAAATACTTATTATAGTGACCCTATATCATTTAACATGACTATTACATTTTTTCTAAGATAAAAAACACAATAGTGATACAATCTGGTATCCAAAGAATTATTATCATGGTGAAAATACGCTCATACAACACTTGTATATAATAAAAAATTAATTTATTTAAAAGCTTCTTCTATATCCTTTTAAAATATCATATTCTCCTTAGTACATGAAATCACCTTAGACTATATTTTATATAAATGGATAAACAAAAATCCCAGTAAAAAAATGAATAAGGGACATGAATCAATAGAACCTAGGTGAGAATAAAAATAATCATCATACCATAATCATAGTATAATAATAATAATAATTAGGGAAATATTTGATAAAGGTCTGATATTTTTCATATATATAAAAATGAAACATCATGTCATAGTTGTCAAATACCAGAAATAGTTTTGAACAAATCTATCATCATTTCCGTGGATAACATATGTGTATAAATCACAACATCATCATTTTATTAAAATATAGAATAATTATAATGAATAAAATAAATAATATATTGAGATACATGACATTAAAAACTTCATTGGAGGGATGTATAATTTTAAGTATACCCATCACATTATGAAATCCCAAAATCATTCAAGCCACCTGGAACATATAATAATGATAGACATGAAATAATCCATAGAAAAGAATAGTTTTTATAATTATTTTGAAAATCATACCTCCATAATGAATCTTTAGGTCTCTCAAATGAATAATATAATACATATTGGTATGAAAATAATAATTCTTAAGAGAATAATAAACAACTCAATAGTATTCAATTTTTTGTTTTAGAAAGACAAGTATTTTTAAAAATACTTTTCTTTCGATGAATAATCAAGGTGGAAATATGTATATCTCAAAAATTGTATGTGAAAAATATTAAAATTATACTTATGGAATATTAGAGAAATATCCATACAAAATTAGTCCTAAAAGAGTGATAACCAAAAGAAAAATATTTGGGGTCATGAATCCTCTTATCTTAAATCCCTATTTATTTAATCTATTTTCATCTCTTGAATAATAAATAAGTTTATTAAAACAACAAAAAAAGTTAATTTTTCTTATTTATGTTAGTATTTATTAATTATAAAATTATTATTTATTTATTAATTTCAATTGTTGATGTTGAAGTGTTTTGATATCATAGTTTTCTTAAAAATTTCCCATTTTGATTATTTTTCTCTGTTTTATTCAAGGTCATTTAAATATAAGTAGAATTAATTTTAGGATCCCAAAATAAATAGATTTATATATTTATATATAATGAATAATTTCTTTTAACCTTCTATAGGGTTGGTTATAATATAATAAAAATTGAAGTCATATTGGTGGTTACCCAACTATTAACCGTACATTGTCAAAAGATCAATAGTAGAAAGTATGAAAATTTAATATGTTGTAAATATAATAATTCAGTTTTGTTAAATCAAAAAATATAATTTTAACATAGAATTAAATTATCCTTATGTTATTTAGGTATTAAAGGGGTGGAGAAAATTAAAATAAGAGAGGGAAATCAGAGGAAGAATTTGTGAGATCTTACCCCCTTCATTGGGTTTCTTCTTCTCTACAACTCTATACTTATTTGGTGCTTGGAGTTTGGTGGCTCCAAAACATTGCTAGGAATTATAAAAGGATTATGATAGATGACTTGGGTATATATTTTTCATTTTAAAGTGATAGTGGAGTGCTTTCCTAGGGTTTATAGATGGGTTATTTATACTAGAGGAGAGAGGCATTTGTTTTCTAAAATAGTGAATAAAATACAATATCTAAGATAAACCTTGTAATAATGATATTAGTGAAATTATGAATCATATATGAATTAAATAACATGGTATTAAGACTTTTAATCACTTTATAATTCTAATTCAAATGTTTAATCAAAAGAAATTATGTAACAATTAGAATATAATATTTTAATGTAATATATTAGATTTTAGACATTGGAATGTACCATTTTCAGTTTAAAAATCATGTTTTTTGAATATTAATGAATCTTTTATCAAATTATGTTTTTTATACTAGCCTCAAGTTATATAAAAATTTAAGTCATTATTAGATCATCAATGAGGTTATTCAAGATACGTCGTTTACAAAAAAAGATGTATTTTTACTATTCACCATAAAATTGAAGTATTTTTAAAATTAAAAAACATAACCCATAAAAAACTTCAACATGATGAATTAAAAAATGATATAAATTTTAAAAAAATTATTTTATAACATTTTTAATTTTCAATTTCAATATACAAAATATGAATTTTACAGAATACTTTAAAATACACTATTTAAAATCATGTTAAAATTTTTGGTGTTTTTTTATTCAGGATATTTTTTTAGAATTACAATATTTATATTTACTATAATTAATTATAATATATATTATTTATATCACAATTTATTATTTTGAGGTTAAATGATTATCTTAACGATTGGGTTACTATTTCAAATAGAATGGTTACTATTCCAATAGTCACCTTACTATTCCAATATTCACATTACCTACTATAAATAACTCTTGATTCCATAATTAATTATTCAACTCAATAATCCTCAAGGTTATATATTCCAATTTTATATAATGTTTATTATTTCAAAAATAATTTGTTTCATTTCTATAGTTTTTTTTCATGGGAGGGATAATTCTAGCAGTTGGGGTTATCCATATTTTCCCATTGTAGATTTATTCTTATTTTTTATTTCCTTGTAATATTTTTAATTTTAATGGGTTTAGACATTGAATTATATAATTATTTTCATTAATGATATGGTGTTTTTATTTTTCTCTATGTGTTATATAATACTATATAATATGATATAATTCATATTTATTTCAATAAACAAAAATCATTTATAATTTTAAAGTTGTTACATTATTCCCCCTACTAGAAATATTGTCCCGGAAATTTTAACTCATCTTTTTAGTGGAGAATAGGTTTGGGTACTTTTGTTTCATTGTTTCTTATAGTTACCATGTATAATATTTATACTTATGGTTACCCCATAACAATTACAGAATTTAAGTTATCTTGATGGTTATAAAATTATCTATATGTTTCATGATCTTCATTGGTTTCTCCTCACATGAGATGTAATTCTATGTTTTACCACCTTTGGTTTCAGTACATGTGAGTTTTCATGTACGTACTTCCTCATGAGAGATCTTGAACATGAACCAGATTTAGTGGAAGTGAAATAATATAGGTCTCTTCTCCAATTCAATCAGTAAACTAAAAGTGGATAATATACCTAGGGATAAGCTAACTGTTCTTTCCAAACTAGATGAATTTTCTCCATGGTGTTTTTTGATGGAAAACGTTGTCTCCAAATTCAACCTCTAAGACCCTTTGGCCGTTTTCAATATAGCACTTATATAGTCTCTAATCTATTTTCATGTGTTTTTTCATGTCTTTAACATTCTCTAGCATCTATTGCAGAAGATCAAGTCCATGTAGCTTTCATTCACAAATATTATACCAAAATATACAGGTTCAGCATCACAACTGATATAGAGATTTATATAGATAAATTTGAATACTTTAGGGGAATATATTATTGTATGTGAAACTAAATAATGGGTGATGTGAATCATATACTTCGTTAAATTTCATTGATAAGGCCTTCAACATGTCCTAGAGTGTCTGAATAGTCCTTTATATTGGTCATCAGTTGGAGGGTGATAATCTGTACTGAAATTCAATTCAATATTCTAATCATATTGAATAATTTTCTAGAATTTAGAATTGAACTTTAGGCCACAATTTGAGACAATTGAAATTTTAACCCCATGAAACCTCACTACTTTCAGTACATATATCATAGCCAGTTGTTCGAGAGAGAAATATTCTGTAATAGTAATAAAGTGTTCAATCTTGGTGAGTTGTTCCCACATAACCCATATTACAATATTTCCTTAAAGTTTCTTCATAAGACCAATTAAAAATCCCTTGGAGATGTTATCCCATTTCCACATGGGTATAGGAAATATTTATCATCCTCTTTGATTTTGGTCTCCCTACTTTAACATGATTAAATACCAAGCATCATAAGATATACTTATCAATATCCTTGTTCTTTATTTCCCAAAATAAGTGTTCTAAAAGATCATCGTGCATCTTAGTACTTCCATAATGGGGGAATAAATATATCTATATTCATTATCCAATAGATATTTCTCTATCTCAGATGATTCAAGAACACAAATTATAGTTCTAAATCATATGAAACCATTCTCATCAATGTTGAACTCATTTAGCTTCCATTTATTTTTGGCTTTCAAATTATTTTGAAGCTACATATCATCCCCTTTTGCCTCCTTGAAATTTTTTTATATTTTTTAATGGGAAAATATTTGGTAATGTTAGGTTGTTTTCCTCACCATTATGGTCCCTTGATCTATCCTTTACATATATATAAAGATAAGGTCTTTCTCCATCCACCTCAAGGATTTTGTAGTGGGTTATTTTCTTGTAAGAGCATTAGGTACCTTGTCTTCCTTTACCAGATGGTAGTGAATAGATAAATCATAGTCATTAATTATCTATGACCATATAATTTGATTCATTTTAGATCCGTCAATGCTAACATATACATTAAACTATTTTGATATATATATATATATGTCACACTTCGAACAATAGAGGAAGTGTTGCCAAACCTTCATCGAAAATATCATATATGAAAACTCTTGTTCATGTGTCAGGTTCTTCTTCTCATGGATCATCAACTATCATGATGTATATGCTATCAATTTATAATTATACTTGAGTAAAAAAACTCAATCCTTTCTTTGAATCATAAGTGTATTCCACAAAACCATCTCCAATTTTTGGTAGTGTGAGTACAAGAACTATGATTATCCTCTTTTTAATCTCTATAAATCATTCATCGCATTCCTCTATCCAGACATAAATTAACCATTCACATGTTAACTTAGTTAATAGGAATAACGATAATGAAATATTTCTGACAAAATGTTTGTAATATCATTCATAGCCATGAAATCTACAAATTTATTAGACATTAGTGGGGCTTGGCTATTTCCTGGATACCTTTTTCTTTAATATATCATATAAATTCCCCCACTTATGATCACATTCCCCAATAATGTGACTTAATGCATCCAAATGTCACACTTAGTGAACATAGAATACATTTTACCCTTTCATAATAATGATAAAAATGTACTTATATGCTCTTCATGTTCCTCCTTACTTATAGATTAAATGAGAATATCATCGATTAAAACTACCAATTTTTTTGAAGTGGTAATTAAAGACTATATTCATAAAATACATGAAGATCACATTAGATTTAGTAAATTTTAATATAATTACTATGAACTCATAGTTCCCATACCTTTTATGGAAGTTTTTCTTCTGTATATCTTCCCTCTATAAATTTATTTAATCATATCCATAACAAATATCAACATTTGAGAAGTATTTAGATCCACATAGTTGATCGAAAAAGTCATCAGTCCTTGGAATAAGAATCCTTTTATTTATGGTGATCATGTTATGATTTTATTAATTTATACAAAATGTCATGGTAGGTTCCTTTTTATTATAATGAGCATTGGCACACCCCAAGGCGATGCACTTGGTCATATAAACCCATTGTTCAAATTATCATGTAAATTATTCTTTAACTCCTCTAGTTCAAAATAGCCCACCAGATAGGGTAATTTGGGGATAAGAGTGGATTCGATTAAAATATATATCGATAACTCTACCTCATGTTCTGGGGGAAGTCCATGCAACTCTATAGGAAATACAATAGTATATTCTCTCACAATGGGCATGTCTTCCAGATTAATACCTTCCATTGACTCCACCATTTGGGAATGTTAGGATTTTTCAAAGAGTATCATCACCCACATTTTTGATGGATTCATAAATAGATATTCATGAGATTCTATGAATTTTTTTTAGGATCGTGGTATGGTTGATAATATGAATATATATTTTCTTTTCCCAATAGTTGGTGTGTTCTCTATGTGACGAGATCCAATTGATTCCCAATATAGAATCAAATTCACCTTGGGGAAGGATTAAATGATTCAATAGAATAACCCTCCCACATACTCTAATAGGATAAGAGTCCAATGCATTGGTTTCAATAATCACACCTCTAGGTGTTTTTATACATATTTCAACTGTAAGGGTTTTGGGATTCAATTCAATAGTTATAAAAAAATTCATAAATAAATGAATGCATTGAATTTAATTCAAATAAAACCTTTTTCATTATTGAGGGAATAAGAATTTTAACTTGTAAAACATCATCTTCCACTATAGTTTAGAAGTAATAATGGAATATGATTTACTTTTATCATATGGATTAAGTCATTTATAGAACTAATTACCCTCAATGAAATGTGGGTTTTGGTACTAACGTGGATAGTGTATTTTATAGTTTATGCTTTGTACCATGGGTGGTTCATTTAGAGGTGAATTTACTTCCTCCATCATGTTGGTCATCTGTTTATGTCTCTTTGAAAATATTGAACATGGTGGCCTTATCTACAACAATTAAGGAATTTAACCATCCATTTAGGCATGTACCCTAATCCTTTATCCCATAATTTATACATGTGGGTGGTTGGAGCCTCTTTACGTCTTTATCATTTGACTGACCAGTGTGGAACTTCATTCTTCTTTTTTTATCCCCATGTCCAAATGACTAATCATCACACTCCAACTCTACTTTTAGTGCATATCAAACAACTTCATCATAACTCCCAATGTAATAGAGAATTAGATCCTTTAAGAGGTGTGCCTTTAATCCAGTAAAAAATATATCTATTTTCTTATCATATATTTATAAAAACAAATACAGAGGTAAACCTTAAAATCCTTATGTTATTTTCCTCATAAGTAAATATATGTTCACCTTTAATGTTCATTGTCTCTGAGAATTATCTCGCCATATTTTTTTTAATGAGTTCTAGGTAAATATAAATTTTGAAATATTGTCTTAATTTCTTCCCAATTCATCTCATCCATTTCATCACTTGTCTTTGTATGCTTTCTCAATTACCTCCATTGATGTGCTTATCCATCTAAACAATAACATCTAGAGTCACATTCTCTTTCTCAGAATAGTGCAGAACAGAAAAGATATTCTCTATTGAGTTAACCCACTATTCTATGAAAATTGGATAAGATTATCCACTGAACATCAAAGGTATTTTCTTCACAAAAGACACAATATTTAGTTTTTCCTTCTCAAATAATACTTGATGTTTCATGTTGTAACATCCCAAACAGAATGACTGGGTCCAAACAGCAAGGTCACATGACCTCATATGAACCTCCCCGTATAAAAGAGGATTCTAAATAGAACCAAGGGTGTGTGAATATCAGTAGGCAGACTATACCATTAGTATAACGTCATAGGATCAATAATAAATAGTAAATAATATAATAAATAATCATAGTGAAATGTGTTGAAAGTTAAATATAGAATACACACCATATAAATAAATATGTTCCCAAACTGAAATGAACAACGAGTGTAAAAAGTTGTTGAAAAAGTAACTAAATGAACAATGGTTCCTCTAGAGTCCATCCCGTTTGTTTAGTGTCACTCAGATCCTCTTCTCATATATCCACCATAAGTCCCTTTACATTCAATTAATCCCTAATGAAGGCTAAAGGCATGTCAAAATACCTAAATAGGGTGGGATTAAAATACTTAGTAGGACACCACAAATGTTTCATTAATGCAATATACTCAAAAATAATAGTGTATATCATAATAATGACCAATGTGTAAAAAAAATAAAACAAAAAATAGATCATTCATGCGTGAACCAAGGTGCCATAAACCCACAATCATACCTTCTTCATATTCATGCCAAAAAATATCAGAAAAATCATTTAAACATTTCAATATTAGATCAATCCTCAAGATTCATGATATCCATACAAGTGCCAAGCCTCCAGGTCTGGCCAAACTATGTCATCATTCCCCATCATTATCTCCCAGTTAGGTTAAATAGACCATCATTCCCCATTATTTCCAAATTAGTCTAATGACTCATTAAAGTCATGTCCCATGGTCATAACATATGGGTATGATCACTCATGATCATCATTATTCTAGGTCAAGCAATAATATTTCATTAATCCTTATTTTCCATATTGTTCTTATCATCAACATAGATGGAGCATATGAACATACTCCCCCTCTAAGACTACCGAGCCATGATGGGTCCACCTGTCTCATTGCTTCCATTCACAAGCAACAACTGAACTCCATATACCAAGCATATGTAAAGGGAATAGTTGTATCATGCGAAGTCCACATATCAAGGAACACATCATGAGAAAACAAAAAATCATCATAAATACAACATTTGAATCAAACATCAACATGGAATCTAGATATCTCAATAATTCTTATGGAGAAAGGTCATATGGTGTCACATGCTACACATTCACCGAAAGGAAATCACAAGTCATCAATATACATAAAATATTATAGTATGATAATCATACATTGACAACATTCATAATCAGATAATAATAATGTAAGGAACTTCCTACCTCAAAGTTATAGATGTTAAAGGCAAGGTTAAACCACCCTATGTGGTTTATTACTGGAGTAGAAACCTCAATATCCCAGAACAACTCTTCACAACCATATTATTGTAAACATAGACATGTCTAATATCAAGGATGATGAAGGTTTTATAGAACCAAAAAACATTTAATTTATTACAAAAAATAAGTAAAATATCACTTGCGATTATTCATTATATCACATAGATAATTTCCGAATTATCATTTTATCCTATCACATGTACCCTCAATAATCATCGTAAGAATAATTATCTTTTAATAATTTCTAATGAATTATTATTTTATAATTTTCATTGATAATTTATCAAAAATCATCCTTTCGTAATTATATTTTTATTAATTATCAAAAAATTACCATTTTATAATTATTTCTCGATAATTTCTCAAAAATTATAATTTTATAATATCTCTTCATAATTTATCAAAAATTATCCTTTTATAAATATTTCTTAATAATTTATCATAAATAATCCTTTTATAATTATATTTTCAATATTTCTCATAAATTATGCTTTTATAATTATCTTTTGATAATAATCGCCAATAATTATTTTATAACTTTTTTGGATAATTTCCCATAAATGATATTTTTATAATTATCTATTGATAATATTTAATAAACCATCCTTTTATTATATCACAATTTCCATTTGATAATTTGAATAATTATTGCCAGATAATTCAAAAATAACTATCTTTTAACAATTCTATTTACTATTTATTGATAAATCCATGTGATTGTCCTTTAATAATAATATTTTATTCTATAAATTATAAATTGATTATCTAACTATTATCATTTGATAATTTTAATAATTATCATTTGATAATCATGAAACTATAATTTGATAATTTTAATAATAATCCATTGAAAATATAGCAATTATCATTTGATAATTATTTTATAGATTTCCCATGAAAATTCGATGTTTTATACTTTGATAATTTGATATAATGATCCTTTAATAATTATCGATAATTATTTTCAATGTTTTATGTAATTTCCAATCCATATATCTAAAAAATATAATTTATTATTTAATGAAATTGTGTTTTGATTATTCACTGAAATTATCATATTGATTGTTCTTTATTTTTTCCATTGATAATTTCACCATAAATATATTTTATAATATTTTTTTAAAAAATAACTTATTAATAACTTTTTATAGTTATCATTTTATTATTTTAAAAATCGTGTCTAGATACATTAAATTTATCATTTTATAAAAAATAAATTTCTTTTTTTTTCTATAATTTTTAGAATAGAAGGGAGGAAAAAGAGATATTATTTTATCTTTGTATGCTCAACAGGAATGGACTCAATGAAATCATCCAATGATGAAGATAAAATATTTCTCCCATTTTAGGATTTAAAAACCCATATATAATATCCAAAAATAAATTTATAATTAAAAACCATGATTTAATTTGTTTTTTAACTGGAAATTGAATGCCAAGTGTTTGATTAGACCCTATTATGGAATTTCTATTTTTTAATTGATAAATGGATAGACTTCTAAGAATATGGATTTCAAATCCTTCATGAATGGTGTTTTGAGCATTGGGAATACGGATTTGAAGAAGGAACCTAATAAATAACGACTTTTAATTAATTAAACTTGTAGAAATAACTAATTAATTAGTAAAATATTATCATTGCATGCAATCTTACCAAACAAACAATGGTAAAAAAGATATACCCTGCCTAGGGTAAACTGTTTGTCACAAAACTAATGGTGTTCTTAAATTTATCATATGATGCATATTTTGGGAGATATTAAATTATTTTTAAAAAATTATATAATAAAAATATCATATAACGTATTCTTGTATGTGATCTTAACAAACACCCAACACACATGAAATTTATGTCACACGTAGTGTAATACCCATGTACTGAACATACTTTTGGTCTTAGATTTATCATATGAGACACCATTTAGGAGATAAAAAATTAATTTAGATAAATCATGCCCCCGTAATATAATATATTTAATATTTTTATTCCGCTTACGACGACCCCCTACAGGACTCAGAATAATTATCTAACTCAACTCATAACTGCTAAATTATTTCATATAATATTCCAGGATTCTAATTGCGCTATTACAATTATGAAAAACCTTTTTCTTAATTATTAAGTAATTTTAATTGAAGAAACTAAATATTTATATAGAAATTTCTAAAAAATTCATCAATAAGGGTTTTTATTTGCCTTAAAAAAATAGGATGTTATAATTCTACCACTCTATAGACTCCTCATCCCAAAGGAGTGTCTTTAGCAGTTTTACAAGGACCAATCAGGCCAGTGAGATCAAACATGAGACCCACACACCCATTTCTCCGCTTTAATCCCTCCATGATCTCACCAATTCTACACTAGGGGTTTCTTATTTCCATGACACGGTCTAAAATGTACAGTAGATTATCTTCATAAGAATAATCAAGTTCCTAATCAATACCCTCACAATCTATAACATGCTCATGATATTGAATTTACCTTCAAAGCTATGAAACATGGAAGACATCATAAATTCTTGAATAACATTGGGGATGTTCCAAAAGGTATGCAGATATCTCCACTCATTCAATGATACGAAAGGTTGTCACAATATTTGTTATTAGATTTCCATGCTTACTTAGACATTTATTCCCCAACACAGAAGTCACTCATAAGGAAATCTCCATAGTAAAATCTAATGGAATCCTCCTATGGTTGACATGTGATCCCTTTATTCCTTGAGTGGTGATCAAACTTTTCTTAATCAGATGGAATCTCTCAGAGGATTCCTAAACATAACTGGGCCCTCACCCTCCACCACACCATCTTAATGACATAATTAATGATCGAAAAGGTCTTTCATTGAGAGTCTCATAAGTTTCCATCGAAATCAAAACCAAGTAACTAATATTGAATGTGAACGCAATCAATACTGGGTGATCATCATATGCTGCACTAATGTCTAGCATGCAATCATGAATCATAACCTCCAGTATGTATATAGTCTGATTGGTCTGTCTGTCGGTCTAAGGATTGAATTTCATACTCAATATTTGTTCTCTCCCTTGGAATTTTTACATTATATTTCAAAATAATGATATAAAATGTGCATCTCCATCTAAATCAATTCATAAGGAAACTTCATGAAGGTATAAAATCTCTTAGACATAGTTCTTTCTTAGATCATCCCTTCAGTGATTCTATATGATCGTTAAGAAGTAACCAGACTTTGTTACCTAATTTAAAATCATCCGAACTATTTCATGGCTCATCAGGTTCCTAGGTTAACCCATCAAAATGTCAATCGTGATGTTATCAAACATCCACATAGGTATCAAGAGCGGTTGTATCAATCCATCAAGATTCTGAATCTCATATTTCACCATCTAATATGTAAGGCAATGAGGCATGAACCAATGATTTTTCTTATCATATCGAGCCACCAAAATAATCGATTAAATAAATAGTACATCTTCCTCAATCTAGGATTTACCACAAATCTCATGGTATGGAATTATCTAAAGCTTCTCTATAATAGAATATTGAACTAATGTTCTCCCATGAACCATGATCACAACGATGTTTTCCATCAACCATTTTGGGTATTATGTCTTCACCAACTTGTTGTACCCTCATCACAACAAAGTTTGGGTCTAACTCCTAAACATTCTTCACTGATTCCCCAAGTGAGAATATGATCCCTAAAATGGGACAAGTCATTGATCCTATATCCTTAGAAACATCCATCTTATAGTCATCCAATAGAATCATCAAGCAACACCACTCTTTTAATGTCCTATCACCAATCTCTATCTCCTCCTTCTTCTTAAAACTAAGAGCTTCTGCAATAGCATTAAATTTCCATTGTTCATACTCTATATAAATATAAAAGGTCTACAAACACTTAACAAATTAAATACATCTTATATTTAAATCCTTCTCTCTTGAGATATTGAAAATGATCTTCTGGTTCATGTAGATAAAAAATCTCTCTACAGAGAGGTAATATATCCAAAAATTCTAAGCATGAACCAAAGCTTCTTACTCAAATACATCCAGTTGTACCATGAGATCCCTTGACTTGGTTTGTTCGTACGATACATCGGTATCTAACTGGTTGTGAACACAACATGAGCTTTGTCTTATCTTGACTTGTAAATCCATAAGTTTCTCTATTATTTAAATGTTTTCTCAGTGATTTCAATCAATTCCTTTATATCTTTAGGGATAATCATTCCCTAGAAGGATTTTAAATGATGGAATTGAATGTCACGAAATGTTTGACTATAGAACTGAACACCTATAACTAGGTTATACACTATGTAAAATACTACATGGTGAATTTACCCTACTACCCTAACTACATATTAGGCGTGGGAGCGAGATCAATGACATTATTCTTTTCATCCAATTATAATTATGAAACCACCTCCCTTGAATAGCTATTTTATCCTAATTCCCGTGTAGTTCCTAAGACTATGTTGAGGTGATGTCTTCAATAATGAAGAGGAAACACTTGAGAAAGGAAAAACTGTCATTAGGATAAACCCTAACATTTCTATGGGATCACAAATGGTTTTTCTTAACCAATCTACATGATCGCACAATGGATTCCCAAAGAGTATACTCCAAACCCAAGGTATATCCCTCCTAAAACTAACCTATTATCTCCATTAATGTATGTCATTCATAGTCATAATATATATACTAATAGAACAACATACTCGATTAAAATAATTACTGCCAATGATGATGTATCATTCAAAAGGTAAATAAATATATCACAAAAGGACACTACCCTGAACAGATACTGAAAAATAATTCATTTAATTAAATTACTATTATGAATTATAACAATAGTATATCAATTTAATTTACACATACATGTCTACTCATGATGCATGAATGCACTTGAAATATCATAAATCACATATAAACATCATGTGTATCACAGAAGGAAGATTTAATAAATAGTAACAATAGAATATAATTTCTCATTAAGAGGAGCTTAGGGGACCACTATATAGTGACGTCCTGGAACTAACATATTTGTCCTACCCGAGTCCCAACCATCATATCTTAGGTCTATAATTTCCAATATCAATAAAAATATTATAACGTGTTAGTGAATCCTAACCTCTGATACCACTTTGCAACATCCTAACACGAACCACCAGGTCTAAGCCATATGGTCAAATAACCTCATGCATGCCTCCCAATACACAAGAGGATTCTGACTAGCATAATGGGCCTGAGTCAATCCGTTGGGATACTATACCCACAATAGCATTCCATAGGATCAATAATCAACAACACAAAATATAGTAAACAAGAAGAGTAAAACACAAAGAAAGCTAAAAATGGAATGCATGTCATACAAATAAATAATCTAACAAAGTAGTAAAAAATAGTATAATAATATGTAGAAAAATAAATAAATAATCAGTGGGACCTTTGGAGTCTGTCCCAATATAATACTAGCTCCAGGATCCTCAACTTACTAGTCCACCACATGGACCTTACCCATCAGTGGATCCCTCGTGAAATATATAATTTCACTAAAATGTCTGAGTATGGTTTGAGTAAAAGACTCGGTAGGACACCACCAATGCATCATTAACCCTATAATAGTTGATTGAATAATAATGATCAATGTGTGACAAGCATAAAAATATAATTGAAAACCGAGTGATCATACGCTAACCAAGCTGCAATAGAACCCCAGTTGTATGTTATTTGGCTCCAAGGTAGAAAAAATAATAACATTCATGGAAATGTATAATCATCAGGGCCAACATAAATCTACTGGATTGACATAATGCCCCCATGACTCTAGGTCAGGTAACACAAAGCCTTCATTCCCTAACGACATCTCCAGGTCAGTTCATATAGATAATCATGCCAAGATATTGTAATGCAGGTCTGATCAGTCATGATCGACATATCCCATGACCATAAAAACGGGTCTGATCACTCATGTTTTTTAAGCCCTCATTCTAGGTTACACTAGTCTATCATTACATGTCATCCATCTCACTCTCATTATCAAGTCACATGCAGCGTATGGACACGGTCCCTTAATAAGGTTGTCAGGCGCTGACAGGTCCACTTGTCTCATTGGTACCATGAAACCGAAACAACTGAACAACATATACCAAACATATCTCTAGGTAATATGGTCATCATATCAAGGCCACATAACAAGGAACAAATCATAATAAAATATATCACCATCATAAACACAACATGTAAAACATCAATATGTAGTGTATCTATCTCAACAATTTTCATGGAGCAAGGTCATATTGTGTCAAGGCTATACAAACCCCAAATAAATCACAAGTCATGTATTTAAATTAAATATTCCAATACAACAACCATACCATGGAAACATGTATAATGAGAGGTCAAGAATGTAAGGAACTACCTACCACAATGTCATCGATGTCAATGGAAATGATAAAGAACCCTATGTAGTTTATAAATGTAGTGAAAACCTCAATAGTCAAGAATACTTATTCATGACATTACTATCATAAACATCAATACATCAATGATAGAGTAATGACAAGGGACCCTAGAACAAAAATAATTATTTTATTTCAAAACAAATAAATAAATATCGCATGCAATTATTCATTATTTCTTCTAGAAAATTTCCAAATTATCATTGTTGGATAATGTATGCACTCGTAATAATCACTATAAAATAATTATCATTTAATAATTTCATATTAATTATCTGTTTATAATTATCTTTTGATAATTTTTCATAAATTATCCTATTATAATTATCTGTTGAGATTTTTTCACAAATTTTCCAATTATAAGTATCCCATGATAATTTCTCTTAAATTATCCTTTCATAATTATCTCTTGATAATTTATTATAAATTATCCATTCTAACTATTTTTTATAATTTTATATAAATTATACTTTTATAATTTACTTATGATAATTTCGCATAAAATTTTCATTTATAATTATATTTTGATAATTTATCATAAACTATCATTTTATAAATATTTATTGAAAATTATCATAAATTTAACATTTATAATAATTTATTGATAATTTTTAATAAAATATCCTTTGATAAACTTGTAATTACTATTTTAAAATTTTAATAACTAATCCTGGATAATTCAATATATTTATCATGTAAAAATTCCATAATTTATATGTCAATAAATCCATGAGATTATCATTTTATAATAATATTCTTTATTGTATAATTTATTCTTTTATAATCTAGATATTATCAATTCATAATTTCAAAAATTACCCTTTTATATTTTGGAAACTATCATTTGATAGTTTTAATTACCATTCATTGATAATATCCCAAATTTTCTTTGATAATTATTTTATACATTACACATGTTAATTTAATGTTTTATCCTTTGATAATTTGATGTAATTAACCTTAAATAATTCATAAAAATTAATTACAATAATTGATTTATTTTTTTATTGATAAATTAAAATAAATAATCTTTGATTTTGTAATTCAATTATCATTTCATAATTTGATAAAATTATCATTTGATAAATATTCATTTTTTTCCTTTGATAATTTCATCGTAATTATATTTTATAATAAATTTTTTTTGTCATCCATTGATAATTTGATGTAATTATCATTTGATCATTTTATATATTATGTATAAATAATTTATGTTTATAATTTTATAAAAAAATTCAATTTATATTTTTTCAATAATTTTTGATAATAGGAGGAAAAATACCATTTTCACTTCCTATGCACAACATTCTTGGAGAAGGGAGATTCATGAATTGAATCAGATCTACTAGGTTCACCAATTGCATTGAAATGGATTTTTGTATCATTTAGAATCAATGAAATCATATAAGAATGAATTTTGAGTGGTTATTCCATTTTAAGAATGTCAAAACCATATATATTAGAAAAAAAACACATAATTTAATATCCTGATTTAATTTAATTTTCAATTGAAAATTGAATTCAGAGTGTCTAATTTTACACGATTAAGGTATTGAAAATATTTAAATGTTCAAATAGTCAGTAATTAGAGCTTTTGGATTTCACCTTCCCCATAAATGGTGTTTTGAGTATTGGGCATGGGGTTGGGAAGAATAAACCCAATAAATAACAAGTTTAAATTAATTAAATTCAGAATAATAATTAAATAAGTATTAAATATTAAACATTAAATAGATCTTACTAAACAACCTAGAAACATTAAAAGTATGCCTCACCTAAGGTAAACCCCATGTATTAAATCTAATTGTGGTTTAAAAATTATAAATAAATGAAAAATTCGATAGATATTAAATTATTTTCAGAGAAATAAAATAATAAAATATTAAATATATTATTCTCTCTTGTGATATTAACAAACCATGAATGTGAAAAAAAGTAATACCCCTCCCAAGGTAAAACACACATGTTAGATCCAATAGTGGTCTCAGATTTGTCATAAAATGAACAATTTGTTATTTATTCAATTATTTTATATAAATCATGCAACTGTAATATAATATATCTAATCCATTTATTCTATTCGCATTGAGGATCTATGAGCCTTATAATGTCACTCATCCATAGCACCTAACTATGAAAATATTCTATATTTTATTCAAATATAATGACTAAATTATTACCCTAATCCAAATCCTTGTTTAAAATTATTAAGTAATTTTTATTAAACAATTTATATTTTAAAAAAAAACTATAAATTTTTATCAAAAAATATTTTTATTATCTTTAGAGAAATTAGGATGGGACACATGTGGTTCAATTTATTTTTTATAGATTGAGAGAGTTTGGTAAAAATCATGATAATGTCTTAAACATTATATCCGATGGAATTGGGGATGTTATTCGGAAAATTATCACATTATCCCCAAATAGGTTGTTGGAATGGTTTCTTATAGATCCCAAAATTTTCTAGATTAGTAATGGTTTAAAAAATAACACATGTTAATAATGAATAAATAAATAATATATTCTTTTGTTAAAATTATATTTAAAGGAGTATCTTATAGGATCCATATGTTTATCCTTTTTCTAAAATTATTATTCGTGGTTATTTTTCATATGCATAGAATCAAAATTATTATTTTCAATAAAATTTTATATTCATAATTCCAAAACTAACTAAACTTTAACTTTAATACAAACTATTGGTGCATGACTTTTTTTTACGTGACTATTAGATTATTTTTAAGATAAAAACATACTATTGATATAATCTAGGATCCAATGATTTAATGACTTGGAATAATTAGTATCATACAACACTTATACATAATAAAAAATAAAAAATTATTTAAATACTAATTTTTATCCTTGTATATTCTCATGTTCTTCTTCATTCATTTATCCACCATAGGATATACATAAAATAATAAGGTGAGATAAAATATTAATAAGAGGATGACTAAGGTGCATGAATCAATAGAAAATAAATGGGAATAATCAAAATCAACATTCTATAAGTATAATATAATTATCATAATAATGTTGGAAATAGTTGATAATGGTAGGGAATGTGGAATATTCATAAAAATGAAGCATTGTGTAATAGTCGTCAAGTACCCCACATAGTTGCGAACGGAGCTAACATCATGTCCATGCATAATATATGCTCATAAATCATAAAATAAGCATTTTTAGAATAATTTTCACTCATAAAACACATAATATCATGAGATAAATCATGTAAACAAATTCATTGTATAACTATATAATTTTGGGTCCACCTGTCCCATCACAAATTCCCATTATCATAAATGCCACATAGAACGCATAACACTCATAGTAATAAAATACTCCATGGAAAGGAATGGGTTTAATAAGAATATAATAAATCATATTTCCATGAATAAACATTAGGGATCCCAATTTAATAAAGGGAAATGTTTTTGGTAAAAACAATATCATTCTTGAGCGAAGAAGAAACAACTCAAGAGGAGTTAAATATGTGTTTTGTGATGAAATGTATTTTTTAAAAACCAATGTTTTTTTATTAATAATAAAAGTGGAAATATTTATGTACCTAAAAAAGAAAAATAAAAATATATCAAAATGCCATTTAACTAAAATTATAGTAATATACATACCAGATATTCCATGAATTACGGATAAACCAATGAAAATGAATTGGGTTCGAGAATCCCCTTTCCTTAAATCCAACTTTATTTCATCAGTTTTCACCTCAAGAATAATAGAAATAAGATTATTATAAAATTTAAATATAAGTTACATATGATTATTTATGTGAATATTTATTTAATATAATAATTGGATTAGATTTCTTAATTTTTTTGTTGATGTGGAAGGGTTTTAAAATAATGCATTCCTTAAACATTTCTTCTTTTACACTAATTTCTCTATTTTTTCTCAGTAATTTATACATGGATTGAATAAATTATGGAGGCATAAAGTAATTATATTTATAAATTTATATATCATAAATAATTTATTATAACAGTCCATATGGTTGGTTATAAAAAAAAGTAATTGGTAATTCCCTCATTGGAAGTTAATAGACTGTTAACAAGACACTGTCAAAAGACTGTAAATGAGAATTATAACAGTTTACTATGTCAAAAAAATAATACATCAATAATTTTAACATCATTAATAAAATATTAACATACTACATAATTATCCATATAATATTTCGGTTTGAAATGGGAGATTATAATAGAAAGAAGATATGATAATGAGAGGAAGAATTGGAGGGATCCTACCCTATAATCGATGTTTCTTATTCTCTACAGCTTCCTAGTCCTTTTATACATATATTTTTATGGATCCATAATGTACCTAAATATACTAATAGGCTTAGAATAAAGGAATTTGGTAAATATTTTTTATTTGGAATGTGTGAGAGAAGTGGTTTTCCAAGGGGAGGGAGATGGGTTATTTATACTTGAGTAGAGGAGTATTTTTTAGTCAAAAGATGAGTAAAGTACACTATCTAAGGATACATTTATAATAGTTAAATTTAATACATTATAAAACATATTTTAATTAAATAATTTTTTTATACATTTAATAACTTTATAAATCTATTTTGTGGGTTTAATCAAAATGAATTGGGGAAAATGAGAAAATATTAATTTAAGGTAACAATTTAGATTCTAGACTGTTGAAAGTACTTTTTTAGGTTTGTAAATTGTGTTTATATTATTCTAATGAATCCTTTATCAAAGTAGTTTTTTGAATAATGTTTTAAAAATGTTTAGATAATTATTTAATATTGAATAATGTAATTTAAGAATCATCGGTTATGGAAAAAATTGCATTTCTGTAATTCACCTAAAAATTGATGTATTTTAGAAAATATTGAAAAACACACCCCTATACTATTTATAAATATTGATTTCAAAAAAAATTAATTTATCAAAAATAATTTTCTATTTTAATTAATTTAAATTTTTAGTATAAAAAATATTATTTATATGAAATACATTAAAATAAAGTCTATTAAAAATTTGAATATATTTTCGTCGAGTTTTTTAATCATCATATATATTTTTTTATAATTTCCATACTTATATTTACACGAATTACTCATGCTAAATATTATTTATGGCATAGTTTATTATTTTAATGTTAAATTATTATCCCTACGACCAAGTTATTATTTCCAATGTTTATGTTACTATTCTTACAGCCACATTATAATTCCAATGATTGCATTAACACCTATAAATACCTCTTCATTACTTCATTAATTATTCACAAAAAATGATCTCAAGGGTCTATATTTTAATTTTCTATAATATTGACTATTTTAATAATATTTTCTTTCATTTCTATAGTGTTGTTCATGGGAGGGATGATTATCACATTTTTGGATGATCCATATTTTCCCATTGTAGTTTTTTATATTTTCTATTTTTTACCAACATAATATTTTCCATTAATGGATTTATTCCTTAAATAATTTAATGATTTTCATTAAAGAAATAATGTTTTATTTTATTCCCTATATTTTTTATAATACTATATAAAATAATATATTATATATTTATTTTAAGAAATAAATATCATTAATAAACTCTAGGTTGTAATATTTTTTTGTTTTGAGGATGAAAATTCTTAAGTTAGATGTGAATATATAGTTGTATATAGATTTTTAGATTGTTTATATGATGAAGTCCCTTAAGATATAACTAAAATTTTGAATAGAGTTTTTATCCAAGAAGATAGGTCAAAAGATTCTCATTAGGAGCTCAAAACTAGACCAGATACAGTTCTTCGAGGAGTCATTGATAGTTCAAAAGCTAGTGGTACTAAAAATAACCCATCATCTATTTACGGTGAAAGAGAAGATAAATTACATCTACTAAATAAGATTTAATCCCATTTGGTTTTTTAAAATCATGTTAAAATCATTGATATTAGAGTATTTGATGAACATGATATTTTTAAGGGGATTTTATTGATTCAAATTTGCGCTAAAGGATTTTAAATAATAATAATAATAAATAAAAAAACATTCATTTTTTAGTATAAGTTTAATGTTCTAAAAGTTGTGTAAAATCAAAATTTGAGATGAGTAATAATATTCTAATAATATAATAATTTTTTTTGTTAAGTATTTAGTAGAAAATAAATTGTTTAAATCTAATTTAATCTCAAATAAATATTATGAAGATAAAATAATGTTGTCTCTGTTCAAGTCTATTAAGATATTTCCCCATTCGTAATATGGTCAATCATCTCAACCAAATTCTTCCTCTATTTTAAATGAATGTGAATCTATGAAGGTTAAACTAATTTCATATTCGTGAAATTTTTAACATGTAGAGTGAACGTGTTTATTCCCTATATAATAACCCCATTCCAATATAAATTATTCAATATTTTTATAGGATTTTATAGTCTATTGTTTATGAGGCCAAGGGTCAAAAAGGGTATATAGGGTCTTATAAAATCTCTATTTAGACTCCATTTCTTTGATATAGACATATTTTTATTTGAATTGAAAACCCATAGATATTATTAAGTGTACTGAAACATCTTTCATAATCATAATGGAATAAAAGTTCTATATTAATGTAAATTTAAATATTCTATTTGAGAAAACATAGGATTTTTTAAGTGATTAAAAAAATTATCTTCTCAATCAAAATCATCTTCCAATGACATAGAGTGTGAAGATGTTGATTCTCAAGATGATTGTAACACCCGAGAATTTTATGTTATATAAATCATCAAAGGAATATTTTTCTACACACAACACTTTCTTGGCTTTCTTTACACGAAATCGCAACTCGATAGCTTCTGTCGTGCGCAATACCGAGTTTCACTAAACAACGTTATACTATTAAAATATTATTAAAACTAGCCGTTATGAATAGTAATAACCACTTTTTGAAATTTTATAAATTTTATTTTTCAAAATGGACTTCATTTTTGGATTCGTAATATCAAAATTATCCTAGAGTGAAATTTTGGTATTTTTCTGAAAAATTTCAATTTTTGATGAATAGTGAAACCACTAAGTGGTAGTTAAAAAAACTGAATTTTTCATAAAACTAAATTTTTCCACTTCTGTGAGTGGAATTTCGAAAATCTGAGAGACATGGTTGATGTCAGTAAGTAAAATGTGGTTCAATGAGATTAAATAATTTTTGGTGAATAGTAACTTTTTACTTTTTTTACCACGGTTAAAAGTAAATTGGGTAATTGAGGGTAAAAATGATATTATTATTACCCTAACACATGTCCTAATTCTATTGGACAAGTTTAATTCGACCAAAAACAACCTTAGGAATAAAATATGACCATTTAGGCCCACTTGGATTAGATGAGGACATTTATTATTAATTTATTTAAAGAAGGGTTAAAATAGTTAAAATCAAAGTTTAATAAGTAAACCATTTTTAATATGGGGTTATACATAAGATAAATTCGACTATAAATATTAATTAGAAAGATAAAAATACTTCCTACATAATGGTATTTTATTTGTAATTTTTAGACATTAAATAATTTAATTTATTTATGACACAAAGATGATGCAGTAATTATCTAATTAATGAAATATTGACATAATTGATGTTATAAACACCAAAATAAATGTAATTTGAAACTTTTTATGAATTCCAATAATTTTATAGATTATTAAGACATGTTAGTATTTATTTAATTAACTGTTTTAGAACTAATCATTCTGTTATGATTTTTACAAAAATTAATTACTAAATAGTTTCAAAATTGACATAAAATAGTTTTTAAAACAAATATTATATTATTAATTGTTATCTTATTCTTAAAAATCTAAGGTTCGTAAAAATGAATTATATAAGGTTATATATATTAATAATAAACAACTTGGGGTTCGTTTGTCTGGTTATTGTAAGTATATTAACCTTATAGTATAAGAACACAAGAAGACACGGTAAAAGTAAAATTACTTAACTTAATGTTAAATCTACATGATAAGGTTAAAATAGGAACCTAAACTTGTCTAAATTCTATTGGATGAGAGGATTTAGACCCATCCCCACATTAGCCTCGAAATAAATCAAATTGGAACTATTTAAAACCGAAATATACTTTATAATAAAATAATATTTTTAGTTATTCCAAAGGTGCCCCTCTCCACCCTTATAAAAGGGCACCTGCTCCCCCTCTTCCTCACACCACTTTGAGCCTTCATGCTCGGCCAACCCCTTCCACGTTCTCCTCTCCACTTACCTAGAGACATCCTAGAGGTCCTGGTCTTCTTCAAAGACCAATTTTAGTGCCCTAAAAGGTGGTCTCAAAGAAGCACTTCAAAGAAGAGGTAATGTCCATTACCGATTCTTTCATCTTTATTTCTTCTTCCGCATATTCTTATTTAGTTGTGTCATTATGAAGTAATAACATAAGTATCACTCATATACTGATATGTTATTAAAAGTATGAAACAACCCTATTTCACCATCTATCCATCTTACGGAAAAAGAAGTCACTGCGCGTGCGTTCGTACGGAATACCGTCTTCACGCCGCGGTGTAATCTATTTTCCACCACCACATTACTTGGATGGGTATAATGGTGTAAATAATGACTATATATGACTATTATAAAGTGATACTGATTCTGAAAAAGTATACATACACTCCAATACAATTCCGCGATCATAGGAACGATATCGTCACTCGTGCATACGTACGGAATACCATCTCCACGATGTGATGCGACTCGTTCTACATGATCTTTATTTCCTAATGATTATATAAATGAATTTAATTAATGAATATGATATATATTACAATAATACCATTCTGGAAATGAGGTATCTATAACCTAAAGAGAATAATAAGAATTTATTCGACAAAACACGCATAAGAACAAAAAGTTATAAACACCCGAATAACAAGTAGCAATGAAATATTACTACTAAGAAGTTAAGAATATGACCAAATATGATATCATAAAAATAAGTATGATTCTGGAATAAGTCAATAACATTATTTAAATCATTATACAGGAGGTTTGGACACGTACAAAGCATATCGGACCTAAGGTAAGGGAAATATCACAATCTCATTTTTATACGAGATTGTTAATACTTTAGTATTTACTAGGGTGTATTTTATCATCCACATCCATGTTTCCTCAATATGTAATAATATTTTCATCCACCTAAAATTTTTTAAATACAATTTTACCCTTCGGGGAGTTTTTAGTAAAGAATATGAAATGAATCTTTTATCGTTTTTCGTACGAGGTACTTTTTGACTTTTCCGACAAAAGTACAAAGAATGTTTTTTTAAATTATACGGCATGAATGGATTTTTAAAACATTATTTCCAAGAATATTACTTTACAAGTTTTAAAGTTTATTTTTAATCAACTTCTTTTATTTTAGAATTTAACGACATGTTAAGAAAGGAAAAGTGTTTTTGAAGCAGAAAGGATATTTTCCTCAAGAATGGAGTTCAAGTGTTTTATCAGAATTATTTTCCATCTAAGATAATAAAGGGTTCTGTTTCTATCCCTATTATTACATTGATTTGATTATGTTGTGATGGAATTATATTTGTATGAATTCCTTTATCTTATATGAATTGTTTTATGATTTCACGATGTTTAAGATTCCCATTTTTATTACATGGGTTATGCTATGATGTATGGTTTATGATTTTGTGGCACACATAAGAATGGTATAATTATGAGATGGGTGTGACCTATATCTCCATCCAATTCATTGGGTAAAGATTTTATATCTCATGAGATAGACATGGCTAGAACGGTAGGTTATACCGGTTCAGTGAAACAGAACTGAAACGAGGGTGACTCGGTTCAGAAATGGACTTTGTCCACTAAGATAGTCTTGGCAATGAGTCTTCACTAATAAGATATGATTATCTATGATTATGTGTGAATACCACAAAGTTTCATGTTTTATGTTATGATTATTGGGATTTCATTTCACTACTATGATTTATCCCATGTTATGAAATTATGCTCCCTTTTGCAGGTTATGATTTCCAAAATGTTATGTTCTTATGAATATGATATGATTGATATTTCTTTTGTTTATCCTTACTGGGAATTTGAGCTCACCCTTTTGTATGTTTTATTTCCCTAGGTCAGGAAGAAGGTTATAAAGTAGAATATGCTGAAAAGGGACTCTAGATATGATGAAATAAATGGGAGGCAAAGTAGATGCTTTATGAACCAATTTTTTATGGTTCCTAGTTTCTAAAGACACTATAGCTTTACGGTCCTTTCTTGGTATTGTTATATGTTGTAATAAGTTTGCTTCAATTCTGAAGTAATAACAATATATGTAAAGTATGGGTCGTTATAGTTGGTATCAGAGGAAAGGTATAGTCAACCTTTGGAAACTAGGATGTGAAAGCCTTAGTAAGAACCCTAAGGATATGTCTAAGCATAGAACACAATCTTAGTGTTTTAGAAATGCCCATGAATAACCTAGGATAAGACCTTAAGTGTGAAATTTTATTCTTGATTATGTGGTTTTCCTATTATAATTAGTGTTGGTCACACTATTCTTCTTGTTTTTAGTCAATGGATGTAACCCGAAGGAACCGTGTTAATGCGGAATGCGACAGGCAATGCAATGATTGTCCCCCTGAGCAACCAAATGTTATGGGAGCTGGAATGCAAAATCTTGTAGCCATGCTCACACAAATTTCTCAAGCTATGAATCATACAGGACTTCCAAATGAGCAAAGGAAGGAGCAACATTCTATTGAATCCTTCATGAGACAGCATCCACCTTCATTCAGCAGGTCTACTGATCCATTAGTTTCTTGAACAATGGATTAGTACTACTGAAAAGATATTTTCAGTTCTTCAATGTTCTGAGCATGACAAAGTCATCTTAGCAGTGTATCGTTTGGAAGGTGATGATGATCAATGGTGGAATCTTATTAAGAATACGAGGCAATGGGATGAAATTGAGTCCATAGAATGGGACGAGTTCAAGAACTTATTTTTCAATAAGTACTTCCCTCGTATTCTCCAAACAATGATGGAGAAAGAGTTTCTTGAACTGAAGCAAAAGGATGATGAATCTGTTGGTACCTATGTAGAAAATTTTACAAGACTTTCAAGGTACGCTTCTGGTATTATTATCCAACCTGAGAGTAAGATCGATCAATTATTTAGTGGCTTAAAACCAAGTCTTCGAAGGGACATAGCCATAAGGGACTTCAATAGCTACGAGGAAATCGTTCGATGTGCTCTCAAAGATTAGATGGAGATTGGAGTAACCCATCAGTCATATGGACTTGATAAGAAGAGGAAAATGGAATTCAAAGGAAAATCTAAATATCCCACTGAAAAGAAGATGAGCTTTCCCTTATGCTCAAAGTGTGGAAAGAAACATGGAGGGAGTTGTCTTAAAGGGACAAGTAAATGTTTCAAATGTGGAAAGGAAGGTCATCGGGAATTTGAATGCCGCGATGATGGGAAGAAGATGTCTAATGATGCAAACAAAGGAAGGGATACACAGAATGAACCTATTACACTTCAATGTTTCAAGTGCAAGGATATGGGACATTATGCTAATAAATTCCCTAATCTAAGGGTTGATGATGATGGTCGACGTCAACAAACTCTTAAGGCTAAAGAAAAAGGAATGTCACATGCAATTTCTATCAGTGATGTAGAGTACGATAACGATGTGGTGAAAGGTACACATACCATACACTCTAAAGTAGCAAATGTTTTATTTGATTCTAGATCCACCCACTCCTTTATTTCTGAAGAATTTTCTAAGGGTATCATCGTATTACCTCAACAATTAGATGTTGAGTTAGCTATGACAACACCTAATGGCACAATAGTAGCATCAAAAGTTTATAATTATTCTCTGATTGATGTTTGTGGGAAAGTAATTCCTGCAAATCTTGTGATCCTTCCTATAGTGGAATTTGATGTGATTTTTGGCATGGATTGTCTTTCTCTACATGGAGCTCATATCAATTTCCAAAGAAGGGAAGTCATATTTCATATTCCAGATCAATATATGATCGTCTATCGATGCAGGGATGAACATAACCTTCCAGTGGAAATTTCTTCCATTTTATGGGCATTGATTCCACTAAATGAAGGTTATTTATCTCAAATGGTTGGTGAGAAAATCACGATTAATAATATGCCCATTGTACGGGAGTTTGATGATGTCTTTCTGGAGGAATTACCGGGTCTTCCACCGAATCGTGAAGTTGAGTTTTCAATAGAACTCGTACCGGGTGCTTTGCCTATTTCAAATACACGTTATAGAATGGCCCCAATTGAGTTGCAGGAATTGAAGAAGAAACTCCAAGAGAATCTTTATAAGGGGTTCATATGCCCTAGTGCGTCACCTTGGGGAGCACCTGTTCTGTTTGTTAAGAAGAAAGATGGATCAATGAGACTCTACATTGATTATCGAGAACTTAACAAAATCACTATCAAGAACAAATATCCTCTCCCGTGCATTGATGACCTATTTGACCAACAACGCGGATCTCAATACTTTTCCAAGATTGATCTTCATTCTGGGTATCATCAATTAATGGTCAAAAGGGAGGATATACCAAAGAAGGCTTTCTGTACAAGGTATGGACACTATGAATTTATAGTGATGCCATTTGGTCTTACTAATGCCCCTGCTATCTTCATGGATCTAATGAATAGAGTCTTTAGAGACTATCTTGATCAGTTTGTGGTAGTATTTATAGACGATATTCTTGTATATTCAAAGAGCAAGGAAGAACATGAAGATCACTTGAGAATTATATTGAAGACCCTGAGAAAGGAGAAGCTTTATGCCAAATTTACCAACTGTGAATTTTGGCTTCAAAAAGTTGCATTTTTGGGTCACATAATCTCAAAACAAGGGATATCTGTGGATCCAGAAAAAACAGAGGTTATCGAAAGATGGTCGAGACCAACAACAGTAACCGAGATCCGAATTTTTCTCAGTTTGGCTGGATATTATCGATGTTTTGTGAAAGATTTTTCATGATTATCTAATCCACTCACCAAGTTGACTTGGAAAGGAGTTAAGTTTGTTTGGACGGAGGAATGTGAAGAGAATTTCAAAGAGTTGAAAAGAAGGTTATCCAGTGCACCTGTGCTCACAATGCCTTGTAGTGGAGAAAGGTTTTTGGTCTACATTGATGCATCCAAGAAGGGATTGGGGTGTGTTCTTATGCAAAATGATATGGTGATAGCTTATGCCTCACGACAATTGAAAATACATGAACAAAATTACCCAACTCATGATTTGGAGTTAGCTGCGGTAATCTTTGCATTAAAGATTTGGAGGAATTACCTTTGTGGTGAAAGGTGTGATATTTATACAGATCATAAAAGTTTAAAGTATATTTTCACACCAAAGGAGCTGAATATGCGCCAAATAAGATGGTTAGAGCTGATTAAGGATTATGACTGCTCAATCCATTACCACCCTAGGAAAGAAAACAAGGTGGCAGATGCATTAAGTCAACAAGACCATGCTAGTTTATCCATGATGAGGATCACAAACGATCCAATATTTATGGATTTAAAAAGGATGGATCTTGGAATTATAATGAAAGGGTAAAATTTGTATCTTTCTCAAATGAATGTTCAACCATCTATACATGTGAAGATTAAAGAGGCCCAGAAAGAAGATGTTGAGTTACAAAACAAGGTGAGAAATGTTCCTGAATTCATCCTTGATTGTGACGGGATAATAAAGTTTAGGAATCAGGTTTGTGTTCATCGCATCCCTGAATTAAAGAAGGAGCTGCTGGATGAGGCTCATAGTTCATCATTCTCTATTCACCCTGGAAGCACGAAGATGTATAGGGACCTGAAAGAGTACTTCTGGTTGGATGGCATGAAAAGAGATGTTGCTGAATATGTCTCTCGATGCTTGGTTTGTCAACAAGTTAATGCTGAGAGACAGAAGTCTAAGGGGATGTTACAACCATTACCCATACCCGAATGGAAGTGGGAAAACATCACTATGGACTTTGTCACAGGACTTCCTAAAACATCCAAAGGATATAATGCTATCTGGGTCATAGTTGATCGTCTTACAAAATATGCACACTTCATTGATATTAGAGAGGATTTATCTCTGGATCAACATGCCAGGATATATGTAAAGGAAGTGGTAATATTGCATGGAGTACCACTTTCTATTATATCTGATCGGTATCCGAGATTTACCTCGAAGTTCTGGCGAAGTCTTCAGCATACTCTGGATACAGAGTTGAGTTTCAGCACTGCTTATCATCCTCAGACAGACGGTCAGTCTGAGAGAACAATTCAAACTCTAGAAGATATGTTGAGAGTTTGCTCTATGGATTTCAAAGGTGGTTGGGATCAACACCTACCTTTGGTTGAATTTTCTTATAATAATAGCTTTCACTCCAGTATTCATATGGCTCCTTATGAAGCTCTCTATGGAAATAAATGCAGGACTCCACCATGCTGGGATGAAGTTGGGGAAAGAAAGCTATTAGGACCTGATCTCGTTGATGAAATGGCAGAAAAGGTCAGATCTATTCAACAACACATAAGAGAATCTCAGAGTCGACAGAAAAGTTATGCCGACAACCGAAGAAAATACCTAGAGTTTGAAGTGGGTGATAAAGTGTTCTTACGAATATCTCCCTGGAAGAGGGTCATGAGATTTGGAAAGAAGGGGAAGTTGAGCGCTAGATATATCGGTCCTTTCGAAATACTGGATCGTGTTGGGAAGGTATCTTACCGATTGGAGCTTCCACCGAATCTCTCTCAAACTCACGATGTGGTCCATGTATCTCTCTTGAGAAAGTACATACCTGATCCTTCACATGTACTCAGCTCAGAAGTTGTACCGCTGGAGCAAGATCTTTCTTATGAAGAACAACCGATAGAGATTCTGGATCATAGCGGAAAAGTCCTACAAAACAAGACCACTCGATTGGTGAATGTTTTATGGAGGAACCACCAATTAGAAGAAGCTACATGGGAGCTTGAGGATATGATGAGGGAGAGGTATCCTTATCTGTTTGTTACAAAGTGACGAATTTCGATGGCGAAATTCATTTTAAGGGGGGTAGAATCTAACACCCGAGACTTTTATGTTATATAAATCCTCAACGGAATATTTTTCTACACACAACACTCGCTTGTCTTTCTTTACACGAAATCGCAACCTTCCTTGATAGCTTGCATCGTACGCAATACCGAGTTTCACTAAACAACGATATACTATAAAAATATTATTAAAACAAGCATTTATGAATAGTAATGACCACTTTTTGAAATTTTATAAATTTTATTTTTCAAAATGTACTTCATTTTTGGATTCGTAATATCGAAATTAGCCTAGGGTGAAATTTTGGTATTGTTCTGAAAACTTTCAATTTTTGATGAATAGTGAAACCACTAAGTGGTAGTTAAAAAAACTGAATTTTTCATAAAACTTAATTTTACCACTTATGTGAGTGGAATTTCGAAACTCTGAGAGACATGGTTGATGTCAGTAAGTAAAATGTGGTTCAATGAGATGAAAATAATTTTTTTGTGAATAGTAACTTTTTACTTTTTTTTACCACTGTTAAAAGTAAAAAAGGTAATTAAGGGTAAAAATGATATTATTATTACCCTATCACATGTCCTAATTCTATTGAACAAGTGTAATTTGACCAAAAACAACCTTAGGAATAAACTATGACCATTTTGGCCTACTTGGGTTAGATTAGGACATTTATTATTAATTTATTTAAAGAAGGGTTAAAATAGTTAAAATCAATGTTTAATAAGTAAATCATTTTTAATATGGGGTTATACATAAGATAAATTCGACTATAAATATTAATTAGAAAGATAAAAACATTTCATACTTCATGGTATTTTATTTTTAATTTTTAGACTTTATATAATTTAATTTATTTATGACACAAAGATGATGCAGTAATTATCTTATTAATGAAATATTGACATAATTGATGTTATAAACACCAAAATAAATGTAATTTGACACTTTTTATGAATTCCACTAATTTTCTAGAATACTATGTCATGTTATTATTGATTTAATTAACTTTATTCGAACTAATCATTCTGTTATGATTTTCACAAAAATTAATTACTAAATAGTGTCAAAATTGACTTAAAATAGTTTTTGAAACAAATATTATATTAGTAATTTTTATTTTATTCATAAAAATATAAGGTTCAGACAAATGACTTTTCTAAGGTTATATATATTACTAATAAACAACTTGGGGTTCGTTTGACTACTTATTGTAAGTTTATTAACCTTATAGTATAAGAACACAAGAAGACACGGTAAAAGTATAATTATTTAACTTAATGTTAAATCTACATGATAAGGTTAAAATAGGAACCTAAACTTCTCTAAATTCTACTGGATGAGAGGATTTAGACCCATCCCCACCTTAGCCTAGAAATAAATCAATTTGGAGCTATTTAAAACCGAAATTGACTTTATAATAAATTAATATTTTTAGTTATTCCAAAGGTGCCCCTCTCCTCCCTTATAAAAGGGCACCTCCTCCCCCTCTTCCTCAAACCACTTTGAGCCTTCAAGCTCGTCCAAACCCTGAAACTTTCTCCTCTCCACTTCCCTAGAGACATCCTAGAGGTCCTGGTCTTCTTCAAAGACCAATATTAGTTCCCTAAGAGGAGGTCTCAAAGAAGCACTTCAAAGAAGAGGTAATGTCTGTTACCGATTCTTTCATCTTTATTTCTTCTTCCACTTATTCTTCTTTAGTTGTTTCATTATGATGTAATAACATCCGTATCACTCCAATACCGATATGTTATTATAAGTATGAAACAACCCTATTTCACCATCTATCCATCCTACGGAAAAAGAAATCATCGCGCGTGCGTACGTACGGAATACCGTCTCCACGCCGTGGTGTAATCTATTTTCCACCACCACCTTACTTGGATGGGTATAATGGTGTAAATAATGACTATATATGACTATTATAAAGTTATACTGATTCTAAAATAGTATACATACACTCCAATACAATTCCACGATCATAGGAACGATATCATCACTCATGCGTACGTACGGAATACCGTCTCCACGATGTGATGCGACTCGTTCTACATGATCTTCATTTCCTAATGATAATATAAATGAATTGAATGAATGAATATGATATATGTTAAACTAATACCATTATGGAAATGAGGTATCTATATCCTAAAGATAAGAATAAGAATTTATTCGACAAAACACGCATAAGAACAAAAAGTTATAAACACCGAAATAACAAGTAGCAATGAAATATTACTACTAAGAAGCTAAGAATATGAACAAATATGATATCATAAAAATACGTATGATTCTGGAATAAGTTAGGAACATTATTTAAATCATTAAACAGGAGGTTCGGACACGTACAAATCATATCGGACCTAAGGTAAGGGAAATATCACAATCTCATTTTTATCTGAGATTGTTTATACTTTAGTATTTACTGGGTTGTATTTTATCATCCACATCCATGTTTCCTCAATATGTAATAATATTTCAATCCACCTACAATTTTTTAAATACAATTTTACCCTTTGGTGAGTTTTTAGTAAAGGATATGAAATGAATCTTTTGTCATTTTTCGTACGAGGTACTTTTTGACTTTTCCGACAAAAGTACGATGAATGTTTTTTTAACTTATACGGAATGAATGGATTTTTTAAAAATTATTTTCAAGAAGCTTCCTTTACAAGTTTTCAAGATTATTTTTAATCAACATCTTTTAGTTTTGAATTTAACGACATTTTAAGAACGGAAAAGTGTTTTTGAAGCAGAAAGGATATTTTCCTCAAGAATGGAGTTCAAGTGTTTTATCAAAATTATTTTCCATCTAAGATAATAAAGGGTTCTGTTTCTATCCCTATTATTACATTTATTTGATTATTTTGTGATGGAATTATATTTTTAAGAATTCCTTTATCTTATATGAATTGTTTGATGATGTCACGATGTTTAAGATACCCATTTTTATTACATGGGTTATGCTATGATGTATGGTTTATGATTTTGTGGCACACATAAGAATGGTATCATTGTGAGATGGGTGGTACCTATATCTCCCTCCAATGCATTGGGTAAAGATTTTATATCTCATGAGATAGACATGGCTGGAACAGTAGGTTATACCGGTTCAGTGAAACAAGACACAAACGAGGGTGACTCGGTTCAGAAATGAACTTTGTCCACTAAGATAGTCTTGGAAATGAGTCTTGACTAATAAGATATGATTATATATGATTATGTGTGTATGACACAAAGTTTCCTGTTTTAGGTTATGATTATTGGGATTTCATTTCACTACTATGATTTATCCCATGTTATGAAATTATACTCCCTTTTGCAGTTTAAGATTTTCAATATGTAATGTTCTTTTGAATATGATGTGATTGATATTTCTTTTGTTTATCCTTACTGAGAATTTGAGCTCACCCTTTTGTTTGTTTTATTTCCCCTAGCCAGTAAGAAGGTTATTAAGTAGAATATGCCAAAAAGGGACTCTAGATATGATGAAATAAATGGGAGGCAATGTAGATGCTTTATGAACCAGTTGTTTATGTTTCCCAGTTTCTAAAGACACTATACCTATACGGTCCTTTCTTGGTTTTGTTATATGTTGTAATAAGTGTGCTTCAATTCTGAAGTAATAACAATGTATGTAAAGTATGGGTCGTTATAATGATTCATCCAAAGGAAAAGGAATTTTTGTTTTTAATTTAAAATAGTCAGTCCATGTACCTACTTTTGTTGTTTTATTGAAATTTTCATAAGAATCTATAAAACCATTTAGGATGATGATAAAACCACATTATTATATCATTCAAAGAGTAAACTATCCAATATTGTTCCAATCATCACATATATGATCTGTTGGAAATTCAAAAGAGCTATATTTAGAATTTAAACAAGAGGATTAAAGATTTATTGGATTATTCCAATGATAAAATTATCAAGATAATGGATATATATTGAAAATAAGTTTCTGAAATCAGAAGCGAAAAAACTCTAGGATATGTAACAGTTAACAAATATACTTATTATGGGAAATGTTTGGAAGAAACCTTTGGACCCCCACCTTATATTAAAAAACGAAAAACAAGATTATGCTCTTTCCCAAATAAAATGGGAAACTACCTATAAATATACTCTTCCCATGAGAAAACATATTTACTATATAGTTATTTGTGTTTATAGGGAGAGAGTCTATAGAATTTTTGATGATATTATATTAGTAAATACATAGAATTGAATATATAAGATTGTTATTAGAGCTTCTAGGTCTAAAGTGAATCATGTTACTCCTAACCCCGGTTGCTTTAAGATAGATCTTCTCTACCTTAGTGTCAAACATGATCCTTCTAACCCTACTAACGTAAAACCTTTCTTAATCTATCTATAAAGATGAAACCAAATTTAAAATACAGATTTAATTCTATACTTATTTTTTTTTATTTTAAATTTTCATATTTTATTCCATTATATATTTATGTTATTATGTATTTAATCCAAGTTAGTTTCATATATTTATTTTTATTAGTGATATAATTCATTTTAGTTTATTCATTTAGTGTTAAATATTGAATGGGTTATATCTCCCTACCATACCCTTCATTTTAATATATAAAAAGTGAGTGAATAGATACATAAACAGAAAATTTTAATATTAATTCATTCTACCAATATTTTTATTATTTAAATTTTAAAATACAATATTCAATGAAGGACTGTATTATGACTACTATGTATCTATTTTTAGTTGCAGATTACTTATTCCCTAATTGTTTACAAAATTAAAAAACTGATATAAAATTTGTAAAATTTGTTTATAGTTTCTTAGTTTTTTGGTGATTAAAGAGGGGGGGGATTGTTAGATATACTGATGTGGTTACAATATATCAAATTAATTATATGATTTTATAATCACCATAAACCTCATTTTAATAATGAATTTCTTTTATGGTATATTTAGGTTAGTATTTAATGTTTTATTATGTCAGATATTTATTTATAGACTTATTTCATGATGTTCATGGTTGAAGTTAAGTAATTTTATCTAAGTTTTGATGTTTATGAATGGATGGTAATGTTTACACAAATACAAACTAATTCTTATGTAGGTGAGAAAATGTCTGTGCAATGATTCTTACAAATACATATTGGATTCCACATAGAAAATGAATGATATTTATACATAATGAATCATGCTTACACAAAATTTATGATCCTTATAAAGGGTAATTTGTTTCTTATGATTGATAATATGATGCTTAAAAAGTTCACAAAATGATGTTTACAGAACCAAGATATAATGATTACCTATTATAAATATTATTGTTAAATATAAGGGATTGATTTTTACATGTACAAGGTAATGGAAATTTCAATAAGGAATTCATTCTTATGTAGATCAAGTTGATCCTTATGAATTATAATAAATGATATTTATAGATATTTGAAAACTAATTTTTTCATGGATTCAACCATTTATTCATTTTGTAAAGTTGGGTAACCACATATAGGATCCTTCAAATATCAATAAGAGGGGGTGAATTATATTTATTAATTATTTATATGATTATTTTGAAATAAGCTTCAACACCTATTAATATATAGTGTTTTTTTCATTTTCACACCCAAACTCACATACAAAAGTGCATCCTCCTCTTTATAATAATAGTAAATATTTATAAGAGTTGATATTTATTCATTCTGAAGACTACTATGGAGTTTTCGAGTGTGCTGAGTTCTTCTTCCTATTTTTTTCTTTCACAATAGCACGACATGACATGAATTTAGAAGCAAAACACTCTACGAAACCACTATTGTCTACATATTTATAAAATTTTTCCCTAGAAAATATATGTCAACAAAAACCTCTTCATCATCTCTATCTCTTCAATGAAATTCATTTCTAGCTTTCATATCCTTCTTAAAAAAAGGTTCTCAATAATATTATATTATATATGATCACAGGTTATTCTATTAATTTTTCACACTTCTTATTATTTCAATATTTATTCACACAAATGAAAGAATAATATTTCCTCTTTTTTCCTTCTATTTAATTCTTCACCTATGATAAAACAATTTTAAATATTTATATATGAATATAAATAAAGTCTCATATCATAAAGAAATTACAATACCAATAGGTTATTTAATAAATGTCTCTAACTGAGTCCTAATATGAAAAAACATGTTGGTTTTCCTTCTTCCAAAATCCTAGTATTATTTCATCATTAAAACATTATTTCTATATGTATTTAAACTATGCATAAATATATTCATGCATGTAATAGAAAAGATTTGGGACTAGCTTCATGCCATGAAATGCACTACAAATTCTTCTCATTATTCTTCAAAAAATACTAGAATCACAATAAACCATATTTTGATATTTATTTCATTGAAAAATATCTTTATAAAGTATCACATAATTATCATTTATTCAAAATATGTGAATCCTAGAAAACTAATATTTTCAATCTCTATCATGCTCACAATTTTACTATGTGTTGATTATTATGCAGGCCAATTGATATTTACATAGACAAGATATTGTTTATGAAAGAAACACATCATTATTATGTAGAACAAAGATGGTGCTTCCAAAAAAAATTCACACATATTCCATACTGGATGATTCTTATACGGGGGAAGATGATTTTTAAATCATAGAAGATGATGTTAATACATATCCTCGTTCAATCATTTCAAAACCATTCCATTTAAATCTTTATGACACTTACAAGGTTAAGATGATGCTTATATAAACTCTAAGTATTATCTAAATTCTCAGCTCAAAAGTCCATATAGCCTAGAACCTTCACTTCCCAAAAATTATCATTATGAAATTTAAATTTCAATATGATATATGTATTGACCAAAAAATAAAAAATAAAAGAACATATCCACTTATATGTTCTTCAAACCTTCTTGTCTAGATAATTTCTATATTTTATAGCATCATCTTCAATATCATAAAATAAATAATTCATCCAAAAATTTTAACAATATATTCCAATAAACTATTCTTCCCAACCAACCCTCAACTCAGGTCATGGTAACAAAAATCCCTCCCTTTTGAATTTTTAATGAACCATGTAATATAAATCACCAATAAAACAATAAAAAATATAAAATAATGAGTATTCAATAATTCTAATCCTTCTTGAGAGAACACGATGTATTAAATAAGAATATTTATTTATAAAATCATGTTTTCTATAAAGAATTTATTTATATTCATAAAAATTAAATCATTATCCTTTTGGACTCAAATTGATGAAAACAAATCACTTGATAATAAATCGGAGAATAAAAATTTATCTAATAAATACTTCATCATCACATTAATATTTTTTTCAATGTAAATATTTATCTACGGATCCTATTAAATACAAAATTCTTATACTCACTTCAATAAAACCCTGAAAACAGTTCTCATATACAACATACTTAAATCATAGAATACCCCTTTAAAAATCTATTTAAATATATTATCCCCTTTAAAATTAACAAATATCATTAGATACTCCATCTATATTATATTATCACCCTTAACATATAAATCTAAATACAAATGAATATTAATTTTTTTTATTTTATCCCCCTTTGAAAACAAAATTCCAAGACAATATGTGATAAGAGAGTAATCAACATACTTAATCTTTTAGAAGGGAGAGGTTGAACTCACAATATCAATTTAAGATTTTGAAAAGAATTCTTTGGAAGTGTCTTGGTGAACCCATCTTGAAGTTTATTATTTGTTGGAAGAAACTTTATCCATATGTATCTTTAAAAATGGATAATATATATCAATGTTCTTATATTTGTAATGTTTTTATTATCACACTCAAGAATAAGTGAAAACATCACTTCAACTTTATTATTTGTTTAATTTTGTTATAATTATCATTAATTATTTTTTATCCTTAGTAGAGACGCCATAATCAGATTTATTATTTCATAGAGTTCATTATGTGCTAAGAAGATATCTCTCTACGGAAGAAATCTCCACCAAGTATAGACCTCATATCCCAAATATAACCTTCCAAATCTACATTTGTGTATCAAAATATATTATGAGCGCATTTATTGTCATAATTTATCCCAAAATCTATTATAAATTCCATATATCTTATAATAATCTATAAAACACTAATATGTGACCTTTTTAGTTCACTTGGGTGCCCAACATATTGGGTAACCCAAAACACAAATCCATTCGTGAATATATTTTGTATAATGGAATTATAATTAGTATTCAAAACTCCATTTGATCAAATCCATTTCCCTTTTCATATTTGGACATCATTGTTTGAAAAAAAAATTGTATGGATACAATATTTGAATCATCTATGCTGTACTTATTAAAATGTTCTCTAAAATATTTCTCTTGAACAAGAAAAATGAAATCCTTCTCTTATGAAATTTATTGGTTAATAATATACATCATCTCTCCATGAATGGACATTCCAAAAACCATCTTCATCTCCTTGGAATAATTCTCACAAAATTATAAAACACTTCCATAATATATCATCTATATAAATAATAGTACGGAGGGATACCTCTTCATAATCTCTGATATAGATATCGATGTCTAATCTTCCTTTTCTTAAATTTAACTTATGGAAATGTTTTCCGGCTCAAAATACTAAGATCATAGTTCATTTTTAGCCAAAACAAATAATTATTTTAAAATTAACCATGATTAAAATAATAATATTTCCAAAAAACACAAGGATTCAAAATTATTAGGTTGAACCAAACCTTTTATGGATATTTTTATATTTTTTTAAAATAAATATTCTATAAAAAACAACTCAAAGTTTATGATACCTAGTGACTTTGGAAGACTAGGTTCATAATAAAATAAATTAAAATACAAGATCTTTATTATATTATCTTCAATGAGATCCTAAATCTCTAAATGATTGTAAAACTGTATAGGATAACCTAGGGAATATATAATAGAAATGGATGATCTATAAGACACAATAAGGGAATTAACATGACAATGAGGTATAATATTTGTGTCAAAAGACATAACATGATAACATAAAAAAGTAGTCTGATGAATAATATTTTGAGAAAATAAAATAAAGAACATGATATAATAACATTATGGAAAATGGGAAATTAGAAGCAACATATAACATGACATAAGCATAAGGAAAGGATAGCTACCATGGCAACATCACATGGTGGACAAAGTCCCATCATGGGGATTGTTTACTCCACAATCCCCTGAAAAATGTCTCCTGGGAAAAAAATTACCCAATTAATTGGATAACTATCTTGGTTCCCATATATTAAAATGTACATGTTTATGTTTTTCACAAAAATAATCCATCATAACGAATAAACATAAGAATTACCCATGGAAAGAAATGGGTTATATAATCTTACCTTATACCATTTTTAAAAGGGATTTAATAAACATTAAAAATAGGAGGAGGAAATAAATATTTTTAATGTTCATATCTAAATAAATAAGTATAGGTCTCAAAATTTATTTTCTATTTAGAAAATATTTCATGAAAAGGAGTAGATAATTTGGTAAATAAATGATGTTTTGAAACAATGTTTTAATGAATCAGTTAAATAATATTAGAGAAAGAGAATGTATGAAATTATCTTTGAAAACCAAAGGTAATTTCGAATGATTATCCCAAAAATATTGCTTTATTCAAGGAAATAAATAATTGGAATAAATAATTTAAAAGAACATCTCCTAAAAGGATTAATGGGTAGAATAGTTACCCTTAATTAGGTATGATTTTAAGGAAGGTATTTCAGAAATGAACTTAACACATGTATTAACCCATAAAATGAAGGGAAACTAATATAGCTAAATATTTAATGAAAATATATAAATAATTTAAAATAATTCCAAAAAATTAAAGAGATACATCAATTGAGTTATGGAGTGAAAGGTCCTAACATAATCAAAATGGAATTTCAGAGAGATACCTTACCCTATGTTCAATAATCACTCTACACTTATACATAATGTCCTAAATAATGAAATTAAATTCATTAATTACATAATTTAGAACCATTATTATCTATATTTGATTTATAATAATCATAATACATTAATTTAAAATGGTTTCTTGGGGATATCAAGACTAATTTTTCGTTTTCATTGGTGTTCAGTCCGTGGTTCCATGGTCAGATAACATATATTTAATTATGTATTTTCTTTTCAAATGGGAATATAGTTATAAAAGTTAAATGGAATAGTATTAAACAACCTAAAAAAATTTATTTTATCCCAAATACTCATACATGTTACAATATATGGGTGATTCACTTAATAATAAATTTGACGTAGCATGGTTAGTTATTTTGGCATTTTTACTGATCATCGTGAACTAGTAAAGTTTTAATTAATTAAATTATTATTGAAACCTTAAAAACATGGAATATGTTAAAATATAATTATTATAAAAATATTTGACCATAATGTTATTTCTATAAAAATTCATAAAGGAAATGAAGAAAAACTAAGTATATTATTCATGGAGGTGATAAACCAACCATATTTTGAAAAATATTTCTATTTTATTCAGTGAATTTAAATTATCTATTTTAGATAATAGATATTAATAAAACATTATTCCTCATTATAGAGACATTAGAAACAAAATCAGTAATTAAGGAAATTTTTTTAAATTATTTTTATTAATACACATATTGGTCCCTAAGAGATCATTGTGGGGGGTGAATCAGTGATCTAGATTCTTTTTTTATATTTCCATCAAAACATACTTCACCTCATATTAAATCGAGTGATGTTTCTCAGTCACAGAACCTAATGAAAACCAATATAAGGAAAAAATATTTACTTGGTTTACTAGTAAATTTGGGATGGATAGTCTTTAGTGTGATATTAATTCCTCCAACATCACATTACCGACTAGAATAATCATTTATATACAAGTGATCATGGCATATCATTGAAAATAACATATTAAAGTCTCCATATTATTATTTGTCTCATAAATCACATTTGATAATTATAACTATTAATAAAAACATATTTTCCTTCCCCTACAGAATTTAATCTTATTGTTGAGTGTGATAATTTCTTCTTTATTATATATTATTACACAGCAGAATGACACAACATCATTTCACTTGTATAGAACAGCTTATAACCATTTTTTTCATTTATATCATGAAATAGTTCCCTAAAAATATATGACATAAAAAACCTAGTTTACTTATTTCATCTTTTTATGAATATCATAACCAACTCTCATATCCTTATTTAAAAATTTACTTGATAATATTCTAAGGGATATCATCATAGTTTCATATATACATTATCCACACTTATTATACTTATCTATTGAATATTAATTAATTATACCAAACTAATATTATTCCCCATATTTTTATTCTATTTTTATATTCAACCAATAATAAAATAGTTTTAAATATTTGGATTTTAAATCTTCCAAAGTCATTGATCACCAATAAACTCTTTCATAAATGCTTTATTTTTTAACTTTCTGTAACTACAAACTGATAAGACTAACTATCACGGTCTTCTTTCATAAAAATACTATAATTGTTCCTATTTTAATCGATGTTTTTTAAACTATTTAAAATTAATGTAAATATATTTATTCAGGCGACAACCACGATTTTGGAACCAACTTCAGGCTGGACATAATCAATAAATTCATTTTCTTCCTCAAAATAAAATATAATCTTGAAAAACCACATCATGATATTAATTTCATTGATTACCATAAAAATATAATACTTTATATTTAAAACTTGTTTAAAATATATTATTTCTTGAAAAATAAATTTTTAAGCCTCTATAATACTCAAAATTTCACTATGTGTTAATGAATAAACATATCAAATGATATTTAAAAAAATAATTTGATCTTCAATAAGACCAAACATGATTTCTATGAGGAGTAAAGATGATTTTTATATAGGATCTAATTTATTTATTCTTTGTATGGGATTATTGTTTCACATTAGTAGACGAATTTTACTTATAATGAGATAATTTTTATATATCATAGGGATCCAAGCATATGTTACCATGGAATTTCAATTATTTTTATACCTACATGAAAATGAATATGGTAATAAAAACTCTATAACTTAGTTAAATTACAATTTTTGAACTCCAAAAATATAGATTAATTCAAAATGACAAAAAACCATCACCTTTTATAAATAATCATTATATATTTGATTTTGAATATAATTTGTTTATTGAAAAAAATATAACATAACAGACCATATCCACTTCAACCATCTCCAATCAATCTTCCCTAAATAATTTCTAAATTCTATAGGTACTTATTCAATATCAGAATGAAACCACTTCAGCTTGAATATTTAAAAATCACTATTAAGAACATATTATTCTTAAAAAATTCACAACTCATTACTTGGTCTGAAGATAAGTACTTCTCATACTTTATTTTCTGAAGAATCAATGTTACTTGTAATTAAAATAATCAGGATTTTAGTTTAGAGGAATAAAAATGGAAATAATGATTGAAATGTCAATAAGTTCTATGTAAAAAAGATCCATTTTTCTTAATTTTTATATTTATGAATGTCATGTATATCATTCTTTTTCATATGTTTTAAATAATTTAAAAAATGAAACCTACTATTTTCAAAAGGATAACTATATTTAAAATATCCATAAATTTGTACTAAAGAGTGAGAAAAAAGGAAAAATAATTTGTAGCTGTTATATTTTTCCTTCTATATGTTCAAGATATCATAGTTTTCTATAAAGAAGAATAAATTATGTCCTCTTATAATGGCCTGAAGGCCTTCATTTTTTATTGATTTTGATAGTCCACATTTTAAGGGGTGAGGTGGAACCCTTACAGGCCCCGTAGGAGTAAGTATTACATGGCCCATAGGACTTATAATAATTCATGGCCTGTAGGCTTCAAACATTACATACAACCCAGACTAACTACTTGGAACTGCTCCTCCCCAGCATCTTCATCGTGAAATCAGCTCTCCACCTTCACATGGGTGTTCATCTAGGATTTCTCATTCATGCACATTTTTATCCCGATGGTAGGTGTCATACCCTCTCTTCCTCCTTATTGTGCTTCATTTACAACTAAAACTATCATGGAACATTCTAATTATAAATTATTTAGACATATATAGTCACTATACATTCTTCGTATTTTTTTGGTTTATTCTTGAAAATAAATATAATGTTTGAAACACATTTCAACATATTTTCTTGTTATTGTAAGAAATTAATATTTATACTAAATTTATAAAATCCGGAAGTGAGTATTGTAAAATGTGATCCCCAGAATGATTCTCTTGGAACCATTGTAATTGTGACAGCTACATTCACTCAACTGGATAATCCATAGATGTAGGATTTGTCTCATAAAAAAAACAAAAACAAATATAGTGTTTGGGGAGTGGATTTTGGGATGTTCCTCTTTCCCAAATCCACTATAAAATCTTTTTATTCTTCTCTATATTTCAGATTTATTTACACTATATATCTATTATAGTAGTTTAGGTAATTTTTAAATTAAATTGAATGAGGGTTTTTTTATTTGGGGATAACTTTTATGAACTAAATTAATTCCCATGTATTGTATAATTAGGAAACTTCACTAGGGAGACAAACATAACATTATTATATTAATTTTAAATATTCCAATTAAGATCATTTTTTTAAATTTATTATAAATTTATTCTAATGTTTTACATAATTATTAACAAAAAATATTCACAAGCATTTTTAGTAACCCACATAAATATATGGAACTCATACCTTTACTATAATCAGTTACAATATATTGGTGGAATTAATTCATCAAACAATTCAATATGTCAAAGAAAAATAATATTATTTTAATAATGATAGTTTTCAATGTTTTCAAAATTAGTATCTAAATTGGATTAACAAAATACACTAAAATGATCCAAAAACTATACTATTAGGTTTTAGGTAATGCTATTAGTGTAATAATTTTTTTAATTATAGATCCATACCTTATATGAACCCTACACATATTTAATAATAACTATGAATGAGGGGGTACCATGTGGGACCCCCATGTGCCACCACATATATCAATTCCATACCTTGATTCCTTCTTGATCTTTCTACCATTTTATTATATGGTATTAGTCATTCCATGTGACCCATTTGTGCATCATTATCCCCATTAAGATTTAATAACACGATGCTATGATCCGAAAACCACAACACTTATGGATCACACATGCCCCATGAGTCACTTCTCCACTATATATTATTGTGTGACTATGTAGATTTCCATACAATCTAAGGATTAGTTGTCAATTTTTTTCCTGGCATTGTGCACCTCGGCCGAACAAATGTGACTCCACATGGCCTAATTATATCAAATTGATGACGCATTATACTACTGCAAAAAACTATGATTCCGCAACTGGAGATATCATTATCACCACTTCTAATGACCTAAACCCTAGAGATAGAATATTTATGTTGGCCTCATATTTATATCTATAGTAAAATTTAATCATGATGATTCTAAAAATATATCATTCAATGCATGAATAAAAAGAAATATTCCATTAAATGTTAAATATAAGGTAGTTTTTTATGAAACAAAATTCATTGATAGCCTTAAATTTATAGTTATGTTTATAATGTTAATATTATTTTTACATTCTTTTAAATAGAATCTAAATATTGGTATATCATTTTTAAAATTTATTTATATTTTTATCAAATTCTGAAAATTATCAAAATAATATTAAAAATTATCACAAAAATATTTCTCAAAATATAAATCCAAATTTCACAAAAATTATGTCATTAGAGCTTTATTACGGAAGAAAATACCCTTATATAATCTAATTATGAAGATATGTTTTTCATCATTTATATCATATATGGTGGTTTTGGATAATAAAACATTTCTCTAATAACACTTCAATGAATAACATCAATTCATGTGAATCCAATTTCGATGTGTTTTGCATTATTTAATATTCATTACTGAAGCATTTCACATTAAATTTATATTCATTAAGAGAATAAATGTGAATTTAAATTTAATGATTTATATTTTCATTATGGGAACATGGAAATAAAATAACAATACATTTTTCGATCCATTTTGCATTTTCTAAGGAACTCCCTAACTGGAGTGGATATCTCAATATAAATATAATTACTTCACTTTTTCCATTAATTACATTTCCTATAAAATTTGAATCTTTAGAGGATTTAATTTTAAAGGGATTTTTTTATTATATTATAATATTAATTTCAAATCATTTTATCCCATAAAAAAAATATAAAAGTTACATGAAAATAAGAAAATTACCAGCCAAATAGAAACAAGACATTCTAGACAAAATAAAAATGTACATTTCATAATTTGATGGTCTATTAAGAAGAAAATTATTATTTTTTTCCTTATTAAAATTTAATTTATATTTTTTAGAAAACAACTTATGTATTTTAACAAAACCACTAAAATATCTAATTTAATTACAATGAATGATAAGGAAAATAATGTAATAGAAACATGTTCCAAATTTTATGTACATGAAAAATCATTCATTAAAGAAATACCATAATTTTAATAATTGGTTATAAATATGAAGTTAATTATCCTTATGTGAGATATAACTGTGTTTTACAAGGGAAAAGGAGAGAAAATAAATTCTATATAAATAATAAAACATATTTTCAATAATTAGTATATAAAATAATAATTTATTAAAAATTATTGATAAAAATAATTAATTTTAATTTATAAACAAATTATTATACATATTTTATTTTAAAATAATATATTTAATAAATACATATTCCTATAGTTAGAGACTTTGGCCACAACCCTATTTCCATGATCATAATATGTGGTTGTAGGGATATGACCGCAGTCACCCCTAAAATATGGTTTTATCCTTACTTCCATGTAAAAATCTACAATGGGTGAGGTGACCATGGTCATGTCCTATAACCATGGTCATACAGCCTATTTTCATTGTTTTAGCTAATGGGAATAGTATAATTTTTTAAATATATCCTAAGTCACTATGATGCATGACTTACATGTTTTTTATTAAAAACATTTATAGTGTAAAACATGCATCAATACAAAATCCAATAATAATAAAATTAATTAATATATAAGGAAATGAAAATAAAATAATATCGACTCAATCTTCTATAATCACCACTACAATTTGAATTTACTCTCCATAAAATTCATTTAAACTTATACCAAGAAAATTGAAACTCAAGATAAAGAAAACTTATATGTGCACCACATTGCATATATAGTGGGTGATTATATCATTATACCCAATGGTATTTTCTTGAATAACCCAAATGATTTTCAATGAATTGGAAAACAATTAATTCTAAAGAAAGTGGTATGAAAATTTATACTCTTATCCTATTAAATTTCATAAAAAATGAGGATTAGTAATTTCTAAATATAACATTCATAATGGATTAGTGTAACCAATATCATTTAATTAAAAAAATACACATAAATAATTATTTTTAAGAACCTACTCCACCAACAAAACCAAACTCAATCGCATTCACTAATTACAAAAAAATTCAAAATTTAAACCAAGAAAACACATAGGTATATTAAATTTTTAATACCAATGAAATACTTAGACTTAACTAAAAAATATATATATGATAAATCAATGGATCCAAAATATATTTCAAAATAATCTATGATTCTATTTCTATTTCTATGATCCAAAATCACTGTCAAACTGAAAATAACAACATACCAAGGTCTCAACTAACCATTTCAAAGAACATCAACTATCGAATTCCATACATAATAGTTCTTAATTTTATTTAAAAAATCTTTAAGCATTAAATTTAACCATCCAATTCAACTTATGAAATTAAATATCCTAAAATTATCCTTCCACAACCCTATAATCATCCAAAAATTCATTTAAAAATTTAAATATTACTAAAAAATACATTAAAAATAACATAAAATTTATTAATGTTTTACATAAAATATTTACCCAAGTAAGAATAGTTATAAAAAATTTATGGGAAAACATTTTTATCAAATTACCTGAACACACTTTTATAAAATTAATAACCAACCATCATGGATATAGATTAATTCAATAAGACACAATTTATTGAAAACTCAATTAATTTTTTTATATATCCCATATATATAATAAAATTTGGTATTGAGTTAACATAATCTTTCTAAAAGAACATATGGTGATATCTGAATGTCTAATGAAATGAATTTGACTCACATTAACATTATGGACTAACCTTTCGAAAAATACCAATCAATATCAAAGTTTCTTCTCTGATTTTGTTAAATCATAAATATAAAAACATGGTATTAAGAAGGATATATATATTATAATAATAATATAAGAGGATTTGGATGTGGAGGAGGTAGAGGTGGAGAAGGAAGAAGAAAAATTATAATCTTACATGTATCTAGAATATAATCATTTTAGAGGCAGATGCGATATTGATATAGGATAAATGATTAATGACCTATCCTTTTGGTCTCCTTGGGAAATAAATGAAATGAAGGTGGAGTGGTATGATTTCTCCCTTTTAATAATATAATACATTAAATATTATTATATTATTATTATCAAAGTCATAACTGATTTTTTTAATTAAATAATCACTTAATTGAAGATAAACACACTCTCAACACTATTAAAAATAATATTAAATATAATTAATTTAATTTGTTTATTAAAAATTCCATAATGTTCATGGATGTTTTTGAGGGAAAAAATATTGTTTTTTGTGCTTTTAAAAGAGGAACGATTAACAAACATAGTTAATTAGTCTTTCTCTAAAAGGGATTTATCTCAAATATTCATATCCCTACATCACATTTTTTCTAAAAACATTCACCTAAACATTATTATGTTATAATCTACATTTCTACCCCAATATATAATATATTATTGACTGTTTATTTATTTATTAAAATACATAGTATCATTATATTGTTATCAGAAATAATTTATAAAATATAAATATAGTAACTTTTTTAACCAAAATGAGTATACAAGTCCTATTGGTATATTATTGTTCTTTTCTTAATGGGTCTTGAAAATGTATTTATAATGAATCAGTATGAATAAGAATATTATAATATAAAGGGCTATTTTTTTATTAAAAAGATAAATAATTTAGGATATGTAAGTAGTATGAAATATTGTGGAATTATTAATAATAGATAAAAAATGTTTTATAATTCTATTTATTTATATTTAACTGGAAAATATTGTTACTACATTCAACTATAGGTATTTTATTAATCATATGTCTCAGATATATATATTTTTACACACAAAAAATTCATTAATCTAATAAATAAAGAGGTTTATTATCTGTATGTAGTAAAGGTTTTACTCAAATGAGGTAGATTAATGATTTAAATGTGGAAGGGTATATACCATTATTGCTTCCATGTCACAATCAGAGTACTGTTAATTTTTATGGAAAATTTCCTACTCTATAAATCAATATATACTGATATAATTTGATAATTTATTCAGAGAGAATGTTATAAATTATGAATTTAAGTTATCTAATTTTGTAATTTTAATCATATTATTGAAATCCTTATAATCCCATGTTAGGATAGTAGTTTGAATGTTCTATTATAGAACTATAATTATATCATTTTTTATTGGGCCTTTGGGTTTACTGTAATGGGATTAGTGCTAATAGGATTTGGGCTAGTCAATTGATAAGTAGAATTCCTCTGGGATTACAGGCTTGTAATGGGGTTTCCCTTACATAGTCAAAAGGGGTTACTACTTTATTTTACAATTTTTTTTTCATAAAGTGGATTTTCCCCTACCCTTCCAGTTAATATAAGATTATTTTTAAGTCAAGAAAAAATAATCAACCATGTTTTAGAACAAGTTATCACAATATAAAGAATCATAAATGATAAAATGAAGAATTTGAAATTGTATATAAGAGAATTAGTAAAGTGAAAAAATGGAACTTTTGTGCTTTAAAAGTGCTTTAAAAACCATTAAAAGAACTGATGATTCAATTTGATTAATAGTCAATGAGTTCTAAAATAAAAAATATTTTACAACATGATATAATTAAAAATATGGATAAAACACAGCTAATGTATTTACTTATGAAGGCCTAAAGGCATTATTTTTTATTAATTTTTGAATAGTCATCTTTTTAAATGCATTTAGGGGTAACGTGTATATGGATCATAGGCCCATAGGAACTAGGATTGATACATGTTCATTGAACTCCCAAAGCAGAGAAACCTAATATAAATCACCCCCAAGATGATTTCTACCAAATTTCTCAAATGTGTATGACCTGTAATGTAGCTCAGTAGGAAATCCCCATGAATATAAATATGGGGCTTGATATTGTTGTCGTAGTCATGACATCTCATTCGTCTAAACCTAATATAAATGTTGGGGGTAGATTTATCTTTAAACTCATCTTTGGACCGACCCATATATTTTTCCTTCTCTTCTTTCCCTCATCCATCGAACTGCCCTATGTCTCACCAAAGCTGTTGGGAGACTATTCTCTCCCCAGTACTGGGATCCAACCTATCTCGACTGATACCATGAGGCTTCCATTAGAGCCCCTACACCACTTCATATTGCTCTACCAAGCCATTGTGGATGGGAAACCGTGATCCACCTTTGATTCCTTCATCCATTGACCATAGTACACCACTACAATGGGATCCCTCTATCGAATCCTAAGGAGAGTATATACACCAATGTTTGTCAGCTATAGGCCAGGGCCTCTGACTAGTCCATCACATATTGGGTGAAATTCCACCAAAAATTCTATTTTCAAAACTGAAATTTTGTAAAAATGTGTTTTTTACTAATTGAGGCTATCCTTTCCCCCTTCGTTATTGACCCCCAAATTTTTACATCAATTAACCCGTTGATTCCACAATCCCCATTCTATAACCCACACATTAGATGCTGATAAACATTGCCTAAAACCACCAATCACATAGCCCAATGAAACCACTTCCTCAGTTAAAATTTTATTTTCAACATCTCTATATTCGAACCCAGGATGCATAATCTCTTAGAGGAGTGCTTGAACATCTAATTAAGCATATTCCTTATCATTCTATAAAATTTTTATATAGATGTATATCTAAACATTACTATATATTGGTGTGTGTGTGTGTGTGTGTGTATTGTTGTTTACACACATAAGAATATATAAATATAGAAATATTAAAATATATTCATAGATTTATAAATAAATTAATATACATATATTTATAAATATATATACATACATATAACGTATAATTATAATTTTTTATTTTGTTACAAATATATTCAAATATTTATATTTATATTAAGATATTCATTTAAGTAAAATTATAAAGATACTTGAACAAATATAAATAAATAAATACCTAAATTAATATTACTAATTAATAAGTAAATTGAAGAAGACATATAGAAATACATAATATAGATATATATATATTATTGACTATTTATTTTTAATGTTCAATTTTTTTTAGTGATTATTAATTAATTATAATTTTGTTTTAACTCTTAGTTAATGTGTCTGTGTATTTCTATATGTATACTTACAATTCATTATTTATTAGTAATGATCATTTAGTTTTATTTAATATAATTACATGTTTAGCAAAAATTTCTAATTGGTAATATAATTAATAAATATATATTTACATACGCATACATATTTACATGTGTGTGTGTGTGTGTGTCTATATATGTTTGTCTGTATGATATTTTTATGTAAATGATATTTATTTTTATTATTATGTATTAGTTGGGTTGATTTACTATATATATAATTCATTAATATGTTATATTTTTTTAATTATATAAATCTATATTATATATATATTAAGTGTAATAACTAAATAATATATTACATTGCATATTCTTGGAAAATATAGTCTATAATAATTCAAGAAGATTTGATATAATATAATGAAATACCATGCCTCAACATGAAGAAATAAGAAAATGTAGAGAGCGAGTAGCCCATATTCCGTTGTTGATTCATTCATTGAAAATGGATCGAGCATAGTTTCTGGTGGCTTATTAGAACCAGTTTTCAATCACTTGAAATCCTTATAGGGTAATATTCAGTTGTATATAACTAGCGATTAATATATGTTGTAGCATAATAACTTTATGGATGAATCAATATTTAAGGGTTTGAGGTATTAATTCTTTACTATTTCATGAATCTATTGCATTAGGTCCATCATTTGTACTGTCGAGGTACAATACATTTTTGGTTGCAAACATACTTATTTATGTGTAAATGGTTCTCTATGTCCTGGGTAATAGTTATGTGAGTTTTCTTATAAATTTGACCACAAAACATAATTCATGGCATTAAAAACATTTCTAGGGAATGAAGATCAAAATATCACATCATTTGTGATAAAATCCTTCTTGCTAAATTATTTTGATAATAATACCCTTAATTATACTTTAGATTTATGTCTAAAGAGAAAGGTGACATCCAGTGTAAGTCATCTTTGTGATGTCGGGGTTGTATTAGAATCATGTGGGTTGGTCCACATAAGACCCTTGCGGTACCTCTTTACATACCTCATGAATTTTCTTCTTGAAGTATCTCCCATGAAATCTTATAAAGTTTCTAAAAATTAAACACCTTTTATTTATGAAACCCACTCTTCCACATGAGAGACTATATTTTAATTTTTCTAATGGTTTCCTATAGCATATGCAGCCATCTTCCCAGTATACCTCTCATATATATGAGTTGGAATAGTGTTTCCCTTTAGATAATTTATCCTTTACATGATAATCCAAACCTTCTTAATATCAAAAACAACTCATTAGATTTCCTTCTACATGGTAAATATCCCAAAAATACTATTTCGGCAAGGCATACTCTTAAGTCATCGTAGTTATATGATAGGGTTATGCACACCAACATAATTCCTGATGATTATGTATTGCTCCAATAATAGAAATTAGGAATATGGTATAACATTTCTCTACATTGTACCCCTAAATTTTAGGGTCGTAATTGTACTAATTATCATGTATTATGTTGAAAATGAGGACTCATATCCTTAGGGAACAAGTTGAATCTATCAGGGCCCTATAAACTCATTTTATGAAATTTGCACTGGACTATATTGATTTTGAGAATCTGTTCAGATTCTATTCTTCCAATAAATGAGCTAGAATAATTAAAAATTTGGATCAACTAACTTAACTAACTTGGGTTTCCCATTATAAAAATGTACCATTTCAACAATGAACCTAACTAATCCTAGGATTATCCTCCCTTTTGTCCAATTAATGAGATATTGAAATTAATATGCCTATACGTAGTTTAATCCCCATCCTACCATTACCTAACATGTAAGGACCCAAACTTATCATACATAGATAATACATCTTAATAGAATAATATTAAATACACTTAAAAAATACATGCACGTCGACTATATAGGTTTAGTGTATTTGGAGACAAGATACATAATTTTATTCTTTTATAGAATATTTCCAATATATCCCACAAATATCATAACATTTAGTACTCTATATAGGAAAAAACTAATTAAAACCATTCTTCATAACTCGGGGATATGAAACATAAGAATGGGTGAGATCAAATGATCAATAAGGGTAATCATGGTATATATAATTCTACGATCATATGAAAAAAATAAGATAAAAATAAAGGTTTCAGATCATGAACACAACTTAAAATGTTCATACCCAACCTTTCACAGATCATAACAATGATTCATGTAATAAATCATTATCATTCCAAAAGACATGATTAATAATAATAAGAAATCATCATAATTAATTAATCCATAATCTCATGTCAAAAAAGTGTGTCACAAACATAGGTATATAAAACATTTCATTTGTCGATGTTAAAAATGAATACCATTAATAATATTATATTTAGCCTCGTCACCTGTTTCCAAATGTGGATCAATCCCATAGGTATATTTCCCATTCGGTATCATCACTAAAAACATGTTCCCACTATGTATCAATCAAGTTGAATTATTTACCATTGTCATCTCATGAGCTATAAAGTATTATCTAGTTATTTAGAAGGAGATACAGATCCCAAAAATCATTGGTTATAACATTACCAATATCCTAATTTATAACATAACCACCATAACATAAAGAAAACTAAGAATATGTGTTTAAAAAGATCATAAAACGTTCATCATGTCAGACCCAATGAAAATAAATGGGCTTCATAAAATAGTCTTCATATTGGAAAACATGAAAAACAGTCTTATTTAAAAATTAATGATATCAGAACACATGAATAGAATTGGATATCACAAATAATTTCATCATAGAATAACTCATGGAAAATAAATAGGATTCATAAATATCTCATAATCATAAATATAATACAAACAAAGAAATAATAATGATTATATCATTGGATCATATACCCATTAATGATTCAACAACATCAAAAAAAATTAATCTTAGAGGGGTGGTATATACACCTTGTAAAATAATGATATTTATTTTATAAATACTTAATGGGGTGGTATATACACCTCGTAAAATAAGATAGGTTCATAACATAACTTATGTCCTAAAGAATGAAATATGAGATAAAATTCCATTAGCTTAAGTATTGACTTCTTTCATACACATTATAACCTCATTTATAATAAATAATTTTTTTATAAATATTTTAAGGAACCATAATAATATATATCATACCATATATAATTTAATTATGAACTCTTATTACCTATTTATTAAAATTTCTTTATTGAAATCACATTCTGTGAAATAAATTTTTTGTTTTTCATATATGTATTGAATTGGTATTTTTGTTCCTATTACTTTCATCTTGGTACCATAATCTCTATAATATTAAAAATTATATAAATATAATATATATTAATTATATATTAATTAGATATTTTTTTATAGTAATCCATTAAAGATAGAGATATAAAATTAATTACAATGTTCATGAAGACAATTGGTCATACATACATATGAACACTATTTCCATTTTTAAAACTGATGAAATAAAATAATGGTAAATAATATATTAACTTTAATTAATAAATTTTATTCCATATATATCACATATATTCTTTAAATGTTTCCTTATTACCTTCCATATAGAGCGTTAGTGAAAAATAATCACATTATTTTGTGAGGCGGTAGTCTATTGTATACACGAATAACATTATCACATCCCCCATGAAATTGAATATAAGAAGTTATATGTGATAAAATAATTATAGATGTATAAATAAGTTATAATATATTATATAAATATATACATTTAATATATACTTATTACTATAAATTTATAATAGAAATGAAAAACACATCACATTAGTTTATAAGGTGGTAATCCGCCGAACACACGAGCGACATTATTGCTTTCCAATGGATTGATAGGTAAGACGGTATATGTGGTATTATAATTAAATAGGAATTTAAATATTATAAATATAAAATATAAATATAAATTCCACCATTATATCTCTTCATGAGAATTGTCTATAGAAAAAGAATAACATTGGTCTTTGAGGTGGTAGTCTTCCATACACACGATCGATAATATCATTTCCCATTTGATTGAAAAGATATGGATATTGATTATGAAATTAACATAATAGAATATTATTATATGGAATATAATTATATTAGTATATATTCCTAATTTAATAATATTTGGAGGAGGGGGAGGAAGAAATAAAACAAAATGCAAGGATAATAATTTTACCACTTCTTTATAGAGCGTTTATAGGTTAATACATAAATTCTTGTTAGAATGGTTTCATAATAATACCAAGTACTATAGTTTGTGTTGATATTATCAAGGAATATATTATGGTAGGTAATAAATAAATATAAGGGTTGTTTTAGTGTGAATAGGACAAGAGTTTGGTAGCCTTTTATAAGTAGGGGAGTGGACACACATGAAAGTTCTAAAAAGAATAAAGTGTACCAACTTTTTCACTTCAAAAAAGGATAAAAATGGGTTATTATGGAAATATATAGGTAATTGTTTAGATATATTTCTAATAAATTTTTATTGGACAAATTATATGTCATTTTACACTTTATCTTTTTAGTTTATCCCTCAATAATCATGTTTTAACCTTAACCACAGTAAATGATTTTTCATGTTTTAACTATTAATTTTTTAAAAAGAATAAGATGAAATTATTATATAATAAAAATTATAATTATTCCAAATATTTAATTCATTTTTAAAATTTTAATTCACTGAAGAAGTATAATTTAAATTAAAATTAAACCATTTGATGTGACGAAAAAATGGTTTTCCATAGTGATACTTTTCATAAGTTTGAAATGATTTAACATAAAATTAAATAAGAAATTGATTCTAATGAAACAAATTGCATTTAAATATATATAATTGAAAAATTATTACATTAAAATATATATGAAAATTTTCTTTTCATTTTTAAATTCTTTTTAAAAATAAAAATTCTTAAAAAAACTGGTATTTTCACTATTCATTGAAAAAGTTATATTCTCAGAATATTGATCAAACCACCCTAAGATAATTTTGATATGATGATTTTAAAAATTGTTTTTTGTTTTTCAAATACAACATATATAAATTGGAATTTTTTATTTAAAAAATGAATACACCAAATGTGATAAAACAACTTCTAAGGATAATACGTTTTAAGCATAAAATTTGATTAATTTTTTCTCATTTCTAGAATTCAAATAGAATTTATGTTATATTTTTTTTAAAATATACAATATATAAATTTTAATAAATTTTTTACCAAATATTATTTATTTAATTTGTTGAGATAAAATCCATTTATACACATAAAAATAATTTTCATAAAATGATTTCCTTTATTTTAAAATGGTTTTTTATATCATTTATAATTAATTGGTAACCAATGAATTAACTTTATATATAGGTGTAAACCATATAATTTAATAATTTATTTATTCATATTCATACTCACAATTAATATGGTTTGGAAATAACTATCATATTAAATTATAATATTTTAATGGTATGTCATGTTTCATTTAAACATGGTGTTCTGTGTAACACAAGAAATAATAAAATTTAATTTGTTTGAAGACATAAAATTAAAAAAATATAATGTTATTGCATTAAAAAACCACTAAAATTATTTTTTCCATTAAAATTCCTCCACATTGTTAAAAAAACTGAAGATTCTTATGGCCCATTACATCCGCATGTTCCCATATAACATCCTAAAATTGGTTGTTACATCCCAAAGCATTTACCAAGTGAGTGGTTTTTTTAATAGTACATTATTAATATAACAAAATATCTCCATAGGTTGTTCCTAAAAAAGAATATCCCGCTCTACAGGAATGACCTCTATGTTCAGTGCATGTGAAGTTTCAGGTACATACATCCTCTAATGAGATACATGTAACACATTGTAGACATAGGTGAGGTTTATAGAAGGCACCAAATGATAATCTACATGCTGACCAAATCAATAATTATAAAAAAACCAACATATCTAGGGATCAACATTAATTTTATATTACAAGATCAATTTCATCATTTGATACTTATTTGATCAATTTCTACTTCATCTCTTACTTCAAAAAATGAGGATGATGTTTCACTCATGAAGCGCTAAAATTAACTTCTAATGGATCAAACACATGGTACGTAATTCCATCGATCTATAATTATCATCAAATCAAAAAAAATTATCATAATATATACAGTATGGATAAATATTAATATGGTGAAATAATATTTCAATCTATAAAATAAAAATTACACCCAAAGTTCATCTTACTCCATTCCAATAATAGTAAATCATTACGCTCCTCTAAAAGATTAAATTTTTTTTTTAAATAATGTCACAAAATTTATAAAATGAAATTATTATAAATAACCTAAAACACATTAATTATATATTAATATTAGATAAAAAATATGTAAATACCTCAGTCATATATTATCATAAAAAATTATATTAAGCTAAATTACTATAAAACCTCTATTTAAACAAACTTTTTTCCAAAACATAACTCTGTCCTCATATATTTAATAAATTAATATATTATAGACCATATTCCCTAAATATATAAATAATGAAACTCCATAAAATATTATGTAAATAAACTTTTTTCAAATCACTAATCAGTTATAAGGTCATAAATAATATCCAATTTACTTGATCCATATAATATTTAATGCTAAATAATAATCATATTCAAAAAATCAGGAACATATTAAGGGTTATATTTCCCTAAATCATGTGTTTTCCAAAAAATATTACATTTCCATTAAATCACATTTCTAGGTCATTGGTACCATTCCACATATTCTTGTAAATTCATAATGTAATGCTTTTAATGAAAAATCCTTATATAAATATCCGGATTTAGGCAAAATAATTATTGATTTCTAATATATAGACACTAAAATCATTCCAATTAATTCTAATAACATTAAATAGGATTCATAATTTTATTCATTAATACATTCATCCTTTCATATGCCATTATTGGTATCTACATCATTAAAAGAACAATCATTGCTCATAAAAATTTTACGCTATTTTTTTTAATACCCTCCCTTAGAAAAATTATTTTTATAATTCCCATACATTCCAAATTTGTAAAATTTTACCATTGATGATGCCTTATAGTAAATATTATTCTTATTCATTTTGTTACATGAAAGTTTCAATTCCCCATTGAAATATCTTACCATATGCCAATATTCTCTATAAATAAAACATATTCTCATTCCATTGATACATTACCTATAGTTATTCATTCCAAATTATAGATATATAGAAAATTGTGTCTTATTTTATCTATGGTCTCCAATAAAAAAACACTCAGCAAACTCTATCATTTTATTCTTTGATGGGCCTTAGATTTTGTTAAGGTTAAATTTGTTAATCATATATAATGATAATTGGTTAGTCATAATCACAATATCATTCACTCTAATCATCATACCATTTATTTTCTCATTAACACATTACCTATCATATCCAACAATAACCCATTTAGTATTAGTTTTCACAATTGACTAAAGCCAAAAAACATAGTGTGAATAATAATAATCATAGTAGGGAACCACAAAATCATGAAAAGTAACTTATAATATGTCTAAACCATTACATGTTATTTTATATCTATGAAACCTGACATTTAACAAAGTTCATTCATGGTCACCATATATTCAAATCCATCAGGATTATTTGTAAAGAGATTTTGAATTTCCAATGCATATTCCTCAGGAGTGTCAAAACGGGTGCATGGTAAGGCTCATTGTCACATACCTGGTAATGATCGATTCAATCCCAACATACCTTTTTCAGAGTTGTTACCCCTAGGTACATTGGTTATAGAACCACACCCACTTGTAGTATATTGGTGGGGTTTAATTTTATGGGAACCAGTGGTTCTATCTTTCACCAATATTCCAGGTTATTTTCCTAAACATATAATTAACTGTATAATTATCATAATGAAAATCCTTAGGGATATAACTAATGTTTTATCATCCTATTTTACAAATGATAACTAAAACATAATCTAATAAAAACAATAAGGGAAAATAATTTTCCAACATAGATATTAAATCATATAAATGAATATTGAATACATTTCAAAAATAGATTTATGTGGACCAAATAGGATTATTTTGATTGGTGACTAGATAAACTATATTCTTATTACATGAAATATATGAAATATTTCCCAAAAATATCTTCATATTTAATAATCATTAAAAAAACAACTGATCTAAAACCATTCTTCAAAAAATTGGGATAGGAAAAATTAGAAAGTGTGAGCTAAGATGTTCAATATGGGTAATATTAGGAGACATAATTCAATGATCATATAAAGGAATAAGATAAGAATAAATATATGAGATCATGAAAAAATATAAAAAGTTTATACCCAACCAATAATATATCATAAACACCAGCCATGGCATAAAAAGTATCGTTTAAAAATAAATGATTCATAATAGTGTGAAATCATCATAATTCATGAACAATAAGTTCATGTCATAAAAGTGTGAAACAAACATTAGTATAGAAACCATATAATTTATCAAGGATAACTAACAAGAACATAAAATAGAGTGGATAAGTCCCCATAACCTATTTCCCAATATAGATCAAGTCCATCGGTCTGTTTCCCATTGTAAACAAATCTTATAAGCCTATTTCCAATTGTGGATCAATCCCGTTAACTTGTTTCTCATTGTTATATCATGAGATATAAAATTTTACCTATTGCTTTGGAGGGATATATTGTTCCCACCCATCCTTGCGTATAATTTGAACACCATACATGGTTATAACATAACCAACATAGCATAATGAAAAGAACACATATGTGTTCCACAAGATCATATACATTAATGTGTTTAAGTTTATTATCTATGAGCTTAATGTCTATAGGAAAACACTTTATGACATAAGAAAATGGATTCAACCCGAACCTCCATTTTTTTATTTTGGGTTACTCTTTCTCTCTATTTACCCAAATGTAATATTTATATATTTTTATTTAATTATTTTAAATTATTTCTATATATTCCAAAATAATATATCCGTATCATATCATCTTTATTTTATGGATAAATACATGTATTAGAAAATTTACCCTCTCAAATATTACCGATAAGAAAGTCTGATTAAGTAGAATTTCCCGATTTCTTGCCAATTATCATGTTCTTTCCATAATCTCTTTTAAGCTACCATTATTTTTATAAAATATCTAATTTTATCATTGGAAACTATCATTGTTTATTTCTTTTTTTTATACAAACAATTATTCTTTTTCCATTGTAAATATTATTTAAGATATTTCTAAAACTGTATTAAAATTGATTATTTTTAATGATAATTAAACACTATTTTACATGTTTTAACTTCTATTGGAAATAATTTATTCCTAAAATATAATTTCATGGATCTAAACTTTTGTTTTCTAGGATAAAAAATTTAGTAATATTATTTTAGGACAAATACAAATGATTTTTCAAAAGAACTCTTCTTTCCAAAGAAAAAATGGGATTTGTCTCATCTCTCTTTCACATCTGTGATATTTAGGCCTTATTCACCCCTTATTCCAAACATGTTTTATATGTAAAACCATTTAATATATCAAATATTGTGTTTTATTCTTCATATGTTATTCATTTAATTTTATTCCATCATATTTATTAATATTTATATTTTTCAAAGTGGTATCGGACACTTTACGATGTTTAAAGATTTGTTTCCTCAAGTATTTATCACTGTTTTTGTTAGAGTATTTCCATATATAGTTATGCTTGAAATATTTAAAAGTTTTACGGGTAAATATTATTTTAATGTATATATTTTTCAGATATATGAGGAATTTATTGAACCTAGTAAGTGGTGGGTGAGGCCCATTATTGCCCCTCGATGCAATGGTAGGTCTCCTGGGAAAAAATAGTTATGGAATTTTCCAAGGCCTTGAACAGTTTAAGATATAGTTTTGGCTGAGGAGATAACCATTTAATTTCATATGCCTTTTCCAAGACTTTAATGGTATGTTTCATATTTTCAGCATATGTATTCCCATATAGTGATAATAGAATTTGATTATCCATGTAAATTTTAGACTAGTAGAATATCCATGGTTAAGATTATTTCTCATGTGATTATTTATATGTAATTTTATATTCAGATTTTTCTTTGCAATATTAGCTCCAGGAAAAGGTTTAAATGGAATGTTTTTTTATTCATTCACCAAGAATTATTTTTTACAATAACTTCTATTGTATTACTTAAACTTACTGAGCATCTGAGATCACCCATTTCTTATGTGTTATTTTTCCCCAGGATGTGAAGATATATACAAATAATTTCCTTCAAAGATAATCTACGGGTTTACGGGTGTTCCAAATAGAATTTATATTTTATTTTCATTAAATTTTTAATGTAAATTTCATGTATATAATCTGTCTTAAAAAAACTACTAAATTTATTGGTCCTTTTGTGATTTGAGTCGTGTAACTATTCCAATGTATTAATGTAATGCAACAACTCCATGATACTGAGGTATGGGTCATTGTAGATGGTATCAGATAATTTCTAGTAGAAACCTTGGAAACAAGATTTAAAAATGTAGATTATAAAACATAACCATAACCTTCCCATTGAGGATAAGAAAATAATAACATCCTAGAATTTTGGTAAGGTAAAAATTTTCAATTTATTCTTATAAATACATTACCATATAGATACTACAAGTGGATGTGGTTCTGGAACATATATACCTAAGGGTAGAAACTATGAAAAGGTATCCTTGGCCTGACTTAGGGTACCCTGGTACATCACAACATGCCTTACTGTGTACTTTTTTTGACACTCCCATGGGACATGCTTTGGATAATTGTCATTTTCTTTACAAAGCATTATGTAGGATTTAAAAGTATATTTTTTCCCAAAGAAACCATGTCTATGATTATGAGATTATATTTGCATAAATTTTTAATTTATATTATGTTTTTGGTTGTTTGAGATCATGGATTATTATTTATAACCTAATTTAGTGTGTCACATTTTTTAGAAATTGGAGCTCATAAAAGGAATAGGAATTTCTACAATTCACATGATCTAAATTTTAAGAATGTTCATATCATTTATGGTATTCTTGTAATCATTCTATTGGAAGAAGTCTCTCAAACATTCTCCTCATACGACTATCAAGTATCATGTCCCATCAAGGGAGAGAAATAATTGTATTTGTTTGATTACTTCGAATGGAATCAATAGAAGAAGAAGAAGAGATATAAAATGATTGATAAAGGAATGAAGGGAAATAAGTATTCTCCCATGTATGATAACTGTGGAAAGGAAAAACCTTGTACTTTATTAAAATTGACCGAAGATTCCTACAAGTGTGGATAAAAATACCATAGTGCATGTGTTTTATAAGGTATGAAAAATGTTTGTAATGTGAAATTCTTAAACTGAAAGGATTAGGGACACTATGAAAATCAATGTCTCGAGCATCAAGGAAATATATCACAAAATGGGATAATGGATCAAGGTAAATATTTTTATACTACCATAGATGAATATGAATGATTAGTATGCCTGTTTTTTAATCATTATGTTATTTGTGTATTGTATCATTAATTTTGTAGTTGTAATAATCATGAGATATAAAAAGATTGTACAACAGTAGTTCTTCATTATCAAATTGGAATCATGTGATGATTAGCCCTAGTAATCCAGAGTAATGATTCTCTTGTTTGTAAATCATCTTGAAAACACATGACTTGGGAAAGATACCACAAAATACATGCTTTATGTGGAGATAATAATAAAGATATGTTTGTGGGATATTATAGGTGGCCATGAAGGTCGTTACTGATCTAGTTGGTTTATGTTATGCAAGAATTATTAGATCTTTAGATTTAAGGACATTAATCATGGAAGAATGCATGTTTTATAAATATTTAAAGAAGATTAAGGTATTCATATATTTGGTATGTGGCAATTATAGATATATTATTTGGAGAATTAAATGTTATGTTGATTTTGGAAATTTAGTGACCTTCCTTCTAATCTTTTGGCCATTGAATTTGGATAGAAATATTTTTTCTGAGTCTTCTATTTAACTACTTGTGGAATGGATTATGGATATAATTTAATAATATTAATGTTTGATTTATCAAATTACATAACTTGTGCTAAAAAAATTTAGTTTTAGTAGGCTTTTATGGGATTAATCACTGACTTAAGGACCATTTGATTCACTAAAAGTGCTTCAAGCAAGGAAAATTAATCATTAACATCCATTTCTATTTGTAAGAGATGAAGTGAAAATTGATAGAATCACAACCAAGGGATGATATTCTGATTATTACTTGTAATGAAATCATGTAAGTTTATTTTCTTAGGTGATTAAATGATTATTAATAAATCCCTGAACTGAGGGAAAATATTTTTGAAAAAAAAACAATGTCTGCTTAATTTTTTGGGAAATTAAAGGTGTTTGAACCGATCAAAAATTTATTGATTTACAATGGTTATCATTCTAAAGACCATTTTCTCTATCACTCTCCATCAAAACCAAATGGTCATATTGTACATTAGTATCCATATTTTCACTTCGGCCTAAGGTTATCCTAATAAAATACTCAGTTTTGTGTTACCTCCCTATTTTCCCCTTTGCACTTATTATGAGGATATTTTATTTACCCTACTTCTGATGTCTATTTCCCACAAAATAATTTTTAAGTATCAACCTTTGATTTAACAATGTACATTTGCAAATTGTGAGACACAATTATTTGAATGAGTGGAGAGTGTGACACCCTGGTATTTTATGATATCTATTTTTAAATTTAATTTCTTCAATATCATAGGATTCATACAACACCAACCTTAAATGAAAATATGATATAAAATTAAATATCATTATTTCAAAACAACTATTATAACATTGTCGTTAAATTGGATGTGATGAATAGTATTAAATAAATCTATACACTATTTTTAATCGAATGTTTTTACACTCATCCAAATTATTTTATATGAATATGATAAAAATGAATTCAATTTACACCTAAAAAAGATATATTTTTTTAAATATTGTTTTACAAAAATTTTAATGGAGAACATGTTATAAATATAAATTTTGACACTTATAGAAATTATATTTGAAAAAATAAACATTAATTTTGAAAGTGTAATATCAAAATTTACTTTGGTTAGATATTTGTTATTTTTTGACAAATTTTATTCATGATGAATAGAAAAGTTACTTTTTGAGTAGTAATGTGACCATTAGAAATAGTAATATGATCAATAGAATAGTTAATATTTCTATGAAGGTGTCAATAAAATTTATGTTTCTTATAAAGGAAAATATAATAAATTTATATCAAGAAATAAGTGAATAATTACAATTTTGTAATTAATAAAATTATTTAAAAGAATATTTATTTTCACAAACTAGATTCATAAATTAATATTTTTTGTCTTAATATTTTAAGATGATTTTATGAGACCTTACTTATTTTTAAAATGTTTTATAAATTAGTTATAATATTAAAATTAGAATTTTTTGAAAAAATGATGATTTTAATTGAAAATTTAATTTATCCTCCTTAGAAACTTATTTTCTTAAAATTGATTTCGTTTTTTAATTTTACATGTTTCAAATTGATTAAGGTGATGTTATGGGATTTTTCATAAATACATGAATTTTTATTGAATAGTAAAACTTAGTAATTTACAATATAAATACCCTATAAGATAAATTCAGTGTCAATTGATTCATAAATGAACTAAGAACAATAATCTCCAAATTAACTTCATTATTTTAATATATGTGACTATAATTCCCAAACTATTCATATTCTTAAGCCATGATAATAATAAAATTAATAAAATATTCAAAAAAGAGCCCTCTCATCCAATATAAATACCACCCCTAACCCCCACTTCACCTCACACTATAAATGATTTGATCCTTATCTAAATTTTTCTTAATAAACTTACCAATCCCCTTCCCCATGTCTAGTATCTTCTATCCTCATCCAAATACCAAAACAAATCCCCTTATGGATGTTCTCAACAAGTAGAATTCAAGAGATAAAAAATGTTATTTCTTTTCTTTTTTTTTTCTCTTTAAAAATATTTTATTTTCTTATCCTTACCTCAACTCCCCTATTCAAAGAGGTAATATATTTATATTATCATTTATATAGTTTAATTATATCATTTAATTGGAATATACATCGTTGAACTCATTTGTCTCTCTCTTTTATACTATAAAATTAAACATCACTTGTGATATGCCAATTTACCTACATCATGGATAATACATTTTCATTAGATATTATTGATGTAAAGGATGGTTATAAAACCATAATTATGGTTAAAAAATATTTTATTAAACATATTATAAGTTATTAAGTATTTTGTAACCAGTGTATGTACAATATTTTAATTAATAAGACCACACTATTTCGCGATGATAGAAAAACCACCAAAATGATCTAAATGATTTTCATTAAAGTTCTATCTTACGAATCATTCTTATATTTAGAAAAAATAATATATAATACCATTAAATCTTTTTTATGTTAATTTCTAAAATAAAATTCAAATTCCAGATAATTATTCTAGTTTTCTATGAAGTTCATTACTTATACACAAGTGAACCGATCATGAAAACCATGAAACCGAATGCTCCCGAACAATTAATCTAGAAATAGTTACTCATCAAAAGGTTAATAAATAAATATAATAATAATATAATTACTAATATTTATGTATAAAAGTTTTTCAAATAGTTAATTAACATATTTAATTTTATTATCCAGGGTGTGAAGGTCAAGTCCAGAACACTATTGAATGAAATTTAAGGGATTATACTGGAACATCCATTTTTTTCCTTCAGGTTTCTCTTTCTCTCTCTTTACCCCAATGTAATTATTATTTAATTTTTATGTACTTATTAAAAATTATGTGTATGTGTTCCAAAATCACATATCTATATCATAACATCCTTCTACGATTTTTTAATACATGTATTAAAATGGTTCCCTTCTCAATTCATCAAGATAAGCAAGCTTGATTAAATGGAATTTCCTAATTTCATTCCCATTCTCATATTCTAAACATTATATATTTTATGCCCCCATTATTTTTATAAAATCATTAAATTTATCATAAAAATATACCATAGTTCATTTATTGTATTTTTATAAACAAATATTCCTTTTCTATTTTAAATATCTTTGATATTTTCCTTAAACAACATTAAAATGGATCGTTAATAAATATTCTTAAACACTCTTCTTACATATTTCCACTTCTGTTGGACATCATGTATGCCTAAAATATAATTTCATTTTCCTTAAATATTATTTTATAGGATATATATTTTTACAAAAATGATTTTATGAAAAATAGAATCAATTTTCCAAAATAATACTCCTTTCAAAAGTAAAAAATTGGTTTTTCTTAACTCACTTTTATCTCTATTAGATTTAGGTCATGTTCACCACTTATTCCATGACTGTGGTGTATATAATATCATTTCATATAAAAAATCATGATTGTTATTTTTTCATATGATATTAATTTTATTTTATTTCTTCATAGGGATTAATATTTAGATGCTTCAAAGTGTTATGGGACACTTTACAATGTTTAATGATTTTTTTCCTCAATAATTTATCAATGATTTTATTAGTGTGTTTTCATATATAGTTATGATTAAAATACTTAAATGTTTTATGGGTTAATATGATTTAAATATACATTGTCATTATACATATGAGTAATTCAATGGACTCATTAAGTGATGGGTGGGGCCTGATATAGCCCCACGATGCATCAGTAGGTCTCATGAGACAAAATAAATATGTAATTGGCTATGTCCTTTCCCATTTTCAGATATAGTTTTTACTGAGGCCTTAACCATTTAGTTTAGGATATCTTAGCCAAGGCCTCAATGGTACGTTTCATATGTTTTATATATCCATTCCCTCATAATGATATTAGTAATTGATTATCCATGTTAATATTCGAATAGTAGAATATCCATGGTTAAGATTCGTTATTATGTGATTATTTATATGGAATTATTTATTCATCTTTTATCTTTCCCATATAATTAAGAATAGTATGTTCAAATGGAATGTGTTTTTATTCATTCAACATGCCTTATTGTTTATATTATATTTTTCTATATTATTTACCCTTAATTATCATCTAATCTCACCCCTTTCTTATGTTTTATTTTCCCCCAGGATGTGAAGAAGTATATTATGAAAGACATGCAGGGATAATCTAGAAGCTTATGGGTGGTCCCAATGAAATTTCTATATTATACATCCATTAAATATTAATTTTAAATTTCATGTATCCAATATGGATTCCAAAAACACTAAACTTATCCGCCCTTTGGGACTTGAGTCTTATATATATACCAATGCATTAATTTATTACACCAACTCTAGTCTAATAGGGTCTAGGACATTACAATCAACACCTCTCCCAAAATATAAAAACTAGGATATAACTATATATCTTAAAAATGTTTATGTTTATCTTGATGAAATGGAGTGAAATTACCTTTATGGTAAGAGATGACCAATGAACTAATCATTTAAGTTAATGAAAATACCAACATCATTTTGGAGGGAACTGGATAACAATAAGATACTGATCATGTTCTGGAATATCACCAAATCTCAAAATAATGTTCCTAAGAACTTTAAAGAATAATTTATTCCTTATATCCATCATAACCTTTGATCAACTCTACACCATCTTAAATCCAGTAATCTTCCTTATTTTGGTTACATTTTTCACCCCAAGTCATATGATGAACAATTCCAACTACCCTTGCTATGGATAAAAAACACAAATGTGTAAAACAATGTGAGTTCTTCTAGAAATATTGGCTTAATGTTTTTAAAACCATTCAATAGATGATCAATTATGTTTCATCAAACATATGCATCCATGGGTGGGGTGAATAAAAATCAATACACTTCACCATGCTAATGGACTATCCACATTCTTCGGGAAAGGCAGTATATAATGACATTATCTTAGCTTAGGACTCATGTATTGGGTCCGAATATGCTAGTTAATCAATCCCATTAAATATTTATATCCAAAATTCTCATTAAAGGGGATCTATATGGGAATATTCTATTGATAGGATTTTCATCATTCCCACCCAAAAATAAAATTCGGTCTCTAATTTATGGCAAGTCAATTCCTAGAATGTAAAATCACTTCTAATGGATGATACCTCTCATCCAGAGTGGCTGTAATCATCTAGTTCTACAGTGAGTTCATGAAAAGTGAATAAATATGAAATACAATACATAATGGTAACATGAGATAAATCATATACTATACTATTGCTGGTAATGTTACCACCATCTCTACCCCTACAACCATTAAAACTATAATGGGGGGTTTTTATGATAATGAATTATTACATGCTACCCCATCCCATATGGATAGGGTTATTTTTACCTCCACTTAATTTGATAAATATTTTCATTTCTAGATAGAGAGAAAATATAAAAGAAGCACCTATATGGTTTCTGTTATCAAGGTATCAAGATTTACACCCTCTCATGGGATTATAATTATTGATAATCATAGTTTATTCACTCAAGATCAATATCCATGAATAGATTATTACTCCCTTTAAACATGTTAACGAAGTAATGGAATTTAAACATCAATGTGGAAACAAGCCCAAGAAATTATTCGTCTAAAAAAATAAAGGAAAATCTAAATCTTACCCTTAAAGGATATTTATACTCCAATAAGGATCCTTGATATTATGATACATATGAGGATTAGATACCCACTACAAAAATTCTCTCAATAAATATTATCCATGAAAACTCGATAGATATTATAGAATATGATGTCGATGTATTAATACTCAATTGGTGGAAGTCTATTCGTAATTTTGTTTTCATTTAGGTGTGGAAAGAAGGTATTTCGACAACATAGTAAAGGAAGTCATGTGATTTGGGGGCTCTTACAAAAATTTGAATACATCTAAATTTAAATTCTTTAGATAGGGAAAAGCTTAAAGTTGTAGATTAATCCACATACCAACTACCGCCAAAAGATCCTGAGTGAATTTATGTTGATGAAAGGATCTTCTAATACGATTAAAATATGGAAAATATAATGCAGATAAATACTAAATTAATCAGAGTAAATATTCCCACTAAGTGAAAATATAATGTCAAATCTTTAAGACTCCCTTTGATGAACCCTTCAAATTTGATAAAATGATCAACCAATGATGGTAAAGTCAATACAACTAACTAACTTGAGTTCAAAACAAAAAAAAATTACAAGACTTCAACATAGAGTTATTATTAGGAGTTTCCACTCACAAGAAAAAAACTACCACCAATTCAATAGAGTTAATATAGGCTAACTATTAATAGTTATCAATCATAGGTTTAGATAGGTCAACCATATCTGACTTCTTCTACCATTTCCATTCAACTCTAGCTGTAATAGTAATACTAAAATTGATTCTAGAATATATTACATCACTTTTTTCTCAAATGGTAATAAGGGATATTTGATGAATAGTAGTGAAACCTAAAATGAAGCCATACCCTTAGTGGGTGGATCAGACTCCTCCTCTATCAAACATTGGGAATGCCCCCCTCCTAAAATTTAATACAAATAGATAACTAGAAAAAAAACATAGATGAACTAAGACTTAATGTATACGAATTTTAGGAATAATAAAGGAACTAAAAATAGTTATGGTATGGCATTTTTTCCTAACTCTTAAAGGACCTCATTTTTTCTTGTATATAAATATGGTATTGTAATCAATTATAGGTTAGGAACATCTTTTAATACAATTAATTTATCATTTCATCTCAATAATGTGGAAGAAAACCACTATATACCACTCCAATTTAATACAACATGAAAATGATAGGGTTTCATACTTAGTCTTCATGTGTAATGTTTTAGCCTATTCCCAAACATAAAATACCTATATAATTATTAACTATATTTTTTCGTTGAAATTATCCAAGAAAGATACAAGTGGTACAAATCCTATTAAATTAACTTAGTAGATTTAAATAATTTTCCATATTGGTTAAATGGATGGAAGACACACTTTAACATTCCAAATCTAAGTCCTCACTATTTCCCTCATCACAAGAAAAGAAATTTGGAAAGGATGAAATGAAAACTTTCACTATCAACCCCGAACTAATTTTAAATTTGGCTCCTAATACTTCCCATTTCCATATATTACCACATCCTATGTAAGATAAAAAAATAACATCCCCACCATGTTGGATGGAAATAAACAAACCAATTGAAATTTAAAGATAGAAAGAATAAACTCAATCATCTCTATAAGGAATAAGTAAATGGATATTTTATTTCTAAATTAGAGAAAAACGTGATTACACTACCAAAAATAAAAAGTCTAAATGGGGTTGATCAAAAAGATTTATCCAATTACTACATTTATCATCAGATACAGGGGAATAACATCCTTGAATGGTTCATATTTAATAATCTACTCCGAAATATCATAGACACCCTTCATGTAATATTGGGTCATCCATTATCTTATGTGACTCATGGGTCTATTTTTTCATAAAAATATTGGGAGAGTGGTAATAAGTATTGTATCAAAATGCATATAAATTTTATTATTGTATTACGATATAAATTTTCATCCTTGAAAATGACATCGTTGGGGTGTCGAGGAATTGACCATCCATGGCCCAGATTCACCCCCACAAAACTTGAGGTGACATCTTAATCTTTTTTATCATCAAAACTCTGTTGAAATTTTCATTGAAGGTAGTAATAAGATCCCCCATGGTTACATAATCTAGTCCTAAACCTAGGATAATTCATTCATGTTGAGTCAATAAGGTTTTCCTTATGACTTTTTCATTCCTTTATACTTTGTGGAGATTTTTGAGTCAATAAGGTTTCCTTATGACTTTACCATTCCTTCTTGTTTTGAAAATCACAAACACCTTATCCTCAAGGAAAATTCTATTTACCCTGTGTTTTAATTTTATAAGGAAACTTTTCCTTCCCTATGGAAATTTATCCTTACCATCTTTTTCATTGTTCATTATCTGGTCTATATTTAAAATTCAGTTTCAAATATAAAACATCAGAATCATATAATACTTAGATAAAGAGCATTCTGTTTTGAGACTTCGAATTCAGACTCCAAGTTCTCTGAATTCAGACTCCAAACTCGTCAGAGTTATAAATTCTAGTTCTCTGAATTCAGACTCTGAACTCTTCTATATTCTGACTCGGAGTTCTATGAATTCAGACTCCGAACACTTAGGAGTTTAGACTCTAAATCCTAATGAATTTTGACTCTGAAATCTTATGAGTTCAGACTCAGAATCCTTATGAACTCTGACTCCGAACATTGAAAGTTCAGGTTCCAAATTATTGTGAATACAAGATTCTGAATTTCATTGAAATTCAGACTCTGGAATTCTATAGTGTTCAGGATCCAAATTCCTTTGAATACCGAATCCAAATATCTTTGTATTATAGACTCTGAATTCATTTTTGGTTAGACTCTGAACTTTTATTTTCTTACATTCTGAATATTTTATTTTGGATAAGTAACAATATTTTTCTTAAAATTATTTTTGTTATAAAATGATGTCGTGCATTCAATTATTATCTAACCGTTGTTTGAGTGAATCATGTACAGGTCCCTCTGAAATTCAAGAAAAAATATGACCGTTGGAGGAGGGAGCCGACCATTGGATTTGTGCCTATAAATACCATCTCATTCTAAAGAGCTCACAAAAAGTTGATCAATCTAGATATTTCATGTTTCTGAAGTAATTTGTATAGGAGAGGTTTTATGCTTTGGGCGTACTGAACTTCTTTGTTCAGACTCTATTTGTGAGATTCTGATTATTGCTGTGTACAATCGAGGGCTTCGGGGGATAGGAAGACAGAGGTGCCGACAACCTTGATGCTGAGGGCTTCCTTGCTAAGGAAGACAGAGGTGCCGACTACCTTCAAGTTGAGGGCTTGTAGGGATAGCAAGACAGACTCAGATATTCGTATCGAGGGCTTACGATGGTATGAGTAATACAAACTTTCTTGAAAGTATAAATCAAGGGTCCTTTATCCAAGTTTGTTGGATACCCTTCTCTATGGGTTAAAATATTTACTACTTGTTACTTGTTTTTTAACTAGTTTTCCACTACATTTTTCATTGTTGAAGAAAGTATAACTATTTTATACTTCCTTATACTTGTACTATGATTTATTAAGATTCTAGATGCTTTAAGGTAGAATATTTATATTTGTAAACTTTCATTATGTTTCATTTTCCGGAACCATATTTTTGGAATAACATTCTCTTAATCAAATTTTCAGAATCTAGCAAGTTTATAGAACTATAGGTTTTGTGAATTACCTTGTTTAACCTTTTTAAACATAACATCTTTAAAATTTCCAAAGGACTTTTTTAAAGTGTATAATTCACCCCCCCCCCACTCTTATATTTTGGGCATCATTAGATACTACAATATCTATATTATTATGATCCTATATTTGTTATTATAGAGTATATCATACTCACATACCATCTAAACAATTGGTATCAGTGGAGGTCTCTAAAATACTTATATCCATATATTAGGTTTCCTTACTCATTTTTCATTTTTCTATCTTTTTCCTAGCATAGGAATATTTTCCTTGAATCAGAACTTTTTCTATTAACAAGTTTTTGTGGAAAGATTCTTCTTAAAGATGGAAGGAATCAATATCCGTTCCATAGAAAATCTCAATCAAACAAGACCACCTATTTTTGATGGGAATGATTATGAATATTATAGAGATCACATTAAGACTTTTATTATCAATACTGGAGTAGATAATTTTGTTATGCTTAATGGAGGATATAAAATCCCTGACAAGGAAGTTAGTACCTTCAAAAATCAAGAAAAGCATGAATATCAACTGAATTATAAGGTATGCAATACATTGCGTTGTTCTATGACTAGAAATATATATAGACAAATTTCATCTTGTGAAGAATAAAATTGTATTTGGAAGAAACTTGAAGTTACTCATTTTGGAACATTCAATGTTATTGAAACTAAAAGAGCCATGCTCAGAGCTGAATATCATTGTTTCGGCTTTCTTTATAGAGAACCCATATGTAAGGTACAATAAAGATTCATGACTATTGTGAATAGATTATAATCTATGGGTGAAAAAGGATTAGATGATGAAGCTCTTGTGGATAAAATCATAGACATCATACCAAATGAGTGGGAATCCAATAGGACTTATATTGATGAGAATAGAAAGGTTACTCAGATTTCTCTTGATGAGTTGTTTGGAACTCTTCTTCAACTTGAGAACATAATGAAGAGAGATGCTGATAATGTAAAGAAGAATAATTGGAATCGCAGTGTTACATTTACTAAAACTTCAAATCATATGAAATCTAAGACTCCTGAGAGAGTTACTAGATCAAAATATAAGAAGATTGTTATTCAATCCGAATCTAGTGTAAGTGAATCTTCAGAAAATAAGTTAGAAAATCTTTCTCAAAGGATGAACAAGATTGGTGGACAAAAGAAATTTCAATCCAGATATAAGAAGAAAGAGAGGAAAGTAAAAAAAGATTCATAAATTACCTGTTATGAATGCAAGAGAGTTGGACATATAAGGCCTGATTTTCCAATGCATAAGAGAAACGAAAGAAAGGAAAAGCATTCTGAGTGAAACAGAAAGAAGTACTACAAAAATAAAGCTAAGAATGTCATGAAGGCTAACGACACCTGGAGTGCTTGTGGTGGTGACTCTTCAGATGAATCATCTGATTACGAATCTTCTGGATAGAAGAATCATGGTATAAATGCTAGACTACCTGTTGACTATCATTGTATGATAGAAAAGCTACACAATGTTGAGTCAATGACAAATGTTTCTTTAAATGAAAATTATAGTAATGATAAATATTATGAATCTTCAGATGAAGAATCTTATTCTCTTGAAGATAATACATTGCCTACCTATGAAGAAGTTTCTAGGTTTTCTAAGCTCCTTGAGAATGAGAATTCAAATCTCATAAAAATGCTTGATAAGGAAAATTCTAGGAATAATTTTCTTACTACGGAAATATCGGATCTTTATAAGGATATGGATAAGAAAATTGTTAATATTGAAAGTATTTCAATAAATCATGACGAAGTAAATTTTGATAAGAATAAACTTTCTAAGGATCTAGAAAACGTAATTTCTAAGAAAAATGTTTTCGAGCCTAACTCAAGTTCCAAATCAAATGTTGTAGAAGACAAGAACATGGTTATCAAACTGAAATCCAAAATTGTTTCCTTGAGGAAGTGTTTGTCAATATTTACCTTAGGTAAGGAAAATTTTGATAAGATGTATTCTCAAATCCAACCTCTAAGGAATAATATTGGTTTTGTTTATACTAGTTCTAAACCGATTTTTAGTAACAATTATTTTGTTCCTTAAAGTGCTCCATTCTGTATGGAGTGTCATTGTGGTGGGAATTAGGCTGACAAATTGTTCCTTAAACAAAACATAGTCTTTAGGATTTCATAAAGCCTATTTTTCTTAGAAGATGTGGGTGCCTAAGATTTTTCAATTTGAAATTTCCGGATCCAAGAATGTTTGGGTTCCGAAAGTCTAAGTCTTTTGTTTTCAAGAAAAAAGAGAAATTACCCACAACAATACTTGTTCCATGGATAGTGGATGTTCCCGAAATAATACTGGTAACAAAAACTACTTTTAAAATATTATCAAAAAGAAAGGAGGAAAAGTAACTTTTGGAGATAATTCTTAGGGGGGAATTATTGTTATAGGTAACATTGTTCTTCTTGAAAAAAAATTGATTTCAAATGTTTTATTTGTTAATGGTCTTAAGAACAATATCATTAGTATAGGCTAATTATGTGATGAAGGATACCTTGTGAATTTTAATAATGATAAGTGCTTAGTACACAATTCCAAGGAAGAGTTTATTCTTTCTACCCTTTGGCAAGAGAATGTATACACACTAAACATAGAAGACCTCAAGAGCCAAGATCTACCTTGCCTTAGTGCAATGTAAGAACATTAATGGTTGTGTCATAGAAGTTTAGGTCATAGTAACCTTAAGAACCTATGAAAACTTTTTAATAAAATATTAGTTAAGGATCTACCGGAGCATAGATTGGATTCTTCAAAAGTTTGTGATCCTTATCAATATGGAAAGTAACATAAATCTAGTTTTAAATCAATAGGTTAAGTCTCAACTATTGATGCATTATAGTTAGTGCATATGGATATTTTTGATCCAACACAAACCGAATTCATTGGAGGCATGTATTATGTATTTTTTTTAGTTGAGGATTACACTATATTTACATGGGTCTATTTTCTAGCAAAGATATCTGATGCTTTTTCTTATTTCAAAAGTTTTAGAGCCCTAGTGAAAAATGAGAAAAACCTTCCATTGAAAACTATTCTTGGTGATCATGATGGAGAATTTCAAAATTATTATTTTGAAACATTTTATAGTAGAAAAGGCATTACTCAAAATTTCTCAGTACCAAGAACTCCTCAATAGAATTGTGTTGTTGAAAGAAGAAATAGAATTCTTCAAGAGAAAACATGAACCATGTTGAGTGAAAATTCTATAGCAAGACACTTTTGGGATGTAGCTATAAGTACTGCTTGTTATACTATAAATTGAGTTTAGATTAGACATTTTCTTATTAAAACACCTAATGAGTTATGGAATGGTAGAAAACCTAGACTTTCATACTTCAAGGATTTTGGTTTAATGGTATTAATCCTGAATACTAAAGATAATCTATATAAATTAGAACCAAAATCTGATGAAGGAATTTTCTTAGGATACTACACAAATTCTAAGGCTCGTAGAGTTTTCAATAAAAATAGTTGTACTGTTGAAGAGATAGTACATGTCAAATTTGATGAAACTTATCCTTTTGTTTTTAAACCACCCCAACCAACATCTTCAGATGTGTTTTAAAAACTTGATTATCAACCTTTTTAGAAGATATTTTTGATAAGGAAAATTCCCATGAAAATGTTTCTGAAGCATTTTCCCCAGAAGATTTCCTACCCTATATTGATGAACAGGTTTTACCAAACCCAAATCAGGTGTTTCTTAAGAATCATTCCAGTGATGGTATCATTGGTGATGTAAATAAACCCATAAGGACTAGAAGTTCTTTAAAAAATGAAGTAGAACATCTAGCTTTCCTTTACCAATTAGAACAAAAAATCACTAATGAAGCTTTAGGTGATGATGACTGGATTAAAGCAATGCAAGATGAACTAAATGAATTCGAAAGGAATAAAGTCTGGACGTTGGTTTAAAGACCTAAGGAAACTTCTATTATTGGAGTTAAATGGGTCTTCAAAAATAAGTGTGATGAAAATGGAATCATAGTTAAAAATAAAGCTAGGTTAGTTGCTAAAGGCTATAATAATCAAGAGGTAATAGACTATGAAGAAACCTATGCTCCTGTAGCTAGACATGAATCTATTTGTATCTTACATTACTTTGCAGCATTCTTCAATTTCATACTTTTTCAAATTGATGTGAAATGTGATTTCCTTAACGGTAATGTCCAAGAGGGAGTTTTTTTTGAACAACCTCGTAGTTTTAAAGATACAAAACATCTTGATCAGGTTTTTAGACTTACCAAAGCATTGTATGGACTTAAGAAAGCCCCTTAAGCCTGGTATGAGAGACTTATATGATTTTGGATTCAAAATAACTATTTCATGTGAATTGTAGATCCAACCCTTTTTATAAAGAAAGAAAAGAAGAATGTTTTGATTGTTCAAATTTATTTTGATGAAATCATATTTGGTTCAACTCAATAATCCTTAACTTATTCCTTTGTAGATCTAATGAAATATGAGTTTGAAACGAGTATGATGGGTGAGTTAACATTTTTCCATGGTTTTCAAATTTCTCAAAAACCAGAAGGAATCTATATATCCCAACATAATTATATTATATATCTTCATAAAAAATATGTATATAAAAACACTAAGAGTATTAGTACTCCCATCGGTACCTTAAATTCACTGGTTATTGATGAAGCTAGGAAACCAGTAGATTAAACATATTTTAAAGGTATGATTGCAAGTCTACATTACTTAATAGCTAGTTATCTAGACTTAATGTTTCCGGTATGCTTATGTGCAAGATATCAATCGAATCTTATGGAATATCATTTAAAGACAGTGAAAAGAATTTTTCTCAACTTAAAGGTAACCATGGATTTAGGACTCATTTATACTTCTGGAAATGATTTTGTTTTAAAATGTTTTTCAGAAGCTGATTTTGGTGGATGTAGAATGGATAGGAAAAGTACATCCAGAACATGTCATTTCTTAGGAGATTCATTATTTTCTTGATCATGCATGAAGCAACAATAGGTAGCACATTCCAGTGTTGATGCTAAATATGTAGCAGCTAAAATTTGTTTTGCTCAACTTTTGTGGACGCAACACATACTAAAAAACTATGGTATGATTTTTACCAAAACGAAAATTTTGTGTGATAATAAAAGATTCATTGCCCTTAGTAAAAACTATGCACATCACTCTCGTTCAAAACACATAGATATTATAAATCACATTCTTAGGGATCACACACAAAAAGGAGTTATCATTCTTCAATTTATCGGAACACAAGATCAACTTGCTGATATTTTCACAAAATTTTTACCCTCCGATAGATTTGATTACAATAAACAGAAGTTAAGAATAATAAATGCAAGGTAATATTCCTTGTTAACTTACTGTTGAACTAATATCCTTATAGTAATAAACTCCTTTTCTTAGGGGGAGTACATTTTCATGTTAGTTTTTCAAATTTTTCATAATGATGTTTTTCAAGTTTTTCGTAATGATGTTTCTTAAAATTTTTGTAATGATGCTTTTTGTAATGGAGTTTTTTCATTTTTTATTCGTAATAAAAATTTTCGGAATCTGAATTACTTCAAAAAGAATTGTTTCCTCAAAAAGAATAATCTTTCTGGTAATTCAAAATGTATGTTTTCTTTCTTATGTTTTCATAATCAACATTTACTTGCTGGTATATTCTTTTGTGTTTTAAATTTTTCAGATTCTAGTTTTCTTAAATCTGAGTTTTTTTCTAAAAAACATCAAAAGATCAGATTTGATCAATATTTTCTTTCGGCTATCATATCAACCGTAAGATCTGATATGAAGGATTTTCAGCCATTGGATGGAGTTTGGAAGATGAATTGTCACTTCTAACACCTATATAAAGGGCCCCTGAGGTGGTTTTCCACATCAGATTTCAAAACTTTGCATGCCGAAGCTCTTCCCCCTTTCAAAATCCCATTATGAACCTATCAAATCATGCTCTAATCTGAATTTCTGTTGAAGTTCCTTCTCAAGAGATGTCAACTATCAAGTCGATTTTAGAGGGGCAGATTTATTGAGAAAGGTTGGTGCATCCGAATTTCTTCAACAAATAAAATTCCATTATTTCTATAAACATCATGTTGAATGTATGGGAAATTGTTTTCATATAAAAGCCAAGAGCTCAAGATGTAGCATATCCAGATCTTCTTGTAGAATTTTATGAATCTGTGAGATTTTTCAAAGAATAAGAGAGGAGTAAAGTTTCTTTCAAAATCTATAGAAAAACTTATGCCCTTCCATACACCAAGTCTTCCAGCTTGGTGGGGTTATCTTTTGAAGGGGAAGTTGAGTTATGTTCCCATAAGCTGGAGGATGTTCAAGGAAGTTTTTTCATGGTAAAATCTATGGAGTGTATTGGAATTTCAGATGTTAAGACTATGAATATTTCTCATATTTTTAAAAATAATAGGATCCTTGAATTGTGGGTTCAAGGTTATATCATTCCAAGAAAAGGTGACAAGGAAACTATGTAGAAGAGTGACATGTAAATCCTAGATTTTTTGGTGAATTTGAGGAATATAAACATGATGTATAATATTCTCATTATGATAGAGAATATCCAGAATGGAAACTTTAAGGCTCATATTAAAATGAATCCAGCCATCCTCTCTAAGATAATTGTTCGGTACCTCGAGTTTCTCATGATTCTTTGAAGTTCCAAGAAGAATAATTTAAAAGTCATGTTAGTAAGAGATGATACATTGAACAGAATGAATATTGGTTTCTCTAAAGATTCCGGAGAACTCTATGACTTACCAGAGGAAGAGGCTAAAGCCATTCAGAAAAATAAATAAATGGATGAACCATCGAATAAGGTTTAATATAAGAGAAAGTTTATTGAAGTTGAAGAGGAAGAAAAAACACCAAAAGCTAAGAAAGCATGATCCACTCCTCTGAAACCTAAGAAACAAAAAGCCTATCCTGATGAGGTTGTATCCAAGTGGAGGGAAGACAAGAAAAATTAGAAGGAAGGAGAACCACTATTTGGCTTGGATCCCACAGAATCTAAGGCTTTGAAAGAGAAGAAATCATATGATCTTGAGAATCAATACAAATAAAATAAGTTAAATAAAAAGATGGTTGATACTGAGATTGTGAAATCCCTTCTGAGGGATATTGAAAAAGCTTCCGAAAAAATTCTGGTACAAGAATTATTCCTGGTAGAACCCTTACTTGAGACTCTGGGGAAGAAGTTTATGACTCTGGAAAAAGTGTAACAGATGGTTGTTAAAGATAAAGAGGGTGTCAAAGAAGTAGAAGAAGAAGCTGAAAGCAGTGCTGATACAGAAGATTTGATTAAGAAAGTGAAGGACTTTCATGAGAAGGAAAGTGCATCTGAGAAATTTTCAATCTGAACCTCTCCAGTCGGATCCTCAAAGCATGATACTCCTAGGTTAGATGAAAAAGATTAAGATGAAGTGAATAATATCTTTTAGGAAGAAAGTTATAATCATCATTTTATTCACCCTGAAGATGCTGAGGCAGGAGTTGAGAAGGAGAAGATAGACGAAGATAGAATTGTTCAGCTGTCTGACAGTGATAATGAGTCTCCAGATGAGGAATCTGTTCCGAGATATGACAAGGGGAAATAAGTGAGTGTGGATACACCTACCAATGTTGTTTTAAAGAAGATGGAAGCTAGTGGATCTTTGAGGAGGAAGCTTGTCAATATAGAGAAAGACCACTCAACAAGAAAAGTCTCAGATTTGGAATCATCATCCTTAGGGAAAGATTTCTTCATTCAGTCACTGAATAAGCTTGTAGACACCATTACGATCTTTCCAAGCCTTGACATGAGATTTCAGATGCTCCAACACATCTTAAATCAAAAATCATATTCAGTATCCATGGTGAAGAATAAGTGTGTAATGATTAATCCTGATTTTAAGAACTTCTTCATTAACTATGATTCCCACTAAAAATATTTTAAGAAAGTGATTAGCTATTCAAAGAATGTAGTGGAATATTTGAGAGAGCGTGATGAGTTTCAACATGATGTTAAGGAAGGTTTTGATATTTAAGATAGTAAAATCAAGGATCTCATGACTAGAACTGAGGAAAACCTAACTCTTGAGTAGAATAATCGGATTCAAGTGGTAAAGGATCTGAATGGGAAGCTATATTTTGTTGCCCAAAGTTGGAATAAAAAAAAGGGATCTTCAGATCGAGATATAAGAGAAGCTAGTTAAGCAAGATGAGTTGTTGAATGCTCAGGAAGAGGCTCTAAAGGATCATCAAGAGATGATCAAAGATTTAGAAAAGAAAGCAGAGGATCAGGGTCAGTTCCCAAATAAAGAATAGGAACAACACATGGAACACAAAAAGCTGAAAACCATAGAGAAATATTGATACCCAAGAAGATGGAAGGAAAATAGATCCAATCCAATCATTTCTTATATTATTTCCTTGTACAAATTCTTCCTATCTTAATGAAATTTTGGTTGCTCATTTATGTTTGGATGCTTTGTACTAATATTTTAGGTACAATAATTTCTTTTCCATTCCCGTGAATTCTTTCTGAAAATCACAAGGGGGAGAATGGAAAAAATAATACTAAGAAAAGAAGAGATATCCCTATGTAAGGGGGAATTCATCTAAGGGGGAGTTTTCATTGAAGATATTTCCATACTCAAGATAATAAAAAAATCTCATTCCGGAAATCTATAATGTGATCCTTAGAGTTCCAAATCATAAGGGGGAGTTAGTCGTATTCCTCATTAACCATGTGTAAAGGGAGATAATATTTTATTTCAATGTCTATAAAAAAATTTCTAAGTCCTTTAATTCATTTTTGTAAGGATGTTTGTGCTTTCCAAAAAGGGGGAGATTGTTGAGTCAATATGGTTTTCTTGTGACTTTTCCATTCCTTCATACTTGGGGGAGATTGATGAGTCAATAAAGTTTCCTTATGACTTTACCATTCATTCTTATTTTGAAAATCACAAACACCTTATATCAAGGAAAGTTTCATTTACCCTGTGTTTCATTTCTATAAAGAAGACTTTTCCTTCCCCATGGAAATTTATCCTTACCATGTTTTTTATTGTTCATTATCTTGTCTAAGTGTAAAATTAGGTTTCATATCTAAAACATCGAAATCATATAATACTTAGACAAAGAGAATTCCATTTTTAAACTCCGAATTCAGACTCTGATTTCTCTGAATCCAGACTCCTAACTCTTCTGAGTTCTGAATCCGAGTTCCTTGAATTTAGACTCTGAACTCTTCTGAGTTATGACTTCGAGTTCTCTAAATTCAGACTCAGAACATTTATGATTTCAGACTCTAAATTCTAATGAATTATGACTCTAAACTCTTATGAGTTCAGACTCCAAATCCTCATAAACTATGACTCTGAACATTCTATGTTCAGGTTCGGAATTCTTGTGAATACCAGATTCCGAATTTCTTTGAAATTCAGACTCCAGAATTTTTTAGAGTTATGGATCAAAATTCCTTAGAAGACAGAATCTGAAAATACTTGTATTATAGAATCCTAATTCATTTTTGGTTAGACTCTGAACTTTTATTTGCATACATTCTGAATATTTGATTTTGATTAAGTAACCATATTTTTTCTTACACTTATTTTTATTATAAAATGATGTTGTGCATTTAGTCACTAACAAACCTTTGTTTGAGTGACACGTGTATAGGTCCTGCCGAAATTCAAGGAAAAATATGATCGTTGGAGGAGGGAGATGACAGTTCGAGTTGTGCCTGTAAATAGGAGAATATTTGAAAGAGCTCACAACATGTTGATCAATCAAGAGATTACATGGTGGTGAAGTGATTTCTAGAGATAGATGCTTTATTGATTTGTGTGTACTAAGATTCTTGTTCATACTTTCTTTGTGCGACTCTGATTGTTTCTGTGTATAATCGAGGGCTTCTGGGGATAGAAAAATAGAGGTTCCCACTACCTTGAAGTTGAGGGCTTCCTCACTGAGGAAGAAATTTTTTAATTACCTTGTTTAAACATGTTAAACATAACAATCTTTAAATGTTCCAAAGGAATTTTTTAAAGTGTACAATTCACCCCTCCCCCCTCTTGTATTTTGAGCATAATTAGATACTACATACAATATCTATATTATTTCGATCATACATTTAGTATTATAGAGTATATCATACTCACATACCATCTTAACAATTCCCTCGTCATTGGAATGATTGTTCCCCTCCACCAAATAGAAGTGTTTATGGAAATGATCCATAATATGATTCTTTTAATTTAATCCATTAAATTGATCCCTCCATTGATGAACACAGTCTATATGAAATATTATTCCCCACAAGTAGTAATGGATGAGGATTCAATGAACATGGAAGGTGAGGATATATTAAACCTTGACATTATGGTTCCATACCATCTAGGATAATATATGTGGCTAAAACTCAATGATAAGTGTCCTTTTAGGATAAAAAATTACATCAATATATTCTTGAGTATTCTCGCAATATTACTGGTCCAGTCATATTATTGTAGTGATTAAAAGGAAATATAATATCTGGATAACAACAATATATGAAAAGTTCAAATCAACCCTACTATACAAGGAAAAAATTCCATTTATTCTAGAAAAATGGATGGATACATCATTGTAATAAACCTTGATCCATAAACCATAATATCGATAGCAGTCAAATGGTAGGATGTAAAGGCCCTTGTCTTAAATGTAAGATGTGTTCAAGAACCTTTCTTTCATCTCTACCAGTTATCCCATTATAGAATCCCTTAACCTCAAATAATAATATATTAAATCTCTTATTAAGGCCATTTAGAGGTTTCAAGAGTTCAAGATTAAGGTGTATAAATCTATGACATGTTATGAAGGAAATGGTTTTCTTAAGTATCGTACATTCATTTTTTTCACCCTATATGACCAAGATACTACTATATAGAATCCATAAGACCGGAGTATGTTCCTATAAACCCAGATGAGGTTGATATTTGATGACAATATGATGAAAATGATTCCAGAATAAACATCATCCAAGTCCTAACACTTTTCCCTTTGGGGTACACTAAAATAATTTTTTTATATCAAATTTAACAACCGAGGGATACGAAAAGGGTATGTAGAGTCAAAAAGGGAGAATGGAGTTGGAGGCCCAATATGTAGATCTTAAATTTGAATTTTAATTCAGGATTCTCTATAAAGTCATGTATTTTAATGCCATCTTTGGATGGTTGTTGATGCATACCCCTAAAGTAGTCTCATTATCATTCCACCAATGCTTGAAATACTCTATTGACGGGTAGGTCAGGGGACTCTATAGTGAAATATCCCCTTTTAAATCCTATGAATCATTGTACATTGACACATGATAGAACAACATGGTGTGAAATTATAAATTTGTAAATTATTCCACACAAATCGTTTCCCATAATAGCATCTATGCTTCTCCTATCAACCCATGAAGTACAATAAGTGAAGCTTTTATACTACCCTTCTACTCAATAGAGGTAAAGTTTCTATATCTAGGTAATAATAGGGTCATGTTGGGTAATGGCATAAATTATTCCATCAAATTTATTTTAAATAATGTTCAAGTGGGTTTTTCCATCGAGAAACTACCATCAATAGAAGAAAAGACCCAATGTAGTCTATGAAAATAAATATAGATTATGAGTGTATTTACATGAATGTAAGTGTATATGATATTTATTTAAAACACCCATGTCTCTTTGAATTAATGGATATGATCACCTAAAAGAGAACATGCAGTTTAGGTCTCGTCACCTATATTTATATGTTTTAAAATGAACCTGATGAACCCGCATACCCCTCAGATGGGTGTGATGTGGATGGAAATAATTTTACTACTAAATTTTCAAATGTAACTCAAGATATCATTCCATCTTCTACACATAATAATGTATAAAATAAAGATATTAAATATATAATACATTAATTTGAGGAGGGTGTTTCTACTACTATCTATTAACTATGATTACTAAATTTAGATATCGATTATCACTTGATTCCAATATTAATCAGTGCCACCATAGACCCTAAGAAAAAATAATACATCTAGTTTTTAAGAGACATAATGATGTGTCTATATATAATCACACATAGATGAATAGATTAGATCCCCTGATAGATACCCATTATTTCTTCCTATTATATTATAAACATGGCTATAAACTAGTAACAAAGATAATGAATTTGACTCATACCACCAAGGTGGATGATGAGGTTGATATGTTTATCAAATAAAACATCATTAAATTAGTTAAATATCCCAAATAGATTTATAATTTTTCTCCCAATAATAAGTAGAATGAAAGTAATTACTTTCTCTATTAACTTCAAAGACTTTATCCACCATTATCCAAATTTTGATTTGGTGGTTCAGACTACATAACATCTAATTGATGCAACAAAAATATTTCAAATCCTATCATTCTTATATTGGTAGGTATTCTATCGTAATATCTTAATTTTCACTTCCCGGCCTAATCTGAGTCTCAATATAAAACTACCCCAAGCCCTCCTCCATACTGGAATGGGGTGGTGATTAGTGCCTATGGAATAACTAACTCGGGAAGACCTTTTTCTAAAAAACATACCCACACACACACACAACCAACTAAATTAAAAAAGTGAACATTGACGGATAAAAATATGAAACACTACTATAAATTAATCCCAGAATTCATGAACCTCTAGAAATTACAAAAGTAGAGTAGTGTATAATAAAAAGTAAAGGGAAAAACGCATGACCAAATAGAAATATGTCTCTTCCTAACAAAATAGGAAAAGGGTAAAAAAGTTGAGATATCCAAACTCATGTATTCTAATCTATGACAATCATATACAGTCCAAGCACCCAATATCTCAATGATCCTCTAAATTCATGGTCGACCGATCCATCTTCTGCAAAATACATGACACGTGCGGGCAAAGCCCATATAGGGGTGAGTATATACATATCCAGTTGAATGCCCCAAAAGGGTGAAGGGGGAGTAGTGAGAGATAAAACATTGGAGGAAAGTAGTATATAGAACATGGTACAATGAATTAATACATCGCAACCCAAAAAGAGTGTGAAAGTAATCTCATCTAAGCACAATGGGTCTAAACACTATGAGTAGATGAATTACTCATCAAGACATCTCCACCTATAACAGGAGAGTAGACCCATCCAACCATGATAAGCTAAAAATGGAAATCATGTTTCAAACCCTGTTTGTCATCGCCTCTCCTGTAAGGAGTGTATCCAAATCTAAGATGTGAATATATAATAATTACTATATATATTCTTAGTCATATAATTCCAAATAAGAGAGTAAGGGGGTATCCATCTCACCGCTCAGCCTAAAAAGAAGTGACCAAAATAATACTAAAAGTCTATCAATAAAACCCCATATCCTATGCCTCTTCACTGAAACAAAAATTAAAATAGATTCAATCAAAACTTCTTGATACTCACTGCTTTGGGAGACACTCACTCACCCGCACAACTTTAGGTCCCATCACTAGAATTTTTCTTTATGGGGAATGTGTCCCTCTTCTTAGTGAGTCCAAAGCTACATTAAAAAATGTATCTTACTAAAAAAATATTTCAAGGCGCTGCAAATCATGGTAAGGATCCCAATCCATGGTATGAAAGGAGGGTACCACTCTACTATTCACTGAGGAAATTCACTTCCAATCCTTAATGGAGGATAAAACATGGGAAAGTCATCGAGGAACTCAACTTCCCAGAATTTTTGGAGGGTAATGCCCAAATAAGGTCATTGGGGAACTCCACTTCCCTACTTTGTGTAGGTTAGTTCCTAGAAGAATCTATTTTGTAACTCCACTACCCAGCCCCACTGGAGGGTAATGCCCAAAAAAGTCATTATGAAACTCCAATGTCCTACCCTGCTTGAGGGTAATTCCTGGAAAGTACCATTGGGGAACACTTCATCCTAGACATACTAGTGGATAATTCCAATAAGAAGTCATTTTTATCTAACGCGGTCACTTCCATCATCGGGGTCACCTTAGAAGGTTTCATGACCTCATATCTGGAAATACGCAATTTAGGTAACTATCACGTTCTATGAAGACAAACACTTAGGATTGGCTAATAATGGGACAAAATACAAGTTCAAAAGGATGACATAAAATCATTCAAAAACTCATGAATATAGCTCTAGGAATACTCATCTTTTTAGGGCATGTGATCCCGCTCCAAAGTCTACCCATGTCCCTTGTCTGCACATGACTACATACCATGTATTATAACATGTCGTGTAGGTAGACTACATACACTGTCCAAACTAAATGGGACTATGGCCTTGTCATGTGTTGATGTCCATGTATTTGACCCCATTTCCATGAACTTGTACACGACTTCCAGCCAGTGTGACCTATAACATGGGTTATCCAACTAAGAAAGGGGATCATGGAATATCAAGGTGTACTACATATTGTTTCCTCCTTATAATTTCGCAAACCCTAGTTCCACTATTGGGGGAGGCTACATCTAGTATGTTCATCCTAAAACACAACGTGTATTAGGAATTTCTACAGAAAGTAAAAATCTAAAAAGCTAAGATCTACACATTTTTTCAAGATGATCCTCTACATATCACACCATGAAATGATCCAAAATTAATTGATATATGAACCATTCATTGTTTCTGGATATCATTCAATGGAAATCAGACATTATATGTTCAAGAGGGTTTTGTGGTATGAACCACACACCGCCACACCTCCATTAATCCATTATCTATTCTCTAACCAATGAATTGGGAAACATTTCTTCGTAACAATCATGGATCCATGCTTGTTTCAATAAACCATTCATCTTTTATATATTCTCTATAGATTTGAGTGCCCAATTGATCTCAGGCTATAGAAAATCATGAAACCAAGACCTTGGGGATCCTACTGATGATAAATCCAAATAAATTGGGGATAAAATTCACAAGAACAGAGTATAACTGATTGATTACAAGTTTTCTTGTCCAATTTATAAAGTTCGGGATGTTCAAATAAGAAAATATTTGAAACAAAGAAATATTTCAACACATAGGCACATGAAAAGGCTACAAAAGTTTCTTAGATAGAATAAAGAAAAAATGATCCACTCAATCCTTTAATAAAAGGCATGAAACACCAATTTGAGAGTCCTACCACTATTTTGGATCGATTTTTTGTGAAGAACGTGCTCACACAATGACTGGAATGAGTTGTATTTTTTTCCTCTGGATCCGATCCTATTAAGAGTTTCTTGATCGATTGATCTTGATTTTTCAAAGAAAATTCAAAAAGATAGTTACACCGACATTCGAAGGATTCTAAGGCCAACTCTAGACAAACAACTTTAATGATATATTTATAAGTTTTTTAGTTTATGTTAAATGAATTATTTAATTGATTAAATAATTAAATAAATCAACTTAATATACCACCGATGGGAGAGGGGTTCAATTAGCCCACGCCGACCCATTTTATGTCACACCTATGGTAAACACAATAATCCATACCCAACCGTGGTAATGTATTTATAATCTGATAAACTATTTAAGAGCTATCCCATTTTATTTGAGGTATTTTGTTTGAAAAATATAAAATAAATTTAATATTTTTATAATATTAATTTTTGGAACACTGAGCCTTATAATTGTACGATATATCAGTATCTAGATCTAGATATATATATATATATATATATATCAAAGTCTTACAAGTAAAAAAATTAGGTCTCTACATCAATCCCTCCTTCAAGATTTTATTTCCTAAAAAAATATAGAAAACAACTTAGGATACCGAGACCACACATGGCTCTCCCACTCCCAAGAACTATCATATATGTTTTTCTTACATCCATAGCATGTGAACCAAAGGTATGGTCCATCAATGAAGAGTCTGCTCCTATCATTCCTCGATCACCTCTAGGTCCTCTATAAAGATAGACATATCCCCAATTTCCATATTTCCCTAGTCAATGATGTTTATAGGGTCATCCATGTACCATCTCATCTATGACATGTGGAAGACATCATACACTATCTCCAGTTGTGGTTGTAGGGTGAGGAGGTAGGAAACCTCCCCAACTGTTTGCATGATTTTTTACGACCTGGTGAACCATGGTGATAAATTGTGTCCCTGGCCGAAACTCCACATTCCTCATCATGGTGAAACTCTTAGAAAACATGATCTCGTTTCTTGAACTCAAAGGGCCTATGATAGTGATCTATATAGAATTTCTATCTACTATGGGCCATCCTCATATTCTCATGGATGACATGGAATTTTTCTGTCATCACATGCACCAACTTTGGCCCCACTAAACATGACTCATATAAATATTTCTAGCACACGGGTTACCAATAGGGTATCCCTTACAAATACTCAAAAGGTTATATGCTGATGGTAGAGTGGTATCTATTTTTCTATGCATACTCTACCAAGGAAAAGTGATCCTCCCAACTCTGGCTGAAGTCCAACATGAAAACCCTCAACAAATCCTCTAGCACCTGGATAGTGTGTTTGGTCTACCCATCGATCAGGGTGAAAAGTTTTACTCATCCACAATTGGGTCTCAAAATCCTCTTATAGGCCTCTCCCCATTCATAACCTAAATCTTTCCTCATGATCAGATACAATCGTCAAGGGTAATCCGTGAAGGTGAATGATCTTTTTTACATATAGCTACCACAAAATCTCTATTAAAAAATACTACCTAATAGAAAGAATTTGTTCCAACTTCATGAGGTAGTCTAATATATCCTAGATGGAGTTGTGGCCCTTAGATTTTCATGGAATCCTTATAACGAAGTCTGTGGATTTTTCATCCCACATCCTCTTCGTTATCTCAAGAGGCTACCACTGACCTTCCAGAACATAGTACTCAACCTTCACCTACTGACAGGTTAGGCACTAGGATATGAACTCAGATACTCTTTGTGTCATATTGGACCACCAAATATAATGTTTAAGGTCTATATAAATAGTCCCCACATCACGATGTATAGCTAGTGGAGAAGTTGGGAACTCCTGCATCAACTCCCCTCACAACATCACATGTACTATTGTTTTCCCCTAAAATAAGATGGTGTGATTCACTCCTTCAGAATATACATCATTTGTGTCTCCAATTTATATTTTATCAATTAAGACCTCACCATCAATGTCTCATAGTTGGGACTCTTTCACACATTCGATGAGTGATGGATTCAACACCATCGACTGGAGAAAAATGGTACCCCTTTGATTCACCAGGGTCAGCCGTAGGGATGTTAACTGATCAGAATATTCCTTCACTAGAAATGTTTGGGACTTCCGGCTAAGGAAATATGATACGTAATTTCCCTTTTCAGGATTATTGACTATCTTAGTGTCATAGTCCTATAGGAACACTAACCAACGTCACTATCTCAGGTTCAGGTCTCTCTGAGTGAAGACATACCTAAGACTCTGGGGGTCTAAGAAAACCATGAAGCGCTCTACTAGATGATAGTTTCTCCCAATCCATAGAGAGAATACACTAACATCAAGCTCTGGTTCATGAGTTACATAGTTCGATGTGTGGGGACTCATCAACCTTGACCCTTATGCGATGAATGCCTATCTCTACATCAACATGCAACTGATCCCAACACCTAAGGTATCACAATACACTATAAACTCAACACCTTCCTATGGTAGTCTCAACATAACAGTAATCATCATCCTTTATCTCAATCAATCAAATACCATAAGGCACTACTTAAACCCAGTAAATGATTCCCTTTCCATGTTAGGGTGGTCAAATGGGTTGGGATCTTGGAGAAGTCTTCCAGAAATCTCCTATATTACTTTTCCAAACCAAGAAATCTTCTCACCTATGAAACATTATAGGGTGGATCCAAAGAAATCACTACATTGATCTTTCCTAGATCCATGGATAAACCATGCTCATAAATTACATGACCAATAAAGTGATCCTCATGTATCCATAAATATATCTTCTAGAGATTTCCATAAATCTCATGCTCTTGAAGAAAATAAATAATTATCCACAATTTCCATACATAATCCTCCTATGATTCAGATTAGATTAGTATTTCATCGATGAAGACAACAAAAAACTTTTCCAAGTACAACTAAAAAACATAGTTCATCAAAAATAGGAAAATAGTAGGGGTATTAATCCTACAAAAGGTCATAACTAGGAAAAAATATTGTCCGTAGCGACATCAGAATGCTAAATTTTGAATATTATCCTTGATAACCCTTAACTAGTGGTATTAATACCTGAGATCAATCTTCTAGAACCATCCTTCACCTTGAAACTAGTCAAAGAGGTCATAAATCTAAGAAAAGTAGATCTTGTTCTTTATCTTGGACTGTTTCAGGCGACGATAATCCACAGAAAGACACAATCTCCCATATTCCTTTATCATGAACATGGTTGGATATGTCTATGGGGGCATACTAGGTATAATGAAAACTTTCTTATAAAGGACATCTAAGTACTATATAATCTCGTGATTAATGGTATGTGTCATCTGATATACAACTCAATATATCAAGGTCTGTCCCTAGATGAAATTTTATGAAAAACAACATCTCCCACCTCAGAGGTAGTCATAGAATGTTTTCGGGGGAAGACATCCATATAATCCTCCATAACTGAAGGAAACCTAATTATTGAATAGACTACTTCAAAAATGGATACACTCACCAACTGATGGGTGATAGGATGAAACCTTCTGCTCACAACATCCATGTGTCCTTTCATGATATTTCTCTTTCCAAAAAAGTGGATAATATCCCATCAATGTGTAGGCATCTGACTTGTTAATGGTGACAATCAATATGGTATTGGACTTTGTAAATAAAATCCATACTCAAAATGAAATCATATGGTTCCATCATGATGAACAAAACACCCCACATGAACCTCTCTCCTCTACAATATATATCACACTACTGATAGATGAATGATATAGAAGAAGTGCTTCATATAAGAACCTAAAGACATTGTTTCTGTGATAGTGCCTCTACAGGGAGCTCCATCTCTCATAATAAAAGATGAGAGATAATGGAATGATTGGAACTTATTCCTATTAATTAGGAGATAATAGTATAATAAACATAGATCATACCTTTCATCATCTCGTGTAGTGTAGGATCATAGACATCCATGGATTGCAGTAGTCTGTGGCCCTAACCACCAGCTCCCTCAGAGTGACGTGTGCCGCCTAGTGGTGGTGGGGAAGGATCTCATAGTGTCTTCCTCCAAAAAAATCTCATCCTGATCCACTTCCAACTCCTATCCCCTAGGATATACCCTATCCAAACTTAGGATATCCCATATCACGGTGCTTCCTCTATAGTAGTGGTTTATCTGATATCTACATAAGATGATCATGACATCTGGTTGAACACTCTCATTCCATATAACATCAAAAATCACAAGAAAATCACCATCCCTCTCTAGGATACTATGACCCTCTGTGTTTCCTTGTACCTATACGAATATGTTCTTGAGATTGGCCATGAAAGGTTCTCCTACTCTGAGATCCCGTCGACTGCCACCTGCTAGATTCTGCAGACAACACAACTCCACGATGTCCATAGCCATCTCCACCTATATGGAGGCCCATTAATAGAAATATATCTATCCTTTGTCCCCACTCTATCATCCCTAACATAGGTGGGGAAGCACAAGGTACAATGATATCCAATATATCTTTGTAGGTTCCCAACTCAACCTTTTGTTCTTAGAAGTATCCATCCTAGATCATTTCAAGAGATTATTTTGTATATTCTGCGAACTCATAACATACTCATCCACAATCATAAAACCATGAAAAAGATCTAGGAGATCCTAGATAAAACTAACTTTTAGTAGGAGGGGTAGTAATACTCATGGAATAGTCTTTAGAAGTCATCCCATGAGAGCGTAGACTCATCGTGAATTTATGTCACTGGGCTCCACCAGTTCCTGGTGGTTCCATGGAAAAAGGATGGATTTCAATTCCACCACCTGATCCATAATTATCTAGATGAGACGTAGTAATTAGAGAACATACTCTAGAAAATACTTTGTTGCCTGATGATCTGGATTGTCAAGGAACCTCAGAAGCCTCTTGAGATGGAACTCGTGAAGTGCGCTAAGACTATTGGGATCTTCAGCATAGGCTGTTGGGAACACCGACTTTTCAACATGTGGAAGTTCTTCTACATTCCCACTTGGAGGGAGGGGGTTATAGGATAGACCCTGAACTAAGGCATCATCACTCATAAGGTCGTCATTATGAACCATAGCTCGTATCCTAGCTGGTTGTCATCTTGGAGCAATCCTAAGAGTTATCAAGGAGTACAATGTTCATATCATAATATAAATATGTTATTAAAAATAGGGATATGACTTAAGAAGAATATTAAAAGACTCATTCCAATATAATGCATTTACCATTTATCCCTACAAAAAATTTCTCGGGATGCCCTATCCTTGAGAAGGTAGTCAAGGTCCTTGTGAATGGTTACCTCAGCCACCAAACAATGACTAGACACCTTTTCTTAGAGACACACTCGAGACACTTTGACATAGTTTCCTTAAAACCCAACCAAAATGATTTTGAGGGAACTTCCAACTAATGACCAAATGATCGAACAACCTCTGATAACAATCTATCCCGACCTGACCCATGAAAGGGCCCAATCTATAACTACCCCATTCACGCCTCCATAGGCCTAGGATGGGGACTTGAATTGAAGGCATAACTAACTTGCAGAGTAATTTTCCTAAAAACCTATACACATGCACATATCCAACTCATTCAAGAAGTGAATAGGGAAATAAGAAAAGATTAAACACTACTATAATGTAAAAAAACATACATGGAACTCTAGATAGTTAGAACAGAAGGTAGTGTATACTAAAAATTAAAGGTGAAAAATACACACCCAACCAAAAATATATCCCATCCTGAGAAAATTTGAAAATCATAAAAAAATGAGAGATTACAACTCCAGTATCTCAAGTGATGACCATTGTACACAATCCAAGATCTTAGTATCTCGAAGATCCGTTGATGTCAAGGTTGAGCCATCTATCATCTGTAAAGGACATGACATGTGTGAGTGAATCCCATTAATGGGTGAGTATATACATACCCTGTAGAATTCCCTGAAAGGTTGAAGGTAGAACAATAAGAGATAAAACTGTAGAGGAAAAAAATATATAAAACATGGTACAATGAAAGTGTATTGCTCAACCCAAAAAGTGAGTGAAAATATTCTCATCTAAGAAGCAAGGGGATAAACATGGTGAGTATATTAAATACCCGTGAAGCCTTCTTTGCCTATATCAGAAGAGTAGACTCATCCAACTATAAGATTATAAAAATAGAAAGCATACGACATACCACTCGCTTCTTCACCTCTCCTGGAAGGAGAGTATCGGAATCAAAGTTGTGAATCCATATAAAGAATATATATATATATATATACTCAGTCAATTAATATCAAACGAGAGAGTAAGGGGATCTCAATATCACAGATCGAACCATGTAGAAAGGGCACAAATAGTTCTAAATGTCCATCAAAAAAATAAAAGCATCCCCTACGTCTACTCAGAAAACACAAGTCAAAGGGAATTAATAACAACACCTTGATATTATCTACTTTGGGTGATACTGACTCACCGATATGGTTTTAGGTCGCATCACAAGAACACGTCTTGGTGGGGAAAGCATTACCCATCTCGGTGATTCCAAAGCTACCTAAAACAACATCTCATCATTGTGTCATACAGTAGGGGGGCCAAAACACTAGGTAAGGAACCAGTGACCATGTATGATAGTTGGGTACCAGTATGATAGTCCCCAAGGAACTCCACTTCATATCCCTTATGGTGGGTAATACCTGAGAAAGTCGTAGGGTAACTCCACTTCAAATCCATCCATGATAGTAAACCATAGAAGAAGGTCATTGGGGAACTGCACTACCCATACCATTTAGAGGGTAATACCTAGAATAAGCCATTGGGGAACTCCTTGTCCCAGTTCTGCTAGAGGGTAATGCTTAGAAAAAGGTCGTCATAGAACTCCACCACCCAACTCTACTGGAGGGTAACACCATGAAAGGACCCCCAAGGAACTCCTCTACCTAGCCCTGTTGGAGGGTAATTCATGGCAGAATTCATGGTGATCCAAAATGATCACTGTCATCATCATGGTATCCTCAGAAGGTTTCTTGACCAAAATATTTCACACCATATATCTAAAGACACAATTGAGGGAACTATCATGTTTTATGTGAAAAAATAATTCAGATTGGCTACTCACGTTCCAAATTATTTGTTCAAACAGAAGAGATAAAAACTTTTTAAATCTCCAGAAAGGATCTCAAGGGGCACACAGTGTGTGTGGGGACCCACACACTATGTCATCCCACTTTATAGTCTGCCTGTGTCTTTGGACATAACATGCCTCCATCCCGTGTAGTAGAACACGTTGTGTAGGTGGACTATATGTCGTTTCCTAACTAACCACGACTAGGCCCATATCCTATGGACGTGTATGTGTATTGAACCCTGTTTCGATGTACTTCTACATGGAATCCCATCCGTGTGACCCATCACATGGGTTGTCCATCTTGGAAAATGGTACATAGCATGTCAGGGTGGACTAAAATTTGTGTCCTCTTTATAATTTCCCAAACCCTAGGGTCCCTGTTGAGGGATACTTCACACCTTATGTTCCTCATAGAACATGGCGTGTAGTCAGGATTTATCTAAAAATTCCATATCTAAAAATTCGTGATCTACTTTTGGTTTTAGGCCAATATGTCGTAGATCCAACCACAAAATGATCCAAAATTAATAGATCTAAAAACTATTCATCATTTTCATCATCCATTCACTGGAATGTTTCCATTGGAGGTTCATAAGGGTTTATCCATTTAAACAAAAAACAACCACAACTCTATTCTTCCTCAATCTATTATCTTAATAATGAATTGGGCATCCTTGATTTATAATGATCTTATATCTATTCGTGCTTCAACAAGCCATTTTGATTCATATATTCTGCCCTGATCCAAGTGCCTAATCGAGCTCGGGCCGCCCTACATTCATTGAACTAGGACCTCATGGATCCAACTGGTAATGAATGAAAAGAAATAGGGGGGAGGCACAAGATCAAGGTTCAATTGATCAATGATAATTTTTTTCCAATTCATCAAGAACATGTAGTTTAGATTATAAAAAAATTGAAATAAAGTAATATTTCAATACTTAGGTTCATGAAAAGAACACAATAGTAGCACAGATCAATGAAAGGTCAGATGATATACTCGATAATTTAATAAAATGGGGTAAAAACACCAATTGATGAGTCCAACCTCTATTTTGGATCGATCATTGGTGGATGATGCACACATGAGACGATTGGCAAGAGATGATGCATTCATTATGTCTAGATCTGATATGATTCTGATTTACTTCATCAATCGGTCTCCATTGATTAGAGGAATGAGTAAGAGAGTGCTCTTCCAGTGTTCTCAGGATTTTGAGGCCAACCCTAGAAAAATAGCTATAACGATGTATTTATAAACATTTTAGTTTAGGTTAAATTATTTATTTTATTAATGAATTAATTAAAAAAATCCATTTGACAAGACACTAATTAGAGAGGGGTCTGAACTTCTATTCCTGACACATTTTATGTCGTGACTAGGGTAAACACCACATTTCGAACCAATCCATGTCTCAGATTTATGATATGATCAATTTTTTATGATTTTTCTCATTTTCATTGATGTATCAAGCGCACATAATATAAAATATATTAAATATTGTTATAAAATTAATTTTGGCCACACCATGACTCGAAATCGCACATTGTCTTAGTGCCTAGATCTGAAAATATATATAGAAATATTTCACTGACTTACAAGGGAAAAATTCGGACTCTATATTAATATCCCTTGAAAAATATTAATACAACAATATTAGGCTTCCTCAATAGTCATATTTCTATCATGTGATACCATTAGGCATATATAATTCCAACTCTAATTTAAAATGTTTCATGATCCATATCTTTATGTCCTTTATAATGAAAATTACATAATTCTATGTTAATGAATTGTTTTCAAATATCAATAGTTTTATAATCATATTAAGGATTTTTAGGTACTATTTAATAATTTTAATCAATATAGGTTGAAAAGGAATACATTGAGCAGTTCCCTTTAGGGTGATTTATCTTTTTTATTACTACCCTTCATAAAGATAATGAAGAAATGGTTGACTTATCTTTGGGATGAGGACTAGAAAAAGTCCTTCAATGACCTCAAGTAGTGTCTTCAATATCATCCAGTATTGATTCCACTGGTAGAATATAAACCCCTTATTCTATATATAGAAACTTTGGAGTGATCGTTTGGTGCTCTCCTTACTTATAATAACGATGTAATAAAGGGTAAATGAAACTATAATCATAGTAAAATAATATTGGATATTGAGATGAGATACATAAATATTAATAAAAACAACATGTTTCTCTAGGAAATTTGGAATTACCTATATCATTAGTATGTACTGCGTATTTATCATGTGGACCCACTCAAATATATCCTCAGTTATCCCATGTTGATGGAAATATTAACAATATGGGTTTCTATATTATAATAATTTGAAATTAAAATTTTATAACAGATGTAAATAAAGGTACATGAACATATATATTTTCTTACAGCATATACTATCCTAGAGGATATACAATTAAACAATGAAATCTCGAAGGTGGTGCATTACTTGTTATATTGGCATGGTTAAAAGGAATGAAAATCCTGAAGAAACAATTAATTTAGTTGTCTTGAAGAAACAAGATACATAAATGTAACTCAAATTACATTGGATAAGGTTAAAAAAAATACATAACAAAAACTGAAAACTGCATCCAAAAGAACTCAATAAATGATCTCCTCTTTTTCACCTGTTGAAGGTATACAGTGAAAGGGGTGAGCTCAAATTCTCATTAAGGGTAAAAAATAGTAGAATAATGAGTAAATAATAAATAAATTGGAAACAATTTGACATAATCTACATGGCATGGCGAATAAATGAAAAACTCACGCCATTAATAAACTGAGAATGAAGCAGCATCCATAGATTTTGTCATAGTGAAAACCTCATAGAGTGTATTAACTGATAATGAATAAAGAGAATTCTTATTAATTGGATGTCATTTATCTGGAAAATAAAACCACAATACCATAAAAATGGTTTAGTTATTTGGGTATAAAGCCGAATGATTTTTGGAAACAAACTCGAAGGGTTTCTTGCCAACTAATTTGTCTCATGAGACACAACGATGCGTCGAGGGGATATAGTGGTCCCCACTCACCACTGCATGTCCAAATAATTCTTTACACATTGATTGAATACAAGAGAAATATTCTTTTTCAATATCTGTATATATTTGAGTATATGAATTCATCAATATTTCCATAATTAAAATAACTTTCCAAATAAACATTGTATGTAAAATGTTATACGGTTTAGAAAAAAAACATATCCATCATATGAGATTATGGATATTTAATATAAATATAATTTCAAATGAAAATTGATCTCAATTGGGAAGTAGGTACACCACATAAAGATTATTTGGTGCACTATACAATGTAAGTCACAATAAAATAATTTTTGAGACAAAGTCTCTTACCACAATGTAATTGATCAAATCATATGACCAGAACATAATAACCCTCAAAATGAATCATTTAACAACATTATTATAAATAGAATCATGTTATTATATATCAAATGGTAGTAAAAATATAACAAATACAAGAAATAATTTGTGAGCAATGAAAATCTCACATAAATGAAAGTGACATGAGAAACCCCATACCACGTTGTAATCAAACGAGTCATATGACCAAAAGATAATAACCACAAAATGAATCATATAATACCATGAATATAAATAGAATCATGATAATTTATATCAAATTTTAGTACACAATACACTAAATGCAATAAATAAGTGTCGAATAATGGAAATCTCACGGAATAAAAAGTAAGATAAGAAACCTCGTACCTTTTGCTCGAGTGTGTTCTTAATTTGTTTTAATGACCTGAATAATAAAATTAACATTCATAAATTAATAAATACATAACCTCTTATACATGTAATTGATTTATTATAACCTTATTAGGGTCATTTATGGAATTTTTATTTGTTTATGTGGCTCAATTTTCTTGTTTTGGAAGAATTTTCTTCCTTTGTTTTCATTATTTGTTTACTTATTTTCATGAATGGAAGTTCATTTTAAATGTGGTTAAACATACATAATTGTTAATATATATTATTAATTATATTAATGAGATATAAATGATCTTATAATTATTTTGGGTTGTATACCATGATGATGATTTGTTAGTTAAAAGTTTTTTACAAATATTTGGATTAACATGTCCCTTTTGTTCATAATGAACTTGTTTGGTATTATTATTTCATATTATGGGTATGTAAATATTCCAGATCATTAATGAGATTAAATACATATATTCGTATCTGGTTCAACTATTAAAATTTTTTAATGACTAGTAATGAAAGAAATAGTGAAGAACGAAATGTCGTCGTCCACAAAGGTTATAAATTGGAATTTCATGGATGTTGATTTCGTTTATAAAAATAGAAGGGAGGGATTAATAAAGTGGATGATTTTTCTTCCATTAACATGATATAATTCTAGTATATAGATTATACTAGAGTTTAACATGTTCATTTGGATAGAGGAGGTGATGAGAGAAAAATAAAAGATATGATCTTTAAAATAAAAGAAAAGGTGAGAGATCCCTTATGAAAATTCGGCAGCCTAATGGCATCGCTTAAAATTTTATAAAAAGAAATGATGAGAGAAAAAGGGTATATAATTTTATTGAAATCAAAAGAACATTAATAAGAACACATATAATCAAGCCCCAACAAATGAGAATGGAAATTCAAATAGATAACATAAAAGAAGTGTCGACCACAAGAAGAGAATGAAGGATTACCTTACCTTATAGAGTGACTCCTGGATCATGATGTCTAGGACCTTTGGGGGAATAGGGACACATTAAGAAGACTCCTAGAGAGGTAAAAACACTATATATTCGAGGATGAGTTATTTTTAATGAAATAAAACGAATGGATGAGTGGGTATTTATAGAAAAATAGATGTAGTTTTTTAATAATTTCAAAGGGACACCTCATTAGTGGTTTTTTCAAAACCATGGGCTTTCCCATGGTATTTGACCATGGTTTTAGCCACTTGGGAAACCTCATGTAATAAGATACTATACACAATCCGACCATAATTTTATATTTTATTATTACATCATTACTATGTCACTAAACAAACGAAAACTCAAAACTGTATTTTTACTATTCAGAAAAATTAATGTATTTTAAAAAAATCTCAAAAATTTACCCTACCCATTTTTCGATGTGTATAATTAAAAAATGATCTCCAATTTTTGAAAATAATTTTTTATGTATTTTTAATTTAATTTTTAAATGAAATCATAGTTAATTAGAAAGATTACAATTTTAAAGTAATAATTAGTTCTAAATCACATAGAAAAATTAATTATGATCTCATTATCTTATTACCTTAAGAAAATAAAATATTATAATTATTAACTATTTATAAGGGTTATATTACTATTCATATTACTATTGATAAGGGTATGTTACTATTCATCAAAAAATTAATTTGGTTCTATCAAAATCCAAATAACTTACTGGTCACAACTCTGAATGACCGTTTTTCGAAATTATAAAACATAAAAGTGTTAAATTTATGTTTAATGGCTTGGTTTTTTCTATCTTGTAAATAACCAAGTGTTTCTGCAAAAGAACATAGTTCTTTATTAAATATAGTCTATGAAAAGAATGTATTTAATAGAATCATAGTATAAAATTCTTGGGGGTTATATTATTCCCTCCTTTGGAAATTTCGTCCTCAAACTTTTTTGTATGAAGCCCACCAAAAATATGTGGATGGTTCTTCTTCATAACATCCTCATGTTCCCATGTTGATTCCTCCATATTATGGTTTTTACAAAGATCATTAACTAGATGGGTCGTCCGATTTCTCAATACCTTCTCCTTAGTGTCAAGAGTCCCGATAGGCTCTTCACAGAATGATAAATCAGGTTCTTGTTCTATTTATTCATAGGTGAGCACATGCATTGGGACTTGAATGTATTTTTTCAAAAATGACACATGCAAAATATCATGGAATTTGGGGAGACATGGCCACATTGCTAATAAGTAAGCTAAATCACTAATTCCTTCCAGAATTTAAAATGGTTTGATGTACCTAGGGCTCAATTTTTCTTTTTTACCAAACCTTAAGACACCCTTCCATACAGATACTATCAGAAGACATGATATCCCACTTGAAATTCCAAATCCTTCCTTCGATTGTCAGCATAACTCTTATGCCTACTTTGGGATGCTTTAATATGGCCTTGGATTGTACTCACCTTTGTCATGGTCTCTTCAATAAGTTTTGAGCCTATAACATTCTTCTCACCAACTTCATCCCAACAAGTTGGAGTTCGACATCTATTTCTATATAATTCATTATATGTATCCATTTGAATACTATAATGGAAACTATTTTTGTAAGAAAATTATACCAAAGGAATGTATTGATCCGATGTACCATGGATGTTAAGATAGCATTAACTCATCATATCATCTAGAGTTTGAATAGTCCTTTCAGACTGTCTATCAGTTTGGGGGTGATAACAGTACTCATACGAAGCTCAGTATTCAAAGACTTCTAGAGACATTTCAAGAATTTTGATGTAAATTGGGGATCTCGATCATATACAATTGATAGAGGATCACCAAGAAGTCATAAAACTTCATTAATATAAAGTCTTGTGAGGCGCTCAAGTGGAGAATTCTCTCTTATATGAAGGAGATGTTGGGATTTTTTGAGACAATCAACAATTACCCATATTACACCGTTCTTTCTAGGTGTCCTCGGTTGTCTGGTGAAAAAATAAACTATAATGTTATCCCACTTCCAAATAGGAATAGGTAGAGGTTGCATCACTCCTTTGGGATATTGTATTTATGCCTTCCCTTGTTGACAGACTAGACACCTTGACACATAGTCAGCAATTTTCCGCTTAATATTATCCCACCATAAATATTCTTTCAAATCACTATAAATCGTTGTGCTACCCGAGTGTATAGAGAAATTTGAACTATGAGCATCATCAAATAGTTCCTTTTTTACCCCAGTTACTGATGGAATAGATAACCTCTTCGCAAATTTCAGAACTCCTTCTTCATACACAATGTCATCCATTCTCCCATCCTTGACAGCAATAATTTTCTTGTGCATATTCTCATCATTAGATTGAGATATTTTTATCTTCTCTAATAAAGATGGTTTACCAATACATTTGAAGAGTAAATATGTTTCCCCTTCCCTTACAATTCTCATATCATTCTTTAAAAGATCCAAAAATATAGGATCTCTCTTAATCGTCATTTGTGTCAGAAGTCCATGATTCTTCCTGCTTAATTCATCTGCCACCTTAATTTCCTTTCTTAGGTGGCTGTGTATTGAATAGTCATAATCTTTGAGTAACTCGAGCCATCATATTTGCCTCATGTTGATTTATTTTTGTGTGAAAATGTTTTTCAAACTCTTGTGATCTGTGTATATCTCACAATTTTCACCATAAAGATAATGTCTCTATATATATAGTGCAAAGATTAAATCTCCTAACTCAAGATCATGTGTTGGATAACTTTTCTCATGAGTCTTCAACTGCCTTGATGCATAAGCAATAACATTACCATTTTTCATAAGGACGCAACTCAGACCTTTCTTTGATGCATCACTATATATTACAAATCCATCACCTCTAGATGGAAGAGTCAAAATTGGAGCGTTGACCAATATTCTTTTTAATTAATTGAAGCATTATGTACATTATTTTGTCCACACAAACATAACTTCTTTATGTGTGAGCTTGGTTAGTGGGTTAGTCAGTTGGGCAAAATTCTAAATGAAATGCCGATAGTAACCTGCTAAGCCAATAAAACTACATACCTCATTTATGTTTGTTAGCATGGGCCAATCCTGGATTTCATTTGTCTTCGCAGGATCAACTAGGACTCCATCCTTAGAGGCAATATGACCTAGAAAAGAAATTAATTGGTGCCAGAATTTGAATTTTCTAAACTTCCCATATAATTCATTTCTTTTAAGTGTTTTTAGAATAATCCTTAAGTGATCCTCATGGTCTCCATATCATTTTTAGTATACCAAGATATCATCGATGAATACTACAACAAAGTTATCAAGATATTCCTTGACAACTCTATTAATTAAATCGATGAAAATAAGTAGTGCATTCATCATTCGAAAAGGTATCACTGAAAACTCGTAATACCCATACCTGGTTCAAAATGTTGTCTTCAGAAAATCTTCCTTCCTAACACGTAGTTGATGATATCCAGATTGAAGTTCAATCTTTAAAAAATAGTGAGCTCCATGAAGTTGATCAAATAAATCATCAATCCAGGGAAGAGGATACTAATTCATTATTGTAATAGCATTGATTCCCCTATAATCATTTCATAGCCTCATGGATCCATCTTTATTTTTGAAATACAAGACATGGACTCCCCATGGAGAACAACTAGGTTGAATAAGTCTTTTTTCACTGAAATCCTCTAGTTGTTTCTTTAGCTCCACTAACTCCACAGTGGAAATTCTATAGTGGTTCTTTGATATAGTTCTTTCGCCATGAATTATTTCAATGGAAAACTCAATTTCCCGCTCTGTATGATGTCCAGGTAAATCCTCTGGAAACACATCAAAGTATTCTTTCACTATATACACATATTCAGTTTTAATATTTCATTCCACACCCATAGATATTGAGTTCTCTTCCTCTCCAAGAATTACTTTAAATAGAGCTACTAGGGGTGGGTCTAGATAAGAATCAGATGGAGAGGTCTCCACTCTAAAGATAATAGATTCTACACCATTTTCAAAAATTGTAACTTCCTTTTTCTTGCAATAAATCTTCACATCATAATTTGACAGCCAATCCATTTTTAGAATTATATAAAATTCAGTCATTTGTATGATGATAAGGTTAAAAACTAAAGCATGTTTATGTGTCACAAGGGGGAATAGGCAACATGCCTTTTTTGCAATGATGCATCCCTTAAGAGGTTTGACTGATAACTCCTTTTTTAAATCAAATTGGACATGTCTAATTTTCATGGAAAATTGGGAAGATATAAATGAATGCAATGATCCAAAATCAAATAAAGTGTAAGCCAAGTTTGAGGAAATAATTAAAGTACCTACCACCACACTATTCAGAACTTCAACTTCCACAGTTGTAATCGCATAAGCTCTCCCTTGTTCTCCTAGATTTTATTAAGTCATATTTCCTTGGAACTTAGGACACTCATTTTCATAATGTCCCATCTCTCTAAAATTGTAGAATTGAACATCATCAAATTGTTTCTTCCCCTTGAATTCGTGAGATAGGTGACCATTTTCTCCACTATTATAGAAGACTCCCTTTACTTTTATGCATTTATCGAGATGATTATTTCCACATTTTTCAAACAATTGTGAATTTATTCATTCTCTTGTTCTTCTTTGGCGCTTCACCTTTCCCTTGGTTATCAGAGTACCTCTTCTTATCTTGATTACCATTGAACAAATTTGATCTAGAAAATTCCTTCTCTGTTTTTATGGAACTTGATAAAATTTCATCATATGATGAAAATGATTGAGAATCCAGTGCCCTTAAAAGACATTGCTTAAAACATTCAGAGAAATGATCAATCTTGTCTTCTGAGTCACGTTCATAATCTACGGCATACCTAGCTAGACTTGTAAAGGTAGCCTTATACTCTTCAACATTGTTTTCTTCCCTTTTCTTTAAGCCAAGTAATTTCCTCTTCATTTTGGTTTATTTCTCATGAGGGAAATATTTTTCGATGCATATTTCGTTTAAATTCCTCCATTCCATATCTTCTATTTGTTAATCCTCTATGATATTCTAAATCAAGGACCACCATTGTTCAACATCACCCTTGATACAATATACTTCCAGCACTACCTTTTCATTTTCATTGCATCTTAATGACATGATTATCTTTTCATGGGACTTGATCCATTGCTCAGTAACCACTGGGTTAGTAGTCCCACTGATATATGGGGGCTTTTTCCATATAAAATTATCCAACACAATTGTGGAATAGTTATTCATTGCAACATGAGTATGTTGTCCCAATATGGTCATGATCTGATCTACTCCAACATTGACTATTTTGAATTGCTCAGTTGGGAGATCCCTACCTTTCCCACAAGAATTGATTTCCCTTCTTCCATTAGACACTATTTATAAATAATTACACACACTATATTAGGGTATTATTCATAATGTATAATCATAACTTAACAAAATACTTAGCATAAATTGAGATCCTACGCATGGATAATCTCATAATTAGAAAAATGGTTTCTTTGGGGAATAATTTACATTAAATTCCTTCATGATGTCTTGTAGAGAGAATATGAATTATCCTAAGCATATCCCTTGGGAGTGTTGTAACAAAGAGTGCAGAAAGGCCTTTTGTTGTGTACTAGGATGCCTCGGGTCAAGCCCGAAACACCTTGTGAGAGCTTTCACTTACTTGTACATATGTGCTAGAGCCACCTCTACCTGCTCGTATCTAGACAGGGATGTATTTTAAAGAAGGATTCGCATAATCTATTCCTTACCAAAATACCGGGATATTATTGTATGTTTATCCTCAAATAATACCTTAGGGCTTTGTTCCCTATTATTCATTTCTAACTCTCGTTTCCATATTTTCTACTAAACATCCTCTCATACCAACTGTAACACCCCAAACCATATATACCGGAGCTGATGAATTACATGTTATATTGGCATGGTTAGAAGGAATGAAAATCCAGAAGGAAAGATTAGTTTAGTTGTCTTGAAGAAACTAGATACATAAATGTAACCCAAATTACATTGGAAAAGGTTACAAAATACAATATATAACAAAAAATAAAAATTACATCCACATGAACTCAATAAATGATCTCTTCTTTGTCACCTGTTGAAGGTAGAGAATGAAAGGGATGAGCTCAAATGCTCAGTAAGGGTTAAAAATAGCAGAATCATGAATCAATAATAACAGAATTGTAAAAAATTTGACATAATCAACATGTCATGGTGAATACATGAAACACTCACGCCATTAATAAAATGAGAATGAAACTACATCCATAGATTTTGTCATAGTGAAAACATAATGGATAATAATAACTGATAATGAATAAAGAAAATTCTTATTAGTTGGATGTAATTTATCTAGCACATGAAACCATTATAACATAAAAACGGTTTAGTTCTGTGGGTAGAAACCCATCTAATTTTTGGAAACAAACTCGAAGGGTCTATTGCCAACAAATTTATCTCATGAGACCTACCGATGTATCAAGGGGATATAAAGGGACCCACCCACCACTGCATGTCAAAATAATTCTTTTTACATTGATCAATACAAGAGCAATATGCCTTTTAAATATCTAATAGTGTATTATATACAGATTCATCAATAGTTCTATAATTAAAATACCATTCCAAATAAACACCGTATGTAAAATGGAATACGATTTAGACAACAAACATATCCATGATATGAGATTATGGATATTTAATATAAATATAATTTCAAATGAATAGTTATCTCAATTGGGCAGTAGGTACACTACATAATAATTATTAGGAGCACCATACAAAGGTAGTCACAACAAAATAGTAGTTGAGAAAAATTCATTTTCCACAATGTAATCGGTCGATTCATAAGACCAAAACCTAATAAACTTCAAATGAATCATTTAATAATAGGAATATAAATATATTCAAGTTATTATATATTAAATGGTAGTAAAAATATAACACATACAAGAAATAAGTGGCAAATAATGAAAATCTCACAGAAATGAAAGTGAGATGAGAAACCCCTTACAACGTTGTAATCAAGCGAGTCCTATGACCAAAAGTTAATAACCACAAAATGAATCATATAATACCATGAATATAAACATAATCAAGATAATTTATAACAAATGGAATTACACAATACACCACATGAAATAAATAAGTGGTGAAAAATAGAAATCTCACAGAATTAAAAGTGAGATAAGAAACTCCTTAACTTTTGCTCGGGTGTGTTCTTCGTTTGTTTTAATGACCTGAATAATAAAATTTAGATTCATTAATTAATAACTCCAAAACATCTTATACATGTAATATATTTATTATAACCTTATTAGGTTCATTCATGGACCTTTTATGTGTTTTAGAGGTTCAATTGTTTTTTTAAGCATTTTCTTCCTTGGTTTTCATGATTCATTAACCTTTTTTCATGAATGGAAGTTAATTTGAAATGTGACTAAACAAACAGAATTGTTAATATATCTTATTAATTAAATTAAGGAGATATAAATAATCTTATAATTACTTTGGGTTATATACCATCATAATGATTCAACAGTTAAAAGTTTATTACAAATATTTTGATTAACATGACAATTTTGTTCATAATGAACTTGTTTGGTATTATTATTTCATATTATAAGTGTGTAAAGTTAACAGAACATTAATTAGATGAAATTGATATATTTTTATCTGGTTCAACCATTAAAATGGTTTCATGGCCAGTACTGATGGATAAAGTGAAGAACGAAACTCCGTCATCCACAAAGGTTATAAATTGGAACCTTATGGATGTTGATTTCGTTTATAAAAATAAAAGTGAGGGAGTAAGAATATTGATGATGGTTACTCAATTAACATGATATAATTATAGTATATAAATGATAATAGATTTTATCATGGTCATTTGGATAGATGAGGTGAGGAGAGAAAAAGAAAATAGATGAACATGAAAATAATAGAAAAGGTGAGAGATCCCTTATGAAAATTCGGCAGCCTAACGACGTTGCAAAAAATTTCATAAAATTAAATGATGAGAAAAAAGAGTTTCTAATAATATTTAAATTAAAAGGAATGTAAGAAGAACACATAAAATGAAACCCCAACATATGATAATGTAAAATAAAATAGATAACATAAAAGAAGCGTTGACTAAAAGAAGGGAATGAACGATTCCCTGACATTGAAGAGTAACTCCTAGATCTTGAAGGATGGGACCTCAAGGGATTAAGGACACATTTGGTGGACTTATAGAGAGTTAAAAACACCATATCTTCAATGATGTGGGATTTGTAATGAAATAAAACGAATGGATGAGTGGGTATTTTTAGAAAAAGAGTGGTAGTTTTTTAATAATTTCAAAGGGACACCTCATTAGTGTTTTTTTCAGACCATGGTCTTGCCCATAGTATTTTCCCATGGTTTTAGCCACTTGGGACACCTCATTTAATACGTTACTATACAAAATTAGATCATAATTTTTTATTTAGTTGTTACATGATTATGATGTCATTAAACTACAAAAAACTCAAAACTGTATTTTTACTATTAATGAAAAATTCATGCATTTTAGAAAAACCACAAAAAATAACCCTAACCATTTTTCAACGTGTTGAATTCAAAAATGATCTCCATTTTTTGAAAATAATTTTCTATTTATTTTTAATTTAATTTTTAAATAAAATCCTATTTAATTTAAAAAATAACAGGTTTAATGGTTTAATTATTCCTATATCACATTGAAAATTTAATTAATATCTCTTTATCTTATTACCTTAAGAAAATAAAATATTATCATTATTTACTATTTATAAGGGCCATATTACTATTCATTTGGGTATGTTATTATTCATAAAAATATCAAGTTGGTTCTATCAGACTCTAAATAACTTACTGGTCACAGCTCTAGATGACCTTTTTTCGAAATTCCAAAACATTGAAGTGGAAAATTTATGTTTAATGGATTGGTTTGACTACCTCCAAAATAAACCAATTTTGTTTCAAAGGAACACAATTCTTTATAAAATATTGGCAATGAAAAGAATTTATTTAATAGAATCATGCCATAAAATGTTTGGGGTGTTATACTGATAAACATGTTTTCTCTATCCATTGAATTTTATGATGATTGGAGATACACATTTATGGTTTTTCATAGAGTTTGAGAGGAATATGGATGGAGAAATTGATGCTCAATAAATCAACATTGGAGATTTTTTTAATCAATAATGAATGTAATGTGTTATTATTACCTATTATTTAATGGATGTTTTAATGATGAATTAAAATATCAAACCCTCATCATAGGCATAGAACTTGTTCATTTTATTCGAATTTATTGATTAAATATCAAGGTTGAAAAGAAGTTAGTGATCAAGAAAATAATTGGGGACAATAATATATGAAAGAAGAACCCCTCCTTGACTATGTGAATGGGTTGATGTCGTAGTTTTCTTTAGATTTTGGTGTCGTACAAATATTATGTGGTTAAAAAATTATTAATTTTACACATAATCAAATAAATCCACTTACATAGAAACTTAATATTTGGAAAAGAAATTGATTTAGATTTCATGTTATAGGGTGGTCTCCCTATTCATCAAACTTAATGTGAAGGAGATAAATGAGGTTAATGTTATCTTAGGCCAAGGAAAGAACTCACCCACACCACATGATATGATACTTTTTTATAAGTATACCATAATGGAGTATCTTTAGAATAGAATCCTAATACAACATCGAGCATAGACAAAATTGATCTTTTAGAGGGTAGTAAAATCTATCCATCATGATGGCTTATATTCATAGAAAAGCCACAACCTGGGAGGATTTTTGGAGGTCATACTCGTGTGTATTAAAGGAGGGGATTACCTATTTATTATACAAAAATATGGAATCAAACTATAAGACATAGAAATTTCATTCCATCTATGATGTATTATTGCATGGAATTAACCATGGTGTTTCATTATTTCCCGATTCATGAGAATTTAATTGATCAAACCTTAGAGTTATTTTACACAACTAAATACTCATGGAAATTATATTTTTTGGGGGTAATGTTATGGTTCATTACCTTCCACACCCATGTATAAATATGAAGTTTATTATTACCCATACTAATATATTCTTAAAATGGACTGATGTTATAACCTTAAATGTTTTCATAAAAATGTTATCATCATATTCAGGATATATAACATCCTTAATAGATTTAGAGTATTCTACAGGATTATGATGGTAAATGGAACCAATTATTGTACTTCATAGTTGAAAAATTTATACCAATATTATAATATTAAATCCAATCTATCATCAAGTCATCATTTGGTGATTAATTTAAATATAATGTCTTTTAACATGACTTAGTCCATTATTCCTTCGATGATAAAGACCAAAAAATATATTTATTATCCAAATAAATTCCTTCATTATTTCTATGATAATCACACTACTAACTATACTACCATATATGAGACCCCATAATCATTGGTATATTTGAATAAAGTGTTGTTTCCCATCACATTTTAGTTTCCTTCAGTTCACACTTCTATTTGTAATCAGGTTCCCAAATATGAACACACTCAAATTCATAATGTGGTTTTGTTATTAATTGATGAGAATAGGTTTCAAAAACTAGCCACCATGATGTTAATGAGAACTATGTTACCTAATAACTAAATAATAATATCCTTCTACATTTATTTATCCAAGTAAAATTGTTATTTACCTAGAGAACTCCAATTATAACAAAAAAATAAGCCCCCAAATATTGAACAAAAATGAGAAATATGTTATGTCATACATATGGTATTATCCAACCTAACATATTTGTAATTATAATGGATATGGACTCTATCACTCCTAAGACCAATTAATGTTTTCTCGATAATTAAATTACATAGATTCAAATTATGATCCAATTCCATTTTACATTACTTTAACTTACTTCTATGTAGTCCTTATAGCATGAACATAAACTACTATCCATAAAGGTCTTAGTCGTATGACAGTAACATTCATGATCCCTATCTCCTCTCCACATGAATTTATAATACATAACATATCATCCATATTATAATATGATAAACTACATTAATAAAATGTTTTCTCCACATGACACAAAAACCAATTGATGTTGTAAATTTCATATGATATAATTCTTTATGTGATAGCATTATATATATGAGTTCCTTGTATATTGTTTTCTCATCCATAAGACTATATTAGTATATAAAATTTCCCTATTTATTGAGAACTATGTATTTCTTGATTCCTATAATAGAAGGATACATAGTGAAATACGAATCACTTATCACATACACAAATACAAATCCCAACTCTATCAACTTCCAATTTCATCTGAGTGTCTGATACATCAGCTATTCAGGTTCAGTTTCCTTCGATAACTCACAACTAGGGAATAAAATTTTCATATTGTGTCTATTCATGAGATGGATCTACTCAAATAAATCTTCATAAGTCATCACTACATCACATTAAACTAAATATAATAACATCATTTTCATGTATTAATTCATTTTATTCTACGATACCCAGTTATGTATGGTGTACTAAAAAATTTGAATTTGATTATGTTACACTATATAGAAGTTGTTGGGTTTCTAAATTTACACCATGTAATCCATGGTCCTTATTTTCAGATGGAACTATTTGTTGTTTTTCATTGGAATCAAGACCTTCCCCAATTAATTATAGGTTTAATTATTCCCTATCACATAATAACCCATACAATTTGTCACCATTATATTATGCATGAAGTAGATTTATAGAGAGATTGTTTCCAAGAACTTTTTATGGTTTGATTCATATAACGATGGGATTCATAGAAATGTACATATACCTACCTTATCCCCAATCACAAATCCCACTTTCACATCAACTCCCCACAACATCTTAACACATGTGTTATTCAATTATTATTGTGGTTTCCTTCATTATTCATATGTAATGATGGGAATTTTTAGATTATTTGTAATAGAAAAATTTCCTTAATTATTATCATTATGGGATATACAGTGATGCATTGAAACTTTATCCTATGCCTAGACATATATTGATATAGTCAAAATTCAATAACCCATTCTGGTTCTTGGCCTTAGATTATATCATTTTTCTTATCCATGCCCTGATACCTGAAAATAATCATTTCAATATCCCTTATAGATGATCCAGATTTTCATAAGGAATATTTCCAATAACTTCTTATAGATTTATTCATATAATATTAGGATAAATAGTGATATCCAAAACACATATATTGGACCCAGAAATTGATTTCATCTTTATCTGATTTCTTCCCACTATCCTAGCATTAATGTCTTATTTAATTCATGTTGGTTTTTCATTATTAACACTATGCTTGGATGATAATATTTATATAATTTATATCACCTATGTGTGTCTTGATTCTCACTAAAATAGAATATATAGTGTCGGAAATATCACATTCCTTGGATCCATCCACAAATTAAGCATTCACTTAAATTCCCCACACCATCATAACACTTGGTTTCACTAATTCACAATAGGTTTTACTTCATTAAATATATAGTAGAATGAGAATTTTTTAAACCATTTCTTCATAAAAACATTGGATTTACTCATTCCATTGTATGATACAAAGTTATTCTAAGACACTTCATCCCAAGTCTAGTTATAAGTTTCATTCATTCAAAATTTATTATCTTATTTGGGTTCTTGGACATTGTTCGCATCCAGTTTCTTAAACATATCATAACACTAGAATGGAACAATTTCCATATCCCATACTTATAAGATAGACCTACACCTAGCCATTTCCAAGAATATTTTTGGATTGATTCCTATAATAATAAGATACGTAGTGACATCTATATCACATATCTTGGATTAAGCCAAAAAATTTACCTTAATCTCATTTTCCCCCACCATACTAAAAATGTAACCTTCTTCAATTCATGATGAGTTTTTTTATATTATATAGATATAGGGATGATAAGTTATATATCATTTATAATAACTATCTAATAATTTATTTTTGTTATTACATGATATGTAGTGATTCTTGTGTCACTTAAATTTGACCATGCCAAAATTGTTTCCACCATGAAACATCCAACTGGCATATATGATCATTATTTATATTGAGTTTGTTGAAATTTAAATTAGTTTTGGGATAATATATTTTTTCGCATAGCTATTTTGTACTTGATTCTTGTTATTATAGGATAAATAGTGATGTATGATCTATGTTTCTTAGATCCATATGAAAATCCCCATCCACTTTAACTCCCCTTGTATATCACTAAATTATCAAACCTTGGTCGTTATAAAACTAGAGTGTTCTAATTACCTATTTAATATTTTATTTCATTATTTTATAATTTATACTTATATTATATGAATCATCATAAATCTTCCATATTTATAGGTAATGTGTGTGTTAAATCCTGAAAAAAACCCTATGTTTAGTGATGGTAAAAACAAAAAATTTCATCCTACCTATAAGAAGATTGTGTAATGTTTTAATATTAAAGAAAAATATCATATGAAACCATACACCATAAATAGAATTATAGTGAAACCATCAATCAAATTTTGTTAACATAAATTCTCAATATGATTTTTTATGATATGGTAATAGTCATATCATTCTGAAAATGGTTAGTGGTTTCCATTACAAATCTTTATTCATTTGACCATTTTATGATTTAGATTACATAATTTAAGATCCACACCACTTTCATCCCTAGTTTAAAGAGTGTTGAAATAATTATATCTCTCACCCCCCCCCATTTGGTTTTTCATATTTACTTATTATTCAGATCTCTACATCCTTAAACTATATGCATGTATTCTTAAGTCTTTCTATATAAATATCAGGACCTCCCTTCACATTGGGATTACCTATACCTCATTATTATGTAGGTTTCCTCCTTATTAGTCTAGATCATGATATCCATAAACTTCAAAATCTTTTGGTCAAATTTTGTTGACCATAAACATCATCCTAATTAGTCTAGATTTCAATAACTTAAACTAGAAAATGAAGGAGACCCAGTTATCATCTGGTTGAAAAATCATAAATGGATGTATTGTAAAATGTCTATTCTTCACTCACAAAACCTACACCAAATAATTTAGATCAGTTCATAGATAAAAATGATAAAACCTTTTTAGTTTGGAAACCTATAAATTATATCCTAAGATACATCCATGTTTCTTCTAGATAGGTCATTCTCTCTTATTGATTAAGAAAATGTTAAGGCTGAAAAAGACGTAAATTATTATTGGGACCCAAATCTAGACTTTGAAATAGCCAATAGATACTTCTTGGGTCTTATGTTATTGGAATCATTTATACAAGACTATTTTTTCTCATCTATATTATTTTAGATGTTTAATATTGAGTGAAATAATTTTAAATTTAGGGCACTTGAACACTTTTTAGAAGTAATTATATAAAACCCTATGATTTAAAAATATAAAATTTATTTAAATAAATAAATTTTCCAGAAATTGTAATCTCCATGAAACCATGATTGAATTAGTAAATATTATAATTTTAATATAGTCTCTAAATTACTTGGTATAAATAGCTTTTCATGCATTTGAAATCAATTTAAATAGCATATGGTTGTACTAGTATTTCTTATAGGTCTCGTTTTTATGATCATGAAAATGAGTTTTAATCAATATGTTTTTACCTAGATTAATCCCAACATAAACTTAAAAAATTATGGCCTGGTATAAATAGCCTATAAGAGAAGTTAAAGGTTATGGAAATTACAAGTGGTTTATGCTAGCTAAACTACAACTTGCGACTACTACCAATTCATATATTACCCTTTGATATTACATAAAAGTTGTGAAATGTTTTTTATGTATAAATTAAGATGATATAAACATATAATTATTAACATATTATATTTTATATATTTTCATTATTATTTTTAGTGTTATATATTTATAATTTTCATAAAATAATCATTTTTATTAATGTTTTAACTTTTAAAGAATTATCTCAATATAATTAGTTAATGAAATTCCTGGGATGATAAATAAATAGCACAAAGGAAATATTTTATTAAATAATGATAATTTAATTATACATTGTTAAACTAATTTTTTTCAAACATTATTTATATTTTTTATTATATATATTTTTTATTTACTAGTCAAATTCCAAAATTTTAGATTTTTAGTATCATGAAAGGTGATTCATTTTTAAATTTAAAATGGAAATTTTAGATTAAGATTAATTTTATGGAATTTTCAAAAAAAGAATTATTTTTATCTGAATAGTGGAAAATACCAATTTAGGTAATATTATCACTTTGAAGGAAATTAATAATATTTTAAAACTTGGAATACCTATTTGAGTGCCACTCCTCTCACATATAAAATGAAATCTATTTTCCTCACACATCCTTACACATTGAGAACTCTAACTCAACCATGACCTATATAAACACCACCCCATAAAACTTATCCATGTCATAGATATTTTTTTCTTTCCATAAAGCTTGTCTAAGAGTCCTTATGTTGTTTGTCAAAGAGGATTATCCGAGGAAGAGGTATATGTTGAAACAAAGATCTTTCAAGTTTCTTTCTTATAAAACCATATCTAATTATTATATATCAATATTAATATAAATAAATTACAATCATTATTATATTGAAATTCAATTATCATTATGAAAACCCCCTTCTCGACTTTCATTCCATTCAAAGTAAAATTAAAACTTTTCTCATATGTACATGTGGACTACCGCCTCCATGAAGTGACATATCTCATTTTTCATCCCCACCTCACATGGTTTTATATATGGACGTGTTTAATGATTAAATATAAAATTTATGATATAATTATTAAAATTCAAATAAAAACTATTATCTAAATCCCTCCTCCCCGTGTTTTGAAAAATGGAAACATCGCTCGTCTATAAAAGAAAACTACCATCTCAAAGTATGATATATATCATTTTCCATTAATTCCATATATGGATTTTTCTAAAAATTAATTTGATAAGTAAATATGATATTTTAACTTTATTAATCTTCTTTAAATGTGTTATTATCATTATACACTAATAAGTCCTTACTCATTTAACCATTATTACATAATATTGATTTTTGCAGATTTTACCACCTATATGATCATTATTAAAAAATTTATATAATGAATGCTTAAGAAATGATATGTTCTGGTAATATTATGTAATAACGATTAATTTATGATGCGTTTTAAATTTTGGTATGGTAATATATATATATATATATATATATATGTTCATGTGTTAATAAAATCAATTATTTCTAGAAAATAATACCATCTAGAAGCTTTCCAAGAGATATGTCATCATAAGTTCCATGGATTATCCCTGTAACTGTAGAATAATATAGAAATATATATTATCATATCATCATAAACATGATTAAGGTGATTAAAAGATGACTAGTGAGAAAGGAATGAAACCACCAAATAGAAACAAGGATGGGAAACAAGTAAGTTAATTCATAAACATATATTTTAAAAATATATAAATATGGTTCTGTTAAAGGATTATAATAAATAGAAATTTATTATATTTGGATGTTAGAGTGTATCTGAATAAGTGGAAGTTTGAGGTAATGTATTTTTCATTAAAACAATAATTCTAATGTTTTAATCTCTTTATCTTATATATCAATGATCTTTTATATGTTTGTACGATGTTATTAATTATGATTAAAATATATAATTAAGTAATTTTAAATTGTATTTTAAATTTATTTAAAAATTATTTAAAATGAATATTTTTATTTTTTTGGGTAAATATTTAATTTAATATGACGGTATAAAAATAATTTTTTTTACCATTTACTACATGACCATATTTTCTGACCGTCATGTCTACTATTTTTTAGGATTATTACTATTTAAGTTTTCATGATTTTCAATGTTAAATTAAATTTTTATTTTTTTGGGATATTTTTCTTTGTTGAAGTGTTATTATTGAAAAGATTATATTTCATCTTATTTTTTAGAGATGTTTGAAATTAAGCTTGATAATGGGTTCAAATGAGTGTTCTAATGAAGATTAGTATGTTCTATATCTTTTTTTCATGTATTGGTTATTGTAAATTATATATGATTATGTTTTGGCTTGGGATATATACCTCTAATATAATGGGTATTGATTTATTCTATATAGCAATGATGATTAGAATTAACTGATTATATGTTATTCCATATGGGTGAAACTTGAGTGAAAAAAAGAAATAAATATGATATACCCCGATACCCTCATGGTTTTTATATTATTTCTATGAGTTTTATGACGTTTTACATGATCAAATATTATTTTCACATGTGATTATTTGTTATTTATGAGATTAAAGTTTAAATTTAATTAAGAAAACATTCTATGGGGTTTTCATGTGTTTCAATAAAATAACGGATTTCAGTAATTTTCATATCCCTTATTCAAATTTGTTGTTATAATACATATTTAAAAACATCATAGGTATCTAGGATGATTAGGAAAATTAAAAAATTCAAAGATTCCGTTATGGTGACTCATCCTGAATGAAGAAAAAGGGTTATGAATGAAACTTGAGTATAAACATAAGAACTCGTTTTTTAGGGGGATAAATGTACACTGAGTAGAAGGTTTAAAATTATTATGTAATGGTTCTTTAAATTTTCTAAAATCTAAAACCTAAAATATCTTAGTAATATTATAATTTTTAAAATAATTTTTCTTAATGTTTAGTTTTGGGTCACTATAGTTTGTATCAAAGACAATATGTAAATAGTGTATTTTTGGCACAAGAATTGATATTTAAAGTTTTTATCCTTATAGTTTGTGTCAAAGAAAGGTTTTAGATTAATTTAATGGTTTATGTGTTGTTATATGAGCATAAATTAAATGATTTATAACATATTAGTGTTTAATATTATTGTGTTGGTCATAAGTTAGAAGTATTGTATAATCATAAAGGACAATATGTATTATATAATTTTGGTTATTTATGGAGTATAGAAACAAAACTAAATGATTTTAATATGTGGTAAAATATTTAAAGAAATATTAGTATTTATTCTACTAATTAGACTATTTTTTAGTATTTTTATGGGTATAATTACACTAACCATTTTGGTGATATATATTTTCAGGAATAGACAGGAACCTCGTTGACAATATGTGTAATGAAAAATATAGTGGTTTTCCAAATTAGAAACAAAACATAATAAAAAATAGTGTGAGGAATCTTATGTTTATGACTAATCATCTATACCTATTTATAATTTATAATTTGGATCTTGCTGAATTTACAAGGACACAAGATATAATAAAAATATAGCTTCAAAAATGATCATGTGATAAAGACAATGAAGGAAAAAAGATTTAACTTCCTTGATATTGAGAATTATAGAAGAATAACAGAGGGAAATATATCAAAATAATAGAAATATGATATTTATATATATATAATTAGGTAATAATTAAATATACAACTGATAAAAAAGTAAGAGTTTGATTGAAATGCAGGTGTCAATATAGTACTGAAAAATTTATCCTCCAAGAAATTATTTAGTAAATTTATCCTCCAAGGGAATGAAGGCCTTCATGTTTTAGTGAAGCTATCAATTTATATACTTTATGTTTAGTTCTCAGTTTATTAACATAAATTTTTAAAAAAACTTTTCCTTGGAATATTTAACATAATATCTGGATATTGATACTTCAGTGAATACTAGTGGTCTTTTCTAAATTATATTCCAGGATTATACTACTCTTGTTAGTATAGTTTATTCATTTTAACTTCCAAATGAATTCACTCGGAAAAAATAAAGAACTATGGATTATATTATCGTTAAAATAAATATTCATTAGTATATTATATATCTCATTAATAAAGAAGTTAAATAGGAAAACTATGTGTAGAAACTCATGTTACTTCAGGAAACGTGAATTTTTGTTAAAAGTATTACCCTATCAACCTATAGTTCTTTAAGGATAAACATAATAATATCTATTCTTAATTTATATACCCAAAACATTAACTATATGTAGAGTCCCATAGCCTGACATACATGGATATTACATTACTTTATAAGAATATATAATACATAACAAAAACCAACACTTAAAGACTATAATAGTTTATTGTATTTGAAAACTCAGAACATAATCTTCTAATCATGGTGAAAGATCTTCAACATCTCCCATAAAGATTTTCCCCTTTTGTTTAATTACCTAAAACATTCCTTTATATCCTGGGGAAAAGAAAACATATAAAGGGTGAGCTCAAATTCTCAGTAAGGGTAGGCATGGAGAAAATAAAACAAACCATATAAATTTGAACATAAAAACATGAACATAATGTTTAAAACTCAAAATCTTGAGCAATGACATAAAACATGGTAGTACATAAGGCATAGATCATAATGGAACATCAATCATCATAAAATATCAAGGGAATAAAACATGTAATTGTGTAAATCCATTAATCACATGATATGATTTCCATAGTAGCCAATGCATTGCTTCCAAGACCATCTTAGTAGACAAAGTCCCTTTCTGAATCGAGTTCGCTCCTCGTTCCAGTCCGGTAACATTGAATCGGATTAACATATCGTTCCAGCCATGTTTATCACATGAGATATAAATATTTACCCAATCCAATGGAGGGATATATAGGTCCCACCCATCTCATAATGAAATCATTCTTACTTGTGACACAAAATAAACATAAATAATTCATCATAACCCAAATAATGAAATGGGATTCATAAACATCACCCCGTCATAACGTAATCCATATAAAACAAATGGATATCATTTCATCATAAGAAGAATCGAACCATGTAAATAACAGATACACTATACTTGAAACATAATCATTCTCAATAATGTCATCATAGATGGAATATAGTTTTGACAAAACACTTGAAATGGATTCTTCAGGAAAATATCCTTTCTTCTTAAAAATAATTTTCTTTTCACAAAATGGAATGAAATTATAAAAGTAATAGATTTTTCTGAAAATAATCATGAAATTTTGTAGTATAATATTCTTGAAAATAAGGTGTTATGAAACCATAAAAATCCGTTCATGCCATATAAGTTAAAAAATATTCTTCTCGTACTTTTTCCGGAAAAGTCAAAAAGTATCTCGTAATGAGAACGCAAAAGATTCCTTTCATATATTTTACTAAAAATTAACCAATAGGTAAAATTGTATTTAAAAAATTTTATAAGTATATAAATAAAATTAAATATTTAAGAAACAAGGATGTTGATGACAAAAATGCCCCAGTAAATACCGAAGTATAAACAATCTCGGATAAAAATTGAGATTGTGAGATTTTCCCTTACCTTTTTTCCAATTTCTTCTGTATGTGTCTGAGACCCCTATAGAGTGGGTTTAAACAAATTATTGACTTGTAACATAACCATAATAATATTTATGATATCATATATTACTCACTTATGACTTTATATTATTCGTTCATTTGTCAATTCCATGTTAAAGCAGCGTTTTGGGTAAAATCGTTTCATTTATCATCTGTGTTTTGACTTGTAATTATTCATATGATTACTTAGATCATGATTAATTAATTCCAGAATATAAGAAAAAATATTTATATATAATATATATTCATAATATACATATATATAATAGATCGAAAAATGGAACGAAATACACTGTTCATGGAGATGGTAGATCGTACGTACACATGAACGCTGTTTTAGTTTCCTTATTATATTTAATAGATGTAATTAAATAACATATACATAAATCCAGTGTCATTAATATGTCATATATTTCATGATTACTTATTATATATACTTTATAATCATTCTTGAATTGTTAACATGGAAAATGAATCTCATCGCGTCATGGAGATGGTAATCTGTACGAACGCACGAACGATGATATTGTTCCCATATTTACTGAATGGAATTTTAGTGAATGATATAATACAATAGAATCAGTATGATGTTATAATAATCATATATATTTATTCGTTACACCACTATACCCATCCAAGTAAGGTGGTGGTGGAAAACAGTTTACACCACAGCGTGGAGACGGTATTCCGTATGTACGCACGCGCGGTGATTTCGTTTTCCGTAGGATGGATAGAAGGTGAAATAGGATTGTTTAATATTTATAATAACATATCAGTATATAATTAATACTGATTTTATTAATTTATAATGAAAAAACTAAAGATGAACAAGTAGAAGAAGAAAGAAACTTGAATGAGTCGATAGAAGAGATTGCATCTTCCTCGACGCACCTCCTTTAAACTTCTTCTTAGGGAACTAGAGTTGGTCTTTTTAGAATACCAGAACCTATATGATATAACTAGAGAGGTCTATAAGAGGAATTGGCATGGGTTTTCCAAGCTTCAAGGCTCAAAAGGGTGTGAAGAGAAGAGGGAAGGGGTGCCCTTTTTATAAGGTAGGAGAGGGGCACCTTTTGTAACATAAGAAATATTAATTTATAATAAATTCAACCTCACATAAAAACCTCCAAAAATGATTACAATCCGAATATTAGATGATATAGGGTTTTAATCTCATAATCCAATAAACTTTATACATGTTGGGAATTTATTTTAAACATTATCAACTTGATTTATCCTTATTTAATCTATTTCATTTTAATTGTGGTAATAAGATTCTAATTTTTAAATTGTTATAAATATTTACTAATGTGTTGTGAATTGTCTATAATTTGATAATTTATGAAATTTTAGACCCTTTAAATTTCAATTTATAATTTTTAAATATTTTTGTGATTTCTAAACAATTTTATAATATGTTGTTGTTATAAAATAACAATAGTCTCAATTTTGACATTATTCATTTATTTTAATTTAAATAAAATACACACAGAAGATATATTCTAAAAAAATATTTAATATATTCTTAAAATGTAACATATGTCTATAAAATTAGTGGAGCACATTAAATAGTTCATATAATATTTATTTTAATATTTTTTAAAAAAAATTATTTCTTATATCTCTTAATAAAATAATCAGTACAAATTTTTTTATAATTATTTAATATACTTATTTGCTGCATAAAAATTAAAAATAATATCTAATGATGAAGATAAATATCAAATATTTTATCATAATACTTTTAATCGAATTTATCATCTTAATATCACAAAATGTGAATTTATATATTTATAAATTATGAAGGTGACAACTTTGGAATCATTTAAAATAAAATAAAATAAGTGTCATAATCTTCTTTATAATGATCCAAATGGTCACCAATTCGGAAATTGGATGATTATGTTTTATATATACACTAAAAATAAGTCTTGGTCAGGTTTTTGGGCCTTTTATGTGTATTATTATTTCAATAAAATCTATATTATTAATTTTACACTAAATAAATAATTTCTGCATCATTAATGTATAAGATAATAAGGTAAATAAATAATTATTAAAAATTACAAATAAATTACCATGATAAATAAAAACATTTTATCTTTCAAATGAGTACTTATAAACTAATTTATATTCTGTATAACCATATATTAAAAATAGTTTAATTATTAATGTTTGAGTGAGACATATTTCACATTCTTTTAAATAAAATATATTAAAGATCATAATCGCATCCAAGTGGGTTCTAATGTATTCCATTTCATCAAAATATGTCATAGGACGAAATATAATCATCTAATTATATTAAGACAAGTGTTAGGGTAATTTTATAATAATATATTTTCCCCCAATTACCCGATTTACCTTTAACTATGGTAAATACAATTTACCATAGTTACTATCCATAGTGCCAAAAAATAAAAAATATCCAATTAACATAATTTGGACCTACTGATTCCAAATATGGAATCCAGTTTTCCTAATTCAAATCACAGAAGTTGTAGAGATTAATTTAAAATTAATACCATTGTTAAGAAAACAAGTTTTAAAAGTTAAAACATTGTAAAAGATTGAAATGATTTTACCTAAGAATTCAATGTAAAATCAATGCTAATAACATACGTTATATTAAATGGTTAAAATATATTCTATTTATACTTTAAAAACAATCAATATTATAATTTAACCATATCAATTATTATTATGAAAAAAGTTGTTTTTAATTAAAATATAGTGTGTTTTTCTATTTATTAAATTATGAAAGTTATCAGAATAATATGAAAAATTTGTCCAAAGTAAATTTTTATATCCTGATTCAAAATAAGAATTTTATATTGTCAAATTGAACATATAAACATTTCAAAAACTATATTTAAGGTGGGTGCTCCATCAAAAGGCGGCAAAATGAATTTTTTCAAAAATACTTATTTTACCCAAAAAAATTATTTTCTTCTCATACCATGTTCTAGAAAATTTTTACGATGAATAATAATTTTATAAAATTGAAAATGTATTTAATACTATTCATAATGTCTAGTTCATAATAATATTATAACCATATATCGCTTTTTAGTGAAACCCAGTATTGTGTACTACACATGTTATCGAGGATGGTCACGATTGCGTATAATGCAAGCCAAAAATAGTGTTATGTATACTTCATGATAATAAAGTATTGCGTATAGTACAAGCTAATCTTGGTGTATCGTACAACACAAGACATAAAAGAAATTAAAAAAATAATTTTTCTCATAAAATCTCGAGGTGTTACATTCTACCCCCCTTAAAATGAATTTCGCCCTCGAAATTCGTCGGGGTTATAAATGGTTTACTACATGAAAGATTATTTCATAGAAACCCACATTGTAAAAAGGAATACTAAAACATAATTTTTAAAAGTGGAGTATGAAACATAACGGTTACCCAAATTAACACATCACTAGGTTTCCACATAGGAGAACATAGGTGAAAATATGGATATGGAAGAGAAATCTATCCATCAAGGTCTGATGGAGAGTGGTAGAGAACATTTCTATGAAAAGGCATAAAATCACAAAGACATAAATTTGTGATGATCTAGGGTACCATGTGATTCATCGTATATGAGGACACTAGGACAAAATTTTTGGTTTTCAAGATCATTTCCCTAAAGTTGAAGAATATGAATTAGCAGAAATACTTACATTATTTTGGTACAATCTCACCGTTGTTCATGACTTGAAAAATCTCCACTTCATCTCTTAAAGAAATGAAGTTGAATTTATCATTCTTGATGTGTTAGCAGATCATGTGATAGAATGATGATTCATTCCATCTGTCTCAAACAAAAGGGTAGAAAAAGTTATCAAATATACATAAGTCCATCTATGGTGAGGTTAATCGTATATGATTCCAAAAATGGACTTATACTTCATCTATCATATCGTTTATAAAATAAAACTAGTTTCTACTAACCAGGGACTTCCTGTAGGCCAGTGGTAGGCGATAAAGGCATGTCACATTTCGGTTGTGGGTTCGATTCCCACGGCCTTGTCCGACGCGACGGGTTGTCACCCATCCTGCAGGTTGTCCTTTTTTATAACACTACATTATTATAACATTCCTGCAAAAATATCGAAAAATTTTCTAGCCATAAACAATACTATCTTATTTCGAACTTAATTCATTTTAATCTTTAGGCTTATCCAAAATACTTCTGTCCAAGCTCATAGTATAAAGATAACAACTACTAGAAATGTCATCTACTGAGCATGTGAATACCATCATTTATCCCACATATATCATATGATATATCTTGTTGGTCACATTCCAAACATGTGAATACCTTAATCATGTATTATCTTGAAAAATTAATACCCATTGAACCTTAGTGAAAACATGAATGCTGTCAAAAGCTAACTCTTTCCACATACTAAAATCCACAAATTTCTATATACTCAAACAATGATATAACTTTTTCGTTATATCAGTCATGAGATCATTTCATTTTCTCTTTATCCCTTCATTATGCGCATATCATATTATTTCTAAAAAAATTTCAATCACTTTTCATGGTTACCAGTACCATATAATTATTGAAAACAAATACATAGATATTCCAAAATTCCACGATACTATAAATGAGATTCCATGAAACTATTTTGAAATCCCATTACATAAGCACTTAATCATTCCACAACATCATTGTCATACTCAAAATCACAAATAGTGATCGTATGTTACTTCCCTTTATCCTTTTCCTTAAGAGGTTTCCCACGTTGATCATCATTAACCCTTGGATTTGGGCATTGATTTGTATAATGCCCCCATTTCCTTGCACTTTAAGCATTGACGTGTTGGTGGTGTGTTATCTGCAGTATTTTCTTTATTCACATCATTAGAATCCTTTTTTCCATTACTTCAACACTCAGCTACTCGATGACCTTCTATTCCACACTTAAGACATTTTATAGTCCCTTTAAGACAATCTCCATCATGCTTCTTTCCACACTTTGAGCATAAAGAAACATTCATCTTCACCATTGTTCTGAGATTTCTCCTTAAAGGCCATATTTCGTTTCTTGTCAAAACCATGAGATGGATATGTAACACAAACTTACATTTCTACCTTGATATCACAACACACAATTTCTTCATAGCTACTGAAGTCTCTTATAGCTAATTCACTTCAACGACTTGGTTTTAAGCCACTGAAGAATCGATCAACTTTACTTTCAGGTTGGATGATATATCCATATGCATACCTTTCAAGCCTTGTAAAATTCGCTTCATATATACCAACAGATTCATCATCCTTTTGCTTAATCTCAAGGAAATCCTTTTCCATCTTTGTTCAGAGAATACGAGGGAAGTACTTATTGAAAAATTAGTTCTTAAACTCATCCCATTCCATGGATTCAATTTCATATTGGGGCCTTGTATTCTTAATTAGAGTCCACCACTAGTCTGCTTCACCTTCTAAACGGTAAACAGCCAAAATGGCTTTTTCATGCTCTGAATTGCGAAGTATGGAAAATATCTTTTCAATGGTACTGATCAATTTTTCAGCAAAAGTGGATCAGAAGACCCACTGAACGAAGGTGGGTGTTTCCTCATGAAGGAATAAATAGAATATTGTTCCCTTCTATACTCATTTGGAAGTCCAGAATGATTCATAGATTGTGTAATTATAGCAATAAGATTTTTCACTCCATCCCCCATAACATTGGTTTGTTAAAGAGGAAAATCATTGAATTTTCCCATACATTGATCAACACGGTTCCTTTGGGTTCCATCCATCATCTAAATCCCAAAAAGAATCGTGTGAGAGGAAAAACTCATGCTAGGAAAAAAACATAATAAAGGGGGCGTACCTGCAATATCTAACATCTTAGGTATAATTTTACAATTGTTACCATAATCCTAGGACTATAACCTATAGTTATACTTATCCTTAGGGAAATCCACAGACATACTTTAGAAATATCTCTAGGGATCTCACTAAAGTTTTCACATCCTAGTTTACAAAGGTTGACTAAACCTTTCCTCTGATACCAACTGTAGAGACCCATAGCCTGACGTACATGGACATTACATTACTTTATCAGAATACATAATACAAAACAAAAACCAAAACTCAAGTACTGCAATAGTTTATTGTCTTTAGAAACATGGAACATAATCTTCTAATCATGGTGAAAGATCTTCAACATCTCCTTCAAATATCTTCCCCTTTTGTTTTCTTAACTAAAACTTTTCTTTATATCATGGGGAAAAGAAAACATATAAAGGGTGAGATCAAATTCTCAGTAAGGGTAATCATGGAGAAAATAAAACAAACCATATACATTTGAACTTAAAAACATGAACATAATGTTTAAACATCAAAATCTTGATCAATGACATAAAACATGTCAGTACATAAGGCATAGATCATAATGGAAAATCAATCATCATAAAATAGCATGGGAATAAAACATGTAATTGTGGAAAACCATTAATCACACGATATGATTTCCATAGTAGCCAAGGCATTGCTTCCAAGACCATCTTAGTGTACAAAGTATCTTTCTGAATCGAGTTCACTCCTCGTTCCAGTCCTGTAACACTAAACCAGATTAACTTACCGTTCTAGCCATGTCTATATCATGAGATATAAATCTTTACCCAATGAATTGGAGGGAGATATAGGTCCCACCCATCTCATAATGAAATCATTCTTACTTGTGCCACAAAATAAACATAAATCATTCATCATAACCCAAAGAATAAAATGGGTTTCATAAATATCATCCCATCATAACGTAATCCATATAAAACAAAAGGATATCATTTAATCATAAGAAGAATCAAAAAATGTAAATAATAGAGACTTTATACTTGAAATATAATCATAATAAATAATTTAATCATATATGGAAAATATTTTTGACAAAACACTTGAAATGAATTCTTGAGGAAAATTTCCTTTCTTCTTCAAAATCATTTTATTTTCACTAAATTCCCTGAAATTTTAAAAGAAACACATTTTGTTTAAAATAATCAGGAAATATTGTAGATTAAGCTTCATGAAAAAAAGTTTTATGAACCCGTATAAACCTATTCATTCCGTATAAGTTAAAAAAACATTCTTCTCGTACTTTTTCCAGAAAATTCAAAAAGTATCTCGTACTGAAAAGGACAAAAGATTCCTTTAATATATTGGACTAAAAATTAAACAACAGGTAAAATTGTATTTAAACCATTTTACAGGGATATAAATAATATTACATATTGAGGAAACATGGATGTGGATGATAAATATGCCCCAGGAAATACCGAAGTATAAACAATCTCAGATAAACATTGAGATTGCGAGATTTTCCTTTAACTTTTGTCCAATTTCTTCCATACATGTCCAAGACACTTGTATAGTGGGTTCAAAAATATTATTAACTTGTAAAAGAACCATAATAATATTTATGATATCATATATGATTCACTTACGACTTTATATTGTCCATTCATTTGTCAATTCCATGTTAAAGCAGCGTTTTGGGTAAAATCGTTTCACTTATCATCCATGTTTTGACTTTTAATTATTCATATGATTACTTAGATACTGATTAATTAATTCCATAATATAAAACATGATTTATATATAATATATATTCATAATATACATATATATAATATATTGGCAGATGGAATGAAATACACCGTTCATGGAGACGGTTGGTCGTACTTACGCATAAATGTTTTTTTCATTTCCTTATTAAATTTAATAGATGTAAGTAAATAAAATATACATAAATCCAGTATCATTAATATTTCATATATTTCAAGATTACTTATTAAATATAATTTATAATCACTCTTGAATTGTAAACATGGAAAATGAATCTCATCGCGCCGTGGAGACGGTAATCCGTACGTACGCACGAGCGATGATATCATTCCCATATTTGTTAAATGGAATTGGAGTGGATGATATAATATAATAGAATCATTATGATGTTATAATAATCATATATAGTTATTCTTTACACCATTATACCCATCCAAGTAAGGTTGTGGTGGAAAACAGATTACACCACATCGTGGAGACGGTATTCCGTACTTACGCACGCATAGTGATTTCATTTTCCGTATGATGGATAGAAGCTGAAATAGGATTGTTTCATATTTATAATAACATATCAGTATATAATTAATACTTATATTATTAATTTATAATTACACAACTAAAGAAGAGTAAGTATAAGAAGAATGAAACGTGAAAGAGTCGATAGAAGAGATTGCCTCTTCCTCAACGCACCTCCTTTAAACTTCTTCTTAGGGCACTAGAGTTGGTCTTTTTAGAAGACCATAACCTCTATCATATAACTAGATAGGTTGATAAGAGGGATTGGTAGGGGTTGGACGAGCTTCAAGGCTCAAAATTATGTGAAGAGAAGAGGGAAGGAGTGCCCTTTTTATAAGGGAGGAGAGGGGCACCTTTGGTAACATAAGAAATATTAATTTATAATAAATTCAACCTCACATAAAAATCTCAAAAAAATGACTCAAATAAAAATATAAGATAAGATATAGTTTTAATATAATAAAAAAAATAAAATTTAGACATGTTGGGAATTTATTTTAATCATTATCAACTTGATTTATCCTTATTTAATCTATTTAATTTTATCTGTGGTAATAGGATTCAAATTTTTAAATTGATATAAATAATTACTTATGTGTTGTGAATTGTCCATAATTGGATAATTTATATCATTTTAGACCATATAAATTTAAATTTATAATTTTTAAATATTTTGGTGATTTTTAAACAATTTTATAATATGTTATGTTTATAAAATAACAATAGTGTCAATTTTAACATTATTAATTTATTTTAATTTAAATAAAATACACACAGAAGATATATTCTAAAAAAACTATTTAATATATTCCTAAAATGTATCATATGTCTATTAAATTAGTGGATCACATTAAATAGTTCATATAATATTTATTTTAATATTTTTAAAACCATTTATTTGTCATATCTCTTAACAAAATAATTAGTACAACATTTTTTTATAATTATTTAATATACATATTTTTTGCATAAAAATTAAAACTAAAGTCCTATTATGAAGATAAATCTCATATAGTTTATAATAATACTTCTAAATGAATTTATCATCTTAAAATCATAACATGAAAATTGTAATATTTATTAAATTATGAAGGTGTCAACTTTGTAATCTTTTAAAATAAAATAATATAAGTGTCATAATCTTCTTTATAATGATCCATATAGTCACCAATTCGGACATTGGATTCTTAGGGTTTATATATAAACTAAAAATAAGTCTTGTTCAGGTTTTTGGGCCTTTTATGTGTATTATTATTTCAATGAAAACTATATTATTGATTTTACACTAAATAAATAATTTCAGCTTCATTAATGTATAAGCTAATAAGGTAAATAAATAATTCTTAAAAATTAAAAATAAATTACCATGATAAATAAAAACATTTTGGATTTCAAATGAGTATTGATAAAAGAACTTATATTCGGTATAAACTTATATTAAAAATAGTTTAATTATTAAAGTTTGAGTGAGACATATTTCACTTTCTTTTAAATAAAATAAATTAAAGGTCTTAATCACATACAAGTGGGTTCCAAGGGATTCCATTTTCACGAAAATATGTCATAAGACGAAATATAATCATCTAATTATATTATAACATGTTTTAGGGTAATTTTATTATATTATAGTTACCCTCAATTACCTGATTTATCTTTAACTATGGTAAATAAAATTTACCATAGTTACTATTCATAGTGCCCGAAAATAAAAATTAGCCTATTAACATAATTTGTCCAAACTGATTCCAAATATGGAATCCATTTTTCCTAATTCAAATCACAGAAGTTACAGAAATTAATTTAATATTAATCCCGTTGTTAAGAAAATGAGTTTTAAAAGTTAAAACATTTCAAAAGATTGAAATGATTTTACCTATAAATTTAATATAAAATCAACGCTAATGACATAAATTATATTATATGGTAAAAATATATTCAATTTATACTTTAAAACTATTAAATATTATAATTTAACCATATAAATTATTATGATGAAAAAAGATGTTTTTAATTAAAATAAAGTGTGTTTTTTACTATTCATTAAAATATGAAAGTTATCAGAATAATATGAAAAATTCATCTAAAGTAAATTTTTATATCCTAATTCAAAAGAAGAATTTTATTTTGTCAAATTGGACTTATAAACATGTCAAAAACTAGATTTAAATTGGGTGTTCCATCAAAAGGCGCAAAACTCAATTTTTTGAAAAATACATATTTTACCCAAAAAAATTATTTTGTCCTCATACCATGTTCTAGAAAATTTGTAAGATGAATAATAATGTTATAAAATTAAAAATTTAGTAGATACTATTCATAACGGCTAGTTCATAATAATATTATAACCATATATCGTTGTTTACTGAAACTCGATATTGTGTACTACACACGTTATCGAGGAAGGTCGTGATTGCGTGTAATGCAAGCCAAGAATAGTGTTGTGTATACTTCAAACTAATACAGTGTTTCATATAGTACAAGCTAATCTTGGGGTAGCATACAACAGAAGACATAAAATAAATAAATAATAATAATTTTTCTCATTAAATCTCGGGGTGTTACACTTTATATGCCTTAATCTTCCAATATATTCATATGGAATTCATACACATTAAAAATTTAACTTCTAGAAACATTATACTTCTTTCATTTTGATCTTCAATAATTTCATTAGTGTTTTCTTCCTCCTTATTTTGAGACACAGATTTATTATCCTTCTTTTCCCTATATTACATCCTATCTTATTTTTTCATATATCCAATTATTAATATCACCTAGGAATTTTGAATTTGGAATTCAAAATTAAAATATAAAATTATCTTCCAACTAACTGGGGTTCAGATTCATCCTTCGAATTACCATTTTGGGATTCATCATTTTTTCTAGGAAGAAACCGAAGATAAAACTATATCTACTTTAGTGTAATTTCTAAAGGTTGGATGTTTTTTATTGTCCTTACAGTGTGATCTGGAAACATTTCTATATTTGTAGAGTTAAACAAATTTAGTTGTTATAGTGAGGAACTCGGTTTTGAAAAATCACAAACCCTTATGAAGATCAAGGATTACATTTACATATCTCACATAATGACCATTGCACAAATCAATGGAACCACAATAATATTATGTTTACCTTAATTTAACTTTCAAAATGATATAAATTACCTTTACATGGGTCAAACACTAGATTAAATTTATCACAAGTCATCTATTTACCATTACATAGAATAAATCACACACTAACCTCTACACATCCTCTTCCTAGGTCACCATCTCTTACACATTTTATTTATGAATAATTACTGTTGTTTTTAAAACACTCTATGAAATGGATTTCATGTTGTCTTAGAATCTGCAATTATTCCATGATAATGAAACACCAATTCTAATGAAACACTAATTTCTATGATGTAATCATCCTCACTATTTATTATTGGTAATCATCTCAATCAAAATTCCATCTTCTTACAACTGAAATACACATATCAGGACATTCCATAAAAAAATATACTTCTAGTAATTTTAAAAAAAATATAATACAATCTTCTATTCGAAAAACTATTTTCTTATAGATAATGGAGGAAAATGTTTTAAGATGATATAATTTATATTGTAAACCCACTGCTCGAAATAGATTGTTGGAACCCTTTCACTCTACGAAAAAATAATGAATTTCTTCTATATAATCCCCATAGAAAACTCTCCCCTACAATTTTTTAAAATATGACGTGAAATATAAAATGTATAGTTAGGAAATATGAATATGGATTATAATATATCAGACATAACATGTATTTTAGGGTTTATAAAACATACGACATGGTCATATATCATGGAGGAACAAAACTGGATTTAATTATAAAAAGGGTATTTTCATTTGAAATATGCCCTATATTATAAATATTTAACACTTGAATCTTATAGATTCAAATAATAACTATAGAAAGATTTAGTTTCTCAATATTACTCTAAAATACCAAAAAACATCCATGTAAGAATATGAAATAACAATTTAAAATGTATATCCGGGTTGGTTATTTGAAATATACATGGTCAATTGATGTCTCTAGTGTTCCTTCCTAATTTACTAGAATAATTTCTATTCTATATTAATAGTGAAATAACTCACATAGAAATAATATAAATTCAACAATTTCAAAATAATTGATTTTTCCAAAAATAAGAATGGAATTTTTCATTTGGAAAAATATTATTTAATGATCAAATTTACTTTCATAAAAAGAGATTAAAAATTAAAATCATAAAAAAAAAATTTAATAAAGATCCTAAAACAATAATGAAAAACAATAATCCTGTTCCAAAGAGGCTAGATTTCCCCTCACACATATCTTACACTTCCCAATTAAAGTTCAAAAAAAATGTTCAATATATAGTAGTAGTTTTTGGCACCAAAATATACGTGTGAAGAAAATGGAGACAAAGAAGAAACCAATGCAGAATGGGATTCCCTACGAAGCCCCTTCACAGAACCCCTCCACACCACGGTTGGGGCAAAGCCGAATCTCCCATCTTCATCTACCAAAAAGTAATAGTGGAGGGACTTTCTGTGGTTACGATGCAATTGATTAGAAGATACGTGGCATAGAGGTAACTACATCATATTTGAGATCCATTGGAACATGATTCCAACCTCCGTGAGTGCCACAGGGGGAATTCAGAAAGGATCTGCGCTAATGACGAGATGAAGTTCGACTCTGCCATTATGAAAAACTTCATAGAATCCATGGTCAGTCATAGAGTGCCATGTGTCATCACACTGAGCTCTCCGAGCTTCGTGCCAACTCTTGCCTATAAATACCAGGCTCCCCCCGAACCCAAAGGACATATAACCTGAACATTCGCCTTCTCATATCTCAAATCACAAATCACCTTTTACTCTGCAAAACCTTGAGAAATATGAGCTCTTCATGGTACTTGAGTATTGCGAAGTACCTTTCCCTTAGTTCAAATATAAACCCTATTCATGTAGGGATTCCCTTCGTGGTGCCCAAGGGACATCGCAAAGAAACAAGATCCCTAAGAAGAATCAGGTCTTCATAGAGCTCTCATGTTTCACGAAGTACCTTCCATGAACATGAGAACCACATGCTAAGAGAGGATCCCAATGCTTTGAAAAGTACATTACTTCTCAGTGCTATTATATTCACGGTATCCATGCTTCATGAATTCCTACTCCACAAAATCATTTCTACATTGTGAAGAACATACCATATGCATCAATACCCTATGCCTGGGCTAGGCAAGTCCACTTTGAGAAGCATACTTCTTTGCAAAGTCCCTCTAATACATGGAGGACCAGAGCATCACAATGTCTTTTCTTGTGAACCCATTTGCTTCACAAACCCTTCTCCCGTACGACCCTCCAGGTTCGTACAATACGATTTCAAGGTCCCTTGGGCGGTGCTTCACATTTATTTTCTTAGAATCATGCTTTTTCACATAGGCATGCTAACAACTATTGCTTCTTCACAGACCCATACTAATGTGATCCCCTCAATGGATCACTCCATAAACACCAACTCACCATGACATTATTTATGCCTTCTCATCCCCAAGGGTGGGTGGGTATCAGTTATGTAAGTCCTTGTGGTGTGGAGTTAACCCGCCTTGTCTGTTCTGCATAGAATTAAAATTTGAATCATCTCCATCCTCATTACATGACGTTAAACTGTAGACTCACCTTGTGTTATATACACATGGTGCCCCATCTCAGACATTCTCCACGTCCGCTCATCTCCATGGGAGTGATATCTTCCTCATATGGAATAAGATCCCCTTTGTTGAAGTGGAGTCTGTCTTCAAGGAAGGGAAACTATCTTGGTGTAAACCCCTAGCCTTTCTTGAGGGAGGTAACATCCATGATCCTATCTTCTTCAGTGCTAATGACTAGAGGAGAGACGGGCACCATGACCTTCATTACCCCATCCCTTTCCCTCAGGGATTTGTTGCAATCTGGCCTCCATCTTTGAGTAAGTACCAATATCCATATCCTTGGGCCTCTAACCATGTATAATCCCATGATTCCTCTTTGGACTTCTCACCATGTGTAAGCCCCACTCCACTTTTGGAGGATGCACCTTTCGTGATGTGATCGTCGGGTCTTTGTTTCCTCTTGTTTCTCATACCGAGCATGAATCACGTGGGATTAGAGTAAGCATTGACCATGGAATCCTTCATGGGACACTATAGAGCATAATACCCAAGCCACCCTTTTGAACTACGTGTACTTTGGTCCTTTCCCTTTCTAGGTAAGGTACATAGGAATCCTCCTTGAGTTTCAAGCCCAGCACCAATTTTTCCCAACCCCTTCACTCTGGTTCACCTTTGTCACGCATGACGTTAAACTATATCCTCCCTTACGAACTACATGGACATTTATCCTTTCCCCTATCTATGAAAGGTATGTAGGAAGCCTCCCTGAGGTTCAATCCCATCACCCATTGAACCTGACCACTCCACGTCGGTTCACCCTTGACCTGATTGATGCTAAACTGTATGAACCCCTTTAGTCCTGCATGAAGTTAAATTGTTTAACCTTGAAATACATGGGTTTTGATCCTTTCCTCTTAGTTAGGGTACATTGGATCCCTTCCTGGGGTTCAACCCCATATGATGGTAAGCTGTTGCAACCCCTGACCATCGGTAAGTTGTACTATCCCCAAACCAGCGGTAAGTAGTTGTAGATCCCATCCAGTGGTAATATGTTGTTGTCCCTGACCAATGGTTTGTCATTGTAGTCCCAAACCAATGGTAAGTTGTTCTAGTCCATGATCGAAGGTGAGCCATTGTAGTCCCCAATCGTAGATCCACATCTCTGGTCTTCCCTCGGTCGTCAAACCAACCCAGGTCACTAATTATGTGTAATCCCTAGTATATTGTCGGGTCATTGTCCAATGTGAACACATTGATTCTATGCCCCACCCTAAAATTCATAGACATTGATTCCCTGCCATGGGATATGAAGGAATCCTCTCTAAGGTTCAATCCCATCACATATGTCTCATCATGTTCTCTCTGTTGAGCCTCTGTGTTCCGGGAAGATCATCCCCCAACCCGAATGTTCTATTTCCTCCAGGTCCCATCCATAGGTCCATTCTCATAGGCCGCCTCCTCAGGTGTCTCATTGCCCCACCGAACTACATGGACATTGATTCCCTGCTATAGGGATATGTAGGAATCCTATCAGAAGCTCAATCCCAACATCACCTTCGTCCTCACGTCAAATCCATATCATTATCCACCCACTTCTCTCAACCATCCATATCCATCCTGATTCTGACCCGAGACTCCAAATCCCTGTGAGATCATGTCAACCAACTTATCACTACCCCCAAGTATTACCTGGGCTGCTAAACACACATAATCCCCAACATGTCTTCGGGTAGCTGTCATTTGTTTACACCTAGATTCCATGATTCTCCCTTCAAACTACGTGGGTTTTGATCCCTATCTATTAGATTGGGTACGTTGTAATCCTCCCTGAGGATCAATCCCAACTTATTGAAAACCCTAGTGTCCCCTTTTTAGGGACCCATACATCCTCAGATTCGTCTTCATTGGATGTATTGATCTGCTTATATGGTAAACTGTTTTGGTGCTCCCTCCTAGGGTTGTACCCATTTGATCCACTCTTATTAGTGTTCCGATCAGTCTGATACCTCTTCACAAGATGTTAAAATCGTGGCATACCCTGTGTGAAGCATGGGAATAAGAGGAAAACCTCAGAGATATTCCTATGGTATATAATTCCCCACACTCTACGTGGGATGCCTCGGGATTTTGTGCTCTCGTGAATCCCTATCATAAGGGGATGAAACCCATACACATCAGTGTTCCAACATCCAGACATGCCAGCAATTTCCAATGTGACTACTCCCCCACAATCGAGGGTTGATTCCATGACATGACCCCTTGGAATGTCCAAAAAGAAGAAGTGTAATTAACCAGCATCCATGAATAAATGGAACTAGGAAGATTTTTCTAAACAACATCTTAATCTTTAATGGATACCCGGACTAGGTAATGAGTTCTGTGGAGAAATCCACAGAAGGAGAGACTGACATCCCATCATCCCCTTTCGATCAAGAAGAAAACATCGCTCAATAATTGAAATATCCCCCCCCCCACTAACTTTGGAAAGCAAGAATAGATGGAAACATACCAGCACATCCTCCACCGACGGATACATGCCCCATCAGAAGTGTCAGAAATAGAAATGGTGAACCCAATATGAATGGTCTTACCCTAAATGTAGAGATTATTAGCATTTGAGACATTAGTGTATTAGCATGTCACTAGATCTAGTTATATGGATCTTTGTCCCACCAAGTAAATATTGGGCCTTGGATGAAACCCACCAGAACTTTTGGTAGTTGAACGTTGGAAATCCTGATCTATGATGTTGTCATCATGGATCCATCTTACCAACCATGGAAGATGGAATGGTGTTAGGAAACTAGAGGTCTCTTTCCTTATTTCAACACTAATTGTTGAAATTACCTAATTTGCTGAACCCAAGCTGCTATGATAGGAAACTAAACACCTCCCACCCACCGACGCAGGGGTAGGGGCAACATCAATGTGGAAATCCTGTGTGGCCTCATCTCTTCCACGATAGCCTTCACATCCAAAGCTACTAGGTTCCCAAGCCCCATCTCCCCATATAAATTCGTTATGAGAAGGGTAATTAATGGCATGGTTCGATGATATAAGGATGATTGAATTATCCCTACCTAGGATATTGACATAAAATACATAGTGGTTTATGTGCCTCATCGTCACCATCTCCCCAAGGGATGCGTAGGGAGCCACTTCTCCCCACTCTGACCTACAATCGTTTTAGGAGCTTCTCCCTAAAACGATTTTACAAATCCCTGTTCTACTCCAATGAGGTGAGGGATGTCCGGGCTATCCCAGCTGTAATCCCATCCTGGGGCCACCAAGGATGGATCCCACTAGGTCGAACAAACGGAACCACCTGGCCCCACTAGGTGAGTTATAAACATGTTCCCCCAGCTCCATTCCAGTTAACCCAATTCCAGTGTTGGGCACAAGCTGGGAGGACGCCCTCTAATGAGCATATATATCAATGGATACCGTGGCCAGTGCCACTTGTGATGCATACCGTCAATCCCCTATCTTTTCAAAATAGGGTCAATTATACACCCAGAAAGGATCAAGGCCCCAACCATCCCACAAGTATGTTAGGATGACTCTCCTGGTTGGCGACACATGTGGCGTCCGTCGTAGGCTGACGTGTGACAATGAAATAAATTATGGAGGTCCTCCCTATGCCACCACCAATGAGAGAGTGGGTCCTCCCTACTCCAAAGCACAATGTGGAGGTCCTCTCTATGCCACCATCAATCCAAGTGGAGTGTATCCCCACCGCATTGACACCGAGTAAAGAAGCCTCATCCTCACCTGTGACCTCAGGTATGGAGTCATTCCACCTGTTATCGATCGATGATGTGAAGATTCTCCTTATCCAGTCAACCATCAATGTGGGGGACTTCCCCATGATCTTACAGAAACTGAGGAAGGTCTTCCTCACCTTAGAAATCAAAGAAGTGGAGGTCTGCCTCGCTTTATTGGCATCCAGTACAGAGGTCCTACCCATGTGTACTTTGCCTAGTATGAGGACCCTCCTTGTATTGTCGCTGATAAGGGAAAAAATCATGGAGTCACTGCTTATTCTCCTATAATTTTCATTGGAGTTCCTACTATCTTCAGTACTTCCCACAATGATTCCCTCTGTGTGTCATCCGACTAACATGGAGGTCATCCTCGTGTTACCTTTAACATCTATCTATGTGCTCTTTGCACCCCATCTCACCCAGTTGGATGTCCTCTCCACCCAAAATCAGTTTTTATGAAGGTCCTCCTAGAGCCAAAAACATACTCCATCACAAAGATCCATCTCGGGGTAGGAGGGTGGGTCGCTGATGCCATAAGAAGAATATTAAGATGTTTCAGACCACGATTAAGCCTCCCGGCTTCTCAGATTCCGAGGTGGAATATGATTTGGAAATGGAACCCTCACCTTGATCCTCTATATATAGGGTCAGGGATGGAAAAAGGTGTAATCCTCATCCTTCCAGAATTTTAGGTCCATCAGATTCCAGCCTCCCTCCATAGATACATCCAATATGAGGAAGATTTGGCCTCTTTCCATGGCCTGGCCATACAATCCTCTCTATCGTCAATGAGGTCATTCACAACCTCTACCAGAGATCATGGATAGTTATTCTGGGGACTGAAAGAGAAAAAACAACAACATAGCCCACCATCAGTAACCGAAACCTCTACACTAGAAACTGCGGTCACTGGTCCGTCTAAATGGGATGTGGTGGCTCAGTCATTGCATTTGTCATAGGACATACCAAGATGTAGAATCTTGTCATCCCGTTCGCTGTATTCCCCACCGTCCATTATACTATCTCAATGGTCTTCTTTAGTACCATTACTGGTCATGCAGCCACTCACAGTTGATGAATGGGTCAACCAAGGTCTAGATCTCAAGTTTGATCTAATGGTCTTGTGGGACATCCTTACAGTAGATCAATTCCCAGAGATGTTCTTTCCAATTGAAACCACGCACTTCAGTGTGCTAGAATAGTCTACCCTGGAGGAAAGTGTGTGTTTCTACCAAACCATATGGGTGACGCACTTCCATCCCTATTATCTGTAAGTGGGTTATCCGATGCTTCATGCAAATTTTGAAGATATTGGCGAGAAATTCCACATGGTCGAAGTGGTTGCTCTCTCTGTGGCCCAGAACCCTGATTCGCCCGGTCGCCACCAAACCCTCCAGCAACAATGCATCTGGAGCATTAAAGTGATGTACAGAATGATCAAGAAGGATTCCACCCACTTTCCAGTATGTGGTAGGGGTAGATGTTTTCCCTTCATTTAAGTTTTTATCCAGTGCATTCCAGACTATCCAAGAGATATTGAGGATATTCCTCCAGGTAGAGTCACGACTAACATGGCCAACCTATCAGAGGAGAAGAACATGAGATAAATATTTAACGAGAAGTTACCCCCTGGGGGAGTACCACACCTATTGGACCCGTTGGGACTGGTAACTCACCAGCATGAAAATTTATTGGATCTTCCTGTACCCACTAAGTCATTAGTCCTCGGCTGGAATCCCAATAAGGGAAAAGAGCATCTTGGATCCATCAAACCATTTGACCTGTCTAGATTAGTGAAGAATATAGAAGATGATCCAGTGAAGTTCATGTTGTGTCAATAGCTCACAGAGCATAAGAATATGGTTGATGACCTCCTTGATGAGTGAGCTACGGAGTAGCTTCCAGACTATGGTGGCCATTGAATAGGGTAGCAGGGGTAGGTAGAACTCCCCTCGTTGAGTTGCCTCCAGGTGAACCTGAACATCATGTCCATATAGAGAAGGTAGATGATGGAGCCTATGGAAAGATGGTGTGGTATGTATCACCAAATCCAACTGAATGATGCGATAATCTTCAAGACCCCACTCAGGTTCCCCCAACCACTCCATAGGTCATCCCACTAGCAGCTCCACAAGCCGCCAGGTCAGATTATCGTGTTAAAGAAACTACCAACACACTGGTGGTCCAAGATCCTTGTCAAGATAGGAATCCCAACCCAAATGATCCAATGGCAGTACACATTGCCTGTCTCGAGGCTTTGAAAACTTGACAGGTGTTAATTCCCCCTGATGGTAATCCATATCTGACATGGGTGGATGATATGCCAGCACCTACTGGATTTAGAAACCCTACCTTTTCCCCCATTAATGGGATGAGAGACCCTCTAAAGCCTCTGTCCCACTTCATCTAAATGTGTGTACCCATGCAGGGAACTCCAACACAACAAGAGGACACCAAACACTGATGTTTCATACAGACATTGTAAGGGCCTACATTTATCTTCTACAACCAGCTACCCCTTGGGTCAGTAGATGGATGGGAGGATCTTTGTAGGAAATTTCTTTACTTGTTTTTCTCTATCACCAAGAAGACAATTATTTCAAACCTCTTCAAGTGAAGGGAGAGGCCCAAAGAGCACATCGCGGACTTTTTCACTCGGTGGAAAGGACTCACCTACTCCCTTGATATGCCACAAACTCAAGAGTAGATACTAAGAATGTGTGTGGATAATGAAAAAACTGAACTTCTCCCCTCTATCATAAATCATAATTACCCTAGTTGATTCTGGGATTTCTATGATAAGGCCCAACATCTAGAGGAAGCATTGCAGCAAGCCAGACATGAACGTCTATTTCCTCCAATGGTTCCCATGAGAAGAACCGCTAAGGTCGACCCCGATGAGTTAGCATAGATAGAGTCTCCCAACCAGTTTCATTTGTTACTAGTGGGTCCACCTATACAGCCTCGCAGAGGCCCTCCACCTCTGGCGCAGCCTCCGGCCCAGCAACGCCCACCTCAATATCGGTAGGTGCCCCTGTGTAATGCACCACCACCACTTAGGTGAGATGACCAGGTTCCACCTCCTTTGTAGCCTCCTCCAGCCCCTCGTTAGGGACCAGATCCCAGAGCCCCCATCCCAGATAGAAGGAATCCAGCATACTAATTTAATGAGGCTTAGGAATCCGGTTAATTAGTAAGTGCTTTGGAATAGGGAATCCTATGGTTTCTTGAATGCAGGTGGCCCAAGGAGGCGGATCTCACTAATCTCCCTAACTTCTTCCCCTATCACTAGATCTTGAGGCACACCCTCAAAAAATGGTATGTGTTTAAATAATAGCCTCAAAAATTTTTTGATAACAACACAGCCATCTTATACCCAACTCTACATAGGTGTCATGTGTAACACCCCAAGCTTTCACGGTATGCGTCTCTTTGAATAATACAGTACCGAGCGATGTACGCAACACCGAGTTCAAGCGCATCACTACCTATCAAACTAGACATTTAAAAAGAGGTTATGAATAGTAATAATAACATTTATAATTATATATATATCACATATAATTGTAACATTCATATTTTGTGTTTCACAGACATAATATAACGACAAAATCAATTTTTCAGATAAAAGAAGTATTTTTCAAAAAAATCAGTCTTTCCAACGAATAATGGTGAACCTTTTCTAATCCAGTATTTGAAAATTTTATAAATTCTTATTGATGAAATTAAATTATTCTTTAAAATAGCGTCATAAAAATTTAATTTGGATAATTTTTTGCAGTTTGTTTCTCATAACTTTCTTATTTTGATGAATAGTGAAAGATACTAAATTTTAATTGAAAAAAACATTTTAATAAAAATAATTGATAGTGTTAAATTATAAATTTGAATATTTTTGAAGTATAATTATATAATATTTTTATCATTTATTCTAATTTTGGTCATTGGAAGTAATTTCACTTTTAAATTGGACAAAAACACATATCAATCTTTTGATAGTTTTTACTTCTCAAAAACATGCTTTCTGGTTTTGACAACGAAAGTTAATATTAAATTAATTAATGTAACTTATATGATTTGAATTTGGTAAAATATACATATTTTTTGGATTTTGAATATCATAATTATATTAGGGTGAATTGTTTGTATTTTTCTAAAAACTTTCAATTTTTGATGAATAGTGAAAAATATTGCGTTATTGTTTAAAAACAAACAGTTTATTTAAATAATTATTTATTTTATTTAAATTATTTTAAATTCAAAATAGATACAAAATATCTATATTAGTTCAATGTAATTTATTGGAGTCATTTTATAATAAAATTCGATGTATAAAACATTATTAAATTCTTAACGTTTTTTACCCACCTTCTAGGCACGTTAGAAAATTTGCATGAAACATAATTTTACCACTTCTGTGAATTGAACTTCAAAATCATGAGAGAGATTTTGGACCTCAATAACTAAAATTTGTTTCAATAAGATTAAAATAACTTTTGTTGAATAGTAATTTTTGACTTCTATTTACCATAATTAAAAGTAAATAGGGTAATTAAAGTTAAACATGATATTATAATTATCCTAAAACATTTACAAATTCTATTGGAGAAGTGTTTTTAGATGAAAATAAAACATATGAATAAAATATTATCCTCTTTGGTCCACTTGAATTAGATTATGACATTTATTATTATTTTATTTACAGAGGAGTTAAAAGTGATAAATTCAAATTTTCAGAAGTAAAAGATTTTTAATATAGGGTTACACATAAGATAATTTAAACTATAAATATTAATTAGAAATATAAAATGATTTTATACATCATGGTATTTTATTTATAATTTTTATACATTAAATAATTTAATTTATTTATGACACAATGATGATGTTGTAATTACATTAATAATGAAATATTAAAATAATTGATATTATAAATATCCAAATAAATTTAAATTGACACTTTTGATGCATTAAACGAATTTTATTGATTAATATGACATTTTAGGGTTGATTCAATGAATATTATTCTGTGTAATCATGTTGTTATGACTTTCACAAAAACCAAATACTAAATAGTGACAAAATTGACCTAAATGAGTTAAAAAAAATATTATTAAATGATATAATATTCCTTAAAATAGAAGGTTTGGACAAAAGACATATATAATGATATATATATCATTAATGAACCACTTTAGTTTCGTTTGGATGTTTATAGTAAGTTTATTAGCCATATAGTGTAAGAATACAAGAAGACATGGTAAAAGTTAAACTAATTAACTAAGAGTTAAATCTAAACGATAAGGTTAATATGGTGACCTAAACATTTCTAAAACCTATTGGTTGAAGGTATTTAGACCCATACACACATTATACTAGAAATAAATCCATTTGGATCCATTATAAATCAAAAATGATTATATAATAAAATAATATTTCAAGCTTTTCCTAAAGTGTCCCTCACCTCTCTTATAAAAGGGTATTTCCCCTTATCATAATTTCACACCTCCAAAGCAATTTGTCTCAGACAAAACCTACTCAAATATCCTCCAAACTATAATCACTTCAACCTAGAGGCCTTACATGGATCAAAAATCCATCCTATGGAGCCCTTTTTATCAAATCAAAAGGAATAACCTAAAGAAGAGGTAATAATTTCATCACCTCTTTCAAAGTACTTTTCTTCTTCCACTTCATCTTTATTTGTTGTTTCCATACCAAAATAATGAATAAATTAACTTATACATACTGTGATGTTATTATAAATCTATTACAACCATATTAATTATTATATCCATCCTATGAATGACAAAGCCACCGTGCATGCTTATGTATGACTTACCGTCTTCAGGTCGTGGTATAGTTTGTTATTCAACACTTAATTATTTGGATGGGTATAATAATGAGTAAAATTTATGTTAATAATAAATTAATAATGTTAATTATTCTGTATATATGATATACCATCCAACTACAAGATATTGTATCATCAAGTGAATGATATTATCGTTAGTGCGTACGTACGGATTACCGCCTCCACAAACGCGATAAGATTCATTCCCCATTATAACCATTCAAGAATAATTTTCATTTGATGATTTAAAAATAATTTTTAAGAACATAATATCATTATTTATACGAATAAAATACATCCTATACATAACCAACATGACATAGGTAACAAAACATATAAAGTAAAACAAATCAGTTAACACCCAAAACAATGATACTACTGAAATATCATTAACAAAGAAATATTAGAAGATCATATATGATATAATATTTATTTATTTGGTTATTTTATAATTTAACAACAATTATTTCACCATTATATAGGTGGTTAACCTACCCTATACTAAGTAAAAGTACAAGGTAAGGGGTTGTCATCTAACTTTTATTCTCGTGAGATTCATGCTATATTTTCCACTATTACCTATTATGTGGTGTATGTACTGTCTTTGATTGTATTATTTGTGTCATACAAATTTAATTTATTTTTATTTAAATAACCATTGTATGATCCTTCTTACATGGGGTGTATGTTTCATAAGTTACCAAATCAGTAAGGGAATTTCCCATTTCAATTTCCACTCATTCGGTTTTACGCAAACTTCATTGATTATGTTACTCCATGATTATGTGTGAAATCACTAATTATTTAATTATATAACAATTTACAATCCCCTTTGTGTTTATATAAATTTTAGATATTTAATAATTCCATTTATAATTTCTCAAGTCATCGATATGAAATTGATAAGAGTAATTTTAACAAAAGTTATATTCATTCAGTTAAACCTCCAAGTCATTAGTGTTGTTTTTACAATAATATGTGTGAATGTTGACTGATTTATTTTCAATGAATATCCAATAATATTGAGTGTATTTGTATTTTTCAACCATAATTATGTCATTGATTTATCCTTAACCTAAATATACAGTCTTTGTAAGGTATTTCATCTCAAATTTCATTCCATTGAGACTTCTTTGTTGTTATGTGCCAATTCACTTTAATATGGTGTATATACTGTACTATGACATAGTATATCATGAATCCCTTTATTCTCATGATATTATAATGTTTTGATTACCCCAATTATTTTTATTCAATCATCTCTCATTTTATTAGGAACTTTAACTAAAATATCATTTTAAATGTTTTAAATATTTATTCTAAATATTTCTCATTAATGTCCATGTTTTAATAATGTTTTTAAGGATTTATTTATATGGACATTAATGTTTTAAAATAAATATTCCTTTTAAAAGTTTCAAATTTGAATGTGAAACTTTGATTAAAAAATCTATTTTAAACGACTTCTTGATAAATAGTGACACTTTTATATGTTTTCAAGAAAAAGGGGGATATTTCTCTCAAATGGTTTTGATGATTATTTTCATCTATGTCACTATCCTACATTATTCTCGATTGTGGTTAATTTATTATAATAAAATATTCCATATTGCATTGAATGAGTTATGATTGATTGTGGATATTCTATTTTTATACCATTCATGGTTTGTGGTTAAAATATTTACATTTCGTATGATAGTTTTGATACAAATGTTTAGATTATGTTTGAACATTTTCATATAAGGAATGTATTGGACATAGTAAGTGAAGGGTAGAGCCCGAAATAGCTCCTTGATGATTTGGTAGGCCTCATGAGACAAAATAGTGTCTTGGAACAAGGCCTTGACAAAATCTTATTTGTAGTCTTAGCATGAGGCCTGAACTCTATGGTTATGATGTCCGGAATTATGCATTCCATCATTATGAAATTGGATATTGATATAGCATGTGATTATTCGACTAGTAGAATATCCATGTGTATAAGTAAATGGAATTATTCGATTTATCTTTTCCATATTATTCTGAAGTTTATGTTTAAAAGGCTTGTTTTTTAGTCTTATACATTGCCTTAAATGTTTATTATTATTTATGATAGTTTTCTCTATATTGTTATCACTACTGAGCATCTGAGCTCACCCCTTTCTTATATTTTCTTTTCTTGTGATGTGAAGAAGTATATTATGTTTAACATGTATGGATAGGCCAATGGATATGAGGGTGTTCAAAGGGGGAACAATGTTGTTTTTATTTATTTGATGATGTAATGTAAAATTTATCTATGTATCTAGTACTTCCAAGGGTACTAAACTAATCTGCCTTTCCAGACAGGATCTCTTGAGATCATGCCAATGTTATGTAATAATGAACAATGTCATTGTAACTATGGTTGTGGCGTTACAGTTGGTATCATAGGATGTTTAGTACAAAACATGGATACTAGATTTAGAAAAACTCTGAATAGAGAACATTACCCTAAGATAGACTTTGGGTATTAGTATAGAAAAACATACAACATTTTTGGTAGTATAAATATTATAGGGGTTTTCTATGAAATACATCCAAGTTTGGATATGAGAAGGTAGAGGTAGCTCTGGCACCGATGTACCTAAGGCTAAAACCTGAAAACACTGCATTATGCTAGACTCAAACGGGAATTGGTGCACGATAATGGCCCTTACTGCACTTTTAGTTACAACACTCTTGGGGGATATGATTAGTATAATTAAAATTTTCTTTACATACTAATTAGAAGGATTTTAATAAATAACCTTGGTTAATCCTATGGTGTTTTAGATTGAAAATATGGTTTCATGGTATTCTCTATATAATTTTATGACTATTGATACTAACACAATTATTTCTAGTTTTTGTCAATGGTTGGATTCCAACGAAGACATAGTAACATTGAGCATGATTTACAAGGTGGGATCAATGGTGTAAATGAGCAACAAAATGTAATGTTGATAGGTGGAAAATATATCATGTTCATACCGATCGGTTTTCCAAAAATATGATCACCAACATATATATTAACCAACTCTGAGACTCAACAATGAAGAGAAAGGTGGTGAATGATAAGAGCTCCAGCAGTGGAGACCATGGAGAAAAGAAGGCTCAATTTCCATCATGCATGAAATGTGGAAAGATACACCTAAGAAAGTGTCTCAATGGAACAAATAAATGATTTATGTGTGTGAAATAATGACATAAATTAAAGAATTGATGCGGAAAAATGAATAGTACTATGGAAGAATATTAACAAATTCCCAAGATTCCATTTATAGTCATTTGTAGTAAATATAGGGTACTTGGTAATTACCCGAGTGAATTCCATATTCTGTAGCATAACCTCTTGGTCAAGGAAGAACCTATGACGAAATAAATGGATGGTGAAATGTTAAAAATTATTAGTTCTCTTTGTTGATGGGATTACATGGGAACAATTTTCTCTTGTTTGTGTAACCCTATAGTTCATTATGTGAAAATTCTATTTGTGGATGAATTATCATTTATTTTGTGGATATAGTTATAAATAACCATTTGAGTTTTTATGATCCTTGAATTTGAGGCAATTAGATGCTATTTAAATTTTGGGATGAAAATGTGAGGTATGAGATAAAATTTGTGGTAAAATTATGTTATGGTTATTTTGAAGAATTTATCGCATTTTGGTAATTCTATAAAATATATTTTTTGAAAAAGGTAAACTCATCGACCGTGTGACAACCTTTCATGTTGGTCAAAGCTGTTGGAATCGAACCCATAACGAAAGTGCTACTGGGATTTATCGCCTACCATTGGACTATGTGAAGTCCCCCGTTAGTGTGACAATTTTATTTTAGTTAAATGATTTTATTGATCTATAATAAGTTTATTTTGGATGTTATGTTTATCATATGGATATCCTTAGTATAGGAAAATGATTTGGTGACTAAGTGATAAATTTTATTTTGGAAGACGTTCGCTCTGTTGGGAACACTATATGCCTAACAAAAATATAATTCTATGGGATTTAATTTGATGAGTAAAGGTGGATTTTTATCTATGTTTTTATTGTGGATTTATAACGATTTAGGTTATTTATTGAAATTGTTTACCTATCACAGAGAAAATGTGATTAGTTTAATTAATTTAAGTATGTGACTTTAAGAGTATTCAATGTTAGTTGGAGATACAATTTAACGTGTAAGACTACGTAATCAAATTCTTCTAAGTTTGGGATTTCAATATTAGTGTCGATTATATTGAAGGATTTTGAGGAAAATTGTTTATATAATGGTATTCATTGATCATTGGGCATTGTTGGTTTATTTTTAGAAATTAATATTAGTATTTCTTTCTCTAATGGATTATCCTTTTTGGGGATCATCTGCTCTTGTACTAACCATTTTGGTTTTGGTTAATCTCTAAAGATATGGGAAATATATAGTCCATCCATTTTGGGTTATGCGACTCTCTGTAAGTTTATTCTTGAACTTTAAGTGTGACTAAGTCATCTTGAATACTCATAATTTGGATTGAAAGATGCGTTTGTGGTAGAAATTAGTTAATGGTTGGAACTCAACTTATCAAGAATTTTTTTTCATATTCTATGAATAAATTAATACTTAAACATCAGGTAAAGTATCTTAAAACAAAAAATGTGTTATCCTAATACCTTATGTTATTCATCATAGATTTATGGCTTTGAGGCCCTCAATTCTCCATTCACTTGTTTTTGATTGATGAACTCAATCACTCCTTATAAATATTTACTTTTTTTCCTCCAATTATAATTTTAATCAGTGTTCTCTTATTCTAAATCCTAATTGGGTTATGACTTGTTAATTTCCCTTTCCCTCTTATTAAGACTAAAATTTATTAACCATATTTCAGATATGGGTTTTCCACAAAGGTATTTTATTTTTGTTAACTTTTATTTTAGAGGAACAATTTCTAATTGCGAGGATTAAATTTATTAAATGAGGTAAGAATGTTAAACCCTGAGCTTCCACAATATGCTTCTCTTTTAATAATACAATAGTGTGCAATGTGTGCAACACCGAGTTCAAGCACACCACGACCTATAGAACTGGCCATTTTAAAAGAATTTAGGAATATTAATAACCAAATTTTTTATTTTATATATATCCCATATTATTTTAGCATTCATCATTTTTGTTTCTAAGATTTAATATAAGGACAAATTCAATTTTTCAGATAAAAGAAATGTGTTTCAAAAAATGCAGTTTTCCGCCTTTTAATGTAGAACCCTTTATAATCAAATATTTGACTCATTTACATATTCAAATTGATGACTTAAATTCTTCTTTATAATTTGGACATAAAAATTTAGTTTAAAAAAATGTTTGGTGTTTTTCTGATAACATTGATATTTTGATGAATAGTGAAATATACAAAATTTTAATGGAAATTTTTTTTTAATAAAAATATTTTATAGTGTTAAATTATAAATTTGAATGGTTTTTATTTATAATTTGATTTTATTTTTATCATTTAATCCAATATTTTTCATGGGAAGTAATTTCACTTTTAAATTGGGCATAAACACATATCAATCTTTTGATAGTTTTTACTTCTCAAAAACCAATTTTCGGGTTTTGACAATGGGAATTCATTTTAAATTAATTAATACAGCTTCTATATTTCCAATTTGGAAAAATATGCATCATTTTTATATTTGGAATATCAAAATTATCTTCAGGTGAATTTTTGGTACTTTTCTGAAAACATTCAATTTATGATTAATTGTGAAAAACACTGTGTTATTGTTTAAAACCCGAATTTTTATTTAAATAATTATTTATTTTATTTAAATTAATATTAATTAAAAATATATACATAATTATTATATTAGTTCAATTTAATTATTTTGATTCATTTTATAATAACACTATATGTTTAAAATTGTATTGAATTTTTTTAACGTTTTTTAACCACATTCTAGGCATGTTAGAAAATTTGCATAAAATGGAATTTTACCGCTTTTGTAAATTAAATTTTAAAAATATGAGAGACACAGTTGATAACAGTAAATAAAATTTGGTTCAATAAGTTGAAAATATTTTTTTGTGAATGGTAACTTTTGACTTTTATTTACCCCGGTTAAAAGTAAATATGGTAATTAAAAGTAAAAATGATATTAAAATTACCCTAACGCATGTCCTAATTATATGTGATAAGTGTTTTTAGAAAAAAATAAACCTTAGGAATAAAATATGATCTTATTTGGTCCACATTGATTAGATTAGGACATTTATTATTATCTTATTTAAAGAAGAGTTAAAAGGGTTAAATTCAAATGTTCATAACTAAAACATTTTTAATATAATGTTATAAAAAAGATAAATTCGACTATAAATATTAATTAGAAATATAAAAATATTTACTATGTAATGGTATTTTATTTATAATTTCTGGACATTAAAAAGTTAAATTTATTGAAGACACAATGATGATGCACTAATTACCTTATTAGTGAAATATTAAAATAAATAATATTATAAATATACAAATTAATGTAAATTGACACTTTTTATAAATTAAACTAATTTTATAGATTAATATGACATGTTAGGGTTGATTAAAAGAATTTTACTCTAAGTAATCATGTTGTTACGACTTTCACAAAAACAAAATACTAAATAGTGTCCACATTATTATAAATGAGGTTTTAAAAACAATATTATATTATTAAATGATATAATATTCCTAAAAATATATGGTTCTTACAAAGGTCAAATATAATGATATATATATCATTATTTAACCCCTTGAGGTTCTTTTAAAAATTTATAGTATGTTTATTAACCATATAGTGTAAGAATACAAGAAGACATAGTAAAAGGTAAACTAGTTATCTAAGAGTTAAAACTAAAAGATAATGTTAATATGGTGACATAAACTTGTCTAAAACCTCTTTTTTTAAAGGGTTTTTACCAATACCCATCTTATCCTAGAAATAAATCTATTTTTATCCATTATAAACTGAAAACTATTATATAATAAAATAATATTTCAAACTTTTCATAAAATGTCCCTCACCTCTCATATAAAAGGGTACTTCCCCTTATCTTACTTTTACACCTCCAAAGACATTTGGATCAGCCACCCGAGCTCAGATATCCTCCCAACTACCCTCCCTTCAACTTAGAGGCATTACATTGTTCAGAAATTAAACCTAATCATCCCTTTTTTATCTAATCAAAAGGAAGCACCTGAAGAAGAGGTAATAATTTCACCACCTATTTGTAAGTCATTTTATTCTTCCACCTAATCTTTTTTTACATAAAAAATAATAACCCCAGTAAATTATACATTATATGATGTTTTTATAAATATTTTACAACAATATTCATTATTCTATCCATCCGATTAATGAAAAATTCATCATACGTGCGTACGTACGGCTTACCATCTCCACGTCGTGGTGTAGTTTGTTATTCAACAATTCATTATTTGGATGGGTGTAATAATGAGTAAAATATGTTTAAATACTAAATAAAACTTTTTAATTATTCTGTATATATGATATACCATCAAATTACATAATATTTTTCCATCAATTGAATTATATTGTCGCTTGTGCGTACGTACTGATTACCATCTCCACAAATGAGATAAGATTCCTTCCCCATCACAACCATTCAAGAATAATTCTTAATTTATGATTTAAAAATAATATTTAAAAACATAATATCATTATGTATATTAATCAAATACATCCTATACATAAAAAACATGAGTTACAAAACGAAACATATACAGGAAAACGAATCCGTTATCACCCAAAACAATGATACTACTAAAATGTCATTAACAAATAAATATTAAAAGATCATATATGATATCATATTTATGAATTTGGTTATTGAATAATTTAATAACAATTATTTCACCATTATACAGGAGGTTAACATCCCCTATATTAAGGAAATGTACACGGTAAGAGGTTTTCATCTCACTTTTATTCACGTGAGATTCATGCTATAATTGCCAATAATTACCTTTTTGTGGTGTATGTACTGCCATGATTGTATTATTTGAGTCATAAAATTTAATTTATGGTTTTTTACATCATCATTTTATGATCCTTCTTTCATGGGGTGTATTTTTCATAAGTTAACAAATCGGTAAGGGAATTTCAAATTTCAATTTCCCTTTATTCGGTTTTATGCAAACTTCGTGGATTTTTTTACTCCAAGATTATTTTTGAAATCACTATTTATTTACATATGTAGTAATTTAGAGCCCCATTGTGTGGATATACTTTTGATACACATACTCACTCCATTTATAAATTGTCAATTCATCGATATGAACTTGATAAGAGTAATTTTAACTCATCTTATATTCATTGAGTTAAACCTCCAAGTCATTGGTGTTTTTTTACAAGAATATGTGTGAATGTCCTACCATAGATTTTCACTGAATATCTAATCATATTAGTGTATTATAATTCATTACACATAATTATTTAATTGATTTATCCTTAACCTAATGTTATGGTCTTTATAATGGATTTCATCTCAACTTACATTCCATTGAGACTTCTTTGTTGTTATGCACCAATTCACTTTTATATAGTGTAAATATTGTACTTTGAAATAGTAAATCATGAATGAATTTATTCTCATGATATTATATAGTTTTGATTACCTCAATTATTCTTATTCAAGCATTTATCATTTGGTTTGGAACTCTAACTAAAATATCATTTTAAATGTTTTAAAGATTTATTCTAAATCTTTCTCATTAATGTCCATGTTTTAAAAATGGTTTTAAGGATTTATATATAAGGAAATTAATGTTTTAAAATTTAAATTTCTTTAAAATGTTTCAATTTTTTATGGGACACTTTGATTCAAAAATCAATTTTAAATGGCTACTTTATAAATAGTGAGACTTTAAAATTTTTGCAAGAAAGGGGGGATATTTCTATCAAATAGTTTTGATGATTATTTTCATCTATGTCAATATCCTTCATTATTCCAGATTGAGGTTAATTTATTATAATACAATCTTATATATGTAGACGCCAGAAAAGTCTGTTGTTCCCAAACGAAGCTCCGGATGCGGAAAGCGAGGTCATATTTGGAGTCGGAAGAATGTTTCGGAGGGCCCGGAGGCCTTGCGCGGAATTTCAGAGGTCTGCGCGCAAAGATGATGATCCGTGCGCAAAACCCCCGGGATGCGCGCAACTCCCTTGCGTGCCGAGCCCGATTCCGCGCCCGCGAGGAGAATTCCGCGCTCGCGCCTTGGATTCCGCGCCCGGGGTTGCCTATAAATACTAGGCGACCCCCAACGTTTCAAAGGTTGCTGGAAGTCGAACGGTCTCCCGCGCGCGCAATTCAACCCCTTCCGCGCGCAATGCCGATTTTCAGGTAACCTCCTTTCTTTCGCGCAATAGAGCCTTGGGGTCCGCCTTCGCGCGCAATCCCCCTGGATCATTTCCTTTGAATAAATTTCAACCCGAAGGCCTTTGCGCGCAAAAGAATCCTCTTGCGCGCAATTGCCCCCGGGTGCGCGCAATCCAACCCGATTGCGCGCACCCCCCATCTTCAAAGTGGCCGTTCGTTAGAGAATGAGCCGTTGCCCCCGCGCACTACCCGAAGCCCGGTGCGCGCAATCCCCATCATCCGCGCGCGAAGCGCTGGCCCAATTGCGCGCCAGCCCGCCATTTTGCGCGCCGACCCGCGGTTTTGCGCGCAAAGCTCCTCTTTTGCGCGCAATCCGCCAGGGTCGCCTCCCTTGACCCCCTGCGGGTACCCGCCTGCGTGGCGCTCGATGATCCTCATCCTGGGTGCCCGCACCGTGCGCTGTCTTCCCGTGCAGCCTTCCAGGCTCGTGCGAAGTGACACGGACCCATCGGCGGCAATCATTCGTCCAGCATGACGTTAAACTGCATATTCGTCCAGCATGACGTTAAACTGCATATTCGTCCAGCATGACGTTAAACTGCATATTCGTCCTGCATGACGTTAAACTGCACATATGTCCAGCATGACGTTAAACTGCCCATACGTCCAGCATGACGTTAAACTGCACATTCGTCCGCGCTGCAAGACGTTAAACTGCCAAGTGTTTCGTCCTCAACACACGACGTTAAACTGTGCTTCGTCCGGCAAGACGTTAAACCGTCCGCTTCGTCCTCAACACACGACATTAAACTGTACTTCGTCCGGCAAGACGTTAAACCGTCCGCAACCTGATCCCGTGCTCCGCACGCAGGGTCCCCCCCGGTATGGATGTGGCCCCCACCCGCTCGTCTCTGCAGGGATGTCGGGATTGTCCCCCTTTTGGGACGATTTAATGGGAGTGGCTTTTCCCTACGGGGGCAGGGTATTAGAAACCCCTAGTTTCTCGTGGGAGCCTGCACATGTGTATCTCCATTGCGCCTCCCCACTGCCGAAGCCAGTAGAGGGTGTGACTGGGATCGAGGTGTCTTCTGCTTTCGGTCCAAGTCCCTTCCAACTGAGTTTTGCCGCATCCGGGCTGCCTCAAGTGCGTAAGTCCTGACAGAATGAACTACGTGGACTTTGATCCATGTCTTCTATACAGGGTACGTAGGAAGCCTTCTTGAGGTCCAAGCCCGCCACCTGGTCGTCCCGGTCGTATTTACGTCGGTTCGTCCATCAGTGGACCCCTCCAGGGTTCACGCTTGCGTCGATTCACCTATGAATCCGCCCCTGTGGGAGACTGCCCGTGTGTATCTCCACTGTGCCTCCCCACAGCCCCCCTTTTTCCATTTCTCCTTTCATCGTCCAGCATGACGTGAAACTGTGATCCACCCGGCCGTTCCATCCCCCTCTGTGCGAGGTGGTTCGGTTCAATCCTCCGCCCGGCGGCCTCGACCTCTTCGTGAGTCGGCTTGCCGACGTCCAGCATGACGTTAAACTGTATACCCGAACTACGTTGACTTTGATCCGTGCTAACGCGCGGTACGTAGGAAGCCCCTACGGGGTCCAAGCTCTTCACTCCATCATCCATCCTGATCCTTACCCGGGCCGCCACATCTCGGTGGGGTCATGCCACTTCACTCCACTCCATATCACTTGGGAAGCCGCCCATGTGCTGGCCCCAGCGTCGGAGGTTTCTCCGCAAGGGGTTCTGTCATCCGATCCACTTTTCGTGTTGATCGGTCCGATGTCGTCCCCGTTGGACGTAAAACTCGCGGCATACCCCGTGTTAAACATGGGAAGCTGAGGAAAACCTCAGGTGACACAGTTCCCCGCACCCAGTGCGGGATGCCTCAGGCCATCATGCCTTCGAGAAGCCCTATTAGGGACGGAAGACAGACGTGCAGAGCCGCAGTGTTATGACACGCCCCAAGCACCCAGAGCCACCCGGCCTTCTCACCGCAGGTTGCTGCCCCGACCAGACTCCTTGGAGAGTCCGGGCGGAAGCAGCGTAATTAACCGGTGTCCATGAAGATATGGCGCCGGGAACGAGATTCACGAACATTCTTAAGTCTATGAGGGAGACCCGGATTAGGCGACGAGTTCCGAGGAGACGTCCAAGGAAGGAGGAGCCGACATCCCATCATCCCGGTTTCGATCAAGGAGCAGACGCCCCTGAATAAGGGACGAATGCCGCCCGCCCTTGGAAAGCGGGACTGCGGGACCACAAGCCGCGCGCCCATCCCCTCGGGTTGACGGGTGCACGCGCGAACGCGTCCTGGCGGAACAGCGTAACCCGACGCACATCCGCACCGAAACAGAAAAATGGTGAACCCGACGTGAATCTCTTCTCCTCGATACGAAGACCGATGGCTTTCAGAGGTGTTGGAAGACCGGCATGTTGCCCGGCCAAGCATTCAGTCTTACCCGCCAGGGGCTGGGGAAGGGACATCGGGCACTCCGTCTCACGACGTCGATGGCCTGGGTTCCCCCCCCATAGATGGCGGGTGTAGGGTACGCTTCGGTTAACACCGTCGAGCTGGTAAATCCCATTTCGGTTCCCGACGTTGAAGAACACCAGGTGGACCTCCCTAGTGTCCCCGGTCGTCGCCACCGTCGGAAGAACCGCAGCAGCAGGAGTCGCCGGGGCACAGCCATTGGTACCTCCAGCCAGGCCGTGCACGCCACTGAGACTAGGCAGCAGGCTCAAAACCGAGGTCAGCGCGCGCAGCCCCCCCATCCGGGGGTGACGGATTCGCCTACGCCACTGTTTGTGGTGTGGGACCAGGCAGAACCGCCTCAACCGCGTCGCGACCAGCTCTGCCCTGCCACGGGTCCATCCCGGCCTCCTGACTCTAGTACGGTGACCATTTCCCGGCCTGTAGCCGGTGAACAGCGAGATGCGCCAAGTACCAGTCGGCCGCCGATCCAACCGGCAAGGCCCGTCATGCTTCCAACCGCAGAGCAACCTCCTGCAACCAGGGGCTCGCGCTTGGCTAAAAAGTATGATGTCCTGAAGCACTTGGCCGACATCCCAGCAAGGCTCTCCATCCTTGAGGCTCTGCGCATGTCATCTGAGATGCGCGAGGCACTCGCTGAAGCCCTGAAAAGCCCCCTCCAGTTTGAGACAGAGGTTGCGGCTGCAGAGGCCTTTCACGCCGAAACGATCGAGGACGCCGAATGTCAGGCAGTTATCTCGTTCTCTGGTAAGGATGAAGACCCTCCTATACAGGGACATATCCGTCCGCTGTATGTCACTGGCCAGTTCAATGGCCTTGAAGTCCGGCGCTGTCTTGTCGACACGGGGTTCGGGATTAACTTGATTCCAACCCGGACGCTCCGGAGATTGGGGTTGTCTGAGGATGACTTGATTCCCTCCGACCTCAGGATCCAGGGGTACGACCGCACCGAGCAAACCCCGGTCGGCAAGATACGTTTGAAGACCCAGTTCGGTGACTTGGTTGCCAACACCGAATTCTTGGTAGTCTCTCAGGACACTGCGTACAACGCATTGATGGGCAGGCCATGGCTCCATCTTCACGCGGCGGTTCCCTCGTCATACCACCAATGCCTCAAATACTCCCTTAATGGTCGAGTAGGCGTGCTTCAAGGAGATGCCTCTCCTTTTGCCTCATGTGAAGCCCGCTATCTGGACGCGGACTATTACAAGAGCAAGGATAAGTAGATCCTGGCAGGTGAGGTTGAGCCTGTCGTTGTTGCAAGCGATCCCTGGGCAAGTCTGGATGACGCTTACATCCTCCCGATTCACCGGTTGGACGTCGCTATGGTCTCGACGGCCCGCGAGTCTCCTGATGAGATGGTCGCGACCGCCCGTGCCAGCACCAGTGGCCCAGCAGGATCTGGTAGCCCCGATGCAGTTTCCAACGCAGTCTCTCCCGTGGACGATCCCTCCCCGAGCGGAGAGGACGTGGAAGATGCACCCCCAGCCTTTGAGGAGGGCGTCCCCGCCACGGTCGATGAGTTAATACAGGTGAACCTTGGAACCGAGGCCGATCCAAGACCCACATTGGTTAGTGCCGCCATGCCCTCTGAGGAGCGGCAGCAGTACGTGGACTTTCTCAGGCAGCACCGTGATGTGTTCGCTTGGGGCTATGACGAGATGCCGGGGCTAGATCCTCAGGTAGCCGTCCACCGCCTTGGTCTCCCAGCGAACCATTGCGGGTTCAAGCAGCCTCCCAGGAAGATGCACCCATCCCACGGTGCCATGGTTGAGGCCGAAGTTGACAAGCTTATCAAAGCCAACTTCATGAGGGAAGTTCAGTACCCCAAATGGCTGGCCAACATTGTGCCGGTCAGGAAGAAGAACGGGCAGATCAGAGTCTGCATCGACTTCCGCGATCTCAACCGCCACTGTCCGAAAGATGATTTTCCCCTTCCAGTGACAGAGCTGTTGATTGATGCCACGGCAGGGTTCCAAGCCCTCTCCTTTATGGATGGATACTCCGGATATAACCAAATTCGGATGGCCCCTGAGGATGAGGAGTTCACTGCCTTCAGGGCCCCCCAAGGTACCTTTTTCTACCGGGTCATGCCCTTCGGCCTGAAGAATGCAGGTGCCACCTATCAACGGGCGATGCACCGCATATTCAAGCCAATCCTCGGCACACTGGTGGAATGCTACGTCGACGACTTGGTTGTCAAATCGCGCCAGCGTCAGGACCATCTCAAAGATCTTGAGAAAGTGTTCAGCTTCCTCCGGTCTCGATGCCTGAAGATGAACCCGTTGAAGTGTGCCTTTGGGGTCACCTCCGGAAAGTTCCTTGGATTTGTGGTAAGATACCGGGGTATTGAGATCGACCCAGAGAAAATCAGGGCGATTAGCCAGATGCCTCCCCCAGGTACCGTCCGGGAACTGCAAGGGTTCCAAGGCCACTTAGCCTATATACGCCGATTCATCGCGAATCTGGCCGGCAAGTGTAAGCCCTTTTCTCGGCTCATGAAGAAAGGTGCCACCTATGTATGGGATAAAGAGTGTCAGACCGCTTTCGAGGAAATCAAGCAGTACCTGCTTCAACCTCCGGTCCTGATGCCGCCCGTATCCGGAAAGCCGCTGGTCCTTTATGTGACCGCCCTGGAACGGTCCCTGGGTTCCCTTCTCGTCCAGAAGAACAACGAGGGAACAGAGAATAGCCTCTATTACCTCAGTCGCATGCTCCTCGATGCGGAAGTTAGGTATTCCCCCATCGAGAAGAGCTGCCTGGCGCTCGTATTTGCCGTACAGAAATTACGGCACTACTTGCAGCACCATGAGGTACAGTTGGTTTCTCGGGTAGACCCGTTGAAATATATCCTGAGCCGGCCTATGTTGACTGGCCGTCTAGCACGGTGGGATGTGATTCTCCAGCAGTTCGACATCAGGTATGTGTCTCAGAAGGCCATCAAAGGGCAAGCATTGGCAGACTTTCTGGCTGCTCACCCAACCTCCGCGGATCAGCCGCTGGATCTAGGCTTTCCTGATGAGACCATTCTCTCGGTTGATCGAGCCGATCCATGCTGGAAGATGCACTTTGACGGTGCCTCCCGGAGCCCCACCGGTAGAAGACTCGATAATCCTAAGCTCAACAGAGTGGGCTTGGGTATCGTCTTCATTACCCCGGAGCGAGCCGTGCTGCCATACTCGTTCCTGTTGTCAGAGGGCTGTACCAACAATGAGGCGGAATACCATGCCCTCATCACCGGCCTCGAGTTGGCTCTCGAGATCGACGTGCCACGTCTGTGCGTGAAAGGGGACTCCGAGCTGGTCGTTAAGCAGATCAATGGCGAATACGTTGTCAGGAAGCCGGAACTTGTGCCATTGTTGGAGTGCACCCTCCTTCTGATGGCCCGGTTCCCTTCTCGGCCGGAAATTGTCCATGTTCCCCGGTCGCAGAACGGTCGAGCAGATGCTTTGGCCAGCCTCGCTGCGTCACTTGTGGAGCCTGAACAGGACAACCTGATCGTCCGCGTGACGCGCCGCAGGCTCATCGCTCCCGTTATCCCGGAAGAAGATCGCGGCCCGTTGGTGAGTAACCTCACCACGGTTGCCCCTATGCCCGGAGACCCGAGTACCCCAGATATGACAGTCGGATCAGCCCCTGATTGGAGGACGCCTTTGGTTGAGTACCTCCAACATGGCATTCTTCCATCGGACCGGGCCGAGCGTGAGCGAGTTCGACGCCGCGCATCACAGTCCGTCCTCCAGAGCAGTCCCGGCCTGGAGCAGATCCTCTACAGACGCGGATTCGATGGTGTTCTCCTCCGTTGCCTTCAGGGAGTTGAGATCCCACGAGTCATGCAAGAGGTTCATGCTGGTTCATGCGGCGCCCACCAGACTGGGCCGAAGCTGTCCCACCAGATTCGGAGGTTAGGATACTTCTGGCCCTCTATGATCCATGACTGCATCAAGTATTCCAGGAGGTGCCATGCGTGCCAGGTTCATGCGAACTTTGTGCATCGGCCGCCGGAGCCACTCCATACTACAAGGTATTCCTGGCCCTTTGCAGTCTGGGGACTGGACGTTGTGGGACCTTACCCGCCGGCGACAGCTCGCCAGTGCCGGTTCATTCTGACCGCCACGGACTTCTTCTCCAAATCGGCAGAAGCGATTCCGCTCAGAGAGGTCAAATCCTGTTCGATCGCTGACTTCGTGACCTCCAACATCGTCTATCGATTTGGAGTGCCTCACGCTATCCTCACGGATAACGGAACCAATTTCCGAGCAGCCGAGTTGAAGAAGTTGTACGCCAAGTATAAAATTCGCTCGAACCATACATCTCGCTATCATGCGCAGGCGAATGGACAGATCGAGGCGTTTAACAAAACCCTCTCTAACATTCTGCAAAAGATGGTTGGTCAGAACAAGAAGAGTTGGCCGGACAAGCTCCCCAACGCCCTCTGGGCTTATCGGACGACGACTCGCAATTCCACCCAGATGACCCCTTATTCCCTGGTGTATGGAGCTGAGGCCGTCCTGCCCATCGAGATCCAGTTACCGTCCTTGCGCACTGCGGTCTACGACCAGCAAGCGCCGGACAGAGTTGTTGAGCCCGTCTAGTCGAGTTGGAAGCACTGGATGAAAATAGACTTCGCGCTTTGCACAACTTGGAGAGGCATCAAAGCAGAATGGCTCGAGCTTTCAATAAGAAGGTTCGCCTCCGCTCCTTCCTGCAGGGTGATCTAGTGCTAGCCCTAAGAGCGTCGATGATCCCCGGCAGGAAGCCGCCCAAGTTGGAGCCCAAGTGGGAGGGACCTTTTGTTGTCCACTAGGTCTATCCCAATGGCGCGTACTCCCTAGCGACTATGGATGGTGAGCGTGTCACTCCTCCCACCAACGCTAGGTTCCTCAAGCAGTACTTTGTCTGAGTGTACCAACGTCCAGCATGACGTTAAACTGCACAACGTCCAGCATGACGTTAAACTGCACATTTGTCCAGGATGACGTTAAACTGCACATCGTCCCGCATGACGCTAAACTGCATACGTCCTGCACGACGTTAAACTGCATTCGTCCAGGCTACAAGACGTTAAACTGTTCGGCATTCGTCCGCGCTGCAAGACGTTAAACTGCCAAGTGCTTCGTCCTGGATGACGCTAAACTGCACTACGTCCAGCATGACGTTAAACTGCACAACGTCCAGCATGACGTTAAACTGCACAACGTCCAGCATGACGTTAAACTGCACATTTGTCCAGCATGACATTAAACTGCACATCGTCCCGCATGACGCTAAACTGCATACGTCCTGCACGACGTTAAACTGCATTCGTCCAGGCTACAAGACGTTAAACTGTTCGGCATTCGTCCGCGCTGCAAGACGTTAAACTGCCAAGTGCTTCGTCCTGCATGACGCTAAACTGCACTACGTCCGAGCTACAAGACGTTAAACTGTTCAGCATTCGTCCTGCATGACGTAAAACTTCCCCTCAAGAACTACGTGCGGCTTGATTCCCATCCTTATGGGATACGTAGGACCGCCTGAACATTCATGTTTCAGGCCCAGCCCCATCCTTCGGGAATTTCCATCCCATCTCGGGCCCTTGGCCCAGTTGCCCCCAGGTGTGCGGCGTATGGTGTGAGCGCGGGGCTATGCCCTCATTCACGTCGGTTATCTCGTCACGCTGTACGCCCCCCCATGTTTGGGGATGCCTTCTGCTCCCCCCTTCTTTTTCCCTCATCGTCCTGCATGACGTTAAACTGCACTTCAAGAACTACGTGCGGCTTGATTACCATCCTTATGGGATACGTAGGACCGCCTGGACATTCATGTTTCAGGCCCAGCCCCATTTTCCGGGAATCCCTATCCCGCGTTGGGTCTCTGGCCCAAGTTCCCCTCCTTTTTGTGCGAGGCGTATCGCGTGAGCGGGGGATTATGTCCTCATTCACGTTGGTCTACTGGCCGCGCCGTACGCCTCCCCCGTGTGTGGGACTACCTCACACCCCTCATCGTCCTGCATGACATTAAACTGCCTCTCAAGAACTACGTATGGCTTGATTCCCATCCCTATGGGATACGTAGGACCGCCTGGACGCTTGTGTTTCAGGTCCAGCCCCGTCCCTTGGTTGATCACGGGGATCTGCCCTCTTTTGGTTGCTCTCAGGGTGAGTCCTCCGACCCTTTCCGGAGATCTGTTAACATGTTTTGGGTACTTCAGTCTATGACTCGTAGTGTCAGATTCAATCCCGACAAGTCCTGTGTTGCTTGTCAGGCCTCGCGCTTCCTCTTGTTCGAGCCTTCACTCAAAGGAATCCTCGTTAGCGGTTTGGGTACGATGCCTCAGTGCTCTCCCACCGCTCCGGGTCGATTTACCGGCGGGTCTTGGGCCGCAAATCGATATGAATCCTGCGACTGAGCGGTTGATGCTCGTTTGCTTGCCCCGTCTTAGGCTGACGCGATCGGATGTTGTGTTGCGAATGCGTCAGCAACATCCTTGATCGCCATGTCAGCTCTTTCAGGCTCTGAACATTGGTTGCGCAGTCCTCATCACACTCCGCCTTTGTGCGTTGTAGTGGAATCTTGACACTCTTTTCATACTGACCTTCAGTACACCTCTACACGTTAGGCAGACCAACCAGGGTAATGATGTCGTTCGAGGCTCCCATGATCTGAGCACCAAGGATATATGCGGATATCCTCCCTAAGGGCCATGCGTAGCTGGACCCTCGTCCCCATAAGGAGGAAGGAGTCGCTCGAACAATCGCGTTCTGGGCCCAGTATGTCTGGAGGCTAGCATCTCTGCCCCTCGGGTGATGGACATACGCAGACCCCTATCCCAAGACTCTTTTCCTGGAATCGTGCGTGACCGCAGGGCTGGGTATGTTCCCACCTCCGCCGTGTCCGCCGTACCGCGGTAAGCGGATTCCTCCATGGTCCGAACCACACGACCTTAAACTGTGTTGTCTGGTCCGAACCACACGACCTTAAACTGTGTTGTCTGGTCCTACCACACGACCGTAAACTGTGATCGTCTTGGCCACCCGACGAGAAACGGCACTGCATCGTGATGTTCCCCTCAGGGGGCACTCATGTTGGGCGCTGGTTAATAACCACACCATTCATCAATGCCTTCCGTGGCTTGATTATTGTGGCGACGCCAGAGATCTCTCAATCACAGGCATGTCGCCGCACAAAGAAAAACCATTCACCTTTAAGGACCAACAAGAAATATCAAATGCCGCTCCTTCTGTGTGCGAGGGTCAGACCCGCACTCTTCCCCGCGCTGGTGCCCGATTGTGTTGCGCCGCGCTTCAAGAACTACGTGTGGCTTGATTCCCATCCTTATGGGATACGTAGGAACGCCCGAATGTTTGAAACTTCGGGTCCAGCCCCCCATCTCTTAGAGATTCCCCCTTCTCTGGGGAATCCGCCGCCTTCAGGTCACCCTCAAGGCGTGTTCCCCGACCCCTTGCAGTGGTCCACCGGTGTCAAGAGTACTCTGGTTTATTTCCAGGAGGGTCAGGTACAGCTTGGTCAGGTTCCTTCCATTTTCAGGCTTCATGCTCCCTTTCATTCGGACCCATTGTCTACGCCCTGGGTGGAGCCCCCGTGAACGGTTCGGACACAATGCCTCAGTGCTCTCCCACCGACTCGGGCCGGTACCCCCAATGGCCTCGGGCAGCAAATCGATATGAATCCTGTGATTGAGCGGTCGATGCTCGTTTGCTGCCTCATTCCACCAACGGTTAGTGCGATATTGATGCTGCTTTTCCGCCACGGTCGGCAGTACTCCCATATCGTTACTCCGGTGCCCCCAGTCCTTGAGTGAATGGCCGCATGATTCACATTTTCCACCTCCCATTCTGACCAGGCGAAACCTCGACACTCTTGACACTATCCCTCAGTGCATCTTCGCATGTCCAGGGGATATGACCATGATGCGGCGTGCTTTGAGGTCCTTATGGTCCGAGCTCTAAGACCTTAAACTAAGATCTCCCTTTATGGTCCGAGCTCTAAGACCTTAAACTAAGATCTCCCTTTATGGTCCGAGCTCTAAGACCTTAAACTAAGATCTCCCCTTATGGTCCGAGCTCTAAGACCTTAAACTAAGATCTCCCTTTATGGTCCGAGCTCTAAGACCTTAAACTAAGATCTCCCCTTATGGTCCGAGCTCTAAGACCTTAAACTAAGATCTAGCCCTTATGGTCCGAACACTAAGACCTTAATCTAAGATATACCCTTATGGTCCGAGCTCTACGACCTTAAACTAAGATCTCCCCTAAACGGGATTCTACGTCCTGCATGACGATAAACTGCACTCTCAGAACTACGTGTGGCTTGATCTCCAGCCTGATGGAGTACGTAGGAACGCCCGGGCATCTCAACTCGGGTCCAGCCTCAGGGATCGTTAAGTCCCGCCCCTCCTCGTCGCCGGCCGTCTGGCCTGGCTTCTGGTAGAGTGGTGCAGTTGTGGTATTCTCCTTGATTCAGCTCGGGATGCCCCATTTCAATGATGGGAAGCGACGGTTTCCTCGTCAAAGAGGTGCTGTCTGAGAATTGGGGTGACTCACGGCCAGGTTAGTGCATCCGCCTAATACGCTTTCCCCACGGTGGTGCAATTTTGAGAGCGTTGGATTCTGTCCGAACAAACCGTCACTTCGCCCCACGCTTCGCATGCCCTGTTGATCGGGATTTCCACCCTTGTGTCTGAAGGAACCCCAAAGCGGTATTCATGATGACATGTGGTCCGCCTCCTGCAATATGAATGATGACCTTTTTCGGCCCGTCTATTGCAGTTGTTATGGTCGATCCACTGTCCGCCTACCGTCTTAGGCATTTCCTGGAAGGCCAACCGTTGTGGATGTCTGGATTCGGGACACGCGATTCACCCTTTCCCATTTCCCTATGTTCGGATAAAATCTCAACGCCCCTAGCGTTGTCCCGCTCGTGTGTTGGAACAAGTTGGGGGGATGATACATTGATTAGGTCTGAGGTCTCCTTTCCTAGGAATGACCTCCCTCTTTTCTCCAGAAATCCAGGCCCAATTATGGATGCCTGATGCTTGGTTAACACTCCCGCAAGACAACGAATTGTGGTTGAGCATGTTAAGCCAAAAGACGCAGGTAAATATATTGATTCATACAAATGGATCCAAATATTGAGTAGCGGAAGTAAATGTTCTGGGAATGGCAAAGAACCAAAGCCCCTAGGGGTTAGCGTGCTGGATAAGTCTTTCTAATGCCGCTACCCTTTGGCTGGCGGCCTCCAGAGCTGCTTCTCGCTCTCTGCGTGCCCTCTCTTCGTCGGCGGTCGCAGCGCGCAGTTCGTCGATTCTGGCCTGTGCACGCTCCCGCTCGACCTGAATTGTGACCATCTGTTGGCCCGCCTCCGTCAGCTGTACCTGGGCGTCAACCAGCTGGGCTGCTAGTTGCTCCACAAGCTCGGTACATGTTGCGACGAAGGCCTCCTTCTCTGCCGCCTGCCCTTCGAGGCGCCGGACTTCCTGCTCTGCCGCGAGGAGCGCCCGCGCGCTCTCCGACATGTCCCGACTTTGTGTGACGTCGGCACGCCGGTAGCTCTCGCGCATCTTTTCGGCCATGAAATCACGGACCGTTAGATGGAGGCGTTGAGCATCAGCTCCCCCGGCACACAGGAAGCGCAGCCAGGTTTGAAGTGATCCCATGCGCCCCAGCCACTCCGATGGGTCTCGCTTGAGGAAGCGCTGGATGCACTTCCACCCCCTGCGGCGCGTTATCCGGCTCTCCTCGACCGCCTCCGCGTCCGAGTCGTCCATCTCCTCGGGGTCGGCAGGCCGGTAGGCAGGGAAGGCAGCCAGCAGGTCTGCTGCAGGGTCCGCCCCTGGGAGGTCCTCATGAGGGATAGGTTCCCCAACATCCGGGCGAGCTTCTTCTCTCTCCCCAGCGGCGCTGACACCCTCGTCAGCCCCCGACCTCTCTCCGATGTCAGCACCGCCGGCGTCCGCAGCCCCCTGATCAGCAGTTGGTGTGGCCGGCTCGGTTTGGGAAGTCTGTTCCGGAGCAGGCGGCATGTCCACCACTGGTCCACTCGTAGATGGCCCGGGTTCGGCAACCCGACGAGCCTCCAATGTTGAGATCACTGCGCGGGGCATGCCATGGTTAGTCACGGATCGTCAACGGCAAGCACCAGCAGTAAAGTAGGGAGACTTACGGGAGTTCGGAGCGTCATCTTCCGCTACCCCGGTCGCCGCAGGAACAGTTGCAGCAGGGGACCCCTTAGCGCTTGTCAATTCAATGATAGGTGTCTGGCCTCCGCCTTGTCCTGCTGGCGCCCCTCCTACTCCCGCTGAGGACGCCTGACCAACATCCGTGCGCTCCTAAGAAAGATGGAGAAATGGGTTAGAAGCTGCATAAGAGAATGGATGAAGCAGATTGAGTAGGGATAGAAGCGGACCTCGAGGAGCTCAGTGACATCAACGTCGTCAGAGCCGGCCACCTCGCCGCTCTCCCGCGGACTCCCCTGATGGGATCTTCCCTCGGAGCCTTCATCCTCCCCCATTTCCTCCTCTTCCTCGGAGTCGTTGCTACTGTCGTCTTCTTCCAGCGGCATCTGTTCCGGAGCGGGCTCGAGACCGAGCATCACCTTCACCAGAAGGGATGGCTCCGCGCGCTGACCACGTTGGCGTGCGTACTCGTCCATGGCCGTCAGATACGCATACTGCCGGTTGAAGTCCACCCTGTCAGAAATGTGAAGGCGCCCGACCTCTGGCAGATGGATTCCTTCTCTGAGAATCTTTCGCCAGATGGCGTCGGTCCCCAGTGACTGCCGCAGGGTCATCCAGGCCGACCACAGCGCCGGGAAGACTGCATCGTGGGAGGGTTCGAGTAGACGTCTCACCTGCTTCCCGGGCCGCTCTTTGATCACCACGCGTGCCCCCTCTCTGGGCGCCGAGGTCGTAGCGGCAGCCTGCGATGTGCCCGCCGCCGAAGTCCCTACCCGCGCCGGCTCCGCTGCTTGGCGCGCCTCCGTTCTCCCCCGTGTGGCGGCGCCTCGCCTCCTTCCTTGACGCCCGGTCTCCGCACGGGTAACCTCGAGCCGCCGAACTAGCTTCCGCAAAAGCCCCTCGGGGTACGCGATGGCCCAGTGTTCGGCGTACTCGGTTGCCAAGCCTGCGTCAACCCCGGTAGGAGGGAGAGTGATGATGTCGCCAGAGCCGAAAGCGGCAAACATCAGCCACATCTGGCGAAGGACGCAAGGGTTCGTCTCCTCCTGGACGGCAGTGAATACCCTCTTCGGAATCCGCTGAAGGCACCCGAACTGCCTGGCGAACCGGGTCAGCACGTAAGGCTCGCAGATCACCTTCCCGTCGATCCGAGCCACGAGCACCCCGCCCCGCATGTTCAGGAAGTATTCATGCTGCTCCAGCGGACCCTGCCCATTGTCGATCATCTGGCCGACGGGAGTGGGGAACAGACTGAAGTTGAAGTTGGCATGATTGCCAATCCGAATCCTCACGCCCTCCTCACTTAGGGTCATCGGAGCGACCCCCGCGATGTTCAGCAGGGAGGGTCGCAGGCCGTTGCCCGGAGGAATGATGGCGTTCGGAAACGTGTACCCACCGAGGTGAGCAGCCACCTAGCCGTGGAAGAACTGAAAGGGCCCACAGATCCTTCGTGGCGACCCCCCTCGTGAGATGCGTCCCAGGATGGCATACAGCCTCGCCAGCACTGGGACACCGAGGTTGTATCTCTTGTTGGCGGCCATAGCGCCCGCCACCGCCAGTGTCGCCGGGCGAACGCCCATTCTCGCGTCCCGCACTGGCAGGAGCCACCCACGCAGAAAGGCGGCCAGGAACGCCGCGTACCGGACGTTTGGGTCCCGGGCCTCGATGATGCGGTACCCCCATGAGCGATAGTCACCCGTCTCTAGGACCCGCCAGTACGACCCGTTCCGGCTCCTCTGAGCTGCGGTCGGGCACCGCTTCCCCCTGCCTGGCATCTTGACCGCCGGGTCATGCTCCAAGAACTGGCCGAACCATTCCTTGTAGGCTATGTCCTTCTGGAAGTCTTTGATCCCGAGCCGCTGCGTAGCCAGGTCAAGCAGATGCCAGGTCAGGATGGGAGTCTGTGACCTGTCCTCCCAGGTGTTCTTCGGTGGCAGTAACTCATCGTATTGGTAGCCCTCCAGCGGGATACCTCCGATGCAGTGGATATCCCAGAGAGCGATGCCGACCTCCCCATGGTGAAGATGGAAGGTGTTGGTATCCGGAGACCATCGGGTGAACAGCTCCGGCCCGAGCTCGGACTGCTGGTAGAAGTGGAACTGCGACGTCCACACCGCATCAAACAGGCCGATGTACCGCAGCTCCTCTGCGAAGTGATCGCAAGTGTGGCGTACCCAGAACGCCCAGGCCCACTCGCTGGTGAAATTTCCCCCAGACCGCAAGTCCCAGTCCTTCAGCCAGCCCTTGGTGTCGTCCGTGACGCTCTGGCGATATATGCTCGAGTAGAGGGCTGGAGAATTCTCCGCAGTAGGCTCACCCCCATCAATGGTTCGCGTCCTCGGGTTCAGGACATAGACATCCAAGTGTCTGGTCTCCCTGGCAGGATGCCCATTGTTGGTGATGTTATAGCGGAGAAGCTCGTCCTCCCGGGTCACCCAGGTCCGCGGCGCATCAATCTCGAACCCTGGCACCGGAACCCCATCTAGGATGCCGAAGTTCCAGAGCGGCAGGTTGTCCGACAGTGGATATGTCTTCTGGGCCGGCGTCAGTAAGTCGAACAAGGATTGATTGTTGGAAACAATCTCCTTGGCTCCGTAAACCTCCTCATTCGTCGCCATCTCAGCCCTGCGAGTGGCGGCATCCCCCTCATTTCCTCTGTGCGCGGCCATCTCAGAAGTTTCGGGAGTCGTGCGGGTTAAGGGATGAAGCGTGCGGGATCGGACGAGGCTGGTAGAGAAGTTTGAAGGTTGGCGCGCAATCCAAGTGGACGGCGCGCAATTGGGAAGGCTGTCGCGCAAAGTTCCGAGTTTTCGCGCAAAGACAGGCGAAATCCGGACGGTTTTGCGCGCCGATCGGGCGAATTTCGCGCCGGAGAAGGCAATTTCGCGCACGAGAGCGTTGGAGCTTATCGCGCGGAAAGCCTGAGTACGGAACGCGGGACCCAGGGCCCCTATTTATAGGCGAGGCCGGGGTCCGCGCTGCGCGGAAAGCGCTTTGCGCGACCGCAGCGGCGAATTTCGCGACCGGCGCCCCTTTTTGCGCGCCTAAGTCCCGCGCCGCCCAGGACTTCGGCATTCCGGCGTCTCCCTCGGAACCCGATCGTTGTGACCTCTCGCCGATCAGATTCCGAGGGGGGGCTTTTGTAGACGCTGGAAAAGTCCGTTGTTCCCAAACGAAGCTCCGGATGCGGAAAGCGAGGTCATATTTGGAGTCGGAAGAATGTTTCGGAGGGCCCGGAGGCCTTGCGCGGAATTTCAGAGGTCTGCGCGCAAAGATGATGATCCGCGCGCAAAACCCCCGGGATGCGCGCAACTCCCTTGCGCGCCGAGCCCGATTCCGCGCCCGCGAGGAGAATTCCGCACTCGCGCCTTGGATTCCACGCCCGGGGTTGCCTATAAATACTAGGCGACCCCCAACGTTTCAAAGGTTGCTGGAAGTCGAACGGTCTCCCGCGCGCGCAATTCAACCCCTTCCGCGCGCAATGCCGATTTTCAGGTAACCTCCTTTCTTTCGCGCAATAGAGCCTTGGGGTCCGCCTTCGCGCGCAATCCCCCTGGCTCATTTCCTTTGAATAAATTTCAACCCGAAGGACTTTGCGCGCAAAAGAAGCCTCTTGCGTGCAATTGCCCCCGGGTGCGCGCAATCCAACCCGATTGCGCGCACCCCCCATCTTCAAAGTGTCCGTTCGTTAGAGAATGAGCTGTTGCCCCCGCGCGCTACCCGAAGCCCGGTGCGCGCAATCCCCATCATCCGCGCGCGAAGCGCTGGCCCAATTGCGCGCCAGCCCGCCATTTTGCGCGCCGACCCGCGGTTTTGCGCGCAAAGCTCCTCTTTTGCGCGCAATCCGCCAGGGTCGCCTCCCTTGACCCCCTGCGGGTACCCGCCTGCGTGGCGCTCGATGATCCTCATCCTGGGTGCCCGCACCGTGCGCTGTCTTCCCGTGCAGCCTTCCAGGCTCGTGCGAAGTGACACGGACCCATCGGCGGCAATCATTCGTCCAGCATGACGTTAAACTGCATATTCGTCCAGCATGACGTTAAACTGCATATTCGTCCAGCATGACGTTAAACTGCATATTCGTCCTGCATGACGTTAAACTGCACATATGTCCAGCATGACGTTAAACTGCCCATACGTCCAGCATGACGTTAAACTGCACATTCGTCCGCGCTGCAAGACGTTAAACTGCCAAGTGTTTCGTCCTCAACACACGACGTTAAACTGTGCTTCGTCCGGCAAGACGTTAAACCGTCCGCTTCGTCCTCAACACACGACATTAAACTGTACTTCGTCCGGCAAGACGTTAAACCGTCCGCAACCTGATCCCGTGCTCCGCACGCAGGGTCCCCCCCGGTTTGGATGTGGCCCCCACCCGCTCGTCTCTGCAGGGATGTCGGGATTGTCCCCCTTTTGGGACGATTTAATGGGAGTGGCTTTTCCCTACGGGGGCAGGGTATTACAAACCCCTAGTTTCTCGTGGGAGGCTGCACATGTGTATCTCCATTGCGCCTCCCCACTGCCGAAGCCAGTAGAGGGTGTGACTGGGATCGAGGTGTCTTCTGCTTTCGGTCCAAGTCCCTTCCAACTGAGTTTTGCCGCATCCGGGCTGCCTCAAGTGCGTAAGTCCTGACAGAATGAACTACGTGGACTTTGATCCCTGTCTTCTATGCAGGGTATGTAGGAAGCCTTCTTGAGGTCCAAGCCCGCCACCTGGTCGTCCCGGTCGTATTTACGTCGGTTCGTCCATCAGTGGACCCCTCCAGGGTTCACGCTTGCGTCGATTCACCTATGAATCCGCCCCTGTGGGAGACTGCCCGTGTGTATCTCCACTGTGCCTCCCCACAGCCCCCCTTTTTCCATTTCTCCTTTCATCGTCCAGCATGACGTGAAACTGTGATCCACCCGGCCGTTCCATCCCCCTCTGTGCGAGGTGGTTCGGTTCAATCCTCCGCCCGGCGGCCTCGACCTCTTCGTGAGTCGGCTTGCCGACGTCCAGCATGACGTTAAACTGTATACCCGAACTACGTTGACTTTGATCCGTGCTAACGCGCGGTACGTAGGAAGCCCCTACGGGGTCCAAGCTCTTCACTCCATCATCCATCCTGATCCTTACCCGGGCCGCCACATCCCGGTGGGGTCATGCCACTTCACTCCACTCCATATCACTTGGGAAGCCGCCCATGTGCTGGCCCCAGCGTCGGAGGTTCCCCGCAAGGGGTTCTGTCATCCGATCCACTTTTCGTGTTGATCGGTCCGATGCCGTCCCCGTTGGACGTAAAACTCGCGGCATACCCCGTGTTAAACATGGGAAGCTGAGGAAAACCTCAGGTGACACAGTTCCCCGCACCCAGTGCGGGATGCCTCAGGCCATCATGCCTTCGAGAAGCCCTATTAGGGACGGAAGCCAGACGTGCAGAGCCGCAGTGTTACGACACGCCCCCAGCACCCAAAGCCACCCGGCCTTCTCACCGCAGGTTGCTGCCCCGACCAGACTCCTTGGAGCGTCCGGGCGGAAGCAGCGTAATTAACCGGTGTCCATGAAGATATGGCGCCGGGAATGAGATTCACGAACATTCTTAAGTCTATGAGGGAGACCCGGATTAGGCGACGAGTTCCGAGGAGACGTCCAAGGAAGGAGGAGCCGACATCCCATCATCCCGGTTTCGATCAAGGAGAAGACGCTCCTGAATAAGGGATGAATGTCGCCCGCCCTTGGAAAGCGGGACTGCGGGACCACAAGCCGCGCGCCCATCCCCTCGGGTTGACGGGTGCACGCGCGAACGCGTCCTGGCGGAACAGCGTAACCCGACGCACATCCGCACCGAAACAATATATTATAATGAATGTGTTATGATTGACTGTGCATGTGCTATTTTTATACCATTCAGGGTTTTTGGTTAAATTATTGACATTTCATATGCTAGTTTTAATATGAATGTTTAAATTATGTTTCATCCTTTTCATATGAGGAATGAATTGGACTTAGTAAGTGATTGGGGGAGCCTTCTATAGCTCCTCAATTCATTGCTAGGTCTCAAGAGATAAACTAATGTCTTGGAACAAGGCCTTTTCAAAATCATATATGTAGTCTTGGGATGAGGCCTTGAGTATGTGGTTATGATGTCTGGAACTATTCATTTCAACATTATGAAATTGGCTATTGATATTTCATGTGATTATTCAGCTAGTAGAATATCCATGTTAATAAGTAAAATGCATTATTAGATTTATCTTTTCAATATTATGTAGAATTTTATGTTTAAAAGTATTGTGTATTAGTCTTATTCATTGCCTTAAATGTTTATGATTATTTATGACAGTTCCCTCTATATTGTTATCCCTACTGAGCATCTAAGCTCACCCATTTCTTATGTATTATTTTCCTAGGAAAATATATTATGCTTAACCTGTAGGGATAGGCTAACGGATATGAGTGTGTTCAAAGGGGGAACAATGTTTTTTTTATTTCATGATGCAATGTAAAATTTATGTCTGTATCTAGTACTTCCAAGGCTAAGAATTTAACTGGCATTTCAAGACATGATCTTTTGAGATCATTCAAATTTTATGTAATAATTCACTAACTTTGAGTAACATGGGTTAGGGCATTACAATATGTGTGTTAATGAAGCCTGACAATGCCGGTGATAGTAAGGGTGAGTGGAATCAGGTGGCTAACCAATGGTGTCAAAAATATGATGATTGGATGGCTCGTAAGGTAGTCTCTCATGGCCATGGTATCATACATGCACTTCTGAATCGACCTGATCATTCAGAAGTCGCCACATCACCCATACCCAGTACTTCTGCATTGACCTCTCAGCCTTCCTCTTCCTAGAAAAGAAAGCATCAGCGACGCAAGGGAAAACAAAGTTTCCCACTAATGTTGTCATCATCCCATAATCTCTGTGAATTCATTCCCCTGAAGATGAAGATCAGCCACAAATTCTATCTGGTGGTAAAGGATTCCTCATGTGATGATCTAGGGTACACTTCGGTTAACACTATGGAGCTAGTAAACCCCTATATAGTTCCTGATGACGAGGAGGGCCAGATGAATCCTCCCAACATCCCCAACTATCTCCAGCATCGATGGATCCATTGCTATATGGGTTATTGGGATGCCTCGATAAATAATTATATCTAGGATGTTCATTTCACCGAAACCAGACAAGAGGCATAGGTCAGAGCTCAGCACACGCAACCTTATCATCTGGTATCATGAGGTCTACCTTCGCCACCGTTTGTGCTGCTTGAATAGGCAGAGCTTCTGCGACCCTGCCGCGAACAACCATGATCTGTTACGTACTTTCCCCAGTCATCTAGCCCTCATTTGGTAGTCCCTCCATGAGGTTTGACTAGAGAGAGTTGGGACATTCTTAGCATCAGTCATCCACTGGTTTAGCAGGAAGGTCCCATCATACCTCCTTCCACAGAGCGACATCATGTCAGTAGAAGTTCACGCTTGGAAACTAAGTATGATTTTTTAAAAAATCTTTCCAATATCCCTATGAGTATCTATATCCTTGAGGCTCTTCTTATATTAGCAGATATGTGTGAAGCCCTTACTGAGGCTTTAATAAGCCCCCACTGGTTTTAGATGGAGGTAGCATCTGCAGAAGCCATCCATGATGAGGCATCCGAGCACGTATAATGTCAATATATAATCCCTTTATCTTGAGAAGATGAAGGATCTCCCATACAGGGGAACATCCACCAATTGTACATCACTGTACACTTTAATGGAATGGAGGTTTTTCGTTGTCTTTTCGACACAGGTTCTGGGATCACCCTTATCCAAACTCAGACACTCCGTAAGATAGGGTTTTCTGAGGATGATATGAGCCCCACTGATCTAAAGATTCATGGTTATGACAAGATGGAACAGAAACTAGTAAGCGAGATCTACCTGAAGACCCAGTTTGGTTATTTTGTAGCCAGCATCGAGTTCATGGTTTTCTCCCAAGACACCGCCTACAATGCATTGATGGGTATGCCATGGCTCCACCTACATGCGTTAGTCCCTTCTTCATTTCAAAAATTCCTTAAGTAATCCCTTCATGGTTGAGTGGGAATAATCCAAGGTGATGTGTCTCCCTTTTCCTCTTGTGAAACCATCTATCTTGGTGAAAAATATTACAAGAGCAAGGATAACCAGATCTAGGATAATTAGTTGGAACATGCTACGGCTGAAACTAAAATATGGGTAAACCTAGATGATGCCTACATTTATCTAAACCACCGATTGGATTCTACAACCCCAGATATGGGTCAATGATTTTTTGTTTCTAAAATGAGGGGAAGCACATTCTGAGTACTAATGGTCGCCGAAAAATAACCTCATATTCCTATAAAAATGAAGCTTAGGTCATCCCAGAGACGCCTAATCTTATAAGGTATCGGGATATCCTACCCATGGAAATGAAAATATGGCACATATTTTTGTTTAGCTGGGCTGGGATAAATATACTCAAGACGATGCACTACTATTTCTTTGATATCATCAATAATGGACCCTTGGGCCAAAGACCAGACTGGATCAGGCTGACATCATTCATCGCTATGGTTTCAACATTACATGAGGCCCCCGATGCAGTGTATATCAACGCTCAGGTTGGCTCCAGTGTCCTGTCAAGATCTATTGACTTGGAAGAATTTCCTCCTGTTGAGGATCTCTCCTCTACGAATGAAGAAGAAGATTTAGAAGATTCAACTCACACATTTGAAGAGGGTGTTTCAACCATGGTCGATGAATTGGTAAATGTAAACCTCAGTAGTGAGATGGATCTGAAACCCGCATTGATAAGTGCCTCTATGTCTGTCAAAGAGAAATAGCGATACATAGACTTCCTGAAACAGCACTATGATGTGTTTTCTTGGAGTTATTGTGAGATTCCAAGAGTATATCCTCATGTCACTGTCCACTTCCTCAGTCTTCTGGAAAATCATTTTGGGTTCAAATAGGCTCCTAAAAAGATGCAACCTTCTTAGGGTTCCATGGTTAATGCTGCGATTGAGAATCTCATTAGATCCAACATCGTCAAAGAGGTCCAATACCCTAGATGGGTAGCCAAAATTGTTCTCTTTATGAAGAAGAATAGACATATTAGAGTATGCATCAACTTCCGATATCTCAATCATCAATTTCCAAAGGATGATATTTCCCTTCATATGATGGATCCGTTGATTGATGCCACTGTTGGGTTCCATTCCCTCTCCTTCATGGATGGGTATTCTGGGTATAACCAAATTCTAATGGCCCCCAAGGATAAAGATTCTACGGATTTTAGGGAACCACATGGTGCTTTATAATACCAGTTAATGCCCTTTGGTATAAAGAATGAAGGTTACACCTTTAATCATGCCATGCAAAACATATTTACGAAGATCCCCAAGACATTAGTGGAATTCTATGTGGATGATCTGGTGGTCAAATCTTGCCAGCACCGAAACCATCTCAATGATTGTGAGAAAGTTTTCAGCTTCCTCATGTCTCTCCAATTGAAGATAAACCTGTTGATGTGCACCTTCGGGGTCACCTTTGCAATGTTTATTAGCTTCATTGTTAGATACAATGGCATCAAGATCAATTTAGAGAAGATCAGGGCCATCAGCAATATGTCTCCTCCAAGAAATATTCGAGAGTTTCTGTGTTTTCAAGGCCACTTGGCCTATATTCACCGATTCATCAAAAATCTCATTAGAATGTGTAATCCTTTTTATCTGTTCATGAAGAATAGTGTTGCTTATCAGCAGGATAATGAGTGTTAGAATACTTTCGTGAAAATCTAGTAGTACCTATTACAGCCTCTCATCTTAATTCCACCTATTTCTGGAAATCCTCTAGTTTTATATGTGACTACTGTGGAATGATCTCTCTCTACCCTTCTCGACCAGAAGTACAACGAGGGAAAAAATAACAGTATATAATATCACAGTCACATGCTCCTCGATACAGAGACTATATATTCCTCTATAGAGAAAATCTACCTTGCACTGGTATTTGCAGTGCCGAAATTATGACACTACTTGTAGTATCATGTGATACAACTAGTGTTCTCAGTGGATCCACTGAAGTACATATTGAACTGCCCTATGTGGACAGTCCATATAGCTTAGTGGGTAGTGATCCTCCAACAGTTCGACATTATGTTTGTTAACTATAAGTATATTAAGGGACAGACATCGACATACTTACTTTCCATACATCTAGCTCCCACAGACCAGTCCCCCGATCTTGATTTTCCAGATGTGACCATCCTCTCCATAGATCAAGACAATCCATGTTGGAAGATGAATTTTGATGGTTCTTCACGAATCCCAACTGGAAGAATAATTAATGACCCCAGACTCAACAGAGTGGGCCTAGGCATTATCTTCATCATACCCGCACATGTTGTTCTACCATATTCATTCATATTGTTAGAAGGATGTACCAATAGTGAGGCAGAGTATCAGGCCCTAATTAATTGTCTTGAGTTGGCCATCATGATTTATGTGGCCCACTTACATGTGAAATGGAATTCCTAACTAGTCATCAAATAGATCAACGATGACTGCATCGTTGGGAAGATAGAGATCATACCACTATTGGAACATACATGCTAGATGATGGACCAATTCCCATATCAGACAGAAGTTACTCATGTCACTCAGTCCCAAAATGGTTGAGATAACGCCTTGGCTAACTTGGTTTCATCTCTTATGGAATATAACTAGGATGATTTGATTATTCATGTGGTGCACCGGAGAGTCAACCCTCCCATCATTCCAAATGACAATGATTGTCCATAGGTAATCCACCTTACCACCAGTTCCTCCATATCAGGACCTCCAGGCCCCCCTACTGTAGTGTTAGAGGTGACTCCCAACTAGAGGACTCCCTTTATCTAGTATGTTTAGCATGGAAATATCCCAAAAGATCGAGCCGAGTGTGAGGTAATTTGATGTCGCGCATTGTATTTTAACCTCCAGAGTGGTCCTAGTCTTGAGAAGATCCTATATAGATGCAGGGTTGATGGGTTTATCCTCTATTTCATTCAAGGAGGTGAGATTTCTCAGGCCATTTAGTAGGTTCAAGCCGGTTCCTGGAGGGCTCATCAGACCAGGCTGAAACTCTCCCACCAGATTCGGAGATTGTGATATTTTTGGCCCACCATAATCCGTGACTATATCTTGTTATCCAAGTGGTGCCATGCATGCCAAATCCAAGATAATTTTATTCATAGGCCACCAGAGTCTCTCCAAACAACCATGTAATCATAACCCTTTATAGTATGGGGACTCGATGTCATGGTACCCTATCCAACAGTGATAGCTCTCATGTGCCGGTTCATCCTGACCGCTACGGATTTCTTTTCCATGTGACCAGAGGCAGTTCCTATCAAGGCGGTGTAGGCCCATTATATTGTTGAGTTTGTGACCTCAAATATTATCTACTAATTCTGATTCTCTCATTCCATCCTCACCGATAATGGCACCAACATCTGGGTAGCCGAACTGAAGACGTTGTACGCCAAGTACAACATTGGTTCTAACCATACCTCCCACTATCACGCACAATAAAATGTGTAGATTAAGGCATTTAATAAAACCCTATATAACATTCTGTAGAAGATGGTTGTTCAGAACAAGGAAATTTGGCCAGAAAAACTCCCCAATGCTCTCGGGGCCTATCGGATGATGACTCGCAACTCAAAAAAAGGTGACCCCATAGTCCCTCGTGTATTGAATAGTGAAAGTCCTTCCCATTGAGATTCAGTTTCCTTCATTGCGCACAACTATATATGATTAACAAACACTAGATAAGGTATCCAAAATCCATCTGGATGAACTGTATGTGCTCGTTGAAAATAGGCTTTGTTCCTTACACAATCCTGAGAGGCATCAGAATAAGATGGACAGATCATTCAACAAGAATTCTCACCTCCACAATTTATTGCAAGGGGACATGGTGTTGGCTCTGAGAACACCATTGATACCTGGTAGAAACTCACTCAAACAAGATCCCAAATGGGAAGGACCTTACATTATTCACAAGGTTTTCCCCAATGGCGCATACTCCCTGGTTACCATGGATGGAGAGCATATACCTCCTCCCACCAATGCCAAATTTTTATATAAATAGTCCATCTAAGTAAGCCTCGGTCCTACGAGACCTTAAAACTACATATTTCATGATGTTAAAATAATTTTTCATCTTTCATGATGAAAAAATGTGAGTGGTAGAAATACCATTATAGTATGAGATCTATGACCATAAACTATGATCTATACGATCCTACATGACCATAAACTATGACGTCTTTTCCACGCAACGTTAAAATGCTTAATTTGTCTAAGCTGGATGATATTATACTACTTGGAACATGTCCTGCATGACATTAAACTCTATGTTCTACCGTATGACGTTAAACTGTATATGGTCCCACATGACCTTAAATTATCCCATCTTTAAAGAATGATGTTAAAATACATGATCTATCTTGGATGATGGTCATAAAATTACCCAACACTCGTCTAGTATGATGATATAATACAAAAATGGTCTGAGCTCTACAACCTTAATCTATGATATCTCTTCTTCCTTTCCGCATGATGTAAAACATCAAATCTTCTCAGGAACTACGTATGTCTTGATTACCTCCTCATGGGATACATAGGAATTCTAGGAAACTTCTTCTGAGTCTAGTCCCAAATACATTTCTTTGACTACCCACTTGGGTGTAGTTCTTTTGGAGGATCCCACATGATTTAGTGAATGCTTGTTTTTCCCCAGGCATTTTGGGATTATGATGATTGAATCATGTGCCCCTCCTCTTTATTTTATTCTCCTATATTCTCACCGCACAACATTAAATAGAAATTCCCCTTCAAGAACTACCTATGGATTGATTCCCATCCTCGTGGGATACATAGGAACGCCCGAACATTTCATCTATAGGACCAACAAAAAATTTCAGGATCTCCCCCTGGGTTGAAACACATAGTGTGGTGCAGGAATTTTCCTTTATTCACATTGAATTCATCATGAATTCAACACGTATCCCCCTCCTTGGAGATATCCACCTCCCTCATCATCCGGCATGACGTTAAACTACATGGGAATACTTATGCTTCACACGTCACCTTCATTTGTGTCTCCATCATCATTCACATCTAAAATGACCCCTTGAATGGAAAGGATTCTAGGCCCTAGGTCCCTCCTACCATTTTGGTCAATAGTCTTAGAGGGTCTTAAATGCCAATTTTACGCAAGTCACACATTGCGAATATGGTCAGCGGTCGACACGCATTTGCATTTCCCACTTCAGGTCACACGATATCGATGTTGTGTTTCAAATGAGGTCAATAGCCATACTCCATCATTATAACCACCCATATAAGTCCCAAGTATTGGGTTAAATGATTCATTTTTCCTTATATCACTTCAAACATATGTCTTCCTTGAATAAGGGTGTTGGTCTCGTTGGGATCGACCCTACTCAATCTATTTACTTTATTGGTGTTCCCTTATATGCTAGATAGATCCTAATCCCATTACTTATCTCCCACACATATAATTTCTCATGTGGTCTTAGGAGATTTGGTAAGGGACTTCCCACCTAAAAGGTCATGTATCTATAGTCTGAGCCCTATGACCATAAACTAGGATCACCACTGTCCTCACTACAAGACGTTAAACTGCAAAATGGTTGGAACTTCCCATCTTGGGCCCCTCATCATTTTATCCCCCTCACCAAAGTTATCATTTAGGATTGTGCGGTGTGGTATAGACTCTATGTCCTCATTCACGTCAGGCATTTTTTCCATGCCACACATATCCCCTTTAAATATCCATACATCCTCATCCTTGTTGCAAGATGTTAAACTTCACATGTCCCACCATGCTTTATGCACCCCTTAATTTAGGTTTCCATTATCTTTCACATCTGAAAGGACCCCCACAAAGCATGGATGCTGGGCCCCATGGATCTTCTACCATCACAGTCCAACGTCCCCGAGGATTTTGGATGATAAGTAGATAAAAGTCCCATGTTGAGAATATGGTCAGTGGTTAATACTCATTATTTGTACACATCCCTGGTCACACAATATAGATACTATGTGGAAAACGTGATTTGTAGTTGTCCTCAATCATTATTTCCATTATGTGGTCTCCCACATAGCCGGTGCGATGATTCACCCGTTCCTCCCATTTGTCTCATGCACATGACATTAATCTGGGAATCTACGGTCTGAGTTCTATGACCAGAAACTAGGATCTACTACATTCTTGTCGCATGACATTAAACTACACCGCATCTTTCTGAACTACATGTGGATTAATTCTTTCCCATGTATGATATTGTATCCGACGCTTTCGTCGGGGCACGCGCATCTGTCTATGGAGGACGCGTGGCTGTTGCCCTGCATTCCCACTTTCCAATGGCGGAAGACATCCGTTCCTTGTTCAAGGATGTCTGCTCCTTGATCGAAATAGGATGATGGGATGTTAGTTCTTCCTTCTGTGGATTCCTCCTCAGAACTCATCACCTAGTATGGGTCTCCCTCATATATTTAATACGTTGTTCATGAAACTCATACCAGTTCCATGTTTCCATGGACTCTGGATAATTACGCTGCTTCTGTCAGGACATTCCAAAGGGTCTCGTCAGGGTAGCAACCTTCGGTTGGGGGATTAGTCATGTCGAGGCATCCTTAATGTGTCTGACCACTGGGGAATTGGCATGTCTGTATTTTTTCCATTATTATAGGGCTTCTCGAGGGTGCGGAAGACTGAGGCATCCCGCATCGAGCATGGAGGATCATATGCCATATGCATGTATCTGATGTTTTCTTTAGCTTCCCATGTTTAACATAGGGTATGCCGCAAGTTTAACGTCCAGCGGAGATGGATCGGGCTGATCAGAACAGTAGTTAGAGTGGATCAGATTGAGGAACCCCCTTGAGGGAACTCCGATATTGGGAACAGCCCATGGGCAGCTTCCTCAATGTTGTCGATGGGAATGGGGTGTAATGATCTCACTGGGATGTGACAACCCAGATAAGAATCAGGATGGATGATAGAAAGATACACAAAGTTGAGGGGTAATGAAACGGATCCATCGTGGGGATGACGGTGGTGATGGGCTTGAGTCTCGAAGATACTTCCTACGTATCCCAGTGGCAGGGAATCAAATTCCACATAGTTCAGGTTGAACGCCGGAGAACTGACATGAATAAGGACCTTGGTCCAATGGGTGGTGGGCTTTATCCTCTTGAGGCTTCCTACGTACCATTCCTTGGCATGGATCAAGGTCCACTTAGATCGGGTTGGATGCCGGAGAACCGACATGAAGAAGGACCTTGGTCCAATGGGTGGTGGGCTTGAACCTCGTGAGGCTTCCTACGTACCATCCCATGGAATGGATCAAAGCCCATGTTGTTTGGGAAAATGGGATGTTGAACTAACACGAAGGGGTGTCGAAACAACTTGATGGCAGGGCCACAATAGAATACCGCTGGATTGGGATGCAGTTTAACATCATGAAGGACTGGGGCGTGTCGGAGGACCGACGCGAATAAGGACCTTGGCCTGGGTGGATGGTGGTCTTGAACCTCAGGAAGGATTCCTATGTACAATTCCTTGGCATGGATCAAATACCATGTAGTTACGGTGGTGTCGGTGAACCGACGTGAAGAAGTAACTTGGTTCAATGGATGTTGGTCTTGAACCTCAGGGAGGCTTTCTACATACCATGCCTTCGCATGGATCAAAGTCCTCATAGTTCAGTTTGGGCTTTTTCAGCTAACCGGCATGATGGTGAACCTGAGGGTCCACTGGTGGTGGGATTGAACCCTGTCGAGGCTTCCTACGTACCATGACTTGACATGGATCAAAGTCCTCGTAGTTCTGGGGTGCATTTTAATGTCATGTGGGACAAGGCATTTGGGGCTTACTCTATGAGGCGGCCCATGTTGGAGTTTGGTGAACTGACGTGAAGGAGGTCAGGAAGAACAACAAATGGTTTGTTTGAACCTCTTGAGTCTTCCTACGTACCATTCCTGGACATCGTTCAATGTCCTCGTAGTTCAGGTTAGACGCCGGAGAACTGACATGAAGAAGGACCTTGGTCCAATGGGTGGTGGGCTTGAACCTCGTGAGGTTTCCTATGTAACAAGCCTTGGCATGGATCAAAGTCCATGTAGTTCGGGAAAAGGGGTTGTTGAACTGACATGAAGGGGTGTCGGAACAACTGGATGGCAGGGCCACAATGGATTACAACTGGATTGGGATGCAGATTAATGTCACGCGGGATGGGGGCGTGTCAGAGAACCGACACGAATAAGGACCTTGGCCCGGGTGGATGGTGGTCTTGAACCTCAGGAAGGCTTCCTACGTACCATGCCATTTCATGGATCAAAGACCATGTAGTTCAGGTGGTGTCGGTGAACCAGCGTGAAGAAGGACCTTGGTCCAATGGATGTTGGTCTTGAACCTCAGGGGGGCTTCCTACGTACCATGCCTTGGCAGGGATCAAAGTCATCATAGTTCAAGTTGGGTTTCTTTAGCGAACCGATGTGAAGGTGAACCCAGGGGTCCACTGGTGGTGGTATTGAACCTCATGGAGGCTTCCTATGTACCATTCCTTGACATGGATCAAAGTACTCTTAGTTTGGGTGTGCATTTTAATGTCATGTGGGACAAGGCATTTGGGGCTTACGCTCTGAGGTGGCCCATGTTGGATTTTGGGGAACCGACGTGAAGGAGGTCAGGACAACCAACGAATGGTGGGATTGAACCTCGTGAGGCTTTTTACGTACCATGCCTTGACATTGATCAAAGTCCTCATAGTTTGGGATAGTCACATTGGCTTACTGCTAGACTGGAATGTAGTTTAACGTCATGCGGGATGAGAGTGGAACCAAACATGAAGAAACAATGGGCGGTGGGCTTAAACCTTGTGAAGGATTCCTACGTACCATGCCTTAACATGGATCAAAGACCTCATAGTTCAAAATAGTGTACAGTTTAATGTCATGTGGGACATGGGTTGGTGTCATAGTCGATGCTTACCCTAATCCCACGTGAGTCATTCTCGGTGTGAGAAACAAGAGGCGGTAGGGACCTGACGATCACATCGCGAAGGGTGCGTCTGTGAGAAGCGAAGAGGGGCTTATGCATTAGGTGGCCCATGGTATTGGGACTTACTCCAGGATGGAGGCCCAATGGAAAAAAAGCATAGAGGGAGTGGGATTTGGGAACGAAGAAAGGAGGTGCCTCTTTCCCTATCATGCCCTCTGCTGGCCTTGGTGGTGGGGAAGTACGGAGGTGCATTGGTTCTACCTTCCACAAGAGGGGCTAGGGGATCACACCGAGGTGGTTTCCCTTCCCCTGTGGACAAACGCCACTCCAAAAAAGAGGATATCATCCCTTGTGAGGGGTGATCCCATCTCCGTGGAGACCAGTGGGAGTAAAGAACGTTTGAGCTGGGGGGACCCTGGGCGCGAGGCACGGGGCCAGATCACAGTTTAACGTCATGTGTTGAGGACAAGGTTCTTGGTAGTTTAACGTCTTGAAACTCATACGAGGATTGTTTACTCCACACCCCTAGGACTTACATGACTGATACCCTCTGCTCCTTGTGGGAGGGAAGTAACAGGAAATGCCGTGTAGAAGGGGGTCGCAGAGAGAACCATCAAAGGGTCCATGTTAGCATGGCTATGAAAAGAAGCAATAGTCATTAGTGTGCCTATGAAAAGAATCCTTAGGCTAAGCAACTCTACGGTTGGTATCATCCCGGGGACATGGAAATCACATTGTGCAAACCTGGAGGGTCGTACAGGAGAAGGAATTGCCAAGCAGAGGGGTCCGCAGGCAGGGGCCTTTCGGAACTCAGTTGCTCTACATAGTGGAGGGCACTTCTGAAGAGGGGTGCTTCGCAATGTGGGGTGCCTCAGCCTTAGAATGGGGAAGAGGTTTGAATGGGAGTTTCTTCATGAAGTGGAAGGGTGTTCGCATAGCACTGCCTCGTAGAGCATAGGTGCTCGCGAAGCAAAGTGCCGTGAAGCAGTGTGCTTCACGATGTACAGTGACCCTGCCTTGGCATGTGGATCACATGTACAGGGTGGGTGTTTCGCAAATCATAAATGCTCCATGACTGCCCGGGTCCCCTTCGGGATCCCCTTCCTTCATGAATTCCCTTAGGCTTCATGAGAGACATCCCTCTCAGAAGAGGGGCTCAAAACGAGACAAGGTAGAGGCCTCTCGTGAAGAAAAAAATACCTTGTGGAGCCCATGATTCGCAGAGCAAAGAGTGCTTTGGGATTTGGGAGCTGAGAAGCTAAAGGTTCGGATTGTCCATCCTCATAGGCTCAGGGGGATCCTGGTATTTATAGGCAAGAGGTGCTGTGAAGTAGATCTCACGCGGTTCGAAGGTGGCAGCGGTTGCTTCACGGCGGGTCGCGAACGTCAACCGGGTTCGCGGAGAGATACCGCCTCCTTTTCTTAGCTGTAGGTTCGCGAATGTCAAGGGAGTTCTCAGAGAGGTACCACCACAGGTGCTTCGTGGTGGATTCGTGAATGTCAAGGGCATTCACATAGAGGTACTAACTCTGGTTCTTCATGGTGGGTTCGCGAACGCCAGGGCGTTCACGGAGAGGTACCGCCTCTGGTGCTTCGTCGAGGGTTCGCGAACGTCAAGGGAGTTCATGGAGAGGCACAACCTCCTTTTCTTCACAGAGGGTTTGCGAATTTCAAGGGAGTTCACAGAGAGGTACCACCTTTGGTTCTTTGCGGTGGGTTCTCAAACGTTCGGGCGTTCGTGGAGAGGTGTCGTCTCTAGTGCTTCGCGGCGGCGGCGTTGCTTTGGGGGGCTCCATATCGTGGTTTCGTGGGGCAGGGCGCGGGGCCTATTTTTCTTCTCTGTTTTATTCAAATATTTTGGTTCCAACAAATTCTCGCCCTCATACTTAGAGCCGCGAAGGGATCAAGGTTTGAAGTCTGAGGGAAATCGCCAAAATTATCGGCAGTTCGCGGTGTTGACTCGCAAAGCAGACGCGCGAGGCAGACAAGGGTCGTGCGGTCCAGACGCACCGCAAAGCTCCACGCGGGCTGGACGCACCGCAAAGATCCGAGGGTCACCTTCTATAAATAGGGGGCTGAACTCTCTTGTCCTTTCCCTTCTTCCGTGATTTTTTCCTTTTGCGCTCTCGATTCGCGAAGCTCCACGTACTCCGCATCTGCTCACCGTGAATCGAGCTTCGCGGCGAACCGCTAGTCTCTGACTCCATGATTGCGCCAAGCAATAGCGTGCTTACAGGATGAGGACATGCTTCATGTCTTGGATTTGCGAACGATCTCTACAAATGATCTTTGCGACCCTACCTGAAATTTTTCTGAGTTCTGAAACCCAATGGCCCATCAAGAAGCTACGCTGAGGCTGCTCACAAACGCTGCCCAGAGGGATGAGATGGCCAACTGTCTGGGCCTGGGGGAGCTAGTCCAAAGCCAATCGGACCATAATTCTTTGACAAAACAGCTATCAGAGAGCCAAAAGAACTATCTGCTGTGCAAGAAGATCCCCTTGTATGGCTTCGGGCTGAGGGATGACGTCTTCATTCCTGAGGTGAGTAGGGACGAACCAGCTTGCTGCTTCAGAAGCACGTCGTGCCAGCACCAATGGTTCAGGGTGGCCGATGGTCACGCGCGGGAGGACTTCACACATTTCACCGCTCAATGTTTGTACAACCATCTGAACCACATCGATGGGAAGTCATTGAAACTAGAGAGGTCCCCTACAATGTACTATACCATATTGAAGGAGTCTTTGAGGGATTCGAAGAAGGGGTGGTCTGATGAGTGGGACCTGCGCCGGGGTGGAAACTTCACCAATGATTGGGCATGGTCCTACTAGGTAGGTGCCTCATGGAAGGATTTTGGGTCCGAGATGAGGAGAGGGGGCTTTTGTGAGGTGGAATGGGCCTCCCAATTCCACATTCATCAATTGAAACAGCTGATTTCGGAGTTATTGAGCAGATTGTCATCTAGGACAAACACTTTTCAACTACACCCTCGGTAGGTTGGCATGAGTCTGTGGGTTTTCCATCAGATCTTGGGGGTACATATCTTGGGGGATATGTATGATGAGTTCATCCCCATCATGAGTGTGTGGGAGGATCTGGAGCAGATGTCGCGGCTGGCGCTGGCACTGATGAGACTGGTCCCTGGAGAAGACAAAGAGGCGGTGAGAGATTTCCACTTTAAGAAGTGGTTCAAGAAGTTCCTGAACTTCCCGAAGGATCAAGATTTTCCCCATAGGCCTCGAAATTTCGCGAAGGGGGCTCAACGGGGCAAGGAGCACTTGTATTGGCGGCTCTTGGAGGAAAGCCAATGGAAGACCTAGGGTTTCAGTGTCAGCACTAAACAACAGCAGATTGCCAAGCTGGCGGCGTTTATCGTGACCCTTATCTGCGGTTGGATCCTACCATTGAATGATACCAACATGGGGGGTGCGGCCCAGCTCATTTATCATGGCATCCATGCTGGCCACATGAAGGAGGGTTAATCTGGGGATTCTGTTGCTTTCCAGATTGTACAAGATGCTCTGGAATGTTAGCGAGGGAAAGAAGCCTCCAAGGACATGCGGGCCCTTCCACCTTCTGTGTGGGTGGATCACACCGCACGTCAGGGGGGTTTACAAATATCCAAACCCCATATCCCCACCGGGGTCAAATTTCCGTCCATCCATTATGAATGTTTTTGGGAGCTTCCCTGTTAAACTAACCATACTGATGGTACTAAACCAGGTTTGGAAGGCAGACGAGTTTGATTTTCACCTGTTTCCATTGCCAACGGGGGTACTCACCTATGACGGTCAGGGGACGGAAGAGCTTCAGGCCTATCTCCTGGCCTTTCGAGGTGGAGTCTTGGTAGTACGGGTGAACCACGAGCCACTCTACGAGACGTACACCCTTTACCGGTTCGCGAGGAAATTATGGTGCCTACAGCGGCTGACCCTACAGGTCTACGGGGAGGTGCGACATGAGGAGAACCCGTGTTTGATGAGGCAATTGTGTCTCATGTTCAAATAGGAAGACGATAAAATGAAAAATGCACTGCCACTGCCTACTGCCACCCTTTGTGATGGTGAAAGAGTATGCCATCAGCTGGGAGGCAGCTTACCCGGGGGAAATGTTGAAGCAGCCAACCATTCGAGCTGGTGACGGTGGGCCTCACCTATCCCGAGGCCAGGGTTGGAGGGCATCAAGGGCCTCTAGCGGTGGTGGAGCTTCCATGGCAGCGTGACTTGCACCAACTGAGGGTGAGGAAGCAGTGGCAGATCCAACATCAGTAGTGGACCTGGTGGTCCCGGAAGAGTAGAGCCATCTGGAGGGGTGTCCACCGAGGGGATTTCACAGGATTTCCACTCAGGCTCCGGGGAAGTGGCTACGCCATATTGACATGCCAGAGAATGTTTTTTCCCAGAGGCCTAGGAAATTTGGGACGTCAACCGGAAATTCCTCAGCCCGCCCGAGATGTGGGATCACCTGAATCGCCTTGGGATGTATTATCCAAGTATAGGCCCTGTCCGGGCCGGTTTCCCAGTGTCCCCAGCAGAGTTGGAGCAATATCTGGATGACCTGGAAAAATTTGTACATTGTAGCGGTGCCCTGAGTCCAATGACAGACCGGGTGAGGGTACTGTTAGATCAGAAGGTCCCCCCACAACTATCAGCCACTGAGATGAGGGAGTGCTTCCCCTTATCATAAGATTCAGACGAATCCTCTCGGGGAGAGGAGGCCGGTGGAGGGAGCCCATTGGAGGAAGGCGAAGTCGGCGATCAGGACTCGGATCTCAACGATTTTGCAGGGGATCTTGAGGAAACATTCCAAGTTTCTTCTCTTAGGTTCCACTCTCAGGTCATTATTGACCTCTTACAAACATCTGAAACGTGTAGGAGGGTCTTGTACGCAGACCTCGCTCTCACCCCTCAGTGGGTGATGATGCAGGACCTTAAGAACCCGCGCTTGTGGCAGTGTCGAGTTCGGTGTCTGGCGGGGCTAGGACACCTGAGGTGGATCTTCCAGTGTCTCCGGACCTTCCGACAATATACGGAGGGCCACACCTTAGGGTCCTATTGACATCAACTACGGAGTATTACCAGGAGTTCAATATCTATAAGTCCACTCTACTGAACTCATTATTTTCACATGCTGATCGTGCCAACTGACATCCATGCCCTTCTCTGTCATGTATAGTTCTTCGACTGGCATGGGCCGCTGTGGCGAGGATGGTCGGGCTTTCTAGCAGCATCCCACCTAGGGGCATGCCAGTGATCGTGGAGATCATTACCCCTCCCACCCGAGCTTCAGTGCCCCCTATCATTGGCGGGACCACCAGCGAGGTCGTGCCTGAGGTCATTGAGGTGGGGTCTGACGATGAGGATCTGTCGGTCAACCCAAGTCCCGCTGCATCTGATCCAATGCCAGATGTCTCACCTGATCACACGCCAGATGCAGATCCTGCTGAAGACTTCTTGCGATCATACCCCGTGTATGAGCCTGCTAATTGCGTGGACTGGGATGAGACGACCCCCGATGAGGAGGACAACAAAATAGTCCACCGCCGATCATGGAAGCTGATCACGTGCTTCATCAACGACACCCCCCAAGCGGTATGGATGGATGAAATGGACATACCTCACTCATGGTTGCGCGAACTGTGTGTTGGGGGAGTGGATGCCCAGCACCCTCATATGCTCATCCAAGATCTTATGGAAGAGAAGATCTTGGAGTATGATCGTGGGATCAGTGTGAGCTGGCAGTGGAGGAAAGCGACTAACACCAAGAAGCTCTAAGAGGCTGAAAACGATGTCCAACACCTATAGATCCGGGTGAATGAGAACTCAGAATCTCTCAATGCACAATCTGAGTTGATCTTGCGATTGAAGGCCCATCTGGAAGAGGCAGAAGAGTGTATGAGGCAGGCTTCCGAAGATATGGCTGTCATTCAGGCTGGCATAGAGGGGGCCCGAGTTAGGGCTGATGAGTTGTGCCCCATCGCTATTGAGGAGGGGCATGAGCAGAGTTAGCGGCATCAATTCCTAGATTCCACAGGTCGATGGGTGGCGGAGCTGCAACGCTCCTTTAACGGGGTCAATCCGTCCATGGGGGGAGTTGACCCCCGGGTACTGTAATGATTCCAAAACCTTAAACATACCTTCGTGCTTTGAATTTTTTTTGAATTCCGTAGCATGAATGAGTTCCGTTATTTTCACTGGTTCATTGTATCCTTGTGATGTTTTTAGAACGTCCAGCGACAATTCCCTAAGCTCATGTGGGTTGGGCCTGATGTGAGAAACAAGGGATAGTCACCTCATCGCCCCATCCAAACATATGAGTGAAAACCAAGCTTCCAACATCCGTGGATTGGATAACTGGTCCAGATTTCTGAGAAATGGGAGAGACCTGACTGGAGAATGATGTTCTCAGAACATCTGAATTATCGTTCTTCCAGCGTGCTTATGTACACGAACAGTGCAACTCCAGGGGTGCTGAAATCAGTCTGAACGGATGGAAATGGGAAGTGTGAATCATGATACCCAAGATTTGGAACACTATGGGGTGGGATGACAATGGAGGATAGCTGTTGACCATGGTGGAAACACAACATCAATATTGCATTAGCCTGAAATGGGGACAGCAAATAAGGGTTGACCGCTGACTATGTTCACAACACGGGGCCTAACTCAAATAACTTTGATCATTCATTCAGGACATTGGCCCAAGACAGCAGGCAGAACATAGGTCAATAATCTATACTGTTAGGTGGTCCTTCCAAACATGGCCAATCTTTCAGAACGTTGGCCCAGGACAGTAGGCGGACTATAAGTTGAGCATCCATACCGTAAGGGGGTTCCTCCAAACATGAAAGGGGAAGAGGGTCCAAATAAGTGGGGCACGCAAAGCGTTGAATATGGAGTGTATGTTTGTTCGAATAGAATCCAACACTCTTGATATTACGCCATAGTGGTGGGAGCACACTGGATGGATGCATTGGTTTGATCATGGATTGTTCCTTCATTCAGATAGGGTCTCTCTGGTGAGGGGGTCTTTCTCTTCCCAATGTCATTTTGGGTCATCCTGAACTTGTTTAGGGAAGAGTTATAGTTGTACAGTTCCCTACAAGGGGTCTATCCAGGGTGGTGGAAAGGGGGAGAACATGTTTTAAAATTCCTGGGGGCTGGACCCTAGTCAAAATACCAGGGTGTCCCTACGTATCCCATGAGGATAAGAATCAAGCCACATGTAGTTCTGGAAGCATAGTTTAATGTCATGTAGGACGATGAGAAGCCTGGTTGTGCCGGTACATATCCCATGAAAACTACTAAGCCCACGTGAGTCGTGTTGGATTTGGGAAACTAGAAGTAATGGGTAACATTCCTGACAAAGGAAGGGGCACGTTAGGGTGAAGGGACGCTCGGTGAATACCATCCTAATGATGCTAACACGTCCATGTGGCACACCTAGACGCGTGAAGAGATAAACCCGAGTATGTCAGAATTCCACTTGAACATGAGGATGTGGAAATGTGTGAATCATGACGCTCGAAATTTTGATCACAGTGATGGCGGCGTGGTGATGGAGGATAACTATTGACCATGGAAGAAACGCAGCATCCATATCACATTAGCCTCAAATGGGGATAGAAAATGAGGGTCGACCATTGGCCATGTTCGAAACACGGGACCATGTCGCAAATAAGGTCAGAGATCCATAGGGACATTGGCCCGAAACAATAGGAGATCCCTTAGGCCCAGCATCCATGGAGTTCCCTAAATCCTAGAATCCATGTTGTCTGAGGGACCTTTTAGATATGGAAGAGGATGAGGATCCAAATGGTGAGCTCATGAAGCTTGCTCATGGAACAAGAGAATGTCTCCATGAAAATTCCACACTTCGAAATCTTTGTCCAAACACATCTGAATGCGTTAATGAGACGTATTAGATTGGGGGAGTCGGGTCCCTTCCCAAAGAGAGATCTTAGTTTAGGTTTGTAGAATTTGTACCATGGATGGGAGGAAACAGAGGAGACTCAGAGCTAGTAATTAAAAAATCCCGACGTGAATGGGAACCGGGGATGTGTACGGCACGGTGAAATGAGGACATAATCCCATATCACACCGCACAACCCCCTTGAGGGAGGTTTTAGGTAAAGGGACCGAAAACAAAAGTAGAGATGAGCCTGAGAAAAGTGCAAAGGCATTCCTACGTACCCCATGGGGATGGGGATCAAGATACACGTACTTCTAGAAAGGTGGCATGGCACGGTAAGGGGCCAGTGCAAAGGATGAAAGAGGCACGCGGGTCTATCCCTCGCACCAAGAGAAGCGATATTTGATAAATCGGGTTTATCCTTTAAGGTGAGCGTTTTTTTGTGAAGAGACATGCGTAGAGTGACAAGCCCTGGTGTCGCCACAAGAATCAAGCCATAGTAGGCGTTGAAAAATGGAATGGAATATGACTAATACCCAATGTGACGTCTTCTATGATGAGGTCATCACAATGTAGTTCCATTTTTTCATGCAACTAGGATGATAATGTCATAGTTTAGGGTCGTTTGATAGGACCAAGCATGCATTTTAACGTCATGCATCATAGACGTAATAGAGACAATGCTAGGAGGGGAATGTGTACGGTACCATGCTACATAACTGATGTGGATGGGGACATGATCCCACATCACACCGTACGCAATTCCGAGATAGGAACCTCGGGCCAAGGGGCCAAAATAGAGGTAAGAGGTAGAAGGGGAGGAGAGACTAGCTCCCAAATGAGCTGGACCTGAAAAAAAGATGTCTAGGCGGTACTACGTATCCCATGAGGATGGGAATCATGCCATACATAGTTCTAGATGAATATCTTAGTTTATGGTCTTAGAGCTCACACCGTGTGAGTCCCGAAGGACCCTGTATTGCTGCTTTATCCTACTGACATGCAAAGGTGCACTTTGGGATAGTGCCAAAAGTGTCAAGATTCCACCTGGAAATGATGGGGTGGAACGTAATGTGAATCATGCAACCAAAATTCGAGGACTGAAGGGGTTGGCATGACGACATAGGGTTACTACTGATCATGGCGGAAAAACAGCATCTATATCGCATTAGCCAGAAATGGGAACAATAAACGAGCATTCAACACTGACAATATTCACAACGTAGGATTTATATCGATTTCTTATCCAAAATCCTCAGTGGAGTTGTCCCGTAACGATAGGAGATCCCTTAGGCATGGTATCCAGGTAGTTCATGGGGGTCCCTCAGAGTGAAAAAGGTGATGAAAGCCCAAATGAAGGGAAACATGAAGCTTGACAAGTGGAAGGAACTTGACCAAGTTGAATCTGACACTCTTGGTCCTAGACCAGAGTACTCTTAATAAATGTGCGAACCACTGCATGGGTTCGAGGGACTCAAATTGAGGGTGGCCAATATATGGCGGGTTATTGATAGAAGTGGGGCATATCGCCAAAAACCATGTACCACACCCATATATCCCCCTCAAGGAGAGGGATAGGCCAAGGGGCCTAGGGGAACGGGGAGATGGAGAGATCTCTAAGAAGTGGGCTGGACCTGAAGTCTAGACATTTGGTTAGTCCTACATATACCATAAGGATGGGAATCAAGCCACTCATAGTTCTAGAGGGTGCCTTTTAATGTTGCGTGGGATAGGAATTAAGAGGGATAATTTTTAGAAGGGGGTGCGCGTGGTGCGACTATTGCAAACCTGGCATGAACGAGGACATAGTCCCATACTAGGACATATAGTTTCGTGGTCAAGGTCCCGAAGGCGGGACAGATAAGATGAATTAGCAAAACTCAAGCCGGACCCATAGACAGGAGTTCTGGGCGTTCCTACATATCCCATGAGGATGGGGATCAAGCCAGACGTAGTTCTGAGGAGGTATTAGTTTAAGGTCTTAGAGCTCGGACCATGGGTGGATGGCAACTTTCTGAGTAAGTGCAGACATAGGCTGATCTCTAAGCCCACGTGAGTTAAACTCTGTGTGGGAAACAAGGGAGGAAGGTCCTTATTGCAATACATGAAACTTCCATCAAAGGGAAGTCGGTACAGATCCCTGAAGGACACCTTTAACTCGACTTTGTTCCCCTAACGTGCAGATGCGCACTAAAGAATGGTATCAATAGTTTTGAAACTCTACGTGGACATGATGAGGTTGGAGAGGGATGTGAATCATGTAACTGAAATTTTGGGCTTAATGGGGTTGGCGTGGCGATGGAGGATAACTATTAACCATGGCGGAAAAATAGTCTCCATATCGTGTTAGCCTAAAGTGGGAATAACAAACTAGAATCAATCGCTGACCACATTCACCACGTGGGATTTGTATCAATTTTTTGTCCAAAACCCTCGGGGGAGTTGGCCGGTAACGGTAGAAGAGTCCTTAGGCATGGTATCCAGGCCGTTCTTGGGGGTCCTTTCGGGTGTGAGAGATGATGAAATCCCTGATGAAGGGGAACACAAAGCCTGAAAAGCGGGTGAGGACATGTACGAGCATAACCCATCATTCCAGTACTAAACCAGAGTACCCTTTTTCACATTGGTGAACTACCGAAAAGGCTCGACGAAGAGGCTCGGGAGGGAGAGGTACATGGCGTGGTCATTACAATCCTGATGTGAATGAGTAATTAATCCCATAACATGCTATATAATCCCCTCTCCGGGGAAGGGTAGGCCAAGGGGCCAAGGTGGGAAGGAGATTTCCACAAGATGGGGCTGGACCTGAATCCTAGACATTCGGGTGGTCCTACGTATCCCATAACAATGGGAATCAAGCCAAACATAGTTCTCGAGAAGCATTTTAACATCATGGAGGACGAGGGGGGAGTTGGATTCTCCCAAACAAGGGAGGTGTATGGTATGAAGAACAAATTGACGTGAATGAGGACATAATCTCACACCACACCATACACTCCTATAAGAGGGGACCTAGGCTGGGGGCCCGAAAAGGACAAGGGGCCTGATAGTTAAGCATTGGTTAGGAAGGCCTGAACTACTTGCAGTTTAACATTTTTCATTGAGGATGAGGGTCAGGGAATAGGATTCCCTATACAGGGGAGGTGTATGGAATGGAGAGTAACCCGACGTGAATGAGTACATAATCCCACACTACACCGTACACTTCGGGTATGAACTTGGGCTAAGGGGCCCAAGAAGGCCAAGGGGCCTGAGGCTGGGCCTCGGTCAAAAAGGCCTAACCAGCTAGAAGTTTAACGTCTTTCAGTGAGGAAAAGTGTGGGGGCATAAGAAAGCCATGGGGCCTAAAGCTAGGCCTCGGTCAGGAAGGCCAGACCATCTTTTAGTTTAATTTCTTGTAGTAAGGACGAGGGTCAGGGGCCCAAGAATGGAAAGGGGCCTGAGGATAGGTTTTGGTCAGGAAGGCCTGACCAGCTTGTAGTTTAACATCTTGTAGTAAGGACAAAGGCTGAGTAAGTTGTCTCTTCCAAAAATGTGTACGGTACAGTGTGTAACCCGATGTGAATGAGGACATAATCCGACACCACACCGCACAATCCCATCATAGAGAACCTGGGCCAGTGGGCTGACAGTTGGCCCTTCCTGGAAAGGGTTTGTCGGTTCGGGACGGGGCAGAACGAATCACTAAACTTGATGTTTGGGACAACATGGGGTGGACTCGAAGATCCATGGAAGTTGTTGAGCATGTTCGAAACACATCATCCCTATGGTGACCTGATATGGGGGCAAAAAATGAGCATCGACCACTGACCACAATTGAAACGCGAGACTTTTATCGGCTTGTTGCATGAAATCCATGAGGGAGTTGGCCTGAAGTGTTAAGAGAGCCCTTATGCCTAGAATCCATACCATTCAGGGGCCCTTCCGGATGGAGAAAGTGATGGAATCCCAGTCAAGGAGTGGGTGAAGCATAGTTGTACCCATCTGTGAAATAGGCGAACGTCTCCAGAGAATGGGGTGTATGGCCGGATTGAGGCTTGCTCGACATAACATGGGGGAAAAGTATGCACCCTTCCATATGTCTTGACCCAAGGGGAAGATTATGGATTTTGGGCTGGGCCAACAGATGAAATGTCCGGGCGTTCCTACGTATCCCATGGGGATGGGAATCAAGCCATACATAGTTCTTGAAGTCCATGCAATTTAACATCCTGTGGGGAGGATGAGGGAGGATAGAAGAACGAGAGTGGGCACATGGTGTGACCATTATAATCCTCATATGAGTAGGGCTAAGGGATCCCACTCCACATCATGTGAGGACCCTCTGAGGAAACTATACCCAGGGGTAGTCAAAGAGAAGAGCTCGGGGCTGGGCTCAAAACGAGGCATTTGAGCATTCATATATATCCCATAAGGATGGGAATCAATCCATACGTAGTTCTAGAATCATAGTTTAATGTCATGTGGGACGATGAAACGCATCTCATTAGGGGAAGTGTACGGCACGACGAGTAACCCGACGTGAATGAGGACATAATCCCACACCACACCATACAATCCCATAGGATAGCTCGAGTCAGGGGCCTGATAAGACCAAAGGGACTGAGGCTGGGCCTCGGTCAGGAAGGCCTGACCAGCTTGCGGTTTAACATCTTGAAGTGAGGACGAGGGTTGGGGGCCTGAGAAGGCCAAGCGGCCGGAGGCCGGGCCTCAGTCAGGAAGGCCTGACCAGCTTGTAGTTTAATGTATTGCAGTGAGGATGAGTGTCGAGGGCCTGAGAAGGCCAAGGGGCCCAAGGCTAGACCTCAGTCAAGAAGGCCTGACCATATTTCAGTTTAATGTCTTGTAGTGAGGACGAGGGTCGGGGGCCCGAAATGGCCAAGGGGCCTGAGGCTAGGCCTCGGTCAGGAAGGCCTGACCAACTTGGAGTTTAACGTCTTGCAGTGAGGATGAGGGTCGGGGGCCCGAAAAGGCCAAGGGTCCTGAGGCTAGGCCTCGGTGAGGAAGGCCTGGCCAGCTTCTAGTTTAACGTCTTTTATTGGGGATGAGGGCAGGGGGCCCGAAAAGGCCAAGGGTCCTGAGGCTGGGCCTTGGTCAGGAAGGACTGGCCAGCTTTAAGTTTAACTTCTTGCAATGAGGATGAGGGACATGTGCCCAAAAAGGCCAAGGTGCATGAGGCTATGCCTCGGTTTGGAAGGCCTGACTAGCTTTCAGTTTAACGTCTTGTAGTGAGGACGAGGGAGATCTTAGTTTAGAGTCATAGAGCTTAGACTATTTTGCAGTTTATTGTCGTGAAGGATGATAATGAGCAGATTAAAGTCATGACAGATGATGATGTAATTTAACATCGTGAAGGACAATGTTGCAATTTAATGTCTTGCAGGACTAGACAGTTTAAGGTCATAAAGAACCATCATGCAGTTTAGGGCCATGCGGGGCCATCCAGTTTAAGGTTAGGTAGGACCATACAATTTATGGTCGTGTGGGACCGGTGGTGCATTTTAGGGTCAGGCGGGACCCTGAGGCTCAGGAAAAGTATTTCTTGAGGAACATGGCGTTGGTGGGAGGAGTTATGCACTCACCATCCATGGTCACCAAGGAGTATGATCCATTGGGGTAAACCTTATGGATGATTTAAAGACCTTCCCATTTGGGATCAAACTTGGGTGGTTTCTTGCCGGGGATCATTGGCGCTCAGAGGGCCAACAGTAGGTCACCTTTCAGAAAAGAACGAATGAAGACCTTCTTGTTGAAGGCTCAGGATATCATATTCTGATGCCTTTCTAGATTGTGTAGGGCACAGAGTCTGTTCTCATCAAGTTCTTCCAATTCAGATAAACGGATTTCGGCCACCTTATCTGGCACCTGCTGGTCATAGACTGTAGTGCATAATGATGGCAGCTGGAACTCGATGGGTAGGACGACCTCATCCCCATACACCAGGGAATATGGAGTCAGCTGGTTGGAATTGAGAGTCATCGTCCGATACGCCTAGAGGGCATTGGGGAGATTGTCTGGCCAACTTTTCTTATTATGACCAACCATTTTCTACCAAATGTTAGAGAGGGTTTTGTTGAATGCCTCGATCTTCCCATTTGCTTGCGCGTGATAGAGAGAGGTATGGTTCGAACAAATATTGTAGTTGGCTTCGAATTTCTTCATCTCGGCTACTCGAAAGTTGGATCCGTTATTAGTGAGGACAGCATGAGGGACTCTAAGATAGTGGATGATATTGGAGCTCACGAATTCAATGATGGAATGGGCCTTGAACTCTTGGAGTGGAACTGACTCTGCCCACATGGAGAAGAAATCTATATCAGTCAGGATGAACCTACACTGGCGAGTTTTCTCCAGTGGATATGGTCCCACAACATCGAGTCCCCACACCGGAAATGGCCAAGAGTACGTGGGGGAGTGGAGAGGCTCTTGCGGCCGATGGAGGAAGTTAGCATGAACTTGGAATGCGTGGAAGCACTTGGAAAACTCAATATAATCATGGATTATATAGGGACAGAAGTACCCCAGTCTCCGGATCTAATGGGACAACATTGGACCAGCCTGGTGGGCACCGCAGGAACTGGAATGAACCTCTTGCATGACCTGAGAAATCTCGACTCCTTGAATGCAACAGAGGAGAACCCCGTTGAAGACCTTCTTATAGAGGATCCTCTCAAGACTCGGACCACATTGGAGGGTAAACTGCAGTGTGCGGCGTCGGATTCACTCATGCTCGGCCCGATCATCCAGGATGAAACCATTTTGGAGATACTCGACAAAAGGTGCCCTCCAGTTGGGAGTGGCCTCAACCATTGCATATGAAGAACCTGGGGATCCTAATGTGGAGGGTCAGCGGTAAGATGTCTTACCTGTAGGCTGTAGTCATATTCTGAAATGACGGGTGCAATGACTCTCTATTGTGCCACATGTATAATCAGATCATCCTGCTCGAGCTCTACAAGTGACGCAGCTAGGCCGGCCAAAGCGTCTGCTCAACCATTCTGTGACTGAGGGGCATGGGTAACCTCTGGTCGAGAAGGGAACTATGCCATTAGATGGAGGGTGCACTCCAAAAATGGCACGAGCTCTGTATTTCTGACAACATAGTCTCCATTAACCTACTTTATGATTATTTCGGAATCCCATTTCACATGAAAATGGGGCACATCGATCTCAAGGGCCAGCTCGAGGCCAGTGATGAGAGACTGATACTCTACCTTGTTCTTGGTGCAGCCTTCTGACAACAGGAATGAGTATGGTAGGACGTCTTGCACTAGGGTGATGAAGACGATACCCAGACTAACTCAGTTGAGCTTAGGATCATTGAGACTCCTACCGGTGGGCCTTCTGGAGGCACCATTGAAGTGCATTTGCCAACATGAGGTGGCATGATAGATTGAGAGTATTGCCTCCACAAGAAAATCTAAGTCTAGGGATTGATCCATGAAGATTGGATGGGTATCTAGGAGGTCTGCCAATGCATGTCCCTTGATAGCCTTCTGAGGCATGAACCTGATGTCGAACTGTTACAGGATCACCGCCCACCGCGCTAGTCGACCAGTCAACATGGGACGGTTTAGAATGTACTTCAGTGGGTCTACCCGAGAGACCAGCTATACTTCATGGTGCTATAGGTAGTGTCACAATTTCTGTACGGATAACATGAGCCCAAGGAAGCTCTTCTCGATAGGGGAGTATCTGTTCTCTATATTGAGTAGCATGCCTCTAAGGTAGTAGAGGCTTTTCTCTGTCCCATCATTGTTCTTCAGGGTGAGTAGGGTGTCGAGAGACCATTCCAGAGTGGTCACATAAAGGAAAAGAGGTTTTCTGACGATGGGTGGCATCAGGATCGGAGGATGGAGTAGATACTGCTTGATTTCCTCAAAGTTGGCATGACACTCTTCATCCCATTCATAGGTGGAGCCTTTCTTCATGAATCGAGAAAGGGGCTTACACTTTCCATCCAGATTCATGATGAATTGATATATGTAGGCTAAGTGAACTTGGAGACCTCGAAGCTGCCAAATATTTCTCGGGGGAGGAATCTGGATAATGGAATTGATCTTCTTTGGGTCGATTTTGATGCATCGGTACCTGACAACAATTCTAAGAAAAATCCCGGTGGTGACCCCGAAGGCACACTTAAATGGGTTCATCTTCAGGTGGCATGAGAGGAGGAAACCATACAATTTCTCAAGGTATTTGAGATGGTCCTGGCACTGGCGATATTTGACCACCAAATCATCTACATTGCATTCCACCAGTTTCCCAAGAATAGTCTTGAATATATGGTGCATGGCCCACTGATAGGTGGAAGCTGCGTTTTTCAGGCCAAAGGGAATAACCTGGTAATAGAAAGTACCTTGGGGGCCCTGAAAGCAGTGGACTCCTCGTCTTCAGGGGCCATAATGATCTGGTTGTACCCAGAATACCCATCCATGATGGAGAGGTCTTGGAACCTGGTCATAGCATCAATCAACAACTCTATCACTGGGAGGGGAAAATCATCCTTCGGACAATGGTTGTTGAGATCACGGAAGTCGATACAGACTCTGATCTCCCCATTCTTCTTCTTAACTGGCACAATGTTGGCCAGCCACTTGGGGTTTTGTACTTCCTTGAAGATGTTGGCTTTGATGAGCTTGTAAACTTCGGCCTCAACCATGGCACCATGGGAAGGGTGCATCTTTCTGGGAGGCTGCTTGAACCCGCGACGGTTTGTCGGGAGACCAAGGCAGTGGACAACTACCTGAGTATCTTGTCCTGGAATATCACCATAACTCCAGGCGTACACTTCTTGGTGATTCTTAAGGATGTCTACGTACTACTGTTGCTCGTCGAGGGACATGGCAACAATGATCAATGGGGGTCTCAGGTCGACCTCGCTACCAAAGTTCACCTGTACCAGTTCATCGACCATGGTAGAGACGCCTTCTTCAAAGGCATGGGAGCATCCTCTAGATCCTCTTATCCACTTTTAGAGGGATCCTCCACGGGGGGGAGTTGCTTCCAAGCCACTAGACTATGATGGGAGGCTGGTACCGGCCTGAGAGGCAGTGATCATCACTTCAGGAGACTCATGCACTATTGAGACCATAGCGATGAATGCAGTCGATCCAATCCCATCTGGTCTTCGTCCCAAGGGGCCACGATTAATAACATCAAAGAAGTAGTGGCGCGTTTTCTTGAGCTAGTTAATTCTAGCCTGACGAAACAGACACGTATGACTTACCGCCATTGCAAGGAGCCTGACGTCCCGATACCGTACAAGGTAGGAGGTTTCGGGATCACTTGAGCCTGGTTGGTGTAAGAGTACGAGGTGATTTTCCCCCATCGATTGGACCTGCGAATATGTATTCCTCTTGTACCCAAAACGACAATGCATTACCCCATGTTGGGGGTCGTGGCCTCCAACCGATTGATCGAGAAGATGTAGGCATCATCCAGACCTGCCCAGGTATCACTTGTGACTGGGGCGGGTTCATCCTCACTTGCCATAATATTTTTATCCTTTCTCTTATAACAGTCAGCGTCGAGATAACGGGCTTCATAAGAAGAAAAAGGAGACGCATCTCCTTGTAGCACGCCTACTCAACCATTGAGCGAGTATTTGAGGCATTGGTGGTATGTTGAAGGGACCCCTGCTTGCAGGTGAAGCCATGGAATGCCCATCAATGCGTTGTATGTGTTGTCCTGGGAGACAACCATGAATTCAGTACTGGAAATTAGGCCACCGAACTGGGTCTTCAAATGGATCTTGCTGACCAGGGTCTTCTCGGTCATGTCATATCCATGGATCCTTAGGTCGTAGGGAGTTATATCATCTTTAAACAATCCCATCTTTCGTAGTGTTCGAGTCGGGATTAGGTTTATCCCAGAACCCGTGTCAACAAGATAGCGGCAGAATTCCACATCATTGAACTGGCCAGTGATGTATAGTGGAAGAATGTTCCCATGTATAGTAGGGTCCTCGTCATTTCCAGAGAACAAGATATCTTCCTAGAATTTGAAATTCTCAATTGCCTCGATGTGGAAAGCTTATGCAGCTTCTATCTCCATCTCAAACAGGATGGGGATCCTTAGGGCCTCCGCAAGCGCCTCACGCAATTCAGACAAATGGTGAAGCGGCTCAAGGATAGAAATCCATGCTGGAATGCCGGAAAGGTGTTTCAGAATATCATACTTCTAGGCCAGACATGAGCCTCTACTTACAGAAGTCTGCTCTGCAATTGGAGGCATGATGGGCCCTACCGGCTGGGCTAGCGGCTGGCTAGTGCTGGGTATGCCTCGTTTCTCACTAGTCAAGGCCTGAAGAATAGCTACCAGATGAGGACAGGACAATAGAGGATGGCCTGTAGTACGGCGAGAGTGGTCGCGGTACAGATGATGCTGCTCTTCCTGATCTAGTAGCACAAACGGTGGTGGAGGTAGATCTGAAGGCACCATATGAGGTGGTTGCACATGCTGAGATATGCGATGGGCCTGCTATCTGGTTTCAGTAGCATGCACGGCCTAGATGAAGGTGCCAACTGATGCACCCCAACGACCCATGTAGTCGTGGCTCTACCGACGTTGACGTCGACTGGGGACATAAGGGAGGTTTGTCTAGCGTTCCCACTCGTCGGGAGTCATATAGGGATTTACCAACTCCACGGTATGAACCGAAGTGTACCTCTGACTGTCACTTGAGGAGTCATCCACCACTGGGTGGATTCTGGGATGAATCCCCATCTCAGGGTGCATGAAGTCAAAAAGAGTGCAGGATGAAGACGAAAGTGGTGGAGCGTGTTGCTTCTTCTGGCGCCACCGCTGCTTACCCTTCTTGGAAGAGGTCGGCTGAGATGATGACGCAGCGGTACTGGTTACATATTTTGAAGGATTCGTATTATTCAGGCATGCCCAATTAATACCATGGGTGTGGGAGATGGTTTTACGAGCCATCCAGTCGTCATACTTCTGAGACCCGTGGCTGGGAACCTACTGCCACTCGCCTTCATCATCGCTACCACTTTCTGACCTGACAAAGACACTCGCCTCTTGTGTCAGAGTCAGGCCCACCCTGACTATGTTATTATCGACATGGTCTTGGAGCCAATATTTAAACAGATATCAGTACTTGAGGGTGTGCCCCATTATCTGATGATAGGAGCAGTAGTTGGGGAGATCGGTGATATTCGCCTCGGTCGGCTTTCTGCACTTGGGTAAGCGCTCTATCCCCTGCTCTAGGGCACTATGGAGGTAACAGGGGACCTGATTCTCGTTGAACAAGTACGTCTGATGACTTCTTTCTAGATAGGGGGCTCTGGGATTCTAGACCTGACGAGGGGCCGAAGGGGCCTGCCGAGGAGGCAGAGCCTGATTGTACCGCCTAGGTGGTGGCGGCGTGTTGTGCGGGGGAACTTGTCAGTTCTGAGGTGGTCGCTGCTGGGCAAGAGGCTGTACCTGAGGTGGAGGGCCTCTACAAGGTTTTGGAGCCACTGCCACAGGCAGCAATTCTAGCTGTATGGGGGATTCTCTCTGGGCAACCGTAGTGGGATAGGCATTGGAATCCCTCCTTACTAGGATTACAGGGGGCAGCGGATGCACCTGACTAGCCTGTTGCAGAGCTTCTTTGAGGCACTGGGCCTTATCTGAGAAGTCCTGGAACCCTTCATGGTAGTTCTGGGTGATCAGGGAAGGAACCAGCTCTGTTTTGACATTCCCTATGCACATTGTCAGTAATTTCTCCTGAGTCAGTGGCATGTCGATGGAGTATTTGAGTCCCTTCCACTGGGCGATGAAGTCCACGACTCGCTCATCAGGCCTTTGTTTCCACTTGAAGAGGTCTGTGATGCTAGTCTTTCGCGTGGTGGAGATGAACTGGTATAGGAATTGCTAGCGAAGATCCTCCCAGCTGTTCACTGATCCAATAGGGAGAAGGTTGAACCAGACGAACACAAGGCCCTCCAAAGTCTGCACAAAGCATCAGAGATTGACGGCTTCCTACAATGTTGGGGTCCCCAACATTATGCCACACCTGGAGGAAAAGTGGTCCAAGTGCTGCGGCGGGTCCCATGCCTCGTTAAAGGGTGATAAAGTGGGATTCCCAAAACCCGGAGGTGCATGCATATCATCCACCCACGCAAGATATGGCTTCCCATCTGGCGGGACTGCCACCTGCCGCGTTTCCAACGCCTCGAGGTGGGTGATGGGTACCGCTATAGGATCATCGGGGTGGGGGTCCCAATCTTGATAGGGATCCCTAACCACGGGTGCATTTTTGGGCTCTTCAACATGGTAGACGGCTTCAACGGTTCGTGGAGCGACTGGCGGAATGGCCCGTGGGGCGTTGGGAGAACCCGGGATGGATTCCTCGGATTGCCTCGCCGTTCGGGAGGGTTTGGTGAGACGTATCGTGACCTATTATTGTGAGTTCTAGTTTCAGCCCTATCTGTGGGAGTAGCATGATCAGGGTTTCCTGGATGCATCTCTCTAGGGGGAAGTTTTTCCTTCCCCTGATGCCCCGGCATAGGATTACCATTGTCGGGTCATCGCTTTATAGCGTGTTCGGCCAGGAGTTCGTCGACAAACCTCTTCTACTCAGTGAGCTGCTGGCGCAATGTGGCCTTCTCGGGGACTTCGTCTTTCTTTTGTACATAGGAGGATGGGTCAGAGTGATTGATAGTTCAGACATGTTCTTTACCCTTACCGTCATTCCGACTGAGTACTAGTGACTCAGTGGGCGCAGGGAGGCCTAGGAGGTTCCTCTGGTTAGGAGTAATGCTTCCCGATGGGTCCAACATTGGTGGTACACCCTTAGTGGGTAAGGCTCTGTTGAGAAACTCCAGCTCATCCTCCTTGTCCACTATGTCATCCATGTGGACCACAACCCTCCTTGGGGGCATGTCTTCAATGTCGCATAACGAGTCGGGTTGCTGCCAGATAGGACTGAAGAAGAGGGCGGCATACTCTCCCAAGCCACATACTTTCACATGGGAGGTAGCTTCCCATATGATTTTGTGGAGTACCTTGAAACACATAACACATTTTTGTTGGAAGGTGCTCTGGAGACCTAGTGACTCAGGGCACTGGGCCATGGGGAGTGCGGCCAAATAGACTAGACGACATTTCTCGCATATTTCCTCAAAGTGCACTTGGATCCTGGGTACACAACCAGAAAATATCGAAGACGAAAGTGTATCGCCCATAGGGTTGGACGGAAGCACTCGAATTCCTCTGGGGTGAGGGATTCCAGCGCATGAAACTTCGATGCAGCCACCGGCTAGAACTTCTTCGGGAAGTGATCCACCGCAAGAATGTTCCAGAATCTCCTGGGCTCGGATTCAGGGTCTGGCCCTGTATTTCCCCACTCGTCAACCAGAGGTGGATGAGGAACTAATAGCGGTACTGAGGCGAACCACTGGGACATTAAACTGGGCGGTGGAGAATACAACGAATGAGTCGACTCACCGCTAAATTACGGGCCATCCTCCAAAGATGATGGTGACTGCACAGTCAAAACCTATGGGACTCCCAAAATTTCCTCCTCCTGGATGTACCTGTTAAGAGAGGCTGGAATCCGGTGGACTTCACTTTCTGGAAGGATGAGACTGACACGCCTTGTTCCTGCCCTGGTCTTGGACACGGAGGACCAAGGGGAGGGTTCCCCTGCTGAGTCGCATTCTGCTTCAGAATCCGAGAAGTGGGCCAGTTTGATCCCCGTTTGGGCCTTCCCAGGATTCTTCTTGTGGTGTTGACAACCCACCCTCCTGCCCCTAGGCAGCTCCTCAGGACAAGGTCGATTCCTGACATGTAGTCTTTGGTCCACGCTGGTTCCAGGGTGGAGAGGACTTCCACTTGAGATAGCCGGAGTGCGAGGGGCACTGGGGAAAATGTCAAAGGGAACATGGGGAGGACCTCCATGAACAACACCCGAGTGGGTGAAACCTCCATTGAAACTAGCGGGAGCATGGGGAGGACCTCCATGCTTTTTGTGGGTGGAGCGAGGTTGACCATCACCCCTTTGGTTTCCAGGGCGAGGAGAAACTTCGCCAGTAATGGAGAGAACATAGGGAGGATCCCCACATTGGAGAGGGGCCGGATTGGAAATGTCTTCATATCAATGGTCAGGGGTAGGAGGAGGGACTCCATACCCGGTGCAGTGGGCACGGGAGAGGCTTCCGCGCAGAGTGTCAATGTCGCAGGGCATGTCATCAGTCAGGTTGGGGTAGCATGGGGCATACCTCCATGACGGGGGTCAGAGCAGGGAAGGCCCATGCTCTGTGGAGTAGTGGTATGGGGAGGACCTTCATACGGGGTGACATCACAGTGGGTTGGTTCGCGACGATCACCACTCGTGCCTGTGACTTGGAGAGCCGACCCAGCCTGCCCGTGGGGCGGTTGGGGCCTCTATCCCAGTTGGGCATATGAGTGACCCTGCTCAGCGTGTGTAGGGGATTTTTGATATGCGTCGGTAGTGGATCGGGCCATAGTAGTCGTTGACGTTAACTCCCCTTAACGGGCGTCCTCAGCTCGGGCCCAACGCTGGCGTTGGTTCAGGCGAGTCAGTGCGGGTGATGTGGGGGCATAGCCTACCTGTTCCTCTAGCATGGCCAAATGGCGGCGCTGGTGCAGCCAGGTGGGGGGCCTTTCTTGGATCCCTTGAATCAGGACTCTGACTGAGTAGAGCTAGACGTCACCCACCTAATCAGCGTAAGGCAGGGAGTCATCATGGAGTTCTAGGGAAAGGCTCCCGAAACAATTGAATGTTGGGGTGGGATCAGGTGCTCCCTACGTGGCCCTCGAGGGAAGCGTTGACGGTGGGGCCTGGATGCCTCCAGGTCCAGGAGGTCCATATCCTGAGTTGGGATTATGCCCTCCTCCTCGTAATGGCATACGAGGTCGTTAATCACCCTTTGTTGGATGACTTCCGATGGGGAGATGGGGTGTGGGCGCCCCATGTCCGTGGATGAAGATGTTGTCGTGGCAGAAGTGGAGCCACGTAGAGTGGTTGTGCTGGTGTTGCCCCTTTCCCCTGCATAGCCGGGTGGGCAGTGATCATGTCCCTATAGAAGCAACCTGATTTTTCAGAATCAGGGATATTAACTCATCAGTACTGGAAGGAAAAGAAATCGACAACCAGTTCCCCAACGTCATTCCGTCTTCCATGGACAGTAACAGGAATCCATGCTGACAGCATTGCAGAAAGTAATGCCCAACATTCTGCTGCCCCAACTCCTATTGAGTTTCACGCCATGCCCGCTATTTGTTTGGTGGGACCCGATGCCGGATGTCTGGATCCAGTGACATATCAATCTACTAATGTATCGAGCGCTACTAGTCTCCATATTGAGGAGAAGAACTTCACATCGGGTTCACCATTTCTATTTTCGATGTTTTCTCCAGGGTGTGGGCATCCGTCTGTAGAGGACGCGTGGCTGTTTCCCTGCATTCCCACATTCCAAAGGTTTGCAGAATCTGTTCCTTATTCACAAACGTCTCATCCTTGATCGAAACAGGATAACGAGATATCAGTTCTTCCTTATGTGGATTCCTCCTCAGAACTCGTCTCATAGTCCAGGTCTCCCTCATAGATTTAATACATTGTTCGTGAAACTCTTCCTAGTGCCATGTTACCATGGACTCCAGTTAATTATGTTACCTCTATCAGGACATTCTGTAGGGTTCGGTTAGGGCAGCAACCTTCAGTTGTGGGAGTAGTCACATCGAGTCATCATTAACATGTCCGAGCACTGGGGAATTGGCATGTCTGTCTTTTTCCCCTTATTATAGGTCTTCTCGAGCGTGCGGAAGCCCGAGGCATCCCGCATCGAGCACGGAGGATCATATGTCATAGGCATGTATCTGAGGTTTTCCTTAGCTTCCCATGTTTAACACAAGTTATGCAGCACGTTTAACATCTAGCGGAGACGGATCGGGATGATCCGAACACTAGATGGAGTGGATCAAATTGAGGAACCCCCTTGAGGGAACACCGATATTAGGACCATCCTGCAGGTAGATTACCAAATGCTGTGGAGGGGAATGGGGTGGCATCATCTTTTCGGGATGTGATGTCCCGGATAAGAATCAAGATGGATGATGGAAAGCTACACGAAGTAGAGGGGGAATGAAATGGATCCATCGTGGAGATGACAGTGGTGATGGGCTTGAGTCTCGAAGAGACTTCCTACGTATCCCCGTGGTAGGGAATCAAAGTCTGCATAGTTCGGGTAGGACGTCATAGAACTGACATGAAGAAGGACCTTGGTCAAATGGGTGGGGGGCTTGAACCTTGTGAGGCTTTCTATGTACCATGCCTTGGCATGTATCAAAGTCCACATAGTTTGGGTCGGATGTCGGCGAACCAAAATGAAGAAGGACCATGGTCAAATGGGTGGTGGGCTTGAACCTCGGGAGTCTTCCTACGTACCATGCCTTGGCATGGATCAAAGTCCACGTATTTCGGGAAAAGGGGTTGTTGAACTGACATGAAGGGGTGTCGAAACAACTGGATGGCAGGGCCAAAAAGGCTTACCACGGGATTGGGATGCAGTTTAACGTCAAGCGGGACGGGGGCGTATCAGAAAACCGACATGAATAAGGACCTTGGCCCAGGTGGATGGTGGGCTTGAACCTCAAGAAGTCTTCCTACATACCATGCCTTGGCATGGATCAAATACCCCATAGTTCAGGTGGTGTCGGTGAACCTACATGAAGAAGGACCTTGGTCCAATGGATGTTGGTCTTGATCCTCAGGAAGGAATCCTACGTACCATGCCTTCGCATGGATCAAAGTACTCATATTTTAGGTTGTGTTTTTTCAGCTAACTGGCGTGAAGGTGAACCCGGGGGTCTACTGGTGGTGGGCATGAACCTCATGAAGGCTTCCTACGTACCATGCCTTGACATGGATCAAAGTCCTCATAGTTCGGGTGTGCAGTTTAACGTCATGTAGGATGAAGAATTTGGGGCTTACGCTATGAGGCGGCCCATGTTAGAGTTTGGTGAACCGACATGAAAGAGGTTGGGACGACCAACGAATGGTGGGCTTGATCCTTGTTTGGCTTACTACGTACCATGTCGTGACATGGATCAAAGTCCTCGTAGTTTGAGATGGACGCCGGAGAATCGACATGAAGAAGGACCTTGGTCTAATGGGTGGTGGGCTTGATCCTCGTGATGCTTCCTACGTACCATGATTTGTCATGGATCAAAGTCTACGTAGTTCTAGAAAAGGTGTTGTTGAACTGACACGAAGGGGTGTCGGAAGAGCTAGATGGTAGGGCCAAAATGGCTTACCTCTAGATTGGGATGCAGTTTAACGTCATGCGGGACGGGGGCGTGTAGGAGAACAGGCGTGAATAAGGACCTTGGCCAGGGTGGATGGTGGGCTTGACCCTTAGGAAGGCTTCCTATGTACCATGCCTTGGCATGGATCAAAAACCACGTAGTTCAGGTGGTTTTGGTGAACCGACGTGAAGAAGGACCTTGGTCCAATGGATGTTTCTCTTGAACCTCTGGGAGGCTTCCTACGTACCATACCTCGGCATAGCTCAAAGTCCTCGTAGTTCAGGTTGGGTTTCGTCAACGAACCAATGTGAAGGGGAACCCAGGGGTCCACTGATGGTGGTCTTGAACCTCGTGGTGGCTTCCTACATACCATTCCTTGACATGGGTCAATGTCCTTGTAGTTTTGTTGTTCAGTTTAACATCATGCGGGACAAGACATTTGGGGCTTACGCTCTGAGGCGGCCCATGATGGAGTTTGGTTAACCTATGTGAAGGAGGTCGGGATGACCAACGAATGGTGGGCTTGAACCTCATGAGGCTTCCTATGTACCATGCCTTTACATGGATCAAAGTCATCGTAGTTCGGGATAGTCCCAACAGCTTACCGCTGGACTGGAATGCAGTTTAACATCATGCGGGACGAGAGTGTAACTTGACGTGAAGAAACGACAGGCGGTGGGCTTGAACCTCGTGAAGACTTCCTACGTACCATTCCTTGACATGGATCAAAGACCTCTTTGTTCAAAATATTTTACAGTTTAATGTCATGCGGGATAGGGGTTGGTGTCATAGTCGATGCTTACTCTATGCTCGCGTGAGTAATGCTTAGTGTGAGAAACAAGAGGCGGTAGGGACCTGGTGATCACGTCACGAAGGGTGCGTCCGTGAGAAGTGAAGATGGGATTACGCGTTAGGCGCCCCATAGTATTGGGACTTACTCCAAGATAAAGGCCTGAGGGTGACAAAGCACCGAGGTAGATGGATTTGGAACCGAAGAAAGGACGTGCCTCTTTCCCTATCATTCCCTCCGCTGGCCCTGGCGATGGGGAAGTACGGAGGTGCATGGGTGCTACCTTCCGCAAGAGGGGCTAGGGGCTTACACCGAGGAGGTTTCCCTTCCCCCATCGAAAAACGCCACTCTAAAAAGGAGGATATCATCCCCTGTGAGGGGTGATCCCATCTCCGTGGAGACCAGTGGGCGTAAAGAATGTTCGAGCCGGGGGGACCCTACACGTGAGGCATGGGTCCTGATCACAGTTTAACGTCATGTGTTGAGGATGAGGGGCTTGGAAGTTTAACATTCTACAGCTCGGATGAGCTGGGTTTACTCCGCACCCATAGGACATACATGACTGGTACCCTCTACTCCTTGTGGGAGAGAAGATATCGACAATTCCGTGTAGAAGGGGGGTCACCGAGAAAACCATCGAAGGGTCCACATTAGCGTGACTATGCGAAGAAGCAATATCCATTAGCGTGCCTATGAGAAGAATAATTAGTCGATGAAACGCTACAGGTGGTATCATCCAGGGGACTTTAAAATCACATCATGAAAACCTGGAGGGTCGCACAGGAGAAGGAATTTCCAAGCAGAGGGGTCCGCAGACAGGGGCCTTGCAGAACTCGGTTGCTCTGTGTAGTGGAGGGAACTTGTGAAGAGGGGTGCTTCACGAAGTGGGATTCCTTAGCCTTATCATGGGGAAGAGGTGAGGATGGGAGGTTCTTCGTGAAGTAGAAGGGTGTTCACGGAGCACTGCCTCGTGGAGCATGGGTGCCTCGCGAAGCAAAGTACCGTGAAGCAGTGTGCTTCGTGAAGTACAGTGACCCTACCTTGGCATGTGGATCACATGTACAGGGTGGGTGTTTCACGAAGCATAAATGATTTGTGACTACCCAGGTCCCCTTGGGGATCCCCTTCCTCCGTAAATCCCCTTAGGTTTCGCGAAAGGCATCCCTCTCGGATGAGGGGCTCAAAATGAGACTAGGAGGAGGCCTCTCATGAAGAAAAAATACCTCGCAGAGCCCATGACTCGCAGAGCAAAGAGTTCTTTGTGATTTGAGAGCTGAGAAGCCGAAAGGTTGTATTTTCCATCCTCATAGGCTCAGGGGGAGCCTAGTATTTATAGGAAAGAGGCTTTGCGAATCAGATCTCACACGGCGCAAAGGGGGCAGTAGTTGCTTCGCGGCGGGTCGCGAACATCAACCGAGTTGGTGGAGAGATACCGCCTCCTTTGCTTCGCGGCGGGTTCACGAACATCAAGGGAGTTCGTGGAGAGGTACCACCTATGGTGCTCCACATCGGGTCCGCGAACATCAAGGGAGTTCGCAGAGAGGTACCACCTCTGTTACTTCACTGTGGGTTTGCGAACGTCAGGGAGTTCGCGGAGAGGTACCACCTCTATTGCCTCACAGCGGGTATGCTAACGTCAAGTGAATTAGAGGAGAGGTTCTGACTACATTGCTTTGCGGAGGGTTCACAAACTTCAGGGGAATTCGCAGAGAGGTACTGCTTTTGGTGCTTCGCGGCGGGTTCGCGAACGTCAGGGTGTTCGTGGAGAGGTACCGCCTCTGGTGCTTCGTGGCAACCGCGTTTCTTGGGGGGGCTCTGCATCGTGGTTTCACGAGCAGGGCGTGGGGCCTCTTTTTCTTCTACCTTTTCTTCAAATATTTTGGTGCCAATAGATATGTAGGATCCCCCAAACATCTTGTCTTCAGTTCCAAACCTATTTTATAGAAACCTCCCCATCTCCCTTGCCCCATTGCCAGAGTCCTCCAGAAGGGAGGGTGTGTGGTGTGGTATGACCTTATGTCCTCATTCACATCATTTTTAAAACATCCATTCCTTGTACCAACCCCTCTTTGTTAGTTTATGAGCATTTATAGGGGCCCTGTAGTTCAGGACACAGAGTGTTGGATTCTATGTACATATGTTCTTGCCCATTTTGATACTTCATGTTACCCATTGTTTTGATTTTCATCATCTTTCACATCCGAAAGGACCACTGAACGACATGGATGCTAGGACCTAAGGTTCTCCTACCATCTTGTCCCATCATCACCAAAGATTCTGAATGAAAATTTGAAACAAGTATCGTGTTACAAATGTGGTCAGCAGTTGACACTCATTTTTTGTTCCCATTTTAGGTCACACGATATAGATGTTGTGATTCAAACATGGTCAACACTTATCCTCCATAGTTATTCCAACCCCCATTAGACCCTAAATATTGGTCACATGATTCACATACTTTTCCACTCCATAATGTCTAATGGTTTTTCCATACTCTTAGTTCTATCCTTTAGTGCATGTTTTAACATTAGGGGACGAATCCATGGTGTGTTCTCATTTGAGACCCCGGACCATTTCCCCTTTCCTTGTATTCCAAGTGTTGTGAAGACCTTCTCTGCCCATGATTCCCACATCAACAATGGATTGTGTGGGATTAGGTATTTCATCAAGGTTTTCTCCCATTTGGAAGATTCTTCTTTCCATATATGGTATGAGCTCTAAGACCTTGAACTATGATCTCTCTATGTACTTTCTGCAAGACATTAAACTACATAAAAAATTCATGAAATATTTACGTCATGATTCCCATACTTATGGGTTATTTAGGAACACCCTGGCATCTCATCTTTGGTTCCATCTTATTTCCCACTAATTCTCTCTTTTGTTCGGCCTTTTGGCCCTGAATTTCATAGGATTGTTTGTTGTGGCGTGTGTGGGTTTATGACCTCATTCACATCAGGTATGCTTTATCATGCCATGCACATTCACCTATAAAACCTCATTTTCATCCACTAAATACGACTTTAAACTATGTTTATAAGTCTTACATGACATTAAACTATTGCTTTATTTATGAACGACGTTAAAATTCACTGGTTGGTCTTAGCATACAACCCTAATCTGTGAAATTATCGTCTTGGCTGCATGTTGAAAAACCACACTGCATTGTGGTGTCCTCACTCGAGGGGATATAATTTTTGGTATTGGTTGTCCACAGTGCCATTTTTTCAAGGCCTACATATGATCTAATTCCTATAGTGACACATGGATTCTCTATCCTAGGTTTACTACTTCATAAAAAACACACACATCCATCCTAAATAACAAACAAGATCTATCAAAGGTTTCTTCTTTTGGAAAGTGGGCCAGACCTACATGACATTATTGTCCAATGTATTCGTACCCTACTATGTAACATCATGAACTATGTATAGCTTGATCGCCATCATCATGGGGTATGTAAGAATTCCCACATGCTTTGCCTCAGACCCAACCCAAATCACATTCTCAGTCCCTCGACCTAATACCTCCCTAGAGAGAACAAGGTCTGGTATGGACACCTACAATCCCCATTCCCTTTGGGTTTTGTAATTACTGCACCATGTGTCTCCCTCCCTCATTTCCATATATGTTTGGAGCTCTAAGAACATAAAACTAACATCCAAACATCCTTTTCGTGAGACACTAAAATATATGACATTTTTAAAAACTATGTGGGCCTTGATTCCCATCCTCATGAGATACATATAAATGCACAGACATTCTGTCAGCGGGTCCAACCCCAGGAATCTTAAATAGTACCCCCTTTTTAGCCCCTTTCCCCAGACTCTTTTCGAAGAATTTGGTGCTGTGAGTGCCTCCAACCACACTATGTGTCTCCCTTGCCTCTTCCAAACCAAGTTTGTGTTCCATGAACCTAAACTAAGATCTCCTTATGTGAACAACGCATCGGGCCTGGATACTTCGCCACCATATTTATATTCCATTAAACCATGTCCCATATTAATGGTCCACACTAAGACCTTGATCTTGGACTGTGTTCCCCCATGACCCTTGTCCTTGGAATGGGATTCTACTTCCTCTATCTAACACATCTCATTGGTGTAATCAAATGTGTCATGGAAAAGGTCCCAAAGGGTAGAATTTTCACTTAAACAACCCCTCATTTCGTGTCCATGATACATGAGCCCTTTATTTGGATCCCCATCATCTTCCATGTTTGAAGGGACCCACTATACGGCCTAGTCTCAGACCACATTGGCTCACCTACAATCTTATCACAATTCCCTTAAAGAAACTATACAACATTTGCGATAGGTCCCGTGTTTCAAACATGGTTAGCAGTCGAACCTTATTTTTCTATCCCCGTTCCAGACTAATGTGAAATAGATACTATGTTTTGAACATGATAAGAAGTTATCCTCTACCGACATTCCACTATCATTTTGATCCAGATCTCAGACATCATGATTCACTTCCTTCCATTCTCTTAAGTTTAAGTCGAATCCCAACACACTCGATTTTATCCCTTCACGCATCAATGCGAGTTTAGTAGGAAGATCAGTAATATTGGGACATCGTTCACCTAGCATTCCATTTCTCTTGATGGGTGTCTCCTCGTACTAGGAAAATCCTATCACTGCCCCTTGTTTCCCAAACCGATCATGACTCACATGGGCTTAGTGGTTTTGGTGGAACGTGTACTGGTGCAGCCATGACACACATGCCTTTTTTCTCCTGTATGGCGTTAAACTGTAATCCTAGAACTATGTATTGCTTGATTCCCATCCTGATGGGGTACGTAGGAATGCCTGAACACTTTTATATGGGTCTCATCCCATGTCAGGACACCTATGGCCAATGGACTAAAGAATCTGATTGAGAACACATTGTGTGGTGTGGACTGTTATGTCCTCATTCACTTCAGGATATGTATCGTGATGCATGTTTCCATTCGGGGTAATAATATCCTCGACGCGTGTCATTATACTGCAGCCCTACCCTGAACAAGTTCAGGATGCCCCATGAAAATTATGGTAATTTTCAGTGTCCTCACTAGAGAGGATTTCCCCTACATTAAATGGTCTCTGACCACACATTTCATAATAATTGTGTTTGGATTTATTATAATTCTTATGGGATATGTAGCAAAATCTGGGAATTTCACCTTTGGCCCAGCTCTAGGTTCATTAACCCTTCTCACCCCTCAGTCTCGATTATGATCCAGTCTCCATGACCTTAAACTGAGATCCTACAATCCATATAATATGACTTTAAACTATTATCCTTGCTCCAGACAGCATGACCATAAAACATTGTGCATCTTCCTTACCATACGATGTTAAACTACATTTATATCATATGCATTGATATGACGTAAAACTACAAGTCATTGTAATTTCTCACCATATTGGTTATGTCTAGAAGTATTTATGATCCATGATTAGTTTTATGCACTCACCTGATGTGTTTCCACCACGGTGGCATAATTTCAAGATTGTTGGACTCTATTCGAACAACCCATCACTCCACCCTCCACGATTTTCATGCCCTTTTTGGGACCCTCTTCCCCTTTCATTCCTAACGGAACCCTCTAATGGTACGGATGCTCGGCCTATGGCTAAACTACTATCCTGGGCTAACATTGCAGAAGACTAATGTATGAAATTTCGAGTCCGGACCCACGTTTCGAACATGGTCAGCGGTCGGCCCTCATTTGTTATCCACATGTCAGGCTATAACAAAAGGGATGTTGTGATTCAAATGTGGTAAATATTTGTCCATCATTGTCATGCCGCCCCTATAGAGTTCCATATTTTGGGTATCATAATTCATCATTTCCACTCCCCTATATTTGGATTGAAACTAACGCCCCTGTTGTTACCTCACTCGTGTACTAGAGCATGTTCGGAAAACAGAAATTTTAATGTTCTGAGAACATTATCCTCTAGTCAGGCCTCCCTCTTTCTTAAGGAAAATAAGGATCAATTTTTTGTACCCCGGATGACTAAATCTGGGTTGGCACTCTCATATTCAGATGGAATAACGATACGGTAATCCATTCCCCTCTCTTTTCAATGTTCTCTAAAATCCCGAAACATAGCTGTTATGTTGTAGAATGTTCGTCTCAAAATGCCTCTCTCTTTTATCAAAATTATTTTATGTTATAAAGTGAATACTCAAAGATATTATTTCTACATGGGTATTCACATATATATCAAAATGTTCTATTTTAAATTCTGGGATTTACATACATGAGACCCGCTCTCCCCTTCCGTGGGTTTTAAAGTGACGTAAAGATCATGTCTTTAAAGCAGTTTTTAAACGTTATGATTATGAAATTAAACCCATTTATTTTATGTAATATGGGTTATTTATGAAATTTTTGATGATGATATATGTGTCTCACATGATAATAAAGGAAAATTTAAGGGTGCGCCCTGATATCGCTCCAATGCATTGGGTAATGATGTAACCACTAGAGATTACAATTTTCACGACATCTTGGTGAATAACCTTCGTAATTTTCAAATGACACCTTGGGGATGGACCTTGGTGATATGTTCATGATTTTATATTTTAAATGATGTATCCACATCTTAAAGTTATTAAAAATGTTATTTTTATTATGATATGCCTCATGATTTCTTTCTCATTCCTTAAAGTTCTTTTTCATGACATTGTTGATCTATCTCAAGTTCACATGTTAAATGTTTCCCCTTGTTTCCCTTACTAGGCCTTCTGCTCACCCTTTCTTTTGATGTATGTCCCCAGGTTATGAGATGCAGTAATGAACTTAGGATGAACATAAGGATAATCCTTTCAAGTGTTTAGGAAGAATGTTTTTTTGGTTTCATGTATTAAGTTCCTGGTTCTTTCACCCTTCTCGTTTTGAAGTTCTACTTTCATGTCAAGTCTTTCAAGTTCATTTTTATCATGTTGGGGAATGATCTATCTATCTATAATACTGATCTTTTATTTTCACATGATTATAGACCCTATTTGATCTCATCAATTCATTTTTTGATGTTTAAGTGACCTCGTTAAGCTGCCGAATTTTCATAAGAGAAATATTATTTTTTCCTTCCTTTCATGTTCTTCATTTCATATGGTACATCTTTCAAATTTCATTACCATGTTCATATATCCTTCATATTCTATCCCTATACTATTTTATGGATCATTTATGAGTGGGTGACCCATGTCCCCTCTCTTTTCAATGTTCTCTAAATTCCCGAAACATCGTTGTTATACTGCAGAATTTTCGTCTCAAAATGCCTCTCTTTTTTCTCAAAATTATTTTATGTTATAAACTGAATACTCAAAGATATTATTTCTATACGGGTATTCACATATATATAAAAATTTTCTATTTTAAATTCTGGGATTTACATACATGAGACCCGCTCTCCCCTTCCGTGGGTTTTAAAGTGGTGTAAAGATCATGTCTTTAAAGTAGTTTTTAAATGTTATGATTATGAAATTAAACCCATTTATTTTATGCTATATGGGTTATTTATAAAATTTTTGATGATGATATATGTGGATAACATGATAATAAAGGAAAATTTAAGGGTGCACCCTGATAGCGCTCTAATGCATTGGGTAATGATGTAACCACTAGAGATTACAATTTTCACGATATCTTGGTGAATAACCTTGGTAATTTTCAAATGACACCTTGGGAATGGACCTTGGTGATATGTTCATGATTTTATATGTTAAATTATGTATCCACTTCTTAAAGTTATTAAAAATGTAATTTTTATTATGATATGCCTCATGATTTCTTTCGCATGCCTTAAAGTTCTTTTTCATGACATTGTTGATGTATCTCAAGTTCACATGTTAAATGTTTCCCCTTGTTTCCCTTACTGGGCCTTCTACTGACCCTTTATTTTGATGTATGTCCCCAGGTTATGAGATGCAGTAATGAACCTAGGATGAACATAAGTAGAATCCTTTCAAGTGTTTAAGAAGAATTTTTTTTTGTTTCATGTATTAAGTTCCTGGTTTCCAAGACACTAAACCTTAAAGATCCTCAAATTTATATAATGTAATGAATGTTTATGTGACAAAAAGCGAGATGCTATACTCTACATCGCGGCCACCATAATTCTAGAGCTCCCCTCTACGTCACCATGGAGTAAAAGAGGTGGTAGGCTCTGTAGTTATGACCCAATTGACTAGAAGCTTCACACTGTGAAGGGAACCAGATCACCTCTGTGATCCCTTGAAACATGATGGAAGCCTCTACAAGTGCTGCAGAGGGAATTCAAAAGGAATTTTTGGTGAGGAGGGGAAGATGGTTGACTACGTGGTTACAAAACAAATTGATGGAATCCACGGTTGATCACAGAGCTCCAAGTGGATTCGTGCTGAGTTGTCTAATCTTTATGCCACCTCTCGACTATAAATACCAGGATCCCCCCGAAACCAACGGATGGATAACCTGAAATTTCTCCTTCTCACCAATCTAATAGAAAAGCAACATCTGCACTGTGAAACCTTGATAAAGATGAGCTCTTCATGGTACTTGAGCATTGTGAAGTACATTTCCCTTAGCTCAAATACAGCCCCTCTTAAATAAGGTATTCCCTTTATAGAGACCATAGGCCATCACAATGGGAGGAGATCCATAATGGGACTCGTGTCTTTATAGAGCACTCATGCTTCACGAAGTACCTTCCATGAACAAGTGAACCACATTCTATGGTAGTATCTCTATACTTCACGAAGTACATTGCTTCACAATGCTATGCTTTTCATGGTACCCATGTTTCGTGAAGTCCTACTATGTGAAAGCCTTTTTACATCGTGAAGAACCCTTCATTTGCATCTATACACTATGACTAAGATTGGACACAACACATTTCAAAGCATAACCCTTCGAGAAGTCCCTCTACTATGTGGAGAACTATAGAATTGCAAGGGATTTTCATGCGAACCCATTTTCTTCGGAAACCCTTATCCCGTATGACCCTCCATATTTGTACAAATTGACATCAATGTCCCTTGGGAAGTGCATAACATTGCGTTGCATAGCCTCATGCTTCTTTACATAGGCATGCTAACAGCTATTGATTCTTCACATATCCATGCTAATGTGATCCCTTCAAGGGATCACTACATAAACACTGCCTCACCACAGAATTGTTTATTCCTTCCCTTCCCCAAGGGTGTGTGGGTATCATTTATGTAAGTACTAGTGGTCATGAGTTAATCTTCCTCATCTGAGCTATTGGATGTTAAAATTCCAAGCGTCTTCTTCCCCAATACATGACGCTAAACTATAGCCTCGTCCTATGCAATATATACAGGGATCCCCATCTTGGACATTCTCCATACCCGCTAATCTCCATGGATTAAGATCTTCATCACATGGAATGAGATCCCATTTCCTGTAGCGGCATATGTCTGCATGGAATGGAAAAAATATTTGTGTAAGCCTATTTCCGTTCTTGTGGGAGGTAGTATCTCTTCTCTTTCTCTCTTCTTCCATTGAAAATACTAGAGGAGAGATGGGAACCGAGACCTTCTTTACCCAATCCCTCTTCCTCTGGGAGTTTTCGCCATCGTGCCACCATCATAGAGTATGTCCCAATATCCATATACCTTGGATTATAACCACTTTAATCCCATGTTTAATCTTTGGGCCTCTAACCAAGTGTAATCCCTACTCCAATTTTCACAAACACACCTTTTAGAACATGATCGTCGGGTCTTTACTACCTTTTGTTTCTCACACTAAGCATAAATCACACGAGAGTAGAGTAAGCATTGACCATGGCATCCTTCTAGGCCACTCTGGAGCATAATCACTAACCTCCCTTTTAAATTATGTGGAATTTTATCCTTTACCTTTCTAGGTATGGAACATAAGAGACCTCCTTGAGGTTCAAGCCCAATACCTATTTTTACCGACACCTTCATGTCGGTTCACCTTCGTCTCGCATAACGTTAAATTGTATCCTTAATTTACAACTATGTAGACTTTGATCCTTTACCCTATCCGAGTAAGTTACGTAGGGAGCCTACCTGATGTTCAAGCCCATTACCCATCAAACCCGACCACTCAATGTTGGTTCACCCTCATCCCAAATGATGCTAAACTGTGTGCCCCCTTTCTATACAACATGAACTTAAATTTCATACTTTTGAACTACGTGGGTTTTGATCCTTGTCTCCTAGGCCGAGTACGTAGGAGGCCTCCTTGAGGTTCAACCCCATCATATGGTTATCCATCGCAACCCTCGACCAGGGGTAAGCCATTGTATCCCCAAACTAGTAGTAACTTGTTCTAGACCCCATCCAGTGGTAAGTAGTTGTAGTCCCTGACAAATGGGAAGCTGTTATAGTCCCCAACCAGTGGGATGACATTGTATCCCCAACCTGTAGTAAGCCATTGTATTTTGAAATCAAAGGTAATCCACTGTATTCACCTTAGTTGGGACCCACATCTCTGGTCTACCCCTTGGGCATCAGACAAACCTAGGCCACTAATTACGTGTATTCCCTTGTATATCATCGGGTCGTAGTCCTATGTGTACACCCCAATTCTATGCCCCCACTATGAACTATGTAGACTCTAATTCCCTGCCAGGGGATATGTAGGAAGCCTCTTTGTGATTCAGGCCCATTACCAATGTCTCATCTGGGTCTCTCCCTAGAGACTCTATGTTCCGAGAAGATCATTCGCCAACCCGAAGGTTCTATTTCCTCCAGGTCCCATCCATGATTCCATTCTAATGGGCTGCCTCCTAAGGTTTCCCATCACCCCCACCGAACTACGTGGACATTGAATCCCTACCATAGTTACACGTAAGAAGCTTATCTGAGGCTCAAAAACAACATCATTGTCATTCTCATGTCGGTTCCAACTCATTATCTACCAACTTCATTCAACCATCCATAACCATCCTAATTCATACTCAGGACTCCACATCCAAGTGATATCATGCCATCCACCTTATCGTCGCCCCGTAGTAGTACCCAATCCACTAACCATGAGTATGACCCAACATATCTTTGGGTCATTGTCCTTTGTATACACCCCGATTCTGTGATTCACCCTTCGAACAACATGGATATTGATCCTTGTCTCCTAGATTGGGTACGTAGGAAACCTCCCATAGATTCAATACCGATTGATGGAAAACCCTAGTATCCCCTTTTTAGGGAACAAAGCATCCTCAAATTCTTATTCATTGAACATTTTGATCTTCTTATCTGGTAAACCTCTTTGGTGATCCCTCCTTGGGTTGTACCCTTCTGATCCACTCTAAATAGTGTTCTGATCAGTCTGATCTTTCTCCTCAAGAAATTAAACTTACAGAAAATCCTATTTTAGGCAGGTTAAGTTGAGGAAAACCTTAGAGACAGACCTATTGAATATAATCCCCCGCACTCAACATGGGATATATCGGGCTTATACACCCTCAAGAAGCCTTATAATAAGGGTAAAAAAACCCAAACGTATCAGTGTTCCAATGTACCGGCACACCAACGATATGCAACATGACTACTCCCCCGATCGAAGGTTTCTACTCTAACTTGACCCCTTGGAATATCCAGACAAAATTAGTGTAATTAACAGGCATCCATGAATACATGGCACTGGGAAGAGTTTCATGAACAAAATCTTAATCATTAAGGGAGACCCAGACTAGGCAACGAGTTCTGAGGAGGAATCCATAGAAAGAGAGACCAACATCTCATTATCCCATTTTGATCAAGGAGAAAACGTCCCTGAATAAGCAATGGATGTCACCCACCTTTGGAAAGTGGGAATATAGGGATACAGACCAGTGCGTCCTCCACCGACAGATGCAGGCCTCGGCGAAACTGGAAGAAGTAATAGTTAAACAAATATATAAAGAGGAATAAAACCTATCCTTATTTCATAACATTTTGAGTTAATATATTACCTCTATTTTTATAATGAAAATCATGAGTTAATTATCATTATCTAAATTAAATTATTCTTCTTAAAATAAAAATAAAATTTAACATAAGATTTATTTTCTAAAAAATAGTTGAAATAATTAAAATAGAGAATAAATGGTTTTACCCACAAGTAGGTACATAGTTTTAAATTCCTCAAGTGGATAATAGTATTTATTTAACCAAATTAAATGGTGTGTTTGTTTATTTCATATAAACCACCATATGTAATTTTCTCTAATGTCCAAGTGTAGAAACTAATCTTGGAGTACCCCTAAAATAGGGTACTTAAATCTCTAAAACAATATAAAAATAGAAATTCATAAGGGTTGGGAATATTACTTAAGGAGATAAACTTTTATATATTTCATCCCCCTCCAGAGGTGTATATTATTTATCCCTGAATATATATACCTTTTTATTGGTCATGGTGCTTATTTTCCATATTTTTGAGTCACCACATTGAATTACAGCACCATCTCCTCTTCTATGGTGGCTACCTCAAATTCTAATTCAATATATTTGGTTGTGATCATCTTATATAGAACTAAATATTCAGAATAGTGGTATTCATATGGAATTTCATGATGAAAAAAGTAAAAGAAGTATATAATTTTAATTCCACTCCCTTAAGTGGTTCTCCCATGAGTTATTTCTGTTGAATGACTTCCTCTAGATTGGGGTTTCATTGGAGAGGGATAAGGATCCTACATTATTTATTAAATACCCAACATATTATTTTCATTATCTTCTTCCATTGATAAATAAAATAGTGTTGAATAAATTTCATGAAATTAAATATGGGTAGTTTTAATGTATATTTTATAATATGAAAAATCTAGAGAGTATATGGTTTTTTTATCCCCATTAATAATTAAGTTGATATAATTTGTTCATTATGGAATACCTTTCAAAATATATATAAAATATGTGATAGTGAAGGATGATCCAATGATAATTAGACCTCTTTGGTTTCTTCTTTTGAAAATGGAAAGGTAATTTATTCCCCTAGTTCATCCTGTATTCTTCCAGGATCCAAGAGTTTTTGGGGGAGTCCATCGGATCCATCATTTCCTTCAATTGTTACAAAAATTTTTTATTCCTTCATTTATGTTTATAGTGATATTGAGATAGTGAAGAATTCATAGATTGAATATAGTGTAGTATCTACTTCACTTTAATGGTGTTCATCCATATGAATTGATTGTGGAATAGCTTCACTGGTGTATAAGGTTCTACCCACCCAATTATTGGTATATACTGAAGGATTACCATGCTACTGACCACAATAAGGTTACATTGGATCCTCTAAAAATATATATTAGTTAATATTCTTGTAACATACCCAAAGTTTCTCATATATCTATTTTATAATTAATTCAATTTTTTGATAGCATGTGATGCATACATATATAACGATAAAAAAACACAGTTTAGTCATTCTTTGTGAAATTAAATTAAATTTAATTATGAAAATTTTTAGAAAATTTAGTATATAAAATAAATTTCATTTTTTAAATTATCTTTTCAAAATTATCATTCGAATATGTTTTTTTAAATTTTATGAAATGTTTAACTTTTTTAGGTATGGTGAAAATACTACATTTGGATTGAAAAATGTCTTTTCATTTGATTAATTTATTTTGTTATATTATATTTTTAATTTGTTTTAAAGTAAATTTAGATAAATTTTATATCAATTATTATAATTTATTTCATTGGAATAATTTTCATATTTAATATTTATATAAACTATTTTAAAACATTTGAACATTTTCTCTTTAAAACAGTCATTCTCGTTGCAACTATGGGATTAATTTTAAATCAATATTTTCCACTTACGTGGATTGAATTTCAAAATTGGATTCCATATTTGGGATTTGAATAATTTATAATTTAAAATAAGTTCAACATATTTTTTGATATAAATGAATATTAAAAAATGGTAAAAATATATTAGCATAGTTAAGGAAAAAATTATTTTACCAGGAGTAAAACTAAGAATATAAGGGTGAAAATGACCTACCAAATTTTCCAAACCCCATTTTCTAGCCATATATCAACCCTTATGACCCATGTGTTGATTTTTATGAATTTTAGATAAAAATTTACATGAAACTAACCTATATAATAATTTAAGTAATGAAAAAGAAAAAAAGGAACCTTCCTTTCTTCTCTGTATCTATAAAGGCATCGATAGGGAAAAACCATTTTTTTTGTTATAAATAATATTTTGAAAGAGAAATGAGATGTTTTTATCATGATAATTTATTATAATTTCTAGAGTAGAAATAATTTCTTAAAATTCATAAGAAAAGATAGCGGAGTAATTATTTAGTTTACAATAAAATAAAATAAATGTTACTAAAAATATTAAAAGTGATGTAAATGTACTGAATTATTATGATCCAATAATTTCTTGACAAATATATCATGTTACATAGGTTTTAAAATAATATATTGTAATTCTAACATTTTATTGATATTTTTTAATTCATATTAAATGAATAATGTCAATTTTGACATTAAAGTTATTTTATAATGAATAATATTTTATTAAATGAATAAAATTAATAAAAATACAATATTTTACCAAGGAATTTTTAAATGTTAATAAATAAAAAATATGGTCCATTAATGGACCAATTTATCATTTATAATAATAAAATTAACCACTAATTTGTCAAAATTATGTTTGGATGGATAATTTTAAAGCAATGTTTTTTTGGTGTTACTTGATTTTGTGTTAAAACTAATTTCCAACACATATAAATATTGTAGGATATACTGGACTTAATATTTATAATATGTGGGTCCAAATTATCTTATTAGTATCATTTAAATTTATTCTTAAAGGATAAATTACCTTGGATAAAAAATTAATTATCATAATGAAAACAACAAACATAAAAATAAGAAGACTTTGATGTTAAGGAAAAAAATATTTAATATATGAATTGTATTAGGTGGTGGAGGCTAATCTCGGTCATATCATCTCTAAACTAGTTTAATTTTATATTTTTAGAGCCACTTGATTTAATATTGACCTCTCTGTAGTGAATCATTTTTAGTATTTAGAAAAATGTCACTCCTCCTCAATTATAAAAGGGAACTCACTCCCCTCACATCTTCACACCTTGAAACAACATTGGTTCAGCCAAACCCTACCTAACTATCATTCGAAACCCCTCCACTAGTCCTAAAATCCTTAATTTGGGTATAAATCCATCCTAGTAAGGGCTTGGATCAAACCGAATGATGATACCCAAAGAAGAGGATTTTAAAGCACATTTAACCAAAAGGAAGCGTGAGGTAAGGGATTTCATCTCAACTTACATTCTATTGATAATTATTTGTTATTATACACCAATTAACTTTTATGTAGTGTTTTTACCTCCCCTTTGAAATTTAATATAATGACTACTTCATTATTTGAGGTATTTTATTTTTTCATTCAAATTATTTCATACAAGGGGATTTGAGTTGAAAATTACCAAGTGGAAAAATATATTGAGAAATATCACCTTTTTTGTGATTTTTAACTTTCCCGTGAAATTATAACATTATTGTGTTAATTGTTCATTGGAAATTTCATTTCTCTTCAATATACATATTCTTGTGTGATGTATATCACTACTTCTTAAATTGTATACCATTATAAAAATGGTTTTTACCATGAAATTTATTAATGGGGGAAATATAGATAAATTTTTATCATTTACTCAATATATATATATATATATATTTAATGTTAGGGCATATTTATTCATGAATTTAATTGATCATTCGACATATGGGGAATTATTTTGACCTACAGTGATTGGTGGGGCCCTGTATAATATAGTCGCTCGATGCATTAGTAGGTCTCATGAGACAAATTAGGTTGGCTAAATTAAATGTGTTTTTACATATAGTTTAAACTATCTTGTGAATGTTCTTGATATTAGATGTATCATGATTCCTAAGATCATAGTATCCAATAATTAATCATATCCTACAATTATAATTTAGTTATTATTATCCATGAGATATTCAAAATAATATTTCCTATAGATTAATTTCATTATTATTTTATTATTTAAAGGGGATGTGTTTTTAGTTATTTACGTTTCCATATTGTTTATACATCATCCAGATATTTATGTGGAATTTGTATCAATTATTAACCTTCATATATTGATTTTCCTTATTTATTAATGATAGATTCTGTTGTACTTATCCCTTTTTAGGAATTTGAGATCACCCTTATTTTGTTTCTTTTTAAAATTTTATTAAGAAGATATGTTTTATTGAGTTTTCAAGGATACAGTTTATTACATTTTGTTATGTAATATGTTTTAATTTCTATTCCTAATGTATAATGGGTTTTATATATGCATATGGTTGAAAAAAATATTAAACTGATCAGTCCTTCATGACTGGATCGACTATATTTATTTTAATGTAATAAATTAAGGCACTAGATTCAGGATACTGGGGTCAGAGCCATTGTAGTTTGTATGATATGAAGTTTAGTAGAATCCTAGGAAACTTGATTTAAGAAAACATTGACTAGAAAATATAACCCTATGATAGACTATGAGAATAAGTACATAACAATATCCCAATGTTTGGGTTAAAGAGGTGATTATGTGGGTGTTCCATGAAATACATCTATGTCTAGATACTACATTGTTTCGCTTCTGGCACGGTGCACGACTGGGGGTCGTGTGGGAGAGACGTGCGCTACCTGATGGTTGATTAGAGAAGTCTGAGCTCTGTTTAATCACTCATATCGGGTGCACCATTTTCTCCTTGAAACACCCAACGGTTCCATATCCCACAGTGCGTGGACCTGCTTTCCAAAGGCAGGAGTTCGCTAGATGGTTTGGCCAGTGATGCTTAAGAACTAACATTTGTCGAGAGGATGGGAAGTCGGGCTCATCACACCCTTTTGCGGGGAATTATTGCCTATTCTTGGACTCTCTTATAGATTTATGACATATTCATATGTTCACAAATCTTTGTTTTATACCCAAACATAGTATCCACGGATTTAACCCTGATGTGCAATGGTAAAATGGATGCAGGGGTTTGGAATCATTTAGGCCTGAGGTTTACCAACCCTCGTTGAATTAATGACCTCGTGGAGTCGGGACTCATTGAGGAGGCACTGGTTTAAAGCCTCATAACCGGGAACTCTGGGGTTTATTTTTATCTAGGGGGGACAAGTAATGACTTGAGCATTTGGGTTGAACCCATGGCATGGGCTTCCTACGTATCCCTGTGAGAGGGATCAAGATCCACATAGTTCGAATTGGTATGGTGCTTACGCTCTTAGGCGGTCCAAGGTGTGGATGATGGGCTTGAACCTCAGGGAGGCTTCCTACGTACCATGCATAAGAGTCAGGGATCAAAGTCCACGTAGTTTTCATTGGTATGGGGCTTACGCTCTGAGGCGGCCCGAGGTGTGGATGATGGGATTGAACCTCAGGGAGGCTTCCTACATACCCTGCCTAAGAGAGATAGATCAATGTCCACGTATTTCACATTGGTATGGGGCTTACGCTCTGAGGTGGTCCAAGGTGTGGATGATGGACTTGAACCTCAGGGAGGCTTCCTACATACTCTGCCTAAGAGACACGGATCAAAGTCCACATAGTTCGCATCAAGTCCACCGTCATTGTGCGGGTACCACTACCATCACAAATGTCTAAGCCCATGTGAGTCATGCTCTGTGTGAGAAATAAGAGAACGCAACAGACTTGGATAACCTCACTCTTTTCTCCCGACCAAGGGAAGGGGAGATAAACGACGAGTGGAGGAAAAGGCCGGTACTGCTGGACTCTCCTTCCCCCAAATGTTCGAGGAAGGTAGAAGTCGCACGGTGGAGCAATGAACCCTCTAAGTTGAAAGGAGTGGGGCCATTGGCTTTCGGAGAGGATGGTGTGGGGCTTTCTCCAGAAGGGATTCCCAATGGTAATAGAGGCCACCAGGAGAGGGACTTGGCCCCAAAGAAGGATGGAGCAGCACCCTTCCCCACTACGTCCCTCCTTGGTCGTATTAGTGGGGACGTACAGAGGTGGATGGGGATGACTTCTTTATGACAGGTATGATTCCCCCTCTCTGGGGAGGGGAGAAGGGATCGACCGCCGAAGCGTGCAGTCCCTCATCCTGGCGTGTAGAGGCAGAAAGGGGGCTCTCGGGGTAAGACCCCACATTTTTGTGGGAATGTGATCCCAGGCATGCCTCGGGAATCCACCCAAGGGCCAGGGAAACCCCTTCATATTCACTTACCATGGGAATGTGAACTCAAAAGGGTGCACTGATACACCCAAAGGTTACATCATATCGGTATGGTGGCTCGGGTGGAGGCCTCGACTCAGGGCCGATGAATGGGACAATGAGGAGGTTGCGAAGGATCAGGCCGGAATGGAATTCGAAGGATTTATGCTGGCTCGGGGAATGGGAACTCTGAAGGTATTGGCAGGCCGCATGGGTGTATGAGGGGTGGTGCCCTGCGCGTAGGGAGGTTCTTCACAGATGTAGAAGCCGTCTGCGCATCAGGGTGGTCCGCGGGCTGAGAGGCTGTCCACGAACCAGGGTGGTCCGCAGACTGAGAGGTCGTCCGCGAACCAGGAGGGTTCGCAGACTTATTGGAATTCCGTGAACCAAGAGGGTTTTCGGCTTCAGGTTTGGACCACGTACAATGTTGGTATATGGAGGGGTCCACGCGAGTAGCGGTGTCCAAGGGCAACACCAGTTGGAGATTCGTTGGTCAGGGCTTCACCCGCGTATGAGGGTGCTACGCGGTGCGACGGATCAGAAAAGGGGCATAAACTCCCTGGTCCACTGGTAGTACATCCGCGGAAGGGCTATGGTTCACGGTCTTGTCTTTTTATGTTATTTTTGGTTCTCGGTTCACCAATTTATGCATTTTTTGTTCCTTATTAATTCATTTCCAGCTTCATACCTACTCTGGTTCGCAAACTGGAACTTCTCTCTTTGCGAAATCCTAAGCTCCTTCCTTTGAAAGCCTTCCACCTGAATATGATAGTTCTCCTCTGAATCCTCTTTCCCATCTTCCCCTTCGATCTCCTTTTATAGAGAGGGGTAAGAGATGTATCTGTGGTCACATGGCATCTTTTGCGGAGGCCCATGACCAAAAACCAGATTTACAACTGACTTGGTCAATCCGCGACTCGTGGTGGGCACTGAGCGCATCTCCCCTGCGAACCGAACGAGCTCGGGGAATGCGTCGAGGCCGCGTAGGTTTCCGCCTCCATTCTGTGAATGACAACAGATCCAGCTTGAGATGGTTGGCGTGGTCTGCGTCTGGAGCAGTTCATGATGGTGAACCGGTCCAGCTCCTAGCATGCTTTTCACCCGCAGAGGATCTCCGCCTCCATTCCACAAACGAAAAGGGTTCGTGATGGGGGTTCTTCGTGGAACCTGGACATGTCATGTTTTCATGGGACCGGTCTTTGGACCAGTTCAACTTTTTTCCTTCTTTGAATTTCCTCTATACATTCCCCAATTCGTTGGGGGATTTGGTTAGAATCTCCTTTGCAGATTTTTCAGGACCCTAAAAATGCCCCCCATCGAAATGGGGTCCGATTGGAATGAAGAGGAGGCCATTCCGATGTAGAGTGGTCCTGAAACATTGATGGTTTGAAGTAAGGGAGTGGACCCGGTAGGGGACCACTCCTATAAATATGGGGGGCCCTTCATTTTTCCTTTACTAGATTCTTCATGAAACCAATGCTCTCTTGAATTTTTGTCTTCACGTGCTCGTTCCTTTGCGAGATGCTTCATCCGCGAACTAGCTTCCACTTCTGCGAACCATTCCTCCTTCTCGGTCGCCTGCACCCATGGATCAATTCCCCAACTGTGAACCAATACTTTTAATTAATTAAAAAGTAAGTCACGACGGGCCGCGGAGGAACTCGCTTCGTGGTTCTGATGGTCTGTGAACTGAAATCTTCTGGACATTGAAGATTTCTCATCTCTTCTGAACCTAATTATTTCAATCTTGGATTAATATTCCGTGAAGCAATCTGGTTCGTGGTTTTCTGGCCAACGCTCCGTGGGCCAGAGAACTGCGGACCCCTTCCGCAAAGGGATAGTTCACAGGATACAATCATCGTGAACCACTTTATGAGGCCTTCTTGCGGACCTTATCATGAAGGCTTCTCAACACCTTCGCCATACAACTGGTATTTTTTCCAGATTTTAATATTCTAGACTAACCATTTTCCTTGTCTTCATGATGCAGGGAGAAAACATGGTTCCCCATCTCCTTGCACCCAGACCTGCTGTCGAGCCCCTCCCAATTGGTTTAGGGAGACGTCCAGCTATGATTCATATAGAAGAGAGCATCAAGGAGGACCCCAGTCGATCCATTATTCTCGACTGTGGTGTTTTGAAAGACTTGCTCTCTCCTGAGCTCCTGGGTTATCCATTATCAAATCGGCTTCCACTTTACGGATTCGGTCTTCAAGACGATGTCTCTATCCCACTTAATTTCTCAGGTCTTCCGTCTCCTCTCTTGAAATTGTTACCAAAGTGCATTCAGTCAAACCTTACCCCATTGGGGGAGATAACCTCTAATTCTGATCTGAAAGAAACTTTTATCTTGAGAGGCTCTGTCTAGACCCAAAGTGATCAGTGACCTGAAGACTTTTCTCAAGAGGCTGTCTTCAAGAGTTACCCCCTCCATTATCAACCTTGCTCATGTGGATCCTGATGCGGGGTGGATTCCTAGGTGGGATCTTCGATCTGGGGGGCTCTTCTCAAATGACTAGGCCTGGGCCTTCTGGGTCCATCATCATTTCCGGGAGTCTCCGGAGTCACTGGAAGTAGTCAATTTGTACTTTGTAGTGTGGGCTTCCCAATTTGCTATTTACCCACCATCCTTGACCCTGCCTGACCTTCTCATCACTGGTGTTCAAGAACTAATACTTTCCACCTTGTCCATGGTGAAGTTGGCATTAGTCTGTGGGACATCTATCAATCAAGTGGGCTCCCGATTATCGGTGATATTTATGACGAGTTCCTGCCCACTCCTGGTGCGTGGGACGACATTGAAAAAGTGCCTTCATTAGAAAGGAATCTGCTGGTTATGGCAGACCAATCACTGGGTCATGCATTGCGTGCCTGCTCTCTTATCCCCTATAGCACCTGGATAGGGTTATTTCTGAACACCACTGGTCCTGTGACGAAGATCAAGCGCCCTAGGACTCATCCTTCTCAACAGTCACGAAACATCCTAGGTTCCTACTGGGTGGTTCTAGAGGCGGGCTAATACCTTTCATGGGGTTACGAGGTGTGTCCCGGTGTGCCTCATATGATCCGGCTAGCAGGTTTGTCTGCTTTGTTTTTGAGTAGGTGGCTATTACCTTCTCGGTATATCAACCTAGGTGTCATGGCCGGCACCTTGATGATGGAAGTTGAGTTGGTAGAGGGTCGTTTGGTGAATTTGGCCATTCCCACCTTGGCTTGTATTTATGAACTACTGGGCCACATGTAGAAGGGCGGGTCACCCTTCCGTGTGAGTGGCCCATTTCAATTTTTTTATGGCTGGTAGCGGATCATTGTCATTGTTAAGAGTATCGTCACAACATGTCCATCCCGCTTTCTACCTTTCGGCCTACCCTGCTGGATATAGCTGGAGTTCGCTTGAAGTCCCTTAGCTCTGGTGAAGTCCTCAAGATTCTGAGTGACCTCTCCCAGTTTTCTTTCACTCTCTACCCCTCCCCTTCTGGCGTCGTAGTTGACAACCGCTGGGGGATCCTGGATGAGAATTCTTACATGAACTCTTTGCGGGATAGATTTTTGTCTGCATGGATCGACGAGGTTTCTCTGTGAGATCTGTATGTCCCATATCATTTTTCTAGCGAGTTTGGGTGCATGATAGTCCAAGTTTCCCTTCCCCCTCCTTAGGCTCAAGGACTGCACCCATCCATACTTCGTCAATGGTGGTTGATGCTGATGTGGGAGGGATCTGACGCAAGCATTCCCCTACCTGTCATGGGGGAAGCTGCCAGCCTTTCCTTGGAGTATGAAAAAACGTGGGTAAAACACTATCCCGATGGGATCCTAGGGATGGCTGTCCAGCAGGTTCCCAAAGCAAGAGGTACTGCAGCTGTTAGGTCAACCACACCTTCCTCATCAGCTCTAAGGGAGGATCGAATGATGGCTCGTCGATCAAAGTGACTGAGGGGATTTTCCTCTCCCTGCCATGTGGTGGCCGAAGTTCATATGGGTTCATCCTTGTTGGACGTGGATGAGGATGACCCTATGGTTTCGGGTCCCAGGGAGACAATCCCGGACGTTTTTCCAGTCGATACTGGGCTTTGAAACCTGATCCCCAAGCCTGAACTGGGTGTAGAGGCTCCAGACTTTCTAGGTTTGGATCCAACTTCTAGCGAGCACATGTCTGCGCTGGTTGTAATACCAGACTTCATTCCTGTGCTGCCGGGTGAGGACACCAAAGATCCTCATGCCATGGCGGACCACCGAGAAGTGTGAAGGTGGGCCTGACCTCAGATTTTCAAGATTGTTGTCGAAACTCCTCTTGCTGAGATAGAAACTAAAACTGAAGCCCTCTGATAACTCTTCCTAGGTTTGGGGTCAGGTGGCTTTGACTATCGGCAGTTTCATCTTCTCGCTTTCCAGGTTGTCATTTCCCGTGAGGAAGCTACCGATGGTGATCACAAACATGCTCACCTTACTGCTTCTCAATACGGGACTCGAACCTTGGAGGGATCCATGATAAATCTTCATCAGCTGATATCACAGGAGGCGAGCTCTCGGGATCAAGTGGTCGTCCAATCTTTCGAGTTGCATGAATGTGAAGAATGGGAAGTGATGCTGAGGGAGAAACTATAAACTATGACTGGTCCCCTTGAAGCTACCAGGAAAGGGATCAACGCTCTCCAATCAATAGCGGAGCATACCCGTTCGGTGGCTGAGGTTGAGGACAGGGAGAAGGTCAAGCTGGAGCAGACTTGCCACAACCTCTACCGCACGGTCACTAATCTGGTGGAGAGGGAGAGTCAGGCTCCCTTGTGACTGTCAGAGCCATTCCTGTGCATTTTTTCTTCTTTTTCTTCTTTGGTTGTTGTGATGGAGAGGCCCCAGCTTGTGGACACCCTCCCATTCATAATTCAAGAAATTGATAAAGGATGAAAGCAGGCTCTGACTTTTTCCCAGACCATGGGATCCAGTGAGCATAGTTTGACTATTGCTAGGATTTTATAGAAAAGTCCCACAACCTTTTTTTCTTTTCTTTTAATACCCTAATATTTCCTGGTCCCATTTAGTTTGGACCCTGCGGGTATGTCCCAACTTTTTCTTACGTCTCCCTTTTCGGGTTTTCGAACTAACAGGCTTTGCACCACTTTTTGTGAGTTGTTCAAAGTCCCGGAGACAATACTATCATTACTGATGTTTTAGGTCGAACAGCTTTGACTAGACATGGTGGGGCGAGGGACCCAATGGGGTTTAGCTGATTAAAAGATGTCTCAATACTCTTCATATGCATGTGGGGGACATGTTTTAATTTGAACAACATGCATGGAATGTCCCAAGGAATAGGATCCACGCCAGCATACAGAGGTAGGAAGAGCATTGCCTAAGGAAATCTTGCCTTTGGTAGACAAGCCAGGGGCGATCAATATGTAGAGCCGCTGAGGGAATGGTACGCATAGTCGTACAAAGGTGTCCTTAAGTCAACGGCTGTCCATTTTTGATGGCCTGGGGACTTCAGGGATGTCCGGCTTATGGAAACCACCATGGGTGGCTTGGAAAATTAAGAAAACTAGCAGGGGTGGCTCAGTAAGGGAATGTGACATCTGAAAGGGTTTTGGGAACATCTGTACCAATCAGGAGTGTGGTTGGGATACCACTTTACTAAAAATTTAATTAGCGTTAGGGTTGGTTGAAGTTTGGCGCAGTTTAAAGTCATGTAGTTGGGACCTCATTTAAAATGGAACAACTTCTCCTAGTTCTCAGTAATCACATCAAAGACATTCCGTAGTATTCAGGAAGGATTGTGAAAGAGGTTGGTAAACTGTATCTCAGAGGGTTTCCAAATACCGGGATAGACAAGGGGGCTTAGAGGCCAAGAGGCGTACAGAGAGAAGCATTGCCTAAGGAAATATTATCTTTGGTAGACGGGCCATGGGTGATCAATATGAAGATCCGTTGAGGGCATGGTATGCATAGTCATGCAAAGGTGACCTTAGGACAATGAATGTATTCCCCCCAAAACCAAGAAACTATAGGGAAGTTGAGATTTCGGACCACCAGTGGTGGCATATGAGAGTTCGGATTTTTCTAAGTACAGAGTATGGTTTATGATGAGAGGGTGCCTGGACATGGGGGAAACATCTAGACTAAACTTCCCGTTAATGGGTGAAGTAATCCATTCTCACCCGAGTGTGAGATGGTGGCTTGTGCAGGACTGAACCATGCACTGAAGGACAGAGAAAAGCTTATGTTCCTTACTAAACCTGTGATTGGTTTGACCGTGCGGTTTAGTGTCATGCGGTAAAGACGAAGAGAATTATTAAAGGATTATGTGCAGTTTAACGTTATGCAGTGAGGATAGGGTGAATTTTTCTTTCCTATTCCAATGCTATGCAGTATAACATTGTGCAACAAGGGTGATTGACCGTGCAGTTTAATGTCATGTAGTAAGGACGAGGAGAATTATTAAACCAGTGAAAATGCTTGTTATTGGAGGAATTCCCCTAGATGTTTAATGTCTGGTTTTTGCAGCCATACCCCAAGAGGCCAAGATGTGATCCGTGCTATTTGACATCATGCAGCAAGGATGTAGTTAAAAAGGCCAATCTTGATTAGAATGTAACTGGGCCCGAGTATCCTAGCATGTCCAAGACCTGGAGGGGGGTTGATGGTGTAAATCATGGTTCCAGGGATTCTTGTATCAGGAGAGATGACATGGAGGATCTGTGTCCGGTAAGCGTATGTAGCTAGGAAGAGTATCGCCCAAGGAAATCATGCCTTTGGTAGACGAGCCAGGGGATATCAATATGCAGAGCCGCTGAGGGCATGGTATGCATAATCATGTAAAGGTGTCCCCGGGTCGATGACTTTCCACTTCCGATGGCCATGAATGGTTATGAAGATCTGCAATTATCCGGGTCGTGGAGTCTGATGTATGGAGAGGATGAACCCAAATGTGCAAGGGGTATTCCCATATTGTTTCACCGTATATCTTGGGTGGGTCATGATGATGCCCATCCAGTTTAACATCGTGCGTTGAAGACGACTTTTATGCAGTTTAACGTCATTCAGTAAGGACAAAGTATACACCCCGTTTAGGTCTAGTCCATACATGGGGGAAAGGGAGAATTTCTAAATCTTATTATCTGTTCAATTTAACGTTGTGCAGTAAGGATGAGGAATACACCTTGTGTAGGTCTGGTCCATACACGGGGGGAAGAGGACATTTTTAACTTCTTATCAGGGGGTGGTCGGTCCAGGATAGGGAACCCTGGCATCGCTACGTATTCTGCAATGGCAGGAATCAGGCCAAACGTAGTTCTTTAGAAGTTGATACACCCCGTGTAGGTCTGGTCCGTACACAGGGGAAGGGGACATTTTTAACTTCTATCCCAAATGGGAATGGCTGGGCCAGGATATGGGATCTCGGCGTTACTATGTATCCTACAAAGGCAGGAATCAAGACGTATGTAGTTCTCTAAAAGAAGTACACCTCGTGCATGTATGGTCCATACACAGGGGAAATGGACATTTTTAACTTTCATTATTCATGCAGTTTAGCGTCGTGCGGAGAGGACGTAAAAAATACACCCCATACAAGTCTAGCCCATACATGGGGGAAATGAGAATTTTTATCTTTTTTTTGGGTGTGGCTGGGCCTAGACAGGAACACCTAGCATCACTACGTATCCTGCGAGGGCAAGAATCAAGCCGTATGTAGTTATCTTCTAGATACACCCCGTGCAGGTCTGATCCGTACACGGGGGAAGGGGGCATTTTTTAGGTGGCTGGGCCAGGGTAGAGAATCCCAGTGTCGCTACGTATCCTGTGAGGGAAGGAATCAAGCCTCACATAGTACTCTGTAAGAGTGATACACCCCGTGTAGGGCTGGTCCATACACGGGGGAAGGGGGTATTTTTAAATCCTCTTGTCTTTATCCGTGCAGTATAACGTTGCACGGTGAGGACATGATACTCTTAGTTTAGGGTCACTGAGTTTGGACCGTTGGGTGCTTGGTAGTTTAACGTCCTTCCGCTTGGATGATTGACCGTGCAATTTAACGTCATGCGGCGAAGACGATTAACCTTGCAGTTTAACGTCATGCGGGCATGACGTAAAAAATACACCCCGTGCAGGTCTAGCCCATACACGGGGGAAAGGGGCATTTTTATCTTTTGTTAGAGAGTGGATGGGCCAAGACAAGGAACCATGGCGTGACAGTGTATCCTGTGAGGGCAGGAATCAAGCCATACGTAGTTCTCTACTAGATACACCCCATGCAGGGATGGTTCGTACATGGGGAAAGGGGGCATTTTTTTGAGGTGGTTGGGACATGGTGTGGAATTCTGGCATCACTACATATCCTGCGAGGGCAAGAATCATGCCGCACGTAGTTCTGTAGAAGACGATACACCCCTATGTAGGTCTGGTCCATACACGGGGGGTGGGGGGGCATTTTAAAACATCTTGTCTGTGCATTTTAACGTCATGCGGTGAGGACGAAATACTCATAGTTTATGGTCATAGAGTTTGGACCGTTGGGTGCTTGGCAGTTTAACGTCATGCAGCTCGGATGATCCTCTTTTTTTTTCTTACCCAGGTAGATTATCATCATGTGGGTAGGACGAAGTACTCCTTTTGGTTTCTATGTGAACTATTTCTTCAGTAATCTCGTGTTTGTAGGAGCGGTGGTAAATTTACCGTCCATGGAGATCAGGGCATACGTTCCTTTGGAGTAGACCTTGTGTATAACATGCGGTCCCTCCCACTAGGGCTAAAGCTTTGGAGTTTTTCTTCTGGGTGTCATTGGGGTCCCGAGGACCAATAACAATTCTCTTTCCAAGAAAGACTGAAGACTGACCTTTTTATTGAAGGCTCGTGCAATCCGATTCTGGTATACTTCCAGAAGGTGCAAAGTGTGCAGCCGCTTCTCGTCTAGCTGTTCCAATTCACTTAGCCACTTTTCTGATTGCTCATCATTGGATAACTTATCATAAATGGTAACCCACGGCAAGGGAAATTGGAGGTCAATGGGCAGGACCACTTTTGTTCCATATACTAACGAGTACGGAGTAGCCCGAGTAGCAGTGCGGATTGTGGTTCGATAAGCCAACAATACATGAAGGAGTTTATCCATCCATGACGTCTTGTCTTTTTCCACCATTTTCTGGAGAATGTCGGACATGTACTTGTTGAAAGCCTCTATCTATCTGTTGTCCACTGCATGGTAGAGGGATGAGTGGTTATCCTTGATACCATACTCATGGTATAGTTTCTCCAATTTCATAGACCAGAAGTTGGTGCCGTTGTCTGTCAGTATGGTATGAGGGACACCAAATCTGGTGATGATATTGTTCATCACAAAGCTGACAATATTTCTTGCCTCGACTTCCTTGAGGGGTATGGCTTCTGCCCATTTGGAAAAGAATCTGTTTTCTGTGAGGATATACTTCAGCTATTTGGTAGTGGCTGGAGGATATGGTCCCACGACATCCATCCCCCAGACGGAAAATGGCCAGGAGTACTTGGCTTGATTAAGTAACTCAGGGGTTGGTGTATGAAGTTTCCATGAATCTGTCCTGAGTGGCATTTTCTGGTAAAACACTCACAGTCTCGTGCCAATGTGTGCCAGTAGTACCCAAGCCCTCGAACCTGATGGGAAATCTTGGTCCCTGGTTGATGTGCTCCCCATGCTCTGGCATGTACTTTATTCATTATGGAAGCGGTTTCTTCTCCATAAATGAATCTGAGGAGCACTCCGTCGAGGCCTCATTTGTATAGGACCTCTTGCTGACCCGCGCCGCCATATAGGACAAAGTTGATTTCCCTTCTCCGTATTTTCTCTCGTTTAGCCTTGTCTGATGGAAGTTCTCCCCATTGAAAGTAGTTTGCAATGGGGGTCATCCAGCCGAGGGCAGGAGCATATGACTTGGTGACAGGACTGACTTCGTGGATTTCTTTCATCTTATCTTGAACAAACGACAATACCATTCGACGATGAGCAATACTGATAACCGTTTTATCCCGGTCTGGGTCAACTAGGGTTGTGGCCGCGTTGGCTAATGCATCAGCCTGAGCATTCTGAGACCAGGGAATATAGGACATTGTTGGTTCTATGGGAAATTCCACCATTAACCCTCAGACATCATCAAATAGGGGAATTAGATCCTTCTTTTTAATAGCATAGTCACCATTTTCTTGCTTGATGACCATCTCTGAGTCGCCTTTTACCTTACGGTGCTGTACTTGTTCATGGAGTGTGAGCTCCAGGCCTGCAATGAGAGCTTGATATTCTGCTTCATTGATTGTACATCCCTCTGATAGGAGGAAGGAATATGGTGAGACTGCCTTTTCTGGGGACATGAGTATTATCCCCAAACCCACTTTGTTGAATCTGGGATCCTCTATCATCTTCCCAGTTGGGCTTCAGGATGCACAGTTGAAGTACATTTCCCATGCTGTGAACCCCTCTTGAACCAAGAAGATGTCTTCATTAGGTAGCTCGACGTCTAGTGCAGTGGTCCCTGTTGAAGGGTGCTTTTCCAGAAAGTCTGCTAATGCATGTCCCTTGGTGGATTCTTGAGGTACAAACCAGATGTCAAACTATTGCAGGATGACCGCCCATCTGGATATGTGTTCGGTTATTATCGGGCGGCTGAGGATGTATTTGAGCGGGTTACTCCATGAGTTCAAATGGAATTCATGATGTTGCAGATAATATCGTGGCTATTGAACTACGAAGACCAAGGCCAAACATCTCTTCTCGATATTTGAGTATCGAGTCTCAGCAACAATCATGGTTCAACTTAGGTAATAGAGACTGTTTTCACTGCCAGCATCATTGTTTTGTGCGAGTAAGGCTCCCAGTGACCATTCTAGGGCCGTCACATAAAGGATGATAGGTATTCCTTCAACCGGGGGCATGAGCACTGGTGGGATTAAGAGGCACTTCTTCAAGTTGTTGAACGCCTCTTGGCAGTCATCCGTCCATTGGTATGTGACCCCCTCCTTCATTAACCTGGTGAAGGGAAAACACTTGCCTGATAGGTTGGATATGAACCGCCTAATATATACCGGGTGTCCTTGGAATCCCCTCAAATCGGTGAGATTTCGGGGAGGTAGTAATCCAAGGATAGCCTTTGTCTTCTCAGGGTTGACTTCGATGCCACGATGGTGTACGACGAAGCCAAGGATTTTCCCTAAGGTAACCCCAAAGGCACATTTCAAGGGGTTCATCTTCAAGTTAGGCTGTCGAAGTTTGTTGAAGACAGTCTCAAGGTCTACCAGGTGATCCGAGCGCTGTCTGGACTTGACCACCAGGTCATCCACGTAACATTCAACGAATTTCCCCAGGAATGGTTTAAAGATCTGATGCATGGCACGCTGATATGTGGCGCCATCGTTCTTGAGACCAAAGGGCATGACCCTATAACAAAATACCCCTTGAGGGGCCCTGAAGGCAGTGGCTTCTTCGTCTTCTCCATCCATATTGATTTGGTTATACCCATAATAGCCATCCATGAAGGATATAAACTCATCCCCGACCGTTGCATCGATTAATAACTCGGTGATTGGGACCGGGAAATCAACGTTCGGAAAATGCCGATTGAGATCTCTAAAATCAATGCAGACACATATTTTTTTGTTCTTTTTCTGGAAAAGGACGATATTGGTCAACCATATGTGGTATTGGACCTCCCTAATGAAGCCTTATTTAATGAGATTATGGACTTCAGCCTCTATTTTGGTAGCATGTGAGGGGTGGGTCCTTTTAGTGGCCTATTTATAGCCCCGGGGGTCTTCTGGCAGACCTAGGTGTTGTGTCCCCACTTCGGGATCGAGTCCCATAATTTCTGTGTAATTCTAGGAAAACACATCTCAATGTTTCCTTAAGAAGGCGTTATATAACTCGTTCTCTTCGGGAGACATGGCTACACTAATTAGAGTGGGCCTCGGGTCTTCTTTGGTACCCAGGTTTATTTCCCTAAGCTCATCCACAGTGGCGGAGATACCTTCCTCAAATGCAGGAGGTGAATCCCTGAGATCTTCCCCCTCTTCTTCTCCCAAATCCTCATCTTCTTGATCCGATGAGGAGAGAGCTCCTGACATGGGCTCTTGGGAGTCCGGAGGCGAGGTGTTGTGGGCGTCCTTACTCAAGTTTTCGTCCGTTGATTGAGGGTCAGTGGACGTTCCCACATTGTCACACTCGGACATTATGGCTGAAGTCATGTGGACATCCAAGTGCATGTCTGGACTTCAACTCCTACTCTTAACATGGTTGATGGGCAGGACATAATCTCCGCTAAGCTGCTTGAGGGGGTCATCAGGAACCATTTCTATGAAATTTGGAGTGGGGATCCAGTCGACACCATTGACCAAAGGCTTCTTTTTTATTTTTCTCATATAACCTGGAATCAATGTATTGTGACTCGGAGAGCTCAAAAGGGGCCTTGTCAGCGTGCAATGTTCCACTTTGTCCATTGACATGGTACTTGATACACTGGTGGTAGGATGAAAGAATGACCATGTGCTTATGGAGCCATGTCCTTCCCAGTAGGGCATTGAATGCTATGATCTGCCGGACCACAAAGAATTCTGTGTAGTCTACCAGGTCACCAAAATGGTTCCTTATCTTAATTTTCCCCATTGGATTTTTTTTATTCCTATCGTAACCTAACAGATTTTTGGATGAGGTAATTAGATCGTCCTCACTGTAGCCCAAATTACGGAGTGTCCGTAGGGGAAGGAGGTTAACTCTAAACCTATTGTCTATAATGAATTTCCAGATCTCAATACCATTCAGTGTGCTAGACACATATAGTGGTCTAATGTGTCCTTGTATGATGGAATTTTCATCCTGATCGGTGAAGGAAGTCACCGCATTTCATTCAACCGGGTGAGTATCCGTCCCGTAAATCTCAGCGGCAGCGACCTCGGCTTGAAACTCCTTGGGGCTAAGAAAGGCTTCGATAAGAGCCTCCTTAAGGTCGGATGACAAACTCATGGCATCTAGGATTGACAGCTTGGCTGGTACTGATGCCAGCTACTTAAGGATATCGTATTTCTGCTCCAACGGCCGACGCTTCTCCATTGGCGAGAGAGTCTTAGTAGGTGCTTTGGGGGATGGAGCATTAGACAAGGAGTGACAGGTCGTGGGGTCGGATGTCATTGGTGTTCCCGCGTTTTGAGGACTTGGCCAGGCCGTTCTGTTTGTGTGCACTAGGCAGCCAGACACTTTCTCCTCCTCTGGTGGGTATCGCAGAAAAACAGGGCCAGAGTGGCTGCTTATGGAGGTGGAGGGGCATTTTTTCTCCTGCTGAGTATGTTGAAGGGCTCTCCCACGGGTTTTAGCGATATTAACAGTTTGGGCTGGGGTCCAACCGTAGGGTTGGTTTTGCCCATATCTGTGCCTCCCCTGGTATCCACTACCTCTGCGATTCCTCCTCCCAGCTCCTCGTGCAGGGAACTTGGGGCTGTAACCATACCCTTCATTAGGGAATGATTCCATAAGATGGACGACGTTAATAGAACCAAAGTTTGGCTCTTCATCCTCTGACAGGTCAACCGGGTCGGTTGTCCCTGATGGTGTCGTTCAGTGGGTCGATGCCCGTGGCGCTAAATTTGAGGGAATATAATAAGTCAGGGTCGGGACTAACTTTGGCCTCGTTGCGGACTTCTCCTCTTGCGATTGTTTCTTCATTCTTCGATTATGGCCGGATGGCTGGATCGTGGAGGATTGTGAGTCTGACACTATCGGTTGTGCAGCGTCAGGAGCTGTTGGCGGCAACACTGACTATCATAGCTGAGCTCGGAGTGTGCCCTGGGCTCGATTGATAGTATTCCAAGTCATCCAGTAATCAAATGGCTTCCCCTTCTTGTTGGTGACTTCCTTCAACCCCTCCCCTTTGTCGGAGTCGGTGGTAGAAATATATGCCACATGTGCTATGTGTGGTCCCAGCTCGACCTGCCCGGAGTCTACCATCCTTTTCAGGAGGTATTTGAAGATGAAGCATTCCCGAATATTGTGCCCCAACATCCGATGGTAGGGACAGTAATCTGGCCTGTCATCAAGGCCGACGTCATCAGGTTTCCTTGGCTCCGGGAGGCAGAGAAAGTTGCAGTTCAGGGCGACGATGAAGTAGCCACAGACTTGGTCCTCTTGGAATGAGTATACTTTGTTCCTTCGTTCCTCAAAAAGGTTCCGCTTCGATCCTCTCTGATCGTCCTACCTGGGCGGAGGCTGACACTAATGCACAGGGGGACCTTGACGATATGGTGGAGGCCTGACCGGTGGAGCATGTACAGGGGCTGGCTTGAGTGTGACAGAGGATGCTTCAGCTCCAGCTGCTCACTTTGCAGGAGCCTGTGAGGGCACTCGAGACTTCAAATTGGTCTGTTTTAGGGAGTCCTCAATTCTTTGGGCAATGTCCGAGAGATAGCGGAAGCCAGTGGTGCACTCCACTGGTATGAGCGGTGTTCACAGCTCATCTAGAAGATTATCGATGGATATAGAGAGTAGCTCGTCTAAGGCGTTGGCCTGTTCAGAGAGTGGGTCAGACCTTTCCTTCTAGCGATGAAATCCGAGACCCTATCATTCTCCCTCTGCTTGTAGTTCATGAGGTCGCTGACTGCTGTTTTAGGAAATGTCAAGCTGAAGTGAAACAGGAACTTCTGCCGAATGTCCTCCCAGCTTTTTATTTACTGGGATTGTAGACTCTTATACTAGAAGAAAGAAGATCCTTGCAAGGTCCGTACGAAGCATCTGAGTTTCACTACTTCTTGCTGTTCTGAAGATCCCATCATAGAGTCACAATAGGATGCATAGTGCATCAAATGTTGTTCTGGATCTCCCGATCCACTGAATATTGGGAATACGGGGCTCCCAAAATTGGGTTAAGGTGGTGTGTTGCTCACCCAATCAGGGTAAGGCTTCCGCTCTGGCTGTATCGGAGCGCGTTGACCTTACATTGCTTCCAATAGAGCTGTCAGTGCCTCAATGGTGTTGGTGAGACCCTGGTTTACATCCTCTTGGGCCCGATCCAGGGCAGGCGTAGCCCAAGGAATTGCCCAGGGATCCGGATTGGCCGGAACCAAGGGTGCATATGTCATTTGTGACACATTCGGAGGGTTCAGGCGTACTCTCTTCGGTTTCTTCCTGAGTGGAGGGAAGCCTTGGTATTCATCTAAATCCATGTTTAGGTAGTTGGATGGGCCGGACGCCTCATTGGATGGGAGCCCTGACCGTGCTTTGTTTGCTGGGGAAGCCTTAGTCTTTGAGGTGCACTTGCTGGGAGTGCATGATGTGGCTCCTCCTGGGACGCACTTTCAATAAGGCGGTTCCTCTAGAGTAGCTCGGTGTTAAGACACCTTAATTATTTCATCTCCTCTTCCTTTTGAGCGAATCTCTCTTCGAGCGTGAGTGGATCATCTTTGTCAAGAGAAGGAGGTAGGTTAAGGGTAACCAGCCCTTTATTATTATCCTTATTGGAAGCACGTTGGGTAGGCGGTGGAGGGTTGGATGGAGGGATGGCTATATTTAGGGCGGCCCTCTGGTTCCGGGTGTGCACACCTGGGGGTTCGTTGGGAGTCACAGCCTGACCGGAACCATCATCTCTCAGTCCATCCTGATTTGCATCTTCTCTGGTGTCACCCATGGGGTTAACCTCTATGACGTTGATAGATTCATATCACGGGGCAAAGAAGAAGTCATCTTTCAAATAAGAAGAGGATCTCCCGCGTCTTCTGTTGGCCTTCCCTTTCATGACAGGGTGTTGCCTTCGGACTTCTTGACGAAGGGTGACGCGGAGTGTTCATTGATGCGACCTTACGGTGCACCTTCCTCTCAGAAGGGATGATGATTCAAATGATGGGATAGGACTTGAACCTCCTCTTATGACTGTTCTCCCGAGACGAGAGAATACTGACTCTCATGGGGGAGGTTGTTGTTGAGGGGGTAATAATGCCCCCAGCCCCGAGGGATGGGGTTGGCTCTGTTCCTTGTATGTTGAGTCTCCTCCCATTTTTATTGTTCTTACGGGTGCATTTGTTGTTAAAAATTCCCAACGCCTTGTAGGTTTTGGTTGACCCTGGATTACGGCAGTGGCTGCAGCTATTGCTACCAGCCTGATCTTGCACATCCCCATTCGGGGGTGAACTGAGTTTGATGTCATGTTTTTCTGGGGACCAATCCATTCTAGGGTGGTAGGAAAAGATCACTGATTGGCCTCTCTTAGGCTAGATGCATGTTGTATGCTTTTGGTGGCCAGATTTAGGGGTTCTTGAATATCTTATTCTCGTCAGGCCTGACGCTTCTGAGACTTACTCAAGGCCTGACTCTGCTGGGTGTGTTTCCTTTCATAAACAGGGAGACCACTCAATTGTCGTCTTGGCATGATGACATTGCAAGACACCATGCCGAACGAGTTATTCTTGGTGTGGAGCAGAGTTAAATGCAGAGCTCGGTGTTCCCCCCATCCCCTGATATGGACTCCCGTCAGAGCGTCACCAATGAGGTGGCGCAGCTGGTGAAGCGCACAGAGGCAGGCTATCTCCATGTTTCCTTCATGTATCTTGGGTCTCAATTGTCGCGCTAAAGGAAGATCTTCCAGGTCGATGTGACGTAGTAGGTATCCTATTGTCTTGACATCATCTATATACCTGTCGTGGGGCAGAAAACTTGATTTCAGCCGGCAGAGGGTCGTCTATATATTATGGCGGATGTTGTTCACGCATTCCTCTAACAACTCTCTAGGTATGTCGAACTGAGTGGTGGCCGTGGGGAAAAACCTGACTAGTATATCATTTTTGGCCAGTCGTTTCTTCATGTGCAATATGTCGGAATACTCCTCCGCCAGTGATTCCTCCACCTGACCAGCCCAACTGAGGCACTCACTAATAGTGTGGTCAGAGGAAGTGGGACCAGTAGGTATTGAATTGCCATGTTGGGAATTCCTAGGTAGTTCAGAAGATGAACGCGGCCAGATATTGTCTCCTAATTGAAGAAGGTTATTATTAGCGACTAACTTGGAATCTGACATGCTTGATCCCGTCCTTCTGAGTGCCTCGACATATGAGGGCATTTCTGTGCTTGATTCAGCAAGAGGAGGACCTTTCTGTCGATATGATATGTCATCGCAGGGAGGACCTCTACAACGGCAACCATAATGGACATGACTACCATTACTGCTTGATGCTTCAATGCATAGGGGAATTTTGCAGTGCACACCCTGGTGAGGACCTCCAAGGCATGTCACAGTAAGGGGAGGACCTTCTGGCTGCGTAGCGTCATTACGGGGAGGGCCTTCGCAACAACTGCCATCATGGTGAGGAAGACCATCGTGGCTTGATGTTCGATGTGCATCCTAGGGAGGACCTTAAAAACACACTGTGATAAGGTGAGGACCTTCTTGTTGCTTGGGGCCAATGCGGGGTGGACCTTCGCAATAGTGGCCATGGTTGCGAGGACTACCATCACAGCTACGACAATGGTGAGGACTACCATTACAGCTGCCGCATGGAGAATATTTGTGGGATACACCCTGGGGAGGGCTTCTAGAATGTACCACAACGAGGGGAGTTCCTTCTCATTGCTTGACGTCTCTATAAGGAGGACCTCCGTTATCAGGGTGGCAAAGACTAACACTATGATCTGATTCCCAGCTGCGCGGAGTTTCGTTGCAATGTAACCCCTGGGGAGGACCTTTAGGGCAGGCCACGACAAGGGGAGGGCCTTCTTGTCATTATGAGACATCACTACGGGGAGGGCCTTCGTAGTTGAGACTATGATAGCGAGGACTACTATCATAATCTGTGGTGCCACTGCATGGAGAGTGCTTGTAGTGTATACCCTGAGGAGGACCTTCAGGGTGGACCGCAGCAAGTGGAGGGCCTTCTTGCTTCTCGATTGTCTGGTCATGTGGAGGGTATCCGTGACTCGCATAAAAAGAGGATATCTCAAGATCAATCATTATATGCCCGTGGGGGAATCCCCCATAGGTGCTTTGGGGAGGACCTTCAGAGCTTCTGGTAGCGACATTGCATAGAGGAACTTCGCAACTGCTACTGCCGCTCCCATAATATGGCAATGGGTAGGTAGGATTTCGAGCCTTTGACATGTGTTTAGCAATATTGGGAACCCCAGCTTATAGCAGAGTTGAGTCATGAACCCGCCCTTTATTTTCTTGCTGCCTTCGGCGCGTTCGAGGTGCATTCTTATGGGTCGCCGGGACCTTCTACTGTTGATAACGACCTTCACCTTTGGGTCTCTATCTAATTGAGTCTCATGATGTTTTCGGGATACGCCGACGAACATCTTGACTTTTAGCAGGGATATATGCCTGCTCTGGAGCATCCACCGTGATGGATGGGTGTCCCCCAGTTGGAACGAGTGAAGCTGTTTGATCTGGTTGCCCTTGCATCGTAGAATATTGGAGGTGACCCACCTGGGAAAAAGCAGGGATGCATATCTTCTCCGAGGCGGCAATCTCATCTCTTAGATGGGTCGCCTCAATTGGGGAGACGGGCTCACGGGCCCGAGTCCTTACTGTGGCTGTTGATGCAATTACATTCTGGAATGTCTGCAAGATATGATATGTTATCAATACCTACTCCTCCATCATTTCTAGGGTATGTAGAGAGACATATTTGGCTGGAATGAGTTTGAAGTCCCATTCCAGTGTCGAAGCATGAATATCCTGCACCGGTCCTCCAGTGGTCAGTGGGTACTGACAATTCTCTTGTGTCGTGGCAGGTGAATGAATCTTCTCCTGTACTGGGATACACCGGTTTATCTCTCCGTTTGCCGCCACATTGGGATGGAGAAATTTACTTGCATCCGTAGGGAGCGGGCCCTGCATATATTGGTTTTCCACTGTATCGATTCGGTGGCCTTTGATGGCGGAGAGACATGCCCACCTATTAGTTTCCGTCACATATGGGTGGAGGGCTTCACTGATCACCACCATGTTTGGATGGTGGGTGTCAGAAGCATCTACTAGGAGATGGTCCTGCAGGCGTTGGGACGCCACCACATCAAGCTAGTGGGCTTCATGACCCTCGGCAAGGATAGGTGCATGTCGGGTAAGTGTCGTCCCACATGAGCGACAGTCTTGATGGATCTCGGTGGGGATGCACGCCGGCTCATATGATGCCACCATGTCTGGATGGCGGGCTCGAGAGGAGCGAATAGGTGTAGGTTCATGTTTTTGGTACATCTCTATGGCTAGGTGGCGGAGCTCCTCCACAGGGACCAGGGTGATGACCGGTCCGTTATTGTACATCTTCTGCCCTCATCGGGCGGTCCGATGGGCCAGAGCTCTGGGAGCATGGGCCTGAATCCTCGGGGAGACATCCTCCTCGGCGCGAGGATGTTGAGTCACGGCGTGACCGTGATGACACCTTCCGGTGGGGGCCTTGGAGCGGAACCCCCATTCAGTAGGGATGAATTCCTTAGAGTCGACCTCATCTGCCTCCCTAAGATAAGGGAGGTACGCATTGTCCCATTCTGAGGACAGACTCTCGAAACGGTTTGAGACGGAAAAAGGGGACGTCTGGATCTACTTCTGTTGTCGTTGCTGGGCAGGCGACTGGTGAGTTCTGGAAGATTGGAGGGCCTGCATGGCCGCCTCCACTGTTGGTAGAGAGTACCGTTCAAGTGGTACTCTCAGATCAATGATTATGAGACCCAGCGTTGAAGACACTGGGTGGGTGATGGGGTCCTCTGTAGGTGAGGATGTATGGTCCTTGCGTAGTTGGAAGCACACGCTTGTGAGTTCCTTTGCGATGCCATTGGATTGAAGGGAGTTCTGAAGGTACCTGTAAAATATGTTAACAAATACAAATAGAAAAACCCGTCAAAGCAGCATCTCATGACCCCATACATAATTAATGACCTTGCTTGACCCTCCTCAATAGATTAGGTTAAATTCGTCATGTTTTGTTAAATATTCACGTCGGGTTCACCATTTTTTGTTTCGCTCCTAGCGCGGCACACGATCGGGGGTCATGTGGGAGAGACGTGCGCTACATGACGGTTGATTAGAGAAGGCAGATCTCTGCTTAATCACTCATATCGGGTGCACCATTTTCACCTCGAAACACAAAATAGTTCCATATCCCACAGTGCATGGACCTGCTTTCCAAAGGCAGGCATTCACTAGATGGTTTGTCCCGCGATGCATAAAAACTCACATTGGTCGAGAGGATGGGAATTCGGGCTCATCACACCCTTTTGAGGGGAATTATTGCCTGTTCTGGGACTCTCTTATAGATTTAAGATGTATTCATCTGTTCGTGAATATTTGGTTTATACCCAAAAATAGTATCCACGAATTTAAACCTGGTGGGAAATGGTCAGTTGGATGCAGGCGTTCAGAATCATTTAGGCCTGAGGTTTACCATCCCTCCTTGCATTAATGACCCCCTGGAGTCGGGACTCATTGAGGCAACGCTGGTTTAAAGCCTCATAACTAGGAACTCTGGAGTTTATTTTCATCCAGTGGGGACAAGTAACGACTTGAGTTTTTGGGTCAAACCCGTGGCATGGGCTTCCTACGTATCCCTGTGAGAGGGATCAAAATCCACATAGTTCGAATTGGTATGGGGATTACGCTCTGAGGCGGCCCAAGGTGTGGATTATGAGCTTGAACCTCAGGGAGTCTTCCTACGTACCCTGCCTAAGAGAAAAGGATCAAAGTACACATAGTTTGCATTGGTACGGGGCTTACGCTCTGAGGCGGCCCAAGGTGTGGATGATGGGATTGAACCTCAGGGAGGCTTCCTACGTACCCTGACTAAGAGACAAGGATCAAAGTCCACGTAGTTTGCATTGGTATGGGGCTTACGCTATGAGGTGGCCCAAGGTGTGGATTATGGGCTTGAACCTCAGGGAGGCTTCCTACGTACCCTGCCTAAGAGACAAGGATCGAAGTCCACATAGATCACATCAATTCCACCGTCGTTGTGCAGGTACCACGACCATCACAAATCTCTAAGCCCACGTGAGTCATGCTTGGTGTGATAAACAAGAGAATGATACAGACTTGGCTAACCTCACGCTTCTCTCCCGACCAAGGGAAGGGGATACAAATGATGAATGGAGGAAAATTCCGGTATCGCTAAAATCACCTTCCCCCTGATGTTTGAGGAAGGTAGAAGTCACACGACAGAGCAATGAACCCTCCAGGTTAAAAGGGCCATTGGCTTCGGGCGAGGATGGTGTGGGGCTTGCTCCAGAGGGGATGCCCAATGGTGAAAATGCCTACTAGGAGAGGGACTTGTCCCCAAAGAAGGATGGAGCATCCCCCTTCCCCACTACGTCCCTCCTTGGTCGTACTGGTGGGGAAGTACGGAGGTGCATGGGGACGTCTTCCTTCTGATGGGTATGACACCCTCTCTCTGGGGAGGGGAGAAGTGCCCGACCACCGAAGCGTGCAGTCCCTCATCCTAGCGAGTAGAGGCTGAAATGGGGCTCTCGGGCTCGGACCATGCATTACCGTGGGAATGTGAACTAAGACATGCTTAGGGAATCCACCCAAGGGTCGGGGCAACCCCTTCGCCTTCACTTACCGTGGGAATGTGAACTCAAAAGGGCTCGCTGATATTCCCAATGGTTACATCATATCAGTCCGGTGGCTCTGGTGGAGACCTCGACTAAGGGTTGATGAATTGGCCAATGAGAAGGTTGGGAAGGATCATGCCACATTGAAATTGGAAGGATTTTTTCTGGCTCGGGGAATGGGAACTCCGAAGGATTTGGCAGGCCACACTGGTGTATGAGGGGTTTCTCCCTTCGCATAGGGAGGTGCTACGTGGATGGAGAATCCATCTTTGAACCAGGGTGGTCCGCGAGCTGAGAGGCCATCCAAGAACAAGGGTGGTCCGCGGACTAAGAGGTCGTCCGTGAACCAGGAGGGTCCGCGGTCTCATTGGCATCCCGTGACCATGGAGGGTTCACGACTTCGAGTTTGGCCCGCATACAAGGTCGGTACGTGGAGGGGTCCACGTGAGTAGTGGAGCCCAAGGGCGGCGCCGGTTGGAGATTTATTGGTCAGGGCTTCGCCCGCATAGGAGGGTGCTACGTGGTGCGATGGATCAGAAAAGGGGCATAAACTCCCCGGTCCGCAGGTAGTGCATCCGCGGAGGGGCCATGGTTCGTATTATTCTCTTTTTATGTTATTTTCGGTTCATGGTTCACCAATTTATGTGTTTTCAGTTCCTTATTAATTCATTTCTAGCTTCATACCTGCTCTGGTTCACGAACTGGAACATCGCTCTTTGCGAAATCCTAAGCTCCTTCCTTCGAAATCCTTCCGCCCAAATTTGATTGATCTCCTTCGAATCCTCCTTACCCTCTTCCCCCTCGGTCTCCTTTTATAGAGCGGTGGAAGAGATGTATCTATGGTCACGCGACACCTTTTTCGGAGGCCCATGACCAAAAACCCGGTTTACGGCTGACTTGGTCAATCCGTGACTCACGGTGGGCACTGAGCACATCTCCCCCGTGAACCGAATGAGCTCGAGGAATGCTTCGCAGCCGCGTATGGTTCAACCTACATTCTGCGAACGACAGCAGATGGGGCTTGAGCCGGTCAATGCGATTTATGGATGGGGCGGTTCATGATAGTGATCTGGTCCGGCTCCTACCCTGCTTTGCGCCGGCGGAGGATCTCCACCTCCATTCCGCGAACGATAAGGGTTCGCAGAAGGGGTGCTTTGCGGAACCTGGACACATCTCGTTTTCGTGGGACCAGTCTGTGGACCGGTTCAGGTTGTGCCCCCTTTGAATTTTCTCCATACTTTCCCCAATTCATTGGGGGATTTGGGTAGAATCTCCTTTGCGGATTTTTCAGGACCCTACATACATGTTGTCATGGTTCTCATACATAATCACCCGTGGGTAATTGTAGAGACCCGAAGCCTGGCGTTCATGTACATTACATTACTTTTGCGGAATACTTAGTACATAACACAAACACACAAGGATCGTAATAGTTTAGTGTCTTTGGAAACTCGAAATATAATCTTCTAATCGTGGTGAATGATCTTGAACATCTCCCATAAAGATATTCCTTTTTTTTACCTAAAACCTTTCTTTATATCCTGGGGAAAAGAAAACATAAAAGGGTGAGCTCAAATGCTCAGTAAGGGTAAACAAAAGAAATATAAATCACATCATATTCATAAGAACATAACATTTTGGAAATCTTAACCTGCAAAAGAGAGCATAATTTCATAACATGGGATAAATCATAGTAGTGAAATTAAATCCCAATAATCATAACATAAAACATGAAATTTTTTGGCATACACACATAATCATAGATAATCATTTCTTATTAGTCAAGACTCATTTCCAAGACTATCTTAGTGGACAAAGTCACTTTCTGAACCGAGTTCACTCCTCATTTCAGTCCTGTTTCACTGAACCGGTATAACCTACCATTCCAACCATGTCTATCTCATGAGATATAAATCTTTACCCAATGCATTGGAGGGAGATATAGGTCCCACCCATCTCATAATGATACCATTCTTATGTGTTCCACAAAATCATAAATCATACATCATTTCATAACCCATGTAATATAAATGGGAATCTTAAACATCGTGACATTATCAAACAATTCATATAAGATAAAGGAATTCATAAAAATAATTCCATCACATCATAATCAAATTAAAGTAGTAATAGGGATATAAACAGAACCCTATATTATCTTATATGAAAAATAATTTTGATAAAACACTTGAACTCCATTCTTGAGGAAAATATCCTTTCAAATTCAAAAAACATTTTCCTTTTTTTTAACATGTCATACAATTTTAAACTAAATAAGTTGATTAAAAATAAACTTGAAAACATGTAAAGGAAGATTCTTGGAAATAATGTTTTAAAAATCCATTCATGCCATATAAGTCAAAAAAACATTCTTCTCATACTTTTTTCGGAAAAGTCAAAAAGTACCTCGTACGAAAAATGACAAAAGATTCCTATCATAGCTTTTACTAAAAACTCACCGAAGGGTAAAATTGGATTTGAATAGTTGTAGTTTGATAGAAATAATATTACATATTGAGGAAACATGGATGTGGATGATAAAATACACCCCAGTAAATACTTACGAATAAGCAATCTCGGATAAAAATGAGATTTTCAAAATTATCTGTTACCTTAGGTCCGATTTGCTTCGTAAGTGTCCGAACCTCCAGTATAATGATTTAAATAATGTCATTGACTTATTCCAGAATCATAATCATTGTTATGATATCATATATGGTTCACTTATGACTTTATATTACCCGTTCTTTTGTAAATTCCATGTTAATGAGCGTTTTGGGTAAAATCGTCTCATTTGTCGTTCGTGTTTTAACTTGTAATTATTCATATGATTACATAGATCATGGTTACTTGATTCAATAATATAAAACATGATTTATATATAATATATATTCAGAATATACATATATATAATATATCGATAAATGGAAAGAAATACACCATTCATGGAGACGGTAGGCCGTACGTACGCATGAACGCTGTTTTCGTTTCCTCATTGAGTTGAATGGAATTAAGTAGATGACATACATATATACATAAATACAGTTGCTTTATAATGTCATATATTTCATTATAACTTCTTATATATACTTTGTAATCATTCTTAAATGGTTAACATGGAGATTTAATCTCATCGCGTCGTGGAGACGGTAGTCCGTACGTACGCACGAGCGATGATATCATTCTCATGATCGTGGGATTTTATTGGAGTTTATGTATAATATTACAGAATCAATATCACTTTACAATAATTATATATAGTTATTATTTACACCATTATACCCATCCAAGTAAGGTGGTGGTGGAAAATAGATTACACCACGGCGTGGAGACGGTATTCCGTACGTACGCACGCGCGGTGATTTCGTTTTCCGTAGGATGGATAGATGGTGAAATAGGGTTGTTCCATACATATAATAACATATCAGTATATGAGTGATACTAATGTTATTATATCATAATGAAACATCTAAAGAAGAAGAAGTGTAAGAAGAAATAAAGATGAAAGAATTGGTAACGGACATTACCTCTTCTTTGAAGCGCCTCTTTGAGATCTCCTTTTAGGGCACTAAAATTGGTCTTTGAGGAATCCTAGAACCTCTAGGATGTTTCTAGGGAAGTGGAGAAGAGAATTATTCAGGGTTTGGCCGAGCATGAAGGCTCAAATTCGTGTGAGGAGGAGTGGGATGAGGTTCCCTTTTATAAGGGAGGAGAGGGGCTCCTTTGAAAAAACTAAACATATTATTTTATTATAAAGTAAAGTTCTGTTTTAAATAGCTCCAAATTGATTTATTTCGAAGATAAGGTGGGTATGAGTCTAAATACTCTCATACAACAGAATTTAGACAAGTTTAGGTTCCTATTTTAACCATATCATTGATATTTAACTTTAAGTTAGATAATTTTACTTTTACCGTGTCTTCTTGTTTTCTTACACTAAAAGGTTAATAAACGTACTATATCAAACCAAACGAACCCCAAGTTATTTATTATTAATATATATAACCGTATCTAAGTCATTTGACCGAACCTTAGATTTTTAGGAATAAAATAACAATTAATAATATAATATTTGTTTTAAAAACTATTTTATGTCAATTTTGACACTATTTAGTAATTGATTTTTGTGAAAATCATAACAGAATGATTAGTTCGAAAACATTTAATTAAATCAATACTAACATGTCATATTAACTTATAAAATTAGTTTAATTCATAAAAAGTATTAAATTAAATTTATTTGGGTATTTATAACATCAATTATGTCAATATTTAATTAATAAGATAATTACTGCATCATCTTTGTGTCATAATAAATGATAATTATTTAATCCCTAAAAATTCTAAATAAATTCCTATGATGTAGATACATGTATTAGCTTTCCGGAGACTATTCAGTTTTGAAGTTTAATGAAGTTTATCACTAAATTAAAATTATTATACTTATAAGATTTAAGAAAGTGACATGTTGTCACATTCTTTGGTTTTAATAATAATTAAATTATTTTCATGGACAAAAGTCTATTAAATGAATCTAATCCGACCCTTAGGTGATATGGGTCGACTTTTAGTCTTCCAATAGAATTTTGACATGTGTTAGGGTAATTTTATAATATTATATTGACCCTTAATTACTCGATTTACCATTAACTATGGTAAATAAAATTTACAGTAGTTACTATTCATAATTCCAAAAAATAAAAAGTATCTTATTAAAATAATTTGGATCCACTGATTCAAAATATGGAATCCATTTTTCCAAATTCAATACACAAAAGTTTCAGAAATTAAATTAAAATTAATCACGTTGTCGAAAGAAAACGGGTTTTTCATTAAAACATTGCAAAAGATTGAATTGATTTATCCTACGAATTCAAGGTAGAATCAATGCTAATGACATAAATTATATTAAATGGTAAAAATATATTCTATTTATACTTTATAACCATTCAATATTATAATTTAACCATATAAATTATTGAGTTGAAAAAAGTTGTTTTTAATTAAAATATAGCGTGTTTTTACTAATCATCAAAATATGAAAGTTACCAAAATAATATGAAAAATTTATCCAAATTAAATTTTTATTTTATGATTCCAAAGAAGAATTTTATTTTGTCAAATTGAACTTATAAACATGTCAAAAAGTAGATTTAAAGTGGGTGCGCCATCAAAAGGCGGCAAAACTGCATTTTTTGAAAAATACTTATTTTACCTGAAAAATTTATTTTGTTCTTATACCATGTTTTAGAAAATGTGTAATACGAATAATAATGTTATAAGATTCAAAATTTAGTTAATACTATTCATAACGGCTAGTTCATAATAATATTATAATAATATATCGTTTTTTAGTAAAACCCGGTACTGCGTACAACACACGCTATCGAGGAAGGTCGCGATTGCGTGTAATGCAAGCCAAGTCAGGGTTGCATGCTGTACAAGAATCCTTCATTGTTTCATATAACATAATCCAAACATATTTCATTTATACATTTTATATATGTATATATATATACACACTCAATGTTGCGTAGAATAACTATTATCAAAATTGTGTGTAACACGATCCAAGAATAGTGTTGCGTATACTTCAAGCTAATACGGTGTTGCGTATAGCGCAAGATAATCTTGGTGTAGCATACAGCACAATACATTAATGAAATTAAAAGAATATTTTTCATAAAATCTCGGGGTGCTACAGTAATAACTACAAAAGGGATCATTGGACTAGACTTGATCATCAACTAGTGCATAAAAACATGACATTTTGTGCACCTATTTTGACATTCTCAAGGGATATTCATTGGATAAATCCCATTTTCATTACAATCCATTATGAAGGATCTTAAAATAATGATATCCCAAAAGAAACCAATTTTAAAATTATGAGATTAAAAATGAAAAATTTTTAATTTATTCTAAGAGTTAAATCATAATTATAAATATACATTAAGATTTAAAATTCATAATTTTATGAGATAATCTAGAATATTCCAATGTTTAGAAATGGTGCATGGAATGAATAAGGGTATAAATACTCATGTCCATTGAATCCACTTACCTAACGAGTGAGACAATACAACTAGTATTTTAACTATGAAAATTATGACTCAATTAGTGATGCATGATCAAGTTATGACAAATAACCTTTTCTAAATGGAGAAACCTGTTCCATAACAACTTTCTCCAAAGTTGGATCACTTTATGCGATATAATACACCATCATTTAGTAGTAATACTGATTCTATGGAGGTTGGTCAATGGATTAATTCTCTAGAGACAATATTTATAGAGTTGGTATGTGGTGAAAAGAAAAACGTTACACTAGCAATGTATTGTCATAAGGGTGATACTGATCAATGGGGTTCATCGATCCAGAATACTAAGGGTGAATATGATATAGAACTCCTGGAATTGAATTCTTTTAAGGATACATTATTTGAAAAATATTTCCCTCATGGGAAACAAATATAGATGAAGTGAAATGTTAATAAATAAAATACAATGTATGAAATTTTTTTTGGAGTATGATGATTAATTTACAAGGTTATCTAGGTATGATATAGATTATATACAAAACCTAGTGTTCAAGATGGCCCATTTCTTTTAAAGACATTATCCAAGTCACCAAAGGGTGCTGGTCTATCAGTATTATTCATTATATGATGAAATAATACTATGTGCTATAAATATAGATAAATAATTCTCCATGTCATATTGATTCAAAGGGAAGCATGAAAGGAAGAGGGAAGTATGGAAAAAATGGATAAATGGAATAAGGGAAAGAATTATTTTACCCCATGAGATAATTGGGGAAAGAAAAATCATAGTTATTTATTAAATGGAATGGGAGTTTTTTATAAGTGTGGATATAAAGGCTTCCATTCTTTTTATTTTATAGGTATGGAAACAGACTATACTGTAAAATACTTCACATGTAAGGAGATGGGTAACTATGAAGATAATTATCTCAATTATAAAATGAATATACCTCAAAAGATTCTAACGGGTCAAGATTCTGATATTACCGTAGATATAGCAGAATGATTGGTGTTATTTTGTTTTGATTCAATAATTATTTCAGATGAGTATTCTATCAATGATATCCTAGTTATAACAATTATGAAATATATTATGATTTTAATATATTTGTTTTTCATTACGGATTTTAATGTCTCTATTGAATGGTATCAATGAATAAGAAAACATATTCAGTAGAAAGTTTAACTTCTTGTATAACTCATGATTTAGGGAATGATAACCCTTAATATGTTGAGATAATAGTGTAGTGATAAATATATGATTGATATGGATAAATAAATTAGATAGTATTGACTACCTTGGAACTGATTAATGACTTTTTGACAAAAAAAGTTTTCTATTTTTGATGGAGTTTAAATCATTTTTTGGATTTAAAGAATATATCCAATAATCATTGTTTTACTTAAGGAATAAATAATCCTATATGCTTTCAATACGTTATTATGGTAATACATGTTATTACCATGTTTCTATAAAGTACATGATGAAGTTATTCAAATGATTGTTTTGTGATTATTAAGAGATAATTCATGTTGTTTAGATTAGTATTTATAAATTAATTTATGAAATTTAGTAACCTCATTCATAAATTTAGGGATCTTAATATTTTTTAAGGGTCACAAGGATAACCATTTATTAAATAGTTTAAGCATAAATTTTGATGTTTTTTTGAGAATAATGTATTATTTGACCATTTAATGATCTATTATTATTAGATAACATATTCTAACCATTTTTTTAAAAATGATTACTATATATTTATGGAATTATTTATCATTATATTATGGATCTCTTGATCCATTAGTGAGTCAGGTATAAAAAGTTCGTCATCATTTCATAGAGTGAGAGATAAAGTGGTAATTGATCAAGGAATAACCTAAGGATGAGAATGTTCTTATGAAATTTAATTAAATCATGTAGGTATATATTATCAATAAAGATCAAAAACTTTAGGAAAAGATATTTGAATAATTTTTCTTCATATTACCATCATTTATGATGACATAACAATCCTTTTTCACAGTTATTTGGTTTATGGTTTTGTGGTCCTTAATGTTATATGGATCACCCACTTTTTTGTGATCAATGACCTCTATTAATATCTATTAATCTTTAGCCTTTTTTAATATCTCATATTTCCATGATTATATTTCCCAACTAAGTTATGTTATATATAAACCTAGTTATGTGATTATTCCAAATGACCTTTTTTACTTTCCTTTTCACTCTTCTTATGTGGATGTTTTATTAAACTTTTTACGATATGGGTTTTTCAACATTGTAATCTTAATGTCAAACCCATGATTACCTAGCTCAAATTAAAATTATGAGGAAAAATATCATTTAAGGTGGGGAAAATGTTAGACACCAAGACATTACAATATACTTCTCTTAGAATAAATTCAAATTCATGGATTCTTATGATGCACACAACACTGGGTTTAAACAAAACTCTGTTTAGTCATGCTATGAGAACATAATTAAAAATTAATTTTTGTCTCATTATGAAAATTTATTTGTTAAAATAAACTTAATTTTTAGAATAAAATCAAAATTATCTTAGAGTTAATTTTTTGAATTTTTTTTAAAAAAAATCATTTTTTATGAATAATGAGTATACTGAATTTTAATTGAAAACAACATTTTCATTTAATTAATTTATAATGTTAAATTATATTTTGAATGCATTTTAAAAAATGATACTAAAAATTTATGTCAATTAATATAATTTAGATCACTGGAATCATTTTCATATTTAAGTTTTGTATAAAAAATTTGGAAACTTTTTGACATTTTCACTTTGAAATCCTTTTATCTCACTGCTTATGTAGGATGAAAATTAAATTAAAATTTCCGAATTTTTTAAATTGAATTTAGAAAAATTGATATTTTATTTTTAATAATAATAATTTAAAACATATAATATGTTCAAATTAATTTTTTACCGAAATGAATGAAATAATAGTAAAAATTAATTATCACATTAAGGTAAAAATTAGTTTAGCAGGTGTTAAACTAAAAAGATAAGGGTTAAAATGACCTAATTTGTTTTCCAAAAAATAAATTTATAGACATATATAGACTTCAGTGACCTTATTTTCAACAATTATTAATATTTGTGAAATATTTATATGAAGGTGACATATATAATAAGTGATATAAAGAAAAAGAAAGCAAAGGAACTTTCCCTACTTTTAATATCAATAAAGACATAGGGTAGGTACAAAGACAACATGAGTTTGGTTATAAATATTATTTCAAAAGATAAATTATTTTTTATATTGATAATTTATTTTAATTTATATTGATAAATTAATTACATTAAATGCTTATGAAGTGCCAACATAGTAATTTTTTAGTTAACAAAAAAATAAATGACAATAAAAATATTAAAAGTTATGTAAATTAAATGTATTATTATGTCCTATTAAATTTTGACATGATTATATAATTTTATATAGGTGTGATAGTAATATATTAAAATTCCATGATTTTATTTATATTTTCAAAAGAAAAATAACATAATAATGTTAAAATTGATATCAATGTTAGTTTATAGTAAATGACATTTTATTTAATGGATTAAAATTACTAATATTATATTATACCAAGAGATTTTTAAGTCTTGTCAAAAATAAAATATATTCCATTAGTAGACCATTTTTTCTTTTATAATGAATATATTTACCCCTAATCAGTAAAAACTATGTTTGTGCGGTTATGTTTAAAGTAGTGTTTTTTCCCATTACATGCACTTCTGTTAAAACTAATTTTCAACAAACATCATATTTTTATTTGATAAATTGGATTTATATTAATAATAAGTGGTTCCCAATTACCTAATAAGGAAATTATCGATAGAGTATTAAAGGGTAAATTACATAGGTTAAAAAACCAGTTATAGTAGTGAAAACCAAAATGATAAAAATAAGGAAACTCGGAAGTTAAGGAACAATATATTTAAAACAAATATTTATTTTCTAGTATAGGTGTTTCTAGATCATATAATCCCTCCACCCCTTTAATTATCAATTTTATAGCCACTTGAGGTAATATTGAAATCTTCATGTGGAATAACTTTTGTTATTTAAACAATTACCACTCCTTCCGGACTATAAGAGGCCCCTCACTCTCCTCCGTTATTCACACCTTCAAACCACTTTCTTTCTACAAAACCCTACCAAACTAACTTCCAAAAATACCCAAAATAGTCTTGTAAGACTTCATTTGTGCATATTTCCATTCTATTAATTCCATGGTGCAATCCAAAGGAGGTTACCTGAAGAAGAGGAGTTCAAATAACATTTAACCAAAAGGAAACACCCAGTAAGGGATTTTGTCACAATTTAAAATCCATTGAGAATTGTTTTTTATTATTAATTAGTTCACTTTTATATGGTTTATATTCTAGTATTTTTACATATAATATAATTAATACTTCCTATATCAGGGAATTTTAATTTTCACTAGGAATTATTTCATCTAATTGGTGATTTGAAAATTACAAAGTGATAAATGTTATTGTGAAATATCAGTTTTTTTGTGATTTTTAACATTATCTTTAAGAAAACACTTTAATGTGGTATTTTTTCATTGGAAATCACATTTATCTTAAAAATTCATATTCTTTTGATATGGATATGATTATTTCATAAACCATATACCATTTTTATGTACGTTTTTTTACCTTGAAATTTATTAACATGGGAAATAATGATTTGTATCCTTTACTCAATATGGATATTTGATATTAAGAAATATTTATTCATGAATCAAATAATTTATTTGATATATTAGAAATTACTTTCACCAGAAATGATGAGTGGGTCCCGGTATAATATATCCATTCTATGCATCAGCATGACTTATAGGACAAATTAATTTTTCCAAATTAATCTAGATTTAACCTATAGTTTAAAATATATTTTGAAAGGCCATTATGATAGTGGTATGATGGTTCTTGAGACCATGGTGTTCAATAATTAAAAATTTCCATCATTCAGAATTCATTTAGTATTATCCATGAGAACTTCACAATGATATTATCTCTAGATGCATTTCATTTTCAATTTATTGATTAAATGGAATGTGTTTTAAGTTATTTACCTTGGCATATTGAATATTCCTCATTCAATTATTTAATTAGAATGTTTGTTTAGTTATTTACCACTATATATTTATTGTTCTTATTTATTAATGATAGATTAAACTATAATTGACCCTTATTAGGAATTTGTTCTAACCCCTATTTTGTTTCCTTTCCTTAGAATATGAAGAAGAAAACATTGAATGAGTTTTCAAGGATGTATTTTATTTATTTTTGGTATGTATTATATTTTATTTTCTATTCCTAGTGTAAAATGGGTTCCATGTAATTATCTATTTATCTAAAACTACTAAATTGATCGGTCCTTCTAGATTTGACCCACTGTATTTATGTGAATATACTAAAGTAATGTACTGGAACCAGGATTCTAGGGTCAGGTTTTCTAAAATTAAACAATTTATTTAGATGTGGTTCAATTATCTAAAATGTGATTCTATCAAAATATTTAAATTGGGAAAAAAATTCAGATACACTAAATTATAGTACCAATTTAATGATCATCCCAATAAGAGAAAAAAAGAAATAAAAAAATTAAGAACAAAACAATGAAAACATGAATTAAAAGATAATAATTATATATGTGAAAAAATATTAATTGTGCATATCTACTCTCCATAAATATTACCATGTTTTATATTTTTCACCATTAAGTATTTTCACAACACATTATAAAATCTTGTATTTATAGAAACTTATTGACCACCAATTTTCTCCCAATGATATAGGTCTAGGAAACTCAATATACTCACACTTTGTTTATTTTTTTTAATATTAAAGAAGAATAAAAATGAGATGATGAATTAAAATAGAAAAAGAAAAATGAAAAGGTAGCTATAATGAAATGAAATAAGAGAGAAACCTTTGGATTCATTTATAATGATCATTAATTATCTTGCTTACTTGATTCCATAATTTACTATATTCGTGTTTCCTACTAGTTACACACACACAATTCATAATTTTTTTGAATGTAAATTAGAAATAGGTATTCCCTAATGGGATCTACCTAACACAGTCTCAATTGGACCACAATCATGAGTCTATAAACTACTCATACAACTAATATAATTATACAATATTTATGTGTGTCAAAAACCAATTCAATACCTCCATCCATTGGTTTCCTGATATAGTAGGTGATGAGTCATGGGTGGGATTATAAATCCCCTTATTCTATAAAAAACAATGAGGCAATTTATAATACTCAATGGGATTTATTTTACACAAATAAGTCAACATTTAACCTAGATTAAATATTCTAATAAAAAACTAACAAGGCCTATCTATAATTCAGATTCCCATTCTAGAAATAAATAATTTTAAAAAACTAGTGAAGATATAATAACTAGAATATCAACCCTTAAGTCACACTCTAATTCCCTAAATATAAATATCATATTTTCCACTACAAACACCATAGATACAATGCACCACAAATAAAAAAAATAAAGTACAAAAACATAATACTTCATTTAGACAACTAAATCATTAAAAAAATATAAAATTTCATACCAGAACCCCCCCCCCCCCATGTAACCTAAATTTCACTATCAATTCATAAAACTAGAAACATTCAAAGTGAAAACATAATCTAAGGAAGAAGATACAAATTCCAATAGATCTATAGACACCGAGAGGAGTAAGTAGGGTGTAATCTATAAATACCAGAAGGGATTCACCATCATTTCACTTCATTCTATTCTACAAAATACTAAAATATAGTAGTTCCAAATACATTAATATAAAATATTTTTTTTCATATCCTTTGGAAAAAAAATTCCATTGGTTTTCCTTTTAAAAAATTATTTTTATAATTTAAATAATTTAAACACATTTTTCTAGAAAACCATTTATAAAACATTAATTAATTAATTGTTGAATTTTTTAAATGGAAGACTCTATATACCAATATAATTTATCAATTTCTCAATTATCACTAAGTAATAAAGAATAAAATTGCATCAAACAAAACAAAATCCAACTAATTATAAGTGAATTTATATATTTACTAAAAATGGGAAGTGAGAAGGAAATGAATCTTGGGTTGTATAAGGTAAAATAAAGGTGAAGATTAACCATCAAAATAGAAACATAAAATAGGATTAATGGGAGAATAAACCTAAGGTTACTAGATCTAAGGGATATAAGGACTAGACACTAACTAGAGAGGCTCTCAATTAGTGTAAATAGAAACAAGTCATTGTCTAGTGGAAAGTGTGTCACACATATACATTACTAGAAATTATAATGGAAATGGATATTGGGGTATCTAATTTTACCTACCCAATTAATCGAGGTTCTAATAAATATTAAATAATACCACTCTATGTTTTAGACCCATATGTTTCTTTAAAAAATTAATTTATATTATCTCCTTTACAGATCAAACATACACTTCCATTTTTCAATCATAAAGGGATGTTTCAACATCAAACAACAAAAAAATAACAAAAATAAAAAATAAAAAAATAAAACATCATTCATATATTTATTTATAGATTATGGAATATTCCTTTAAATTAAACTTTATAAATCAATATTAAGAATAACCTTGGAAAAATTATTTGAAAACAAAAAATAATCATTAAAGATAAATATTAAAAGTTTGAACTTTTCATCACACACACAGAGAGATATATATTTATATATTAATAAATCTCAACGCACATATTCACATATTCTCATTTGAATATGAGAATATATATATATATATATATATCTTCATATATGTGTATAAACACCAGAAATAAGTAATGGAATTTGAAAAATGCATAGCTTTTAAAAACCTCTTAAAACCAAGAAGGAAAACATATATTAAAATCCATTTGACCCAATCAATTATAAATCTATGAATTATAATCCCATTGAAAAAATATAAAAAATTATCAATACATAAAATCATTAATTAGTTATTCAAAAATATAAAATACTCAAAAAATATTTAAAATAATTAAAGATAAAGACACATATTTTAAATACATAACCCCACGATAAATTATTTGAATCATTTAAATAAAATCCTATAATAAAACATTTATTGGAAAAACGTGTTTAATAAGGTCCACAATCAATCTTTAATTCATATAAAAACACAAAATCATCTACCTTGAACAAGCATAGACGATGAAAAATCAACAAGAATGGTTAGAGAAAACCTCCAAAATGGAACCACACACCCTATAAAAACTAAAATTCAAGAAATTTGATCCATAAACCACCAATAATTAATTCCATTCATATGTGAAGAAAGGGGAGAAATAAATAAATATATGTGGATAATAGGATGTATAGAAATTTGAAAAGAGGCCATTACCTGGGTGAATATCCCTTTAAAACAAAACAATAATTAAAGATGATTGTAGGCGGAGGTGAGGAAGATGTGGTTGCGTGGGAGGGTTCCCACTTGGTTTTGTGTCGCAAGAGGTTAAATTAGTAGGGTGTGGAGATAGTTTTATGGGTTGGAAACATTTATGTGAAAATTTTAAATTAAAAAGTTTAAAATACAAGGTAAAATGCATGATTTCTAAATGGTTTACACAAACCATATACCGACTATTTTCCCTTCACTTGGAAAACATGGTAACTTTCATCGTTATTTCCCATGGTCAAAAAAACTATGATACATCCATGTGAAATGGATCTACAACATTTTATACCATATCACACATTTGTAAGATGATTTTTCCAACTGTGCATCCAACCCATGTAAAATATAGAAAACCATAAAATTATAAAATTTTAAAAAATAAAATCACCCAAGCTATTAAAATATAAAAAAATTAATTAATCAACTAATTGAAATCTTAAGGGGTGGGGAATATAAATTTGAATACTAGGAGAAGAAATTGATTATATTAATGTGTGAGTAAATTTTAGAAATAGAAGCTTGAGTTAATATCACTCACCTCTACCCCTCAATCTCTGAAATCTCAAGAATAATATATGAATAGAATGATATGTTTAAAAACAATGAAAAACTATTTTTTTCCTTGGGTGATCATTTGGATAGCCAATCACTGTTAGTGACATCTTGAGAAATAATGGAATAAATTAAAATTATAGAATGGTATATAACAACCCAAAACGAATAAATTTAAATTAATTTAAAATATTAAAAATACAGATAATCACTAAACAAATCATGTTGATACTGATGTGAAGGCCTGGAATCCTTTATAAAATAGGTAGGGGAAAAATATTTATACTAATATAATTATTATTTTTCATCCTCCTAGACATCTATTCCTAGATTTTCCTTATTAGATCATCTTCATATATCTTGGGTGAAAGGAGAATTTGTTTCAGGTAGATCATCTAATTTATCTTTTCGTATTAAAAATCTTCTCCTGATCTTCAACTAAACCAATTATTGGATGGTTTATACATGGAACACATTGAATATAACTTCAATATTTGTGTAGAATGACTGAATGAATTTAATTTTAAGGCATATCCACATCTAAAATTTCATATTTCTAATATCAACTAGGAATGACTACTTATATCATGATATAGCTACATTATCTTCAATATTTAGAAAATCAAAAAAAATTCATATTTAATATAGTGAAAATATCTTACATATCACCTACTTATAATTTCATAAAGAGATAAAACTTATGCATTAGTTATATTTTCAAAAAAAATATTATGTATCATCTTCCAAAATATTTTACATAGTTATAAATCTTATATACCACATTTCATGTACAAAAATATTTTATGTGTCAGCCTGTACTTGGGATAATTATGTTATGTATCATCTCTTCCTCAGTTAAAAAGGAATATATCATATGTACTGTCTTTCTTGACAAACAGTACATCACATATCGATATCCCTATAATTTATTAAACTCTTATATTGCATGAATGTTTCCCTTACTCTAATTAAATCACATGTATCACCATTACCCTGGATTTAGATATCCCTAAAAACCTATTAATCATTTATTAGTCTATAAAAATGTTATTTATCAATGTTTAAAATTTATAAACTTTAGGGATATATTCATTTTAAAATTTCCTACTATTTCCCTTAGAAAAAGTGTTGTGTTTCACTTCTCTAGTTTAGAAAATATCACGTATCAATATACATCATTTCTATTTCATTACTTCTCAACCTACAACCAATGAAAAATATATATTTAGTATTGGATTTGTTCAAAATATTCTTTAATTAAAATAAATGACTAAAATTAGACAAATAATATTTTTAAAAATTCCTACACACGAACAAAAGATAAATATTTAGATTTTTCCATTAATTCTAAAAATGAATAAAACATCTAAAAGGCACAGATTCAAGCCTTTTAATACTCTAATTATGGATTCAACTAAGTATAAAAAAAATTAATTTTGATGTGTTATATTAAGTTGGATTTAAATATTCATTGAACTATGGAACAAAATTTTGAATATAGTGTCTTTAATATATCCTTACATTATATTTTGGAAAGAGATTCAATAATAACTATGGTCTAGAAAACTAGTGCAGGGTTCCCATTAGAATGTTTTAGAGAGTCACGCTTTTGTCCTGATGATACCAGGGATCAAGAAAATCTCGAAAAATAATATGAATGTTTCATTATTAATTATAGTGAGGGGAAATTTTGATTTCATATTTTTGGAAATTAAAATAATAAGACAATTAGAGCTCAAAATGTTCTATTGAGTGTTAAGGTCATGTGGAAGAATATAAATTAGTAGAATATGGAGTGGTGAATAAAGAATAAAATACCTATATCAAACATTATTTGAATACAAGTTATATAAGTTTAGGTATCCAATAATTATTAGATATAAATTAAAAAATAGTCCTTGGGTACAGAATAAGTATCAAAAATCTCAAGAGTTGTGGAATCTAGAGGTATATCTCTAAATGCTGAAAGTTTAAAAGTATTGGTTCAGAAATATCAAATCCATGGGTTGAGTTGTAGAGGTATAATAAGAATAGATGATCAGTTCATAGGGTTGCATTAATCTGTATTAATTTCATCACATGTATGATGGATATATTGAGAGCCTAAAATATATAGAGAGCCTCAATGATTCTATAAATAGGGAGTTATCCATGAAATATCAAATGAATTAATTTCATGAAAACCAAACCCAAGAGCTAATAGAACTACCATAGGGAGATTTTTCAATTAGAAAATGGGTTCTCAATTAAATAATTATGATTTTTCTAGAAAGAGGTATAAGTTTATGTTTGTTCTCAAAGGTTTTGAGAAGAATTAATGCATTGATTTCTCAAAAATGTTCACACCCACTGTGAATCATACATCAATATAAACCATATTAAGTCTAGTTAATTCTTATTGTATATATTAATAACATATTCATATAAAAAATAAATTCCATTAATCTGATTTAGAGGAGTAAATCATTATGAATATTCCAAATGTATTTTGGATAAACAAAATTCCGAAATTGGTTTTCATGTTCAAAAGAATCCTTTATAGACTGGATCTAGTTCCAAGGAAATGGAATAAAATACTCTATGACTTTATGACTAAGAAGGGGATATTCTAAAAAACATTATACCATTTTTACTATCACAATATTTCTAATATGTGTGTTTATCATCATTCACATGTACATGGATGACATTCTCCCTATAGTTCTGTACATGAAACCATTTAGGCCTTGAAAGATGATTTGTTTAGATGGCTCAATGTAAAGGATCATGAGGAGGACAAGATGATTTTGGGGGTCTGGATTAAAAGGGATAGAGATATTATAAATAAAATTCTCTAATAATTAAAACATAAAAATTTCATTAAATTGTTAAATAATGAAAATATATTAACTTTCATTAAAACCATGGGTCGGACCCATCTAGTTATCTAATGATAAATCAATAAAAATAGAAGATGTGGATAAGTATATTATGAACGTAATATTTTCATATGTATTCAATAACATGATGTATTCCATGGTTTGAATGATGGTTAGGAATTTCACACATGCGGGGATTTATTAAATGGTTTGTAGAGAATATGATAAATGAAAATTGGGAAGCTATGAAGTGGATTCTCTGATATCTCAATAGTTCAAATTATTCAACAATCATTTTTTTGAATACATGGTTCATTGAATTTAGTTGATGAAGTATTTGTAGGGGATATGGATAAATGGAAGAGGAAATTGGTATTTCTATTTACTTATATAGGGGAAACTAAAAGATGTATGTAGGAGTTGTATCTAGTTTTTTCACTATCCATAATGGAATCAACATATAAAGACATCACATAAGCAGGGAGGGATTTGTTTAGTTGAATAACATTTTAGATGATCATAGAGGGAGTCAGGATACTGTGAATTTTCAATGATTGTCAAAGAATAATTCATTTTTATAATAATCTAGTATTTTACTCATTTAAAAATCAAACTGAGCTTAAGTATCAATTCATTGGGAATATACTATTGGATGTGATATTTATGATAATGAAGACTTATGGAAGTTAGAATTTTTCTACAATATTTACAAAAGTTTTAGTCTAGGAATGAATGAGGTAGTGGTGTGTCCTAGTGGGACTTAGGTGACTAGGTTGTGTACTGGAGACATAAAATATTGATATAGAATTTATAATTATCGTAACTTTCCTATGTGTCTATGGGAGATTAAATCCTTGAAATCAGTCTTCAAGAGGGATATATTTATTGGTTTGAGTAGACACTTCTAAGATTCAGATTCTGTATACCCAAATGGATAAATTCATAAACATGTGTGTTGGGTTATAGAGTAGGCTTTCAAAAGTGGATGTTTGATAAGAGGAAAGATGGTTTAAAGGTCATATTCCTAAATCATAATTTTAAGTGGGATTTTCAAGATAATTTTAGTTTAGAAGATCTAGATAATGTAATAATTACTCTCATCGAGGTATATAAGGTTTTATTGATCTTTTTTCAAAGGTTTGGTAAGAATAATTCAATATATTCATGATAATGAATTACATTTATTAATGGGGAAAGGATTTGAGGGAATATAACCTACAAGCCCATAGAGGTGGGAAAGGGAAACACATTATTAAAAGTGAATTTTTTAAGGCACTAAAACAAAATAATATTATGGTAACTAATATATATATATATATATATATATATATATTTGTGTGGTGTAGTGTGGTGTGGAGTGGTGTGGCATGTTGACACTTGTATAGAGACTTAAAGTGATACAATATTATCTTACTTTTCTAATTAAGATATTAATCTTCTCTTCTATTTTGAAAAGAAAGGAAGTGGAAATTTTTTCCAATAGATATATGTATAATTATTAAACAACATAAAATATCTTTTTTTTAATCCAGTTTATTTCAATAGATGTTTTTTCTTAGATTTATGGTTTTTTATGGAGTGTGTGAGAGTGGAATTCAATAGTATGGATAGTTTTGGTAATATATTCATAGTAAAGATAAATTATCCTACTATAATTCTTCTATTTATAGAGGTTTTGGACATTTTTTTATAGTGTTAAGATCTAATGTTTTCCTTCTTGTCATGGTTGAAATTTTTATGTGTGAGTGGATAGTTATTTTTTCAATTAAATTATTGAACAAACCTAAATGGTGTAAAAAACACATTAATTAAATCCCCATAATTTGTACTAATTGACACACCCACACTTAGAAAAATTAGAAATGAAAGTTTTAAATGAGCTCCACTCAAACTATTTTCCACCACTCCACCCTGGGTCATATATGGTGTGAATATGAATCATTTGTGAAAGAGTAACATATTATCCATATATCAGTCTCGAATAAAAAGTTATTTAACATAATATATTCATTGAATATAAGTCTTAAACTATGTGATATAAATTTATTTATCATTTATCAATTTGTAATCTCCCTTTTTAGCTACAATCCAACCCCCATGGAATTTTGAATGTTCTGACGAGTCTTGATAAAGAATTCCGCAATACATGTTTTTGAAATTTTGATATAATTTTTCAACCATTATCATAACTAAATATTTTTTCTTATCACTCCCCAGCTACAATTTTACAATATAATTGTTGATCCTTATCCCATTGTGAGGCTCAAGCTATAATGACTCAGCCGTAAATATTACATAATCAAGCTATTTCAACTAGAGTTCAGTTTCTTACATTCCCAAATATATTTTCCGTTTACTATTTCAGAAAGTTAGTACACAACTCATACATATCAACCCACCTAAATACAAAGTGGGTACCATTAAAAAAATATCCATTTCTTCCAAAGCATACAATATTTAACACAAAACAACAACATGATTTCTTTGATAAATCTCCATATCAATTAAATGGGCTTCCTTACTTCTCTTAAACATCATTATAACCTATGAAAAAATATTTAAAACATGGGATGAGAATAATAATCTTGTTAATGTATATAAAAAGAATAAAATAACCCATTTGTCCATGAATACTTACAAACATATGAAATCATTTTCACAAAGACATACTTCTCACCCATTAATACATACATTGTGAAACATGAGATTTCCAAAAAACATTAAATAACATATATAAAAAAATAAGGGTGACATGGTGAATTATATGATTATACTTTAACCCTCAAGTATACCTTGTGATTTGTAACCCTCACAACTACCTTACAATTTAACCCTCACAACTACCTTATAATGTAACCATTGTAGTTTCACTTGGAGTAACCATACAACTAACCTCCATCATAAACATACACAATGAATTTTAAGTAGATATAGGTCCCACCCTTTATCATAAATATTTCCCAAGAACCATAACATAATCATAAAATAAGAATATTTTTATAAAAACATAGATTTTAAAATTTGAAAAATAGAAAATTAAAAGAGTATTTTTAAAGGAAAGTGCATTAAATAACCATATAATTTATATGATAATTAACATAATGAAATTTAAATGAGTATATATTGTAAATACACATAATGAAACATAATATAAACCAAATTCATTACACATATGTTTCTGATGCTTTTGTCGGGGCACGCGCATCCGTCTGTAGAGGACGCGCAGCTGTTGCCCCACATTTCCACTTTCCAAAGGCAAGAACCATCTGTTCCTTATTCAGGGACATTTTCTCCTTGATCGAAACAGGATCATGGGATGTTGGTTCCTCTTTCTTTGGATTCCTCCGTGGAACTCGTTACCTCATCCGGTTATCCCTTAATGATTAAGTCGTGGTTCGTGAATCTTATTCCTGGTGCCATATCTTTGTGGACGCCGGTTAATTACAATACTTCCATTAGGACATTCCATAGGGTCTTGACATGGTAGAAACTTTAGTTTGGAGAAGATGACAACATCAGGTATGTCAGGGAATCTCTGGATGCATGGACATTGGGGAATCTGTATTCTTCCTCATAAGCAGGAATCTCAAGGACACAGAACTCAAGGAATCCCACGTCTGTTGTGGGGTATCTTATGCCAGAGTCATGTCTTTGAGATTTTCCTTAGCTTCCCATGTCTAACATGGTGTATTATACATGTTTATTGTCTATAGGATATGGTTACGCCAAAGGCGTGTCTTCTGAGGTTTTCCTCAGGAATCTAATGTTTAACATGCGGTAGGTCGCGATTTTATCATCTTCCGGAGATGGAATGGGGGTGATAGGAATGCCCCATAGAGACAGATCAAATTGGTATATCCCTTGGGGGAACACATAGAAGGTTTACCTGGAAAATGGATCAGAACACTCAAAAAGATCAGACCCAGGATGGTGTGACCCATAAAGGGAATATGTCACACCGTGAAGGCGGATCTGGACACCACTAAGGGAGGATTAGGGAGTGTGCACTGTAGAATGGGGAAACAACAAGGTTTACCTTTGATTGGGATTGAACCTCATAGTGGTTTCCTACGTACCCTATGTATATGATAGGGATCAAACCCCATCTAGTTCAAAGGAGTGATGAATCGAGGTGTACAAAAATCACAACAACCTAGATACATGCTGGGTTTTATGCATGGAAAGAGGCCAATCACAAGGGGGATACTCTAGGGTGGATGGTAATGGATTGAGTAGGGCTTATGCATGGTTAGCATCCTGGGTGCCGTAAGGAGCAGCGTTGGGATGAATGTCATGATCTCCCTAGGATGTGGATTCCTCAGTGAGAATCAGGATAGATGATGGAGAGTTGAATGAACTAGAGGGCGAATGAGATGGAACAGCTGTGAAGGTGATGGTATTGTTGGGCATGGTCCTCAAAGAGACTTCCTACATATCCTCGTGGTAGGGAATCATAGTCTGTGTAGTTCAGTGGGATGATGGGAGACCTGTGGGGGCGACCCGTGATAATGGACACATGGAAGGGATCCAGAGGAAATAGAACCTCCATGTTGGGGTATGATCCTCCCATAACACATGGGATCGAGGGATAGATCAGGATGAGACATGAGGGATGGGCTTGAACCTCAGGGAGTCTTCCTATTTATCCATATGGTAGGGAATCAAATTACACATAGTTCATCTGAAGACAACTTACCGTCGATTGGGGACATCAACGAATTACCATCGAATGGGGATAATAATGGCTTACTGTTTAATGGGAGTTAAAAACGTCTTACCAATAGATAGGGGTTTACAACAGCTTACCGCTGAATGGGGTCACAACGGCTTACCGCTGGATAGTGGTTGATAATAGATTACAGCTGAATTGGGGTTAGAACGGCTTACTACAAGATAGGGGTTGACAAGGGCTTACTGCTGAATTGGGGTAACAACGACTTACCATTGGATGGGGGTCACAATGGATTACCAGTGGATGGTGGATTCTTTTTAATGTCATGTAGGACAAAAAGGGGGCATGCAGTTTAACGTCATGTGGGATGAAGGAGGTCCAACATGAAGATGGTCAGGACCAATGGTTGTTGGGTTTGAACCTCAGGAAGGAATCCTATATACCTTGCCTTGGCAAGGATCTACGTCCACTTAGTCCAGGATAGTAGGTACTGAAGTGAAGGGGGTCGGAACCAATGGATGGTGGGATTGAACCTCAAGTATGCTTCCTCAATACCTTTCTTGGGCAAGGATCAAATACCACATAGTTCGTGTTGGGTTTGGCGAACAAACGTGAAGATGGACGGGACCAATGGTTGTTGGGCATGAACCTTAGGGAGGCTTCCTACACACCTCGCCTTGGAAAGGATCGAAATCCACTATGTTCATAAGGAGTTTGGGTCTTACACTATAAGGCAGTCCAGAATGGATATCATGGTCAATGCTTTCTCTAAGCCCATGTGATTCATGCTCGGTGTGAGAAACAAGAGGCAGCAATGACCTGACAATCTCGTCACAGAATGTGCGTCCATGGGAAGCGGAATGGGGGCTTATGCTTGGTTAGTGGCCTAAAGGGTAAATAGGGGATTATGTGTTGTTCGCAGCCCGGTGCCTCTATTGAGAGGAAATGGTGAATGGGAATTATGCATGGAATCTTGTCGAGTGCCGCTATGGAGCAACAATAGTGAATGGGGATTACTCAAGGAAGCTGCCCTGGTGCCACTATTGAGCGGCAATGGTGAATGGGGATTACAAAAGGAAGCAGCCCGAGTGCCGCTATTGAGCGGTAATGGTGACTAGGGCTTACGCAAGGAAGCAGCCCGGGTGCTGCTAAAGAGTGGCAATGGTGGATGGGGCTTGGGTAAGGAAGCTACCTAGGTGCTGCTATTGAGCGACAATGGTGACACGGGATTATGCAAGGAAGCAGCCCGGGTGCCGCTATAGAGAGGACATGGTGAATAGGGATTAAGCAGGGAAGCTTCCCGGGTTCCGCTAAGGAGCGACAACAGTTGATGGGGATTGTGTAAGGAAGCTTCCTGGGTGCCGTTATTGAGAAACAATGGTAAATGGGGCTTACGCAAGGAAGCATCCTGGGTGCTGCTATTGAGCGATAACGGTGACTGGGGCTTACGCAAGGAAGCAGCCCTGGTGCCACTATTGAGAGACAATGGTGACTGGGGCTTACGCTAGGATGCAGCCTGGGTTCTGCTAAGGTGCGACAATAGTGGATGGGTCTTGTGTAAGGAAGATTCTTGGGTGCCCTTATTGAGAGAAAATGGTGACTAGGGGTTATTCAAGGAAGCAGCCCGAGTGCCGCTATAGAGCGGCAATTATGAATGGGGCTTAACCAGGGAAGCTGCCCCGGGTACTACTATGGAGTAGAAATGGTGAATGGGGCTTACACAAGGAAGCTTCCTGGGTGCTTCTATGGAGAAGCAATGGATAATGGGGCTTATGAAAGGAAGATGCTTGGGATTTGAAATGGAGTGGTAATTGATGGATGGGGCTTACGCAAGGAATCTTCCCATAATGTCTTCTTCATGTTTGGCCATCAGGGAATCCCACCCCACTGGTGGGTTGAGGCCTTCACCTATGAGCTAGTGCACAAGAGTGAAAATTACATGGGCATTGGACTTTGTCCTAGCAAAGGGAGATGAATGGTGTGAATCACATGCCCGAAATTTGGAATGTGGTGAGGACGTTGTGGCGATAAAGGATAACGGTTGACCATGCTCGATACATAGCATCCATATCACGTTAGCCTGAAATGGGGAAAAACAAATGAGGGTCGATTGTTGTCTGTGATCAAAACATAGGACCTAACTCAATGTATTGTTAAAACTCTTCCGGGGTGTTGTCCTAGGATGGTAGGTGAGAGGATGCGGCATGGGACCATGCTGCTAGGTGGTCCATTAAAACATGAAAGAGGATGATGATTGGAATGTTGGACACACAATGCAAGGGGTGGTGTGTTGGAATTCTCGAAAAGATTCCAACGCTCGTGAAATTATGCCACTGTAATCATGGTATAAGGTATCTTATGATTAGAACATAAGGAATCTCTTATTGGGAACAAGAGGCATCCTATTATTGAATGATAGGGCACACTACAGTTTAAAGTCATGTAGTGAGGACTATTGGCTTCTCATGCTTGGACCATAAGGCATCTCTTGTTTGGAGTAAGAGACATCCTATGTTTGGAACATAGCGAGTACTATAGTATATAGTCATGTAGGGATGACTATTGGCATCTTATTCTTGGAGCATAAGGCATCTCTTGTTTTTAGTAAGAGGCGTTTTATATTTGTGACACATAGAGTACTACAGATTGTAGCCATATAGAAATGACTATTTGCATCTTATACATGGAGCATATGGCATCACTTGTTTTGAGTAAGAGGAATCATATATTTGGAACATAGGGTGTACTACAATTTATAGTCATTTAGAGAGGACTATTTTCATCTTATGATTGGAGCATAATGCATCTCTTGTTTTGAGTAAGAGGTATCCTATATTTGGAATATTGGGTGTACTGCAGTTTATAGCCTTGTAGAGAGGACTATTGGCATCTCATGCTTGGAGCATAAGGCATCTCTTGTTTCGAGCAAGAGGCATCCTATGTTTGGAACACAGGGTTTACTACAGTTTAGAGTCATGTAGAAAGGATTTTTGGGCATAAGGAACCCATAAATGGTTGATGATGGGGCTTATGTAAGGGAGACCCTTTCTGGTTCAACCTAGCATAGGAGTCAGGTGATGGGGTTCGAATGAGTTGCTTGAGGAATGGTTCAACTCAGTGTACATGGGGAGAATTGATGATGAGAATCTCAACACACGACATAGGAAACAAACCAAGAGGAATATGTCGACTCAAGGTGTTCATGTTGTGTGGAGGGGTATCTCAAATCATGGTATACCATAGGTGGAAGGTGGGTACGCATAGGGTCGCAATGGAAAATGCTGACATCCTGGAGTGAAAAGTTCACGGTGCGACTCTCCATTTTTCATGGGGTCAGTGATAGTAGCAAATGGATAGGAGCCCATCACTGAACCTGAGTGGGGGTGTAGGGGAGAATCCCCCACGGTATGAACTAGGGGCACGAAGATAGGAGCTTCGCAAAGGATAGTTCTTCGCAATTTATCTCCATGGAGGATAGGACCTCGCGAAGCAGATTCACGATGGAAAGGTGCTAACAGATCATGGACTCACAGAGCATGGACTTATGGAGCATTGAATCACTGAGCATTCACTCGTAGAGGATAGACTCCTGAATCATTGACTCGATGAGCATGGACTCGCGGACCATGGACTCATGGAACATGGACTCACGGAGCATAGAGTCACAGAGCATTGACACACGAAGCATGGGCTAACGAATCATAGAATCACGAAGCATGAACTCATGGAGCAGCTTCAGGAAGGACAAATAATATTCTGGAAATAGGGGATCTGCCACCGAAAGGGCGGTGTGATCATCATCTAAATTGGGGTGATCTGGGTATTTATAGGAGAGAGGCACCATGAAGCAGAGCCCGCTCGGCGCGAAGCCATAGCTCACTCCACGACAGATCATGAACATCAAAATGGTGCGCAGAGCATCCCACCTCATTACTCTGTGGCGGGTCATAAACATCCAAGGGGTTCACAGAGCATCCTACCTTCTAGCTCCACAGCGGGTTGCGAACGTCAAAGGGGTTTGTGTAGCATCCCACCTCCTTGCACCGCGGTGGATCACACACACCAAAGGGTTTGGAAGAGCATCTTGTCTCCTTACTCAGCGGAGGCTTCTCAAAGTAGAAGCTTTCCACCGACGCAGGGACCTGGGGGCTCCATTAAAGTTCCAATACTCCACGATCATGGAGGGAGCTTTGTGAATGGGCATTGTGAACCAGTTTTCTAGACTAACATAAAATGTCTATAACTTTCAATTCGTAACTTCGTTTGGGCCATCAGACCTACCAAATCGAAGCTTGAGAAACGGGTACGATCATGGATCATGAATGGAATCATTTTGAATATTTTGGTGACGCTTTATTTGTTGCCTAAAACATATAATCATGGTTGTATATAATTAACAATGTATAAGGTTAACCCACAGAATGGAAATTGGGTTGAAAATTCCCTTACCTCAGGTTCTTCTTACATAAAACATTTTTATACCACATGTATAATGTTTAAAATAGTGTTATTTGTATTTTAAAAAAACATATTTATGTTTATAACACATTATATGATCATTTTATAACATCATTTGTCCCTTTTGTTAATAATATGTTTTTATTTCCATTGTTTCGGGTGCACACTTTACATGATTTCCATGGTCGGTTCGTAAGGGGTTTTCTTGTCAAATAGAAGAGAAAATCCAGAAGTGGAATAAAATGGTGTTAATATGTTCCAAAAATATTAGATTATTATATAAACTAATTTAGATATATGTTTTTAGGATGACTCATTAGATAAATCATTTTTGAAATTCATTTATATCATTTTGGCGGTTCTTCGATAATCATGAACTTGTTTCATCATATACCATTAATATTATGAATATAAGTTAATTATAGAAAATAAGAGATTTAATATCATACATTTTACAGTCTTTTTAAATCATTATAATGGTTTTACTTCCATATTTTATGTAAGTAAAGTAAATTTAAGACACATCATCCACGATGTCAATAAATCGACACATGACAGATTATGTGTTTGGTTTTATAATAAGAATAAGGGTAGAAGAAGTAAGTTGATGAAAATTTACATAAATAATATAATAATGTAGAATATATATAATAATGGAGCATTCATTACTCTCATATAAGGGGAGGTGAACTGAGTATAATAAAAGCAATAAATGAAAAGAAAAAACAAGAAAATGAAATACGATTTTTACCTCTTGATCTCTTCTCCTTGAGACCCTCCTTAAGGCCTTTGGTTTCAACTATTGGTGAGAACAATAGGTATGGGATGTGGGGAAGATCCATGGTAAGAGGATTGGGTAAAATTTATACAATATTTAATGCTTGTGGTGTGTGATAAGAAGAGGGTGGTGAGAGTGGTATTTATAGTGGGGGAAAGGATGCATATACAATTATTTTAATCATTAGTTTAATATTTTTCCTCAAGAATATAAATAGTATTGATTCTTGTGACTGAAAATTGTAATACATTAATGTGAGTTCAAAATAATGGCCATTAAAATCATCTACTACTTAAATATGATGAATAAATTCATTTATTTAGCTGTATTTATAAATTATCGAATTTATCTATTCACCAAAAATTCTAGTATTTTAGAAAAAAACATAAGAAAATCACCATAACCATTTTTTGATGTATAGAATTCAAAAATGAACTGTATTATACCAAAATAATTTTCAAAAAATGAGAAATTTATTTTTCAAATAAAATAATATTTTATTCCAAAAATAACAATTTTAAACCTATAACTGATTTTATAACAACTTGAAAAATTAATCAAGGTATCATAAATTATTTGAAATATATTAATTGGTGAGGTTACTATTCACATGGTTATATTATTATTCATAAGGGTCAAATTAATATTCTTAAGCTTATGATACTGTTCACAAAAAAAATTATTTTTGTCTTATCAGACTACAAAAAAACTAATCGCCACCATCTTTGACCATTTTTCGAAATTCAAATCATAGAAGTGGAAAAATTATGTTTAAGAGCTAGCTTACAAATATATCCTTAAAATAGTTTCAATATGTATAGACACAGATATTCATGCATTTCAATTTATTTTTGAAACCATGGGGTGTTACATTCTCCCCACCTTCTGAAAATCTATTCCTCGTAATTTTATTTATTTATAAAATAAGTGAGCGTACCATTCCCTCATAGAATCTTTGGATTCCAATGTTGCTTCTTCAACCATGTGGTTTCTCCAAAAAACCTTTAATTGATGGATTAACATATTCCATAACATGTATTCTCTTCAATAGAGAATCTTAACAGTTTCTCTTCATAAGGAAGGTTCTCTTCAAGATGAACTTCTTCTAGGATCAAAAGATGAGAAAAATCTAGCACATACTTTCTCAACATTGAATCATGAAAAAATTTTGTATCTAAGATAAACTCAAAGAAAAAGCTACTCAGTAGGAAAATGGTCTATCATTCCCTAGGATTTTATAAGGTCCACAGAATTATGGAATCAAATTTCGTTTCTTACCAGAACACATAACACTTTTCCATGGTGACATTATAAGAAAAAAATGATCACATACCTCAAAATAAAATAATTTCCATCTATTATCTGCACAAAATTTATGCCTTCTCTAAGATTTCCTCATGGGTGACTGCATCAAACTCACATTCATATCAACTTCATACACTAATTAATTTCCCATAAACTTCCTTTCTCTAAATTCATCCCAAAAATAAGGAGTTTGAAATATCATCCCATACAATGAGTCAAAATGTGTCATCTGTATACTGGAATGAAAACGGTTATTATCAGAAAATTCCACTAATGAAATATTATTATCCCAACTTCACTGCTAATCCATTGAACATGATCAAAGAAGATCCTCCAATATACGAATAGTCTTTTATGACTTCCCATCTGATTGGGGATGAAAAGCTATATTGAAATTCAATTCTGTTCCCAGTGACTTCTGAAGGTCTTTACCAAATTTTGATGTGAACGTAGGATCACGATCAGTTATAATGGAAAGATGATCTTCATGTAACCTAATAGTATCTTTGAGGTGATTTTAAGAAAGATTATCCAAATACATAATATCTCAAATAGGTAGGAAATGATTATATTTAGTAAGTCGATCAACAGTAACCCATATTTCATTATTACCTTGAGAATTATTTGGTAGTCCCACAATGTAGACCATGAAAATATTTTCTAATTTCCACTCTAGAACTACTTAAGGTTAGAGAAACCCCATCGATAACTTCCACTCTTCATTAACCTATGGTCATTTTTAACATTTAATGGTAAAATATGAAATATCTATTTTCATTTCATCCCACATGTAATACTCTTAAAGGTAACTATAAATCTTAGTACTTCCAGGATGAATTGAAAATGGAGAGATATGATCTTCACAACACAATTCCATGTCTATATGAGAATCAAATGTTACACATAATCTCTTTCAAAATCCTAGAACACGATCATTATCAATGTTAAATTTTGCAAACATACCCATTTTATCCAATTCTACCTTTTTCTGTAACTCCACATCTTCTTTTTATGCTTTCTTAATTCTATCTAAAAAACACGACTGCAGTAAAACCTGAAACAAAATAGAGGAATTTCTTGCTCCAACAACTTCCAAAACCAAAATTTATGAAATCATTAATCGAAGGGTCTTGTTGTGGCCATAATATAGTTAATGATTCATGTTGTTTTCAGCTCAAGGCATCCAACACATTATTTTCTTTTCTTGGATGGTAATTGATCATGTAATCATAATCCATTATCAATTCAATCCATCTTCCCTGCCTCATGTTTAATTCCTTTTAGGTGAATATATGATTTAGAATTTTTTTCAGTATATATTTCACATTTGGATCTAATAAATATCCCTCCAAATTTTTAAAGAGAAAACAAAAATTTCTATTTCCAAATCATATGTGAGAAAATTTAACTCATATGGTTTTAGTAGTGTTGAATCATAAGAAATTACTTGATCATTCTGCATTAGAACAAAACGAAATCCCTCCAATAGAGCATCATTGTAGATGAAAAACACACCATTTCTGGAAGGTAGGTTCATAACTAGATAATTTACTAATCTTCTTTTTAATTCCTGAAAACAATCACTACATTCTTTTTTCTAGATGAATCTAACTCCTTTTAAAGTCAACTTATTCAATGGACTAGATAAAAATGAAACGTTTTCCACAAACCACAGGTGATAGCCTCTTAAACCAAGAAAACTATGAATATTGGGTAAATCTGTGGGTTGTGTCCATTCTTAAACAACATTCAATTTTACTAGTATTAATAGTTGTGCCATATTTTGAAACACTGTTACCATGGAATGTAATTATTTTCAATAAAAAATTCAAACTTTCTGGATTTTCCATACTGTTTCCCTTCCTTTTAGGTTTGAAAAACAACCCTTGAAAGTTTTTCATACTCCCCTTTAATTATATAATATACCATAATTTCATCAATAAAAAAAATTATCCAAGAACTCATTAAATATTTTATTAATAATATACATGAATAGAAAGAGTTAATTAGTAAACCCAAATGTAATAAAAAAAATTCATAATGATCATATCTAGTTCAAAAATCTATTTTTGGAATGTAATCTGGCTTCACCTTCAAATGATTATACATGTATCTCAAGTCAATCTGGGAAAAATACTGAGCTCCCTAGAGCTGATCAAACAAGTCATTGATGTGAGTAAAAGAATACTTATTCTAAATATTTATGTTATTCAAAGCTCTATAATCAATGAAAAGTATCTTGGAACCATCTTTCTTTTTAACTAACACAACCAGATCTTCTTATGCTGAAGTGATAGGAAAAATTAATCCTTTATCAAGAAACTCATTCTACTAATTTTTTCAATTCTAGAAGCTCCATTTGAACCATTCGATAAGGGTTTTTTGAAATTGGGTTAGAATCAGGAAAACATTCAATTATGAAATCATGTTTCCGATCAGGTATAAAATCAGGTAACTTATTAGGAAAACATCAAGGTATTCATTTACCATAGGCACATAATTAATCTGAACAGTTCCATCGTTTTCAACAATATAAGAAATATAAAATTCATTTCAACCTTTCAATATCTTCTCACTTTCTTTATATGTTATCAATTGTATGGGTTCGTTATTGTATACAAACTAAACCTCTTTCTGAAAAAACTACTTCTTTAGCCCTACAATCAATCAATGCATGATAAATAGAAAGTGAATCCATACCAATAATGAAATCAAACTATACTAAGGGAAAAAATAAGGATTTAAGGAAATGTATTTCCATATATAATAATAGGAAGATTATTGAAATTCATTTCTACTATAACATTTTCCCCTTGTGTTTTAATAATAAGTTCATATCTCATTTGTTGAGGTGATATTTCCATTTTACCAAAACATTTCTCAGAAATAATAGAATATATAGACCCATATCAAAAAATAGATTAGAAAAATATATGTAAATAAACCAACTAACTAATACCACTTCATTAGATGGCCTGACATCTACTAACGTAGTCGCAAAGGATCTCATTACACCATTCTTCTTATATTCTTCTGGCTTTCCATCACTCAGATCTTTCTTTGGGTTGAAATTTTCATAATGAACCCTCTCCCCACATTTGAAACACTTTACAACTTTCTTATCATAATTGAAATTAAAATATTTTTAATTACAATCTTATTCCATATATACAAACTTACCACATCAAAAACACTTCCCTGTATTGGTAAGGCATTCCCCTGAGTGCTTTTTCCCACACATTTCACAAACTGGAAACTGACCATTCTTACCATTGAATTTCTTTCACTGATTATTACACATATATTTCCATCGGAACCACTTATTCCTTATTTTTATCAAAGTATAAGTGATCATCAGAAAACTCTATTTCTACCCGCTCAGAAAATTGGACACGATTCTCATAACTTTTGAATTCTCAGGAGGAAAATTCCCTTCATTATCTTGGATTCAATCCTTAGTAAAAGCGATTGATTTTCCTATCACGATCCCAAATAAGATTGGGATCATAACATCCTAGTTGGGTGAAGTTTTCTTCATACATGACTACTAAATATTCATCCTTTTACCTCAATTCAATGAATTACTTCTCCATACTATGTTGAAACACCTTAGGAAAATATTTTACAAGGAAAATAATTTTAAATTTGTCCCACTCTAAGGCATCAATATCCTCTCTATCCCTGATATTATAGATCATTGACCACCACTGATCATCTTCACATACAAAATTATTAAAAGAAAGACAAAATTTTTGATTTTTGGAACATAAAATTACATTGAATATCTTCTCATGGGCTTTAATCAATTCTTTACACGCTATTGGTTCCAAAGATATAATAAACATAGGAGGGTGTTTCTTTATAAAACGTTCCACTATAGTCATGTTCCTTTGTGGTATCTCGGAATTTTCTCTTTCATGGATTCCCCTTCCATTTATTTCCTATGTTATCTGATCTATTACTTTAAAAAACTACTCAGATCCATTTCCCACTATTCCCAGTTACAGATTTGGAAAGATGTCAACCTCTCGATTCCTTCCAACTTTAGATTCCTTGTTTCTTCTGTGTAAAAACATCATGAACAGACATTTCATAGATGAAGAAACATTATAATATTAAAATTCTATATCATTTCAATGTCAGAATAATGAAAAAACCATTTATGGTATTCTATTAACAACATAATAACTTTTAATGTTATCTAAATTGTGCTCTCATTCTAACTAGAAATACCCATCCTTAAAGATTACATAATCTAGTTATTTCAACCAGATTTCACTTATTTACATTCCCAAAGATCATTTGGGTTTATATTATTTGAAATATAGGACATAAATAATATATATCAACCTAAAATCATAAAAAGTGGGTACCATTAAAATGGTATCCATTTTTTTGAAAACAAAAAAAAATTAACAGAAAACATCATCATGATTTTTAATGAAAAATAATCATATCAGTTAAATTTACATTTTTTTTATTAAACATATTTATAACCTTTAAAAACATTTAAAAACATGGTATGATCATAATAAGCTTAGTAAGGGATATAAAAAGATGGAAAGAACCCATTAGTCTATGAATACTTATAAACATATGAAATCATTTTCATAAAGACATACTTCTCACCCATAAATACTTACTTTGTGAAATATGGTATTTACATAAAACATTAAATAAATTGTGTAAAAATAAAAGGTTTTCTTTGGGAATTAATTAATTATATAGTAAAACTCGCATATAACTTATGATTTTTAACACTCACAACTATCTTACAATGTAACCCTCACAACTACATTATGGTTTAACCATAACAGTTACACTTGGGGTAACCATACTGAAAACCAACAACATAAACATACCCAATGCATTATAGGGAGATATAGTTCCCACCCCTAATAATAAAACATTCCCAAGAACTAGACGATAATAATTAAACATGAATATTTTAATAAAAACAATCCTTTTGAATTTTGAAACATAGAAAATTAAAAAATGATTTTTAAATGAATGTCCTTTATAAAAATCATACAATTGATGTAAGAATTATAAGAATGAAATTAATATGTGAATATACTCTAAATAAACATAATAAATCATAATATAAACGTAATTAATTATATAAATGAAATTGATAGCACAAAATTATTGATGTATAAGGTTAAACCAAAAAATTGAAATTGGGTTATGAATACTGTCATGAACCACCATCGGGGTCAATGCCGTGACTACCCCAAGCCCGCCTTCCATAGGCCAGGGGCTGGCGACTATCACCAAAGGCGTAAGTCCCGATAAAAAGGGAAGGCATTGCCTTTATGATAGTAAACAACACTACAGAGTACGCAAGCTGAAGTAAGCACAAAGTAATAAGAAATACAAAGTATGTTCTGAAAGGTAAATGGCCCACAATACAAACCCAACTGAAAATTATAGTACAACTGAAAGTCTAGTACAATAGAAGAAAAGTGAAACAACAACCACTAAGTCATCCTCCGAGAATCCCACCTAAAGGGTGGGTACACATGGTCTTCTCGGTACCTCAGTTCTGTCCATCCGCTCAGTGTACATCCCGTCAAGTGGTCCACCTCCGGGTACCGTCCAACTCCACAAGTCTCTACCATGATCAGTGCTCTCTGTCATCTACATCCAACACAACGTAGTGAGGGCATAGCTCGTGTAGGGGTGAGTATAATAATACTCAGTAGGGACCCCAAGACCCCCGAAAGTCTCCCAGAATCCACGAAGGATAAATAACAAAGAAAAGATACAATCATGAAGTATCCACCAACTCTACTTAGATGTATTCCCATACATATACCTATGTTATCAATCGCAGTTCGGATCCAACTCTTGAGCGCAAGCACAACCCAGTCCACACATGGAATATTTCGATCACATCTGTGATAATTATTGAAAGTGAAGACTCAACTCATAGAGGTGTACATATTTCATGTAGAGATATGGATGATCAGTAGTAGTCACTGATTCATCGTTGTTGCTGAACCAATAGAAGATTATAGTATAGTTGTCGTCGCTTCCGAACCCAAGGAGGATTCTAGTACAGTTGTCGTCTTTGCTCAACCCACGAAGGATTCCAGTACATTTGTCGTCGCTGCCGAACCCATGGAGGATCCCAGTATAGTTGTCGTCGCTGCCGAACCCACGGAGGATTCCATTACAGTTGTCATCTCTGCCAAAACCACGGAGGATTCGAGTACAGTTTTTGTCTCTGCCGAACCCATGGAGGATTCCATACAGTTTTCGTCTCTTCCAAACCCACAGAGGATAACAGAATAGTTTTCGTCTCTGCCAAACCCACAGAGGATTCTAGTACAGTTGTCATCTCTGCCAAACCCACGGAGGATTCTAGTATAGTTTGCATCTCTATCGAAACCATGGAGGATTCATTACAGTTTTCGTCTCATCAAAAGGAACCCAACACGACAGACGGCGCGTCAATCGGACGCCCAGTCTGAGAGTTATTGGCTTTTCTGTTCCAGGGGCCCGGTTGGATTTCGGGAACAATCCAACACGGCCATACTCCAATCTCATCATAATCCTGCATGGAGTATACCAAAAGGACCGTCTCATAAAAATTAAACCAACATAGTTGACGACATGTCATTTGGACATCCGGTCCTTAAGTTATAAGTGTTTCTGCTCCGAGGGCCCAATTGGTTTCGAGTTATAACCAACCCGGCTGTACACAAACTTCGCCTAAACCTTTATTCTAATATACCAAAACGACCGTCTCAATTTGAGGAATCCAACGCAATTGATGGTGTGTCAATCGGAGTTACGTAGCTCAAGTTATGGGCGATTAACCGAAAATGGTCCGAAGAGGGGGGTAAGGGCCCGGTCCGACCAGGCCCAACCCGCCCTGGGTCGGCCTGAACCGGGTCCGGGTCCAGCCCAGAAGGGCGCGGCCTGGCCCGCGGGGTGCGGCTGCCCAGGCCGCGGGGCGCGGTGGCCCGGCCCACGGGGCGCGGTGGCCCGGCCCACGGGGCGCGGCGGCCCGACCGGCGTGGCGAGGCGGCTTGGCCGGCATGGCGTGGTGCCCAGCCCGCGTAGCGCGCCGGCCCGGATCGAGTGGCTCAGTGCCCCATTCCGTGTGCCACGGTGGCCCAGTCACATGGCTGGGGCAGTAAATCCCGCCTGGTCTATGTGACCAGGCGGTGCAATGCCCTACGAGGCATGCCCTAAACAATTAAGGGGGCAGTTTTGTGCCCCCTGTCTCCTGTAACGGAAACGGAAAGCACCGTTACCTCCCCGCGGAACCCACTGGGTTCCACCCTGGCACACCCTCACCGGCGGCCGCCTCAGCCTGCAGCCCTCCTGCCTATCTGTCGCTGCCCAGCTGCGGCTTCCCCTTCTGGCGCGGTGTCGTAGCGCCGCGCCATTTCCTACATCCGCACCCCACGTGGCCGCGACCCCTCTACCACGTGGCGCGACGACACCACAAATTCATCTGACCACCAGGGCTCTTCTGGCCGCTATCCTCTTCCTATTGCGTGGTGCGACAACACCGTACCCCTCTGGCATTGCCACGGCCGGTGGTGGCCGCTGCCCCATTCTTCGCACAGCTCCGGCGACCAGTGTCAATTGTGCTGTCGGCTTATTCTACGGTTCCCTCTACCGGTGGCGCTGTTGCGCCACCACCGTCATCAATCAATCAAGATCCATCAGAGGGACTTCGGGCCTTTTTTGTTCGTCTCGCGCCCTCCGCATTAGATAATAACAATTTGGCTAACAAATATCCACAAATAAAGATGAGGTATGCAGATTCAAATTAAACAGTAACGACCCCTACCTCGATCGTTGTTTGTTGACGACGTCACCGAAAGTATGCGAAGCTGATGATGATCGTTGCATCCACCTCACACTTTGGATCTGAGTTCGTGCATCAATGATTCATTGGGATCTGATCTCCATAAAAGGATCGTTCTTTGTTGGGGAGAACATCGTTGGAGAATCGTTCCTCGTCCACCAAAACCATTCCAACATTTTTCCCCAAATAATCCTGTTTCACATAAATATTGTTCATTAAATGGGTGGTTACACCTCTTGGTTTACCACACATTTAATTCCCCTCATTAAATGAGAAGTTGAAAATATTAACAATTCAATTAATAAAAAAATACAATGTTTATTTTATTTTTATCCCATGAAACCTTGAAAAACCAACATTCACCCTGACTCGATTACGATTGAAGCGAAGGTCCTCTTAAGTGATTACCGACGCTAGGAGTTCAACGGTGTCCTCAGTTTTCAATTCTGAGCACCGGTTCAAAAGATAGAAAAACCCACACGTACATTTAATGAACGTACCTAAACAAAACTTCAGAAACTGATTCTGGGCACACCGGGCCTCGGAATCAAGTGCCGTCAGAAACCGCAGACTCGTACAATTCTAAAGTATTTAAGAAAAAAATTTACTAGAAATTTTTGGGTCTTTAAATTACTCCCACCTCAGGTCTTTACATCTTCTTAAAGCTACAACACACGCTAGGGAAACAAAAGGGGGTACTGAGCTCGCATCTGAGCCTCCCACTCCCATGTACTCTCTTGGAGGCTCCCATGCTGACAGTGAATTCGCACTAGAGGAATCGGCCATCTATATAGTACCTGCTCCTGTTGTTCCTCGATCTCCACCGGGACCTCAGTGAATGTCTCCCCATCAACGATGTCCAGCTCCCCGTGGTCGATGATGTGGGTTAGGTCGTGCACATATCTCCTCAACTAAGATACGTGGAAAACGTCATGCACCCGGTGTAATTGAGGTGGAAGGGCCAGTCGGTAAGCCACCTCACCTAATCTCTTGAGGACCTGGAAAGGTACGATGAATCGTGGAGATAACTTGTCGTCCCGGCCAAATCTCCATGGACCACGTTGAGGTGATACCTATTAGAAAATGTTGTCACCATCCTCAAACTCTAGAGGTCTCCATCTCCTATCAGCATAGGACTTCCGTCTGCTCTAGGCAGTCTTCATCCGCTCCTGGATGATCTGCACCTTCTCTGTCATAGCCTGAACCATCTCTGGTCCTACAAGTGCTGACTCCCCAGGGTTAGTCCATCACAGAGGCGATCTGAAAGGTCGGCTGTACAGTACCTCATATGGTGCCATTCCGATGGTAGAGTGGTAACTGTTGTTGTACGCAAACTCCACCAAAGGTAGGTGATCCTCCCAGCTATGACCAAAGTCAAGGAAAAATCCACGGAGCATTTCCTCGAGTGTCTGTATGGTCTTCTCAGTCTGACCTTCCATCTGAGGATGGAAGGCGGAGATCAGACATATCTGCATCCCAAAAACCGCATGTAACCCCTTCCATAGCCGGAAAGTGAAACGTGCATCTCGATCGGAGATAATAGAAAATGGAACACCATGAAGCTGTACAATATACCGAATGTAGAGGTGTCCCAAGCTCTCTACTGAGTCCTGATCTCTGATCGGTAGGATGTGGGCTGGCTTGGTGAGTCGGTCTACGATCACCCAGTTAGAGTCGTGTCCCCTGGACGTACGTGGAAGTCCCATCATGAAATCCATGGATATCCTGTCGCACTTCCACTCTAGAACCTCTAAGGGCTCAACCAAGCCTACTGGTACCTAGTGCTCCGCCTTCACTTGCTGGTAAGTGAGGCATCATGAATCGAACTCTGCTACTACCTTCTTCATACCCAGACACCAGTGCAGTTGTCTGAGGTCCTGATACATCTTCGCCACCCTTGTATGTACCGCTAGAGGGTAAGTGTGGAGCTCCCTCATCAACACCTCTTGTAACCTCAAGTTGGGTGCACTAGTCAACCTCTGCCCCAACTCTTGAAAGCTCTATTGGAATCTCTTAGACCACACGAAGGGCTTCCCCTTCTTCGTCAGCGCTGAAAGCAGTGTTGCATCTCTGGAGAATTATGGCACAAAAGAAAAGTCTGGACAACTCCTAAGTGATCGACTGCACCCTCTTATGCATGATTCCATCCCGTGATTCCTGGTTTTTCCTTTTTTTTGACCAAGGGAAAACCCCATCCCATCGTTGTAGATAAACCACAACCTTTTTGCCTAATACAGTCAATCTCTGTATGAACTGTGGTTGCCCAGTCCATACCCAAATTAACGTCTTAAGGCCTCAACGCTACCCCCAAGAGGTTCTAATCAAAAATCTCACCTCAAGGGTCAGATCACACCGTCGGCGTAAGTGTGATTATCGTGTCTCCTCCCAAAGGTATCTCCAGACGCGAGGATCAAGTCAACGGCTTAACCAAAAACTCTAGGTCTGGGAAAAGATTCGTGGAAGAAAGGAATGATTAGTACCTATGTCTATTCGTACGCCAGTTAATAGTAGACACATACCATACCTCGAATCATTCTCAGAGCCCTTGGGTCACACTACATGACCGCATCACAGGGCAACGGCGCTGTGATTTCTTCCGAATGTCACGTCCCTTCAGGTCGTGGTCCTCTTACTCTAGGGCGGTGCGACGACACTGCGCCCCTCTGGAATTTCCGCAGCCCATGGTGGCCATGGCCCCATTCTTCGCACAGCTCCGGCGACCGGTGTCAAATTCACTGCCGTTGTGCCACCGCCGTCATCAATCCATCAAGATCCATCAGAGGGACGTCAGGCCGTGTTTATTTGGCCCGCTCCCTCCACATTAGATAATAACAATTTTTCTAACAAATACCCACAAATAAAGATTAGGTATGAGGATTCATATTAAACAGTAATGACCCCTACCTCGTTTGTTGTTTGTTGATGACATCATGGAAAGTAGGTGAAGCTGACGACAGTCATTGTGTCTACCTTTCACTTTTGATTAGAGTTCGTGCGTCGTAGATTTGTCGAGATCCGATCTCCGTCGAAGGATCGTTCCTCACTGGGGAGAATGTCGTTGGAGAACTGTTCCTCGTCCACCAAAACCCTTTCAACCTTATTCCCCCAACAAATCCTGTTTAACATAAATATTGTTCATTAAATGGGTGGTTACACCTTTTGGGTTACCACACATTTAATGCCCCTCATTAAATGAGAAGTTTCAAAAGTTCATAATTAAATTAATAATAGAATAAAATGTTTATTTTATTTTTATCCCATGAAACCTAGAAAAATCAACTCTCACCCCGACTCGATTGCGATCGAAGAGAACGTCCTCTTAAGCGATTACTGACGCTAAGAGTTAAACGGTGTCCTCAGATTTCAACTCCGAGCACCGGTTCAAAAGATAGAAAAACTCGAACATACATTTATTGAACGTACCCAAACAAAACTTTATAAATTGATTCTGGGCATAGCGGAATTCGGAATCAAGTTCCATCAGAAACCGCAAACTCGTAAAATTATAAAGTATTTATGAAAAAAATTCGTTGAAATTTATGGGTCCTTACAAATACCCCTACCATAGGTTCTTTTTAATTAAACATTTTTAAACCTATTGTATAATGGTTAGAAGAGTGTTATTAATATTTTAAAGAAACATATTCATGTTTATAACACATTATATGATCATTTTATAACATAATTTGTCCCATTTATTAATAATACTTTGTTATTTCCATTGTTTTGGGTGCATGTTTTACATGATTTCAATGGCCAGTTTGTAAAAGATTTTTATGTCGAATGGAAGAGAAACAACTAAAGTGAAATTAAATGGTGTTAAAATGTTTTTAGAATATTAAATTATTCCATAAATAATTTTAGTGATATTTTATGAGGATTAATCATTGGATAAATCATTAGTGCTATTTGTTTAGATCATTTTGGCAGTTCTTCGATAATCACGAACATGTTTCATCATAAACCATTAATATTATGAATATAAGTTAATTAAAAAACCTAAGAGTGGTCATATAATACACTTTAAAACCTATTTCATCCATTATAATGGTTTCAAATCTATAATTGGAGGAATTAAATGAAATTTATGACATGTCGTCTATGATGTTGGTAAATCAACACATCACAGATGCTATTTTTTATTTTTAAAATAAGAGGATGGGGATAAGAATTAAGTTGATTAATTTTTCCATAAACATGATTAAAATAAGTAATATAGATAATAATATATTTTTCACTCCTCTTGGATAAGGTTATGTGAAGGGAGTATAAGAAAAGATAGGAAATGAAATGAAATCCCAAGATATTTAATGATTATTTTTACCTGTTAATCTCTTCTCCTTGAGATCCACCTTCATCCCTTTGGCTTTGGCCTTTGGTGAGAACAAATGGTCTTTGATAGGGGGATGAACCTTAGAAAGGGTATTGGGTATAAGTTAGACAATTAAAAAATATTGCGAGGTGTGTGAATAAGACAATGGTATTTATAGTGGAGAATATGAGGGGTTTACCATAAGATTAATCATTAGTTTATTATTTTCTCTCAAGACTAAGAATAGTCTTGATTATTATGACCCAAAATAGTAATAACTACATGTGATTTAAAGAAAGGGTCATTTAAATCATCCATGACTCATTCATGATGCATAAATTCATTTATTTGCATTTTTTTTGTAAATTATCGATTTTTACTATTCGACAAAAATTTAAGTAGTTTAGAAAAACCCCAAAAATTCACCCTAACTATTTTTCAATGTGTATAATTAAAAAATGAAATCCATTTTATCAACATACGTTTCTAAATATAAGAAATTTAATTTTTAAATAAATTAATAATTTATTCAAAAAATAACAATTTTAAAACTATAACTGATTTTATAACACCTTGAAATATTAATATAGTTATCATAAATTATTATAAATACACTAATCGGTGAGGTTAATATTGACATGGCCATATTACTATTCATAAGGTTATGATACTATTCACTAATAATATGTTTGTTGTATCGTACTCTAAAAAACATACTGATCACAACGATGTATGTCTGTTTTTATAAATTCAAATCATAGAAGTGGAAATATTATATTTAATAATTAGTTTAAAACTATTTCCTTTAAAAAGTGTCATTATGTAGAGACTCATTATTTAATGAATTTAAATTTTTTTAAACCTTAGAGTGTTACATATGAACTTGTATAAGATACTATTATAGACATTTATAAATATGTTACCGTGACGAATAGTTGGTTGATCCTTGGGAAAAACACCCAACCGAACTCATTATATTTGCATTCTTATGAAAATTTTCCCCTTGTCATGGGACTGTAATAATATTACATGATAATGAGATCAACCCATGAACAAAAGTAATGTTCGATTAATAAATGAAGTTCATATTCCATAAAATTTAGTCCCAATCATATAAGCTCCGTAGAAAGTGGATGAGTTTACTCCATGTCATCCCATCTAAATACTGGAGGGAGAAACACATCACTGATATCTCCTAGAATCAGATATCAATTTATCACATGCACTTTCCAAATCCTTATCCTAACCTCTCCATATGTCAAGTGGAATGGATTTGATTCTAGGATGCACCTTCAAATCATGTTTATGATGATATTCTATTTCTATAAAAAAATAACAATGACATTGAAATTTTATTTTCTTCTCCTAATAGCCTTATATCAAATTAAAAATTTATATATCTTAATATTACCCAATCAGGTCACCCCTAGTCCATTTCAAAGACACATCCAATGAAAAATTCAAAAATTGAATCCCACATTAGTTTCTAGTCATTTGTGACTCTTTTTATAATGGATGTGTAGCTATGAAATTATAGTTTTTTAATATGATATCATTCATCTAAATTCATTGGGGGTGTAGAGAAGGAAAAACTCATCTCCACACACATCATCATGGATTACAATTCCACCGATAAAGGCATTGGGGTTGGTGACATCGTGGTGAACATTGATTATATCCATTGGATGGTTCTTTCCTCGTCAAAATTTTGATATGGGGGAATCAAATAGAATCCCAAAACCGAAAAAGTTCCATCCAATCAAATGTTGAGTTGTTTCAAAAACACAATCCCATAAATATAGAGACAATTATAGGAGATGGGTGTATTTACTAATGTTGGATGACATCAACATTATTGATCATCTCTTTCAACCACACAAAAATAGTTTGGGAATCATTTTTAGGGTTCATATATATAGATTAATAAATGAAAAGGAATCAAATATTAGTTCATTTAAAATAAGGGATCAAATAAAATAATAATTTTAAAAATTTAAAACCCAATAATTTCATATAGAGAAAATGTTAATCATGCAGCATATAAAAATTATGCAGTTCAACATGCCTCGAGTAAATAGTTTTTGAATGGAGGAGTTCACATATCATTAGAGAGATAATTGATTTGATATAGGATAATATAATTATTATTCTAAGGGGGTCTATATTGGATATACAACTGCATAGAAATATGGAATAGAGAAACTTCATAGAACATCAAGTGCCACTATAAAATTATTTAATTTTTGGACCATATCATTCAATTTATATTGGTTGGAGTGACTATTATGTTGGAATGGAGGAGCATGATCTATTAGATGAATTTGGTATGCATTTCTAGTGGCCCATACAATAGTAGTGTAGACCACTATAACATATCTAACAAATGACACTGACAGTGGTACAATAGTACTATGGACTTCAACATGGTTACAATAGAAGAGTAGCATAGTGAAATTGATTAGGTTAATATACATCTGTAGACATACTCTCATAGTTACTATAGCACAATATACCAAATATGTAGTTTGGTAAGAGTAAAAACATGGGTTACTATAGCACTATGTTTCTTTATGATCTCATTTAGTTCTAGCCTTTATATTCTCAAATTTCTTTGCCTCCAGTTCTCTATCTAAATCTGTGAAATCTTTTCTTTCACTCCATAGATGTTCTAATTATTATTGAACCTTATAAATCCTTTTTTCATGTTCTTCTACTTCATCCTTTTCTATTTCTACGTTTTAATATTCTTCTGGAATAAACCATAATTTGTTCTCCTAGAATTTCCATAACATATTGGTATTCTAATCTTACTCAACCCATGTAGTTCTTATGTGAGATACCATGTTTGCCTCAAAATTTAACCTTTTTTTAATGTATTCAATGATGATGGAAGAATTACATTAAAGAATATATAAATAAATATACCTTTTTCAATAATATTGGATGTAAAAATATTAAATATTGTGCCTCAACATAAATAAATAAATAAATAGACAACATTAATTTTATGTGGTTCCTAGATTTATAAGGTATGATATCTATAATTCCAATGTGTCTACATTCGAAGAAGGGACGGTTCATAATTTTTGGGGGGCCAGGTTAAACCCATTTTGGGTGTCATGAATTCCTTTTAGGAGAGTAGTCATTTCAGGAGAACCAGTGGTGATTTTTTACAATATTGAGAAGTCATTGTGGCAAAAAAAAATTATGGTGTCAAGACAGTGATGCTTTGTTATGTGTGAATCTCTTACAGTGGGTCCCATGTTTACAATTTTGTGGTGTAAGAACCATGAACCATGACCATAATTTTTATTATAAAATAGTGGTTACACAATTTATAGGGGAATAGTTATGTTAATTTTCCAATAAATAAGACCCTGACGTTATCTTCAAGACAATAAAGTATTTCTCAATGCATGAAGTTTGAAAATTTTCATCATTTGTGAGACAATAATTTACATAAAAGTATTTGTAGAAAATTTCACTATCATTGAGTATATATTTAATTCTAAAGTGGTGGGTTACATTCCTTGTATGAATTGAATGTTAATTCAAATACCCCATAATAATTATAAGAGCAAGACTATGAAATTTCTTAACGAGAAACCATCACTTACTCAACATATTTTCCTCATGATGTCCTGACCATTTAGTTCATATATGTTTTTTATAAATTAAACCCTTTATTATTTTTGAACCCCACTCATCCACTTCAGGTCATAACTTTTAAACAGTTTTCGAGTGAACCATATCATATTTAAACCTCATCCTAAGGGACAACTCGTCCATTATATTTGGCCTATGGTTTTCCTTTTTAGAATATATACAATCTATGTACATACAAGAATCCTTAATTACTAAAAAATGATACAATTTATTCCATTATACATGTTAAAATACCCCAAAATAATAATCTATAAATGCTTCCTTCAAAGAAACTATAATTATAAAATGGGGTTATTCAAACATGGGTTCTTCACATCAAATTTGTATTACTTTTATAATTGGATTTAAAAATATTTCATAATTTCTCCCATGGTTTTAATACATAACACATAGGGACCCCATTGTACTAATAATCATGAATTACCATGTAAATAAGAACACATGTCATTAGAAAACTAGTGGAATCACTCCTGTCCTTGGATGATCATCAAAACCGATGTGGATGAGACATCGTTGAATTAGACTATCTGGTGTATTTTCCAATCAGTGAACCACTAAAATACCTTTTCAACTTAGATATCCTGGTTGTCCTAACATTTCAATTTTGAATGAGTACTATGTTCACCAAGAACTGAACTAATTATTTAATAATCTTCTTTTCAATAAAGTTAATTAGTGGAAGATATTAATGGGCCTCAAACATAGTGTATTCCCAAATTTACCATTATATTACATAACTACCTATTTAAAATAGAAAATCATACTTATGTGTAACCCCTAAACCAACCATTTCAATTTTCATGTGACCTAGAATTCAATTATTTTTGACTTTTATCTATTAAATTTAGTTCCTAGTCATATCATCATAAAATACCTAACATGGTGGAATTGGTTACATGACTTTAAATGGTACATAATTATTCCTGATTTTATGTCCATAAAAGAAAAAACATTGGTCTTTGATGAAAGAACATAATAATAAATTCATTGGTCATGGTCGTATGTCCTTAAAAAGGAACCATAACTCTTTATTATAAAAAAATAAAATGAATGTTGGATTTCATTAAATGGAACTAAACTAAATGAGTTTTAATTTACATTACGTTGATGTGTAGGTATCTCCTCTGAAGGTAAAAATAATAATACCACCACACCTACAAGATTTTTGGATGGGAATAAATTCCACAGTTCCCAATAATGTAGCATTAAAATATTGAGTAACCATATAGGGATGGAGATAAGGAATCTATCATACATAAATACAGATTAACATTGACATATACAGATGTAGAATGTTGATAGATGACTTTTATAGTAAGGGTAACTAGTATTAATATTGGGAGGGATTTTATGGACATGTTTTAAATCTATAATATTATCATGGAATGGGAAACAATACCCCTCTTAGAATGATCCGACCTCCTATCCTCTCAAAATTGATACAAAATGTGATTTTTTTCTAGTTCATCCTAAAGATAACATAACTTTGTAATGTAGGTCCCATCTAGAACAATGTGTGTGTGAACACATAGAGGGGAGGGGGGACGTACACACACACATAGATATATATATCATATAAACTAAATATTCAATTGAAATTAAAATTTATTATTGGTTTTTGTATTATAAATGACATATGTCTATGTTAAATTTTAATATGAGATAAAAAATAATATATATTATATATTGAAAATATTTTTTGCTATTTGATTAATTTTGTTACATTTAAAACCATAGATAAAATAAATGTATACATTTTAAAAAAAAAATTACTTTAAAAATATATTCATAAATGTAAAATTGATCCACACTTAAAAAACATGGTAGCTTTTAAAAGTTAGAAACATTTAAAAAATGGACTAAAAACACTACTAAACAGTACTTGTATTTAAGAAAACAGGCCTAACATAAAAAATTAATGACATTTCAAGAAAATACAACTAAAAAATGTATCTATTTAACAATTTCTTTATAGTAAGTATCAAATAATACATATGGAACCTCTTTCCCTTCATAAGTGGAATTTAAAACTACTTCCCTTTAGCAACTATTTATAATCTATTCAGTTTCAATTTTTTATGAATAATGATTTGAATATTCTTAAGATAACAACCAAATTGAATGTCCCAAAATCTTGGAATATGAAATAGTTTCAACCATATTCACAAATTTAAATATAAATATAAAAAATATACAAATAAAATTGAATATGGGTGATTCAATAATAATGTGATAGAAATAAAAGAATAAGTAAATAAGAATGCATTTATTTTACACGCTTCAACCCATTTTGATCCAACATATAAGGATAAAACACCACTCACACATGACTTTTGTTAAAGATCAATAAAAGAAGAACTCATTTAATATAAATAGTAACATAAATATTACACATATATATTTATAGGAACAAAAATATTTAAAACGAAACTAATAGAAAAAGATGATGTTAGAGATAAAAAGACTCTTATCAAATCATCCTTACTACCGATTAGGATATTCTTCATAGTGTCTTCCTCTAAGATCTATCCAACCACCTTGAATCCCTTGAATTTCACCTCCAAATAAAAAATGAACTATTTTCAAAGCATCATCAATAAATCTCCACCTAAAACTATATTTGGGTTCAAATCAACGCACTAATGGTTAGTACATTATATAATGATTCTCCCAACACAAAGAGATCTAACATCAATGAATAAACCACTATTACCTATCATTTTTTCCTTTAGTTTCAAAAATTATAAGAATCATCAAATGCACCATCAAAGTGAGGAATGAAGTGTTGGGTATAATAATTACATTGAAAGGCCTGAGGTGAACATATAACAGATTGTGAACAAAGTGGAACAAGTGAACAATTATGACTGAAATATCCTACGAAAGTCTCATCGGATGGTCTAATATAATAAACATGTGAAATCATTTCATTTTTTAAAATATAGATCCATAGATCATACCAATAAAGAAATAAAAAATGAAATAAAGATAAATATATTATTATCATTTTTAAGAAATTAGATAATCTATGGTAAATCTATTAAGTTCATTGTAGTAGGGTAATGTCACTCAATTTTAATCCCACCCATATAATATAATCCTATAAGAACATACACCACTCGTAGTAGGATAATCAAAACTAATAATAAAGAATATAAAATTTCATATATAGGTAATAACATTTAATGCATGAAAAATGAAATAATTAGTTTTAATTGTAAACTGAATAAGAATGAAAATAAAAAAACTATAATTTTCAAATAAAACTAAACATGTGTAATGTTATTACACCTTGTTTCACTGAATTGGGACCATATTTAGGATTTATAATAATAATTTAATATTATAATAAACCCCAACCTTATTTAAAGTACCAATAATATTTTCATGGGTCAGTATATTATTTAACGACATTATCCCATATTTAATGATCCTTTTTACAAAAAAACATTATATCTCAGTGTTTAGGAAATGGAAAATATTGATTAACTATTACAATACATAGAAATACCCTAATTATATAAATATAGTTTCCAAATAAATCCTTTAGGCTAAATAGACTACTTTTAAAATTTAGTAAATGCAATATACTTATCCTCAAGGGTTGAGAGATAAACCATTGATTGATTGCTTCTATTCTAGAAGATAGGACCAAAACATGTAGTAAAAAGTAAATATAATAAATGATATTTGGGTATTGATATTTCAATCATAGTTGAAGTCAATTTTTATAGATACCAGTTGAATATATTTGACAAATCTATCATAGAATAATGTCAATGAAGTCATGAAATAAATATACCTTAGTAACTAATTTACTTCATGATAACAATTTTACCTAGATTACTTATAAATATAATTAGAATGTAGGTAAGGAAAAACAATATTCATCCTGGAGAAAAAGATAGAATACATTATACTAAAGAAACATTGGCATAAGCTATTTTACTCATATTTTATGTGTTATAAATATTTCTAGGAAATAGTGATAGAGGAAATTTGAAAATCTATGAAAAAGGAACAGTAATTGGTTTCAAAAAATGAAGGAGATACTATTTTAGGTATGTAATCCCATATTAATGTATGATACAAGAAAATTATCTTGTTCTTACTATCCCATATAATTTCTATAAAAAACAAATTAATAGAATAACAAGGATGTTTCATTTTAAATACTATAATTAGTATAAATTTTACAATATTGATATATTTTAGAATACAAAATATGAGTAAAATGTCATCAATTATGAGAATCAGTTAAATAATTCATTTTAAAATATGTTTTAAAATAAAAACAAGTATCAAAATCACACCACATAAAATTATTTTTTTGATAAGATTGAATGAAACTTCTTATATCATTATCATGTTGTGTGTTTCAAACCATAAATATATTTATTAATTAAATATATTGGGTTTTATTAGAATTCATTTTAATTTTTTTTGAGGATTCATGTATTGTTTCTCGTCAATATATCTACAATGTCCCACATTTTTGTATAGGATGAATTTCTTAAGGTTTTTGAATTTTTTTGATGAGGTATGAATCGTTATAGAATATGAGAATTTGAATTATTTTTAAAGGGATGAACATCCTAAAATATGGTTTTTGAATGTGGTGTATGTGTTGATTGAATTCTTGTGGGTTCAGATAAGAACTAGAGGAAACAATATGGCCTAAGATACTAAATGAAACTTCCGGATAATTACTTGGTGTGTAATATTTAACATGGTGTATAATAAAAAAAATTGTGAGTTTTCTAGGATGACCATTGAAAACCCTAAATTTACATGGTGTGTAAATTTACACAGCATGTAAATTCCTGAGGTGGTTTTTTTTAAATAATGGTTATTGGGATTGGCCCCCTTTTTTATGTATAGTAGGAGGGCACAAACTCGCTAGCGCCTCCTTCCCCCTCATATAGGGATACATGGATCTCCACCATATGATGTCAATTTCTCTCATCGTTAGTCTTATTAGGTGTGTAAATGTGATCTTTGATCTCCAATTCATTCCTTTCCCTGGTAATTTATCATCACATGCACTATTTAGGTGCAAGAGGATTTCTCTATATTTTATGGTTTTTTTCATTTATTCACCTTAACCGGAAAAATTAAATCCTTGATATTGGACATTTGGATCTTACTTGGTATAATGTAGGTGGTCTATATAATTTACCTCGTATTTTGTTATTTTGTATAATAGAATTGTTATGTTGCACATCGTACATACCTGATGTCACTTCTAAATTATCAATTTCCTAAAATAAAAATTCATTGATTACCTTATTCTATATTTTAGACTCCTCTATATATGTTTATAGGTTATGACCTCAAGCTGAACTGCCCCTTTGGTAGGTTCACTTAATAGTTCAGGTTTAATTATTTTGTCTTCCATTTGTAAAGAAAACCCTTGGGGATTAGAATTTAAATTACATTAGTTGAATGGGTTGTTTACAAATTGAAACACTTTTTAGGTGATTTTAATTAATTCTCTTAAATAATGATGCTTTAATTGGATTAAAGGAATTATTTGATATAAATATAATTTTTTCTAATAAATTCTATCTATGAGTTGTGTTGTGTTCTTATATTAAAATAAGTGATGAACAGACTATTTATCATGAATTAAATTTTCCTATTTTTTGTTTTCAGTAATGTGTGGACATGGCCCTAATTGATTGATGATTCCTTGTGATGTGGCATGTTTATGAATATGGATTACTCATTGTTAAATTAAACAAAATAAATAATAATGAATGTTGTGATAGATACATGGGTTTCATTCCACAATACTCCAATGATGGGATCAACATGTTGGTCATCAGCTTCACTGATGGGTTATGTATGCAGGGGGAGATACCATTACCCTAGGATGGGTCACAGTGTGTTTTTTACATTATCATGAGCGATATCAGTTCCCAAGGGGAGACACCATGTATGAGATAAGTGTCTAGATGTTTACTATAGGCCATGATTGAGAATTTATCCCCTATGTGATGGTACCAAGTATGGGCTCAATGGTTATTAACTAAAATTAGGCTAGGAGTGATACTTTTGGAGCGATTCATGGGTCCATTGGACACACTCTGAAAATAGTGAGTATTTTTAGAGCTCCTAGTGTGATACAGAGGTGAATTCTTGATGATCGTCTAGGAAGGACCTTGGATGATTGTTATTTAACTCTAGAAATTTCTTTTATATTAAACATTGTGAATTCGTGTTTTTTATCCAAGGGAAACGTCTACCAAGCCAAATCACATTCATTGGTTTAGTGTATCTCATGATACCTATTTTGGGATTTCTTGTTATCACTCCCCCATATATCTATTTTTTTACAGGATGCATATAGATTATACATTTTCGGCATAGCTCAAAATATGTGTTGTCAAGAAAGGTACCCTTGAGGAACCTGTGCCTCAAATGGTTATTTATACATTTCTCAATGATGATTTACTTTTGAGGTGCACAAACACTGCTTATTTTATATTAATGTACTAGATTATGATTTGGACATTATTTATGGTGTGATACTTAGTATATATCACACCCTTCTCATGCCTCCATTTAACTAAGGTACTGGAGCCGATCTTAATATTAACATTTCCTTTAGATTGCAGATGATTGTCCTAACTTTCCCTTGGAATTAGGAGCACTAGAATGGAATAAAGCGCATGATACTCATAAAGTTAGAACTCAGATATTTTTCCTATATTTTATTTATTTCTTTGTATTGGTGTCTAATTCTAGTTGCATGAGTCCAATTTTTATTTATCGCAACTCCATTTGGACATTCATTCATGGTTATATTAAGCATTGGACATTATATTTTATTAAGTTATTGTATTTATCTTATATTATTGATATTCCATTATAATACTACATTTTTTGTTGCCTGTTGGTTATTTTAATCTCTTATACTGATATGATACTTTGATCGTGAGGGTATAGTCTCCCCAACATATCATCATTAGACCGTCACTACCAGTCGGTAGATGGATGTTACAAAGTTGTATTAGAGCCTTTTTTCTTTTTCCCACTTTTTCGGGATAGTATATGGGAGACTAGGTATGTGTTAGAGCATGGTAAATAGTCATTCCAAGGAGTGATAAACCTACATATGGGGAAAATTCCAAGAATCAATGAATGAGATTTTATTTTTTATTATTAACTTTTATAGTTGATTATGATTTCACCATGAAATATTAATGTACTTTTTCTTACTTATTGATTTATGATATTTATATAATTTCACCCTTGGACTGGTATGTAAAGTAGGTATCATTACATGCATCATTATTGGAACATTCAGATTCACATGCCATGCAGATTTCTTTGTTAGGTTGATGAAATTGTTTGATCCGCCTTTGTGTTTATTAGAATGTTTTTTATATACCATTTTAGGTATTTTTAGTTTCATGATTAGTTCTAAACAAGCTTAGTTATTCCATTATCTTCCTTTTTTATAATACATGATGTGTGAACCACCATTTAGCTAGTTCTATTAGCTTATTTCTCGTAGCATGTTATTAAAAAGTTGTAATGTAAATGTGGGTCAAATAAAATTTCCCCATCAACCTAACTGGTATTTCCCTGCATATAATGAGAGTGACATTATATATGACAAACAAATAATAATATATTTTATTCAAGAACCATTTGTTATATCAACTGAAACATATTGGTTGTAATCAAATGGGATATAATTAATAATTTATAAAGTGTATTGGATCTTTATAAATTAGAAAATGATGTCCCATATAATCCAATATTCACATATGAGATTTATATAATTAAAGACTAATGTATAAATGTTAATATGTTAAATTAATTCATTTAACCAAAATAAATTGGGTAAGGTTGAATGGGAGTTATCATTAAAGTGTATGGTTGATTTAAAACTTTATAAGCGGTGACCCATATTACTGAACCATCCTTTACGAGCCTTTTTTATATAGAGATTGTTGAATAAATATAAAATATGTTCAATTTTTTTCTTAATATTAAATTAGTGGCCTTTATAAAGTCTTGTAACTCTGTTTCTTGGTCATGATTACTACTATTAATAAGTTCCTAAATGCATAATTAGGAAAATATAAGATAGTGAGGGTATGTTGTTTTATGAAATAAACCCATTAAGGTTGTTCTAAAGCTTCTAGTGTTTTAAATAAAATGTTGGGATTTATTTTGATGAACCTATAATATCTTGATTGGGATTATTTTAGGTCACCGCTATTATGCTTTTCCAAAGTACACAACCCAATGGGGGTATGTTATGCTACATGGTGAGTGACATTTAATATGTCTAGGGTTGTTTATATGGTTTACATATAATTGTATAGTGGCATATTACATGAACAATACCTCTCTAATTAATAAAAGGCCTCTATTTTCTTTTGGGTTGTATTTATATGAGGAATTATTTATTTAAATTTTCAATTGAAACCTAATGATTATTTCCACTATATATTGAAATTGATATTTTCCTTTTCAAGCACAACTACCAAATTACCTTATTAACACGGTTTAAAACTGTGGAAAGAATCTCAAAAACTGTACTCATATCCCAAGGCAATGGTTTACTTGAAATATGGATGATATATCAATTGTAATACGTTCCAACCTATACCCATAGTTTAAACCATGGAAATTGATCTCTATAGTAATGTTTTAAACCATCACAATATGTGGCTATAGACAAAGTGTAGAAAATGGAAATAGGTGGTAATAGAAATTGTTTAAAAAATGGAAATAGGTGGCTATACCCATGGTTTTATACAATGTAATTAGTTGTCTATGGAGATAGCTTCAAATCATGTCCTTAAATGGATACATCCATGGTTTGAAAAAGTTTTCAGATCCATAAAAAAATAAATGTTTCTAGTGAGGTTTGTTCCTTTGACATCTTCTATAAATTTTTCAACACTTTACCACTACGTTTAACTCTACTATATGTAGATATATATATATATATAATTGAATATAATTACTATTATTAATCATTTAAAAACCCATATATCCATTGTCTAAACTATGAAAATCCCCCCCCCTATTTTCATGGTTTCGAACAATGTTCTTTGATCGTTATGCACATGGGTTAAAATTGTGGACATATGTGGTTATGGTCATAGTTTTAACCATGTTCATTACCCCATATCACCATAGTTTGAAACTGTAACCATAGGTGGATATGGAAACAGTTTACTAAACTATGACAATATCCCTTTTCCACAAATATCATGTGTTCTTTTGTTGTTCCTGGGAAACCTAAAACCATGGTTTCATATAACTAGGGGTATAGGATCCCTACAACCATAATTTTACAAACTATGTCAATAGTAGTGAGAACATAGGTTCATTTTCTAGTTTTTAAACAATTTGTGAGACTTTATGAATAAATGAGTGGTATTTAAAGTGGGCCTTATGTGATAAAATGAATTCAATATGACAGGATTTCAATTAAATGGTAAATTTTTAAATATAATTTTAACATAATTTTACTTTGTTTTCTTCTGTTTTTTACTTAATAAAGCACATGGTATAAATGTTTTTCCTATATGGTACATGGAATTAAATTGATCCTTTAAAATTATTAAATACTTAAATGTGAATATAATTAGTGGAATAAAAGGGAACCTTAAGTGGTGCTTTTAAATTAAACCCTCGAGTAAGTTGGATTAAATCTTTCATTCATTTTTTCTTCAAATGAATGCATTAGGGTTATCCTAAGACCACTTCTCATTTGATTGAATTTAAATAATAGGCCCTTGAGCCTAGTGAATTCTTGTTGGTGTGGCCTCATTGTGGGTCTTCTCCTTAAGCTTCAGTAAGGGTCAAGCCCGTTATATGTAGCTACCATAGATCATTAAATATTTTACTTGTTTATTTTGAGTAGTTTCTGATATGAGGTGTCGCGTGGGTGCCCTTTGTCCCTCACAATACTCTATGTCTATAAAAAGTGAAACTATTATCTTGATGGGTGGTTGCTCTATTTTTTTACCCTCGTTACAGGTGTGAGATTTTTTAATACTTTTCTTCAACACGTTAGCATGCCTAGGGCATAGTTATCCACCTTGTGGGTCACGTGACCCTTCTTTTTCTTCCATTTCTATGTTGGATGTCTTGGGAGTTCATCATCCAATTTTACAATATTGTGGGATTGTGTGACTCCTTGTTAGTTCTTTGAATGGGATATGAGATACCTCAATGAATAGGGTTGATAAGATAATATATGGTGTTAAGTATTTTCAATTTTCTTTTAAAATTATTGGGTATTATGAGTTGATATACATAGTACCGATTATTTTGTTAAAATGGTACATCGAACTATTTTAGTTTGGTGTTAATAATTAAAGAATTGATTTTTTGTTCTTTGATCACGCTTCATCCCTAATGAAGAGTGGCCTGGCCATTAAGGGAATTCTAACTCATCCTAATGCTTTAGATGACATTCGAAAGGTAGATTGGGTATTTTAACATTATGGTTGGTCAGTTCTGTATTTTACACATAATGCTATAGAAATGTGGACATACCAAAGGAGGAGTATCATGACTATTTCTAAATGAATCTGAACCTAGTTCACTTGTAGGTGGCTTGTCTATCCCATGTCCTGGTTAAATTATATCGAAAGCATGTTGGTCAGGTGTAGGACCAACGAACAGTGGATGAAAGATCGTGTTCCACAAGATGAGATCTCTTTCATAGTAAAAGAATGAAAAGATAATCCTAAGGTTGGGAGATTTCTTCCAAACATGATCCAACATTATTCTATCCAAGTAAAAGGAACACAATTGAGTTGGACAATTTTTATATGATTTCCTACATTTTAAAATCATATAAGGATATTAGTGTTATAATGAGTTATTGATTGTGTGGAAGAATGATGATGATATGGTTTTTTATGTGCATGACATTTGAAAATGTAGTTAGATAGGGTTGGACTTTGGTTGTTGTGATTTAGTGATCATGGGATGCCTTGACTGGAAAGACCTTGTGATTGGTTAATGGTGATGCATCAGTGGGTGTAGTTGAGCTCTTTTGAAAGAGGATAAATGGTAGTGGTTTGACTAATCTTTTCTATGGTAGTTGGTTATAAAAGGTTTTGAACCATACCAAGCACATTACCATTGGTGTAGAGGGAGTGTCTTGGGTCTTCTTTGGGAATAGTTGAAATCCTCTTTGTGTACTACTTGCTAAATTATGATCATATCACCTTTCTTAATATAATCTATGTATACTGAGAGAGTGTCAATTATACTCCATGCTAAATTGAAAATTATAATGGGATGGGTAAATAGACTTCATTAGATTTCCTTATTGGATGTGTGGTTTCTATTAAGGCATGGATAGTCCTAAGTGATGTTGGGTTCCCAAGTAAGAACTCCTTCGATGGACCAATTAAAACCATATTTTTTTCTATGACTAGATCTCGAGGTGGATGTTGTGTTTGGATCTGTCTGTGTTCTTAATTAAGTGGATGTTTGGATTTATACTGACATATCACATGTAAATTTGAGGTATAAACTATAGTTTATGAGATCCTTGGACTCCAGTTGATGAATCCAAGGCTACTTCAAACATCATTCATTCTTGGATGAAATGTTATAGTGGTGGAAATCCATGTCTCTAAGATTGGGTATACACCCATGGTCAAGATAAGTATGAAATATTTAAGTGGATTTTTTTGTCTAGGGATGTCATCGGAATATGGTTACAAGATTCAGTTAGCATGCTCGGAGAAAATCCCTAGGTCCTTTTTTTAAAGGACGCAGGTTTATTTTTTCATCTACATCGATCATCTAATTAGAATGTTTTTTGGATATTTGGATAGAAGTGGTTTCCCTTATCTTCTTTCTGTTTCAAGGATAATGATTATTGGGGACCATTGTAGGCACACCGTGAGGTTAATTTGGGTGACTATAATGTATGGATGAAGACATACTTGGGTGATTATCTCAAACTAATTAAATGAGTTCAATCTATATTCAACCATTCCATAGTGATGTGAATCATGTCCTAAGAACCACTATAATTATTATAGAATGCCATAAGAGACAATTCTGATGGTGTAAATACTATGAATCATAATTGGAATTTGGAATTCTAGACCCTATTCTAAGGAAGAGACACAAGATGTATGCTTATATGGATAAAAACATTCTTGTGGCTCTAGTTTTATGGGATTGGGTATGTGTTATCTTGATTCATTGGTTATGAATTTGATCATTGGATTGAGACTCTATGGCTCATGTACCATACGATTAAAGGTGATGTTATAGGTATGTTGGGTGTTTAAAAATATAATACAACCATTTAAATGAAAATACACCACACTAGTAAGTAAGGTGTTTGTTCGTGTTGTTTCCCCAAAGATTCTCAGGGATAAGAATTATGGTGTGGATATTATAGCATTCTTCCTTTTTGGACTCGACGAATTTTTCAAGGGTTTTTGGATTTTTCCTTTAGTGGATGGATTATTTTGGTATTTAGTAAATTGAATGAGGTTTATAGGGTTTAAACAACCTAAATTGAAATTTTCATAAATTCTTTTTGTTTTTATGGAATTCACAAGGGTTTAGGAATGAATTGAATAATGAATTGATGGAATGGGCTTCTAAAATCCACTATCGGTCAATTACACATGGTGTAAAATTTAACATGGAATTTAACAAGTTTATGTCATTAGTTTTATTTAAAGACCATTAAAAATCCATATTTCTATGTTGTGTAAATTTACACGTCATGTAAGTTCCCATGATAGTTTTTTTAAAGTAGGAAGAAGGGGGATTATCACTCTATTTTCAAAGCATAGTAAGAGGGCACATACTCACCACACCTACCATTTACTCCCCTAAGGATCCATGGATATCCTCCTTCCAATGTTAATTTTTCTCTCCATCAGTGTTGTTAAATTTATAGAATTCTGATATTGACTCTTCTCCCTTCCATTACCCATTTATATTCCCATATCTTTTACTATTATGGTGCAAGATGATTTTTCCTATTTTTAGATAATTTTTTATTTTCAATTATTTCTCTCAAACAAAACCAAATCATACCTCGATATTGGATGTTGGGATTTTACTTGGTATATGGTAGGTGGTCGATAGATTTTCCCTCTAATTTCATTATAATATAAAATATTTGCATTTTGTCGCATGACAGACATACCTAGTGTCGATTCTAAATTATCAATTTCCTTAAATTAAAATTCCTAGAATACTTTTTTATTCAATTTGGAATCCTCCTTATATGGTTGGTAGTTAAGACCTAAATCAAAACCACCCCTTGGGTGGATTCTCTTAATTTTTATGGTTTAATTATTTCTTCTACCTTCTATCCAAACCACCCTTGGGGGTTAGAATTTTAATTCCTTAAGTTGAATGGTTTTTTAAAGCTATAAACAATTATGAGAGGATTTTCATTCTTTTTTTTTTGAAATGTGATGTTTGAATTGGATTAAAATCATTGTTTGATATAAATATAATATTTTCTAATAAAACCCCTCTTTGAGATGGGTTGTCTTATAATCTAAAAATAAGTGATAAATTACTTATTTATAATGTACGACCATCATTAATTTTTTGTTTTAAGTGATGTGTGGGTGTACCCTAATTCAGTGACCTTTCTTTATGATGTGTCTTGTTTATTAACATGGATTTCTACTCAAAACGTAAAATAAAATAGTGTATTCTAAACACCTTGAGAGATACTCGGGTTTCCTTCCATGGAATGATAAGGACTGGCTTATCAGTCTCGTGATCAGCTTCATTGATGAATTTTTTATACCAAGGGTGATACCGCTATGCCAGGATGGACTCACCATTTGTTTTTCTTACTGCTCCATGAGATATACCAGTTCCCTTAGTGATCCACCTTGGTTGGGCTTGGTGCCATGATAGTTACACAATGCCATGAGTGAGAGTCGGTCCCCTATGTGAGATACCGGGTATGGGCTCATAGGGTTTTCTCTCACATTTGGCTGGGAGTGATACTTGCAAGGACATTTGTGGATCACATTGTATGGACTATGATAAAAGTGAGTATTTTTTACACTCATGGTGTGATAAATGTGTTCCTTGTTGAGTAACACCTAATATTGTCCTAATATGCATCTTATTTAAAATTGGTAATGAGTTTTATATTAAAGACTAAAAATACATATGTTTTAGTCCAGGGGACACATCTTACAATCCAAATCACATATTTGGGATCGTTCTATCTCATGATAACATTTAATGATGTTTTTTAACTCCCCCATATATTGTTTTATAGGTGGAATATGGATTCTAAATTTTTGTCATACTACAAAGAAGGTATGGTTGAGCCACATGTATTAGAGTAACATGGTCCATGCTTGGTTATAAATTTATTTCTCATTACTACTTTACTTTTGAGGAACATGGACATTTCTTATTTTATATGCACAAAATGGATTATTCTTTAGGCGCTATTGGTGGTGGAATACTTAGTATATGTCATACTATTCTTGGTCCACCATTACATTAGGGTACCTGAGAAGATCTTCATGTTCATAAGTCCATTAGATTTTTCTTTACTAACACGTTTGTATATCGGAGTGAGGAGAACAGAACTGGGATGGAGATTAAGATGCTCATGTAGTTAGCCCTTAAGGATTTATCATATCTTTTTTTATTTATATGTATTTTAAAATAATTCCTGATGCGTGTTTCCTATTTTTATTTATTGTAGAACAAGTTTTTCCAGAATATATAGCTATATTTTTCATTGGCCATTCTGTTTTATTCATTTATTTTATTTATCTACCATTATTCACTTTCCTTTATATTAATACTTTAATTGATTTCTATTAGTTATTTTAATATTTTATATCACTATGCAACATTAACAATGAGGGTATAATATCCCCACTATACCATCATTAGTCATTGGATTCTATTTGGTAGCCCCCTGTGTATGGGGAGGCATGCTTGAGGTCATGTGACGAATTACCCAGCTACTAGTTTTGTTGTCAGTTAGGTTGAGACTTTTCAATACCCATTCAAATTTATAGTTATCATCATATTATTCAATTTTAATGTTATCGTAAATATAAAAATTCATTAATAGAAAAATTGGTTAGTGTTTAATTTTTGATTGAAAATTTTAGAGTAATGAATTCCTTTATGTTGAATCAATCAATTGGAAACTATCATTGATTTATTCATAATCGAAATATCTCATGGATTGTCTTACCTTCTATTTAATATCAATTTTCATCCAATTATTTCAGCACCATGGGTGTTGATAACAATGAACTCTATATTTTTCTTTATTAAAGAATTTTTTACATCAGTCATGAATGTAACAAAATTCATGGAATCAATATCATTAAAACATACTTATATGTTTGGGGATCCATAATAATATAATCCTTAGAGACATGGAATTAAAACATTTCCATGTTATCATGTCCAAAATGTGAAGGAGGTCAAATAACCCACTAAAATTGGTATCTAGTGATCTTGAAATGAATAAGGGTAGTAGGTGGTTCACTATTTGGAGTAGTTTTAGGATTTTATTTAGATTGATTCTTATAATGAGGATTAGATAGAGAATTCTCAACATGAGACTCAATATGATATGGTTGTTCGATATCAACACCCTTGGATTTTTGGCACAACAATATTGACATAGGTGGTAGGAATCTATTTTGGAGTAGCTGACTCATGGAATACAATATTATTCATAATTATAAACATTATAAATCTAGGTTTATCATCCAAGATTTTATAACACTCTACTAAATTAGGATATCATATGAATATACATTTGACAGCCCTTGGTTCTAGCTAATATATTTTGATATGAGCAACTAAAATATATCCCAACACCATTAAATATTCAAATAATTGAGTTTGGTTTCTCCAAAGTTATTATAAGGAATTGAAATGATTATAAGTATAATAAAATAGATTGATAATTTATAACATTATTGTGGAATCCTCGCTAAAAAGATTTGGGAATGACTCATCATGAATGAAATCGTTGAAACCACTCCCAAATGGTGCACTTTATAAACTCTAACATCCCTATTTTGTATAGAGTTTACATAATAATATGGAACCTAATAATTCCCTCATCCTCATAAAATAAAATAAACAATTTTGATACGTATTCATGTCATTTATTAGTTTTCATGGAAATTATATTTCTCTATGTTTGTTTTTATATCGATGAATTATAAGTTTAACTGACCTCACACATCAAATTTATTTTTAAGAATTCATATATAGAGATTCTTAGAAAATTAAATTATATAGGTCTCAAATTATAGGCCTCTAAAATGGGAGTAAGTCCTAAAAATATCCCATAGATCAGAGGGTACATACATTAAAGAAAGTATTTCATTGAAATTAGATCTATTAAAACCTAATCACTTAGACTTTTCATGAACACACCACATACACATGATAGTTATTGGGTCCAAGGGAAATCTCCATTAAATCAATGCGATGATATTTTTTAAAAAAATTAAGTGACTTATTGTAACATATTTGTAATAAAATCCATGTAAAACACTAATAGCATCAATGAATAGAGAGCCCAAATCACCACACAACAACATAAAACCACCAGAATATAAAAACAATAACTATTTAAAAAAAATATCAACAGAAAACATGAATGTAAAAGAAAAAAAATTATTACATGGTTCAGACGTATTCCCTCATTGATGGGCGAATCTTTCTTCACATTTATTAAATAATTTAAGTGTATCATTAAAATGATCATGTTGACTCCGTATGGATTGTAAAAATTCCAACCATATTTTATAGGAGAGTGTATTGGATGCTTCAAGTCACCACCACCATCCCATATTAATTCAATAATGTCCACATCCTATGAGATAAGTACAAGATCCCTTTAATTGGTCAAAGAACCCTTCCTCCTCAATATGCCTTATCAGTTATCTATTCACCCTTCAGGTGAACTCATGGGATGTCCTTCCGGCTTCATCGTTCATTGAATGAATATTTTATGGACTAACATATACTCGAACCATCCAATTGTTATCAGTCAGTATCGTATGAATAACTAACACCAAATCATTATCACTATATCTTTATACTGTCATTAGAAATATGGTTTCCATAATTTATCTTTTTAGTGTTATTACTTTTCCTAATTCTGATAAAATAATTCTCACAACTCAATAGTCTCCTAATATTTCTAACCCGTATATATGTTTTATGGTATTTTAATATAAAAATTTATTGTTATTTAATTGATTTATATTTCCAATATTTGAATAGTATCCATGTTCTATGTTTTGTGGATAGATGCAATAGGTCTTTAGAAGAGAAACAACAATATATGATTTTCATGAGTAAATAATAAGATTTTCTAAGAAGAAATAACATAGAGGAAGGGCTGGAAATAGAATCTGGAGCATGAAATTTACACATCTTGTACACATTATAATATGTGAGGTCATCAAGGGAGAAGCCAAGACAGTTAAATTCCATTCCTAAAGGCAGTACATAATATGAAAATAAGAAATATCATTCAAATAAAACCCCAAACACTAAACATCATGTAATAATTACATGATGTGTAAGTTTCGGACATACTAAAAAATGGGCCTTCGATGATATTTATCTTGAATATGACCAATGTTATGACTATAATCCCCATTGGGAGAAATTTTTGACACTATTATTAGACCATGAAATGTTGAACAACCTCATATGTAGTCAATAAATAAATGACCATGTTCATGCTATTTGGGAGATCATGTAAACAAATGGTTGGCGTGGGATGCTATGCTGTGTAGGGTCCTTACTCATTCCATATCCATTTTTCATTATGATTTGTTTTTCTTTATTTCATCTCTATTATTATCTCATCACTAGGATGAGGGGGTAAACCCGCCATGTGTTAGGGTTATGTAATAGAAGGGGGTGGTGTAATTTTAATTTTTTTTAATTTTATTTGGTTTCCATAGTTTATATAATCAATTAATATTCCATCTCTTTTACTTTTATCCTGACCATTAGTAACTGAATCTGAAAAGACCATTAAAATTGTGCAATTTATTAAACAAAATGAGCTATAACCATTTTAAAATTTTGGGGAATCATGTTTTATCATAGTATTGATACATAATAGATTCTGTGAAACCCTTAATAACCAAACCAAATTAAATATGGTATATCCATGTCGAGGAGGGGATTCGATGTCCATCAGATCTCCCCTGTCTTCAATTTTATAGGAAACATAAATAAATATATTTTATTGAGAACAAAATTTCATCCAAAACATGAAACTAAAAAACCATAACATTCCTTTTAAATCTAATTTCAACCCAAATACCTAGTCTTCTTCATCATCATTATTTTTTAAAAAATTAATAAAATCAATATAGTTCTTCATATATTTCATCATATTAATGTAAAACGAATCTTTTGAAAACCTAAATAAACTAATAAAACATCTATCTGGGTTTGACCTGAAACTATCCAGTAGAACATTTCATTTAATTTCGTATACTAGTTATAGTTTTTACAAATACGTTATTTTGATTAGACTTTTTTGGAAATAACGACACCCTATGCGCCTCTAATATCCATCTTGTGATTCATTTCATATTTTTTAAATATTCCCATGAAAAATCAAAAATAGAGTCCCTCTTTTGCTTTCAAATTTCCAAAATGTGGATTCATAGTACCCCACAATCTCTTCCTTCAATTCATCACAAAAAAACTAATGAACAAAAATTCCATAAAACTTACCTAGTCAAATACTTGATCAACATTACTACTAGATTTAGCACCCATTTGATCTTTGATGTGTTAAAAACTCCTTCCACCAAAAATTTCAAATTTAAATGATACAACAACTGAATATGAGTTTCTTGAGAGTTAAGAATTGGATTCTTAGAAAATTTAATCAAACTTTTTGAATCAAAAACATGCATCCCATCACTCTTACTTCTTCCATGATATTCCAAAAAACCCTTCCCCCAAAATTAAATCCTACCCATATTCCAAGAATGTGATGAACTATGCTTTTATTTTTGAAGGTGAAACTATCAGTTGAATTTTAAATATATAACTCACCACCATTTCACCAAATGTAAACACATATGTAGTAGTTTTCTTATATGTATATGACTCACCACTAAACAAAGATATTGAAAAACAATATCATGACTCATGTTTTCTAAATAAAAGTGGAAATTCTTAGAAACAAATCATTTACCATAGGATATACTTTATAGCCTCCAAATGATTCTTTCTAGTTGTTTACATAAACTAGAAGACAACACCCACTACACAGGAAAATCCTGGATAATTAAAGACCATATAATACATAAAACTTATGATAACTGATGTATATATAAACTTTTCTATATAATAAATATTATATTTCAATCAAAGTGAATTATCATTACTTAGAACATAATTCAAGGTAATATGTTTTGTCACCAGGTTCAATTCGTTCGTGCCAATGTATTCCACCACCATCAAAATGTAGGATTCTTGGGTCAGGTATAGTATATCAAACATTTTGTTTCAAACAATCACCATCCCAGATTTTTTTGACCAAGACCCTTCATCTTTAATCTTCTAGACTACTCATACTTTATCTCATTGATCGTTACTTTCACATGTCTATTAATCTACATTTAATCCATATAAAGAAAATTTATTATGAAACTCTCATCAACAAACCCCTTCCTATAATAAAATTGGATGTCATTGATTTTGATTAACTTACATTCCATCATGTAATTTTTTAACATATGATTCCAATTACTTATCAGATGCTTAAAACTGTAAAGGATACACTTGACATGACATACAATATCCTAATTTCATTGATACCTGAAATAATCCAACTTCTCTATATATATTTTATCATTTAAGTCACCATGAAAGAATTTTGTCTTTTGATCCAATAGCTATATATTAAAATTTTCTAATGCAACCATACTTAACATAGTACATATAGTTATATGCCTAAATAATTGTAATAAAATTTCATAGAGATCCTTATGATTAAATCCATTTAAAACTAGCCTAGCCTTATACCTTATCATACCATCTGCCTCTTCCTTCAGCTGATATAACCATTTATTTTGATTATTTATCTTCCCAATAGGCCTCCCGGTGGGCTACCATGTTCTGTATAAATAAAGGGACTCAATTTTATCCCTTATGTCTTACTACCATTATTTAAAATATTTAAATCTCCTTGCCTCCTATTAACATTATGTTTCCTCACCATATATTATAAGTTTATAATGTAAATTACTTCCATATATTTTGGTTGGGTATCTCTCAACGTAAGATATTGCCAAATTTAAATTTATATAAATTCCCTTTGGTATTGTAACTACTATATTGGGAACATTTGGTGATAAAGCGTCTACATTTTTGGAATTCACTAGTACATAGAGCTTAGGAAACACCATCAAAACATCATCAATTCTAGTGAATTCATTAAAAAATCTAGTGTTTCCTAAACTATAGTGTTTCCAAAATTTTCTATAACATATTCATCTTTCAATCATCTATCAAAGTGCACCTCATCTTATAAAGAGACATTTATTTTATCAAAATATTCATCTTGTTTATGATCCTTCAATATGATCTATTCATTTAAGATCACGTTTTGGATTATAGTTTATTTTTGAAATTAATTTTCTTATATTTAAAATCCTTGTTATTTATCACCATAGCCAATAAAGTAACATTATTAAGACTAAGTCTCCACATTGTCTAATTTCTTAGCATCAGCATGGGATTAGGCTAGCACTCTGAATACGATATGGTGGGTCAAATAAAAAATTCTTTCAAACTAGTATATCATTATAAGTTTCTACCCAATGAGGGACGTTGGACTTTGAATGACAAAGTGAGTAGAACAGTTAACATATTCCACATAGAACACCTTACGTAACCCAATAGGAATCCTCATGATCCTAGAAATCTCAATTTTAGTCATATTCATCCACTTTTTAAATCCATTATGATGAAGATTCCCTGGAAAAATATTCTAAAAAATAATCCCCTTCATATAAAAAAACATAAAAAAGGAATAATTTCATAATCACTACCATTGTCATATCTTAAGTACATTAACATACATATGGTCTCCTTGTCCACCAGGTCCCTCCACTGAATAAATGTTATAAACAACCCTGACTTATTATTGATGAAATAAACCCATAATTATATATTAGAGTAATAAATAAAGGTTATGTGGTAGATTAAACGTTCATGACAGTGCTCCAAAACCATCCCCCGTACATATAAGTGAAAAAACTCCCACATTTAGTAATTTAGTGTTTTCACTTCTATTTGAAAAGGGACATTCCACTAATTCACAATGATTTAATCCAAAATCATTTTTTACAATAGGATTTAATCCTCTAGGAATCATTTAGGAGAAATGATCTTTATCCATTTCTCTTTGAGATGATCGATATGATCATTCCATAACTTCACTTAATTAATTTTTCCAGAGTGAATCACTGCTTCTATTAGACCATTGAGGTAAAAAATCACAAACATCACCCCGTTTTCTTCAAAAAAATGCATCCATGGAAAATATTCCATACTCCATATATAATCACTGTACATATACCTAAGTCACTATGTTATCCCATGGAAATTAATTTCTTCCTTAATCAAGGAACTTTCCACAGAACATTGTGTTTCTTATATTAACAAATAACTCTCCCATTCCTACAATCTCTATTGAATTCCAATAATCTAAATTTAAATTTTCATATATTATATAGTTTTAATTCTTTATACCCACCCTCTGAGATATTTAATTAAATGAAGCACTATATTATATCTCCAATGACTCAAGTGAGATGGTTGAACATATGAGAACCCACTCATTTTCTCTAACACAGGGTTCACAGACACAGTAATAGAAGTATATCTTCTATAGTGGTCACTTAAATCCCTATAATCCTTTTTTGGTGCATTTCCTATCATAATGAAAACATATGGAATAACCATCCACTGAGATACTCCTACTCAAAATCCTCTTAAATTTCCCTAGTGGTATATTCTCTTCTATGAAAATTTTATAAATTTCTATAAGACACCAAAATCTCTTTTGAATGAATTTCCAAATTCAACATTAGGTCACAATAATCCAAGAAATTTAAGTATTAATTTAAAATAGAATTACTCCGAACTGTCTCTATTATGTCTGATGAATTTGGAAATGAGGGAAATTACAAAAACACTCCTACCAGGTCTCTAAAAAATACATGTAATGGTCATATATAACATTGAATTAAATTGATGTCATTCATATGATCACAGGAATATTTTACATCCAATGTTTTCATGTTGAAAAGTAACATTATCATGAATATTGTGTTCATCATCATAGGATTCTCATATATACAAGAAATTTAATTCATAATTTCTTATACAGTCATAATTTCATAGATATTGAACATTATACCCCAAGAAAGTTACATTTACATCAACATTAATTCTTCATTATCCATACTCTATCATTATTCCTATTTGATCACTTAAATATTGGCTTCATTTAAGGATATATAAAGGTATTTTTTTAGAATAAAATTCTCTATATTCAGTTTCAAAAACCCAAAATCCATTCTTTATAACCCATATAACATGACTTCTCCCTCATTTGATTCCATCCCATTATAAATTGTGAACTCCCACCCCTTCATTTCAATGAAAAACAAGTCTTTATAAATTAATTAGCAATATTAAAATCTAATAAAAACGGTTTGATAATGTTATTAAAACAATATAAGAAACACCATTACTAAGGAATGTTCTTACAAACATCACTGTAAATGTGGGCTATGATACCAATAATTGGGTCTAAGATTAACTTCTGATAAATAAATCATAATATATTCCCCAAAATGTTTAGATGTGTGTTATTAAAATCTCAATAATGAACCCCTAGTACTATTCCTGAAACATGGAAGACCAAAACACCCAAGTCACTACACTGGAACATAAAACCCCCATAATGTAGAAACAATAACTATTAGTAATAACGATCGAAATAAAACATTAAAGGAAATGAATAAATCAATGGATTACATGGTTTAGAATTATATATTAATTTATGAAGGAATATGTCTTTAGTTTTATTCAAATAATTGAGATAATTATTATGATAGTTTACTTGAATTAGTATGGATCAAAGATGACACTCCCTACATTTAGATTAGTTTTTATTTAGTCATTTCAGTTACCACTTCCATCATATCTTTGAAAGTTAAATTATACCTCTTATGAGAAGAAAAATAGGAACACTTTGGTTAAATAACTTGACAACCTCAATGTTCCCTACTGATCTAATGTTCACCCTTTCAGTGAAGTCATAACATGGTCCCCTTACTTAATATACTAGTGAACACACATTCAATGGGATGACTTCTGTTGCACCCCTCTATATATCATCACCCTATATCTTCTAGGGAACATACACCCAATAATTTTCACTCCATAACTATACAGTTATTGGAAATAAGGCTATCATATTTTCTCATTTTGGGGGACTTAGTTTTCCTCGATTTATAAAAATTATTCTCACACCTCATCAAAACTAACTTGGTATAATATTAATTAAATGGCCCTAATTTCTTAAATTATTAAGACTCTTGTCACTAACATGCCCCGTACTACTCTACCAGATCATAGAATTATAAATATTAGTAGCATAAGTGTTTCCAAAATCCCTAGAGTGGGTTCTCCCTCTTATCACATATAACCCATTTACCAATGTCACATTGATAAATGTATTTTCTCCAATGGTGATTTTGATTTAATCCAATTATGATTTAAAAGAAAATCTTTTTTGATCAAGAATCCATAAATAAAAAATATTTATTAGTTAGTAAATGTCCCATCTCACATCCTAGAAGTTTTAAATGAGATGGTAAAATAGATACATTAATATAGAGACTCTACCCATTAACCAACACCTATTATTGTTCCCAAAAACAACCCCATATTATTCACCCTTAGGAATCTTGGAAAATGGATTTAAATCATGGAACATATTGAAGGAATTTATCAACTATAAGATCCAGTCATCCAAAAAAATATATTTAGACACATTTAACACCTCATCACTATGATGCCCTACATTAGTACGTATGTAATAATCACCTAAATCATTATAATTCTCAATATATTTCTATTCTGTGTAGTATAGTATAATATGTATAAAATTCCGATAATATAATAATTTATCATCCGAGGAAATTTAATTTCAATGAATATGTCAAAATTGGTCTTTGTTTAAGACATTATCTTATCTTCAATATTTCTTATTCCCTTATTATTGAGACCAACCTATCTCATATATGCCTTTACATCAACCTTAGCATTGGGTTTGGTGTGTAACTCCTGGAATATTAATGAATATTTATCTTTAGTTAAGGTAAAAAACTCTCCTCGATAAATCATAGCTTCAATAAGGTTATTAGTGGTATAATTAAGAAATATCAGTATAATTGTGGTTTTTTCCTTACTATTAAGTATTACAATAGTATTTTACATATCCAAAATAATTTTTATACACATCTAGGTGTGATAAAACTAACGTCTTGAGAAATATTCAAAAATTATATAGTTTATATTTATTGTATAGATGTCCAATAAGAGAAGTTATTATATTTAATGTTTCTAGTTTAGAAAAAAAATCCATAAGTATAACACTCATAAGAGACATCTCATAAGAAATTATCATCTAAATAAAGAAAAATTTAACAATGATACTTTTGAATCCCATAAATAAATATATCTACAAAATCATTTATAGACTATACATTATCTGAGTAACTGATGACCACTTTTTTAGGTACATAGATGAAATCACAATTTTTTTATTGTACCATTAATGTGTGCATATTTATTACCCATAGGTTAAATTTGGATTCCAATTGAGATTACTCATTAATCCTTAGTATATGTCATCATTGTATTCAATTTTGTTTGATACTAATTATTATGAATATTGTTAAGAGAACACCCACTTTCACTGACCAAAATGATCTGAATACATTATGGTTTCGACCATGTTGATGAACATGCATTTCATGATAAAAAATTAAAAGAAAACATAAATATGATTTATTTAAGAATAATAAGATTTAATGAAAGAAATATGTAAACAATAATAAGATGATATACTATACTTAATACTTGTTTGGTCCTATATTCAAAACAATAACACCAATCACAGACACCTTTTATTAAATATCACTAAATCAAGAAAAAATATAAGAGAAACCTAAAAAAAGTTTACAAAAAAACATAAAAATAACATAATTAATAGATATGAAAATAATAGAACAAGATGAAGAAAGAGATGCAAGTAAAATTATAACTAGTATCCTAACAAATTATATGGATATTCCACATAGAGGATTTACCTATTTTTTATGTGTTGTTCATGGATCTCTTGAATGCCTCCTTAAAATAAAATTTGAACTCATCCTTACAATAAACGATAAATGAATCTACTCTACGAACCATCTATGAATCTAGATTGTCACACCAATGATAAAAAAAATTATTAATATTCTCCATGGTTAAAAATATCTAGCTATCTTCTCTATCAATGTTACTCTAGATTCAAAAATAATAAAAATGTCCAAATGGATCAAAAAATAATGAAATGATGCATTAGTAACAATGTTAGTAGCACAATCACCAAGGTAAAGATATAATAGATTATAGATGAAGTGTAACATGTGGATGATTGATATTGAAATATCTAATTATTATATCATCTTGTGGATAGAGTGAATAGACATGCACAATTGTGTTATTGGTTGGGTCTTAGATCCACATATCACTCCATGAAAATCAAAAAAGGAATATTGAAATAATATTATTAGTTAATGGTTTCTATGATCTGTGGTACATTGAAAAAGATCAAGTGGGTCACATAATATGGATTAATTTCAGGCCTCTAAATATTTTATCAGCCTAGAAAAACACTTGTAGTAAGGAAAAAAATAGTGATAATTAAAAATAAAAAAACAATATTTCATGGAAAAAATAATAATATATAATTTATACAAATAAACAAATTAGATTTAATTTTAAAATGAATAAAAAATGAAATATATAAATAGTTATTTTCCTCTAAAATATTATTTTCTTAAATAGTTAGGGGAACTAAATTTGCATATATTATAAACATTTAATTTAATTTTTTTTATTTAATGGTATTCTAATTCATTATTCATTGAGATTTAGTCATTAAGGGATAATTTTAATAGACATAGTGAAAGTAATAATAGGATAATACCATGTCTAATTCATTATTTTATTTTAGAAACATATTTATTTTTAGTGATAAGCCATAAAGTAGAGAAAATGTTTAATATTAGTGTAACCTTCATCATGTCATATGATAATATGGACATGATGATGACTGAAACATCACCCCATTCTCATGAAGGTTTTAAAATATCATTTGACATAGGATAAGAGTCATTTCTATAATAGGTATGAAATTTTTAGTATAAATTTATAACAACCTAGTGATTGTTTAGTTGATCATAAAAATACATTTAAATAATGGAGAAATTTTTAACAGGTTATAATAATCTGATATTCCCCTTCATTATGCATTTTTTAACCTTTTATTTATCTTATCCCTTAACTGAATATTCTAATACACTCTACTTTCAATCCCATCTTGATTTTTTATTTATGAAAAACATTAATCATTGTTTTTATAGAATACAAATTTCATTAAAAATTTATACTTATAACGTTCTGGGTAGTTGGGTGAATTAATTTGATTAGGATATTAGATTAGCCATGTGTATTTTTACCCTATTGATGTGTTGAGGGTGTTGGTTAAGGTTAGTAAATATGTTTCATAATTTTTTTCATGGGAACAAGGAAGAAATTATTCCACAAGTAAAAGTCCATGTCATAACATTTCATGTTGTGGCATGATGAGTGGTTTTAATGAACCGACCTACGGTACCATCAAATTCAGCTCCAAAATTAGTCTTCCATAAGGCTCAAAGGGTGTTAAAGATCATCTTTAGTTGGAAATAAGTTCTTGGGAATCACATAAAATACAATTGTAAGGGTATCACCCTCGTGAATTATTAATAAATAAGCAGTGTAAATAAAAGATACAAACATCCAACATGATATAAAAATGATAAACATCCAAACACATAATAAAATTAACACATAAATAAATATCCTAGGAAAATGTATAAATAGTCTAAATAAAAAAATAAAATGGACTAAATGGATGATATAAGAACCAAAAACTAGATAAATGGCCTTACAATATATCCCAAAACCTATTTGATGGCTCATACTGACCACCCAAACTTAAACCTCCCCCTATATGAAAAATTATGTGAATTGCAGGTTGGTCTAAAAAACATAGTAGGAATCCATAAACCATTCAATATATCAGTCACTTTCATATTATATCCTGTAAATTATAGTTTGAAATAAAATTTGAAAATAATAATTTTTCATAATTATTGACTAAATCAAACGATAAAAAATCAAAACTATGTTAAAAACTATTTCAAGTATTTCAATTAAATAAAAAATCACTAGGAAGATTATTTCCTCTATTCAATACATCTTTTCAAAACCATTTTTTAAAGCCTCGCTCTGAAATCATTTAACAAATACATCTTTTGGAAGTTCAAGCATCAACACTTAATATAGGTTCTCAATTTTCATAGGTTTTTACAAAATTCCTTAAAAAAATTCATAAAACATGAAATGTTATCCAATAACCCTTTTATCAAAACTTTATACACACTATGTGTTTAGAAAACAAACTATTTCCACCTTTTTATCAAAATACACAAAAACACTTTGTAAGACGTCTTTCACATTTATAAAACACCTTTCAAAAAAAAGTTTTCAAATTTTTATGTTGAATATGAAAATCACACATGCAATTCCATTATTTTTAAAATATTCCACATTAAATTTTCATATATTTGAAAATTAAACCACTGAAATATAGAAGACGCATAATGTAAAGCACCATTATGTCATGTCACACTAAAAGGATAAAAAATGAACATAACTGAAAAACATTATCCAATAAGTAGGGGATATAATTGATACACATAAGAAAATATCATAATCAATACTAGTTTTAAGGATATAACCAATGAGGTCAAATAAATGGTCACTGGAATTAATTAGAAAAACCTTCGGTTATAAAACTATTCAACGTGCCTAAAAAACATGGAAGATCACTAAGACCTCCCTCAGCTCACTTGGCCCCCAAAAAATCTCCCTCATTTCCCACTTATAATAAGTAAAATAATTATTAGAGGTGGGGAACACATCCACTCTATGGGCTCTCTTGGTCCTAGAGAAGTGTCCCTTAACAAGCGTCAACCTATGTCAGGGCATCAACCTCTAAAGCATCCTACCCAATCCCCAAGTTCTAATATGACATGTCAATTGAGGTGACCAAAAACTAAAAGCACATAGATCAAATATAAATTATTTTAAATTACACACAATACGCCTCTTATACCTTAACAAAGTGGAAACTCTGTTAAAATCAAAACAAAAGAAATATATAAAAATGAATCAATAATAAACACCCCCTCATGGGACTGAAAGCCACTACATGCATACAATATTTACTTGCAGCACAATATGAACACTCACCTTTTATAAAAACTCATTCTTTACAAAATTCTAGTCGTAATTATTTTTTATAAACATTCTTCGAATTCCAAGCCAACTCACCTTTTTAAAATCCATCTCAATATGCTCTTGAACCCAATTTCACCAAAACACTATTGAAAATCAATGAGAACTCATACTTCCCTTTTAAACACTCTTAATAAGCAATCAATGTAACTGATGAGTTTCAAAACAAAATATAAAAAGGGAAATGAACCCATTTGAAACCAACCAAACCATATTGATTATTTAAAAATATTCAAAACCTCAAACTTTTGATATAAAAATCAACCAAGGGTTGTAAAAAGGTTTCAAATATAGCAGAAACGGTTTAAAACACCATATTTGAAATAAAAAATACCATGAAAAATATTTTATAAACCTTTAGAAAACCCTAAACAATGTTTTAAGCTCAATTAATATAATAATGCTTTTAACAAATTTCATATTGACGCACACCACCTATTATAAATCCAAAATAATTCATTAAAAGACATTAATCCATTCTCACAAACACTTGGAATTGAGTCTCTTACCTTGTAAAGGTTTAAAATTAATTTAAATCAAATTTACCTTCTTGGTTCATACCTATATTATGAATTCAAATTAAAAAACATTATCAAACTATAAAAAATGAAAAGCCACAAACCACAAATATATGATAAATAAACACCTACCTATGTTTAATGGTTATTATGTTTGAAGTTGTTTCCTATGATTAAAAACAATATGACAACCCAAGGCATTCCATTTTCAACTGTAATATATTTAACGCCACATGATTTATACTAACCCCATTCCTAAATTCATCTAATATATATATATTAAGATACAAGGGAGAGAAGAAATTAAAGGATAGGTACTTGATTATAGTGAGGGATTTATAGTGACATTTCATTGAATAGATCACTTGATCTGAGGTGTTGACCACATAAATGGATTGAGGGGGGAGGATAATCTTTTTTTCAGAACAATATTATTTTAAAATTAGAGGGGGAGTGAAAATTGGGATAGAGACTTCAATTCATGCTAGGAGGAAAAGTAAAAATTCACTTTTTAATTAACCTTGGTATAATGTATTCTATGAAAAAACATGCACTAGCCATGCATAGGTTATTGTCTAATTAAAACTCATTGCATGGTTTACCCTAGGACTATGAATAGTTTGAAAACTATGCACTAACCATGCCTTACCGAACTATTAAATTTTAAATCTGAATTTCATAATTGTCACATAGTTTACCAAACTTTTCATAAGCTGTACACTATAACATAGATTCAGATATAGTCCCACATTGCTTCTCCTTAGACTCTATTGGTTTGAACTCAATTTTACAACTTCAATTTTGTAAAACTGTGTGATAAATAAGATGAAGATAAAAATGAGATGTGTTAGGGTAACCACATTATTTCTAATAAATAATGCATGAAAACCATATACAAAATGGAAAACATCAAATTTCCATGTTTGAGGCATAAACACCAATGAAATATAAAACAACTACCAAATGCATAAAATAATATAAAATAAACACCACAGTGACAGAATGGGTGTCACTATTTTCCTAACAATGTCACTTTCTTCCACTGTAATTTCTTAGGACTAAGTAGAGGATAACTAAATGTGAATTATAAATCAAACCCCAAATGAATAATATGGGTCCTTGAGAAACTAGATTAATCCTAAAACAACAGTTAACTTCCTCAAGATAAACTGATCAGAAACCTTTAAAATAGAGACTCTAAAAGATGTAAAGTGAGTATTGTTATGTTGAAATTTTAGAATTATCATAAAATTGTGGAACATGGAGAAACCATAGTCACCCGATCTCCAAATAGAATTTAAAAAACTATATTAGCCAAACAAAACCATAAAAATGGGTTCCAAAACAACCAAAATATGGCACTAATCTAGGAAACATTTTTATGGATCACTAAGTTAGATAAAAATCCCCATGGTATTATAAAATGAAGGAATTAAATAATCAGGAAAAATAATAATAAATTAATAAAATGATTCTAATGTGAGGATTACTTATGGAATATAGGGTATTTATTTCTAAATCCATGAAATACCATGTCATGGTGATTCTAATATAAAAAAATATACAAGTGGAATCTAGAGTATAAATGGAACCAATACCACACCCCCACGTATCCTTTTATTCCTTCGCGGTTTATCCAATGTCCAAAAAACCAAATTCTTCACATTGTCCACTACATACAAGGGAAACAAAAACAACAAAGAATTAATATTTCCCCAAAAGAAAATATTCTAAAAATTAGTAACAAAAGATTCCCCCATGAAAATACTTACAAGGGTTTAATTAAGGAAATACTTCTCCAAAAGAAATAAAAATAAATCCAAAAAAAATGTACATTCATCCAAAAGAGACACAAAATCACCTAAAGGATTCACTAGATGATAATAGCTCATTCATCAATCCTCAAATGCTTCCATGATTGAACAAGGATGTATTCCAGACAATATCTCATCCAAGAGTCTTTAAGAAAAACCAAACATCACTTATCGAACATTCAAACCAATTCACATGATTATAATAAAATTCAACAACATAATTCCCAAAATATTCTCTAGAGAAACACCACCCTAAATTAAAACAAGGAACACTACTCATATATAAGATAATACACCCCCACAAGGAACTTGTGAAGTTGTAGTGCTGCAAAAGTAAAAAATCCCTAATAAAACATTATATTAACATAGTAGATATTTCTAGAAGGATTACATTAAACAACATAAAACATGATCTCAACCTGTTCATGTATCATAAAGACCAATGAGAAGTCCCATAAACAACCAAGGGGAAAACCCAATACACACTTTACCAAAAAAAATAATTTCTCCTTCAAACCACACCACATTAAAAACCATATACCCAAATAAATAATCCCCAGAAAGATTCTTTGAAAACTTGGACACCATTAAAATTAGGCCTTCTTCCACTAAAATCTATATAGAAACCATTTTACAATTTCACCCCAAATCCCTAACATGACATGGTTAATTTAAAATGCTTCTAAAATAAATTTTAAAACCACATTAACTAGTTTTAAAACCAAAACACCATTATGGGTAATAGAATAATTCAATAACATTCCATCTTAAATGGTTACACATAATTTATCATTTTCAAATACACTCACCAAGGGTAAAACCCCAAAAAAGTTGCAAAAATTAATTTGAAAATGAGTTGTTCCCCTTAAAATAAGAAACCCATCCTTTAAAAAACTGTTTTCAATTTCCTAGAAAATAAATCAAACATAAAACACATTCCAAATTTCAAATTAAACCAATTATTTGAAAACATCTCATGAAAAAAATATCATTTTACAAAAAAACCACAATAACATTTTTGAAAACCAAAAATGATTTTCTCTAGAAATCAATTTTTCAACCAGAAAAACTGAATTTCACATCACATTAAATATAGAATAGCCAAATTCATATCAAAATTTTGATCTAATTATTCAAATATATAAAAAGAGAAACCATGACACTTCTAATTTCCTAAATATTATAAATTATCCAATTATGAAGGGGTCTAAATAGAAAAACAAGCAGGAGGTAGAAACACACCTAACATGGAAACTTGGTCGATGAATACATGAAAATTGTTCATTGGTCCCTAATACATACCAAGAATCAAGAGTTTGGTTTCTATATGGTTGGTTAGGACCTATAAGACAATATCAAGTTTCAATTTCATTTTTAGTATCCATCTCAAATATCAAACATGATCCCAAAAAGAAAAATCAAGACATGTTGTTGATGATCAAGAACCACCACCACTATCATCAAACTGTAATCCAAAAATAAAATAAAATAAAAAAAATAGTCAATATAAAATTCTCCAATACCTATGGAAACTCGAGGATTATTTTGAGAAAGAGATCATGACACCGTCCCTGCACCAACCACCCATGTTCGGAAAACCATATCTCTAAAATACTAACAACTAAATAAAATGGGGGAAATCCGAAACCTATGCCCCTCTAAGAACCTGGGCTCTGATATAATTTTTTAATGAACTTCCTTAAAGTATCATCTAACCTAGCTCCTTAATTGGTATACCCTAGGTCCCAAAGGTCATTATTCATCCCCAATAGATGGAAACTAGTGACCTAGATTCATAGAATGTACATTGAAAATTATTTCACCCTATTGCATCAATAATAAATTAGTAGTGCGAATAAAATCAACAAACATACAACATGATATAATAATATTTGAAAATAAAAACATGATATACACTAGATAGTTTAAATAGAATAACAAAGAAATATAAATATAATCTAGAGGATAAAATACAATGGGTCAAACAATAGATATAATGCAACAACCTAGAATGATAAAGGGTTAAATGACTAAATGATATGACACATGTCAATAAGGGAAACATTTAATTTTGGGATCCAACCTGAATAAAACTCCATTGTTAAGCATTCTTGGCTTGTATTATTGATTATGATGGGTGAACTTATGGAAATTTTCCCATGATATGTGTGACTGGGGATAAAAGAACACTAAAAAGGACATGTGTTGGCCTGTGGGGATAGTCATAAGTTAAATGGCCCATTTGGGCATGTGGGTGGGGCCTAGGATGGGGATCACGTGTTTGTGGGGAAACTGATAGCACCTGGAGGGCTAGGACCTGATGAAAATGTAATAGTTGTGTGTATATTCTCTCACTGGGGCCCAGTTGTCACATTTGGTATCAGAGTACATACCCAACCTTAAGTGTGGTGCACTGCCGGGGTTGAGATGTTGGGCCCACAACAAGGACGTTGTGCTCTGGGGGGGGATGATTGAAGTACCCTAGAATGATAAATGGATAAATAACTAAATAATATGACTCATGTCATCATGTTGAACCTTTATATTTAGGAGCCTACCTGATTAGAACTCCATAGTTAAGAATTTTTATCTTGGAGTAATGATCAAGATAGGTTTCCTTTTAGGATGTTTCCTTTGGTGCATGTGAGTGAGGAAAAAATCACATTGGGAAAGACTTGTTTTGGGATGTGGAGACAGTCATTATTCAGATGGACTATTTGAGCATATGGGTGGACCCCAGGATGCGGATCACATGTTTGCGGGGAAACTGGTAGTACCTGGAAGGACAAGACCTAACGACCATGTTATTGTGGGGTGTTTGTGCTGTCACCGGGGCCCAATTGTCACATATAAGAAGTAAATGATAATGAAAACCCTAAACCAGCTTCCAAAACCTCTTAGGGGTTCATGGCCACAATACCACCATACACCTCCACTGTAAGATAAAAAATTTTCTCAGACTAGAATGAACCTTAACCTATAGAATATATTCATGAGATAAATATATAAGTAGTTCATTGAATCCTTTTGAATATATGTAGTATCTTTCAAATTACATATTATATATTCTATATTAAAATAAATAAAAAATAAAAACTCATAAGGTTTTTAAGAAAAGGAAATAAAAACACATCACAAATGTGGTAAAAAATATTTTATATATTTTTTATTAAATGAAAATATTCACATATAAAATGATTTACCCAATCCAATAACTCTTTGTCAAACAAATTTTTTAAAGATTCAATTTAGAACAATTTTATAAAAAAATATTTTTTTAAATAAATAATTTAACAGATAAAAGTGTTTCAGAAATTTCAAACAATTTTCCAAAATTTCTTTCAAAATCAATTTTTTTACAAAACTAGGCACATGGGTGTCCTTATGGGATGTTTCCCATGTTTCATATGAGTGAGTAAAAAATCACACTAGGAAGAACATTTTTTGGATTGTGGAGATAGTCATTAGTCAAATGGAATATTCAAGCATGTTGGTGGGCCCTAGGATACGGATCACGTGTTTTTGGGGAAACTGATAGTACATCACGGGCCATGACTCGGCAACCATGTTATGGCTAGGTGTCTATACTACCACTAGGGCCCAATTATCACATATTAGAAGTAAACAATATTGAAAACCCTAAACCAGCTTCCAAAACCTCTTAGTGGCCCACGCCCACCATACCACCACACACCTCCCTATAAGATCAAATAATTAACTCAAACTAGAATGAACTTTAACCTATAGAATATTGGAATGAGCTAAAAACATAAGTAGGGCATTGAAACCTTTCAAATATATATAGTCACTTTCATATTAAATCTTATAAATTAAATATTAAAATAAAAAAATCATAAGCCTTTTCTAAAAAGGAAAGAAAAACACATTGGATGTCTGGAAAAATTATTTTTATAGATTTTTTATTAAATGAAAATAATCACTTAGAAAATGATTTACCCTATCCAATAATTCTTTTTTAACAACTGTTTTAACGAATTAGTTTAAAACAGTTTCATAAAAACTTTTTTTAAAATAAAAACCTTAATAAATAAATGTTATTCCTAAATTTCAAAAAATTTACCAAAATGCCTTTCAAAATCAACATTTTTATAAAACTAGGCACATTGGCCTCAAACCCCATTTTAAAAAATCACACATACATAGTGTTAAAATAAAAATTTCCACCTTCTTATAAAATTACTCCAAAAAACATTATATGTCCACTTTTAAAAAATTTGAGACTCAATTTATACACATTATTTGAAGAGTTTGAAAGCACTATGAAATTATACTTACTCTTCCCTTATTTTTAAAAATATTTACAATCCCTATTGAAAAATTTGAAATTTAAATAATATGAATAAGGATGAATAACATGATCAAGAACAACTATGTGAAGTAAAATAATATGGGTAAACAACAATAACATAGTTTTAAAACAATAATCCATTATGTAGGGTATAAACTCAATACATAAAGTTAAATTCCCAAAAACAGTCTTTAATGGGATCTTAATTTCCTAGATCTATCTGATGATATAAAAAAGGTGTTAACATGAATTAAAAAAATCATACTTTATCGAATATGATATCATTCATAAAAAATTTCTAAAGTCACTCAGTCCTCCCTGGACTTTCTCATTTCCCACTTCCTATGTTCTCACTCAACCTTATGGGGGAACTTCCCCACTATAGGAACTCTCAATCATGGATAAACATCCCTTAATAAGAATAAAACTTTGCATGGGAATCAACTGCTAAAGACACCTACCACATCCCACAAGGTATATCATAACAAATCATATAAGGTGATAACATTCAATAAATACACTAATAAAGCATAAATCATTTGTATCCACACACACCTCACCTCACATTCCTTCACAAATAAGTAGCCTAATTTATATAAAAATATATATAGTATATAGATGTATCAGTGGTGAAAACCATAATGACCCAAAAAATTTCACAAATATCATTATATAATTAAACTTTTTAGTTACACAAATTTCATATTACCAGATTATTTTCATAATTTTAGGTTTTATTAATATTTTGAGCTTAATTGTTAAAATGGACTAATTTTGGAATTTAAAAATCATTTAATAAATTTTATTATTTGACCATATCTTTTTTTGCACCAATTGAGACTATGAAATTCATTTTTTGGATTCTAGTATTTATTATTTTCATTTCATTAAACTAATTACAAATTACAATCCATCATTTTGAGGCCAAAAACTAGCTCACAATGTATTCCTCGAATGTTATGCCCAAATTTAAAGAATATTAAATATTGTCTTATTTCTCTCTAGGTAAACCCCCAAATGACTTAAATTTTCACATGAAGGTTCAGAAACTCCAGTGTAAAATATTATTTAACTATTTATATATGATATTATACTATCTTAAATTCCATAAATGTTTGAGAGTTTGTTTCTTTGGAATTATAACAGTCTCCAGGCCATAAAATATTTTTAAGATAAACCTTTCAAAACCCTCTCTATACATGTAAAATATTTCGAAACATTAACAGGTGGGTATATGATACATATATGAGAAACACAAATTCATACAAATTTCCAAAGTTTATACATTCTGATGGAATAAATAATCCATATTTTAAGGGACACTGTTAAAGGGAAATCATGCCATAATTATTTTCTATAAATATATACCGCCTATTTTATTTTCAAAGGATAACCATTTTCAGGGGGATAAGATAGAGTCTTTTTTTATAATTTTAAATTATATTTTTAATGTATACTAGTATGTATATCTTTAATATTATTCATGTGCATTTCTTTTCATTTTATTATTTTTTGTTTCCCCCACCATGGTCCTTCCAATCTCCTAAGTAATGGGGAACTAGCCCTCATTATTTTTCTAGGGTGGATTGGGGGTGATTGAGTTAATTAATTTTTCACTTTCGTATATAATTATAATTCTATAGTGATGAAAGTGGTTTTGATTTTAGTTTCACCCATGTTTCACTACTATTGTATTCATATTCGCGTTCAATTTTTATTCCTCCCTTTCATCATTGTAATTCTATATACTAGGTAGAGTATCCCTATATTTGTGATGTGAGGGAGTATTTTCCACCATGGTGAGGTATATTGTGGGATTAAAACAATTAAATGTGACTATTTATATTTATAGGTATGAAATCAATATTGAGTGTAATATTGGAAGTTAATATTTTAAAGATCAATGATATCACCTCCACGATATCCTAAGAATAACAACACTACATCACTAAATTATTTTTCTCTTATATTATTCATTGTGTTTTGTTTTTGTTTCATTTAATAATATTTAGATTTATATCATGTGTTTCAAAAACTCCCACAATATATTATTATAAATTCATTATTATATTAGTTTTTTTTAAATAGTGAAAATAGAAAATCGATGTCGGTGAGAGGTCTCCTTGAGAGATAACCCCTACAGTGCGCATTATGCTGAATTACTATAAAAATAAGAAATTATTGGTGAGGTTTTCATGATAAATTCCTCTAACAAATTTTGGAATCTATTTTGGGGATTCTATTCACTTATAAACAGGGTATTTAAAAGAAATCAATAATGTCTTAAATCTCAAAAATTTAAAATAAACTTTCATTGCAAATCATTATTTTATTGGGAAAAATGTAATTTAAAGGTGGTTTTTCTTATTATTTTCTTGATAAATATTTTTATTATTATATGAGAAAATTATCATTGAATATTCAATTGGAAAAGATATATCATAATGATTGAAGAGTTCAGGAATCAAATGAAAATTAATTTCCCTTCCATAAAAAAATTGGATGCTCAAAAGGAGGCTCCAGAAAAAGGGAAATAAACTAATTATTTCCCAAATACATGAGTTTTATAATCTTACATGGAATAAATTATCAATGAACTATTCTTAAACTAGTACATACCATTTCCATAGGAGGTTGTATAAGAAGACTTTCCAACTGACACACATGTAAGAGATGAAGGTCAATTGGATGAATAAGGTTATATGATTCTCCAATATTTTATAATTAAAAATAATTTTTATCTTCCTATACCTTAATTTAGAATAATATGATGAAGATACCCCTACTGATATTTAATTTCCAATAGTCCTTCTAGAAGAGATCAATTTCCATACCAACTCTCTAAAAAGGGAATATATTTGTATTAATTCTTGATGTTTTAATTCTATCCAAGATGAATTTATTTCCTACATATCCTTTCCTGAAATTTATAATGTATCACAAATGGAGAACACCATGGAAATTCATATTTAGGAATAATCCATACAAATGATGATCAATGAAAAAGAAGATTTACATAAGAAGGTAGTGATATGACTATCTCTTCTATAACGACATGCATATAATATGGATGTATACCTCTTGTAATTCAATAGGGATCACACATATATTTTCATCCCTCACACTTTAAACCAAAAATTGTTTATTTATTCCTTCTTTGGGTTTGATACATTTTTTATTTATTAGGGGCCCCTATTCTTGTTATTTACTCATGGACAATGTAAAAATTCACATGTGGAGGTTCAGCTCAAAAAAAACCTCACCAACCATATGATTAGTGATAAAATATTGGAACTACCTTACTAGGGTAAGTAAGAAACCTAAAACAATCTTGTGGGGTCAAACCCAGTTATATCCTCTTTTAAAATTCTATTTCATTTTCAATATTTCCCTCATATTTTTCTATGTTATTACTTTATAATTATAAGTTGTAGTAGTTAGGCTCTTAACTCAATTCTACCTCTATAAAATAAATTCATTTTTTTTATTAATTTCACTTTTTTTCTTCCCATAACATTTAGTTTTAGTGAGCTTAATTCAAGGGTAGTTATGTTATAAATGTGGGATAGTGTCGGCCTATTTAAAACATTTGTGTTTTTTTCTTTTCCATATTACTTTTTAGAAGCTTTGATCTTCAACGAATATATTTTTCCATTTTTTCACAAATCAATTAATTTGGAGTGTTTTGATGATTTTGGATAAAATTGAGTATAATGTTTATTAATATGGAATCTTTTTTCTTGGATTTTTATTTTCAAACATTTTTAAGATTTTGACCAATTTTTGAAATCCATACCCATGAAACACTGAATAAAATTATTTTTTACCATCCTATGATGTATTGTGAACCATTTTGACACATTTGTCCTAATACCAATGAATAATTGAAACAAACATGTTTTATTGTGTAAACCAAAAAAAATTAATTATTAATTTTTAAAGATTTACTATCATAATAAAATTGATGGGTTTAATGATTTTTTAAAGCAAAATTTTTACATTAGAACAACCTTTAAATTTAACCCTTATTTATCCATTATAATCCATGAATTTCATTATATGATTAAGGAATATTATAAGATTACTTTTCCTTTCCTACTTTTCACTTAATCTTTATCATGAATAATTCATGTTTGGGTGTAGGGGAAGGGAATTTCAAGTGTATTCTTTGGGATGTATTTTAATTTGGGTAGTGTGAGGTATATGTCATTATTTTGGGCATTTTAAGAATGGAAAGGAGCCACTTTTATTTATTATGATTTATTTATATCATCAGGTCCTCTAAAAAAGAAAACAATTAGATTAAAATGGAAAACATATAAAATTGAAAAATAGAGGTGACATTGAATTATTTATTTTAATCATATTTATAAATCATTTCCCACTAAATAATTGAGGTCATTATTTTCATCTAATAATTTTATTTGATATTTATCTCATCATAGATAAAAAAACATAAAAAATTGAAAAACCAAATTGAAAATAAAATAAAAAACATCAAAATGATGGAATTATAATAAAAATATTCACTCACTTTATGACTCATAGATCATATTCCAAATATTGGGTGTTTGGTTTCAAATATAATGGTAATTTTTTGAGGAATATTTCTTATGATTTCACTGTAATATTCCTGAGTTTTTATTTAAGAGTTCAAATACCAATTTCCATCTATGAATTATAAGATATTATTCCCATTAACCCTATGCATAGAAATTAACATTAAAAAACGCATCTTGATTGAAAAAAAGATATGTCTTATAGTGTGAAGAGATGAAAATTTTCACAATCCTATGATGATACAAGAACATTCTATGTTTTTTCAAAACTATGGATTTAATTTATCTTGAGTGAAGAGTGACATGCATTTAAATTAGAGGTATGTGTTATTAGGTCATAAATTTATTTTCGAGGTTGAATAAATTTAATAATAACGGATGAAAATAAAAGGTATTTTTTTCATAAATTATACGAGATGAGATTACATTTTATAAAAGATCTTGTAAAGTTTATAATTGTTTTATTTTTATGTAGATTTTTATTCAAATATATAATGATTTTTCAGGAGTGAAATTTTTAAATGTGTAGGATTAATGAAACTCATAATTTCTCAAATATAATTCTATAATTAAATTTTTTTATCCTTAAAATATCATATATTAAATTTAATTTTCACAATCTTAGGTTTTTTTAATATTTTGAACATAGTTTTGAAAATTTCTTATTTTTGGAATTTAAATATTTTTACATCATTTTTTAGGAAATAAATATTTCTACCCCATTTGAAATTGTAAAGTAACATTTTTAGTCTTATAGTTTTGATGGTATTTATTTTATTCTCAGTCTATCATTTTTAGTCCAAAAACCATCTCATTATATAGTGATTAAAATATTGCATTGATCAAGATAATTTTTAATATGGACCAATATATCATGATATAAAATCCCAAATTATATAAATTTTTACAAGGAAGTAGAGAACCTTCGGGGGGAACAAATTTTTTGACTATGTAAATGTGATACTTTGTGTACTTAAATGTCATAAATTCATGTGATTTCATGTATTTGTAGTTACAATAGTCTCCAAGTCATAAAATATTTTTGAATTAAAAGTGTCATAATTTTCTCTATATGGGTAAAATAGAGATCACTATTCGTAGGAGGAGAAAGGATACATAAAAAAAATTAAATGAATAACACTTTACATGATTCATCCAATAATTGAAATTAGAATAATCCAAATATTATAATAAACTTTTAAAGGTAAATTTGGAAATAATATTTTTCAATAAATATTTAACTCTTCTTTCATTTAAAAGGATATCCATTATTAGGGCGGTAAAGTGGATTTATGATTATGTAATTTTCATTTATATTCTTAATATATATTTGTTATTTTATCTTTATTTTTATTTATTTCATTTTATTTTCATTTTTATAGTTTATGTTCCCCAACCATCCTCTTCCTAGTCTCTAAGAAAATGGAGAACTAACCCTTAGTGTTGCTCGAGGGGGGAATGGTGCTGCTTGAGTTCCTTGTGATTCAATGATTATCTATAATTTATTCCAATAATTCCATAGTGGTGAAATAAAATTTATTGTATGGTTCTACCCTCTTTCACTACTATTTTATTCTTCTTCCCATTTAATTCTAATTCCCCTCCTTTGTCATCATAGTACTATTTACAAGGTGGAGTAGAATTTTTTTTGATGATATAAGGGAGTATTGTCCCACATGTGGAGCGTTATTATGGGGTGATAAATATGGAATTTTAAGGTGTTTATTGATAGGGTTTATCTCATCATTTATTGGAAAATTGGGAATTTATATATTAATAACCAATGATATCATCACTACAATCCCCTAAGAATAATAATGATTCTTCACTAACTTCTTTTTTACTTATCTTATTCATTGTGTTTTTTTAGTTTTTGTGTTTCATGCATACATACATTTATATATTTAGATCATTCATTTAAGAAACCACCCAAAATATATTAGTGTATAATTATAATTATAATAGTTATTATATAAATAGTGACAATAAAAATTGGTTTGTGTGAGCGACCTCTTAAAGAGATCAATCCTATTTTACGAATTATAATTTATTCCTTAGAAAATAAGAAATTTTTGGTAATAGATTAATGAAAAATTAATCTCACCAATAACCTATTGGAATCACAAACTATGATGGGAATACAAGCTTCACAATGCACTCAACTGCTTCTGAAAACATTTATGAAAAAACATTATACACAATATTCCAAATTGTAGTTATATTTTAAATACATGATTTTAATTCCAAGGGAAATATCTTTTTTCACAAGATTTATCAGTATAATATTTAGACCAACATCCTTAGAACTCCTTTTGAATTCAATGGGAACTCACATTTCCCTATAAAAACCCACTGAAAATAATCCAATCCTCTAATTAGTTCCAAATCCTAAACCACATAGGATAAATCACCCCCTTAAAACTAACTCACCCACATCGATAATTTCAAAATATTAAACATGTCCATCATTTGATATAAAAATGAACCAAAGATTATAAAAAAGTTTCAAATATAGTGAAGGGGGTTAAAAAACCCCATATAAAATACAAAAACCATGTTAAATATTTTATAAACATTAAAAACACCAAATACTTTGGTTGATGATAAATTAATACTTTAACAAGATTAAAATATGTCAAGTCAATGCATTTTATTAATTTAAAAACTAAATGTTTTCTTTAAAATCTATTTAGGAATTTTCTCAAACACCTAGATTGGAGACACATTCCATTCCAAGGTTTAAATTAGTTTAACTAAACGGGGAAAATAATGGGTTGTACAAATAGTTTTTATTTTAATGAATAATAATTATTAAACCATCAATAATATAAATTAATGTAGTACAAAGTTGTGGAAAAGAAACTCCTACCTTAGTATAAGTCTATTATATAAGAAATTTTCAACTATGGTGGTGAATACATCCCTAAGATAATAAATTCTCTATATAACCCTTACTGGGGAATATCCCAAGGATTTGGACCAAATCTAACACTAACATTGGCCAACATAGAGAATATGGTACTTGAGAGAAGACGAATCGAGAGGAAATGAGTATATGGATAATATGGACTAGTTTAGAAGGACTTACCACGGAATTAATGACTACAATACAAGGTGAAAGGATAAAAAATGTAATGAGGAAGAAGAAGAATACAAAGGGTGGCATGCTTGGTCCATTTAAATTATTTTTGGAGATAAAAGATACTTGACATATTTAATTTGATCAAGGAAAAAATAATTTACTTTTAATGAACCTAAGAATATCAAACAGTTTGGTATCCTAGTTTTCCAAACCATGAACCAACCATGTTTAGTTAACCACCTTAATATAACTCACTCATAAAATTTACCTTAGTACACCACATATTTAGATATCTTGTTCAACAACTGTTCCAAATGGATGTTTAAAATTATAGAGTCGATCTGCATGCATGTCTCATATTTTCTGAAACTATGTGTAATTCATCTCCTACAAACCAAACTCACTAAAAGAACCGCACCATTTCTCCTTGTACAATCATATTTTGAACTCAAAAATTCACCACATATTTTAATAAACCATAACATAACAATTTGAATTGAAAAACAAGCTCACTAGAGGTAACCACATAGTTATCATACATGGAAACCAATCACTGAAGTAAAAAACCTCCAAATTTATTTGTTTGAATACAAAACTCCGTGGAAATTTTAAAAACTACTAAACTCATAAAATAACATAAAATAATATATGTAGTTTCATGGTGGGTTTCACATTAGTTTTCTAAGAGTTGGTTTTAGTAAGTCAATAGTCATTTGATAGACACAAGAACAGTGTAATAATATATATCTATGTCAGATTACTTTATTGAATATTGATTAAATGCATTCCTCATATAGGGTAATTTTATCATGGAATGAGTTTTGAAATCTTATTTGTTTCTATTGTTAGATTAATTTCCATAGGCGGTTAGTAAATATAGTCCCAATATAAGGGATTATAATGTGACGAGGGTTGTTGTGATATGTGTTTCACCATTAATTGTAGGGTTCATTTAACAACATGACCTCAGAATAGGATTCACATTTAGGCTTCTATTTGGAATGAGTGGATATGTATCATGTTGTGACCCATGTGGATATGTCATGAGGGTTTTCCTAAAAGAGATATTTTCTATGTGATATAGGGGAAAACAACATTATGTTCCTTATATCTTCGTATTTAATATTTATTATTGTTTGAAATGTTGTATTAGACTTCTTTTTTGTTAGTGGCTAAGGGTGCATTCTATAACTCTCTCCCTTATTTATCAATTCCCTTTTGATATATTTTTTCCTTTATTTTATATTCTTCATTCCATTCGATACAGGGCGGTCACCATGTGTAAGGCTGGAAATAATTGTGTGTAGGTTTTCAAGACTTCTTTTTATTTATTCATCTCTTGTTTGGAATACCTAAATCTATATATATATTTCATATTTTATTGAATCTATCAATTTCAGTTTAATCGGATAATGGTCTTTGATGAGTGGAGTCCTACTAACTCCATGTTGTTGGTTCCATGATTCTTCTTATGTTAAATGTGTGTTTATACGTCATGTGATAATTGGGATTGGTTGGGGTCATGTGAGTGACCAATAATGAAATCAAATTATAGTTTGTGTTATTCATGAGAGATTATAAAGGGATGTACCTTATGGGAAATGATGGGGTTGGACTAGTATCACATCTATGAATTTATTTGGTTGTTTCAAGGGATTATGGTCATGATGTAGTGTGTTAGAGATAAAATTAATTAGTATGTTGTAGTCGATGTGGTTTCCTAGGAATATGATGTTTATAAACTATGTGGCTATGGGTGATGGTTATCATAGGTGATGTGGTGATGTGGTGATGTGGTTCACCAGTGTGAGGAATATGTTGTTGAGCCTTATTGTAGGTCATGATTTTTGTTCACTGAGTTGTGGTTTTTGGTTGTTTATTTCTACTCACCATGAGGTTGAGTTCATTAGGGTCATGTTCACATAATAATGGGCCTATGAGGTAGTTTTAAAAACTAGTTTTTGGGTATATCCTATATAAATTTGAGTTTCTTATGGATTGTGAAATTGGACACTATCTTCTAACAGGGGTGTGTTGTAGGTCTTTATGGGATATATGTGGTGATTGAGATACACATATTGGAGTGGGTTATCTATATATAAGGGATCTATCACGTTTTTTATAAAAAGGTTGAAATATGGAGTTTTAAAGTTAATAATACAATGTTTGTAAAGGAAAGTGAATTTATAAGGTACATGTGATGTGGTATATTGATTCATCCTTAAGTAATTGTGAATGTATGGTGGTTTTTTTGTTAAAAATTGGTCAACATGTGACACTATGTAAAATATAATTGGTTGAAAATGATTAGGGGGCCTATGGAATGATAGAAAATGAGTAAATAATCCCACCATAGAACTATATGAAGTATCAAAAGATAGTAACCATTATAAAACCCGAAGAATTTACAATATATTTCCTTAACAATAAATTTAATTTCATTGAATGCTTGTGTTGAATGAAAGACCAGATTTTAACAAAACATGGTACTCTTTAAACTTGAGCATTCTAACCTAGGAAATAAATTGTTGGGTATGAATAGGGATAAATAAATTATAAAAAAATATATTTCACAAGAATACATTTTTACCTAATTTTTACAAATAAAAATAAGAATCATTTTAATGGAAAAGAATCGTTTATTAAAAATGAATAATTTTTTTGAAAGGAGATACCGTCTCATGTTGTGAAAATAATTCAAAATTACTTTTCAAAAATATTAGAAATTATATTTGATAAAATGAAATTAATTTTCAAAATAATTATAACATAAATATCTTAGGGTGAATGTTTTGGATTTTTCTGAAAGGCTTTATTTTTTATGAATAGTTAAAATACTAATTTTTAATTGAAAATAGTCTTTTCATTTCAATTTTTAAAAGTTAAAATATATATTGAATTGGTTTTAAAGTAAAATTAGATTATTTAAAATTATATTATATTAATGTATTTCATTGGAATCATTTTACTATTTAATTTTGAAATATATATTTTGTAAACTTTTAAACATTTTTTCTTTTACTATTTCTGTTATAGACTTTTTTTTTCTCGTAGCGTCTGTGAGAATAATTATAAATTTAAAATTTCAAATTATGTGTATGGAACTTAGTAAAATTGATTTCATATTTATATTAATAATAAAAATTTATATTATATAAAAATTTCAACTTATTTTTTTTTACATAATTGAATAGTGAAAATATTAAAAGTTAATTACTATGGTTATGGTAAAAATGGGTTTACTGGGAGTTAAATGAAAAAGATAATGGTTAAAATTAACTAAAAACATGTAAAAATTCTGTACATCATTTTCTTTTCTAAAATTATAAATGTGAAACTTGCCTTATTTATAGAAGGTCACCCCTACCATATATTAATCACACCATAAAATCTTTTTCGTTATTTAATAGAAACCCAAATCACTAAAGAAAACCCATACCCTCATCCTAGATTCCCTTATTTCCATTATATGAATATGTTAGGTATAGCCTTATATAGGCGGTCAGAGAAGGAGTAAAATTCCTAACTACGAGTATTTTTTTTATTTTTTATTCCACATACTTGAAATATTAATAATTTATAATTATATAATAAATATATAATCTTAAATATATTTGTATTTTATTATTAAAATTTCATGACATATATCCATCCCCTCTTCCATCATATGGGTTACAAAATCAGCATTCGTGTTTTTGACAGGCTACCGCCTCTCGAACTAATGTCATTCATTTTCTATCACCACATTTCAAGGTTGGATGTAATGATCGGTTTAACATATTTATATTATATTTATGATACTATAATAATTATTTAATTTTAATATAATGTGTTTCTTTTTACATTACATTTTTTTTAAAATATGATAATATCGCTCATGTGTATGGTGGACTACCACCTCGCGAAGTGATGTCATTTGTTATCTGACTTACACTATAAATAAAATTTAATAAGGTAAAAATTAATTATTATATGTGATATATATGAGATTATATTTATTATTTAATATTAATATATCACTGACTTATTTACCTTTTCACTTGTTAATGGAATGATATTGTTCCTCGTGCGTTTGTATAGCATATTGTCTCCACAAATCAATGTGTTTCATTTTCCATTTAAATCCTACAAGAACAATTTAAAAAATTAATATAATAAGTAAATATTATATTTATAACGTTATTATCATTGTGTATATGATTTATCTATACCTTATACCAAGGAAACAAAACATTCATGAAAAAAGATACATGATAAAAGAATGCAATTAACACCTAAAAAAATGAAAATAATGAAATAGTATTAACAAATATGTGGTAAAATGTTATAAGTGGGTCATATTCTATATTATAAATATAATATGGTTATTTTATAAATTAATAACATTCCAAAAAAATTATATTGGAGTGTAAATTATGTTAAACAAAAATAAATCCTAAGGTAAGAATTCTGTCTCTTTATTTACAATCCATTGAGACTTATTTATTATTATAAAATAATTCAGTTTAATATGGTGTATATAGTACCACTTTAACTTTTAATAACATGATTATATAATAATTTATTTTATTTTGTGATTGAATTTATATTATTTCATCCAATAGGAATTGACATGAAATTTTACCAGGTGGTAAAAGTTATTGTTCAAATCTCAATTTATTTTGTGATTTCTAAATTCATCTTGAAATAATCACTTTGTTCTAATCATTTTTCATTGTAAATTTCAATTGTTTTAAATTTGTATATTCTTGTATGATGGATAGGATATTTCATAAAATGTATACCATTTTTACATATTGTAACACCACGATATTTTGAGAATTAGTTTTTTGAATTAATTTAACATTTTAATATTTTATATTTATATTACAATAGATATATATATATATATATATATATATATATTAAAACACTATGTCAAACATCCCTTTCACACGCAATACCAATTGGATTTTGCTATAAGCAACACCGACTTAGCTTACAATGCACACAACACTATGTTTCTAAGATACATCTCTTTTTAATGTTTTAATTATTTAATCATAATAATTATACCATATAGGTTAAACTTATTAATAACTACTATTCAAATATTTTTTTTATATAAATAAAAAATATTTATAATGAAAGATAATATTTTTTTTAAAGTCCTTTTATGTTAAAAATATTGTTTTCTTAATAAATCACAGTTAATAATAAAAACAATTGTAGAAACATTTTTAAATTTAATTGGGAAAAATAAACGTCATTTTTGAGTTTATAACATCAAAATTAGTCTAGGGTGGATTTTTGGGATTTTTTTGAGAAACGTCATTTTTTATGAATATTGAAAAATAAAGATTTTTAGCTAAAAATTCATTTTTTCTAATTATTTATTAATGATAGTTGATATTATAAATGATTTTTAAGGTCACATTATATGAATATTTAATTTATTAATACAATTTTATTCATTATAATAAATGTTTGCTTTGAAACTCAATATAAAATCTTAACAAAGCATACATTTGTTTCCTATATTAAAACCCCGTTATTTTGTATTGTCTTCGAGATTATCACTAGTCATAATTGTTTCAAGTCTATGATTAGAATTTAAAAAGCCAACATACACCATTTTTATCAGTCTAATGTATATATTATAATAACACCATGTTAATTTTTGACCCAAATGATTATTAAAAGTGATTAAAATTAATCATTGTGGTTAACGCCAAATTTAGCTTAATCGTAGACTAAATCTTAAAATTATGTTCCAAAATGTCTTATAGCATTGTAAAACACCCATTTACAGTACATATTTCTTCCATAAACCTCAAATTATTTAGTTTTTTAGGTTCAGTAAGACTTTTGTTTAGAAAGAACAAGTGCACACCAAATTTGTTTATAAAAACACCATGTGAGTCCATTTCCATCCCTATAAATGACCACTACCACTACACATTCCTCACACCTATCAAACCTTTTCATTTCTCCAATATATACACATGTAGCCTCCCAAAAAGAATCCCTTAGACCTTTAATCATCCTATTGGGAATAAACCATGTCATGTAAGCCTTTTGGTACAAACCAAAAGGAGTTACCCAATTAAGAGGTAACATCTTCTCTCAAGCTCCTTTCCATTATTTTCATTTTCAACTACTCCAATCTCTTTATTCCCTTCTTGAGTGAAATAAACAATATACTCCATATTCTATAAATTTTTTATTAATAGTTTCTGAACTATACTTACACACACCTACATCTAATGGATGTTGAACATCCTGTTTCTGTGCTTGACAAACAACTTCCTCATGAAATAATGATTGTTCATTTTTACATTACAACAAATAATTCTAGCCATTATGATGGAAGCTATATTAATATATGTTATATATTATATTTATTATTTCTTTAATCATCTGTATTAATTTTAAAATATACATCTTTTTACAATCCATTTGGTGTTAATACGATAATCTCATTTGAGGAAGTGTGGACTACCTCCCCCTCAAAGCGATGAGTTTCGTTCATACACCACATAGAAGGTATTAATTATGGTTTTAATTAAATTATAGGATATATATGACATATTATTGATAATTTAATAAATAAATATATATATACATATATATATATATATATATATTTCATTTACATACTCTCTTTCAATACGAAAATAAAGGCAAAAAACATCATTCATGCGTATATACAGCTTTCCATCTCCATGAATGGTGTATTCCATTACATAATTAATTATAATTTAGATTATAATAGTTTAAATATACTGTATATAAAATATATTTGTATAATTTTATACATTTAGGAATCATGATATAATTATAAGGATCAACGATACAACAAATTAAGACCCATGCGAGGAACAAAGAGAATATTCCATGAAGTGAAACCTTAACATAGGATTGTTAAAATGAGGGTAATAAATAGTTATAATAAAACAATATATGGTAATATATATAATAATAATATTTTGTAAAAGATTAATAATAAACTCATATTTATTATACAAGAAGCTTGTATGAGTACAGAGAGGTTCATGACACGAGGTAAAGGGATTTCATCTCGATTTTAATTTTCGTGAGATAAATGTTTATTCACCACTATTTATTTTAGTGTGGTGTATATACTACCTATGATTTTATTATATGTATACTTTAATTATATTTATGGGTATTCACATACCTATTTTATAATCCTTCTTTCATGGGGTTTATGTTTAAAAAGTTACCAAATAGGTAAAAATATTTTGTCTCAATTTTCTTTATTTGAGACTCATGTTCTGTTATGCATCTAAAATCTTTTTTAAGGCACATATTCTTACATTTTACATGAAATATCATGAATATAAATATTTTTATGATATTATATGCTTCATAAAATTTATTTTCCTTTCATGGATATAATTATCCCAAGATACAATTTTATAAGACTTTATTGAGACAATCCCAAATCTTTGTAGAAATTATTTATGTTTTTATTCCATTAATGAAATATTATGATCCATATATCATGAATATTCATTAATTTCCATCCCCTATATTATTTAATGATATAATCAGGTATTGGTACCACTCTGTATTATTTGGTACATAAAATATTTAAGAAAGTGTTATTAAGAAATATCGACTTTACTCTCTCTTTGGTTGGAAAACTATGTCTTCTAGAAAGAGATTCCCAGAATATTATACCATTCCTCTATAATATCTAAAATAAATTTCTACCCTTTTTTAATTTTACCAATATATTAATGGTAATATTCTGATTGATTTATGGAAAATGAACTTTTCTATCCTTTTTATCGTGAAAAAGGAATGTTCTTTTTACCTCGTACAACATGTAAGGATTTAACCGCCATAATTTCTTCGAAGATTCCATTGCACTGTTAAAAATATAAATATTTAGGGAAATGATTTTTAAATGTAATTTTCTGGGAATTGTTTTTTCAAAATGTTTTCAAACATCCTTTAAATATTTCAAGGTAAAATGTTTTCAAATAGTTTCAAGTCTTATTTATAAGGGTTCAATGTGCTTTTAAGAAAAATGATATTCAAACCATTTTCAAGATTATTTATAAGTTTTCAAGAAAAATGTTTTTTAAAATTTTTTCAAAATCCTTTTTAAGTTTTTAGGAAAAATTGATTTGAAAATGTTTTTAATATTTATTTAATAGTTTTCAATGAATTGTTAATGAAATGGGATTCAAAACATTTTCTGTCTTTCTTTAAAAGTATTCAACTGTTTTTAAAGAAATTTTTTTTGAATTGTTTTGAAGATTATTTTAAATTTTTTACAGGAAAAAGGTTTTCAAAATTATATCATGTCTTCTTCATATGTTTTTAAGGAATTTTTTGTGAAAATTATTTTCAACTAGCATTATGTATTAAAAAAACCTTTTTCAAACATGAAAAGGTATTTTACTAGAGAAATTTATTTAGATTATATTTAAAAATCATCTTCCATCTTGGAAGACATCTATTGGTGTTACTCATTCCATTCTCAGAAATGATCTAATGGTTCCATTAATATCCTTTCTGTGAATGAGTTATTAAAATTTCCATGGTCTTTATGAAACCCATTTATTCTTCATGTGTAATTTGTATAGGAAAGTAATTTCTCTTTCACGAGTAATACACTTTCAAAACCATCTTCTTTTCTCATGTTATGCTTTTGATGAAATGATTATGAAACCTATAACTTTCTATAGGTTATAATATGTATACAATTTTATGATAACCAATTCATTTTATCGGTAATGATATAATTATTTTTAACTTGTGGAACATGTAAGTATGATTTAAGTATGTGATGGGTGAGAACTATATCTCCCTCCACTACATTGGGTAAAGATTTATATCTCGTTTTCAAGTGATTAGAATCAAGTCGACAGACTTGATCCACCATGTGAAAATGTGGAAACTCGATCCCTTACAAAGAAAGGACTTCTGAGGGGGATTGTGGTTTTTATCACCCTATAGTTATACTCTCCATGATGATGGGAGTTGGAGAATCCTGATCCATTACAATAATATTGAGAAACCCAATCCCTTATAAGGAAAGGACTACAACTGGGGATGGTGGTGTATCTTGTCCAGTGGGTATAGGTCAGATAAAGTTAACTGATATGTTATAGCAATGCATCATGACTTACGGGGAATGATATGACATTTTTATGTAAACCAAAATTACATGTATTATTCCTATGATGGGATTTCTTATCATATGTTCTTTAATTCATTATGATTCATGTCTTATTAAATGTCAATATTTATGTCATGATCTCTGTTATGATCTTTGATATAAAGGGTATGATCTTCTATCTTCATGATCATGTTCACATACCCCTAATGATCATGTTTATGCTTACATGTCTCCCTTGTTTACCCTTACTGGTCATTTGATCTCACCCTTTTATTATGTTTCCTTTCTTCAGGTTATAAAGAAAGGTTTTAAGTTGAAGTACTAAAGGTGGAGATCTTTATAAGAGATGTTGAAGATCATTCACCAGGATAAAAGATTCTGTTTCAGAGTTTCCAATGACACTAAAATATTATAATCCTCTGAAATTTATTTTTTTAATGTACTGAATATTAATATAAAAATGATGTAATATCCATTTATGTTCATCCTTTGTCTCTATAGTTGGTATCAAATGGAGGTTTTGTCATTCGTTGGGAACTAGGATGAGAAAAACATGGTGAGATCTCTATGTTTATTACTAAAGACATGTCTATGGATGTCTCTAAGGGTGAGTTAACATTTAGGAAAATATAAGGGTATTTTAGTAAATGATTGTATGTTCCATAAAAATCCATGACGAAGAATGGGAATCCCCTTAATTTGAGAAAGGATTCTACCCAATTCCCTAAAAAAATTGGATGAAAATGTAAAGAATATTCAAGATTGTCGAAGGAATGACTGGTCTGCGTAGCTGTCTAACATTGATGGTATGTGGCTGGTTCAGCGAGCCACCCCCTCCGCGGACCAATGTCTTTCATGAAAGGGAGGCGGGAACTCCTCCGCGGGCGGGAAGCAGGACGAGCGCCAGGCCAGTCTGCCATCACGAATTTCCCCAGCCACGAGACGTGCCAACTGGCCCAGACCGCGTTTTCTTTCATTCGTGGAATAGAGGCGGAGCCCTGCGCAGTCGTGAAGCACTTCCCGAATTGATTTTATTCGTGGGTGGGGTGCATTCAATGCCCCCTGTGAGTTTTGGATTGACCGAGTCATACGCAAACTGGGTTTTCGGTCATGGACCTCTGTAAAATTTGCTGGACGACCACATATACATATCTTTCCCCCCTCTATAAAAGGACATCGAGGGGGCGAAGAAGGGGAGATTAGATTGAGGTGGAAGGATTCCTGATGAAGGATCTTTGGATTTCGCGAACAGTGAAGTTCCAATTTGTGAACCAAAACGGATGTGAAACTTGAAACGAATTAATAAGAAACATAAAAAATGCATAAAAAATTGGTGAACCACAAACTTAAAAAAACTGTGAGCCATGGCCCCTCCGTGGATGTACCTCCCGCGGACCAGGGAGTTTATGCCCCTATTTCAATCTGACGCACCACGTAGCACCCTCCTACGCGGGAAAATCCCCGACCGGCGAACCCCCGACCAGTGTCACCCATGGCCACCGCTGCTCACGCAGACTCCACCACGCACCAACCTGGTACGCGGGCCGAACCCGGAGCCGTGTACCGCCTTAGTATGTGGGATGCCTGTCAGTCCGCATACCACCCTGGTACGCAGACGACCTCTCCAGCCGAGTATCACCCCCTACACGAAGGGCGCCACTCCTCATGCACTCATGTAGCCTACCAGCTTCTTCAGTGTTCTCATTGCCCAAGCCAGATAGAATCCATCCAATCTAACCCAATCCTTCCCAATACATTAATTGGCCTATTCATCATCCCCAAGCTATGTCCTCAACTGAAGCCACCAGACCTGTATGATGAAACTTTCAAGCGCATCAGTGTGCCACTTTGTGTTTACATACCCACGATAGGTGAGGGAAAAGGGGTTGCCCCAGCCCTTGAGCGAGTTCACGATGCATTCCTCGATTCACATTCCCACGTTAGTATAGGTTCCGAGCCCGGGAGTCCCCTTTCTGCCTCTCCACTTCCCAGGATTGAGGGACCCCGCCCGCGTTTCATTTTGATGAGCACCAGTGGTAAGCACTACTCCCCTCTCCTAGGAGTGGCAGGGTATCCCTCTTGGAGTAAGCCTCACACCATCCTCTATGGAAGCCAATGGCCCTTCCCATTTCATCACAGAATGTTTATTGCTCCATCGCGCGACTTATACCTTCCTCCATCATCAGAGAGATGGAGAGTCTAACAGTCCTGGCCTTCTCCACTACTCTTCGTCTTCCACCCCTTCCCTCGGTGGAGAAAATGTGTGAGGATTTCCATGTCAGTTGCATTCTCTTGATTCTCACACAGAGCATGACTCACGTGGGCTTAGATATTTGTGATGGTCACGGCATCCACACAACGACAACCCTCAAAATGAACTACGTGGGTTTTTATCCCTGTCTCCTGGGCAGGGTACGTAGGAAGCCTCCCCAAGGTTCAATCCCAATAATAAGAAACTCTCACATGTAAGCCCTAATCTCCCAGAACTATACGGACTTTGATCCCCGACCAACTAGGATACGTAGGAAACCTCCCCGAGGTGAAACCTCAATATCTAAGTATGATACACATCCATCACATTCAGACCATGCCCTCATGACCCCAACATGACCGTATCTAGGCCTAGGAAATTGCTTCCCTCGGGGTCATTTGGGCCACTTCGGTGTAAGTCTCGTACCAACTTTGACAGGGAATATCTTGCTTGGGTTTCCTTGCAACAAGATGATAAACTATACAGTTTTTCCTTGTTGCATGACCTTAAAAGGTGATGTGTCCCGTCAAGTGGCACCTAACTACGTTGATTCTAATTCTTCTCACGAGGATACGTAGGAAGCATGTATCACGGGTTTGATCCAAATTCTCAAGTCGTTATCTGTTCCCCTTGGATGACAATAAACTCTAAAGTGTGCAATTATGAGGCTTCAAACCAGTGTTGTCTCAATGAGTCCAAACTCCTCGGAGTCATTAATCCAATGAGAGATGGTAAACATCGGGCCTAAATTATTCGGAATCCCTATGTTCAGCCAGCCATTTCCAACCAAGAGTAATCTGTGGATACTATGCTTGGGTATAATCCAAAGATTCATGAACATATGAATACATCTTAAATCTATAAGAGAGTCCCAGAATAGGAAATAATTCCCCCCAAAAGGGTGTGATGATCCCGAATTCCAATCCTCTCGACCAATGTGTGTTCTTAAGCATCGTTAGACGAATCGACCAATTAATGCATGCCTTTGGAAATTAGGTCCACAAATCATTGGATAAGGAACCATTGGGCATTTTGAAACGAAAATGGTGCACCTGATATGAGTGATTAAGCAGAACCCAACCTTCTCTAATCAACCATCGGGCAATGCGCATCTTCCCACCCCCAAGGGCCAAAACAAAAATGGTGAACCCGACATGAATCTTTAACCATGAATGATGGATTTAACATAATCCCACTCTATTCCCCCCTTATACTCATAAGGAGGGTCATGCATGGTCATTAATTATGCATGGGATTATGAGATACTGCTTTAATGGGTTTTCTGTTTGTATTTGTAAAAATATTTTACAGGTACCAATCGGAACTCCCTTCGATCCAATGGTATCACGGAGAAACTCACAGACGCATACTTCAAGAAACGCAATGACCGGAAATCCTCACCAATGAAGGACCCCATCACCTACTCAGCGTATTCAACACTGGGTCTCGGATGCGTTCATCCAAGAATCCCACTTGAACTGTACTCTCCTGATGGAGGAGGCGGCCATGCACGCCCTCCAATCTGCCAAGACCCACCGGTCGCCTGCCCACCAGCGGCCACGAAAGCAGATCCAGACAGCTCCTGTTTCTGTCTCAAACTATTTCAGGAGTCTCTCCCCGTAACGAGACAATATGCACCTCCCTTATCTTAGGGATGTCGATGAGGTTAAGACTGTGGACTTTATCCCCACTAAACGGGGGTTCCCCTCTAAGGCCCCGCCAGAACACGTCATCGCGGTTACGCCACAACTCAATATCCTCATGCTAAGGAGGATGTCAACTTGAGGATCCAAGCCCACGCTCCCCGAGGATCGGCCCCTTGGACCACCCGACGAGGGCAGCAAACGTACAACCAAGGATCGGTCATCTCCCTTGTCCATAAGGAGGAGCTCTGCTGCCCAGTCACAAAGACGTATTGAGAGCAGGCACATACACCTGTCCACTCCTCCAAAGCCATCCATCCAGACATGGGGGCATCATATGAGCAGGCGTGCATCCCTGCTGATCTCCATCAATCTCGTCACTCGCACAGGATGGCACCTACCTGGTAGGAACCTCTCTCTGCCCAGGGTCATGAATCCCACCAACCAAACGTGGTGGCCACCCAACGCCTGCAGGACTGGCTCCTAGAAGATGATCATGACTCTTACCATCCTGATGTGGTGGCGATCAACAAATACTGCCATCCAGATGTGAAGGAAATTAATAGGCGGGAACATCTCCCTTCCAACAAAAGACAACTGAATCGATATAGTGGGGAACCAACATATGCAAGGCCATCTCCTTGTGGATGCAAGTAAATTCCGCCATCCTGATGTGGCGGAAAACGAAGAGATAAACCGGCATATCCCGGGATAGGGGCATACTCATTCACCTGCCCTGACACAAGAGAATAGTCAGAACCCACTGACCACCGTAGGACCAGAGCAAGATATTCCTACTCCGATACCAAAATGGGCCTTTATACCCATTCCGGCCAAAGATGCCTCTCTGCATATCCTGGAAATTATGGAGGAGTAGGTATCGACCCCATATCATATCTTTGAGACTTGCCAGAATGTAATTTCATCAGCGGCAACAGGAAGGACTCAGGCCCGTGAGACCGTCTCCCCAATTGAGGCGACTCATCTATGAGACGAGATAGCCACCTCAGGGAAGATCTGCATCCCTGCTTCCACCCAGGAGGGTCGTCGGCAATATTCCGCGATACAAGGGAAACCGGATTGAGTAGCCTTAATTGTTCCTACTGGGGGACACTCGTCCATCATGGTGGATGCTCCAGAGCAGGCATATATTCCTGCTAAAAGTCATGATTTTTGTCGGCATATCCCGGCAGAATCATAGGACACAATTAGAAAGGGACCCAAAGGTGAAGGTCGTTATCAACATCAGACGGTCCCTGCTGCCCGCAAGAAAGCACCTCGAACGCGTCGAAGGTTTCCGGAAAGTAAAGACAGGGTTCATGACTCCGCTCTGCTGGAAGCTTGGGTACCCAATGCCGCTAAGAAAATATTGAAGGCTCAGAACCCTACCCATCCATTACCATATTATGGGATTGGCAGTAGTAGTTTCAAAGGTTCTCCCCACAATGTCGCTACCAGCAGCTCTGAAGGTCCTCCCTAGAGCACCCTCAGGGGCCTCCCCCACGGGCATATAACGATCGATCACGAGAGTTTCTCTTTTGATGCGAGTCACGGAAGACCTCCACATGACCAGATGATCGAGAAACAAAAAGGCCCTCCACTTGTTGGGGTCCACCCTGAAGGTCCTCCCTGGGGTTTAAACTGCAAATACTCTCTGTGTAGTGGGTCCAAAGATTATGATAGTATTCCTCACTATCATAGTCGCAACTATGAAGGCCCTCCCCACAGTGGCATCTCATCATGATAAGAAGGCCCTCCCCTTGTCGTGGCATGCCCTGAAGGTCCTCCCCAGGGGTTACATTGTAGCGACACTCTGCGTAGCTAGGCATCATATCACGATGGTAGTCCTCGCCACTCTGATAATGGAGGTCCTCCCCGTAAAGTCGTCAAGAAATGAGAAGGCCCTCCACTCATTGCCGTACATTATGATGGCCCTCCCTGTTGTGTACCCCACAGACATTCTACCTACGGCAGTTGTGATGGTAGTCATTGCAATTGCGGCAGCTATGATGGTAGTCCTTGCTACCATGGCCGCCATTGCGAAGTTCCCCCCTGCAATGGCCCAAAGAAACAAGAAGGTCCTCCCCTTATCACATTTTGGCTTGAATGTCCTCCCTATGATACACATCAAACATCAAACCATGATGTTAATCCTCACCATGATGGTAGTTATTGCGAAGGTCCTCCCCGTAATGGAATATCATATTGATAGGAAGGTCCTCCCCTTGCCAAATCAAGCACAGAAAAGCCCTCATATGTTGAGGCACTCAGAAGGATGGGATCATGCATGTCAGATTCCCAACTGCTCATCAACAAAACCCTTCATAAATCAGGAGATGATCTAGGTCCATGTTCATCTTTTGAACCACCTCAGAATCACCAACATGATAATTCAATACCTACCGGCCCCACTTCCTCTGACCACACTATCAGTGAGAATCTCAGTTCGGCCGAACAGGTAGAGGAATCACTAGGGGAGGAGTATACTGGCATGTTTCACCTAAGGAAACGACTGGCTAGAGATGATATAGCAGTTATGTTTTGGCCCACGGCCACCTCTCAATCCGACATACCCATAATGTTTCCAGAAGAATGTGTGAACGACATCCACTCAAATATATGGACAACCCTCTGCCGACTGAAATCAAGTATCCTTCCCTACGATGGGTATGTAGACCATGTAAAGACAATAAGAGACCTCCTGTGTCACATCGACCTGGAAATGATTCCTTTGGTGCGGCAACCGTGACCTGAGAGGCATAATGGAAATAGTGAGTTAGCATGCCTCTCTGCACTGCACCATATGTTCCGCCTCATTGGTGACGCTCCGATGGGAGTACATATTAAAGGATGCAGAGAACATGGATCTCTACATTTCACTCTGCTCCCTACCCCGAAGATCCCTTTCGGCATAATGTCTTGAAATTTCATCACATCAAGGAAGCAATCGAGTGGGGTCCATGTTCAGGAAAGGCGACACACATTACAGAGATAGGCCTTGAGTAAGTTCCAGAAGCATCAGGCCTGACGGGAACAATCCATTCAAGAACTCTTGAATCAGGCCACTGAAAGCATACAACATGCCTCTTTCCTAAGAGAGGCCAATCAGCAGTCGTTTCTTGCCTCCCCAGAGGGGATTGATTCATAGGTGAACTCGGCGTCAGATCCAGTTCACCCCCGAATGGGGGCATGCAAGATGAGGCAGGTAGAGATAGCTGTAGCCACCACTACAGTCCAGGTTCAACCACATCCTACAAAACTAGGGGATTTATTTACAACAAATTGCCCCGTAAGACCAATAAAAATGGGAAGAGACTCAACATCCAAGGAATGGAGCCAATCCTAGCCCTCAGGGCTAGGGGAATTTTTACAACCTCAATAACAACCTTCCCCATGAGAATCAGTTTTCTGTTTTCTATGGATAACAGTCTGAAGAGGAGGTTCCTGCCCTATCCCGTCCTTTGAATCATCATCCCCTTCAAGAGGGAGGCGTTCCGTAAGGTCGCATCAAAGAACTCTCCACCTCACCCTTCATCAAATATTCCGAAAGCAATCCCGTGACAAGAAGTGGAAGACCAGTAAAAGGTGCGGGAGATCCTCTTCCTACTTGGAAGATGACATCTCTTCCACCCCATGATATGCATCCATCAACGCCATAGAGGTTAACGTTATGGGTGACACTATAGATGATGAAAATCCGGATGGATCAGGAGATGATGGTTCCGGTCAGGCTGTGATTCACAACAGACCATCAGGTGTGTCCACATGGAACAAGAGGTCCGCCCAAAATATGACTTCCCTTCTAGCTAAACCTCATCCTTTTACCCTGTGAGTTTCCAACAAGGATAATAACAAAGGACTGGAAACCCTTAACCCGCCTCCTCCTCTCGATAAAAACAAGCCACTTACACTTGAAGATATATTCCCTCGACAGGAAGAGGAAATGAAAGAATTGAGGCAGCTTAACACTTAGCTACTCCAAAGGAACCATCTTATTGAATGTGCTTCCCAAGAAGAGCCACACCTTACACTCCCAGTAAGTGCACCTCAAAGACCAAGGTTTTCCCTGGCAAAAGAAGCACAGTCAGGGGCCCCGCCCAATGAGGCACCTGGTCCATCCAACTACCTGAACATGGATTCAGATGAATACCAAGACTTCCCTCTACTCAAAAAGAAATAGGTGCGAGTACGTCTGAACCCTACGAAGGTGTCACAAACGGCATATGTACCCTTGGTGCTGACCGAGCCAGATCCTTAAGCAATGCCTCGGGTTACATCCTCCCAAGACCAGGCCCAACAAGATGTAAAATAGGGTCTTGCCAGCACCATCAAGGCACATATGGATCAATTGGAAGAAATAGATGGTCAACGCACTTTGGTAAAGCCAGAGCGAAAGCCCTACCCAGATTAGGTGAGCAACACGCCTCCTCCACCCAATTTTGGGAGCCCTGTATTTCCTGTTTTCAATGGATTAGGTGATCCGGAATAGAATTTGATGCACTATGTGTCTTATTGAGACCGTATGATGGGAACTCTAGAGCAACAAGAATTAGTGAAGCTCAGATGCTTCGTATGGACATTGCAAGGGTCTGCCTTCGTTTGGTATACGAATTTGCCACTTAAGTCAATAAAAAGCATGGAAGAACTTCGACATAAGTTCTTGTTCCACTTCAGCTGAACGCTGCCTAAAATAATAGCCAGTGACCTCATGAATTGCAAACAGAGGGAGAACGAGAGGGTCTCAGATTTCATATCTAGATGGAAGGGTCTGACCTACTCTCTAAACAAGCCAATGCCCCAAGATAGGATGCTGGCCATATGAATCGATAACCTTTGAGATGAGCTGCAAACTCCGCTCATACTAGTGGAGTGCACCAATGGCTTCTGCAATCTCTCTGCCATTGCCCAAAGAATTGAATACTCCCTACAGTGGACTAATCGGAAGTGCCGAATAGCCTCACATGCTCCTGCAAAGAGAGAAGTTAGGGCTGAAGCATCCTCTGTCATGCTAAAGCCATCCCCTGTGCCTAATCCACCGCCTAGGCCTCCACCAAATCGTCAAGGGCCCCATGTATAGCAGCGGCCACCTTTGTCCAAGCAGTACAATCAGAGAGGATCGAAGCAGAACCAGTTCGAGGAACGAAGACACAAAGTATACACATTCCGAGAGGGAAAAGTCCGCGGATACTTCATCCCCTCCATGAATTGAAATTTGATCCACCTCCTAGAGCCATGGAAGCCCAAAGAAGTCGGCCGCAATAAAAGACCAGATTATTGTCCCTACCATAGAATTTTGGGGCATAATATCTAGGAATCTTTCATCTTCAAAGACCTTCTGCAAAAGATGGTAGACTCCGGGCAGGTTGAGCTGGGACCACGCCCAGCACATGTGACATACATTTCTACCACCAACTCTGACAAAGGGGAGGGGTGGAAGGAAGTCACCAGTAATAAGGGGCTTAAATTTGATGACTGGAAGGCTCGGAAAACTGTCAATCAAGCTCATGGCATACTATGAGCTCAACTACAGTAGCCAGTGTTGCGGGCAACAGCCCCTGATGCCGCACAGCCGACAATATCGGCCTCACAACCCTCCATGAGCCAGTCATCTAGGCATAATCGAAAAGGGAGGAGACAAGCACAAGAGTAGTAGTCTACGATGACACTGAAGTTAGCCCTGACACTGTCGGATCTTACACCCCCAAACATGGAACCACATTCACCAACCCACCAAACGGAACCTTCAGGGACAACTGACCAGGTTGACCTGTCACAGAACGAGGACCTAATCTTTGGTTCTATCATTGTAATCTATCTAATGGAATCGTTACCTGACGAAGGGTATGGTTACGAGCCCGAGTTCCCAACACGAGGAGTAGGGAGGAGAAATCGTACAAGCATGGGAGGGGAGGTGCAATCATGGCCGAAACCAACCCTATGGTTTTACCCCATCCCAAACCGTTAATATCGAAAAAACTCATGGGAGATCCCTTAAATGAACCTAGAGTGAGAAAGGATATCCATCCCACCTCCACATGAATCCACTCTGGCCCCGTCATTCTGCGGTACCCATCAGAGGAGGAACAAGTTTCTAGCCGCCTAGTGTGCACAAACTGTCCAACCGGGCCGATTCCCCAGTACATGGGAACACTGTCGACCTCCGACCCCACAGCCGGTCCCTCCTCATCACATACTCTAGCTCCCAAAGTGCCTACTAAGACTCTCCCACCAACAGAGAAGCACTGGCCACTAGTGCAGAAATATGATATCCTTAAGCATCTGGCGTCAGTACCAGCCAAACTATAAATCTAGGATACCCTAAGTTTGTCCGCAGATCTCAGGGAGGCGCTTATAGAAGCCTTGCTCATCCCCCATGAGTTTCAAGATGAGGTAGCCACCGTAGAGATTTATCGGACTGAGACTGGCCCGAATGAATGCAATGTGGTAATCTCCTTCACCGGTCAGGATGAACATTCCATCATGAAAGGACACATCAAACCACTATATGTTTTTGGTACATTAAATGATGTTGAGATCCGGAAATTATTTATTGACAACAGCTCAGGAGTTAACCTCTGTCCCCTACGGACACTTCGTAAGTTGGGCTAGAGTGAGGATGATCTAATACCCTCAGCCACAACTCTGTTGGGTTACGACAAGAGTGAACAGAAGACAATGGGACAAATCAAGACAAAAATCCATTTTGGAAACCTTGTGGGCTACTCGAAATTCTTGGTGGTCCCACAGAACATAGAATTCTATGCCCTGCTAGGAAGGTCGTGGCTCCATAAGCACATGGCCATTCCTTCATCCTACCACCAGTGTATTATGTATTGCAGCAATGGAAAAAGTGGTAAATTTCATGCTGACAAGGCCCCTTTTGATCTCTCCGAGTCACACTAAATTCATGTCAGGTTTTATGATCAAAAGAAAAATAATCCTTCGCTCAATGGTGTTGACTGGATCCCCACTCCAAATGGTCTTGAAATGGTTCTGGATCACCCCCTCAGGAAACTTGGAGGAGACTATGTACTTCTCATCAACCATGTTGAGAGCAGGGGTTCAATCTTGGACACACAATCAGCTTTCCTCATGACTTTAGCCATAACAGCCGAGCATGACAATGCAGAAATGACCGCTAAACCTCAGTTTGGGGGCGAATACTTGAGCAAGGACGCCCACAATGCCTCACCTTCGGACACCCAAGAGCCCATGCCGAGAACTCTCCCCCCATCAGATCAAGAAGACAAGAATGTGGTGGAAGAAGAGAAGGAAGATCTCAGGGATGAACCTCCCGCATTTGAGTAAGGTAGGACCACCACTGTGGATGAGCTCAGGGAAATAAACTTGGGTACTGAGGAAGACCCGAGGCCCACTCTCATTAGTACAGAAATATCCCCCGAGGAGCACGAGATATATACCTCTTTCCTGAGGCAACATCGAGATGTTTTTTCCTGGAATTACACAGAAATTCCGAGACTCAATCCCGAAGTGGTGACACACCACTTAGGTCTTCCAGAAGACCACCGGGTCTATAAACAAGCCGCTAGAAGGACTCATCCCACACATGCTTCCAAAATAGAGGCTGAATTTGATAATATTATTAAATAAGGTTTCATTCGGGAGGTCTAATACCCCATCTAGATAGCCAACATTGTCCCCATCATGAAAAATAATGGAAAAATCTTGCATCTGCATTGATTTCAGAGATCTCAATCGGTATTGCCCGAAAGAGGATTTCTCGGTCCCAGTTACCGAGTTATTAATCGACGCAACGACCGGGTATGGCGCTCTCTCCTTCATGGATGGTTATTATGGGTATAATAAAATCAGGATAGCCTGAGAAGATGAATAAGTCACTGCCTTCAGGGTCCCTCAAGGAGTATTCTATTACAGGTTCATGCCCTTTGGTCTCAAGAACTCTAGTGCCACATATCAATGTGCCATGCATCGTATCTTTAAACAATTCCTGGGGATAATCGTCAAATTCAACGTGGATTACATGGTGGTAAAATCAAGACAACTCTCAGATCACCTGTCATATCTTGAAACCGTCTTGAACAAACTTTTTCAACATAGCCTGAAGATGAACCCTTTGAAATGCGCATTCGGGGTCAACTTTGGGAGATTAATTGGCTTCATCATACGCCATCATGGCATTTATGTCGACCCTGAAATGACAAAGGCTATCCTTGGTTTACCACCTCCCCACAATCTCACTGAGTTGAGAAAATTCTATTGACACTTGGCCTACATTAAGTTGTTCATAGCCAACCTAGCAGGTAAATGTTTTCCCTTCACTAGGTTAATGAAAAAGGGGGTTACATACCAATGGACAGATGATTTCCAAGAGGCATTCGATAGCCTAAAGAAGTACCTCTTAAGCTTACCGGTGCTCATGCCCCTGGTTGAAGGAAGACCTATTATACTATACGTGACGGCCCTAAAGCAGTTGCGGGGAGCCTTCCTCGCACAGAAAAATGATGATGGCACTGAAAACAGTCTCTATTACCTCAGCCGAACCATGATCGATGCTGAAAATTGGTACTCAAACATCGAGAAGAGTTGTTTGGCCTAGGTATTTGTAGTTCAAAAATTGTGACATTATCTTCTGCATCATGAAGTCCATTTGGTCTCGCGTAGCAACCCACTCATGTACATCCTCAGCCACCCGATGCTGACAGGGCACCTAACCTGATGGGCAGTCATCCTATAACAATTTGACATCTGGTTTGTGCCTCAAAAATCCATCAAAGACAAGGAATTAGTAGATTTTCAGTCAGAGCACCCATCCACTCGGACCACCACACTAGACATCGAGCTACCTGATGAAGAGATGTTCTCGGTTCAAGAGGAGTTCTCAACATGGGAAATATACCTCGACGGCACATCCCGAAGCCCGATAGGGAAGAGGATAGAGGATCCCAAATTTAACAAGGTGGGTTTGGGGATCATACTGATGTCCCAAGAAATGGCAGTCTTTCCTTATTCCTTCCTCCTTTCATAAGAATGTACAAACATTGAGGTGGAGTATCAAGCCCTCATTGCCGGCCCGGAGCTCGCACTGCAGGCACAAGTACGTCACCTTAAGGTGAAAGGTGACTCAGAACTAGTCATCAAGAAATTAAATGGTGACTATGCTATTAAAAAGGAGGAGCTGATCCCCCTGTTTGAAAATCTCTGAGGGTTAATGGCAGAATTATCCATAGAACCAACATTGACCTATATTCCCCAGTCTCAGATTTCCCAGGTTGATGCATTATCTAATGCGGCCACATCCCTAGTTGACCCAGACCAAGGTGAAACAATTATCAGTATTCCTCATCATTGAATGGTCTTTCCATTTGTTCAGACTAAGACAGAGTAAATCAAGGAAGTCAGTCCTGTTCATTAGCCATATGCTCCTGCCACCGGCTGGATGACCCCCAGTGCAAACTGCCTTCAAAGTGGAGAACTTCAATCAGATAAGGCTGAACAAGAGAAAATATGGATAAGGGAAATCAAATTTGTCCTGTATGGTGGCATGGGTCAGCAATAGGTCCTCTAAAAATGAGGCCTCGACAGAGTCCTCCTCAGACGCATTGATGGAGAAGAAACTGCTTCCGTAATGACTGAAGTGCATGCTGAAGTATTGGAGCACATCAGTTGGGGTCTAATCTTTCCCATCAGGTTCGAAGGCTTGGGTACAATTGACCCACCATGGAATGAGATTGCGAGCACTTTGCTGCAAAATGCCACTCCTGCCAAATTCATGCCATCTTCATTCACCAACCCCTAGAGTTACTTCATCAGGCCAAGTAATCCTGGCCATTTTCCATCTGGGGGATGGACGTCATAGGACCATATCATCTCACCATGACCAAACAATTGAAGTATATCCTCACAGTGACCTACTTCTTTTCCAAATGGACAGAAGTTGTACACCTCAAGGTAGTCAGGGAAAGAAACATTTTCATCTTTTTGAAAGACAATATCATCACCAGATTTGGCGTCCCTCATACCATACTGATGGATAATGACACCAACTTATGTTCTGCTGAATTGGAGAAACTGTACCAAGAATATGGTATCAAGGCTATCCATTCATCCCTCTACCATGCAACAGCCAAGGGATAGATAGAATCTTTAAACAAGACCATGTCCGACATTCTCCAGAAAATGGTGGACAAATACAAGAAATCATGGCCAGATATACTTTTTCATGCATTGTGGGCTTATTTAACCACAATCCGCACCGCTACCCGGGCTCCTCCATACTCATTAGTATATGGAACAAAAGTGGTCATGTCCATTGAGATCCGATTTCCCTCGCTCCGTGTTTCCATTTATGATCAGTTATCCAATGATGACCAATTAGAAAAATGTTTAGGAGAATTGGAACAGCTAGATGAGAATCGGTTTCGTACTTTGCACCATCTGGTAGTATATCAGAACCGGATTGCACGATACATCAATAAAAAAGTTTGTCTTCGGTATTTCTTGTAAGGAGAATTGGTGTTGGTGCTCTAGACCCCAATGATACCCAGAAATAAACCTCCAAAGCTAGAGCCCAAATGGGAGGGACCATATGTTATACACAAGGTTTACTCCAATGGAGTATATGCCCTGATCTCTATAGACGGGCAGTTCACTCCCACTCTTACGAACATGATATTTATGAAGAAGTATTTCGCATAACCAAAATTTGTTATCTTCCACACCGAACAACATTAAACTGCACGGATTTTAGAGAACTATGTATGGATTGATTCCTTCCCTTGAAGGATACGTAGTCATGCCAAAATTCCACACCCTGGCCCAGCCTCCCAAAATGAAGCTAAAAATACCCCCTTCCCCCATGAAAGGACCATACCTGCACGGGGTGTATTGCACGTCCTAACTGCATGACGTTAAACTACATAGATTGAAGAGATTGAAAATTCCCTTTCCCCCCTTTGAACGGACAAGACCTGCATGGGGTGTATTATCTTTTAAAGAACTATGTACGACTTGATTCCTTCCCTTGTAGTATATGTAGTGATGCCATAATTCCACACCCTATGCTAAAAATACCCCTTTCCCCCATGCATGTACCAGACCTGAACGAGGTGTATTCCTCATCCTTACCGCACGCAGTTAAACTGCACAGATAAGAATGATTGAAAATGCCCTTTTCACCCCGTGAATGGACCAGACCTGCATGGGGTGTATTATCTTTTAAAGAACTATGTACGTCTTGATTCTTTCCCATGTAGGATACATAGTGATGCCAAAATTCCACACCCTGGCCCAACCACCCCAAAGGAAGCTAAAAATACCCCTTTCCCCCGTGTAAGGACCAGACCTGCATAGGGTGTATCCCTCGTCCTTAGAACACGACATTAAAACTGAACAGATAAGAAGGAAAAAAATATTTCCCCTTTCCCCCGTAAAGACCAAATCTGCACGGGATGTATTCCCCAAAAGAAGTACTTATGGCTTGATTCCTTCCCTCTCACGATACGTAGCGACGCCGGGATCTGATCTCCTAGCCTAGCTGCCGATGAATGAAAACATAGGAATATATCCCCCTCGTCCTTGCCGCATGATGTTAAACTGCACAGAATCCCCTTTTCGCATCAGCTCATCTTCATCCTCACCGCATAATGTTAAAACTGCACGGACTTATTCACGACCCACCCAAGATATACGATGAAACATGATGGAAATACTCCTTGTGCATTTGGATTCATCCTCTCCATACATCACACTCCGCGACCCAGATAATTGTGGATCTTCATAACCACCCATGTCCATCGGAAGTGGAAATTTATCAACCCGTGGACACCTTTGTATGACTATGCATACCATGCTCTCACCGACTCTGCATATTGATAGACCACGGTCCATCAACCAAAGGTAAGATTTTCTTAGGTGATACTCTTCCTATATCCGTATGCTTATCAGCCTCAGAGTCCACATATCATATCTCCCGATCCAAAAAATTATGGAGCAATGGTTTACAAGTTCATTCCCCTTTCACATCCAAACATAGCAAGGGTATCCTTACCTAGTTAGCCTATGTATCTGCCCTTGGTTCACATGACGATTTGTATCTACAAATGTCAAGATAAGGCTGGGCTACTTTGACTCAATGGGAAATTGTGGTGAAGCTGTTTCTTGTATGCTTGGACACCATTATCCATATATGTCAAACTCTGTGCTATGAGAAATCCTGGATTTCCAAAATCATCCATGGCCATCGGAATTGGAATGTCATAGACCCATGGACACCTTTGTATAGCTATGCATACCATGCCCTCAACGGCTCTAGATATTGATATCCCCTAGCCCATCTACCAAAGGAAAGATTTCCTCAGGAGATGCTCTACCTAACTCCGTATGCTTACCGGCCTCAAATCCCCCACACCATATCTCCTGATCCAGGAACCCCTAGAGTTACATTTTACACCCTCATTCCCTCACACTTGATCAGAGTATACTAGAGAAACCTAATTAAATTTCCCTCCAGGTGATTGTAGCAATATTCACTCAATGGAATGAGCTCTATGACATTTAAACTAAGTGTACTTTATCCTTACTACACGCTATTAAACTGCATGGAGTAAAGCCACACCCCATTCGAAAGATAAATCGGTGTAGTGAACTCTTTGAGTTTTAACAGCAACCAGGGATAAACATCCCCAACATGTCCAGATATTTCCTTACCAAATGATAGACTTTGTGGCCTGGAAAATTGCAGATCCTCATAATCATCCATGGCAATCAAAAGTGGAAAGTCATCAACCCATGGACACCTTTTCAAGACTATTCATACCATGCCCTCTGAGGCTCTACATATTGATAGCCCCTAGCCCATCCATAAAAGGTAATATTTCCTCACGTGATACTCTTCCTCGCCCTGTACACTTACTGGCCTTAGAGCCCCCATATCATCTGTCCTGATCCAAGAAGCCCTGGAACCAAGATTTACACTATCAACCCCTCTCCATGTCTTGGACATGCCGAGATATTCAAGCCCATTTACATTCTAATCAAGAGTGACATGTGAAGCTTGGTCCTTGCCACATGATGATTAAAACTTCATGGAACTTGTCTTTTCTTCTTGGCATGAAGATGTAAAGACCATAAATTAAAAATCGAGGGAAATGCCTCTAACTAAAGAAATTTTCAAGGATTTAAAAATGCCCCCCCGGTCCTCACTGCACAATGTTAAACTGCACAGTATATTTAATAATTCTCCCCATATTTACCGCGTGAAGTTAAACTGCACGGAATCCATCGTTACCGCATGGCGATAAACTGCATGGAATTTAAAATACCCTTCATCCTTGCCACATAACGTTAAATTGCATGGTCAAACATGTTATGGGTTCAGTCAAGAATAGAGGCATTCCTCTGTCCTTAAGTGAATGGGCTAGACCTAGAAAAACAACCATCTTACACCAGCGTGAGAAGGGATGACTTCACCCATTCTCGGTATGTTTAGCCTAGATGTTTCTCCCGTATCCAGGAACCCTCTTTTCATAAACCATACTATGTACTCAGAAATAACTGAACTCTTGTAAGCTACCCCTGGTGGTCCCGAATCTCGACTTCCCTGAAGTTGCTCGTCTATCGAGAGAATACAATCATTAACCTAAGGACACCTTTGCATGACTATGCATACCATGCCCCCAGCGGCTCTGCATATTGATAGCCTTTGGCCCCTCTACCAAAGGAAACATTTCCTTAGGAAATGATTCTCTCTATATGCCTCTTGGCCTCTAAGCCCCATGTCCATCCCAGGATTAAGAAATCCTCTTAGCTGAAATTTACCAACCTCTTTCACAACCCTACCTAAATATAAGGGAATGTTTCTGATGAGATTACCGAGAACCAGGAGAATCCGTTCCATTTTTAAAAAATGTCCCAACTGCATGACTTTAAACTGCACCAAGCTCTGACCATCCTTTACGCTAACTAAATGCGTAGGAAGGTGGCCTCCTGAAAACACTCATGATTAATACAGAATTTCCTAAACCCTTTCAGATGTCAAAAAACCCTTTTTGAGCCACCCCTAGTGGTTTTTTAGAATTCTCCAAGCCACCCACGGTGGTTTCCATAATCCGGACTTCCAAGAAGTCCTCAGGCCATCAGAAATGGACAATCATTTACATAAGGACACCTTTTCACGACTATGCATACCATGCCCTCAGCGGCTCTTCATATCAATCATCCATGGCCCGTCTAACAAAGGAAAGCCTTCCTTAGGTAATAATTTTCTTACTTCTGCACACCGATACAACTTCCATGCCTTGATACATGCCCTGCATGTTGTTCATATTTAAACATGTTCCCCCCATGTGCATCTGAAAGGTATTGAGACATATTTTTAACAACCAAACCTTGTCGGGGCCCTTTCCCCACCATATCTAGTCAATTTTGTTCGACCTAAAACATTAGTAATGATAGTCTTGTTTACAGGACTTTAAACCACTCACAAAAAGAGGCGCAAAGACCGTTATGCTAAAAACCTGAAAAGAGTGACCTAAGAAATAGTTAGGCTATACCCGCTGGGTCCACACTAAATTCGCCCAGGAAAAATAAGGGTATTGACCAAAAAGACAAAACGTTTGTGGGGTTTTTCTATAAAATACTAGCAATAGTCAAACTATGATCACCGGATCCCATGGTCCCGGAAAAAATTAGAGCTCGTCTCTATTTTATCATTTTCCTCAATTATGATTAGTTCTGATTTAGTGAGTTTTTATTTATACAATAGTTGTTCTAGTAACAATCAAATTTTATAGCAAGGAACAATCGACAGAAGGTTGTGTTCCCTTTTGACAAAAAGGGACGATGTCCACCAGCCAGAGTCTCTCTTTCGTAGAAATAAAGAGGTAAAATAGACTGTGCATAAATAGCTCTGGCAATCCCAAAGGGGCCTGGCTTTCTCTCTCCATCAGATTGGAAACTGTGCATCGAAGGTTGTTGCAAGATTTCTCCAGCATGGCTTTCTCCATGGCCCCAACTTCGGCCATCGAATGAGTATACCTCACCGTCGTTCGGAGATATTTGATCCCATTCCTGGTTCCTTAAAGGTCACCAGTAAAAGAGGACAATTGATCCTTCATCATCACAGCTTGAGTTTCACATTCATGAATCTCGGTAGATAGGGTGGTCGCCTAATCTTGAGAGCTTGCCTCTAGTGCTATCAGCTGATGGATCATCATCATAGCATCCTCAAAAGCTCATGTCCCGTAGTGAGAGGCAGCGAGGTGAGCAAGTTTGTGTTCACTAGCGGCAACCTCCCAATGGGAAATGACAACCTGGAAGGTGATAAAATGAAGTAGTCGATAGTCGAACCCACCTGACCCCAAGACTATGAATAGTTGTGGAAAGACTTTAGTTTTAGTCTCCATCTCATCCAGATGAGTTTCGGCCACAATCTCACAGATCCGTGGCTAGGCCCACCTTCGCATTGCTCGGTGGTCCTCCATGACACGAGGATCTTTGGTATCCTCGCTAGATTACACAGAAATAATTTCTGGAATTGTGGCCAGTGCATATATGTTCACACTAGAAGATGGTTCTGAGACTGGAGGGTTAGAAGCCTCTAGCCCTGGTTCAAACTTGGGAGTTGAGTTGGTATGTCCAGCGTCTACCGGTGGAGCATCGAGAATTACATCATGGGGGCCCGAATCCACAGGTTCATCCTCATTTACATCCAAAAAGATTGGATCTCTCTGAACTTTGGCCATAGAGGGGATGAAAGAGGAAGATCCCCTCAGCCTCTTCGACCTACAAGCCATAAATCGGTCCTCCCTCAAAGCTGACAAGGAAGGTGTGGTAAGAAAAGAAGCCACAGTTACCCCTGATTTGGGAAATTTCCAGAAAACCTTCACCAAGATCCCATATGGATAATGCTTTTCCCATATTCTCACATACTCCAAGGAGAGGCTAGCAGTCGCTCCTACATCAGGCAAGGAAATTATTGTGCCAGATACCTCCTGCATCAACATCAACCACCATTAACGGAGAATGTCCGGATGCAGATCTCAGGACCGATGATGGGGAAGGTAAACCTGGAGGTGCATGTATCCAAATTGTCGAGAAAAATGATATGGGGCGTACAAGTCACACAGAGAAAGCCCATCAATCCATGCGGATAAAAACCCCTCCTATAGTGAAATCATCTAAGAATGCTCTTTTAAGCTCTCCATGTGGTCATCAACCATGACGATAGAAGGAGTTGGGTAGGGAGTGAAAGAAAACTGGGAGAAGTCACTCAGAAGATTGGAGACTTCATCAGAGCCGATGGACTTCAGACAAACTCCAGCTATATCAAGCAGGGTAGGCCGAAGAGTAGGAAGCAGACTGACCATGTTATGATGATACTCGTAACAGCGGAAATGACATGCTACCCAGCCATATAAGAATTGAAATGGCCCACTCAGACGATAGGGTGACCGGTCCTCCTGCATGTGGATCAGTAATTCGTATATATGAGCCAAAGCGGGCACGACCAGATTCACTAGGTGGCCTCCCGCCTGCTCAGATGCCATCATCAGGGTGCAATGCCTGACACCTGGGTTGATATCCCAAGATGGGAATAACCACCCACTAAAAACATGGCGAAATGACCTTCCAGCCTTAGCATAGGTGGCACACTGAGGCGCACCTCATAACCCCATGGAAAATAGTCTTCCGCCTCCAAAACCGTCGAGTAAGAACCTAGGATAGTTCATGATTGTTGAGAAGGATGAGTCCTGGGGTGCTTGACCTTCGGCACACGACCGGTTCTATTCAGAAATAACACTATCCAGGTGATATAGGGAATAAGAGAGTGAGCACGCAAGGGCTGACCCAGTGACTGCTTCGCCATAACCAGCAGATCCCTCACCAATGAAGGAACCCGTTCGGTATCGTCCCATGTGTCAAGGGTGTGAAAAAACATGAAATACATCTCACCAATGATCAGAAGCCCTCCCATTTGGTAGATGTCCCATAAAATAATACTAACTTCACCATGGGTGAGGTGGAAAGTGTAAGTGCTCGAACACCAGCAACTGAGAAAGTCAGGAAGGATCTAAAATGGTGAGTAAACAAAAAACTGGGAAGCCCGCACTGTGGAATACAGATTTACCGTTTCCAGTGACTCAGGAAATTCCCAGCAATGATAACGGACCCAGAAGGCCTATCCCCAGTCATTTGAGAAAATCCAACCAGACTGAAGATCCCACCAGTTAATCCATCCCGCGTCAGGATCCACTCGGGCAAGGTTGATCAAAGAGGGGTAACTCTTGAGGAAAACCTCTTGGGAGAAGTCCTGAGTGTACTGATCACATTGAGTCCAAATGGAGCCTCTCAAAATGAAAGTGTCTTTTGGATTAGAATCAGAGATCATCTCTCCTGACTGGGAGAGGTTCGCTTGAGTGCACTTTAGCGATGCTTCCAAGCAAGGAGACAGAAGACCTGAGAAGACAGGGGACATGGGGATGTCATCTTGAAGGTCGGAACCATAAAGTGGAAGATGATTCGATAACGGATAGTTCAGAAGTTTGGGAGAGATCAAGTCCTTCAAAACACGATCGTCAGGAATGATAGGTCGGCTAGGGTCCTCTTTAATGCTCTTAGCTCTATGGATCATGGATAGATGTCTCCCTGTACCAATCGGGAGAGGATCAACAGCAGGCCTAATCGCAGGTGAAGGAGGAACCATATTTTCACCCTGCATCTTGGAAACCCTACAGATGGTTAGTCCAAAATAATAAAATTTGGGACCAAACCCCAAGTATTTGGCAAAGGACTCGAAGGTGCCTTCATACCCTAATCTGTTGGGCCTCAAAAGGTGGTTCGCAACAGCAGCAGCACAAGAACCAGCCCTACATGGAAGAAGTCTGCAATGCTCTGGCCCGCAGATCGTTGGCCAGAAAGCCACAAACTTGGATTCCCCGTGGAATCTCAATTTTGAATTTAAATGATTAGGTTCAGAAAGTTTAAAATATTTTCAATGTCTTGATGATTTCCGATCTGCGGACCATCCAAAACCACGTAGAGATTTCCTACATGGCCCTTCATGACTTACTTTTTAATTGGTTAAATGTTTTGGTTTGCGGCGGGCAGATTGGTCTGCAAGTGAAGGCAACCCTGAATGAAGAATGGTACATGGAAACAGAAGATAGTTCACAGAAGAGGAGTTTAGAAAAGCAGCGGGTACGTGGAGATAAAATTAGAGCTTCGTTTTCAAAAGGATCTTGTAAAAGACAAGGGTAGGTCCCCCTTATTTGTAAGTGTGGTCCCCAACTGGGTCCACTCCTCTACCGCATACTATCCAAGTTTCAGGACCACTCTACATCAAAATAGCCTCCTCTCCATTCCGATCGGACCCCATTCCAATGGGGGGGCATTTGTAGGGTCCTGGAAAATCCGAAAAGGAGAATGGGAATCCATTTAATTTGAGAAAGGATTATACCCAATTTCCCTAAAAAAAATAGGACGAAATTGTAGAGAATACTCAAGATTGTCGAAGGACTGACCGGTCCACATACCAGTCCAACATTGATGGTACGCGGACGGTTTGGAGAGCCGCCCCTCTGCAGACCAACATCATTCGTGAAAGGAAGGTGGGAACTCCTCTGCGGGCATGAAGCAGGATGGGCGCCAGGCCGGTCCACCATCACGAACAACCCCTGCCGCGAGATGTGCCAACCGGCCCAGACCACGTACGCTGTTGTTCGCAGAATAGAGGTGGATCCCAACACCATCGTGAAGCACTCCCCGAATCTATTTGGTTCACGGGTGAGGTGCATTAAATGCCCCCCGTGAGTTGTGGATTGAACGAGTCATCCGTAAACCGGGTTTTCGGTCATGGGACTCTACAAAAGGTGTTGGATGACCTCATATACATCTCTTTCCCCCCTCTATAAAAGGACATTGAGGGGGAGAAGAAGGGGAGATCGGATTGAGGTGGAAGGATTCCGGGGGAAGGAGTTTAGGATTTCGCGAACAGTGAAGTTCTAATTTGCGAACCAGAATATTTATGAAACTTGAAACAAATTAATAAGGAACCAAAAAATGCATAACAAATTGGTGAACCATGAACTTAAAAAAAACTGCAAGCCCTGGACCCTACGCGGGTGTAATCCCTGCGGACCAGGGATTTTATGCCCCTCTTTCGATCCAATGCACCACGTAGCACCCTCCTACGAGGGAGAAGCCCTGATCGGAGAACCCCCGACCTATGTCGCCCCTGGCCATTGCTGCTCGCGTGGACTCCACTGCGGACCAACCTGGTATGCGGGCCGAACCCGGAGTCGCGTACCACCCTGGTACGCGAGATTCCTATCATTCCACGTACCACCCAAGAATGCGGACAACCTCTCTAGCCGTATAGCACCCCCTACGTGAAGGGCGACACTCCTCATGCACTCGTGAAGCCTGGAAGCTCCTTTAGTGTTCACGTTCCCCAAGCCAGATAGGATCATTCCAATCTAACCCGATCCTTATGAATCCCTTCACTGGCCTACTCATCGGCCCCGATCCAAGGCCTCAACCGAAGCCACCATACTCGTGTGATGAAACCTTCAGGAGAATCATCATTCCACTTTGAGTTCACATACCCACGGTAGGCGAGGGAAAAGGGGTTTCCCTAGACCTTGAGTAGGTTCCCGAAGCATTCCTGGGTTCACATTCCCACGGTAGTGCAGGGTCCGAGCCCGAGAGTCGCCTTTCAACCTCTCCACTTTCTAGGTTTGAGGGACCCCACTCATGTTTCCTTTTGACAAGCACCTACGGTGAGCACTTCTCCCTTATCCTAGGAGTGTTCGGGCATCCCTCTTGGAGTAAGCCCCACACCATCCTCGTCGGAAGCCAATGGACCTTCCCCTCTCATCACAGAAGGTTTATTGATCCACTGCGCGACTTCTACCTTCTTCCAACATCTTGGAGAAGGAGAGTCCAATGGTCCCAGACTTATCCTCCGCTCGCCGTCTTCCTCCACTTCCCTCGGTAGGGAAAGTGTGCGAGGCTTTCCAAGTCTGTTGCATTCTCTTGTTTCTCATACCCAGCATGAATCACGTGGGCATAGAGATTTGTGATGGTCACGGCGTCCACACAACAACAACCCTCAAAATGAACTACGTGGGTTTTGATCCATGTATCCTAAGTAGGGTACGTAGGAAGCCTCCCCGAGGTTCAATCCCAACAACAGGAAACTCTCACGTGTAAGCCCTAATCTCCTAGAACTTTGTGGACATTGATCCTTGAACAACCGGGATATGTAGGAAACCTACCCGAGGTGCAAGATCAATATCTATGTCTGATACACATCTGTCACTTTCATACCATGTCCTCATGACCCCAGCAGGACCGTATCTAGGCCCAGGAAATCGCTTCCCTTGGGGTCTTTTGGGATGCTTTTGTGTAAGTCCGGCACCAACTTTGACTGGGCATCTCTCACCTGGGTGTCCTTTACACAAGACATTAAAATGTACGGTTGGGTCCTTGTCGCACGACCCTAAAAGGTGATGCGCCTCGTCAAGTGGCACTGAACGACATGGATTATGATTCCTCTCATGAGGATACATAGGAAGCCCATATCACGGGTTCGATCCAAACGGTAAAGTCGTTATCTATCCCCCTGGATCACAATAATCTCCAGAGCGCCCAGTTATGAGGCTTCAAACGAGTGTCGTCTCCATGAGTCCAAAGTCCTCTAAGTCATTAATCCAATGAGGGATGGTAAACCTTAGGCCTAAATGATTCTGAATCCCTGCATTCAACCGACCATTTCTAACCAAGAGTAATCTTTGGATACTATTTTTGGGTATAATCCAATGATTCGAGAACATATGAATACATCTTAAATCTATAAGAGAGTCCTAGAATAAGAAATAATTCCCCCCAAAAGGGTGCGATGAGCCCGAATTCCCATCCTCTCGACCAATGTGAGTTCTTAATCATTGCTGGTCGAATCAGCCAGTGAACGCCTACCTTTGGAAAGTAGGTCCACGGGTCGTTGAATAAGGAACCATGGGCGTTTGGAATCAAAAACGGTTTACCTGATATGAGTGATTTAGCAGAACCCAGCCTTCCCTAATCAACCGTTGGGCAACGCACGTCTTCCCACCCCCCAAGGTCAAAACAATGATAGCGTATATAGATTACAATAAATTTATCCATGTATGGATGATATAGGTGTCTGTGGCTCTAAAAAAATTTTAACTAGGGATAACAACTCTGAAAATATGTTCCGGGCTTGACTCGAGGTAATCTGGTACACGATAAGGGGCCCTACATCACACCTGGTTTGACACTCCTGGGGGATATGATTTGGGAATTCCCAAACTCTTCATAAACCATCATGATGGATTAAGATATAAGATATTATGAAAAAACTAGGATGAACCCAATGTGGAATAGATTTTGTAATGTTCCATGATTTATACACATAGTAAGTAATTCATTCCATGACTATATGGGTTTTTTGTATGACATGTAATGATCGAAATATGCCTCTAGTTTTATTCAATGGAGGAAACAAGAAGGTACTGAATTAAAGTTGAATTTGATTGAAGATTTTCTAATGGAATGTCGAGTGTAATGATCACTGGAGTTATAGATGTTTTTATCATGCCTAATAAGTTTTCACGATACATGATTAACAATGTTTACCTTAAACAACTCACGGACTCACCATGGAAGAGAAAGATGGAGTATGTTGAATGTTTAGGTAATATAGACCATGGAGGAAAGAGGACTTGGTTTCCTTTATTTTGGGAATGTGGAAATAATAACCTAGGTATTTGTATTAGAGGAACAAGAATGTGTTTTGACTATAGAAAAGAAGGACACAAAGTATGTTATTTTATGGGAAAAATGAAGTGCTCTATTAAAGAAATGTATGGGAATATTAGTCCCCTATGTTTTAGTCGATGGTTAATCAGTTTTAATGTAGAATAAATGGAAATTATGCATCTCAATATACCAAGAAGAAAGTACATAAATATAATCAACAAGTTAATGTGATTAATGGTTACATTTATGATGATTAAGATATTACGGATGAAATGTGAAGGGGAAAAAGTATTGTTTAATAGGATGATGTAACTTCATTAATGGATTTAGGATGATGTAATATATGAATTTATGTATCTGGATTCAAAAGATATAAATGATGAAATATACAAAGATTGTTTTACTTATGTTTTTCTCTCACTATTTAAAAGTTTTTGTAGAAAGTTCCCAATGGGCTGGTAAATTTATTTAATAACAAGATGATATTTTGTCTTAGGGAAGGTAACCATTAAAATGTTCTTTATGATAAGATAATATTTTATGGATAAAGATATTAGGGATATGAATAACTAAATTGGATAGTATGGATTACCTTGGAAATAAGTAAGGACTTGTTGAAGGGTGTTTTATGATATCATTGATGAAGAATACAGTTTTTTGGATTTAAGGAATAGATCCAAAATACTTTTGAATGAGGAATCAGGTTTGTTTTCCAAAATGATTTAAGGTAATTCAATTTTTTACCATATTTTAAGATAAAATATGATGAGGTTATTCACATTCTTGGAATGTGAAAACCAAGAGATACTTTGTTTTATAGAGGGGACTCAATGTTAATATAATTTTTTGACTCCCTTTCAAATGTTTTCAATTTTTACAGTTGTGAATTGTTATAAGTATAATCATTAATGAAATTTTTAAGCTAAGCTTCAGAGGAAGTATTTTTTCACTGATTTTGAGTTAAAGAACATGGTTAAAAGTATAATAAGTGATTATCCTTATTTCAACGTTTTTTATATTCTATATTATATAATTTCGATTAAAAAAAGGAAAACTTTTATGTCCAGTGATAACCAATCATGTCTGGAAAGGTTGTGGGTCTTGAACCCATGAATGAAGGACAATAAGGGTTTCATGCCTACCACTATCCAATGTAATGTCTTAGTGAATTATATTTATTTTAAATGAATAAATATCTATAATGAACTATTAGTTATACTTTTTATTGATTAATGCTTGTATTTTTAAGTGAAAAATAGGTAGACATTTTATTATTTTATGGGCCATAAGATCTATTAAAATAATATTTAAATTATTTAATAATAAATGTTAATTTATGGAAATTCATTCAATGAGTTAATGGATGTATTAGAAAATTTTCAATGCACCACCCAAGAATTAAATTCGTTTTATAGGAATTTATCACGAATTACTCAATGGTCTGATAGTGATCAAAAAATTGTTGTCCTAATAACTCAATTTTCATTGATCTAATAGCCTTTTAAACCATAATAGATTTATGAGTCTGAGTCCCTCAATAGTCCTTTCATCATTAAGTTGTTTTTATTTATGACCTCAATCACTCCCTATAAATATTTACGTTTCACTCCCAAACTATCTTCTAATATGTGGAAACCTAGTTATGTGTTACTTTGGTTAACCATTATGGTTCAAAATTTCCCTTTTTAAAGGATGTTTTAGTATCCATTTTTATGATGTTGGTACTTATAGATTAAACATTAATTTATTAAATATTTCATAACCTAGATGAATTTTGAGGGTGCAGTTCATTTTAAGGGGGTTGAATGTGACACCATGAGATTTTGAGAATTATTTTTTCAAATTAATTTAAATTTTAAATATTTTTCATATCACATGACACTTAAAATAGTTATATGTAAATATAACACTAATTTAATAATTCATTTCATGCTCAATACCAACTTGGTATGCACTACAATCAACACTAATATGGAAAATGATACACGAAACACTGAGTTTCTACAAAAAAACTATTTTTGTTGTTATATTTATTTTTGTAAGGTAATTATAACCTAGACATTAAACTTAGTAATAATTATTTTTCAAATATTGTTTTTTTAAATAAAAAAAACATATTGGAAATGAAATATACTATTTTTGGTAAAGTCCTTTTATGTTAAAAATATCGTTTTCTTGAATAAATCCCATATATTAACAAAAGAAAATTTAGAAACACATAGAAATTTAATTGGATAAAATAAAATTAATTTTTTAATTCAAAACATAATAATTATCCTTGCATGATGTTTTGGGAGTTTTCAGAGAAACATAATATTTTGATGAATAGTAAAAAAAATACTTCTTTTTAGTTAAAAACTTCTTTTTTTATTAATTATTAATGGTAAATGATATTATAAGTATTTTTTATGTTAACATTAGAATAATATTAAATATATTAAAAAAATTTATTAATTAAAATAAATTTCACTTTTAAACTTATTATAAAATCTTAACAAACATTGGAACTTTATCTTACTATAAAACCTCGTTATTTCGTACTGTCTGTGGGATTAACAGTAATAATAAGTTTTCCACATCTGTGATTATAATTTAAAAAATACAAAATAAATTTTTTTATTCAGTATATGTTTTACATTCTAATAATACAATGTTAATTTTTGACCAATATTATTAGTAAAAGTGATTAAAATTAATCAAATCTGTTAATGCAAAATAAAGATTAATAAGGGACTATACCTTTACATTAATGACCAAAATGTCCTAGATACTTGTAAAAACCCCATTTTATGTCCATATTTCATCCAAAAACATTACATTATTGAGTTTTGTAGTTTTTTTAATACTTTTATTAGGTAATAACATGTTCACAATGAATTTGTTTTGAAAATTTCCACGTTAGTCCTTTTCCATCCCTATAAAGGCCACCACCTGTACCCATTCCTCATGACTCTAAAAACTTTTAAGATCATAAATTATCTTTCGAAGGAGACACCCAAAAATTATACCTTCTATCTTGAATCCTAACTTTTGGAATATACCCTCTTAAGAAATCCTTTTGGCACAATCCAAGAGGAGTTACCCGATTAAGGGGTAACGTATTCTCTCAAGCCCCTTTCTGTTATTTTCTTTATCCACAACCTCCACCCTCTTTATTACATTATTCAGTCACAAAACCATTATACACCTTATACTAGGATATTTTTATGCAATGGTTATGAAAAAAACATACACATACCTCTATCTCATGGATGTTGAACATACTGTTTCTCTGTACGAAGAACTACTGCCTCACGAAACGAGGATTGTTCATTTTTCATTTACGACCAATCATGCTGGAAATTATGATGGACAATATATGTATATATATATTTAATATAATATATTTATTATTTTATTCGTATTATTTATTTCTTTTAAAATATAAAATGTTTTACCTTTCATGTGTTGTTAATATGATAATCTCATTTGAGGAAGTGTGAACTACCACATCCTCAAAGTGATGTGCTTTGATCACACTGCATAGAATTTATTAAGGATGGGTTTATGAACTTAAATGAACTTATATGATATATTATTTATAATATAGTAAGTATATGTATATATATATACATACATATACATACATATTTCATTTACATGAATTCTTTAAATAGGACAACAAAAATGGAAAACAACGTTCATGCGTACGTACGACTTACTGTCTCTATGAATGATGTATTCCATTACATACTTCATTATGATATATATTATTATAATATACATATAATGGATATACCTGGTATTTATATCATGTTATACATTTTGGAATCATTATATTATCAAAAGGATCAATGATATAACAAATGAAGACACATGTGAAAAACAAAGTGAATATTATCGGAAGTGAACCCTTAACATAGGATCATTAACAAGAGTTTAATATAAGGTTATGATAAAACCACATATGGTAATATATATTAGAATATTTTGTCTAAAAAATGTATAATAACCTCTTATTTATTATATAGGAATCATATATGAGTACGAAGAGATTCAAGACACAAGGTAAGGGGATTTCATCGCACTTTTATTTTTCGTTAGATAAATATTATGTTCAAAACTCTTTCCTTTGGTGTTATATATGTGATAACTAATATTTTATTCTATAAATATTGTACAAAAATCCTTTTTTATTCACATGGATTTTTTATGATCCTTCATTCATGGGGTTCAGTTTCAAAATTTACCAAATCGGTAAAAATGTTTTGTCTCAATTTTCATTCATTGAGAGTCATGTTAGGTTATGCAAGTAAAATATTTTTCGAGGTGCATATATTTAAATTTTACATCCCATATCATGAATCTAAATATTTTCATGATATTTAGTGCTTATGTAATTTCATTTCCTAGTATGGATATAATGATCTTAAGATACCAACTTATACGTGTTTTTTAGACAATCTCATTTCTTTTTTTGTGATTGTGTATGTTTATGCCTCCATTGATGAAATTTTATGAACCGTATCCCAATAATATTAATCAGGATCCTTATCCTATGTTATTTCATGACATAATCATGTATTGGTATGATTGGTATCTCTTTGGTACATAAGATAGTTAAGAAAGTGTTATTTGGAAATCCTGACTTTACCTAATCTTCATTCGAAAAACAATGTTTTCTAAAAATGGTTTCCATGAATATTATACAATTCCCCTATAATATCTAAAATAAATTTTACCCATTTTTTCTTTTAAAAATATCTTAAATTGAATCATCTGGTCTATTTCTGAACAAGTCACTTTTCTATCATTTTTGCTGTGAAAAAGATGTTCTTTTGACCTCGTACGACATGTATGGATTTACCCACTATCATTTCTTTGAAGCTCCATTTGCATTTTTTAAATGGTAAATCTTTAATATTTTTTTTAAAAAAATTAAATTTCACGGAATTTTATTTCAAACTCATTGAAAACATCATTTAAATGATTTCAAGGAAAATTTGTTTTAAAATGTTTCAGGTCTTATTAACCAGTTTTCAAAGTGTTTTCAAGAAAAATAAATTTCAAAACATTTTCAACCTTGTTTAAATGTTTTCAAGAAATATGATTTTAAAATCATTTTCACTCTTCTTTATAGTTATCATGAAAAAATATTTTCAAACCGTTTTCAAGATTTATTTATAAGTATTTACATTATTTTAAAAGAAATAGTTTTCAAAATATTTTCATGGTTTCGATAAAACATTTCATGTTTTTTCAAAGAAAAAGGTTTTCAAAATGTTTTTAAGCATATTTTAAATGTTTTCAAGGTAACATTTGTTCAAAATGATTTCATTACCTCATTGTAGATTTTCATGGTATTTTTTATGAAAAAGATTTTCAACTGGTTTTATGTACTAAAAATCCTTTTTCAAAAAAGAAAGGATATTTTCTTCCATAAATGTCTTTAGATTATATTTCAAAATTATTTTCCATATAGGATGAAATATACTAATGTTACTCATTTATTTCAAGGAATTAATCTAAAGGTTTCATTCACATCCTTTCTATGAATGAGTTATGATAAATTCCATGGTCTTATGAAACCAATTTCTTCTTCATGGGTAATATGTTTATGAAACCCATTTATCATTCACATGTTATATACTTTTCAAACTCCCCACTTTTCCCTAGTTATGTTTATGATGAAATGATTATGAAACTTGTATATTTCCATAGGTTATAGTATGTTTACATGTTTATGATACCCATTTCGCTTCATGGGTAATGATAGGATTATTTATGATCTTTTGGAACATGTATGTATGATTTCATTATATGACAGGTGTAACCTATATCTCCCTCCAATTCATGGGGTAATTATTTATATCGCATGAGATAATGATGGGACTCATGTCAACAAGAGTGATCTAATATGGGAATACAGGGAAACCTAATCCCTTACAATTAAAGGACTTTTTTTGGGGATGGTGGTTTGTCCGACCTAGTTGGTGTAGTCACCATGATGATGGAATATGGGGAAACGTGATCCATTATGGGATGATAAATAAACCTAATACATTACAAGGGAAGAACTATGACTGGGGATAGTGGTGTGTCCCTCCAAGTGGGTTCAGATCCCATGACGTGACCTGATATGTTCTAGCAATGCGTCTTGACTTATAGGGTATCATATCACTTGTTTATGTTTTCCACAATTCCAAGTCTTATTCATATATTATTCTTTCATGTCATATGCTCTTTATTTCATTAGGATCCATGTCTTATGAACATAAAATCTTTATTCAATTATCTCTGTTAGGATCTTTGATATGTAGGGTGTGGTCTTCTATCTTCATGATCATGCACTCATACCCTTATGTTCATGTTAATCCGTACATGTATCCCATTTTTACCCTTACTAAGAAGTTAGGATCACCCCTTTTTAATGCTTCCTTTCTCCAATTTATGAAAAAATTATTTAGGTCTAATTACTAAAGGTGGAGATATTAATGGGATATGTTGAATATCCTTCACAAGGATAGAATATATTTTTTCTGAGTTTCCAATGACACTCTACTATTACGGTCCTCTTGAATTTATTTTTGTAATGTATTGATTATTCATCTAAAATTAAATAATATCTATTTATGATAAGCTTTGGTCGCTATACATATGGTGTTTAATTTTAATTTTATTTAACTAACTGTTGAAATAATAATAAATATGTATCCTTTACTCAATAAGAATATTTAATGATAAGTTATATTGATTCATGAATTAAATAAATAATTTGATATATGAGGAATGTTTTGTACATGTAGTGATGGATATGGGTTGGAATTATATATCCCTTATAAGTATTGGTAGATCAAATGAGATAAAATAGTTTGAAAAATTAAATGGCTTTTCACCTATAGTTTTAAACTGACTTGTGAAAGTTCTAGATAGTATAAGAATAATGATGATTGAGATTGTGATATCTAATAACTAATAATTTCCATCACTGGGAATTCAATTATTATTATTATTAATGAGATTTTAACAATTATATTATCTATTGATGAATTTCATTCTCAAATTATTGATTAAATAGAATGTATTTTATTTTATTTATCATTCCATGTTTACCATAACTTATTTATTTATAGAATGATGTTATTTAAATTGAATGTGTGTTCATTTATTTATCATTCCATATTGATTATCACTAATGTTTTTATGATAGCTATGTTAATTAATAAATGGAATGTGTATTCAATTATTTAACTTTCTATATTTAGTATTCTTTATTTATTCTTGATAACAGCCATTATATTTAACTATTACTATGCATTTTTTATCATCCTTATTTTTTCCATTCCCCAGGATATGATGAATAATTCTTATAATGAGTTAAAGGATGCAAAATATTTTAAATTTCTATGTTTCTTATTATAAACCCCTTTGTAAAATGCATATAGTGTTTGTATTTGGTTATCTAAAACTATTTAACTGGTCAGTAATTCTGGATTTGGCCCCTTTTTATCTATGCCAATGTAATAAAATAGACCCCCGGTCTAGATTACTGGAGTTGTGGTTGTTATATTTTCTACTAGAGTAATTCAAGTATAAACCTTTAGAAATTTATTAAAGAAAACACAAATTGGGGAAAATTACCCTATTAATGACTTTTAGGATAAGTATATAACAACATCATAAAGTTTTGGTAATGAAGATATTGTGTGGTTTTCCATGCCACACAACCATGTATAGATATTAAAAATTGATTTGGTTTGAGAAAAGAGGTACCTAGGGGTAATAACTCTAAAAATGGTACAATGGGCTTGACGCCATCTTCACCTGGTTCATGAAAATGGGCCATACTACATAGTTGGTATGGCATTCACAAAGGATATGATTAAGATAATTCACAGTTTACATAAAAACATTTTTTAGGTTTTAAAAATAATGATATCTCTAAAGAATCCATGTTTATGATTTTGAGAGTAAAAATGAATAATTTTTTAATTAATTTTAAGCATTACACTATATTAGGAATTATACAATGTGATTTTGAATTTATAATTTTAATATCTAATCCAGTGAATTCATTATTCCAAAATTTTTCCTTTAGGAAAGAAGGCTATCAGTACTCATGGTCAATTTTGTGATTTTCCTACTCAGGAATCCAATAAAAATGTTATTGGAACTGAGAAAATTCAGGCTATATTTGGGAAACAAAATGAGGTTATGATAATTAACCTTTCTCGGGTGGAGAAACTTGATCCATGATGTGATTCTCATATTTTGGATCACATTATATAATAGAATCCCACATTATTAGGTCACACTAGTAATCCAATGGTAGCTAAAAATGAATTATCTATCCAAAGAAGATATTCAATGCATAAGAATTCAATGAAAAGGAAATGGTAAGAATCATTGTGTATTTTCTCAAAGGATATGTTCATCAATAGTGGTTTTTGACCCAGAATACTACATAGGAAGAGGAAATGGATCTCAAGGAATGAAAATATTTTAAGGGGACATTCTTTGACAAATATTTACCTCATCTGAAAAAACTAAAATGAAGATAAATTTACATAGCTTAAAGAAAAAGGAAGTATAATATATTTTTTATTATGAGGATAACTTTACAACGATAGCTAGGAATTCTATATATTATTGGTAGAACACAAGGTTAAACCATTTCTTTAAAGGGTGAAAGTATCTCAAATAAATTTCATCATCTGGTGAAATAGATTTAGGCTCCATTAAATCAGAGAGGTAATTCTCCATATCTTACATATTTAATAGAAATCATGATAAGAATGGGTCATCTAAACACCATGAAATGGGGGTGTGTCAATGAAAAAGAAGAGAATTCAAATATTTAAACCTTCTAAAAACTGTGAAAATAATAACTATGTGAAGTTATTGAATGCTTTGGGGGTTTTTATAATCATGAAGATAAGGGTCTTTGGGAAATTTAATTAAAATGGATGAAATAAAATGATGTTATTTAATTTTTAAACTATAGGGAGACGGTGAACTATGCAATAAAATTCCCTAAGTGTCATGGGAAACCACAATTGATGAGGGTATGGGAGAAGGCTAAGATTACATGATCACTAATTCTAAGGTGGAACTTATTACTGATATGGTGGAATATACATTAATCATATATTAAAATTTAGATTATTATTATTTTATTATGGTTCCTCACACTCATTTATTTCTACCCAATTTTCCTTGAAAATTATACATTTTTGTTTTAATTTTAAAAGAGGGTTTTTAATAAAAATTATTAAGGGAATTCTCAGTAAAAAATATTTCTTATTAAATCCCCATTGTGACACATAAACATGTTTTTTTATCTTATTATCAGACCTATGATTTACAACAATATAATCATTAGTATGGAATGAATTTATTAATATAATGAAAAAAATATATTGCATGATGAAGGAAATTATGATTCATAATGACAATATAGAATTACTTATCTTTACAGAAAATAATTCATAATATAATTCATTTCTAAATCTATCCCCTGTATCGCAACTGAATGATATTCTTTTGGAAGAAGAGAAATAAAAATCTAGTGATTGAAAAGGTAATATTTATGTAAACCCCGGTCTTAATTACCCATTATCACATAATTTATTACATAAAGGTACAAATAATATAGACCATAGGGTTTTATGTACAGTTTATTTAGGAATTTTATAAAATTAATAACATCTTGAACATAGGATACAACCTCATTATTGAAAATTCTTTAACATGCTATTACAAAACATTGATCATCGAAAACTACATGGCATTAAATGTGGTCGTACATAAGAAAGGGGTGAGATGTTGATGAATGTAACATGTTCGCATATTTTATACTATAATTAAATGTTTTAAATCTCACCATAATACTATATTATGGGAATTCTCACAATTTTTGTTTGTGGTATTTTGATATTATGTGGAAAAATTTTCCAAATTTTTATATTTAACTATTTTATTTTCTTATGGTATTTTAAACATAAATTTTACTAAACTGAATAAAACTGTTACATTTATTTTTTATATGCTTCCATAAATATTTTTATTCATTTCATCATGATGCACCTAAATCTCACTCCATTATTGGAGGCCCAAAATCATCATAATCGTAGCCTCAAAAATTGTGCATATATCTGAAAAAATTTCTTATTGATTTGATATCTATATGTGTGTTGTCCCAATGAATCTAAACTTATACATGGATATGTAAAAGGAGTTGGGGAACATATTTCATGGATATAGGAACATGTGAATCTGTCAGTATCAATGACATAATAGAATATGATGTTGGGGTGTTGGAATATGAAGAGTATACTTGCTAGAATTAAATTTTCCATGTAAAATAGACCTAATGCCTCTATTGGTGGGATATTCAAGATGAAATTTTGTGGAGGAATGAGAAATGAATAATTTGACAAGTTAAACGAATAAATATTTCTATGATTTTTCCATTTATTGGGTCAAAATAGCTTGACATTCCGGCACATAGAAATGGATCCCAAATATTTTCCATTCTTTTCTTTAAATTGTTTTCTCTTATCCGTTTACAAGGATATCCAATTTCAAGGGTAATGGTGTAGTTTATTTTTTATATTATCTTGTTATATTTTTATTATATATTAGTGCATACCTTTTTTTCTTCTTTCTTTTTTTTTTGCTTTTGGTGTCTCTACCACCATGATTCTTTCATATCCATGTTTGTAGAGAGATAACGCTCATTGTTGTTCAAGGGGGGGAGTGGCGGTATTTTAATTTCTTATGATTTATTGATTTATAATATTTTCTTATAATATTTTAGTGGAAATGAAAAATATTTTGGTGAGAAGTATCCCCAATTTCTCTACTATTTTGTTATCTTTCTCATTTAATCATTTCTCTTCTCATTGATATCCAATTCATACAAATGGTAGAGTATGTCGTAGGTGTTGATGTGGAAGTGATTTCTCCGAAATAAAGATGTACCCATGTAGGGTAATACCATTCAAATTATCAGTTGTATAGTGGGTATTATATATTTCTACAATTAATAGAGTATTGAGAAATATATTTTCAATATTAATTATACCATCACCATGAAACCTCAAGAGCAATGCTTTTCTTCTGCTAACTTATCTGTGTTTCTTCCCTTCTTTTTTTATTTTTTATTTTTAATAATATATATATATAAATATATTAAATTATGGATCATTCATTTCTAATACCATATTATATATTATTTATGTTAGTTTTATATTACATAGAATATAATAGTTAAAATAGAAAGATATTTGTGTGGAAGCAGCCTCTTTGGGATCAACCCTATGGTGTCCCACTATGGTGTAGTCTTAGGTAAATATGAAATTAATTTAATAGTGGTTCAGAAGAAACCTATATCATAAAATTAGTACCATTTCTGGGGAGGCTTAGTGGTTTCACACACTATTTTCATGAAAAAACAAAAAACATATAAAAATTCCAAAACTACAAAAAGTTATTCATTGAATATCACTTTTTAAGTTGAGATGGATTATTTTAGTTCATTTTCATATTATTTTCCTAGCGATGTTTCTTTCAGTAGGGGTGGATTTTTTAAAAATTATGGTGAATAGAACCTTGTAATAATGAAGGTGTTAAACAATAAATTGAACAATCTTTCTTCCTTCATTACAAAATCCAATGTCCAATGGCCGGAACAACATAAATAAGCCCATGATGAAGAAGAATAGGTAAATAATGTTCTAACTACATTTGATGTCGAAAACCCCAAAAATTAATTGAATATAAGAATTAAATATACAACCATCTCCCATTGTACACTACATGAAGAGTTTTTTTAAACATGTCAAGTGAGCTGATACAACTATGTGAGAAGAACATGATTCCGAAGAATATTGGTTATATTTTATTAAAGACCAAAAGCTATGTAATCCTCAAATATTTTGAAAGAATATTTTTTTCCTATATATGTATTTATTTATTTTTTATAATATAAAGATGATTCCCCTACAGAGACTAAGTCTCCTGTGGTCTTTCCTAAGGATATCGAAATTCAATCTGCTTTAAATAAAAGGGGTATTTTCTTGTGGATTCATCATGCTTTAATATTAATAGGTTTAATTTTTTTTGACTTACCATAACTGAAATTTTTAATGCAATAGGAAATAATAAGTCCTTGGTTGAAAAAGAAGAGGCCAAGGAATTCATTGCCAAAGATGATGAGGACTCGTTTTTTCTCCTCCCCCCATCATCTATGTTTTACAACATGGAAAAGGGGTAGGGGTTGATGTAATTTATCCATTGGTTACTCCATTATCGATGCATGCTGAATATCACTAGAAGAAAGCATTTATATTCTTTCATGTAAAAGAAACCTCATCAACCTTCAGATTGTGGTTAAACTACTCCAACCTTATAACTAGGGGCTGTAAAAACCCAACATCCACTTGGAGGTTAAACAAATAATTGTCCCTTTCCAATCCTGATTATATTTTTTTCTTTATTTTTGTTATTTTTATCATTTATTTCTTTTTGGTTTAATATGGTTATACCTAGGATCTTTACTCAAGGGTGACACATAAAAATAAATTAGGTTGTGTCTTTCCTTTTATCTACTTTTATCTCTGCCCAATTTAAATTTTATATTAAAATATTTATCTAAACTGAACTTAGAAGGGGGTAGTAAATGGAATGAGTGTATGGATATTTATAGATATGTTTTGGAATTGTTTGTGTTTAGTATTGTTTTCATTTTTTGTTTTTCTGAATTTTTCCTATTTTGCTTTTTATTTTTGGTGGGCTTTTAGAATTCTTGAGTTGAATCGAATACTTGGAAAAATTCAACCCATCATGGTATTTTTTGAATATAGATTGATTTGAATGTATGAGGATTTTAATGAATTTGTGAATTTTTTTTTTGGATTTTTTATATTTTCATTTCATTAAGATTGATTGATTTTGGAACTCATGTTATCTAGTAATGTACAAATTCAAAATCATTCCCAACATGAGAGGTTTCAAAACATGTTTAACATCTTTTTAAATTTAAATTTATGTTAATAGTATTAGAATTTATTTTGATCTATAACTTGATGTTTTTATCTTTTAAAATGTTACTAGAGTTCATTTAATGTGTTAAGTATTATCTAGGCACCACATTGAAATCCCTATTTGAATTTAACTCTTAATTTGGTCTACCTTTTAATAGGATCGTTATTAATCACTTAGAAGTCATGAAATACCATGTTAGGTAGACACATCAAAATCCATATATCCCTCTCCAACCAGATATAAATTTAAAATGAATTAAAATAGTTGAACTCAACTATAGGTAAGGAGAATATGATCTTCATATCACATTTCTAAAGAATCTATTTGAGCGGAAAATAAATGGTGTTGCTTTTTTATTATTTCTTTGGTGGATGAAATTTAATATTGGTAAGATGGATGGGTAGACCAAATATAATTAAATATATGGTATGGGTGTTCAATAATATTTTATTATAAAAATCTTCCACTCATTTTCATCAAAAATATGATTCTAAAGAACAATTCCAGATCTAAATTGAAGCTAAAACAATGCTACAAAAAGGAAAAGAAAGAAGAAAATAATAGTTAAGGTTAAAATTACAAGTTTAAATATCCAAAATAAAGTAATATTTGATTGAATGTGATTCATTTTTTATATTATTGAGGAGCATACCATTCTTTATTAAAATTGTTTTCATGAATTGACGTCACATTTGAGCCTAACCCTCTTCCTTTTTACTCTAATGTTTTAACATTTAAAATCTACCAACCCTCAGCCTCAGAACAAACCTTGAAAAAATTAATCATTATTGGTAAATTTGGGACTATATTAATTGGATATATTAGGAGTAAATTAAGACTATGGTAATCCAATAAGTTCTTATAAATTAGATAAACTCAAAAAAACAATTTAGTGAAGAGAGAAATATTTTTCATGGAGGTAGGTATGACTTGCACATGAGGATTAACATGTAATTGAGTGTATTATTATGGTTATTTCTTATTTAGGTAATTTGTATCCATGTAGGAGGCATGATATTTCCTTATATATGATAATTGAGTTATGTTGTCATTTAGACGTTGGGAATTTTGTTTTGACCATGATATTAGATGATTGCCTCTGAGTGAAATGGTTAAGTATGGGAGAGAGATGAAGATTAAATTTTCACATATTTTATAATATAATTAAATTTCATAAATCCCACAATAATATTATTTTAGGTTAAATTGTAACATCTTTATGTTTTTAATGTATTAAGAGCTGAATTTCAATAAATGACTTAATTTCAGAATTTCAATATTTTATTTCTTTTCTATATATTGATCAAACATTTTTCTACATTAAATAAAATTTTAAAATATATTTTTTATTGGAATACATAAATATTTTTATCCATTTAATCCTTGTGGTTGTAAATCTCAATCCATCATTTAGAGGCTCAAAATTGGCTCACAATCTGGGCCTTGAAAATTGTGCACATATTTGGAAGCTTTTAACATTGAGAAGATCTCTCGAAGCTGGATGACCCAATGAAGCTTATATTAGACATGGATATAGATAATTAATTAATTATCATCTTTCATAAATAATTTAATATATTAATATTCCATTTTAAATGATATAGTGTCTTGGAATGTTTGAGTTTGGAATATAATGAGTCTCCTGGACAGAATTAAATTATCCGAGTAAACCAGACATTACACCTTCATACGTGGGCCACTGAAGATGGAAGTTTTTTGAGGAATGATCTAGGAATAATTCAGTAAATTTCAAGAATAACTATGTTGAATATTATTATATTTAATGTTTCAAAAAATTCTTGAATATTTGGCGGATATAATTGGAGCCAAAACATCTTCCATCCTTTTCCATAAATTTTTATATCTTCTCCCTTTTACATGGATATCCAATTGAAAGGTGGAAAGTTTGAGTTTTTTTTGTAATAGATTGTTATATTTTAATTATATATTATTTTAAATATTCTTATTTTTCTATCCATTTTACTTTGTTTCCCATTTAGTGTTTCTACCACCATGCTTATTTAATCTCCATGTTTGTGGAGAGTTCTCGCTAACTGTTGTTTGAGGGGGGAAAGTTGTGGTATTTGAGTCTCTTATGATTTATTTATTTTACATGTTTTATTATAATATTTTAGTGGTTGTTAAAATAATTGTGGTGAGTGGTCTCCCCACATAATATACTATTGTTTTCTTTATCATTATTTAATCATTTCCCTTCTTATTAATATCTAAGTCATTCAAACGGTGGAATTTTGCTTAGGTGTTGATGTGGAAGAGATAATTTTTACATGAAGAGGTCTCATTATATGGTAATACCATTCAAAATAGAGGTTTTAGAGTGAAAGGAATAGATATCTAAATTTAATATAATATTGATGAATATATTTTTTCAATAACAATGATAACATCACCATGAAACCCCGAGAGAAACAGTTTTCTTATGCTAAATTCTTTTTGTTTCTTCTTTTCCTTCATTCTATCTTGTATTATTAATATATATATATATATATATCATATTTCATGAATTCAAATTCCCTAAAGTTATATTATTTAGGTTTTTTTATATTAGATATAATATAGTAGTGAAAATAGAAAAAATATGTATGTGGAAGCAGCCTCCTTGAGATCAATCATAGGGTGTGAGACTATGGTGTAGTCTTAGGTAAATAATATATTAATGTAATAATGGTTCATAAAAGATTCAATACCATCAACTATAATTCCCAATAAGGTAATAAACATAACATAACATGTAGAAATTATTACATGTTATAAAATATAAAATTCAATGAGACATAAAAAATGTGAGATTCACAAATATGAACAAATAGGCATGATAAAACATGATAACATATAAGAAAAACGTGAAAGTGGAAAGAACATTAAACATGACATCATAAACATAGTTCAAGGCTAACTTCCAAGACATCATAACTTGGGGTAAAAATTACCGCGATTGGTTAGTTTCACTCCCAAATATCTTGAATGATGTATAATGAGACTAAAAAATTATCTACTTTATTGGGGTGATATATAATTCTAGTCACACTCTTCTCTTTCAAATAATACGCGTTCATAGTTTGTCCACATATATAATTAAAAATAGGATTGTATTTTATAATATTTTATTCCAAAACCCCTGAGTGTGGAATATATGCATTTGTGGTCCCAATAAAATTAGTATATTTAAGTCTATGTGAATACCCTTGAGTGGAAATAGTGATGATATTCACAATAAAATGGTTTGTCATGGGAAAATAACAGTGAAATTTCTACAACATAATGAAAGTACATAAAGATTCACAAATTTGTTAAATGATAGAAAGGGTTGTCTATAATAATTTATATATTAATTGGATAGTAATATAGATATGTAAAAACATATCCAAACATTAGGAATTATAAATAAAAGGCCAAAAATGAATAATATTCTTGAATAAATAAGAGAATGAAATGATAGCTTACCATAAAGGGGTGATTCCAAATGCTACGGAGGAGTTTCATGAGAGAATGTTGGCACCTTTTGAGGACTATATATAAGGGATAAAATATTAAGTATGTTCTACAAGGGTTTTTAGTGAAGATGAATCACATCTTGGGTGGGTTTATATTGGAAAATAAAGTGGAGTTCTTTATAATTTCTCAAAGTTTGGTTTTGGGCTCTATACAGTAGTGTAATCAAAACCTAAATCATTCCCTTAGATTCTCCCATGTTTTCATTATGAGAGGAGTAATTTTAATTATTTTATATGTTCAAGGGTCCAAATAATTAAAATATTACTCTTGGTCTTGTGGAAGTGAGTAAGGTTCATAAATAAATGATTTTAAAACCATAAAATATAATATAAGTTTTGGAGGATTCATATATGAATTATAAAAATTATTAATATAATAATATAATCACATTATTTTAAATGAAAAACATATATTTAGTCATTTATACCCTTAATATATTTTATTATAAAACTTTTGGTTCTTTATGATGTTGTAATACACAACGTATATTTATATCGTATTAAATTTTTATTGGAAAATTCGACTACCTCCAAAAACTATGAAAAATTACCCTTTAGGTAACTTTTCTGCTCTAATTAAAAAAAATAAAATTTATTTAAAAAAATAATTCAAAAAACATTATTTTTCACTTTTAATACATAATTGATAATTATTGATAAATACTTGGTTTTTTGATAATAAGAGTTTTCGGACCTAATAAAAACTACATTTGACATAATAAAATTATATTATAATTTTAATTTAATACTAAATTTTATTGAAATATTATTTATTTCAAAAATAAATTAATTCATGAAAATAAATTTCTTAGTTTAAATTGGATATTACCCAAAAATATAATTTGTGTTTTATCATATCTAAATCAAATTAATTTATAATGTAACAATAATAATGGGTAAGTATAATTATTATTCTATTTTAAATACAACATAATTATTCATATAATTAGGGTATAAAAACATATCTCTTTATTACACCATAAAAATACTAAAAGGTAAGGTGCACGATACTGATATTTTCTTGGGGTTGTTCGGTGTACATGGTTTGGGTCATCATCTCGATCACCTAGATCATATCCCATAAAGGGTTTTTCTCATTCATTAGTTGATGGATCTCATATTAGGATTAGTCAACAGAAAAGGCTAGGGAATTTATCTCCCGCATAAGCTCTGATAAATGTCCTTCATAGGGTACAACCCTACTAGTCGAGGAAATCACTTCCTTTGTCTATTTCAATTGGATTTATTAAATCCCTTTGTTTATAAAAATCATATGATCACTATTCCATGGCTATATTATCAAGGTTTATGATTCCAAATGTTATTTTAAATATAATTAAATATGATAAGACTAAATAAGTGAATGGTTTTTGTCACGACCCGTCCCAGTGGGGCCCACGCCGTGACTCCCCAAGCCCACCTCCAATAGGCTAGGGGCCGGTGACTGGAATCGAGTAGGCATATCACTATCATGGGAGGCATTTCCTATGTATGTAACACCCCAAGCTTCTACGGTACGCTTCTCTTTGAATAATGTGATAGCGTGTGTTGTACGCAACACCGAGTTCTAACACACCATAACTAATCAAACTAGCCGTTATGAATAGTAATACCTACTTTTTCAAATTATATATTTTATATTTGAAAATGGACTTCATTTTTGTATTCGGAATATCGAATTTAGCCTAAGGTGAAATTTTGGTACATTTCGGATAACTTTCATATTTTGATGAATAGTGAAAATTACTAAGTTTTAATTAAAAACAACCTTTTTAATCAAAATAATTAATACTGATAAATTATGAATTTGAGTGGTTTTAAAGTATATTTATAATATATTTTTACAATTTAATATAATGTTGGTCATTGGACATAATTTTACAATTAAACCGAACATAAACGAGTGTCAATCTTTTGATAGTTATTATCTCTTAAAAACACGCTTTTTGTTTTGACAGCGGGAATTAATTTTAAATTAATTTCTGCCAATTCTGTGTTTTGAATTTAGGAAAATGGATTCCATATTTGGAATCAGGATGTTCAAATTGTGTAAATAGGTAACTTTTATTTTTATACATTTGGAATAATTACTGCGGTAAATATTTTATTTACCATGGTTAAGGGTAAATCCGGTAAATAAGGGTTAAAAAATAATATTATAATAATACTAAATTACCCTAAAACGTGTCTTAAACCTATTGGTTGATACATGGTCGACCATGGGAATCTTTGGGTCTATTTTGGGACCCCATGGATCCACTTGTAAGTGATAATGACACTTTATTTTAATTAAGTTAAAATGAATACAAAAATGACACAAGCATATATCTTTTAGAAAAACAATTGTTACATAGGGTTATATATGTTGGATTTTAGATTATAAATATTCATTAGAAAGCTAAAACGATTTCCGACATAATGATATTTTATTTATAATTTTTAGACATTAAATAATATATTTTATTTATGACACAATGATGATGCAGTAATTACTATAATAGTGAAAAATTAAAATAATTGATATTATACATACCCAAATAAATATAATATGAAACTTTTAATGAATTAAAATAATTTTCTAGGATAATATGATATATTAGGATTGATTTAATTGACTTTTTTTGAAGTAATCAATCTGTTATGAGTTTCACAAAAATCAACTATTGAATAGTGTCAAAATTGACATAAAAGAGTTCTTAAAACAAATATTATATTATTAATTGATATTAAATTTCAAAAAATCTAAGGTTCGGCCAAGAGACTTATATCATGATAGGTTCATCATTAATGTACCACTTGGGGGTCTCTTGGATGTATATAGTAAGTTTATTAACCATATTATATAAAAATACAAAGAGACATTGTAAAAGTGAAACTAATTAACTTAGAGTTAATACTTAAAGATAAGGTTAATATAAGTACCCAAACCTGTCTAAATTATATTGGTTGAGTGGTTTTCGACCTATCCCCACCTTAACCTTTGAATAATAAGCTTTGGAGCCATTAGAAACCGAATATTAATTTATTATAAATTAATATTTCTAGCTTTTCCAAAGGTGCCCCTCACCCCTCTTATAAAAGGGAACTCCTCCTTCTCATTTCTTCACACCTTCAAAGCCTTTTGGTTCGACCAAACTCTGCCCAAATACTCTCCCAACATCCCTCAATACAACCTATAGGCCTTAGTTTGATCAGAAATCCATCCTAAGGAGCCCTTTTGATCAAATCAAAAGGAAGAACCCGAAGAAGAGGTAATGATTTCACCACCCTTCTCCAAGTTCATTTCTTCTTCCACTTTTTCTTCCTTTGTTCTTACCATTATAAAATAATAACTCCAGTATCTCACATATACTGTGATGTTATTATAAATATGGTACAACCATATTCAGTATTCTATCCACCCTTTGAATAACATGTCACCGTACGTGCGTACGTACGGACTACCGTCTCCACGTTGTGGTGTAATTGTTATTCAATATAATATTATTTGGATGGGTATAATAATGATGTGTAAATCATGTAAATAATAAATATAACATGTTAATGATTCTGTATATATGATATACCATCCATTTATATATTATTCTAATATCGAAAGAATGATATTGTCGCTCGTGCATACGTACGGACTACCGTCTCCACGAACGCGATGAGATTCATTCTCCATCATATCCATTCAAGTATAATTATCATTTGATGATTTAAAAATGATGTTTAAGGACTAGATATCATTCTGGATATGAATAATATACAACAACCATGTCTTATGTAACAAAACATATAAAAGAAAATGAGTAAGTTAACTCCCAAAACGACGATAATTCTAAGATATTATTAACAAATCAATGTTAAAAGATCATATATGATATCATATTATTATATATGATTATTGTATAATTTAATAACAAATATTTCACCATTATACAGGAGGTTAACCTACCCCAACCAAGGAAAAGTACAAGGTAAGGGTTTACTTTACAACCTCTTCATTATCCAAGGTTGTTTATACGTAATAATCTATTGGGATCTCTTTATCATCCACATCCATGTTTCTTAAAAATGCATTTCAAAACATTTTTACTATTTACTAGAATATGAGTTAAAGTCATTTATACCCTTTTTGACTTTTATAAGTGGTTTATAAAGGAATCTTTCGGTCGTTTTCAAAACAAGGTCCTTTTTAGCCTTTTCGACAGAATTAAGGTAAGAATGTTTTTTTAACTTTACGGCGGGTGCGGCTATTTTCCGCCGTTATAAAATCTTCAAAGCTTCCCTTACAAGATTATAATAATATTTTCAAAGAAAATGTTTTATTTTATATGGATCTTAAATTATTTCAAAATAAAAGGAGATATTTTTTTAAAAAGAATTTTGATTTCATCTATTTCAACATCCTTTGATGGATTTTAAGATTATTTGAAGTTGATTTATTATGATACAAAACTTCTATATTGTATTGAAGGTTTTGTGATATGTTTGACTGTGGATGTGCTATTTTTACACCATTCATAGTTTATGGTGAAAGTATTGACATTTCATATGTTAGTTTTAATATGAATGTTTATGTTATGTTTAAACCTTTTCATATGGGAATGCATTGGACTTAATATGTGATGGGTGGAGCCCGCTATAGCTCCTCGATGCATCGGTAGGTCTCATGAGACAAACTAGTGTCTTGGCACAAGGCCTTGACAAAATCTTATTTGTAGTCTTGGGACGGGACCTTGGCTATGTGGTTATGATAGTCTGGCATTATGCATTCCAACATTATGAAAGTGGTTATTGATTTTTGCATGTGATTATTCGATTAGTAGAATATCCATGTGAATAAGTAAATGGCATTATTTCATTTTATTTATGCCATACCATGTTGAAAGTTCATATTTAAAAGGCTTTTGTTTTAGTTATACATTGCATTAAATGTTTATTCTTATTTATGAAAGTTTCCGCTATATTGTTATCCTTACTGGGCATTTGAGCTCACCCCTTTTCTATGTTTTATTTTTCCCAGGATGTGAAGAAGTAAGTTATGAATGACCTGCAGGGATTTTATGAGGGGTTAATAGTGTGGATTGTGGAAACATTATGTTGTAGTAGTAGTTTTTCATTTTATGATGTAATGTAAAACTTATGAATATATCTAGTGTTTCCAAGGCTACTAAACCAATCGGTCTTTCGAGATTTGATCTTTCTTGTGATCATGCCAATGTTATGTAATAATGCACCGACTCTAGGTAACTGGGGTCGGGGCGTTACAGTTGGTATCAGAGGAAGTTTAGTACAAACCATGGAAGCTATATTTAGATAAACTCTTATTAGAGCACGTAGACCTAAGATGAACTTTGAGGATTAGTATAGAAGAACTTCCTAGAATTTTGGTATTGTAGAGATTTTGTGAGTTTTACAAGCAATACATCCCTGTCTGGATACGAGCAGGTAGAGGCGGCTCTGGCACAGATGTACCTAGGGGTAAAACCCGAAAACACCGCTTTGAGCTAGACTCGAACGGGAACTGGTGCATGACAACGGGCCTTGCTGCACTCTTGGTTACGACACTCCCGGGGGATATGCTTAGGATAACTCGCATTTTCTTTACAAATCATTTTGAAGGGATTATGAGTATATACTTCTCAAAGAAAACATTATTATGATTATGGATTATATCCATAAATAGTTCAATTTATGTTAAGTGTTTTATAAGTATAGGATTATGTATTTTGATTCATAAACTGATTTAGTTTATGCCATTGTTTAAAAATGGCGCCTAGTGGAAGAAATGGAAACCGTATCAATGCACGCACTCCATGTAGGGATTGCCCTCCTGCTCAAGATAATTATAGTGGGGCTGGTGATGCAACTGGTGCTGATCAGCTAATCACCATACTGGGACAACTTACTCAGGTTATGAATAATAACCTTACCCGTATGGAGCACCCTGATCCGCAGCATGGAGGATCAATGTTAGATCGATTCATGAGGCAACAACCACAAACGTTCAATGGGAATACAAATCCCTTAGTAGCTGAGCAATGGATATTTTCCCTAGAGAAAATATTTCAGACTTTGGCGAGCAGTGAAAGGGAAAAAGTTATCATGGCAGTTTACCGCCTCACTGGAGATGCTGATCAATGGTGGTCATTGATTCAGAACATGAAGGAAGATGATGAAGTATCAAATATGGAATGGAGGGAGTTCAAAGATCTGTTTTTAGAAAAATACTTCCCTCGCGACCATCGAGCAGATATGGAAAGGCAATTTCTGAGTCTGAGACAGAAGGAGGATGAGAATGTCACAAAGTATGAGGCTAACTTTACAAGGTTAGCGAGGTATGCTGGAGATTATATTCGCAACCCAAGAAGTAAGATTGATCGTTTCTTTGATGGGTTAAAACCATTTCTCCGTCGAGCGTTAGTCTCACAATCCTTTTCATCGTACGAAGACATTGTCTCATGTGCTATCAAGACCGAAAAGGAATTCTCTAAGTCTTATGACTTTAAAGCAAAGCAAGAGAAGAAGAGACCTGCTGATCAATCTGGGAATGGAAATAAGGGGAAGAAGGGAAAGGTTGAATATCCATCTTGTGGAAAATGCGGGAAGAAACATCCTGGTACTTTCTTGAAGGGAATGGGAGTCTGTTACAAGTGTGGTGAAAAAGGCCACCAAGCTCATGATTGCAAGGGGAAGAAGGAAGCTACCAACGTTCAGTGCTACAATTGCAGGGAGATGGGGCATTATGCAAATGCATGTCCTAAGCGTCAGGACAACTTACCTCAGAAAAGGCCAAGGGATCAAGGCCAGGCTTATGCTATCACTACTGCTGAGGTAGAAGCTCCGAAAGACGTGGTGGCAGGTAATTTAATGGTTTCCTCAAGTTCAGAAAATGCATTATTTGATTCTGGATCATCGCATTGTTTCATATCTTCCCAGTTTGCTAAGAAAATTAGATATTTCCAATTTGATTTAATAAGGGATTTGTTAGTTAAAACTCCTAAGGGAAGTATCGTTGCCACAAAGTATTGTGAATCAGTACCCATTAGAGCACATAAATTTTCTTTATCTGCTGATTTCATCGTCATACATATGATTGAGTTTGATATAATCCTCGGTATGGACTGGCTTTCGGACTATGATGCAAAGATTTATTGTAAGAAGAAAGAGGTTACGATTCTTGATGATAATGATAAGGAGCACCTTATTATTAGAGCAGAATCATCACCACCTAATTCTTATTCAGATCCACCCCCAGTAGCTCAACTTAATTTAATTATTGGGGAGGAAGAGAATGAAATAACTGTCGGTGAGGAAAGGAATGTTCAAATAGAGGATGTACCTGTTGTGAAAGAATTTGTAGATGTATTTCCGGAAGATTTACCTGGACATCCTCCAGAACGAGAAGTTGAGTTTTCTATTGATTTGATTCCTGGATCAAGGCCTATATCGAAGACCCCTTATAGAATGGCCACTGTAGAGTTAGTCGAACTAAAGAAACAACTAGAGGAATTGAGTAATAAGGGATTTATTAGCCCTAGTGTTTCTCCATGGGGAGCCCCTGTTCTTTTTGTTAAAAAGAAAGATGGATCTATGAGGTTATGTATCGACTACAGGGAGATCAATGATATAACGATAAAGAACAAGTATTCCCTACCTCGTATTAATGATTTATTTGACCAACTGCGTGGAGCTCAATACTTTTCAAAGATTGACCTTTGATCTGGATACCATCAGTTGTGTGTGAAGAAGGAAGACATTCCGAAAACAGCATTTCGAACCAGGTACGGGCATTACGAGTTTACTGTAATGTCGTTTGGATTGACTAATGCACCCTCTGTATTCATGGATATGATGAATAGAGTTTTCAAGGAGTATCTCGATGAATTTGTGGTGGTATTTATTGATGATATTCTTGTATACTCCAAAACCTACGAAGATCATGAAAATCACTTGCGCATTATCTTGAAGACTCTGAGGAGGCATGAATTATATGGGAAGTTTAGCAAGTGTGAATTCTGGCTTCAAGAGATTTCTTTTCTTGGCCATATTTTCTCTAAAGATGGAATCTCTGTTGATCCTTCTAAGACCAAGGCAATCCAAGAATGGCCAGCACCTACGAGTATAACTGAGGTACGTAGTTTTATTGGTTTGGCAGGTTATTATCGACGTTTCGTCCAGAATTTTGCCCGATTGGCTAACCCATTAACGAAGCTCACACGTAAAGGGGTTAAATTTGTTTGGACAAAAGACTGTGAAGAATGTTTCGAAGAACTGAAGAGAAGATTAGTCAATGCTCCTATATTGACTCTACCATCGGGGAATGATGGGTTCGTTATTTATAGTGATGCATCGAAGAAAGGACTTGGCTGTGTCCTTATGCAGAATGATAGAGTTATTGCCTATGCATCACGACAGTTGAAAATTCATGAACAAAACTATCCTACTCATGATCTCGAGTTAGCAGCAGTGATCTTTGCTTTGAAGATATGGAGGCACTACCTCTATGGTGAAAAATGTGAGATTTATACTGATCACAAGAGTTTGAAGTATATTTTCTCACAAAAAGAACTCAACATGAGGCAAAGGAGATGGCTTTAATTACTCAAGGATTATGATTGTACGATACACTACCACCCATGGAAGGAAAACAAGGTGGAAGATGCTTTGAGTAGAAAAGACCATGGAGTTTTGAACAATATGAGAATTGAAAGGGATCCAATTTTCATGGATCTAGTGAAGATGGACATGGGAATAACCAGGGAAGGTGAAACATCAATGCTTTTTCAAATGGTTGCCAAACCATCTTTACTAGAAAGGATTAAGAGTTCTTAGACCGATGATGAAGAATTCCAAAAGAAGATTAAAGCTGTGAATGATGGGAGATTGAGAGACTTTGTGTATGAAGATGGAATTTTGAAATTCGGGAAGAGACTTTGCGTTCCCAATATACCTGATCTAAAAAGGGAATTGTTGGATGATTCTCATAGTTCCAATTTCTCTATACACCCTGGGAGCACCAAAATGTATAGAGATTTGAAGGAGAATTTTTGGTGGGACAACATGAAGAGGGAGATTGCTGATTTTGTGTCAAGATGTATGGTTTGTCAACAAGTGAAAGCTGGAAGGCAACAGCCTGGAGGAGTCATGCAACCTCTTCCCATACCGGAGTGGAAATGGGACAATGTTATGATGGACTTTGTCATGGGGCTACCAAAGACTCCTAGAAGGAATGATGCAATATGGGTTATTGTTGATCGTCTTACCAAGACAGCACATTTTCTTGCTATAAGAGAAGATCTACCCCTGGAACGTCTAGCAAGACTATATATTAATGAAGTTGTGAGACTTAATGGAGTACCCCAATCGATTGTTTCTGATCGTGATCCCTGTTTTACTTCAAGATTCTGGAAAAGTCTTCAGAAATCCCTGGATACTGAACTTCATTTGAGCACTGCTTACCACCCTCAGACAGACGGACAATCAGAACGGACTATTCAAACCTTAGAAGACATGTTGAGATCTTTCTCACTTGACTTTCAGGGTATGTGGGATCAATATTTACCTTTGGTAGAATTTTCCTATAACAATAGCTTCCATTCGAGTATTCAGATGGCACCATATGAAGCGTTATACGGAAAGAGATGTCGTACACCAACCTGTTGGGATGACGTTGGTGAAAGAAAACTTGTAGGCCCAAAACTGGTGGAGGAAATGGTGGAAAAGGTGAAATTAATCCAAAATCACATCAAAGCAGCTCAAAGTAGGCAGAAGAGCTATGCCGATAATCGAAGGAAGGATTTGGAATTTCAAGTCGGTGATCATGTTTTTCTGAAGGTATCTCCGTGGAAGGGAGTCATACGTTTTGGTAAGAAAGGTAAATTGATTCCCAGGTACATCAGACCTTTCGAAATTCTAGAACGAATTGGGGTTGTAGCTTACCGATTGGCAATGCCGCCAAGTCTCTCCAAAGTTCACGATGTGTTCCACGTATCTCTATTGAGGAAATACATGCCCGATCCGACGCATGTACTCACATGTGAGGAATTAGAACTGGAACCCGATCTGTCTTATTGCGAAGAGCCCGTCAAGATTCTTGATACGAGAGAACAAGTGCTGAGAAACCGGACGACGCGTCTGGTAAAAGTTTTGTGGAGAAACCATAAGATGGAAGAGGCAACGTGGGAACCCGAGGAACTTATGATGAAGAACCACCTGAGTCTTTTTATGCATTAATACCCTAGAAATTGTGAGGACGCAATTATTTGAAGGAGGGGAGAATGTAACACCCCAAGCTTCTACGGTACGCTTCTCTTTGAATAATGTGATAGCGTGTGTTGTACGCAACACCGAGTTCTAACACACCATAACTAATCAAACTAGCCGTTATGAATAGTAATACCTACTTTTTGAAATTATATATTTTATATTTGAAAATGGACTTCATTTTTGGATTCGGAATATCGAATTTAGCCTAAGGTGAAATTTTGGTACATTTCGGATAACTTTCATATTTTGATGAATAGTGAAAATTACTAAGTTTTAATTAAAAACAACTTTTTTAATCAAAATAATTAATAGTGATAAATTATGAATTTGAGTGGTTTTAAAGTATATTTAGAATATATTTTTACCATTTAATATAATTTTGGTCATTGGACATAATTTTACAACTAAACCGAACATAAACGAGTGTCAATCTTTTGATAGTTATTATCTCTTAAAAACACGCTTTTTGTTTTGACAGCGGGAATTAATTTTAAATTAATTTCTGCCACTTCTGTGTTTTGAATTTAGGAAAATGGATTCCATATTTGGAATCAGGATGTTCAAATTGTGTAAATAGGTAACTTTTATTTTTAGACATTTTGAATAATTACTGCGGTAAATATTTTATTTACCATGGTTAAGGGTAAATATGGTAAATAAGGGTTAAAAAATAATATTATAATAATACTAAATTACTCTAAAAGGTGTCTTAACCCTATTGGTTGATACATGGTCGACCATGGGAATCTTTGGGTCTATTTTGGGACCCCATGGATCCACTTGTAAGTGATAATGACACTTTATTTTAATTAAGTTAAAATGAATACAAAAATGACACAAGCATATATCTTTTAGAAAAACAATTGTTACATAGGGTTATATATGTTGGATTTTAGATTATAAATATTCATTAGAAAGCTAAAAAAATTTCCTACATAATGATAGTTTATTTATAATTTTTAGATGTTAAATAATTTATTTTATTTATGACACAATGTTGATGCAGTAATTACTATAATAGTGCAAAATTAACATAATTGATATTATAAATACCCAACTAAATATAATATGAAACTTTTAATGAATTAAACTAATTTTCTAGGATAATATTATATATTAGGATTGATTTAATTGACTTTGTTCGAAGTAATCAATCTGTTATGAGTTTCACAAAAATCAACTATTGAATAGTGTCAAAATTGACATAAAAGAGTTCTTAAAACAAATATTATATTATTAATTGATATTAAATTCCTAAAAATCTAAGGTTCGGCCAAGATACTTATATCATGATAGGTTCATCATTAATGTACCACTTGGGGGTCTCTTGGATGTATATAGTAAGTTTATTAACCATATTATTTAAAAATACAAAGAGACATTGTAAAAGTGAAACTAATTAACTTAGAGTTAATACTTAAAGATAAGGTTAATATAAGTACCCAAAACCATCTAAATTCTATTGGTTGAGTGGTTTTAGACCTATCCCCACCTTAAACTTTGAATAATAAGCTTTGGAGCCATTAGAAACCGAATATGAATTTATTATAAATTAATATTTCTAGCTTTTCCAAAGGTGCCCCTCACCCCTCTTATAAAAGGGAACTCCTCCTTCTCATTTCTTTACACCTTCAAAGCCTTTTGGTTCGACCAAACTCTGCCCAAATACTCTCCCAACATCCCTAAATACAACCTAGTGGCCTTAGTTTGATCAGAAAGCCAACCTAAGGAGCCCTTTTGATCAAATCAAAAGGAAGAACCCGAAGAAGAGGTAATGATTTCACCACCCTTCTCCAAGTTTTTTTCTTCTTCCACTTCTTCTTCCTTTGTTCTTACCATTATAAAATAATAAATCCAGTATCTCACATATACTATGATGTTATTATAAATATGGTACAACCATATTCAGTATTCTATCCACCCTTTGAATAACATGTCACCATACGTGCGTACGTACGGACTACCGTCTCCACGTCGTGGTGTAATTGTTATTCAATATAATATTATTTGGATGGGTATAATAATGATGTGTAACTCATGTAAATAACAAATATAACATGTTAATGATTCTCTATATATGATATACCATCCATTTATATATTATTCTAATATCGAAATAATGATATTGTCGCTCGTGCGTACGTACGGACTACCGTCTCCACGAACGCGATGAGATTCATTCTCCATCGTATCCATTCAAGTATAATTATCATTTGATGATTTAAAAATGATTTTTAAGGACTAGATATCATTCTGGATATGAATAAGATACAACAACCATGGCTTATGTAACAAAACATATAAAAGAAAATGAGTAAGTTAACTCCCAAAACGATGATAATTCTAAGATATTATTAACAAATCAATGTTAAAAGATCATATATGATATCATATTATTATATATTATTATTGTATAATTTAATAACAACTATTTCACCATTATACAGGAGGTTAACCTACCCCAACCAAGGAAAAGTACAAGGTAAGGGTTTACTTTTCAACCTCTTCATTATCCAAGGTTGTTTATACGTAATAATCTACTGGGATCTCTTTATCATCCACATCCATGTTTCTTAAAAATGAATTTCAAAACATTTTTACTATTTACTAGAATATGAGTTAAAGTCATTTATACACTTTTTGACTTTTATAAGTGGTTTATAAAGGAATATTTCGGTCGTTTTCAAAACAAGGTCCTTTTTAACCTTTTCGACAGAATTAAGGTAAGAATGTTTTTTTAACTTATACGGCGGGTGCGGCTATTTTCCGCCGTTATAAAATCTTCAAAGCTTCCCTTACAAGATTATAAGAATATTTTCAAAGAAAATGTTTTATTTTATATGGATCTTAAATTATTTCAAAATAAAAGGAGATATTTTTTTAAAAAGAATTTTTGATTTCATCTATGTCAACATCCTTTGATGGATTTTAAGATTATTTGAAGTTGATTTATTATGATACAAAACTTCTATATTGTATTGAAGGTTTTGTGATATGTCTGACTGTGGATGTGATATTTTTATACCATTCATAGTTTATGGTGAAAGTATTGACATTTCATATGTTAGTTTTAATATAAATGTTTATGTTATGTTTAAACCTTTTCATATGGGAATGCATTGGACTTAATATGTGACGGGTGGAGCCCGCTATAGCTCCTCGATGCATCGGTAGGTCTCATGAGACAAACTAGTGTCTTGGCACAAGGCCTTGACAAAATCTTATTTGTAGTCTTGGCACGAGGCCTTGGCTATGTGGTTATGATAGTCTGGCATTATGCATTCCAACATTATGAAAGTGGTTATTGATTTTTGCATGTGATTATTCGATTAGTAGAATATCCATGTGAATAAGTAAATGGCATTATTTCATTTTATTTATGTCATACCATGTTGAAAGTTCATATTTAAAAGGCTTTTGTTTTAGTTATACATTGCCTTAAATGTTTATTCTTATTTATAAAAGTTTCCGCTATATTGTTATCCTTACTGGGCATTTGAGCTCACCCCTTTTCTATGTTTTATTTTTCCCAGGATGTGAAGAAGTAAGTTATGAATGACCTGCAGGGATTTTATGAGGGGTTAATAGTGTGGATTGTGGAAACATTATGTTGTAGTAGTAGTTTTTCATTTTATGATGTAATGTAAAACTTATTAATATATCTAGTGTTTCCAAGGCTACTAAACCAATCGGTTTTTCGAGATTTGATCTTTCTTGTGATCATGCCAATGTTATGTAATAATGCACCGACTCTGGGTAACTGGGGTCGGGGCATTACAATGTACCTGTACACACGCACAAATCTCCATGCCCACAAATGTTGAAATGTAAAACACTAAGGAACAAAATTCATGCATACAACTAAACCCCAACCAACAGAGTACGATGAAAGGTAAAGTACTAAAAAGTAAACTGGGCCAGAATACAAGCCCACAAAAAACAAACAAAAAAGCGTCTGAAAACTTCAAAGTCCATCCTATAAGAACAAAAAGGTATTGAGACTACTGCTCGTAGCCGTAGGAACACCTCAGCTTGTAGGGAACTCAGAATTCTTGGTCATTTCCTCATCTTCCCTAGACTATTTCAGAAGGCTGGTCGTCTCCACAAGACACCAAACGTGCGGGCAAAGCCCATGCAGAGGTGAGTATAACAATACTCAGTAGAGGACCCCGAAAAACACAAATTAATACACAAAGTAAAGTTACAATCGGCTATGCACAATATATGAATATAGATAATATAGAACAAACTAGATATACTCCAAACCCAGACCTGTGGACTAGAGACAAGTCACACAACCGCATACCCCATTAGGGATTCTGTTCGAAGATTCTGTGATGCACCCGTTTCAGGAGAACACACTCCCGGAGTATTATAGCTCTGATGACATCTTCCCAAGAGGTGATGTTCATCGGGAACCGTCATGAGAGGTAGCTGCACTCATTATGGCAGACACACTCTTGAGTGGGAAGGTTACAGTAGACAGAAAGCACTCATTACGGGAGACACTCTTTTGAGTGAGAAAGATCAGGATACAGAGATGCGGATCACTGCCAGGGCCATGGAGGATACAATGACTCATCTGGATTCACCAGTTAGGTGATACACCAGCTAGGTAGGGGATCAACGCACGGTAGAGTTGGTCACGTCGATTCCTGACTCTACCTTGGGTCAGGAATGGATAAAGGATCTCACTTCGGGCCTCTTGAAGGGATGGCAACTCTATCACAAGAAGTCCGGCTGAAGGGATCATACTCCTGTAGAAGGAAACGATGCCTGACCTTCAGGGAAACGAGAAGAAGAAGCACCAACCCAAACGAAAGATGTCCAGGATACGGTGAACAAGAGTACCATGCTATATTCCAAAAAGTACAGGATGTGTAGAAAAGATACACGCCGTGTTTTCTGACCCCAGGTACTGCCCGTGTGCAACGACCCATGTCGTAGAACTGTTCATGTAGAAAAACATAGTAAACGACGTGTCGTACGATGTACACGCCGTGTCCAAGTGACTGGGGATGGCCCCGTGTCACTGGCCCTGTGGTCGTACACAGATATCAACCCGTGTACTCTAACCCATGTCCGTGTATCCCCTGTCTACACACCGGGTTTCGCGTAGCCGCCTCTGCCAAGATGTACATACCGTGTCACCTAATTCCGTGTAGATCATTCCGTATCCGTGTACTACCCAAAGTACACGCTGAGCTTCGGGGAAATTCCAACACGCCGTGTGACCAAGGTCACATGCCGTGTTATTCCTCTCTGACCCCGAAACCCTAACCGCCGCCTCCAGTACTACAGGGGGTGTTCTTCGGAAGTACGCGCCGTGTATTCTGAAAACTTCCAGAAATGCAGAACTCCACCATCGTGCCACTGGTGATGATCCATTATTCCATCTGGTCGCCAGATTTCCATGAAACCTTCAGGTTTTGGTTTCCCCATCACCACGAAGCTGTTTCCGGTGTTTTTGAACCTCCGATCGGCTCCAAAAACGTGTTTTGATCTTCCTGCATGAGGAACTCTCAAAGAACGCCCTTTCTCGATATGGTCTGATTCGTCATCCTCCATTGACGTCACACCTCCACATGATCGTTGTGGTGTCGAACCATCAATTTGGGATCGTTCCATTTTGGAACTGATGCACAACGATCCGTTGTTCCTCGCCCCATAAAGAAAGTGAATAACACGCGAGAAAAGAAAAAGGGGGAGGAAATCCAATAAACAATCGCGCACAAGCCCTACCGAAAGAACGTATGAATTCGCGGATCAACTTGTTCGTGGTTGATCTGTGCTCTTCGTTTAAACTCAAAAATTGGGAAAATAAATTGAAATAAAAAACCCCTACCTTTCGAAAGGATCGATCATTGACGAAGATGTTGTGCTGCCATTGTCATCGAGATCCTTCAACGTCATCACAACTATTCTCAATTTCGGTCCGTCGTCGTTCATCGCTAAGAATTCTCTCCAACACCTCGAGGATTCTGCATAGCTTCCTCTCAAACGTTGCCCATGATGATCACTTGATTATCCCAATAGAAGGTAAACATGATGGGATTGAATTACGTGTCAGTATTAATGATGCCAACTTGCCATTTTTTGAGTCATTATAACATGTCATTAATTTAGGGAACATGTGTCCCGTCACTGTGCTACAGCTGACGTTTCCAGAAAATAAAATAAACATTTAGCAATTTATTTTATTTTTACTTTACTAAAAACATCCAAAAATTAACTTTCTCCCTCAACCCGTGACGGTCGCGGTTAGGCCCATTCCTATGTAAAGTCATCGTCCCGGATGTAATGGTGCGCTCATAATTTTAATCCGGGCATCCGTTTGGAAACTAACACAATCATGCACAAGCGCTGACTCACATAACAAAAAAAAAGATTAAACCACCATTCCGGGATCCCTGGACATCGGAAGGATGTTCCGTCTTCATGCCTAGTCTTGAAATAATTCCATATAATATTTAAAATAATAAACGGAAAATCCCAAATCTTACATTCTCCCCACCTTAGGGATTTACATCCCTGAAAAGCCAAAACAACAGCTATACAAAAAGATGAGGGTACTGGGCATGGATCTGAGCCTCCCGCTCCCACGTGCCCTCATGAAGATTCCTGTGCTACCACCGGATGTGAACCAAGGGAATCGATCACCCACGAAGTATCCTCTCCTGCTGATCCTCAATCTCCACCGGGTACTCAGCGAAGGTCCCTACATCCTCGATGTCCAGCTCGCCCCACTCGATGACGTGCGACGGATCGTGCACACACATCCTCAGCTGCGACACGTGGAAGACATCATGTACCCGATGCAACTGTGGCATTAGAGCTAAGTGTTATTCCACATCACCAACTCTGCACAGTATCTGGAAGGGTCCGATGAACCTCGGAGATTGCTTGCCGCCTTGGCCAAATCTATGTAACCCTCGTCGAGGTGATACCCGAAGAAAGACTTGGTCTCCCTCTTCGAACTCCAGAGGTCTACTTCGTCGGTCAGCATAGGACTTCTGTTGGCTCTGTGAAGTCTTCATCCACTCTCGGATGATCTGCACCTTCTCTGAGGAAGCTCACACTATCTATGGACCCATGAGTGATGGCTCTCCAGGGTCGGTCCTGCAAATCGGTGACCGGCAGGGTCTCCCGTACAAGGCCTTGAACAGTGCCATACCAATGGTGGAGTGGTATCTATTTTTGTACGCAAACTCCACCAGTGATAGGTGGTCCTCCTAGCTACGGCCAAAGTCTATGATACAAGCTCCCAGCATATCCTCCAAAACCTGAATGGTCCTCTCTGTCTGACCATCAGTCTAGGGATGAAACACTGTACTCAAGCGTAGCTGAGTCCAAAAAGCCTCATGCAATCCCTTCCACAAACAGGACGTGAAACAGGCATCTAGATCCAAGACTATAGTCGAGGGGATGCCATGAAGCCGAACTATCTCCTTCACGTAGAGGCATGCCAAGAGTTCTACGGAACTCTACTCCCTGATAGCTAGGAAGTGGGCCGACTTGGGAGTTGGTCAAAGATCACCCAAATGGAATCATTCCCCTCGGATGTCTGTGGTAAGCCGTTCACGAAGTCCATCTATATCCCATCCCACTTCCACTCTAGAACTTCCAGGGGGTGTGCTAACCCCGCCAGAACCTGGTGCTCAGCCTTCACCTACTGGCATGTGAGGCATCAAGAAACAAACTCTGCTACTACCTTCTTCATGCCTGACCACCAGAACTATCATTGGAGATCCTGGTACATCTTTTCCACTCCAGGATGTACCGCCAAAGGGGATGTATGAAACTACCTCAGTACCTCCTCTTGCAATGTCACTGGTAAAATAGTGCATCCTCTGAAAAGAAGTATGTGCTCCCCACCTTGTGAATATCTATCAGGAGTATGTCCTGTGGATAACTGAGCATGTAAATCCAAACAGTCGACATCCCTAATTTGTGCATCCCTAACTCGCTGTAAGTGTAGAGGTGTGACAACCATAGACTGGAGGTAAGCTTTATCCTCTCCATCCACAAAGGATAACTATAATGCGGCTAACTATTGTGTCGCCTCACTCAACAACTGTGAACTCGACCTTATCATAAGAGCATCCTCCACCTTGTTCCCCTTTCCAGAACTATAAATGATTTCAAAATCATATTCCTAGAGGAACTCTATACAATGAATCTGCCTCAGATTCAGATCCTTCTGTGAGAATATGTACTTGAGGCTCTTGTGGTCAGAGTAGACAATAAATTGCTCGCCCATATGGTAGTGTCGCCACATCATCAATGCGAAGACTACCGCAGCCAACTCGAGATCATGGGTCGCATAGTTCTTATCATGTGGTCTAAGCTGGCGTGAGCCATACGCAATCACTGAATGCCGCTGCATCAAGACACAGCCGAGCCCGGTCCATGATGTGTTGTAGAAAACTACGTACTCGACACCCTCCTTCAGCCATCTCAAGACTGGGGCGCTCGTCAAAATCTGCCTCAACTGCTCGAATGCATGTTGGCACTTCTCTTTCCACACGAAGGGTTTCCCCTTCTTGGTCAAGGCCATCATTGGTGCTGATATCCGAGAGTAAGCAATATTGAATCTCTGGTAATATCCTGCAAACCCAAGGAAGCTCTCCACCTCCGTCACACTCTGAGGTGGCTCCCATGCTAACATAGCTCCCACCTTGGCTGGGTCCATAGCTAATCCATCTACTAAGATGACATGTCCAAGAAAGTGGACCTCTTGAATCCAGAACTGGCACTTTGAGAGCTTCCGATAAAGCCGGTACTCTCAAAGTACATCTAGAACCATCCGTAGGTGTCTCGCATGCTCCTATTCTGATGCTGAGTACACGAGGATGTCGTTGATGAAGACCACAATGAATCCGTCCAAGTACGGCTATAAGATCTGGCTCATCAGTCCCATCAACACTGCAGGGTCGTTGGTCATGCCAAAAGGAATCACCATGTACTCATAGTGACCGTAGAGGCATCTAAAAGTTGTCTTCGGTATATCCTCCTCCCGCACTCATTGCTGGTGATAGCCTGATCGAAGGTCAACCTTTGAGAAACACTGTGCCCCTCTTAGTTGGTCGAAGAGGTCATCGATTCTCGGCAGTGGATACTGGTTCTTCACCGTCACCTGGTTCAGGCGGTGGTAATCCATGCACAACCTCAGACTCCCGTCTGCCTTCATGGAAACCAAGACTGGGACAGCCCATGATGAGATGATGGGTCTTATGAAACCCTTACTCTGCAAATCCTCCAACTGCACCCTCAGCTTGCGAAGCTCTGTGGGAGGAATCCTATATGACGATGAGGAAATCGGTGTCGTCACAGGGTGAAAGTTGATGCATAAGTCAATTTACCGGTGGGGAGGTAATCCTGGAACATCTTCAGGAAAGACGTCCTCATACTCCACCACCACTGCTGGGAACTGAGAGCTCACAACATCTACTGCTATGAGGGTAAGGCTAGACAACTCATGAGTGATCGGCTGCACCCTCCTATTCATGAGGCCATTTTGTGCTGCCTGGGTTACCTTTTCTATGAAAAAGGAAAACCTCATTCCATCACGGCGGACACACCGTACTCTTCGCTGAAACAGTCAATCTTGGCATGGACCGAAGATAACCAATCCATACCGTGAATGACGTCATAAGGCCTCGATGCTACCACCAAGAGGTTCCAACCGAAACTCTCACTTCAAAGGGTAATATCACACTGTCTACAAAGGTGTGTGATCATCGATTATCCTCCTGTAAGTGTCTCCAAGCATAAGGATCGAGTCAACGGTTCTACCAGAATCTCGAGGTTTTGTACAAGACAAGAGGCTATAAGGGAATGACTGGAACCTGTGTCTATGAGTATGGAAGTTAAGGTAGAAAAGACACAGATCATACCTCGAATCATCCCTGGATCCCCTGGTTCATATGCCTCGACTGCATGCAGCTATCCCCACCCCTATCCCCCAGCTCCCTGAGCCTGGTGCGGACCTCCTAGGGGTGGTGGTGGAAGTAAGTAGAAACTCCTTCCACCACCCACAGCTCTCCCTACTCCTCTGCCACATCTGCTGCCTGGAGGGTCTGCCTACTCTATTCTATGCCTCTGCCTTGGTGGTCCATCCACCGCTTCCCTATCAGTAGCTCGATGGGTCGAGCAATCTCTAGAAAGATGTCCTCTACCGTCGCATGCGTAGCATCGCTTCTCCTTAGGCTGACTGGATCCAGCCTGAGAGCCCTGGACTGTCGATCCCCTGTCCTGGGTCCTCTTATGACATTTCCCACATCCAGATCCCTATGTTTGACGTCGGATCCCTATTGCCGGGGTCTCCAAACCAGTCTACTTACTGCTGACTGTCGTCGGCTGCCTCTACTCCGCCAAGAAACTCTCAACCACCAAAGCTCGCTCGAGCACTCCAACATAAGTCGATATACATAGAAGCACGACACTAGCTCAGATGTCTCACCGTAAACCTTGCTCGAAGGTCTGAGCTCTGAAGTACTGATCCCTGTCCATATCCATCGAGTACCTGGTGAGGTTGGTGAACCTCGTTGAATATTCAGCTACTGTCATACTGCCCTGCTGAAGGTGAAGAAGCTCCTGTATGCATACATCTCTCAGCATAACTGGAGAGAAATCCTCCCAGAAGATTCGATCAAACTTCGTCCATGAAAGAGTCTCATCATCATGAGTCTGCGTGGTTAGACTCCACCATCATCCCGCTGAACCCTAAAGAAGGCTCACTCCTAGGATCACCATCTGGCCTGCTAGTGTCCTCACTAGACAGAAAACACTAGTCATCACCTCAAGCCAGTCCTCATCCGCCTGGGGGTCGGGCTCGCCTCAGAACCTAAGGGGTATCTATCTCTAGAACTCATGGAGCACGCTAAGCCTACACTCCTCGTCGGTCGGTACTATAGGTACCACTAGCTGCTCCACTGGTGGTGGGATAACAGTAGCACCACCCTGTGGCAATGCCTGGGGAATTGGTCCCTATATCAAAGCCTCATCACTGAGGGGGTCATCCTCGTGATCGTGCTACTGATTCCTAGCAGGTATGCATCGTGGAGGAAACCTGTAAGGAAACAAGATGTACCATGGTCAAAGAGTATATCTGGATAGCTGACACAAAGGACATGGAAACCACAAACCATTCATATATGATGCATGTATTTTTTTATTTCCCCGCGACCACTATTTTCATGTACCGAGTCGGAAAGCAGGTTATCAGAGCCCTGGTGTATGGATACGTCGGCCGCCACACCAACACTAGAGTCTCTGGCCTTAAAGCCGAACTCGAAACAGTTAAAACTATTGCCCCAAAACAAACTCACAGACTCTTGGTCCTAATATAGAACTGACCATCTCTGATACCACTCTATCATGACCCGTCCCCATGGGGCCCGCGCCGTGACTCCCCCAGCCCACCTCTAATAGGCCATGGGTTGGTGACTAGCACCAAATAGACATATCAGAAACATGGAAGGCATTTCCTAAGTACCTGTACACATGCACACATCTCCAAGCCCACAAATGCTGAAATGTAAAACACTAAGGACCGAATTGAATGCAAACAACTAAACCCCAACCAACGGAGTATAAAGAAAGGTAGAGTACTAAAAAGTAAACTGGGCTAGAATAAAATCCCAACAAGAACCAACAAAAAAGCATCTAAAAAATACAAAGTCCAACCTGTATGCACAAAAAGGTACTAGGACTGCTGCTCGTAGCGATAAGAATACCTTGGCCTGTAGGGAACTCAAAAAGCTTGGTCCTGTCCTGGTCCACCCTAGACTTTTTCAAAAGGCTACTTGTCTGCATAAGACACCAGATATGTGGGCAAACCCCGTGCAGGGGGGAGTATAATAATACTCAGTAGAGGACCCCGAAAACCACAAAGCAGTACACAAAGTAATGGTACAGTCGGCAATGCACAGTATATGTCTACAGAACATATAGAACAAACTATATATACTCTAAACCCAGACCCATGGTCTAGAGACAAGTCACACAATCACATACCCCGTTAGGGATTCTGTTCTAAGATTCCGTGATGCACCCATTCCGGGAGAACACACTCCACGAGTCTTATAGCTCTGATGACGTTCTTTCGAGAAGTGTTGTTCGTCGGGAACCATCACGAGAGGTAGCTGAACTCATTACGGGCGACACACTACTGAGTGGGAAGGTTACGGTAGATAGAAATAACTCATTACGAGAGACACACTTCTGAGTGGGAAAGATCACGATACACAGATGAGGATCACTTCCAGGGCCATGGCGGATACCGCCACTCATCCAGATTCACCAGTTCAGTGATACACCAGCTGGGTAGAGGATCAACGCCCGATAGAGTTGGTCACATCAATTCCTGACTCTACCTAGGGTCAAGAATGGATAAAGGATCTCACTCCAGGCCTCTCGGAGGGATGTTGACTCTATCACGGAATGCCCGGCTGAAGGGATCATACTCTTGTAGAAGGAAACCATGCCTGACCTTCTGGGAAACGAGAAGAAGGGGCACCAACCCAAACAAAAGATGTCCAGGATACGGTGAACAAGAGGACCATGCTATTTTACAAAAATTACACGACGTGTATAAAAGATACACGCCGTGTTGTCTGACCCTAGGTACTGCCCACGTGCAACGGCCCGTGTCGTAGAACTGGTCGTGTAGAAAAACTTAGTACATGGCTTGTAGTACGATGTACACGCCATGACCGAGTGACTGGGTTTGGCCCCATGTCATGGGTTGTGTTGTCGTACATGGATATCAACCCGTGTAATCTAACACGTGTCCGTGTATCCCCTATATACACGCCGAGTTTCACGTAGCCGCCTCTTCCAAGCTGTATACGCCGTGTCGCTTGAAGCCATATAGATCATCTCGTGTTTGTGTAATACCCAAAGTACAAGCTGAGCTTCGGGGAAAGTACAACATGCCATGTGACCAGGGTCACATGACGTGTTATTCCTCTCTAACCCAGAAACCCTAGCCTCTACCGCCAGTACTACACGGCGTGTTCTTCGTAAGTACACGCCGTGTATTCTGAAAATTTCTGGAAATACGGACCTCCGCGGTCGCACCTCCGGTGATGATCCGTTCATCGATCTGGCCTACTGATCTCCACGAAACCTTTAGGTTTTGGTCACCCCATCACCACGAAGCCACTTCTGGTGTTTTTGGACCTTCGATCGGCTCCGAAAATGTGTTTTGATCTTCCCACACGAAGAACACTCGAAGAACACCCTTTCACGATCTGGTCTAATTCGTCGTCCACCATCGTCGCTGCACCTCCACAAGGTTTTTGTGATGACAAACCTTCGATTTGGGATTGTTGCGTCGTGGAAACGATCTGTAACGATATTTTGTTCACTGCCCCGTGAAGAACACGAATAATGCACGAGAAAAGAAAAAGGGGGAGGAAATCCAATAATCAAAATTGAGGAATGAACCTCCACCGTCATTCTTCGCGGCATTGATCTGCTCCTGTTAATTGGTTTAAACATATCAGAGATCAACATAAATAAAATCATGGATTATTTCTCCAAAATCAACACAAAGAATACCATCCCGCAAGAATGTATGAATCCGTGGATCAACTTGTTCATGGTTGATCCGCATTCTTCGTTTAAACTCAAAAACGGGGAAAATAAATTGAAATAACAAACCCCTAACTTTTGAAATGATCGATCATTGATAAAGGCACCACACTGCCATTTTCATCGAGATCCTTCAACGTTGGCACATCGATTCTCGATTTTGATCTGTCGTCATTCGTCGCCGAGAATTCTCTCCAACGCCTCACAGATTCTGCAGAGTTTCCTCTCAAATGTTGCCCATGATAATCACTTGATTATCCCAATAAAATGGAAACATGATGGAATTGAATTACGCGGCAGTATTAATGACGCCAACTTTCCATTTTTTGAGTCATTTTGACGTGTCATTAATTTAAGAAACAGATGTCACGTCGCTGTACTGCAGTAAACGTTTCCATAAAATAAAATAAACATTTAGAAATTTATTTTATTTTTACATTACTAAAAACGTTCGAAAATTAACTTTCTCCCTCAACCCACACCGGTTGAGGTTAGGCCCATTCATAGGTAAATTCATCATCCCGGACGCAACAGTGTGCTCAGATTTTTAATCCAGGCATCCGTTTGGAAACTGCCACAATCGTGCACAAGCGCTGACTCACTTAACTTAAAAAAAGTTCAAACCACCATTCCGGGCTCACTGGACCTTGGAATGATGTGTTGTCTTCGCTCCCGGTCGCGAAATAATTCCATATAATATTTATCATAATAAATGGAAAATCCATGATGTTACAGTTTTTCTCTAACCAAAATACATAATAGGGAATTTAATTTAATCCTAATTATAATTTTCTCTATAAACTTTTGCGTAGTTACAATCTTCACCCTTAAGAAATTTTTCCCTCAAAAATTTATTTTCACACACTAAAATAGATTAGGTTAATTTTATTTCATCACCCACTCATTTCTCCACATCACACCTTCAATTGTGGGGTTTCTTCATAGCACTTTGACATGGTGAATTGTTTTATTTCGTAGAGTTTTTTCTTCAAAATCAATGATCTTCATTGGATTATCCTCATATGATATATCATTCTCTAGAGGTACAACCTTTAGATTGAGTACATGTAATAGGTATGGTATGTAATTCCTTAAGAGTGATATATGGAACACATCATATACTTGTGATAGGTTAAGTGTTAGAGCTAGTAGATTGTCCAGCACTCCGATGTGATCAAGGATATAAAAGGACCAATTTATCTTTCAAAATTAGTTCCTTTCTTCCCAAATATCATAAAATTATTCAAGAGAGATATGTGGAAGAATAAATTCTCTCCAACCTCTAATTTAAGGTCTCATCATGGATTGGCATCATAGCATTTATATCAAATTAGAGCATCCGTGATGTGATAATGGATGTTCTTTACATTTTCAACCATTTCCTAAACCATTCCAGGTTGCAACAGTTCGCATTCACCAACATCATTATAGTATTTAGAAGTTTTACACCTCTTCCCATAATGGGATTCATCGGGATCCATTAGGATTCTCGAGAGGAAACTATTATTGTTTGACAACTTTACAAGAGTAAGAAGTTAATCTCATCCTCTTTTAAATTCCATTGAGCCTGCTGTCAATATATCCCCAAGTTTTTGGACAGTTCACTCATATTGGAAATTAGTTTGAGGGTAATAATCCATATTAATTTTAAACACATTATTTAGATCATATTATAGTTTCTTTCAAACCATTATTGTAAATATTCTATCCTGATTATATATAATCGATAGTGATTTAGCTTGAAGACTCTCTAATTTTAAAATGTATATCGTTACAAGTTTGTCAAGTGAGAGGTACCCTCAAATTACAATGAAGTGAGAAATTTTTGTCAGACAATCTACCACAAACCAAATAGCTCGAATGGACCGAAGGCCTTCTTTTTTTATTGATTTCTGATAACCTCCCTGTAGAGGGATGAGGGGGAACCCTTACAAGGCCCATAGGCATAGAGATTACATGACCCGTAGGTTATATGAATTATACAAACTACACTTTTAACTCCTTCTCCATGATTTTTCATGGTGATATCTTCTCTCCCCCTTCGCATGGCTCTTCGACTAGGATTCTCGTGCAAGTACAAGATGGTCCCAATGGAAATGATGAACCCACTCTTTCTAAAAAATCTGCTTAGCTTCTCTTCTAGTGAATAATCCTGCTCTGAATCCCCATCTGGAGTATGCTCCTTGTATAGTCTATCTAATCACTTAATCACAATATCAGGTGGCCCGATGGCCTTGATGTTACCTGAAAGTATTACTGGCCTGAAGGCCTTGGGTGGCGCGAAGGCCTTAAAGGACTCGAGGCCCAAACCAGTGGCCCAAAAGCATAAATAGATGAATAGTTATGGTTACTACAGTACTTAACAGTGTCTTCTATAGTTTTAGCTACATTTCCTCCTACACTACTTCTATAGTACCCAGAAATATGTCTCCACCCAGTATTGAACTCCGGTCTCCTGGAAGGACTTTTCGAGTCGTCACCAACTGGGATGAGACTCTTGTGCTACAATAAACCATATAGAATTATTTCTTATTGAATTATTCAAAAGATGAATAAAAAATTCTATGATTATATTTTTCCTTATCCATGTATGGATAGGAATGTTTGCATCATACCCTTGGACATTTTCCTTTCATCCTTATATGACTAACTTAAAATACACCATGAGGTATATTCTGCAATCTCCCTCTTCATATTGTCCCATCAATAGTTATCTGGAATATCTTGATACATATTTTTGATCTATCGATGGATTGATAAGGTCAATCTAGATGAATCATCAAATAGAACCTTTTTTAACTCATGGTTTTATGGTGTATAATGATTTCAGAAAAATCTGATAGATCATTCATCATTAATTTTGAACTTTGAGGATTTATATTATCTTATAGCTTTGAAATTATTCTAAATTTAGAAATCATCTATTTAAGAATCCTTTATCTTCCCTAGAAAGGATAATATAGGAATAATTTGTGAACGTATTGGTGATGTTACTTCCTTTTTGATTACTATGTCCATCATTTTTATGTCTAAGAATACTGGATCTTTCTCAAATTTCTTTAATGATAAAATTGATGGATCCATTTTAATTAGATAATTTTTTACTTCATTTTGTTTCCTATTATGCTATTGGATTGATCATTTATAGTTCTTAATCCACTATAACCATCATTTCATGTTCATATTTTTCTCATTCTAGGTGAATATATACTTCATACTCTTATGATCCATATGTATTTCATACTTCTCTACAAAGAGATAATTATGCAGGATTTTTATTGAAGATATTACTACATCCATCTAAAGATCCTATGTTGGGTATTTTTCTTCATGAACATTAAATTACCTTGAGTCATAGGTTATCAATTTGTCATTGTATGTTAGTACATAACCAAATACCATCATCAAATCATCACTGTAAACCACAAAAGTTTCCACTTTTGTGTAGCTATATGTGCAAAGATAAGAGTATTTATTAACTCCTTGAATATCTCTTCAAATTCATTATTCCAAAAAAATACATGAATCCCTTCTAATTTAGTTTGGTTATATGGTTCAAAAATCATGAGAATTTTTTCAGAAATCGATGATAATACACTGCTAATCCATGGAAACTGTGGATTTGTTTCATAGATGATGGGTTTTTAAATCCATAAATTACCTCTACCTTTTAAGGGCCCACATATATCGCATTACTTGTTATAATATTCCCCATTAATGATACTTCCTTTAACCAAACATCAATGTTTTTTACATTACATAAAAGTTATCTTTTCTCAAGGTCTTTATAATAGTTCTTAGATTCTCCTCGGGTTCCTCCTTAATTTTGGATTATAATAGATTATCATTAATAAAGACTACCAAACAATTGTATATGTAATATTTAAAGACATTATTCATCAATTACATGAATATTTATAAACAATTAGTGAGTCTAAATGGGATTATTATGGACACATAAATCCATTATCTTGTATGGAAAGCAATCATGGTGATATCCCCCTCTATCATGTTTCCTAGATAATACCTTGACCGAATATCCACCTTGGAGATATATTGGGATCCACATACATGACTGAATGTGTCATCGATATTTGGAATAGGATAAGACTTCATTATCGTGATATTATTGACCTTACAATAATCAATGCGATGTCACATTGGCACATTCTTCTTCTTGAGAAAAAGAACTGGTGCACCCCATGATGAAGCAGTTAGGCTTATGAAAGCCTTATCGGGATCCTCATGTAGTTGTTACTTCATCTCCTCACATTACAAAATATCCATTATATATGTTGTCTTGGATATTGGAACTTCCCTTGTAATAATAATGATTAAAATTCCATCCTCTCTACTAGGAGGAAGACTAAGAAATTATTCGGTAAATAATTCACTATAATCTCACACATTGGGTATATATTCAATGATGATATTTACCATAGAATCGATCATTTTAACAAGATACACTTTCTAATTTGTAAATTATAAACATTATCGAGATATTGGTGGTAAATAATATTAATCCTCTTCCTCGCACTTGTACTGAATTAGAGGACAATTCGTGATATAAGGATTTATTTCCTTCTCGAGCTAATTTATTTTATCAATATATCAGAAAAGTTAATCCATACTGAGAATAGAATCAAATCCCACTAATGGGTTTATCAAAAGGTTTTTATAGAATTTCAATCCACAAATCATGATAGGGTAAAGGTTATATACTTAGAATACAATAATTTCCCCATTTTTGCATTTTCATAGACAACTAAACTTCCATTCCTTGAAGTGGTGTCTAAATACTTCTACTAAACTTTCATGATATGAAGTAATGAATTAAACCCAAATCAAAAAATACATTTTATATTATTGAATAAAAACTATCAAACCTATAACCACTTTGTTTTCAGGATCCGACTTAGTTGTTGTAATGGTATAATCTCACCCATTCTTCTTGGAGTTTGTTGGCACAAATTGTATCCAACCACCCTCAGTTTAGCACATTGAATTGAATAGTTCGCTTTTTTGTAGTTGTAAAAATTTAAAAATATATGAGGCTTTATTGGATTATTTATCTCTTCCATTATGTTGTTGGGTTTCTCCTTCAAATAATTCCTAGTTAGGTGCCCTTTTTTACCACACTTAAATAATTTCCTAATCCCCTTTAAGAAATTTTTTGTGTTCTTATTTCCACACATTTGACAAGAGGTATATTGAAATATATTACTGACATTATTTTTCTCCACTACATAGTGCAAATTAAACTCCACGTTCTTATTTTTATCCCTGTGATACTCTTAATATTTTATAATCTCCATTTTTACATTGAGAGGACATTAAATAACTTCTTCATAGTGCTAAAAGTCTCGAATCATCAGGAATTTTTATTGACTCAACATTATCCCACTAAAATGTGGTAAACATTTAATTCAAGGGTAATAATAAGGCCTAAGTAATATCATGAAAGTATTGTAATTTTTCCTCATAAAACCTGATGGAATCATCATCATTTTTCTTGAGGGAAAGGAAATCCATTTCCATTTTAAGTTAGATTTTTTAGGAAAATATTTGTGGAAATTTTTTTCTATAATTCCTTCCACACTATTTATTTTATCTCTTCCTCATGCTTTGTATTCTTAAAAAATTCATACTATTAATCAGATTATCTCTCTATATGATAAATATCTAATAAAAAATTTTCTTTTATTGAACAATTAAAGATAGAGAAGATAATCCCAATGTATTTGATCCATTATTCCGTGACTAAGGGATCAGATGTTCTATTGAAATTTAGATCCCTTTGTTTCTTTAAGTCCTCAATTGTAGCTTGTTTTTTCTTAGGGGGATTAGTGAGTTCCTATTAATTATGGATTTCATTTCGAACTAGTGTCAACTAAGAGAGTATCATCAAAACAATCAGGATTCCTACTCCAATTGGGTTGTCCATCTCATTTGGAAAGTCATCACATTTACCTTCACATTTGTTGTTCACTCAATTCCTCATATTTCCTTCAATTGGATATAATAAAGGGAAAATTAAGGAAATTTTTTTGAAACTATTTAACACATAAATGGGAATCCAATTAAACTGATTAAATAATTTATTAATGACATGTATTTCCATTACATAGGAATTTCTAATCTTAAAACTATGTTTTCAAAGAAATATTTATAACATAAACATTAATAGAATTTTTTCTCTTAAAATGGTTAATAATGAGCATGTTTTTTTACATAATCATATCCCCTGAGAGTGTAAAACTAAGTTTGTAGAAAACCTCATGTTCATGCACTAGTTCCGAATAAAGTCTTTCTCAATATAGTGTTTTTTGGTGTTACCCCTAGGTACATATATGTGAGATCCACATCCAAATTTATTATCTATACATGGATATATTTTCCAATAAATCTGTTACTCAATACATTACTAAACTTTAGCTATTTCTTCTTAATTTTTTGTGTTATCCCTAATTTAATCTCTGACATTTTCAATTAATAATCTAAAAAAACATTCCTCTGATACCAACTTTAAAAACCTTTATGTTTATTACATCTTAACACGTTATTTATTAAATAATGGTATACATAATACAATGAAGAATATCATTAAGTCTATAGTATTTTTGAATTACGTACATATATTAACATCTTGAACATTGGATAAAACATCATTATTTAAAACGTACATAACAAGATCTTTAAAAACCTCTATCTTCTGATGTTGAATTAGATAACCCAGGGATGTACATAAGAAAGGGGTAAGTTAAAAATCCCAGAAAGAGAATAAACATGGAATAACATGAAAACATTATTACATGTTTGATAATAAGAAATTACATGGGACATAAAAAAGGAGATAATCATAAATATTATCAAAGAGTCTTGATAAATCATGATAGAATAGTAGAAACATGGGAAAATTGAAACAACTTTAAACATTATATAATAATCATAGGTCAAGGATAGCTTCCAAGGCATCATAACATAAAGATAAAATTCCCATTATGGAGTAGGTTAACTCCATAATACCTTTCATGATTTTTCAGGACACTAAAACAATACCCAATACATTTGAGTGCAATATTATTCTTGGGTACACCCATCACATTCATATAATTTATAGGCATAAGTGTTCCACCTATATCATTTAAAATAGGATCAATATATATAATATTTAATCCCATTATCAAGGTTTGGGGATTAAATACATTTAAATCACCAATCAACATAGAATAGGTAAGTCTAGGTGAATACCCTTGTGTGAAAATATCAATGGTATTCACAATTAAAGGGTTGGACTTATAAACTTTTCAATGAAATATTGACACCATAAATTAGTTTAATCAGAAATGGGTCTATAATCATTTGGATGTAAATTTTTATGTAATAGAGATATGTAAAAAAAATATCCCAAAAATATTAATGGAAGGGAGAGTTATAAAATGAAGAACATCCTTGGATAAATATAAGGAAAGGGTCCCTTACCTAAAGTGGGTAATTCCAAATGCATGTTAGGATCTTCTTGACAGAATAAATCAAATTACAGTGAAAGGGGTATCTAATAATTTGGAAATAAAATGTAGATTAATATAGATATGTAAAATATATATCCCAAAAATAGGAATTTGAAATAAAAGGAACAAATTTAAGAAGATACTTGGTTAAATTGAATTAAATTGACCCTTACCTTGAGAGGATGATTCCAAATTCTTAGTAGGAGATTCTTGAGACGTTGGGAGAACCCTGGGAGGACTCTAGGGATGATAGTATATTGTAATTACATTCTAAAAGATTTTTTTAGTGAAAAGGGATGTGATCATTGGTTGGTTTACATAGTAAATGTTTGGGGAGTTCTTTATTATTTTTGAATCATAGGTTTTGGACTCTCTATAATAAAGTAATCAAAACCAAAAAACCTCCCAAGGTTTTCCCCCTTTATTTCATTCAAATAATAGTGGTTTTCATTATTTTATAATTCCAATGGAATAACTCATTAAAATATTACCCTTGGTGTTGTGTAAGTGAGTCATGTTCAAAAATAAATGATTTTAAAACCATAAAATATAATATAGGAATTAAAGGATTCATAAAGTCTTCATAAAATTAGTCAAATTCCATGAAAAGAAAATTATTTTAAAGGGGAAACATCTATTTGGTCATTGATTCATTTAATATCATTTATGAAATCACTTTTGGGTCATTATCATTTCATAACAGACACAATATATTTCTGAATTATTTTAATTTCATCCCAGAAATTGTACAATCTCTGAAAATTTTGAAAAAAAGAACCATTGGGAAATTTTGATATCCTTATTCCAAAACAAATATTAATTTTATCAAAATTTATATCTAAATATTTATATTTACACATTTAAAAAATTTGATAATTATTCCGAAATGATGGGTATTTTGAAAATAATAGTTTTCAATCCCTTATAAAAACTACATTTGACATCATAAAAAAATATTCTATAATTTATTTTTAATAAACCTTATTTAAAGAGACTATTTTATTAAAATATTAATGATTTCAAAAATCCATTAATAATTCAAAATAAATGTTTTCATAGAAATTAAATATTACAGAAAAATACAATTTCTTTTTCATTGTATTAAAATAAGAATAATTTATAATGTAACTACAATATAGAGTAAATATAATTATTATTATTATAGTTAAAATAAAATATACATATACATATTAATATGGTCTAGAAAAATATACATTTATTACACTAGAAAACTCAATATGGGTAAGGTGTGTGGTCGTGATATTTTCATGGGGTGGTTTGGTGTACATGGTTTTTTCCATGATCTAGATGAGCTTGAACTTCTACCTTAAATGGTTTTGTCCACTATTTAGTTGTTGTATGTCATCTTGTTATTGTACAAGGTAAAATCCCTATGATCTTATCTCCCTTGAAATATCCAATAAAATGTCTTCATATGGTATGCTCCTACTGGTCGAGGCCATCATTTCCTTTGGCTATGTCAATAGGATTTATAAAAAATATATATTTATACTAATCATATGATCTGTATTCAATGACTATATTATCAATAGTTATGATTAAAAGTGATCTTTTAAATCCGATGGTATATAATAAAACCAAATTATTGCATGAGTTTTCTATAATCAAAATACATTATAGGGCATTTAATTCAATCACAGATGGAATTTTATTTAAAAAAGTTCCAATAATTAAAATATTGAAATTTAGGATGCTATTACTATACAAGAATACATTTATGTATTTCCTGAGTAATTACATAGAAATACCCCAGAGTGTGAGTTATGTTTTCTATTGATTTAACCCCAAATGTAATACCAATGTCAACAAATACCTATAGAATGGTCCTTGATGATTTTATTGTTAAATTCATTAATGATATATTGGGGTATTCTAATATATAAGAGGACCAAGAGAACAAATTTTATATCATTATTAAGACCCTTATAAGGAATATGTTATAATGGAAATTTAGTAAGTTTGATTTCTAGCTTCAAGAAGTTTCTTTTCCTGTCTATATTGTCTCCAAGGATAGAATCTTAGTTGAACCTATAAAGACAAAAGAAATCAGAGAATGGACTACACCAATGAACATAACTAAGTTATGTAGTTTCATTGGTTTGGTATGTTACTATTGGAAATCCATTCAGAATATTTTCTGATTGGATAACCCATTAACCATTATTATAAGAAAAGGGGTAATTATTGATCTGAAAAAGTAATGTGAAGATTGTTTTGATCAACTAAACAGGGGATTGGGAGATTCTCTGATATTGAATCTACCATCTATAAATTATGGGTTTGTTATATACAAGTATGCATCGAATAAGGGACTTGTTGCATCCGATTTAAAAATGATAAATTTATTTCACAAGAATTAAGAAAATTGAAGACTCATGAATAGAACTATCCAACCCATTATCTTGAGTTTGTAGCTATAATATTTTCTCTGAAAATTCAGATACACATTCTCTATGGTGAAATATGTGAGATATAAATGGTTCATAAAATCTTAAAATATATATTTTCATAGATAGATTTTAAATGAAACAAAGTTCATGAATCATGATAGTCAAGGATTGTGATTTCTATATACATTGCCACCCATGGAAAATAAATAAGGTTGCAGATAATAGTTATTTAGAGGGATCTTATGTTCATGGATTTAGTAAAGATAGATATGGGAACTATTAAAGAAGGGGTGACATAACTTTTTTTAAATTATTTTGAATGAATGTTTATTAGAAAATATAATAAATTTTCAGTATGATTATGATAAATTTCATAAGAAAAATAAAACTGGAAATGATGGGAAATTAGAAAATTTAATTTGTGAATATGGTGTTCTAAACTTTTTATGGAGATTGTGTTTTCCATTTATACCTAAGATAAAAAAAATGAGTAGTTTTTTATGATAATAGCTATAATTTATCTATTCACCCTGGAATCACTAAGATATATAAGGATTTTAGGGAACATTTTTTTGGGATAAACTATAATGGAAAATTTCTTATTATGTGTCAAAATATTTGGTTTTTCAATAAGTTAATGTAATTATGCTACATCATAGAGGACTCATGTAATGAATTTGAATTCCTATTTTTAAATTGGATTAAATTACTATGGAATTTTCCATACTACTATCAATTACTCTTGTAAATAATTATGAAATATGGGTTATCATTGATCACATATCCAGATCTACATATTTCCCCACTATAATAGAATATTTACCACTTAACAGTTTTACAAGGTTCTTTATTAATGAAGTTGTAATACTTTATAGTTCACCTCTATCAATTATATATGATCGTGTTCTCCATTTTACATCAAAATTCTAGAATAGTATTTAGAAGGCTCTCGATACTAATCTTCATTTGACACCTCCTACCATCCATAAAATAATGGAATCTCCAAAAGTTCATTCATATAATTGAATACATGTTGAAGTCCATGGTCACTTGACTTTAAAATTATATGGTAGTAGTAATTCCCTTTGGTATAGTTTTCCTATAATAATAGTTTCCATTAAATTATTCAAATTGCACTATATAATGCTTTATACAGAAAGAGAATATGCACTCAAACTTGTTGGGTTGAAGTTAGTGAAAGGAGACTTTTCAACCAAAAAATTATTGAACTGAAAAAGATAAAGATAAAGAGTATTTAGGATTATATTTTAGTATCTCAAGGCATGAAAACGAGTTATTTTGATAATCATTTGAATGATTTGGAATTACCTATGGGAGATTATTTTTTCCTGAAAGTAACTCCATTAAAGGGTGTTATATTGTTTGGAAAGAAATGGATATTAGTTCATAGGTTCATCAAACCCTTTGAAATTCTAAAAATAATTAGATTTGTTTCCCATTACCTAGAAATTCCACCAAATCTCTTAAAAGTGCGTGATAGGTTCTATATATCACTGTCATAGAAGTATATGACGGAACAATTGCATGTAATAACCTCTGATGAAAAATAATTGGAATGGGATCTATATTATTTTCAAAAACCATCACGATTATTTATACTAGAGACTAAGTATTGTAGAACTAGACTGCTTGACTGATAATGGTACTTAGGAAAATATCACAAAATGGACAAAAAAACATGGGATCCATAGGATGTTACGAAGAAGAACTATCATCATCGTTTTAGAAGGCAATGTATACAAAAATTGAAGGCTAAACTTTTTCTAGTAGGTATGAATTTAACACAAAAATACATTAATATGAATTTATTTTTAGAATAAATTTAATTTATTTTATATCTTATGATACACACAACACCGGGTTTAAACAATACATGTTACTTTTTAAGCATGAAATTTTTATCCTCGATGTAAAATTTGAGGTTATGAATAGGAAAAAAATAAATTATGAAAGATATAAAGTTTCACTAGGTACATTTATCTATATGTTAATTAGAAATAAAAATATGAATTATTCAAAAAAAAGAAATATTTCTTGAAAAAACTGTATTTGTTTTCTAAAAATAAATTAAGTCACACTTTGCGCACAAAATTTAAATTATTATTTACTAATTTTTGAAAATATATTTGATAAAATTAATTTTATTTATGTCATCATATAAAAATCATCTTCAAGTGATGTTTTTGTATTGTTCTAAAATGTTTAATAATTTGATGAATAATCAAAATACTAAATTTTAATTGAAAATGCCTTTCCATATAAATAATTTTAAAAAAATTATATTTTTAATTGGTTTTAAAGTAAAATTATTTTAATTTAAAATTATTATTAATCTTATTTCAGTTTAATCATTTTTACATTGAATTTTGATATAAAAACATTGTAAACATTTAAACATTTTCTCTTTGAAAACCTCACTACTAAAAAGGGGACTTTTCCCAACACTTGTATACAAACGGTTCAATGAACCATTGGTATATGTTTTCCTTGCCAATAGTTTATATAAACATTTGGCAAAGACCTTGAACAACTGAATTTTTCCAACGGTTTTATGAAACTGTTGGGAATAGTGGGGAAAATTCACTTTTCCCTACGGTTTCCTCAAACCATTCGGAAAGATGGGGAAAACTTAGTTTTCCCAATGGTTTTTAAAAACCATTGGGAAAAAATGGCCCGAAATTCTCCAAATACAGGCAGCAGCCTCCCCACGATTCCAGAAGGCTTCCACTTGTCAATAGAAGCGATTCCTTGGTAGAAGCACTTTCGAATCCCCACATCTTCCAGTGGATCAGCACCTACCAGGTTAGACTTCTTCTATATTTTATCTAGGATAAAGTTCCACCTCTTATAAAGAATATTCTTCTATTCTCAACGATTTTGTTATTCCCATTTTTTAGGGTTTTTGTAAAATTTTATGATTGTTCCATGAATTGTATACTCAAATCCCTATATCGGTGTATGTACAATTAATGTTTTAATTACACATTTACATTTATAAGGGCATGGTGTCTCATTATTGTGTTCTAATTTTGAAGATTCATAGTTTTTTTAATCATCTTCAAATATTATAGCTTCATGTATAGGAACTAATAAGAAATTGTTTGTAATATTTATTGATATTATTTCATGAAAATCACTCCTTTCATTAAGATCATGCCAAACGTGAAGATTTTGTTCATCTTAATTTTTGTACACTATGTGTATTACATAACATGTTTGTATCATTTTTCTATAAAAATCTATATATATATATAAAATGATACACTTTCCACTTATCCTTTGCACAATAGAACATATGGAGTATCTTCTTGAACTTTTCCAAATAGTATGTGGTCTTTAATTAGTACTTATTCCTTATTCATGAAACTAATTCCCCGAATGTCAAATTCACAATATTAGTGAATATTAGTTTTTATAATATAACCATTAATCATTCTGCCTTTGACATCATACAAGTGTTATTAAATCACCTTTTTAAAACACAATGACCATTTTCACTGATTTGGGGTTCCTCAAAATGCATGGGAAAATCAGAAAAATGCATGTATTGAATCATGTTTCTCATATGGTTTCATGGATACATGTTCATCTCAAAAATCATGACTGTGTGGTTCAAATATCATGAGGACCATGAGATTATTATTCTTCACACAAATGAAGTTTTTTTCTACAACTATGTGTTTTTGTTTTCACTTTTGATTTGGCTGAAAGGGGAGATTTGTGGTCATTAATCATGGTTGTGGGTGGTCATTTAGGATGTAAGATAGTATGAATTCATTTGACATGATATATCCAATATTATTATTGATTTATGTTCAATTTTATTATCTTTAACAAATGATGTTATTTAATAAGTTGTTGTTAATGGTTGTAATAATGACGATATGGTATAAGGGTTTATATGGTGTGTATAAGGGTTCACATGGTGTGTATAACGGTTGAAATGGTATCAGTGAACTCATGTCATTAATTTAAGCCTTCATTCTCACTAGAATGTAAGAAATTGAATGATGTAAACCCATCCTCACATGATATCTTACCTTATATAGTGTCCAACATATGGAATACGAGCTTTTGAATTCATCAGTTAACCAGGATCATATATTCCATTTCCCCCATGATGGTTGTACTAATATAAATTTAGGGTCAACTAAATATGGTTCTCATTGTACGTTGTATATTATGTGTCCTTCTTAGCCAATACTCACTTTTATGAAGGTGGGGTGCTTCTCACTACCCATTCTGGAAAGTGTAGACAGCCATAAAAATGTTATATAAGTCACAAGTTTAATTCAGTAATGTTGTTATCATTGACATACTTTATTAAGAATTTAAAATTTAAAAAAAAAATTTAGTCTATACTTAATGAAATTAAATCTTTTTACAGGTCATGACCAACCTATTAGTGTAGAAGCATAAAATTATTTCACCCATGGGGCGCGCTTGACTTGGGAAAGTAATTGGGTAATGAAAGGTTTGGCCAGGTGTCAATAATGAGTTATTGATAATGAGTGAATGATTTTGGATGCCTGTAACACATGATGGGACCTGAGGCATCTGCCTCTTATAGACCTAATGAAAATGAATATAAATAAATTTTAATTTAATTTATGAGTACTTGTTCGTTAAATTTTTTTAATAGTTCACTACATCGACTAGAAACTTCTTCCTTTATCGTTTACTTATATTTATATTCTATTAATGTTTAGTCCTATTGAATTGTTTATGACAAAATGACTTATAAAAATTCTTTTTACAGAATTGACAGAAGTTGGATGTATGAAACTGATCAGATCTCAAGTGATTTTCAAAACAATTTGGAGAGCTTTATAGATTTTCAATTTCACAATGCTTCAGATAGTTGTCGCATACACTGCCCATGTTCCAATTGTGTTGGTTGACCTTGGTTGAGCCGTGAAGAAGTCAGCTACCACATAATCAAAAATGGTTTTCAAGCAAACTACTTTGTATGGTATCACAATGGGGAGAAAATAAAATCTCAAATTGGTGATAATCAAAATGAAAAGATTGGAATTGAGAATTTGTTAGATGATCAGTTTCTGTTTATTCGTCATCATGAAAAAGAAAGGATTTCGACTCAAGAAGACTTCAAAATGAGCATAGCTGATGCATCTGGTGAAAATGATGATATTGATAGGGTGAAAAAATTGAATGATGTTGCAACGACTCTAGTATATCAACAATGCCATAAAATGAAAAGGCTAGAATTTTTAATCTGATTGTTTCATGGGAAAAATATGTATGGGATTTCTAATACATCAATCGATTACATTATTGCCCTCTTGAAGGATTTACTTCCAGATGATGCAGATATTCCCTCAAACCACTATATGGCATGGAAGTTAGTTGAGGAACTTGGATTTTCAAGAAACAAAATTAATGCTTGCCCGAAAGATTGCAGTTTATTCTTGGAGGAAACCACTGAATGAAATGATTGTATAAAATATGGCACATCCCACTGGAAGTCAAAATCTGATGGAACACCATCCCACGTTCCACATAAAGTAATGTGGCACTTTCCATTGATCCCCGGACTCCAGAATCTTTTTATGTCTGATGACATATCAATAAAAATGAGATGTCATGATACCGAGAGAAAGAAGACTAATGATGAGTTGGTTCATCCTGCAGATGGATTTTCATGGCAGAGATTTGATGCTCGACATCCTGATTTTGCATCTGACGTGCGTAATGTGAGGCTGGGTTTTTCATGCGACGGTTTTAATCCGTTTTGGCAGATTCTTACTTCGCACAGCACATGGCCAGTTTTTATACACATTTATAATCTTCCCCCATGGTTGTGTCGATAAATTAGCACAACGATCCATGGGTCATATGTGACGTGTACGAGTCAACCCCGCCTCAATCTGAGGCACGGTGTGGCCGCCACCACTCCAGGTGTTTGCCTTTTGTTTCAAAAGGACGTCATTTTAATTGAAAATCATCAACTGGCATACGGAAAGCTGACAAACACATTCGGATTGTGTCGATACTTTAGCACAATGATCGATGGGTAATATGTGACATGTACGAGTCAACTTCACCTCAATCTGAGGCACGGTGTGGCCGCCACCGCTGAAAGTGTCTATCTTTTGTTTCAAAAGGACGTCATTTTAAGTGAAAAATATCAACTAGCATACGGAAAAGCGCCCAAATGAATTCATATTGTGTCGATACTTTAGCACAAAGATCCATGGGTCATATGTGACATGCACGAGTCAACCTCACCTTAATCTGAGGCACGGTGTGGCCGAAATCACTCTAAGTGGATCTCTTTTGTTTAAAATGGACAATATTTTAAGTACATACGGAAAACTGAACAAACGCATTCGGTTTCCATTTAAACAATTGGAGAACAATCCATGGATCATATGTGACGTGTACGAGTCAACTTCGCCTCAATCATAGGCGTGGTGTGGCCGACACCACTCAATGTGTCTGCCTTTTGTTTCAAAAGCATGTCATTTTAATTGAAAAACATCAACTGGAAATCGGAAAACTGACAAAACGCATTCGGATTGTGACAATACTTTATCACAACGATCTATGGGTCATATGTGACGTGTACGAGTCAACCCGACCTCAATCTGAGGCACGGTGTGGCCACCACCACTCAAAGTGTCTACCTTTTGTTTCAAAAGGACTTCATTTTAATTGAAAAACATCAACTGGCATACGAAAAAATGACCAAACGCATTTGGATTGTGTCGATAAATTACCAAATGATCCATGGGTCATATGTGATGTGTACGAGTTAACCCCGTTTCAATTCGAGGCACGGTGTGGCCGTCACCACTCAAAGTGTCTGTCTTTTATTTCAAAATGACGTCATTTGAGGTGAAAAACATCAACTGGCATATGGAAAACCATCCAAACGCATTCAGAATGTGTCGATAATTTAGCAAAACGATCCATGGGTCATTTGTTATGTGTACGAGTCAACCCCATTTTAATCGGAGGCATGGTGTGGCCAGAATTACTCTATGTGGCTCTCTTTTGTTTAAAATGGACAACATTTTAAGTACATACAAGAAAACCAACCAAACGCATTCGGTTTCCGTTGAAACTTTAGGAGAAGATTCATGGGTCATATGTGATGTGTACGAATCCACCCCGCCTTAATCTGAGAGGCAGTGTGGCTTGCACCACTGAAAGTGTCTTCCTTTTGTTTCAAAAGGACGTCGTTTTAATTGAAAAACATCAACTGGCATACGGAAAACTGACCAAACGCAGTCGGATTGTGTCGATACTTTAGAAAAATGATCCATTGGTCATATGTGACGTGTAAAAGTAAACCCCTCTTCAATCCGAGTCGCGGTGTGGCCACCACAACTCAAAGTATCGGCCTTTTGTTTCAAAAGGACGTCATTTTAATTGAAAAACATCAACTGGCATATGGAAAACCGACCAAATGCATTCGGATTGTGTCGATACTTTAGAAAAACGATCCATGGGTCATATGGGATGTGTACGAGTCAACCCCACCTCAATCCGTGGCACAGTATGGCAGGCACCACTCAATGTGTCTGTCTTCTGTTTCAAAACGATGTCATTTTAATTGAGAACTATCAACTGGCATACGGAAAACCGACCAAACGCATTCGGATTGTGTCGATACATTAGCAAAACTATCCATGGGTCTTATGTGACGTGTATGAGTCAACCCCTCCTCAATACGAGGTGTGTTTTGGCTGCCACCACTCAAAGTGTCTGCCTTTTGTTTCAAAAGGACGTCATTTTAATCGAAGGCAGACACTTTGAGTGGTGGTGGCCACACCGCGCCTTAATCGAAGACACTTTGAGTGGTGGCGGCCACACCGCGCCTTAAACAAAAGAATTCGGATTGTGTCGATACTTTAGCACAATGGTCCATGGGTCAAATGTGATGTGTACGAATCAACCTTGTCTTAATCGAAGGCACGATGTGGCCAGAATCACTCTAAGTGTCTCTCTTTTGTTTAAAATGGACAACATTTTAACTACATACGGAAAACCGACCAAACGCATTTTGTTTCCATTGAAACTTTAGGAGAACAATTCATGGGTCATATGTGACATGTACGAATCAACCCCGCCTCAATTTGAGACGTGGTGTGGCCGGCACCACTCAAAGTGTCTGCCTTTTGTTTCAAAAGGACATAATTTTAATTGAAAAAAAACAACTGGTATACGGAAAACCGACCAAACACATTCAGATTGTGTCGATACATTAGAACAACAATCCGTGGGTCATATGTGACGTGTACGAGTCAACCCCGCCTCAATCCAATGCGAGATGTGGCCGCCACCACTCAAAGTGTCTTCCTTTTGTTTCAAAAGGACGTAATTTGAAATGAAAAACATCAACTGGCCTACGGAAAACCGACCAAACGCATTCGGATTGTGTTGATACTTTATCACAACTATCCATGGGTAAAATGTGACGTGTATGAGTCATCCCCGTCCTAATAGGAGGCATGGTGTGGCCAGAATCACTCTCAGTGTCTCTCTTTTGTTTAAAATGGACAACATTTTAAGTACGTACGGAAAACCGACCAAACGCTTTCGGTTTCCGTTGAAACAATAGGAGAACGATTCATGGGTCATATGTGACGTGTACGAATCAACCCCACCTCAATCTGAGATGCGGTGTGGCCGGAACCACTCAAATTGTCTGCCTTTTATTTCAAAAGGAGGTCTTTTTAATTGAAAAACATCAACTAGCATACGGAAAACCAACCAAACACATTAGGATTGTGTCGATACATTATAACAACGATCCATGGGTCATATGTGACATGTACGAGTCAACCACGCCTCAATTCAAGGAATGTTGTGGCCACCACCACTCAATGTGTCTATCTTTTGTTTGAAAAGGATGCCATTTAATGTGAAAAATATCAACTGGCATACGGAAAATCGGCCAAACGCATTCGGATTGTGTCGATACATTAACACAATGGTCCATGGGTCATATGTGACGTGTACGAGTCAACCCCACCTTATTCAGAGGCACGTTGTGTCTAGAATCACTCTAAGTGGCTCTCTTTTATTTAAAATCGACAACATTTTAAGTACAAACGGAAAACTGAACAAACGCATTCGGTTTCTGTTGAAACTTTAGGAGAACGATTCATGGGACATATGTGACGTGTAAGAATCAACACCGCCTCAATCTGAGACGTGGTGTGGCCGGAACCACTCAAAGTGTCTGCCTTTTGTTTCTAAAGAACGAAATTTTAATTGAAAAAACATTAACTAGCATACGGAAAACCAACCAAACGCATTCAGTTTCCATTGAAACATTAGCAGAACGATCCATGGGTTATATTTAACATGTACGAGTCAACCCCACCACAATCTGAGGTGTGGTGTGGCCGGTAGAACTCCAGGTGTATGTATTTTTTTTAAAATGGATATCATTTTAGGTAAAAATATATGGTATACAAAAAACCGAACAAATTATGAATTGACTTCCAGATTCCACATATAATTGTCTTCTAAATATTAAATTGAATTCTAAATGAATTGTGTATGTTTATAATTACGTTATGAATTCTAATTTAATTGTGTATGTGTATAGTTCCAGCATTATATGTTAAATGTTTATGAATTTGTTCTCTATATGTATGTGTTAGTTGGTTATTGTAGGTACAATAATTTTATATGTATGTGTTAGTTTATTGCAGGTATAATAATTGGTTTGAAAATGGGAGGAAACCCACAAAATGAGACCTGGTGGGAAAATTGGTGGGAAGATTGGAGAGCTGCGGGGCAAATTGCAGAGCTACTGTTCAATTGGCCCAGCATTGGATATGCCAATGGTTTGAAACAGTTGGAATAGCATCTCTGCTTTCTGTTTTACCAACGGTTCCATGAACCGTTGGTAAAACACTTTTCCCAACAGTTTAGAAACTTTTGGGAAAGAGGAGACATTGATTTTTTTCCAATGGTTTGGATGAACCATTGGGATAGGGTTATTTTTCTCCACCCTATCCCAACGGTTGTAAACTGTTGGGAAAAGCTTTCCCAACGGTTTGGCAGAACTGTTGGGATAGGGTAATTTTTCTCCACCCTATCCCAACGGTTCACTGTAAACCATTGGGAAAATCTTTCCCAACAGCTTACATCCCTACGGTTTGCAGAACCGTTGGTATAACAAATACCAATGGTTCTGCAGCCTTTCCCAATGGTTCTATAACGTTGGGAAATACTGTATTTCCAGTAGTTCATGTTTCAGTATCGTGTCTGCGTGATTATTTTTAATTTATATTTTTACACTTCTATAAAATGAATTTGGAAAAATATATTACATTTTTTAAAACAAATATATATATATATATAACAATTTCAACTTAATTTTGACCCAAATAAATATTTAAAATTAGAAAACAATTATCACAGTTAAGGTAAAAAAGTGTCTATTGGGGGTTAAACAAAAAATATAAGGATTGAAATGACCAAAAAACATATATAAACTCTATTTTATGGAAATATGTAGAACTTATAGTATATAATTTTTTATAATAATAAATTTTTTACCCATTTTATTTTGAAAAATGCGGTTACACCTTTTTATTTTCAAAACATACAATTGTGCCACTTATATCATTTATAAAAGGCTACCCAATCTATTCTCCTCTTCACATATTAAAAACCTTTTGTTTTGGTAAAAACCTACACAAATCACTTCCCAACTTCCATAAAATCATACTAGAATCTATTTTTGTTATCAAATAAATTCTAGGAAAACATTAGGTATAATCTTAAAGTGGCGGTGTGACAATAGGTAAGGTTCTTATACATGCATTTTGTTTTGTTTTTTATTCCACATAATTAAACTATTATTCATATATTATTATTTTATAACATGAGTATATATCATATACTGATATATTATTATGTTAATTTAACCACCTATATCCATTCCATGTTCCTTTTTTTAGGTTACAAAATTCCCATTCATGTTTAGAGTGGACTACTGCCTCCCGAGCCGATGTCATTTGTTTTCCATCACCACATTTCAAGGAAGTATGTAATGATAGTTTTAACATATTAATTTATTATTTATAATATTATTAAGCCTATGAAATTTTAATATCACATTTTAATTTTTAAATTCTATTGTGTTTAAAATATGATAATGTAAGAACTCGGGTTTTTTGAACGGGTCAAAATGCCGACCCTGTTTGAATTTTTGACTTGCTTTTGAGAAAAGTTGGAAAATCTGGGAAGTTCTGAAAATTTCCCAATTACACGATGTGTACTCCCAAGTACATGCGACATGTATTCTAGGTGTGTACCAGCCGCATGCTGGCCAAGTACATGTTGTGTGGTGACTTTGTAAGAAGTTCCTACCACACGACGTTTAGTGTTACTTGGCACATCGTGTATCTTACCTCCACATGTTGGATGAATTGTATCCATGTGTTGAGTCGTGTGGCATGTCCTACTCATGTTTTTACCTCCTCTTAATTATGAGTATGAAAAATGCCACTACATGGCGTGTAGTCCTCCATAAACGCCATGTATCATTATTTTTATTTTTTTTATATGGGAGAGCGTCAAATCTCATTTTTGAAATTATCTTATTCTTCTCTGTTTTCGGAACTATATCACTCTGAGAGGACAAAAACATTTCTTCTCCTATATTAATCATCCCACATCCATTCTTCAATCTTTTGGTGGCTGCGGGAACGCATCAGAAAAGCAAAACCCACATAACCTCTTTCATTCTAGTTTCTATGGCTCACACACCATAGTTTCCATCTGAGTAGATTTTTTGGGATTGAAAGAAACCTAGACCAATTAACATTAACTTCTAATTAGAGCTTCATATTGTACATGCCTACATCTAGGAGTCTATGGTAGGCAGTGTATAAATTCGTTCAGGTTTTTGTGGTTATTTGGGGGTTGTGGATTTTTTTCTTGACATCAGGTATTGAGAGAGACCATTGTTTTATTATATTGAAATGATTGTATCCATTGTGGGATTACATTGGCTATTCCCTTATCCTGTTATGCATGAGAAAGGCTGGGATATTAGTTTCTTCTCATTTGGGGAATTTTTTCAGGGTTCCAAAATGGTTATATTTAAATTTCTATGAATTAAACTGTCGAGTTTGAATTTTTATGCAAGATTAAGTTTGTTATAGACTTTCAAGACTTTGGTGTTGGTATGGGACATCACATGGCTATTGAAATTCAACTGTCTGGTTTTTTCTGTTTAAATAAATTTCTTTTGATTATATATTTTTGATGTGTGATATTTCATATGATGAATCCTTTGGGTTGTGTAGGGCATGACCTTGGAATTATTGAGAAATGTTGATCATAGGTTGGGCTTCTCTCGGATTACATTGGGTGGTTCTGGCCATAGGATTGGGTATCCTGGACGTCGGCTTAAGGTAGTGTGTCTGTCAGGTTGGGCATTGCCCGAGTTACGTAGATGGCGCGACAATCAAACTTGAGTGACATGGTCGTATGGACCTGAGCTGTCAGAGGTGTTGTGGATTGAGAACTTATTTTGGGGATTACCACTCCCTGGGACATTGATTAGTGTGTACACAGGTAGACTCTGTGATGAGTTGGTTTTGAAAACTCGTTGGGTATATTCCCACGATTAACGTGGTTAAGTAAAATTGGGTTGGGGTGCTTTCCATATGAATCCACATGGGAGGTGAGGTGCCTTAAGATGATAGAATTGTGGCTATTGGGTTGGGGGAAGATGTTTTTCATGATTTGAGTACATACATCGATGTCCCGATGGTTACTGATTTCAGGGTAGACATCACTGTCCCTCAGGTTCCTATTTGAGAATGGGCATCTATGCTCCTCTGGTTGTTGTGTCATGGGTAGTCTTGGGCTTTCGAGCAGGGTTACTATTGTTTGGGTGTTCCTTCAGGATGTCAGTACTTGAGACATGAGGTTTTATTATTAACATGGTTCCAGGTTACATGATAGAGATTCCATTGTTGGACGAAGAAGGTGACACTCAATGGTGGTTGGTGAGCACCAGTGGATTTTATGTTTATTTGTTTCTCACACTCTTCAATGTTTTCTATATAAAACTATGCCTACTTAAACACGTATAATAGGAGCACACCATTGGGTGGTATGCTACTGAGATTCATCTCACACCCTGCACGGGACCTTTGAGACGCTTGTAGACTATATGGATTTACATTGGGGAAAGAGATTGACTTCAATGGATGTATCGTATTAGATGTTTCAAGGAGATGGTACGGACATTTTAGTCATTTCTAAGTAGTTCTTCCTTTGGTTTTATTTTTTTCCTGTATCATCATGCTTACCTTGTTTATTATAGCTACTGTTGGTTAGCCATTAGTTCCCCTTTACATCTTTATCTGATATGGATGCATGACTTGTCAGTTCTAGTACTTGTTACAAGTGGTTTGAAATTTTTTTTGTGTTTACATTCCTCAAATTCAATTTTTTTATTGATTCCATTGTTTATATTCTATTGATTATGAATTTTCTCTGCGGGTCTTGTTTGAATCTACTGAGTCATCCTTTTTCTGTTGCGTGGTTATTTATTATGCTCAGACTAGTACCATTATTATCTTCTGAGAGGGTATATCCTCCCCATGATAGCTATATAGACCCTTGATACTAGTTTCTAGCCTTTGGAATTCGGGGAGGTGCACCTAAGGTAGTAACACCCAACCCATTTAGCACTATTCGGGTCGATGTTCGGGTCCGCGGCAATACGAAGTGGTATCAAAGATGTTCTTGATCAGGATTTATTATCATCATTTTGTTGGCTACTAATGAGATTGATACATATCTTTTTATTTCACCTGGTTTTACTATTTGGGATATGGTAGATTGGAGATAGGTTGCGATTTTAACTGGGTTCCAAGCTTGTGCTTGGGTGTCTACAACCCCATGTATGATAGATGGACCAAGTTTCCTTAGGTGGGAACTGCTATTTTTCTTTTACATAGATTACAGTTTATATGATTTATACATTAGTGGATCACTTGGTGTGTGATTTTTTTTTGTGATATGTGACCCTTGACCAGATGCGGTAAGGGGGAATTGGACCTTGGCTCAGTATGGAATGGCGTGTTTGTTTGGCTTTTTATAGGAACATTTTTAGAGTATTTCAATTTCATACCAACACATATGCTTTGTGAAGTGATAATACAATGCGAATAATATCAATTTCCATGCTATAGATGATTTTGAAATGTGAACGGTGGATATCCTGATAGAATTTCTTGTTTATTACTATGTAATATGCCTTGATTTATTTATATTGTAGAACTGCATATGGAAGGGTATTTGGGTATGAATCTTGTACAAGAAGGTAGGTTCAATGGTTGAGGTTATTTTGATCATTAGGATTTTTTGACTCGGTCATTGTTTTGAGGAAACTTTGGTTGTCATGATAGGCATGCCCTGAGTTACTTTTGATAATTGGCTCTGTTTATGGGTAAGGAGGAAATGAGGCAAAGATGTTGTGGGCATGGGTTGAGATAAGGGAGAGTAAGGGTAGTTGATATACACTTCCTATTTAGTGATTTACTTATCCATAATGAATATTATATATATATGGGTTTTCAAACCATTTATGGTATTCAACAGGTTCCTTCTCGACAACTCAGATGGAGCGTCATGCGGGAGATGGTATAGTGCCACAGGAGCAGGATCAGGTACAGGATCTGGTGCAGGTAAAATATAATCCACAGGTAAAGGATCAAGGACAAGACTAGTTTTAGGATCCAGTACAAGTAGGAAAACAATGGTGTCTGGAATTGTTCGAGACATGGATCAAAGATCACCTTCGGTCTAGTCTGGTACATGTCTTACAGGGGATCAAAAGTGGTGCGCAAGGTATAGATCCATCTATGGAATATCTGATGCAGGAGTTCAAGTCGCAGATCCTTCTACTTTTTCAATGTTAGGGTGGTCCATAGGTGGATGAGAACTAGATAGAGAGCATGTAGATGATCTTTGAGCAGCTAGAGACACCTCCTGGGCGGAGGGTCAAGCTAGCGATGTACATGCTTAGAGGACCGACGAAGGGTTGGTGGGACATGTTGGTACAGGCATGTAGACACATGGGAATACCATGGTAGGGCTTATATGATAGTTTTTTCAAGCACTTATACCTAGAGACACTGAGTAAAAATGAGAGCTTGGGAGTTCTTGAGCCTTTACTAGGGAGACATGTCCTTCATGAACTATGCAAAAACTTTCACTGAGCTGTATCGCTTTGCACTTGGTATGGTAAGAGATGACTCAGAAAGGGTGAGGTGCATAGAAAATGGCTTACAACATGCTATTAGAATTTAGGAAAATATATTCAGGCTAGGTTCATTCTTAGAGGTGGTTAATCATATTCTCATAGCTGAGGGAAACTAAAAAGAGAGGTCTCACTTAAGCCGAAAAATGGCTTCAGGTGATGGTTCATATAGTAGGAAGTGACGTCGAGATGAGTTCCAGCTGGGTAGTTAGGCCAAGGACTCAGCTAGACCACCTCATAGAAGTTCATTTGTGGGTTTACTTTAGTGTGGATAGCCAGGCCATGTCCGAATTCAATGCGATAGGTCTCCAAAGGAGTGTTGGCCATCTGGACAGGTCGGGCATCATGAAAGGTTCTGCAGGAATCATTCTCAGACTACTGGCATGCATGGACCAGAACAAATTGTTGCATCTAGAGTTTGTTTAGGTTCAGTTCCATGTGACAATAGTCATGGTTGAGCTTCATGGGGAGGACATGATATAGACAGTGGGACCCAATGACTTGTCAGTAGTTGGTGACTTGTGTAGTACTGCAGGGAGGACAAGCTTTAGGTAGTTGTGTGTCAGGTCAGGTGCATGTTGCGGAGCTTCACGGGTATGGGCAGACTAGTGATCCGACGACAGTTAGAGGTACACCGCAAGTGTGGTTTTGACAACCTTGTTTTCTTGTTGGCATGACCAATTGATACATGTCCGTTCTGAGTGCACAAGGTGCACATGATTTATGTGGACTGACTAAATGATGGTTAGTAGGATTGACCCCATTTCTGGTGTGTGATATATTTATATATGTGTGTGAGATGAATAGAATCAGGATCATCAAGGATGCAGGTAACATGATATTTCATGGGAATCAAGGTATTTAGGATGCGGGTTACTTGAGGTGCAAGGAACCAGGTTTTCTTTTGATCATCAATGGGATGTAAGACCTCGTAGAGGCAGACACTGAAATGGTGTGGGAAACAATTGGGTTTCAGAAATGACACAAGAGCAATGATGAGGTGCAGGGGAGATGATATGTCATGGGAGGACAATGGTTCCTGGGAATAGGTCGTTGGACCTTTACATGATTTGAGTTTTAGTTGGATTGAGACCGAGTTAGGTAATTCCTAAGGTGGGACCCCCTTGAGGAATTTAGCCAGAGCCTTTTAGACCGGGGTAGTCTGGGTTTCTTTGATCTGGATCAGTATGCTTGGTTACATCTCTAGGTTTCATTTGATAGCTCGGCGATGAGATACGTTAACGTGGAGTGATTAGAAGAACCTGAGGTTTTGAACGGGTCAAAATCCCAACCCTCTTTTAATTTTTGGCTAGCTTCTGAGAAAATTGGGAAAATCTTGGACGTTCTAGAAATTTACAGATTACATGCTGTGTGCTCCCAATTACACGTCACATTTATGCCATCCATGTACTAGACACGTGTAGGACATGTACATGTCGTGTGGTGACCATATAAGAATTTCCAACTACATGGCGTGTAGTGTTACTTGGTACACCATGAATTTTACTTCCATGTACCGACTAAATTTTAGATGTGTGTTGTCCCGTGTGATGCGTCCAAGCTGTGTGGCTACCTCTGCTAATGTCAGAGTGAGGAAAAAGACATTGGATAATGTGTAGTCCTTCATACACATCATTTATCTTTGTTTTTATTCATTTATATGGGAGAGCATCAATTCAATTTTCCGAAACTATCTTCTTCTTGTCTATTTTAAAAACTATGTTTCTTCGAGAGGCTGATAATGTTTCTTCTCCTAGATTCTTCATCCGAAATCCATTATTCAATCCGTCAGTGGTTGTGGGATCGCACCAGAATGGTTAAACCTGTGTACACAATTTCATTCTAGTTTCTTGGCCTCACACACCACAGTATCCTTCTGATTAGAATTGAAGGGATTGATGGAAATGTATATCTACAAAGATTGGATTCAAATTAGAGCTTGATATCAGACGTGCCAACATCTATGAATCTAAAGTAGGAGGATCATACCTTCTTTTGTCTTTTCCTTGTCGTTTGGGGGTTGTGAATTTTTAGAATTACATTGGGTATTGAACGAGACCCCTATTTTATTATATCAAAATGACCATATGCATTGTGGGATGTCATTGGGTATTCCTTTATCTAGTTATTCTTGAGGGAAGCGGGGTTAGAGGACGATGCTCATTTGGGGAATTTTGGTCGAGGTTCCAAAATGGTTATATTTGAATTGCTATGAATTAAACTGCTAAGATTGAATTGTTAAGCATAATTAAGTTTGTTAGATACTTTAAAGACCTCAGTTACGGTATAAGACAACATATGGCTAGTGAAATTCAACTATTTAGTTTGTTTTTACGGTTTAAATTATTTTATTTTTATTATATATGTGTGATGTGTGACATTGGATATGCTAGAACCATCGGTCTATATTGGGCATGAATTGGGTATTTTTGACTGATGTTGATCATAGGTTGGGCTTGGCTGGGATTACATTGGGTGGTTCTAACCACGGGATTGGGCGTCACAGACGTTGGCTTGAGGCAGTTTGAATTTTAGGTTGGGTATGGCATGGGTTTTTTGGATGGTGAGGCAGTCGAACTCTACTGACATGGTTACAGGGACAAGAGGTGCCAGAAGATTTGTGGCTTGGGAGCCTATTTGGTGATTACCGATCACCGGAACTTTGAGTAGTGTACACATAGGTAGACTCCGTGATGAGGTGGTTCTGACCACCCATTGGGTGGAGGCCCCTAATAGATTTGATTTGGTACAATTGTTTTTTGGGTTATTTCCATCGGATGCCACATGGAAGGTGAGGAGCCTACAAAGGATAATGCTGAGGCTATCGGGTTGGGGGAAGATGTTCACTGTGATTTGAGGGAAAACATCGGTGTCCCTCCAGTTTCTATTTGAGAACACGCATCACTTCTCCTCTGGTTGTTATAGCATGGGTAGGTTTGGGATTTCGAGCCGGGTTACTATTATTTGGGCTAGCCTTTGGGACCTCAGATATTTTGAAACAAGGATTCTGGAGGCACATGATGATGGATTACATGATAGGGATTCTTGCATTGGCCGAACCAGGTGACACACCGTGGTGGTTGTTGAGCACCAGTGGATTTTGTGTTTATTTGTGCATTGTACTGTTTACTGTTTTCCTTATAAATTCATTCCTTCTTAAAAACTTATATTAGGTATGCACCATTGGGTGGTATCCTACAGAGATTCATCTCACACCCGGCATAGAACCTTCGGGGTGCGTGTATTCTTTAAGTATTTACTTGCAGGAAAACGATCATTTTCAAGAGCTGGATTGTATTAGCTGTTACATGGCGATGGTATGGACCTTGAGGTCATGTCTAGCTAGAGTTTACATTGTTTTTCTTTCTTTACTGTATCAGCATGCTTACCTTGTTTATTGTAGCTACTATTGGTTATGCATTGGCTCCACTTTACATCTTGACTTTCTATGGATGCATGACTTTTCTGTTCTAGTAGTTGTTACAAGTGGTTTCAGCACAATGTGGGAAAACCCATTTTTTGCAATGTGTTATTTGCGACAAGAATAAATATTTTCACAAATAGACCATCTAAGAGGTAATTTGCGACAAGACAATCAACCCGTTACAAATACCCACTTATTTACGATGGGAATAGGCGCCCCGTTGCAAAAACATATGCACAAATTGGCACGGTTTGAGTGACAAACCACCCGAAAGGGTATTTGTGACGGGTAGACACTGCCCGTCGCAAATACCAAAAGACGATAAGAACTAGTTGCGATGGGGGATCCCCCGTCGCAAATAATTGGTGGCGGTAAAAACCTATTTGCGATGAGATGTTGTCCCATCGCAAATAGTGTGTTGGCAGGTTACCTTTTGCGACAGGTCCCATCACAAATAACCTTTTAACAATCAACTGTAATTAATACGGCTGAAGTTCTTTGCGATGGGACCCGTCACTAAAGGTACTATTTTCTATGGGAATCCCTTCGCAAATAGTATTGTCACAACTAATCTTACCTATAAATTCCCCCCATCTGTTTTTTCTTCCCTCCTCCTGAATTCTTTCTTCCTCTGCTTCTGTAAACTCTAATTTTTGAGTGAACATATTTTAGAGTTAGATTTTTTTACGAAGAATATGTGAAGGTGTCTACAATTATAAGAGATCAAGTTTAAAGGTATATATATTTTATTTATTTTAGTAATTATTTCGTTTTGTTTTATTAATTTTAATTATTGTTGATTAGATGTAATTAAGTTAGATTTAAATTTTTTTGTCATCAGTATTTATTTTTAATAATAAAATTAAATTATTAGTACTAATTATTAGAAATTAGTATAAATTAATAATTTTTAACGATAATTTGTTATGTATATAAATAATTAGTGGTAATTAATAATTAGTAGTTGTATTTTGTAGTAATTAATTGTAATTAACACTAATTATCAATAATTAGAAATAAATAGTAATAATTTAAAAAATAGTAATAAATATTTAAAATTAGTAATAAATAGTATTAATTAGTAATAATTAGTAATAAATAATAATAAATACTAATAAATACTAATAAATACCAATAAATACTAATAAATTATAATAAATAGTAATAAATAGATATAATTAGTCATAAATACTAATAATTAGAAATAAAAACTAATAAACAATAATAAATACTATTAAATAGTAATATCTACTAATAAATAGTAGTAAATACTAATAAATAGTAATAAATACTAATAAATACTAATAATTAGTAATAAATATTAATAAATAGTAATAAATACTTATAAATACTAATAAATACTAATAAATACTAATAAAAACTAATAAATATTAATAAATATTAATAAATACTAATAAATAGTAATAAATTCTAACAAATAGTTAAAAATATTAATAATTAGAAATAAATAGTAATGAATAGTAATAAATAGTAATAAGTAGTAGTAAATACTAATAATTTGTAATAATTAGCAATAAATATTATTAAATTGTAATAATTAGTAATAAATAGTAATAAATAGTAGTAAATAGTAATAAATTGTAATAAATTGTAATAAATTGTAATAATTAGTAATAATTAGTAATAATTAGTAATAATTAGTAATAAATTGTAATAAATATTAATAAATAGTAATAATTGTTAATAAATAGTATCAGGAGCAGTTGTGACCTCAGACTGAGGTTATAGAGAGTTTGCAGAAATATTGGGAAGAGATGCATTTGTAGTATGAGGAGGACATGCGTCGATGGCAGCATCAACAACATGAGCAGATTGAGTACATGCGCTGTCTAACTTGTAGTTTAGGGATGGAGTCTCCTCCACCATCTCCTTCAGCTCCTCCAACTCCTCCAGAAGACTATCACCGAATGTTTTTGGTTCTGTTAAAAACATTTTAATTGAACATTTGTTGTAATATAAACTATTTACAGTTTTTTCCTTTAATATTGTTTAGAATATTGCATTATTTATTTATTTTTTAATATTTTAATATTTTATTTACTATTACTATTATATTTTTTAATGTTTTTTTATTTTACTAATAAGAATAATAATAATTTAATATTTTTTTATATTTTTTTCGAATATTGAGAATATTAATATTTTTTATTTTTTTACGATTTTAATTATATTACTATTATTTTTTTCATTAATAAAAATTATATTATTTTTTATTTTATAAGTATTTGCGATGGGGTCTTTTGCGATGGGGTCACGTAGAAAATATATAATATATATTTTTTAATGTTTTTGTGTCAGGTGACTTTATCATTGAAAAACATTTTTGTAACGGGCTCGTTGCAAAAGGTTCTTGTATATATGATGTATTTAATTAGAGAGCTATTTACGACTGGATTGGTTCCCATCACAAGTGTTAACATTCCTTTCCGTCACAAGAGTCTAACAAATGAAAAGGGAAATACCTTAACACAAAGTGATTCTTCCTTTGAAGAAACATCAAAAATTGAAAATGGCATGAACAAGGATTTTGTTAAGAATGGGCTGCGTAGGTTTCATCATGGCTGCGCAGGTATACCTGCGCGCCACATATTGGGCGCGTAGGAGACCTGCGTGCCCTATTTTCTTTTCGCCCGAGGTCTTCATGAGCTTATAAATACCCCTTGTGGTCCCCCCATTTCGAGGACGAAAAATACAGAAACTCAGATTTGAACTCTTGGGGCCCTAGTCTCTTATCGAAGCCTTCCGAACACTTCTAAGGCAATTTCTTACCTAGAACAAAAGATCTAATGAGGGGGAACAAGGCCTATGTGTTGAAATTCGTCAACACCTGCACGCCTAAGTGTCTAACCCTTTAGAGAAATGAAGACACTTGCCCACTGCCTTATCACTTCAATAAAACCTACGCGCCACTCATTTAAAAATCTTTAGGGATAATACTAAGGGCTTGAACCAAACCTCACCCAAGTATTACCCTATGGTTTGACGGTCGTGTAGGTAACTATGTGTCGCGCAGGTATACCTGCACGACCAGTACCTGCGCGCCCCAACAGGACATGTGCGCCTACTTATTTTTGGGTTCCCCTCCTTCCTATTCACCTATCTTATTCAAATCCACCTCTCCTATTCAAGATTCATCCATCAGAACCCTCTTCAAATCCATTTTTTGCATGGTTCCTTTGTTGGATTCCTTATCCGAAATAAATTCTGTTGAACATCTCTCAAAACCTAGTGATTTACATTTCTTCATGTCACTAAGGTGGAAGATTTCATTCATTCAGCCTCATCCTTTAAGATGAGAAGATCATTATATGTGGGCATCCTTTTAAGAAGTAAGTCCCAATCATAATTTTCCTTAACTTGGGACTCCTTCGTAGGAGTAAGCCCCAGTCTCAAATTCCAAAATATAGGCATCCTCCTTCGGAGTAATCCCCAAGTCCCTTAACCTGGGCCTCCTTTTCAAGAGTAAGCTCCAGTCCATGTTCTCTTAACCTGGGCATCCTCCTTAGAAGTAAGCCCCAATTCCCCTAACCTGGGCCTCCTTTTCAGGAGTAAGCCCCAATCTATGTCCATTAACAAGGGCCTCCTTCTCAGGAAAAATCCCTGGTCATAAGCTTCATTAATCTGGGCATCCTCCTTAGGAGTAAGCCCCAAATTCCAAATTCCATTAACCTGGGAATCCTCCTTTGGAATAATCCCTAGTCATAATTCCCCTTAACCTGGGCCTCCTTTTTAGGAATCAGCCCCAGTTTTCAAGTCCCTTTAACCTGGGCCTCCTTCTCAGGAATAAGCCCGAGTCATAATTTCTCTTAACCAGTATTAATTTACCTTTGATTTGGGTTTCCTTATTAGGAGTAAAACCCAATCATAAGTCCCATCTAATTTGGGCATCCTTCTCAGGATTAAGTCCTAAGTTATGTATCCAAATCTCCATTAAGCACATATACCATTAGGGACCTTGTTCGTGGGTTTCTTCCCTAAAGTAAAATCTAATCTTCATCTATCCGGGTTGTCATACATACATAAGCCCCACATCATTTCTAGTTATTGAATCTTTCATGGCACAATTGTCAGGTTTTACCAATACCTCTTGTTTCTCACACCGAGCATGACTCACGTGATCTTAGAGCATAAAAGTAATTATGACATCTTTCTTTGATCCATCAGTCATACATAAACCTCATACTTCTTTACTCGAACTATGTGGGTTCTGATTCCTTTTCTAAACAAGCATACGTAGCTATCCCATCTACGGGTATGATCCCAAATTTGAAATAATCCATGTCCTTCTGAATAACAATAAATTTCAAGTTCCCCACTGAGTGGCTTTAAAACCAGTATGGTTTTCATAATGACCAAGAGATTTCTATATAATATGTTGAAGGATACCATTGACTAGGAATCTCTAACAAATATAGAAAATTCTCTATCGATGAAGAACCTCAAATACATATAAAATATTCTCTAAATCTCTTACATATCAATCATTGATTGTTAGATCTAAAGGAAAGCTCATTTCCATACTTGGTTCTTTAATAAGGATTCATGAAAATAACTTAAATCGATAATGAGAGTACCATAGTAGACGATATTTCTCCTAAAAAAGGTGTGATGAGTTCGACCTCCCATCCTCTCAACCAATGAAAATTCTTAATCCTCATCAGTTCACAACTAATGAGAACCTACATTTGGAAAGTAAGTCCAAATGGATATAGAATCATTGGATGTTTACGGTTCTATAAATAAACCCGTTAGAAACCAATTGGAATGTTTGAACCTTAAACCAATAAGGTCATCCCCATTTCCAGTGCGAAATAAAAAATGGTGAACCTGACGTGAATCCTTAACCAAGGTAAAGTGATGTTATACTTACTTGTTAGGGCGCTATTTAAGCTCAATGAGAGGGACAACAAAACAATCAATAACATATGTGCTCATCCAAAAGATGTAGTGGGTGAACTTATCTGGATTATGTCTATTATATCAAATATGAACTCTTATCCAAGATCTTCTGCATTACATAAATGGATTCTCTAATGTTCACACCTGTGAATACCTCTACTGTGAATACCTCTGCTGCTACTCCTGCTTGATCGTCGCCTGCTCTGAGGACGACATCCCCTACTCAATGTCTTCAACACTGGGTATCAAATGCAGTGGTTAAGGAATACCATCAGAAAGGTACTATTCCGAAACTGGAGGCCACTCGACAAGCACTCCAAGTAAATACTTCACCCTGGTTGTCCGGACAGCGACAACCAGCGATCAAGAAGCAGGTGGTGCCAACCACCGTTTCCAACCGTTTAGTGTCCTTATCCCCGGAACGCAATCACCAGTCCCTCCCATAATATGAGGAGGTGAATGAGAAGGTCACACATGGACATAATTCAAGTATAATGAAGTCCTTACCATGGACTCCCATCAAGAATCTCAACTAGACTCGTGCGACAGTGCAATGATGAGGGTATCTCCTTCAGGGGTTCGGCTCAGGTTCCTCAGACCCGAGTCCGCAAGACGAACTGCCAGAGGTGAAATCCGATCAACATTGAGCATGTTCTTATCTCTTCCATTTTCGGAGATGTCAACCAACCTAACTTGGTGGAAAACAATGAGAAGGCGCACACACCCATCCGTTTTAATTATGATGTCCAGTAGACTCACCTGGCAGCAACACACCATTCCCTCCAGGCAATTCTGGTGGAGTACTATAGACTGGAATATATACCTGTTTATAAATAATTAGCTCGTCAGTAGGATTGCCTGACTACATACAATGAATACCGCCAACCCGATGTGTTGAAAACTGGTAAACAGATACATACACCTGCTCACACACATCAATCCTGCCAGCAGCCTCGTCTGCCAGTATTGAAGGAAGTTCATCAACCACATTTGGTGGAGTGCAATCAGCAGGCACACACACATGCTAGTATTGATTAATCCAACCAACAGTCATGTTTGGTAGCACCTGGAGAAGTCAATTGGAAAGCCCCAAAAACAAACAGGAGGCAGACTCAACTCTCTACTCCCACACTTGAGTACTGTCAAAATTCACTGTCAAGAAAAGGAGGACAGGAGTAGGCACATACACATACTCCAAGCATGGAATGGTTGTATATCCCCATTCCGGAAGCTGAAGTTACCAAGCATATTCTGTCAATGGTGAAAGAGCAGAAGCAAATTCCTGCCCATATTCTGGATGCCTGTCAGAATATTCTAACAGCTTTAGCAGCATGACATAGAAATAAATGAAAATCTATCCCTACCAGTGGAGTGACACATCAACATATCACTCTGGAATAGACACACACCTCTGTTCCAGTCCAAGTGGGTTGTGGGGAATACACCCCCATGTCATACGGACAACCAAGTCAGGCATATACACCTGATTTGAGTGGAGATAATCCGCCTAACCTGACTATTTCTTTTGAGCAGGCACATAAACCCGCCCATAATAACCACTTTAATCAACAAGGGGTTCTCAAAGTGAGTAAGAATCCGTCTATGAATAAGACCCGCCCAGCACATGCAAGAAGTCAAGAGCCAATCTATAATAAGGCCTTTCAAGATGATGGAGTTCTTGAATCCCTCAGAAATTTATCTGTTGGAATTCAAGATTCTACTCTCTCATTTACCAATAGTGGGAACATTAATTCCAATGGTCTTTATCATACACTTCATCATGAAGTCTTTCTTCCTGATAATTTGGTCAATCTCGAAGTATCATATTCAGATGAGAGCCACAAGAACCCTCTATGTGCCCAGAAGACCAAAGATCAAAATGTTTCATCGTTTTCTGTAACCCACCATGGTGGTCCTCCCCATGATGATGAATTTAGCTGCGAAAGTCCTCTCCGCAGTAGTAAATCACATTGCCTGGAAAATTATTCAATGGACAATGTAGTGACGAGAAATCCCTCTTATCATGATGCACTTGCAAATGTGAAGCCAGTCATGTCTGATGCTTTAACGTTGGCGGGTGAAATACTTTCCCAATCAGAAGATAGCCTGGGGTGAAGGTCATTATCCGAACCACCCCTGGGTCGTTCATCTTCTATTTTGATTATTGAATTCTCTACCAATCTTGTTGAATCTAATGAAGCAACAAGGAATAACTAGCTCTGTTCTAATTAGGTAGAATAATCTTCATTGAATGATAAAGAGGATGTGTGGAATATGAGAAAACAACTGGTGAAAGGTGAAGTTCCAGTCATGTTTTGGCCTCTGGCTGACTCTCATTATGACATTCTAGAAATGTTCACGGAAGATTGTATTTAAGATATTTGTCTCAACATTTGGAAAACTCCTTGTCAATTTAAAAAGAAAATATTATCTTATGAGGAATATGAAAATCATGTCAAGATAATAGACGTGTTAGAATGCCAAATTGAGTTGGCATCTCTCTCAGTTTCTCAATATCCGAAGGCTGAAAAGCAGCAGAGATCCCTTCAGCATTCATGCCTTGGTGCACTAAAAAGATTATTCCAGTTAATTTCCAATTCCCCATCTGGTATTCATATCATGGGATGGGTTGTTCGTGGAGCACTGCATTTCACTATACTCTCTAGTCAAGAAAAGACCGTCGAAAATGGTATCATGCAATATTATTGCCCATGGTTGGACACATCCAATTGGATTTATTTGTAATCAAAGGCATGCTCAGGAACATGCATCAACTAGTTCTTCCCAAAGTCATGCATACAAAAAACAAGTTGTCGAATTACTCTTGCATCAGGCAAGTGAGAATGTCGAATAGGTTTCTCGTTTAGAGAGAGAGAATCATCATGTGGCAGAAGTTTTAGAAATCATCCAACATTTATATGAGCCCGGTGATTTGAGTGGATGCAGGTTAATCCATCCAACCAATTTCCGGTCTAAAGTCTGCAAGATCAAGAGAGCTTTTACGAAAGTCTCTGATGTAGCAGCTCAAGAACCACCCCAGCTTTCCATACTGGGGACTCTTTTTACCCAACCCTCAGAATCAACAAATAAAATTCGAGGAGTTGAGAAGAAACAGTAGGAACAGCCACATTCCACCAGACTGGGGACTTTTTCAAATCCTCAATCTCTTCCTTAGAGAAATTCAGTCTTCTATCGATTAGGGAAGAAGCCACAAGAGGAACGAAGAGCCAAATTATCGGGATATTCAATCCAAATTATGGTTCGTCAAGAAGTTCCTGAGGGATCAAAATAATAAAAGGAAATGTCTCATCAAGGACATGGAAAAAGACAGTATCATAGAAATGCCGATAGAAGGGATGAAATGCATTATGAAATAATTAATGTCATCAATTCCATTATTGCTGATCCTCCAGAACATGAAGCTCACTCGGAAGGATCAGATGAAGAGGTTCCTGCTCAAGAAGTTGTATACAAAGACACAAATGAATACGGTGTGCATACACGAAATCAAAGGCTTACCAAGAATCTAGGTATTCCTTCAAATAATCAACTTCCCCCTCTCCGAAAGGTATCCAACAAGGGGAAAGGAAAGAATCAGGTAGCATTACACCCTCCCACTGGAGAAGGCCAATCACTCTAACTATAGAAAAGATTTTCACAATATGAGGAAGAAATGAAGGAATTGAGGAGGATGAATATAGAACATCTTCATGGTAGTATTCCTCCTAGGCGTGCTGGAGTTAGTCAGTCAAGGGAATTTTTTGCGGCTACTAAGATGGATCAAGAATATTCTCCTTTATCAGTACACCCTCATAGGTCCAATCCAATGGGTTAGGTGCAACAACAACCAGTGGTATTATCATCCGTTGCAGTACCAGCCACCACATCTGTCCAAGATCCAGTTAATGCTCTTGCTCATGTCCATGCTCAACTGGATTTTTCTCAAAAGTTAATAACTACTATTGAGTCATTAATAGCTCAGTTGTAAGATATGGAGGGAAAATCTGCTCAAATTCAACCAGAAAAGAGAGATTACCCTGAATGGTTTGATGCAATTCCTCCCCCATCAAATTTTTCAAGTACCACATTCCCAATCTTTAATGGTTTGGGAGACCCAGAGCAACACATGACACATTTTGATTCTCATTATGATCCTATGATGGGAACCCCTCTGTAATAAGAAGATGTTAATCTCAGGTGTTTTGTACAGTCTTTTCAAGGGCTGGCCTTTGTCTGGTATACAAGCTTGCAATCCTGGTCAATTACTGGGTGAGAATATCTTTGTTAATGATTCCTTCTTCAGTTCATCTCAACTTAGCAAAAGACAATAGTTTTTGATCTTACAAATTGTAAGCAAAAGGAGAATGAAAGGGTTTCAGATTTCATTGCTCACTAGATGGGATTAACATATTCCCTTATCTTAGCACTACCTCAAGAGGAATTGTTACCAATCTGTGTGGAAAATGTTCATGATGAATTACGCACACCATTGATCCATGTGAAATACACAGGAGGGTTTTGAGACCTTACTTTGATCACTCATCAGATCGAAGACTCCCATAAGAAGACTAAGGATAAAACTCGTGTAATTCCATCATCTCCAGGAAGGAGAATGGGTAGAGAAGAGACTTCTATAGTTATGCTGAAGAAAACACCTATACCTGCTTCTACTTCAAAACCTCCATCTTATTGAAGTGCTCCACCTTCTGAGAATCAACAACAGAGGCTGTTTCATCAAGATGATAAAAGAGATCAAAGATGGAAACAATTTGACGAGTTAAAAAGCAAAGTTTACTCTTTCTGAAATTAACAGGTTCCTGGTAACTTTATCTCAGCTCTGGAAAATAATTTGTTTCAATTTCAAAGGCCCAAAAGGCCAAACAAGGAGGGAGATGAGGACCATCCCAACTATTTTCTGTTTCATCAGATGTTGGGGCATCCCATTCAGGAGTGTTTTGTCTTCAAAGACCTCCTGAAAAAAATGTTCCACTTGGGAAAAGTAAAATTGAAAGGTTCTTCAACTCAGGTAGCATGTGTTACTGCTAAATATCTAGAAGAATAAGGCGAGTGGCAAGAAGTAAAATGAGAAAATTCACATAAATATGATGATTGGATGGTCCAGAAAATGATCAACCAAACTCATTCCATTTTACGAAAGCTATTGAAGAAACAAATTGTGTCTTCTGCTATGAATTCCATAGCAAAGCCAACATCATCAGAGGGAAAATCCTCAAAGAAACGGAATAATTCAATGAAAGAGGAACAATCAGAAGAAGATTAAATCCTTTCAAACCCAAGTTTTCTATGAATTTGGATGATTTTTTTCCATCTACTTCAAATCCACGTGCACCGTCCCACCAAACGGCACAGCATAAATTGGATAATCAGGTAGAGTCTTCATTAGATGAAGAGTTGATATTTGGTTTTGTTAACATGATTCACTTAACAAATCCTTATGCCAGTCATACTTTTGATCTTGATGAGCCTGATTTCCCTGTATCAAATAGAGGAATTAGATAGAAATCCAGTGGTCTGGGATACAGAGGAAGACGTGGATATCCCAGAAGCCACTATTCAAATTTTACTCCTGCTAGAACTATATATGCAGTAGAAACTCATGGAAGATCCCTTCAGCGAGCTCAAAAAAAACAATAGAGTTCTTCCATGCAAGGAAGATTCAGTCCTGACACAATTATTCTGGATGATCGGTTCTAGGCTACACCTTCTTCCTCTGAGTAGATAAATATACCTAGTTGGTCAAATATTCCAAATCCAGAAGTATTTCCAACTCCTACCCTGATATAAGATGCATCTACTTCCAAAGCATCAACTTCTAAGGAACCTGCAAAACCACATGTTCCTGTTGGGAAACACAGACCTTTGGATAAAAAATATGATGTCTTGAAACATTTCTCCCAAGTACCGTCCATGTTATCAATTTTGGATGCCTTGAATCTATCAAAGGATCTTTTAGAGGAACTCATTGAGGCTTTGTCAAGTCCCCGGGAAATCGAAACTAAAATTTTTGTGTTTTAAGTCTACCATGTAGAGACTAATCCTGCATAATTCCATGCAGTGATATCTTTTACAGATGAAGATGAAGATGATGTTGTGTATGGACATATAAGACCTTTGTATTTTTCTAGAAAGGTCAATGATGTGGACATCCGAAGAGCATTCATTGATAAAGGTTCATGAGTCAACCTCATCCCCATTCGTATTCTGGGTCGATTGGGCCTCATCGAATTTGATTTTTCTCCTTCTACATTGATGTTGCAAGGATATGATAAAAATGAACAAGAAAATTTGGGCGAGATCACACTCAGAACTCTGTTCGGAGATCTCATATCCAATTCAGATTTAATGGTTGTTCGTCATGACACAACTTTCAACATTTTTCTTAGAAGACCATGGCTACATCAACATGCGGCTATCCCTTCATCATACCAGCAATGTCTCAAATATTGTTTCAATCATCAATTTGGGACATTGTATAGTGATAAAGTCCCATTCAAAACATGCGAATCTCAATACATTGGGGCGTAATTCTATCAAATGGAGGGAAAGGAGAATTCCAAAACAAGGGAGGTTACCAAAGTTAATGCTCCATATGGTTTGGAAAAGATTCCAGTAAACCCATTCATACATTTGAGTACAGATTATGTGTTGCCTATCAGTCAAATTGATAGGATAGACCCAAATCCAAATACTCTTATGGAAACTTCCATAATTTCAATTACGGAAATCAAGCCAGACAGCATGGGAGAAATTAGTGATTCACCGGGCAATGATGAAATCTCAAATGGAGAGGTCTTCATTTCATCTGCTGAAATCCAGAAAGTCTATAATTTCCCAACCAGGCCATAAGAAGTTATAGCAATGTTAGAGGTAAATGATTATTTCAATCTCAATCCATTATCTCCTCTTTATTACCCAAGAAAGACCCTTCATCATCAATAGGGTCCGAAATGGAAACTTCTTCTTCAAGTTGTTCAAGTTTTAACATCTCTTCTGATCAAGGAAATTCTAATTCATCATCTACTATGCAAGTAGAAACAGAATAAATAACACATGTTGAAGAAGAAAAGGAAGATCTCAGGGATGCTCCTCCAGCATTTGAAGAGGGTATCTCTACCACTGTGGATGAACTCAGAGAAATAAATCTGGGTAAAAAAGAAGATCCACCTCCCACGTTAATTAGTGCGGCCATGACTCTTGAAGAGAAGGAAATGTGTAGTTCATTTTGGAAGGAAAATCGAGATATATTTACTTAGAACTATACAGAAATTCTCGGGTTTGATCCTGATGTTTCCACTCATTGTTTGGGGTTTCCAAAAGAACATCAAGGATTTAAGTAAGCCGCAAGTAGAAAACACCCAACTTATACCTCCAAAATTAAAGATGAAGTAGATAAGCTTATCAAAGATATCTTTATCATAGAAGTTCAATATCCCAAATGGTTGGCCAATATTGTCCCTGTGAAAAAGAAGTATGGACAAATTAGAGTTTGCCTTGATTTCAGAGATCTTAACCGGCATTTTCCTAAGGATGATTTTTCACTTCCGATCATAGAACTCTTAATTGATGCAATAGCTGGCTATGAAGCACTTTTCTTCATGGATGGATATTCTGGGTATAATCAAATCATAATGCCTCTAGAATATGAAGAATCTACAGCCTTTAGAGCCCCTCAGGGTGTGTTTTGCTATTGGGTAATTCCTTTTGCCCTGAAAAATGTAGGCACAACATAACAACGTGCCATGCATCGTATCATTAAACCCTTTTTAGGGAAGTTTGTTGAATGTTATGTGGATGATTTGGTGGTTAAATCTAGGCAACATTATAATCACCTGGCTGATTTGGAAATCGTATTCCACAAACTTCGGCAACATAGTTTGAATATGAACCCCTTAAAATGTGCTTTTGGGGTAACCTCATGAAAATTTGTCAGCTTTGTTGTATGCCATCATGGCATTGAAGTTGATCCTGAGAAGAAAAAGTCAATCCTTGAAATGTATCCTCATCAAAATTTAAAGGAATTGAGAGGACTTCAAGGACACTAAGCCTATATTCAGCGTTTCATTACCAATTTGGCAGGAAAAAGTTTACCTTCACCAAATTGATGAAGAAGGGAGTCACTTACCAGTGGATTGAAGAATGTCAAGAAGCATTCAATATTCTCATGAAATATCTCTTTAGTCCACTGTTATTAATTCCACCTGTTGAAGGAAGACCACTTATTCTTTATGTGACAGCTTTAGAGAAATCATTGGGTGCCTTCCTTGCCCAGAATAATGATGTTGGGAATGAAAATTGCCTCTTCTATCTCAGTCGGACTATGCTTGAATCAGAAACCCAATATTCAAGTTTTGAGAAGTGCTGCCTAGCATTAATATTTGTAGTTCAGAAGTTGAGACACTACCTACAACATCTTGAGGTCCAATTGGTATCTCGTAATAACCCGCTCAAATTCATCTTTAGTCATCCAATGCTTATAGGACGTCTGGCAAGGTGGAAAGTTATTTTACAGCAATTTGATATCAAGTATGTGTCTCAAAAGGCGATAAAGGGCCAATATCTGGCTGATTTCCTTGCTGAACATCCTTTAGTAGAAGAAATATCTTCAGATATTGAACTTCCTGATGAAGAAATCTTTTCTATTCAAGATAATCTTCAAACATGGGAAATGTACATTGATGGTGATTCCAGAAGTCCTATAGGGAAGAAAATGGAAGATCCTAAATTCAACAATATTGGTTTAGGAATTTTAGTCACTTATCTGGAAAAGGTAGTGCTACCTTATTCCTTCTTCTTGTGGGAAGCTGGTACAAATAATGAAGTAGAATACCAAACTCTCATCGCCAGATTGGAGTTGGCACTTCGTGAACAAGTGAATCGCTTAAAGATGAAAGGTGATTCAGACCTGGTAATCAAACAAGTAAATGGGGATTATTCCATCAGAATAGAAGATTTAATACCTTTGTATGATAACGTCAAAGAGTTAATGGTGGAATTTCCTTCGGACCCGACATTTTCTTATATCCCGTGATCACAAAATGCCCAAGCTGATGCACTGACTAATATAGCCACTACTATGGAAGATCCAAATCAGGACAAGACAATCATCAGTATTTTCCACCTTTATACAATTTTACCTTATGTTCAAACCATAATAGAAGAAATCATTGAAATTAGTCCCATTTCTGAACCATGTGGTCATAATACAGGATGGATGACACCTATCAGGGAATAACTTCAAAATGGAACACTTCCACCTGATAGAGATGGGAAAGAACAAATCTGCTGACGTGTGGTCAATTTTACTCTTTCTTATAGCCCTAATCACCTAGAAAAAATTCTCTACAAAAGTTGTTTTGATGGAGTTCTCTTTAGATGCATTGACGGTGAAGAGACAATGGCTGTCATGAAAGAAGTACATGCATGGGTCTGTAGTGCCCACCAGTCTGGACATAGACTATCTAATAAAATTCGAAGGCTTGGATACTTTTTGCCTTAAATGATACAAGATTGTGTTGATTTTACAAAGAAGTTTAATTCTTTCCAAGTATGTTCCAACTTCATTCATCAACATCCAGAGTTTCTTCATACAGCTAAATACTCGTGGCCATTTTCCACATGGGGAATGGATGTGGTGGGACCTTGCCATTCAGCTACATCCAAGTAGTTTAAGTAAATTCTTACTGCTTTTGACTTCTTCTCCAAATGGGCAGAGGAAATACCTCTCAAGGAAGTTAGTTCTAAATCTATTTTTAGCTTCATAAAGTCTAACATCATTACCAGATTTGGTGTCCCTCATACCATATTGATGGAAAATGGCACCAACTTCTGTTCATCTGAGTTAAAGAGGTTTTATCAAGAATACAAAATCAAATACAACCATTCATCTCGGTATCATACAGTGGAAAATGACCAAATAGAAGCCTTCAATAAGACTCTTTCAAACATACTGCAAAAGATGGTGGATAAAGATAAGAATTCATGTCCTGATAAACTTTTTCATGATTTATGGGCTTATCGAACCACCACCAACACTACAATGCGGTCAACTCCATATTCATTGGTATATGGAATAGAAGAAATCTTTCCCATTGAAGTTCAATTACCCTCACTCAGAGTATCCATTGGTGAACAATCATCTACATATTAACAATCTCAAAAGCGATTGGATGAATTGGAATGATTAGATGAAAAAATATTGTGCACCCTGCATCACTTGGAAGTCTATCCGAATAGAATAGTACGAGATTTCAGCAAAAAAGTTGGTATTAGTTCATTCATTAAGGGAGAATTGGTATTGGTTCTCCGAACTCCAATGATACCAGGAAAGAAACCTCCCAAGCTTGAACCAAAATTGGAAGGACCTTACTCAATACATAAGGTCTACTCTAATAAAGCTTATTGTTTAATCTCAATGGATGGAAAACTCACCACTACTCCAACCAATGACATATTTCTGAAGTAGTATTTTGTATAACACAAATGCATCATTTTCGTCTATGAATATGACCTTAAACTATTCGCACCACCGTCTAACATGACGTTAAATTGTGCCATCATCCAACATGATGTTAAACTGTGTTGTCCTTGCTGCAATAATTTAAACTGCACAGTCCCTTATACGTCCAACATGACATTAAACTGTGACTTCCAAGCTACATGACATAAAACTGTGCAGCTCTTCGTCCCACATGACGTTAAACTGTGAAAAATTCTCAAATACGTCCTAGCTACATGTCACTAAACTGTAAAACACTCCATCGTCCAACATGACGTTAAACTGTATTGTCCCTTTTCATCCAACATGATGTTAAACTGTGTTGTCCTTACTGCATGACATTAAACTGCACAGTCCCCATTGTCCTCACTCCAAGACATTAAACTTCATAGCCACACGTCCTAGCTACATGATGATAAACTGTACAACACCCATCATTTCTATATGACATTAGACTATACAGCCCCTATTTTTTTCTTACTGCATGACATTAAACTACATAGTCCTTTCTTTTTTCCTTACTGCATGACATTAAACTGCATAGTCCCCCATTTTCCAACATGATGTTAAACTGTGCGCAGCCCCTTATATTTCCTACATGACATTAAACTATGCATCGTTAGGGTTGTTGCTACCTCTTTTTTATCACACTGAGTATGACTCACGTGAGCATAGATTAAACTTTAACCATAACACCCTCTCTAGGCCGTTCACCATACGTAAGTCCCAAAACCATTTTTTTAGGGTCGTTGTCCTCAAAAACAACTTGATCACCAATTCATACTTTAATTGAACTGTGCGGACATTGATCCTTACCTTCTAGGTTGGGAACATAGGCAACCTACCAAGGTTCAAGCCCAAAACAAATCTCTTCACATCAGTTCACCTCCATCTCATACAATGTGAATTTGTGATGCCGCCCCCAGAATCAATATCTTCACATTGTTTTACCTTTGTCCTTGCTATATGACGTTAAACTGTACAACACTTTAGTCTTGTAAAATAATAAACTAAAACATTATTCGAAACCCTCACCTGAGAGAGAATCATTATTTACATTTATCTCTAATCATGTTATATTTTAAAGACTAAGTGCATACATGGAAATGCCCAAACCTTTTAATTTGGATCAGACCATCATTTCACTAATGTCCCCTTTCACCCTTCACTTTTACGAACCAAATCTGTACAAAGGGTATTTCAAGAACTACGTGAGGTTTGATTCCCATCCTTATGGGATACGTAGGAACGTTTGAGCATCCCTCGAATCCAGCCCCAAGTCTTTGGGCCTAACCCCAAATTTCACTTTCAATCCTTTGGCTAGAAATTCCCCTTGTGAAAACATGAATGTGGTATGGAAACCCTGGTCTTAATTCACATCGAGTTTATAAAACACACTGTGTACTCCTTATTATGATCTGAGTTCTGTGACCCGAAACTAATATCTCCCATACTCTCATCCCACATGACATTAAACTGTATTTCAAGAACTACAGTTGGCTAGATTATCATTCTAATGAGATATGTATTGAAGTCCAACATCTCAATTCAGGACCCAACCACAACATGATTATGGTTACCATTGGTCAGTGTATCTCTAAATGCATTGAATAATGCCCATTTTTATGTGTAATACTCCTAACCTTAAATACTTCAAGATCTCCAAAACCCTTTTCTTGACTTCTGGTCACAAAATTTCTGATTCCTGAGAGTTATTTCGCTTGACTATGCAGCACGTTCCCTTAGGCGTCCTTCCATAAGTAGTCTACAGAACGGACCTACTAGCCAAAAGATTCTATTATTTGACTATGCATCCAATTCCCTCAGGTGGCCCTGCATAATTCAACCACCTAACGGGTTTTTCAAATAATGGTAATTTCATTCCTGGGAGAAAAACATCTTTTTGTCCTTATTGGTCTTATTGACAATATGTAAGGATCGAAAAAAATAGCCATCCTTAATATATTTGTCCTCTACTCTTTTTCATGACCTGATAGTATTCATGTCTATGGTTTATATTTCCCTTCCCTGCGTTTGGGTCAGACCTTTTCAGGAGTGACATTCATCTAGTTCTTAGAAAATCTTGATTGGAATATCTTCTCCATATTCAAGTACCTCTCTCCACACAGCAAACTCTATTCTTTGGAAAATTTGAATCTCCATAAACTTCCATATGCTTTTTAGGAGTATAAATGTAAATTTATGAGAGTTCTTTTTCCTGACTATGCAATACATGCCCTTAGGCGGCCATGCAAAAATAGTATACATAACAGACCTGTCAGCCAAAAGATTCTATTATTTGACTATACAACCAATGCCCTTAAGTGGCCCTGCATAATTCAACCCCCTAACGGGTTTGTTAAAAATTTGTAACTTCATTCTTGGGAAATACTTCTTCTAATGCCTTTTATCTCTTTTTCATATCAATCCCTAGATTCAGAATTTATTAAGTCATAGTTTACATGTTTTCACCCATACTTGAATATTGTTATATGTTCTCAGATAAATTATCAATGAATTGAGTTAATTTTAATACATTCGGTCAAAGCTATTTTGACCTTAAACATTTTCCTTTTTATGTCTGATGTGCATGACATTAAACTGCCCATAAAGACAAGGTAACTCTAAATAAAAGTCAAGTCCTAGCTCACTAAACATACATTTCGTATTATTTAGGTAATATTGGGAAATTAAAATATATAAGGTTTGTAGGGTTATTTTTTATAGTCCTAGTAAAAATCAAACTATGCTTACTAGGCCCATTGGATTAGGTAAAAATTTAAAGCAGGTAGAAAAAGAAAATGCTGGCATAAATAATTGAAGATGAATGTTTTTTTCATTGATGCACAAGAGTTAGAGGGACATCCACAAACTGGAGTCTCTTCTCTTTTTTAGGAATTAAAAAATACTTTCAAAATAACTATTCATTTGATTTACGGAAACATGAGATTCATCAGTAGCCATCTGGAATTCATTCGTTTAACTGGATACAATAAGAGATGTAGTAATACCAGCTCTTCTTGGAACAATTGTAAAAGAATGTTCTTGAGTGCGGTTTGAGAAAATTTTCTGCTGATCAAACGGTGACTATGTTTCTGTCCAAGAGACTTGGAATATGGATACATGGATTTGAGAATGGAGCATTGGAAGTAAAGATCCATTTGGAGAGAGTAATCTTTTCAGATATGGTTCTAATACCATGATTGTCTTGTCTCCACAAACCGGTAGTGGAAAACATTTCAGGCCATGGCATAACCGAAATAGAGGAGTAGCAGTGCAGCTGCATTTCAGGAAGATAATTATTTTCATATGGAACGTTGAATCCTTGCAGATGACCATGGCCATACAGAGGTAGGTAAATGCTCTGTCTGAAATTAAGATGATATTTCTTCAAGTACTTGGCCAAATCTAGGAGAGTGTTGTCGTAGATATCATAGTAATCATGGCCAACAATGTTCATCAAGTCATTAATCCTCTTGCTATCCAGTTCATTTTTTGTTCTAATTCATCTAGGAACCATTGAATCTGCACAAAGTTTGAATAATTAACTCTTAAGTGAGTTGATTGTTTTTCTAAAATTTGTGAAGAAATTTGGAAAAAATGGCTAAGGCGTTAAGGCGTGCAAGTCAAATTTTGGTGCACAGGTGTAACTGTGTCACGCAAGTTTTTGGCATGAAGGTATCACCACGCATGTCAAAATACCTCTGCAGCAGCGCGACAAAAATAGATGCAATGGACCGCGGAAAATCAACAACCTGCACGGTGAGAGCTCGAACTTTTCAAAACCAAGTGCTTTGTGTGATAATAGCCGCATATTTATAGGCCAGACCGCACCCCTATGCTCTGAAGCCTGTGCGCCGCTATCTGCTCGCTCCGAACCTTCGTGCCGAAGATCCTAGGGTTTCTTCTTTACCTCATAGTGAAATCCTCATTCCATTCGGATCCAACATTGAAGGAGGGATTTTATTGATTCTCTTTTCCATCACAAGAGTCTAATGAATGAAAAGGTAAATACCTTAACACAAAGTGATTCATCCTTTGGAGAAACACCAAAAATTGAAAAAGGCATGAACAACGATTTGGTTAAGAATGGGCCATGCAGGTTTCATCATGGTCATGCAGGTATACCTCTGCACCACATATTGGGCGCGCAGGTGACCTGTGTGCTCTATTTTCTTTTCACCCAAGGTCTTTAGGAGCCTATAAATACCCCTTGTGGGCCCCCCATTTCGAGGATGAAAAATCCAGAAACTCAGATTTGAGCTCTCGGCGCCTTAGTCTCTTCTCGAAGCCTTCTGAACACTTCTAAGATAATTTATTACCTAGAACGGAAGATCTAAAGAGGGGGAACAAGGCCAAAGTGTTGAAATTCATCAACACCAGTATTCCTAAGTTTCAAACCCTTCAGGGAAATGAAGACACTTGTGCACCACCTTATCCCTTCAATAGAACCTGTGCGCCACTCATTTAAAAGTATTTAGGGATAATACTAAGGGCTTGAGCCAAACCTCACCGAAGTATTAGCCTATGGGTTGACCGTCGCGCAGGTACATATGTGTCGCACAAGTATACCTGCACGACCAGTACCTACGCGCCCCAATAGGACCTACGTGCCTACTTCTTTTTGGGTGCCCCTCTTGCCTATTCACCTCTCTTATTCAAATCCACCTTTACTATTCAAGATTTAGCCTTCAGAACCCTCTTCAAATCCATTTTTGGAATGGTTCCCTTGTTGGCTTCCTTATCTGAAAATAATTCTGTGGAACATCTCTCAAAACATAGTGATTTACATGTCTTCAAGTCACTAAGGTGAAAGATTTCATTCATTTAGCCTCATCCTTTAAGATGAGAAGATCATTAAATTTGGGCCTACTATTCATAAGTAAGTCCTAGTGATTATTTTCATTAACTTGGGCCTCTTTATCAAGAGTAAGTCCCAGTCTCAGATTCCAAAATATGGGCATGCTCATTAGGAGTAAGCCCCAAGTCCCTTAACCTTGGCCCCCTTTTCAATTTTAATCCCTAGTCCATGTTATCTTAACCTGGGAATCCTCCGTAGGAGTAAGCCCCAAATTCCAAATTCCATTAACCTAGGAATCCTCTTTAGGAGTAAGCCCTAGTCATAATTCCCCTTAACCTAGGCCTTCCTTTCAGGAAGAATCCCCAGTTTTCAAGTCTCTTTAACCTCGGACTCCTTCTCAGCAATAAGCCCCAATCATAATTTCTCTTAACCAGTATTAATTTATTTTTGATTAGGGATTCCTTCTTAGGAGTAAAACCCAATAATAAGTCCCCTCCACTTTGGTCATCCTTCTCTGGATTAATTCCTAAGTTAAGTATCAAAATCTCCATAAATCACATATACCTTTATGGACCTTGTTCTTGGGTTTATTCCCTAAAGTAAAACCTAATCTTCACTTATCTGGGCAGTCATACATACATAATCCCCACATCATTTCTTATGATTGCATCTTTCTTAGCACAATTGTTAGGTTTTACCAATACCTCTTATTTCTCACCCCGGGCATGACTCACGTGAGCTTAGAGCATAAAAGTAATTTTGACATCTTTCTTTGAGCCAACAATCATACATAAAACTCATACTTCTTTACTCAAACTACGTGCGTTCTGATTTCTTTTCTAAACAAGGATATGTAGGTAGCCCATCTACCGGTACGATCCCAACTCTAAAATATTCCATGTCCATATGAATGACAATAAACTTCAAGTTCCCAGTTGAGTGTCTTTAAAACCATTATGGTTATTATAATGACCAAAATATTTCTATATAATGTGTTGAAGGATACCATTTACTAATAATCACTAACAAATACAGATGATTCTTTATCGATGAATAACCTTGAATACATATAAAATATTCTCTAATCCTCATAAATATTAATCATTGATTGTTAGATCTAAAGGAAAGATCATTTTCATACTTGGTAATTTAATAAGGATTCACTAACATAACTTAAATCTTTAAAGAGAGTCCTGGAGTAGACAATAATTCCCCTCAAAAAGGTGTGATGAGTCTGACCTCCCATCCTCTCAACCAATGCAAATTCTTAATCCCCATCATTTCACAACTAATGAGCACCTGCATTTGGAAATTAGGTCCAAATGGATATAGAATCATTGTATGTTTACGGTTCTATGAATAAACCCGTTAGAAACTGATTGGAATGTTTGAACCTTAAGACAATGAGGTCATCCCCATTTCCTGCATGAAACAGAAATTAATATTTTTTGGGATGGGCTCATCATAAATAATACTATTTTTGATGCTTTTTTCTACAACGGGTTATTTACAATGGGACCCCGTTGTAAACAAGTTTTTGCGACGGGATCCCATCGCAAATAGCCCATTGCAAATATCCGAGATTCCTGTAGTGCCATGTTATTGTGTTTACATTCTTCTACTTCTATTTCTTTATTTCTTTCTTTGTTCATTTTCTATTGATTTTTCTTCCACTCTGAGCGTTTGGTTCTAGTCTTCTAAGTTATCCTTTTTCCGTTTCATTTTTATTTATTGTGCTCGGTCCAATACCATTATTATCCTCTAAGAGGGAATATCCCCCCCCCCACTATACCTGTTTAGACTGTCGCTACTAGTCGGTAGCCTTTAGAGTCGGGGAGGTGAACCTAAGGTAGTAACACTCGATCCGTTTTTCACTATTCGGATGGCTTTTCGAGTCCATGATGTTCTAGTTAACAGCGCTCGTGTGTGCGGTGCACTACTACCACACAAAACGATGTGATTAATTTTTCAGTTATGTAATACACGGAATGTAATAAGGATGCAATTAAAGTGTATATGTGATATACATTAGATGATATTGATTATTTATTATTATTATATCACCCACTTTCCTACCCTTTCACTTGTTAAGGGAATGATATTGTTGGTAATGCGTACATACAACCTGTCATCTCCATAAATTGATGCGATTCATTTTCCATGCCCTAACATCAAGAAATATTATCAAAATATATATGAAAATTTAATATTATATTTATAATATTATTAAAATTCTGAATATGATGGATCTATATCCTATACCCAAAACCAGAACATTCATGACAAAACATGCATGAGAAAACATTGAAATTAACACCCAAAACAATGATAATAAATGTAATATTACTAAAAAATGTATAATAACATGTTATAAGTGGATCATATATGATATTATAAATATGAATATAGTAAAATTATAAATTAATAACATTCTTAAAACATATATACATGATGTTAAATTAAGTTCAACAAAACTGAAGTGTGTGGTAACAGATTTTATCTCAATTTATATTCCATTGAGACTTATTTGTTATTATGCGTCAATTCTATTTTATATGGTGTATATACTTCTCCTTTGATATAAAATATCAAGAATAAATAATAATTCATTGTATTTTTTGTTTCATTTGTAATTATTTCACTCGAGGTGATTTGAAGTGATATTTTACCTAGTGGTTATAGTTATTATACAATCTCACTTTATTTTGTGATTTTTAACTTTCTCAAGAAAAAATAATTTGATTATAAGAATTTAAATGAGAAATTATATTTAACATAAACGTAAATATTATTCTATGATGTAATTTATTTTTTCCTAAACTATAATCCTTTTTTATATATTGTTTTTATTTTGAAACTTATTTGACTTAATGTGGAAATATTGACAAATTATTATCCTTTACTCAATACACATAATTGATGATAAGTAATATTGATTCATGAATTAAATCAATAATTTTATATGTGATGAATGATTTTGACAAGTAGTGATGGGTGGGGATTAAAAATATATTGATTTTTGATGCATTAGTGGGGATGATAAGACAAAACTGTTGGAGAATTTAAATGGGTTTCAACCTAATGTTTTACACCATCATATGAATGGTCTTGATGGTAAAGGTATCATGATTCCCGAGATCATGCAGTTTAATAATTAAGAATTTAAATCATTCATAATATATTTAGTATCATTATTCATAAAAATTTTTATAATAATATTATCTATGGAATCATTTCATTCTTAGATTATTGATTAAATGGATTGTGTCTCTAGTTATTTAGCTTTTCATGTTGATTATACGTTATCTATTAATATAGAAAAGTTATTTAAAGGAAATTTGTGTTTATTTATTTACCCTTCTATATTAATTATTCCCAATCTAATTATGATATCCATATTATTATTAACATGGAATGTATGTCCATTTATTTACCTTTCAATATTGATTATTCTTTTTTGATTCATGATAAATTTTGCTATACTTACCGTTACTGAGAATTTTTTCTCCCCCTTAGATTGTTCCTTTCCCCATGATATGAAGAAGAATTATTGAAATGATTCAATGATTAGAAACATTTTACATTTATATCTTTTTTATTTCATATCCCTATGTAAAATGTATATCATGTTTTTATTTGGTTCTCCAAAATTTCTATATTTAATGGTCCATCAGGATGTGAAAACATTGTATCTATGAAAATGTAATAAAACAGAAACCAGATCTGGTTTACTAGAGTTCGGTTTGTTACACCCATTGATATTTTAACTTGGTTCAAAGTAGTTAGTTTCGATTTCATTGGTTTCCATATATTATACTTTATATGCACTCATATATATATATAGTTAACATTTATGCACATTTTCAATAGTGGAAAACTGAGTTCATACTCATGCCATGCATGGTCCATCACTGAGACATGAATAATTTTTGTCTAATGATAAAGGAAATGGAAGGATATTAGTGTTTGGAGTATAGTATCTAGTATTTTTATAGATACATGGTTGGATTTCAATGGTTGGAGATGGACTGGGTGGATACATAATGCCAATCTAAGTGTTTTATTTAACTATTTTAGACACATTTACATATGATAAGCCTATGGGAGATCCTTTTATATATTTTTTGACTTGTATAAAATTTTAGATATTTTTTTCAAACCATTTCATACGTTTTTTATTGGTATGTTGTGTTATTTTTGTTACACTTTTAATTTTATTCCATTTTTTATGGTTATAATTTTAGATGGTTTAATCTCCTCACTATCCCTTAATGGACTATTATTTCGATTTAGCTACCATTATCATATGGGGAGGTGAAATAAAGTCATTAGGTCTTCGACTTGAGTTCTATTAGTGAAATATGCATTGGGTATTCTATAAAGTGGTATCATAGAAGGTTGAGAAAAATAGTACTAAGTGGGTCATTGTTTTTATTTTGGGATTTGGTAGATTACAGAGTGAGGAATTGTGTTTGAACGCTTTAAAAAATGGTTGAATTTGGGAAGAAATCATGTTGTGTTCCTCACCAGTATAAGTATCAGCTGAATTATAGGTATCCAAGAGGGGAATTAGGATTTTTTTTTTGTTTTTTGTATTTATAATTGAGTTATTTGATACTATTGACTTATGAAATGGACTCCTAGACCTGATAGTCAAGAGATGGTACTTATTCATCATGATAGTCATGTATTCCTCACATGACATGTTTTTTTTGGATTTTGGTTTCCATTTTGGTTTTAGTTTTGAAATGATAAGGGGTTTGGATATTTAATGGTTTCGTAACAACCTATATAGTGTTTTCTTCATATATATTTGTGTTGGAATAATACATAGAAAAAATATGTTTCGATTCTCATAGTTGATTGGATGTAGATCCTACATTTATTTTATATGTGGTACCAGTTCTTGACACGGGTAGGTGGGATAGTGAGGCTGGATGATACAGTATTTTATAGGGGTATGGAGGTATAGGGGAATGTGTCATGTGTTTCCTTTTATATATTTCACTAACTATGATATTAAAATTTTTATATATTTATTGAGTATGCTTTAACAGCAAAATTTTTGAAAAACGAATAATTACACGAATCCCTTGTAGAGATTTTAATATTTGCGAAGGAACACAGAAATGAGGGGAACTCATAATACCTTATTAACAACTTTGGAGGGTACCAAAGACCCTATCAATGACCCAAAATTCATTCCTTATGATTCATAGCATAGTGAGGACACACACACCTATCCCTATCCTTGCTTTAATCTTAATCATTTCATAATATATCTAGGAACCTATAGAATTTACTAGTAGTTACCTGGCAGACTATCTACTGATTCCTATATAAGAACCCCTAGACCCTAAATTTTTAGATCGTGTGTTATGAATTATGAGTTTAGTGGAATGGATTTTACCCAATCACAATTGATCATAAAAAACTCTGTTCCCAAATCCTCAAAGTTCCATATTAGGTGAGTTTTTACTCTATACTCAGGGAAATAGGATATAAAAGATGGGTATTTTCATCTATTAATGATCATATTATTTGAAGGACCACTTCACCTAGGATACACATAGAATCTTGGTGATGTAAAATCATAAATAGGTGTTCATGAGTGATTAAGGTGTACTACTTGGGAACCCTTTTCATCCTAAAGTGGGGTTTGGCTAGCTTATCCCATAAGAGTCATGCCTAGATCATTCCAAGAGGGAATTATATTCTCTCAGGACTATATACCTTGGATCCAGTTTTCATGGGCCTCCACAAGAGGCTACCACACTTTACTAGGCCTCTATACCAATGTGCCATATTTTACCAAGCCCTGAGAGTGGGGATCCATATTAGAATATGCCTTAATAATATGGGGATAATTTACCCAGATATTCATAACAAGCTTCCATTTTCACACAGGATTCTATAATTAATCACCATATTATCTAACTCTTCTATATATGGGTGAAACTTTTCCCAGACGTTTATACTGTGGTGATATATTTTCTTTGGTACCATGGGTAGGTGAAACCTCACCTAGCTCACCTAACATAGAAACCAATTCACGAAGGACACTTAATTGGGATCCCCATTTTTCCTCCTCTCCTAACTAGGATCCTAGCCACATAGTCTTCCTCCATGAAATCCTAAAATATATGATAGGTTATGCACAACATAGAGATACTCTTTTATCATATATTCCATTTATAGTGGATCCTTCTTTCTTCTTGAATAGTTTAAAGGACCCTCAAGGTGTTTACAATCATGTATTCTCTTGATAAGGAGGGTATCTATCACTAGGAAACTGGTGAAACCTCTCTTCGAAAAATATTATCATCCCATTTTCCCCTTATTAAGCATATTATATAGACAACTGGTGAAACATTTCATTGAAAAATATTATCATCCCATTTGGACCTTATTAAGCATATTATCATCCTTAAAGAATCCATCTGACCTCTTTGTCCAACGAAATGAGGTGAATATTCGTATATGGGCCTCCACATATGTGAAATACCTAATCATATCCTTTTTTATGACATCATCGATGATAAATTCAAGGAGCCACATTCCCTTGAATGGTCCCCTGATTCGGTGTATTTATTAGCCCATCCTCACTAGGATGGATTCCACAAGGGTCTAATCCTCCTTTAATGAAAATATATTAATAAACATGAGGTCAACGCACATATAGGCCTCCTACTCGGTGTATGCATAAACTATACCCTCTCATTTTTATTTATTAATGGAAATGATGGGCCAGAAAATGATTCTCATGCATAATTCTAACACCAATCCTTTCTAGTCACATTTTTTATAGTCCTTGTTTCATGACTGATATATGTGGAGTGTTCATAGACCGCTAATCAATATAATATATAATTTAAAATGAAATAAAAAATTCTAAACAAAATTATGTTATTATAAGTAGAAAGATTCTCTCATGAGTTCTTAATAGTGAAATCATTATTATAAAATAAAATCCTATTATTCTACCCATTGTTGACTTTCAATCAACAACTTCTTTGTTTGAATTGTTATTAACCCACACTAATGCCTATGAATATAGGGGAATACTATTTCTAACGTATTCTAGGAGGCCTCTTCATCGAATGGTGTTATTCAAGTCATAATCCACCCTATTTATAACTTAGACAGTGTATAGAAGAATAATTTATAAATTAATATGAAGAACTCAATGGTATAAAAGAGAGGCAATAAATCACTTTAGTAAATTTAACCACCACCGAAACTCACATAATATAATAAATAAATAGTATTTGATGAAAAAAATAAATAAAAACTACTACCTCTCTCAAAAAATAGTGATTTTTGTTCTCTATTTTCATGGATATGTATAGGGAGAAAACTAAAATGATTGAATAAGAGAGAGAGAGAGAGAATAAAATTTTTTATTAAAAAAATTTAGTTTCGATAAAAAGGAAAACCAACTGTAATCCAAAGTTGGTAACCTGGAATACTTATACAGTGAAGTGATATATATTTCAATAGGTGAAGTAAATATAGTGACATGTTGCACAAGAACTATTTATTTTAATGCATGGGGAATGGAATAACGTTCATGTAAAACTTCACATGGTTGTTTTCCAAGTGTAAGTGGTGAGAATTTATTATTCAAGATTTTATTCATTTATAAATGGTTTGGAATAAAAATATGCATATAGAATCCACTTGGAAAAGAGATTTCATTATTTTCAAATAGCTACAAGATAATTTACTTGTAATATTCTTCTAAAATTAATCAATGTGATTCGAAATAGATGTAAGTGATAATCTCACAATGATAATAGAAATATCACTGTGGTGTGGTGTCAATTTGGAATTTTTTATAGATTCCCAATACCATGACCTTGACCACTCCATAGGTTTATTCTTCTAGTTTTTTTAAGAGACTCATTAAAAGTGATATGAATTCATCCATGTCTCTGGTGATCCTCCTTTCCCATTATGGACTTGTTGATTCATATATGAATAATTACCATTAAAAATTGAATATTAAATGACTATGATTTAAATGATAAAACTAGTTTGATCATCATTTCCCTCACCCTTACGGGGGAAATTTCCACAGGTTGAACCCTGCATCTCCCAGCTACCCTGACCAAATATGAAAGGTTTCCTTATAAGGTAGCATGGTCATTACGTATATAAATTATATATCATTTTAAATTGATATTATATACATATTATAATAATGAATTCCCTAAAATCATAATGTTTTATTTTATTTGGAAACCTGGATACATAATAAATTGGTACATAAAATATGTACATTATCTCCCCCTAAGATCTTTACACCAAAAACCCTTCATATGAATTACATGCTTAAAAAGTTTTTTATATCCAAAAGAAAAGGAAACCAATGAAATGGTTACATTAGATGATAACTAATGGTAAATAAGGGATATATCATTAAATTGTCTTATAGAATCATATCATGAGCATAAGGGTATGTGAACTTGAGCTTAACAGTTAAAAATCAGAACTAGTAATTCATTGGTCCTAATAATGGTATAAGGATTTGAAATTTTAAAGAAATGAATCATAAAATAATAAAATATCATTATCCATAAGGTCATATAATAATATTTGGTACATGTCATATATTGTGATATAAATGTCGTGTCATATTCATAATTATAGAAGTAACATGGCAGGTTCACCCTTGAAGAGATTCATAACATATTAAGTTAGTTCTAAACACAAATATACTAGGTTTGGGAATGGGATAAAAACTCATGTACCCACTATTGCACATGGGATGACCACTTATATACTCATTGTCCTTGTAGAATAATTATCATGACCTAATTAAATTAATTTATCTAACATACCCACCCTTCACATAACCATAATCAATTAATTTGTATCCAACAAGATCATAAAAAAAATACAATTTCTTCATAACATAACCCATGGAAAAATAAATATGGTTTCATTAATATTTTTTCATCATAATTAATGGGATTCACTAGACCCACACTCCCATATCTAGAGTCATAATCACAAACATTACATACTTGATTCGAATAAAATATATATTCTAATAAATAATTATCCCATAATTACAGGACATAAAGAAAATATTTCCTTAAATATATTCCCAATACATTTAAAGCTTAGATATATGGAGAATTAGTTTAAAATAAAATAATACTAACAAAACTCTTGTCTTTCTAAACCTATTTATGTTTTTTCACTATATTATAAACTAATTAATCCATAGTGAATCACAAACATCATCAAAAAATTATCTATATAGGCTATCATATTAGAAATATCATGAATACTAATTTTCATCTTAACTTCGAGAAATATGAATATAAGAAGGGGTGATCTCAAATACTTTGTAAAGTAAAACATACAACTAAGGTGATAATAGAAAAAACAAGGAATAATATAATGGTACTATTAGATAATAAAAAATAATACCATAATAAAATGAAACTGAAAGAATAATATATCCATAGATAAAAATTGGAATAATTAAATTTCATGGATATCAGTAACTATTTTCTTATATATTAAATATATAATGTAGAGTAAATAATTACTTACTATAAACTAAGACATGATGGTCCTATACATCATGATATTAACACCAATAAAAATTCTTATTTTTTATTAGCGTACACCAATATACCCCAACTTGTTTGTCCTATAAGACCTATTAATTCTTCAATGGGACTGATAATATTTTTCCCCACTTGTCATTTATTTAAGTCCAATGCATTAATTATATATGAAAATGAATTGAAAATACATAATAAAATTTTGAAATAATCATTTATATTAGAATAATAACATATGAATTGTTAATAATTTTAAACATGTTAATAAATGGGATTAAATTATCATTACTCTTATAGAGAAATAATATGTACCGTTATACAATATATAGTAAACTTCTCAATAATCATCCCTATTTTAATGAAAACATATGGAGAACAAATACTTTTTCCAATTTCAATAAAAGGGATAACATGATCATAACTCATCAGAATAATTAAGGTGGATATTAAAACAGTATATAGTCAACTTATATAAAATCATCTGTATTGTAATAAAAATTACATGGATTTTCAATTGTTCCCCAATTAATAAATGGAATAGTATTATATGTAAGAAACTCTCAAGATAAATCTATATATATTAGTTGTATACTATTAATTCAATGTTGGAATAAATGATCATAATAAATCTAGAAGAAGAATGTGGATGGTTCTAAAATAACATAACCCTAGTGTAACAAAGGAAACTCATAAGTTTGTTGATATAGATAAAAAATATTCTCGAAAAATAAGACATCAAATAGAATTACACAAGAGTGGATAAATAATGGAATTATTTTATATAATCAGTTAAATCTAAAAAATTATTAAATATATTATTAAAAAATTAATAAATTGATATTAATCTCCTGATTGTAAATCCATTTGAATATTAAATGGAAAATAGACGTGAAAACATAAAATATATTTTAGAAAACATTTTTAATATTGATGTAAAATAAAAAATTACATTCCACATTTAAATGTTACTTTTTAAAAGGATAACTTAATGATTTTGATGAATTTTACTTTTAAAAAATCTATAATAATTAATCCTTGAAAATTACATAAATGTTTCTATAAAATATGTGGGTTTAAATATAAATTTTCTTATTTTGAATGAAATATTATTAATACTCTATAATTACATTTGTTAATACCCCACCGAGTGAATAGAGTATTAAAATATTATTTTTATTAAACTTAATTTCTATAAATAGGATTAGAAAATAACATATAATATAATTTTAGTGTGAGATAACTGAGGAAAGGAAAAAAATAAGTTCAGGATGAAACAATTTAACTCATTTAAAAGATTCATTACTTATCAATATTTCATACGAGAAAAATACTCCTTGAAGTAAGAAATATTTTAAAATTTCATATTATGTTGTAGAAAGATAAATCCATATAAAAAAATATAATACCATTTATTATAGTTAATTTCGAAAATGTACCCAACAGTTAAGTCCTAGAGGGAAAATCAAAACCTAATAAAAGAAAATTGAGTTACTAAAAATATTTACAACTAGGCTACCAACTAATTAATAACTATTTAAAGAAAGGAAACTACTATAGCTTTTTATTACCCATTAATAAAAAAATATTACAAATATACAGACATTGGTGGAAAATAAATCATTCAAAGAAAAACATGGTGTAAAATAGAATCATGGCTCAAGGAATTAAGGTTTGATAAAAGGAACCCTTATAGAATGAGTAAAATTTTGATACAAACACTTAAAAGAGAGGAATTGTAATTGAAAATAAAATAACATTAATAAAAAAACAATTCATGATATTATATACCAAATATTTATTATATACACCACATAAGTGAAATTATGTTCATAATACTAAACATTTCCCAAAGATATAAATTTGTAACGAAAACCCATACCTTTTTTAGATTCATTATATAAATGCACCTAACTTCCTCAATAATCAAATTAATTTTATTAGGTAAATTCATAGGAGACATATTATTATTTAATTGATTTATCATGTTAAATTTTTTATAATATTGAATTTGTTTATTACATTGTTTTTTCTTATGTTTATATGAAATTTGAGCTGGTGTAATCTTATTTTACTAATTTAAGTGATTGAATATGATAATTTAATGTTATGATAAATTATTAATATATAAATTAAAAAATAAAAAATCAATATTTAATTTCTTGTTGACTTATAATAATATTATTATTTTAGTTCCCATATCATCCATGATACATTTTTATAACATTATTCAAGTGGGTGGTTAAACTAAAACAAACATGAACATGTTATATCTTGCTGGGTGAGGATGGTTAATAAAGTGTATAATATAATTATGATAGAAGACTAATGATATTATTTATATTATTTTAATTTTTGTAAGTATATTTTGTAATTATTTATAAATAATTAAAAAAATATGAAAAAAATTTGTACTTCATGGAAGCAATAGTATTGACAACGCATGGTTACCATCCTTTTGTTTTTCTATGTGGATGGAAATGAATAAATAATGGTTGTTACTTTAATAGAACAAAAAATAAGTATAATATTGATAATAAGGTTATTATATTACTATGGTATGAATATTTTTTGAAAATAAATTTTTAAACAAAAATGATTTTGATTATGTAATACTCACTTTGGGAATTTGAAATCTATCTTGAAGGACTCATTAGAAATGAGGGGATTAATATAAATAATTGATACCATAGACTTATAACAATTTTGAGAGAATTATTGGAGTAATAATGGTAGTGTTTTAGAAATAAATTAAATATAATGGGTGTTTCATAATGGGTTAGAATGTTCCCCTTTTATATTTGACAAAAAGGGATCTTTTGAGAACACCCTTTAATTTTCAATGATATGATTAAACTATTCAATGTTATAAGAATCAAAAAGATAAAAATAAATTTTTCTGTTTTTATATTTCATTTATAAAGCCTCAATAAATTATTTACACACATGTTATAAAAATTTTGGAAGTTTTTTTCATAGGTTTTTACTTTTAATCTTTTTTACGTTGGTAACTAGTTTTTAAATCAGATTTTTTGAATAAAAATATAAAATATACTATATTAAAAAATTTAGTTTTTTAAACCTAAATTTAATCTCCATTAAATATAATAAAATTTAAAAATTAGGGTTAATAGACTTTTAAATTAAAAGATTTTATATATAGAAAAAAATTTGTTTTTAGAAATATGGTGTTTAAACTATTATGTGTTCTTAATAATATTCATAATTTATTACCAATAAAAAAATTTCAATATAATTATATATGTATTTAAAAAAATATTATATTCATAATTTAAAATATATTAATTTAATTTATTAGTTATTAATTAAACAATTATTTGAAAATAAGAGTTTCATAGTTACTATGTTCATTATATTTCATCTTAGTGATCATACTTTTATAAGAAAAGTATAAATTTAACATGTTAAAAAATATGATCATGTTTATATAAAATATGAAATCCCACATTATAGATTTATTTTCTATAAGTGTTGAAAATCGATTTTTAATATTAGTAGATAAAAACCGTTTGGGAAAAAAATATTACTTATGTTTCCAAAATGATATACATCTATTTTATAAAAAATATATTCTAATTTAAAATGATAAATTTAAATTATATATATATATTATAAATATTTTAAAACCATTTAAGTAATTCATGTATTATCATAATGGAATAAAAGTGATAGTTTTTAGGAAAATAAGTATTTATTCTCTATTCGACTTAAAACCAAATATTTCAAAAAAATACCAAAAATTACTCTTTTGGTTAATATTTTTATCATAAATCTATAAAATATGAAAAAAATTAAAATTATAGTTATAAAAATTATAAATCTAATTTTTTCAATAAAATCATAAAATATAATGAAAAAAGTTGTTTTCTTGGAAAATAACTTTTTAAATTATTATCTATATATTATTATTATTTAATATCATTTAACACCTATATTTATGTAAACCTACTGTTGAGATAAAAAGATATTTATCATCGTTATTCATATGTTTCTTGAAATAGAAATGTATATCACATAAAAAATCAATATTTTGAAAAATGAATTTTGAAGCATAAAATTATATTATTAGTCATTTTAGATACACCAACTGAATTTAATTCATATTAAAAGTAGAAATTATTTTCATCTGATAAATATTTCATAAAATGGTCACTATTATTCATTCATTCAAATTTAATAGATTGGTTTTAATTTTAATATGTAGTATTTATATTTTTAACTAAATATATCATCGCTTTTTTAAAAATTAGTATTGAATATGGAGATAGCTATAAAAAATGTTAAATTTTTTAAAAGAGTTAATATATTACAATATTATGGTGTTTTATTATCTACACCCCTATTAAATTCTGACCTATAAATTTTAATTATTACTTATTGAATAATATATGTGTGGGTATTCTTAACATAATTATCGTACATGGTATAACCTCTAATAATTCATCTACCATACTCTATTAGGCCATATCATGTTACATATCATACTTTAAAAAATTATACATTCATAAAATAACATATACATGTACGTATATACCCTAATAATATTGTCCCCATAATATACTATACCCAAATACATTTGAATATTCAACCTAATAACCCATAATAAAGTTCTATATTCCTCCAAAAATTTATTATATCTTTTACCCTAAAATTTATAAAGACACACAATAGATAATATATATCTTAACACTAAAAATGAAATAATCTTCAAAAAAATTATTATGGATCGGTTATTAATCCCAAGGTTACTAGTATTATCTATCACACTTCTTCAATATCTAACCACCATTTAATATCTCAACATAAAGCATATATTAAACCTAAGAGTTATCCATACATTAGTCACATTTTCTATAATAGTTATACCCAAAAATATAATATTTTAACAAAATAAAATTTCAAGGATATTAATTAAAATTAATATATATTCCAAAATATTTATGTATAACTACTTAATAAAAATCCATAGATTTTTCACATAACCCACTTAACTATTATAATATATAATAATATAATTGTTAAATATCAATCATAAATGAAAATCGATAATAGTGACAATATTTAATTTATATTAAAATATCCAACCTACACGATACTAGAAAACTCAAATTTTATATATTAAAAATTATATAGTAGGATTATAATTCATTAAATTATACTCTTCTATTAAAATATATGAAATAGCGGTTTTGTGATATATACATTTCTGAGATTCATTTTTGAGATATTATTTCAAATAAATACTAAAACCAAAATTTTTTAATAAAAAACATTTTAAAAGATCACGTGAATATAGAAACTAAATCCTAATATGTATTGACTAATAACACCCTCATTTATTATTTTTATACATTAATTATAATCTACTTTTCATTAAGTTCTCTTTTACCTTTTATCCTAATCACTTAACATAAAAAATCTTTCAAAATTCCTTGTAAAGAGAATTTTATTAACCATATCATATCCCTCATGTGTGTCTACAAAGGTGTAAAATATTAAGCCCACAAATATTGAACCATACTTAAGATCAATTCAACACTCAATCATCCTTTATTTAGGTTGATTACCCCTTTGGAAATTTGTTCCATAACTTTATCAAATTTCTAGTATCCATGCAGGGATTTAATTACTAGGAAAACCACACAGTATCAACTTTTCCAAAACAATTAGGATGGTATTCAATACATATACTAATACCGGATACTTATCCTTATGATTTCCACTAAATCTATCTTATCCTAATCCGTATATTATTTCCTCAACTGACCTAAAGGGTTGTCTATACCTTTGAAATTGTGATCAAGCATTACTTATCAATCCTTAAATTATACCCAACAAACATATAAATATCTATGGTTATCTAAGCCATACTTTTATACCAATAATAGTGAGAATTAACCATAATTAAAATCATGTTCCATATCACATAATTTACATGTAGGTTCCAATACCAACTTTAGATTAATAAACATATTTAGCCCATAATTACAGTAATTAAATAAAATAACGTATTATATAATATCCCAAGACCATTCCAGTTAATAGAATTATTGAATTATGAGAAAACATAAATTAAAAAATCCATGTCTTTATCGACTAATGGATATTGTTTCACTATATAAAAAACTACATAAACCATTATATGATTTTAACAAATCCCAAAATTTATCCACCTAATATATCCTCTTAGATTTTTCATGTATAATAATTTTATTCATAACCCTTATAAATATAATCATAAGAATAGGTAAGCTCAAATTATCAGTAAGAGAAAACATATAACTAAGGAAATCATGGAATAAACAATGAATAAATATAAAATAAAAATTAGACAATGACAAATAATTCAATAATATAATGAAACAAAATGCATAATATATCCATTGATAAGAATGGGAATAAATATATCGCATGGATATCAATAACTGATTCCTTGTGGATAAAATGAAATATTTTGGATAGTTAATTTTATACCATATGCCAAGGAATCATGATCATAAACATCATGATCATACCACAATACTAATATCTTATTATTGGAATTCATACACAAAAATAGATAAATATATTTGAATCATGAGGAAAACTAATGCATCATGGGGATATATAATGTTTCCCAACATTTTTCTTCTTTGAGTCAGATGCATTCATCATCTGATAAAATTAGAAAATAATATATAATCACATTTTCTAATAATAATTTGTATTATAATAATAATGTATGGAACATCAATACTTCTTCCCATTTCAATAAAAAGGATAACATGATCATAGTACATCTAGGGAAAGAATGTTATGGTCAAAAAATACATAATACAAATTTCCAATAATAACTTGTATTAGAAGAACACCATGTGAAGCACAAATATTTTTCCCAAAGTCAATGAATGGTATTACAAGATCCTAACCCATCTATAAATAGAATGGGGATAGTGACATAATAAATAGTAAAAAATAAAATAATTTTTATTATTTGAATAATAATTACATTTATTTTTAATAGTTCCCTAATTAATAAATGGTATATAATTCTATATAATCATCCCCAAGATAAAATAATTTGGAGTAGTGGTATAGAGTTAAGTTATCATCGTAAAAATTAGATTATAATACATTAAGAGGAATAAGGTGGATGGTTTCAAAATAATATATATGTATTTTAACAAACAAAACTCATAAGGATATTTTCATAGATAAAAAACATCCTTACAAAATAATACATCGAATAGTTCAAATAAGAGAAGTCCAAGAATTGAATTATTTGATATCATGAGATTAGTCTCTTAAATATTATAAAATAAATAATATAACATAAATATAATTATTGTAAATCAATTTTAATATGAAAATAATGGTGAAAACCTAAATTTTTATTTAAAAGAATTAATATTTATGTAAAAGAAAAATATGTCTTTCATTTTAAAAAGTAACATTTTATTACGTAAAGTTAATGATTTTTAAAAAATTTAATTTGATAAATAATATCCTATAACTGATCCTTGAAAATGAAATAAGTCATTATGTATAAAATATGGATCCAAATATAAAATAATTGACTGATAAAGGAATATTTTTAATACTTGTAATTTACCTTCACTGAAAACCCTAACTTTAAATAGAATAATAAAACCATATTTTATACAAATATCATTTCTTAAATGGGATTATAAAATAAAATATATTAAAATTTTATATTTTTAGAACCCAATCATTGATTAAAGATGTTCATGATCCAACAATATAGCTCAAGTAAAGTAGACTTTAGTAATCAATATCGGTTACAAGAAATATACTCCATAGAGTAATAAATATTTCAAAAGGTGTATTATTATTTATAAATCTAAATAAAAATTAAAAATATATAATAACACAAAAAATAATAAATTTTTTTAATGTACATAACTACTATTTCCAATATTAAAAATCATAACTCAATAAATAAAAATTTATTTACCAAAAAACATTACATATAGGGTAAAAATTGAGTAAAAATATATTGGAAGGAACTTTTTTTATTAATATTTACCATGAATAAAAAAAATTTAAAAATATACCCACATGGGTAAAAAAATACCCCATTCAAATGAAAAAAATGTGCATGAGATAAACATGTATTAAAGATTTATTTTTTGAAACAAATCACCCTTATGGCTTGAGCAACATTTTAATCAAACCCCTATGAAAGAGAGTAACAATTATTGAAATTAAAATACCATGATAAAAATATAATTCATGATATGATATTGAAAAATGTCAGTATATATACCATATAAATGAAATTAGGTACATAATGCTAAATATGTATCAAATAGAGTAATTTGAGACTAAAACCCTTACCTTGTACGAGATTTGTTTAGCACATCAGCCCAACATCATAAATAATCAAATTAAGATTATTATATAAATCATAGAGAACTATATTATTATATGAATAATTTAATATAAGACATTTTTTATCATATTTTATTTATTTATTATTTTTTTTCTTTCGTTTGTGTGAAATTTTAATCAGTGTCATCTTATTTTGGTAATTTATTTGATCGAATTTTGTATTTTAATAAATATTTAAAAACATAATATAACTATAAAAAACCCTAAAAATAATTAATTTATTATTAAACTATAATGTAAAGAATATTTAAGTTTACATATCCATCCACGATATATTTTATAACGTTATTAAAGTAGATGGTAAAACAAAAGAAGATATGAACATGCAATATCTCGATGGGCGAGTACGATCAATGAAGTGTATAATATCATTATGAAAGAAAAATAATGATATTATTTATATGTTTTTAATTTTTAGAATCATATTTTAAGTAGTTTGGATAAATAATAAAAATAAATATGAAAAATGAATAATGTTACTTCATGGAGAGGGTAGTCCACACAACGCATGATTAACGTCCTTTCTTTTATGTGGATGGAAATGAAAACAAATAAAGTTTGTTATATTAAAAAAATTACGCTTCAGTATAAAAATGATACCAAGGTTATCATATTACTATGGTTAAGATATGTTTTGAAAAGAAATATTAAAAATAAAATGATATAGATTGCATAATACTAACATTAAGACTTTGAACTTTGTCTTGAAAGTATCCTAAAAAATAAAGGGATTATGATAAATAATTGTGAATAGAATATTAATAAAATAATAGATACATATTGGATAATAAAAATATATATTTTAAGGAATAAATTCTAATAAATGGGTGTTTCAAGATGGTTTTGAATCGTATTCTTTGATAAGTGACTTAAAGGGAAATTTTGAGAACACTCTTTAATTTTCAATTATATAATTACATTAGATAAGGGTCAGAGACTCATATAGTAAGAAATAATTTATTTAGGGCTGATCATGAGTTATTAAATACTCATAGAAAAATTTCAACAAAATTTTTAAACATTTTTAATTTCATTTGTTCGTAGGTTTTTACCTTTACCATTTTTTATCTCGGTAAATAATTTTTAATTATGCAATATATGTTTCATTAAAAATAAAAAATAAATCATCATACAAAACTTTATTTTTCAAAATTGAAATTTAATATCACATTAATCAGAATAAATTTATAAATAATGTAAATTTAATATTAAAATTTGAACATTTTATTATAGAAAAATAGTTTTTTGTATAAAAATGGTGTTTTATCTATTATATGCTCTTAATATTATATAGCATTGGATACCAATTAAATATATGTAAATATAACTATATGGGTATTAAAATAGAATATTATAGTCGTTCTTTAATATATATTAATAAATTTATTATATAAAAATTACACAATATTAATAAAAAAATTATATGTGAATAACAGTTTTACCAATATGATACTAATTATCTTTAATTTTAGAAATCATGCTTTTATGGCCAAAATTGGAATTGACCTTTTTATGTAATATAATCATTTTGATATAAAACATTAAATAATTTTTTTAATATTTCTATTCTAATGGTGATGAAAAGTAATATTAAAATTAATAGAATAAAAATAGTTTTTAGAATAAAAAATTATTAACCATTCCAAAATGATATACTTGGGTTTATAAAAAAACATGATAATTTTAAATAATTTATATTACTTATAAAAATATATAATTTAAATATAAGTGTTTCAAAAACATTTAAGTCATTATTATTTAATGATAATGTCATAAAATTGAATGTTTTTAGTAAAATCTATATTGTTTCACTACTCACAAAAATACAATTATTTCAGAAAAATCGAAAAAAATTCATTTTATTCTAATATTTTTATTCAACATCCAAAAATGATTTAAAATTGTCCAAATTAAATTTATAACATTTTTAAATAAAATTTTTCAATATAATCATAAAATATAATGAAAATTTTGTTTTATTAGAAAATGATATTCTCAAATTTTAACTAATATTATTCTAATTTCATATCATTTAACAACTAAATTTGAGTCAAATATTTATTTATATAGAATCCAATTTATCCTTTTTATAAGTTTCTTGAAAATGATTTTTATATTTCATAAAGAACTAATATTTACAAATATACATTTTTAATCACAATATGGCCTTATTTGTCATGTTAGATATACCAATAAAATTTAACTCATATTAAAAGTACAATTGACTTTTTTTTATATAAATATTTAATAAAATTTATCCTTATATTCATTCATTTTAATTCAATATCTAGATTTTAATGGACATACTTAATATCTATATTTGTATCTAAATATATTTTGGTTTCTTTTATATTCGGTGTTGTGTGTGTATTAAGCTATCAAACACATTGAATTATTTAAAGGAAGTGGTCTATTAAAATATCAAGGTGTTAAAATAAATAACCATACACCTTAATAATAAGGATTTTATCATTGGATCATATCTCTAGTGAATCATAAGTAACATCAACGGATGTTTTCATGGATGAAAATACCTTTAAAAATCATTGGAACATTTCCTAAGGAAGATTCCATTTTCTTAATTTCTAGAATATTATTAAAAATATTTTATTTTTATATAATAATGTAAAATTATTATAGAATCTTAAAATGAAATAGTTATCATGACAGTGGTGAAACTTGTTAATGAGGTAAACGATAAAACAATGATCCCATTTATTCAATCAGTAAAAAGTCAATAGTACATCATTTATAAAATAGCTGCCATATTCTTTTTAACAAAATTATAGAAGTTAAAACATTTGAAAAAAAATTTAACTATTTATTATGGAATTTTAAAAACACTCTTGAAAATATTTTATAAAACATGGATATTAAAGAGAAAATAATCTCATCAAAAAAGAAAAATGGAGTCTTTTTTCCCTAAAAACATTATTTCAAATTTTTGGGTACTTGGAGAGAGAAGAATGATTGGAAAAAAAATTAATATCCAAAACTAACAAGAGTAGATGCAAAATACCTAATATTTTTGATAGATAGATCATTTAATTTCAATATTTTAAATTAAATCATATTGATTCCTATTAAATAGTGATACTATAACATTAAACCCTTTCCTCAAGTATGACTTACTTCATAAGTGATCTGAAGTCATATATTATAAAGATAAATTTATAAAAATTATATAAAAAATAATATTTATAATTATAATATCATACATTGTTTAATTATAAAATATTATCACCCATTTGTTACCAATGTTCCATTATTATCATCATTTCAGGTGTTAACTGCTTTATTTTTTATATTAGTTTTGATTAAAAGTTGTGGTTGTTGCACATTCATCTTGGTTACATCAACTAATATTATTTAATAATTCAATTTGTGTGATATTATTACATAATATCACCTGTATTGTAAATTAATTAATCATTCATGTTGTAAACATTATAATAGTACTCATGTAAGTGGTAAAACTGACCTAAAAATAATGTGTCATACATATAAAATGAGTAAAAAAATGATTCTGTAAAAACATGATATAATATTTATAGAATCATATTCCTTTAATAATTAGCACATATTTTCCTTTTATATAATTATTTGAGAATCTATGAATGTAAATTATAGAAAAAGATATATATAACTCATGGTGATGGTAGTCTATCCGTATATAGGAACAATACATACATTTTTGAATGCGAAAAATGAAAAAAATAGATAATATTTTACAATTATATAAAAATTAATAAATCATAAATATCATATCTCTTTGTTAAATTTGTCATTATAACCTTCTATGAGAAGTGGTGATGGAAAATGAATTATATTTCAATGTTGAGGTGGTAGTCCACACATACGCATAAGCAATACTTTAATTTCGAATTTGATGGAAATTAGGCGGAAATATTTTTCCCATAATAATAACAACTTTATAGTATATTAATTATATTATATGAATTATGTTTTTATGGAAACAATATATTTATATTAAGTTTAATAAGAAATATTCGTTAAAAAATTAGGTAAGGCGATTACATATTCCTTCAGAGGCATACCTTGAATTTCACTTTATATCTTCTTAGGATAGTATAAGGTTATGAAAATAAGATAATGAATTAATATAATGATTAAATAAATGTTTCTGGATGGTTATTGAATAATAATGCAGGCTCAGATTGTGTGAATAATAGATAAGAATATGTGATCTTTTAAAAGTGAGGGGAGGGAAATACATGGAATTATTTAAAATTTTCAAACAATATTAAGTAATTTTATAGTGAATTTGGTATTCAATGGAAAATAAATATAATTTAATATGATATAAAGTCCAAAAAACTTCATCAAATGAAATTTGGAGAATTTAAAGAGTAATTTTTACCCTTATCACCTAGTTTAACCTCCCCAGTAAACTTGTTTTCACCCTAATTAGGGCAACACTTTTTTATTTTTCTCTTAATTGTGACCAGAAATGAAAGTTTCATGTTTAATAAAATTGGAAATGAAAATTTAAAATCTGTATTCCAAATAATCAAATTGAATTTCTATAATGGGTATAAATTTTTTTTATAATACTCATGAAAATTAAGTGAAAACCATTTAAAAATGAATTTTGAAGTATAAAAAAGAATTTATTCTGATTCCTTTCCAATTAAAAACTATTATATAAATGCTCAAAAAATATTAAGTTAAAAATATATACATTTAATTATAATTTTTAATAAATGTTTACTTATTTAATTTATTAATATAAAAACTCATTTCACATATAAACTGAGTTTTTCAAAAAATAACTATTTTCACCATAATATAATTTTATCTTCATTCCTAAAAATTAGGTAAATAATGTATCAATATTTACTAATACATTACGAATATATTTTACTAAAAACAATTTTTAATAGTTATAATTATATAATTTTATATAAAGTAAATAACACCAAGAAAAATAGATTTCATCCCGAAACAAAGGTATTTTAATAATAAATTGATTTTATTAGAATGTAATGATTATTTATAAATAAATAATGAATATATATAAATTAATAAAAAAACTTATATATATATATCATAATGTTTTTAATCATATTTTTGCTTTTGAATATAATTTCTAGGTAATAATGGTTATAATTTACCATGGTTCATTTTGACTTGGGGTTATGTGTAAAGAAATATATCGGACACATCAAGTTCATTTCAAAAGAATATAAATAAATTCTCAAGATGTTACATTATACCACCAATGAAAATTAATTTCACCTTCTAAATTTCATCACTCTAATGAAAATAAATTAGTATTGTTTTTCTTCATCAAATCCTTGGGTTCCCATATTACTTACTAGAATTTATGATTCCCTGAAATAAGATTAACAAAGAGATTATCCTTGTACAAATAACATTATCTATATTATCCTTGATTTATACCAATTTCTCTTCATAGGAAAGATCATTCTCTAGCACTATGACCACTAATTTCAGTAAAATTGAAATGCCACATATTTACTTATTAGAAAGATAAACATGGAATACAATGTGAACTTGAGAGAGGTTTGGTGGAATCACTAAGTTGTAAGAAACCATCCACACGTAGTAAAGAATATATTTGGGTAAAATATAACAAGGAAATAATTTTACCTTATTTCTAAATTTCATAACCTTTTTTTATAGAGAAATTCACAATAATATATTTTAACCAACTTTGAATTCCAGATCTCACAATGGATTATCAGTATAACTATAATGAAATAGACTTTTTTAAATGATATTTTTTTCCTAAATAAATTTTTCATATATATTATGTAATATTATAAAGGTAAAAATTAAAGAGAAACCAAAAAATATATTTTCTCGTTAACAATGATCATTAAATTTTCATCTATGAAACTGATTAAAATTCCATACATTACAACTAGAAAAAAATAATAAAATAGAAAAACTAAAATGGGAAATGAAGTATATTTACAATCTACTATAATAATCACCCCCATTGAAAATTATATATAAATAAAACAAAATATTAGTAAACTAATCAACATCTTACGAAAATTAAAATATAACATTAATTAGAATTGTATTTATTTTTGAGTGAAATAATGAAGTGGATTCTATATTTTGTATATGGATATGTGACCATTGTAAAATATACCCTAGGTTGAAAATTTATCCATTATAATTAGTTTTATTATTTTGTAATAAAATTGGATAATTTTTATATAATGTAAAATTGATGGCCTTAACCTACAAATTCATTACATTTGAAGCCCATTTGTCAAAACATGGGAGGGAGGTATCTTCGCTTGGGTTCTAACTTGACTAATCCAAAACTAAGATTCAACAAGTGATGTTTGAACAAAATCACCTACGTTATAACTTCATGTTAGTGGATATTACCACTCTGTAAATTTCTGTTGATGAACCCCACAAAACAATAACCACCACACACCTTACCCTCAGGGAGTATATGGGTGTAAAAAGGGGTTATGTTTCAAGACCATACATACATAATATGTAAATTAAATTTTATCATAAAATATTTATTTCATCAATTACTCTTAATAATAGTTTTTCATTGTAAAATATATTCATAATTTAAATGAATTTTATAAATTGATTTATTGATGCAAATAAAAAATTTTATTTTTCTAGAAAATGTATATATTTTTTATAATAATCCATGGTATATGGAATAATAAATTTTTAATGAAATATTCTATAAAAATAATTAATTTAAAAAATTAATTATAAAATACTTTTATATTGATCGGTAAATATTTTTATAAGTGTCATAGATTTGACTCTACCATAAAAACTAATAATTTTTTTATAAATAAGGTTTTTTACATTTAAAAGTCAAAATTATAATTTTTTTAGAAATTTTTTGATAAAATATACAAAATTTTAGAAATAATCATGTATTATCTAGTTTAGGTTGAATTTTATAGAATTTTCTATAATACATTATTTTTTTCATGAATAGTAAAAAATATATTTTTAGGGTTTCAGTATATTTTATGACCCCATATTTTTAATATAATGATTTAATAATTAATTAAACACAATAAACAACCTAATTTTTTTATTTTATTAATATTATGTATTTTAATATTTTTTATATAATTTTTAAAACTATAATTTACTTCCCAAAGTCTTTAATGGAAATTTGACTCTGTTTAAAACAACAATTTATGGAATATTCAATTTTCTATGCCAAAAAAACTATTTGCAAATTTATTTCGTTTTCAGTGGATTGAAATAACATAACATGTGACCCAAATATCCACCAACATTATAAAAACCCACAAGTAAGCCAAATGTTTTTCATTTTTCATAACCAATATTTCTAAACCCTGTATTTGGAAATTATTAAACAACTCCTCCACTTTTTCATTAAATACCCACCCATTTAACCTATCCCCTTCACTCCCAATCCATAAAACAATACTTTCTGGTGATATTTCCTCCCATGGAGTACCTAAAGGTTTTTTGAAGCCCCCATGGTTCCATCCTCATGTTCTAGGAACAAAATTTTAAGGTAAGGGAAATCTTCACTTCTGTTTTCCATTCAAGAGTCCTTTTTTGTATATATTCCAATTTCAAAGAGAAATATTTTTTCCCCAATATATATTATCCCATTAATTTAATTATTGTATTTTATAAATACTAAACACTTTTCTTCTCTTATATTACCATTTTCCAAAACAATTTTTATACTCATACCGCCAATTTTACTTTTCTAAATTTATCTCTGCTCCTTATGAAATTCTCATTTATCTTATTTTTATGGATACCCAAAACGAGTTATTTTCCATGGGTATTCACCTATCTGTAAAAATTAATTTTTTTCATTTCATATTTACATATACGAATTACATGTTTTCTTTTGTGGGTTAAATATGACGTACTAATCATGTCTTTAAGTTCTTTTGTATGCCAAAATTATTTATAAGAAACTAGTTATTTTATTATCAATGAATTATTAATGAAATGATTTATTATGATATATGTGGATCACATGAAATTAATATATATTAATGGTTCTCCATGATATCACTCTAATTAATTGGGTAAATAATTTATTCACTATAGATGTCATCTTTTATGATACCATGCTGAATAACCTTGGATGTTTTAAATTATGACACCAGGGTGATAAACCTTGGTGATATGTGAATGAATGTATCATTTAAATGTTTTAACACAATTTATATGTTATTAGTCAATTTTTTGTTATTATGATTTTTCTATTTCTCATGTTTTATCATCATGCCTCATGTTCTTATTGATATATCTCAAGATCAATGTTATATGCCTCTATTTCTTTCCCTTACTATGCTTCATGATCACCCCTTTAATTTGATGTATGTCCCTAGGATATGATATGTAGTAAAAGTAACTTATGTAGAACCCAATAAGGTGTTTCCAAGTTGTATTAGAATAATATTTTATGTTTTAATGTATTATATACCTTATTCTCAAGAAATTAAACATGGAAATATCCTCTATTTTTTACAATGTAATGGAAAGTTATGTAAAAAAAGTTGGTAATAAATTGTTGGTATCAAAGGATTCTTTAGTTATTTGTAGAAATTATCAGTTGAAAGAATTAATAAGAACACTAGGGATAACATTAAATATTTTAAAACATCATGTTATTTTAGTGAATTATTAAGTAAGAGGTTTCTGGGAAAAGATATATTTTTTTAAAAACAAACAAGTGGATGTCGCTCTAGCACAGATATACCTTGGGGTAAAACCCAAAAACACAGCTTTCAAATTGACTCAAATGGGAACTGGTGCACGAAAATGGTCCTTGATTCACACATAGTTTGACACTCCCAAGGTATGTGTTAGGTTAATCATAAGATTTTAAACAACCAATATGAAGGATATATAAAAAATGATATCATTATTAGAAGAGATTCATAAAATATTTAAGCGCGTAGTATTAAGACATAAATTTATTTTAGAATTATATGATTTATAAAAGAAACACCATTCTCACTAGGGTTTTTTTCCTTTTTGAAAAATGGTGGTATTTAGGAGGAACCGCATAAATGATGAGTGCAACGAACGATGCACTGAAAGAATTTTGATGGAAGCTAGAATAGAAAACATCATGAGGGTGATGAATCAAATAACTTGTGTTAAGAATAATAATTAGTGTCAATTCAATATATAAGATTCACCTCAAATGGAAGATCTGCAAAGTCCCATACTTAAGCATTACATATTCTAGTTATTTTAACTAGATTTCATTTCTTTACATAACCAAATATGATTTTGGTTTATATCTTTCGAAAGTTAGGACATAACTCATACATACCAACCCACAAGCATAAATATTGTTTACTATTAAAAAATTATCCATTTCTTCCAAAACATAAACTTTTAAACACAAAACAACAACGTGAATTATTTTCAAAAATCTCTATAACATTTCAATTAAATCCAATCATTCTATTACATATCCTTAAAACATATGAAATTAATTTAAAAACATGGGATGATAAAAAAATCGTAGTAAGTGATATAAAAATAAAAAAGATTACATTAGTCCACAAATATGTGTAAATGTATGAAATCATTTTCAAAAAGACATATCTGACACCCATATATACTTACTTTATGAAACATGACATTTACACAATATTTCTACATAACATAAAGAACAAAAATATAACCTTAAAGGTATATTGGGTAATTAATTACATAATCTTATAACCCTATATGACACCTTATGATTTGTAACCCTCATGACTCGCTTACAATGTCACCCTCACGACCAACTTATTGTGTAACCATCACAGTTACACTTGGAGTAACCATATGGCCGACCTCCAAAATACACATACCCAATTCATTGGAGGGAGATATAGGTACCAACCTTAATAATAAACAATTTTAATGAACTAGTACATAATTATACAACATGAATAATTTCATTAAAACATTACTATTGAATTTTGTATAAAATAATTTTAAAAGAGGATTTTAAAAGTAAATCCCCTTAAAATATCATATAACTGAAGTGACTATTAATAGAGTGGATGTAATATCTATTTAAACTATAATTAAACAACATTAATCATACTTTAATCAAAAATAATCCTTCAAACAATTTTAATACCACATAATTAATAAATTATATGGTTAACCCATAGAATTGAATTTGGGTTAAGAATTCCCTTACCTATGGTTTTCCTAACATTAAACATGTATAAAAATATTATATAATTGTTAAAATATTATTATTAATATCTTTATGATTATATTATTTTTTATAGAACCTTATATGATCATTTCATAACATCATTTCACCCTTTAATTATTAGTATTTTGTTCCTTCCAATATTTCGGGTGTGTTCTTTACATGGTTTATATTACTAGATTTGTATTTTATTTCCTTCTCATATGAAAATGAAACTACATAAGATGATTGAAATGGTATTAATATGTTTCAAGAATATTAAATGATTTCATAAATCATTTTGGTTATATGGTGTGAGGATGAATCAGTAGATAAATCTTTAGTGATTTCTATTCATATCATTTTGGTTGATCTTTGATAAACATGATCTAGTTTCATTATATAACAAAAAAATATTTACATATGTTAACTCCAAAATATTAAAGAGTATATATCATACACATTGAAATATGTTTCAACCATTTAAATGGTTTATAATCAGTTTTTATGGATGTAACGGAAATTGAAAACACATCATCCATGATTTTGGTAAATAGGCACATCACGGATGATGTTTTTCTTTTTAGAATAGGTGAAAGAGGAGGGGAATAATGATGATGAATTTTTTCCATAAACATGATAAAATCTAGAATATATAATATTATGGATCTTTCATACCTTTTTGATAAATTTAGAGGAAGATATTATATGAAAATAAAAGTAATTGATAACAAAACATAAGAAAATGATAGTGGATTCTTTCTTCTTGATCTCTTCTACTTGAGATCCTCTTTAAGGCCTCTGGTTTAGGCATTTTAGTGAGACCATAATATCTTGGACATGGGGAAGAGACATGGTGAGGGTATTTGGTGTTTCATAGACAATCAAAAAATCTTTATAGGTGTGAGAGGAAGAGTTTTATGATGGTGGTATTTATAGTGGAGGAGAGGAGGCGTTTTACATTATTATAATCATTAGATTAATATTTTTTCTAAAGATTATGAATAGTCATGATTCATGTGACCCTAAATAGTAATAAGTTCATTTCAGTTTGAAACAATGACCATTTATGTGATTCAATAGTCAATCATTATGCTCAAATTTATTTACTTATCATATTTTGTAATTATCGAATTTCAATATTCACCAAAAATTCAGGTATTTATGAAAAATACCAAAAATTCACCATAACCATTTTTCCAACATGTAGAATTCAAAAATAAATGCCATTTTAAAAAAAATATAAATATGGTTAATTTAATTTTAAAATAATATCATATTTTATTCCCAAAACAATAATTTTAAAACTATAATTGACTTTATGTCACCTTGAAAATTTAATAAAGATATAATTATCTTATAAACTTAATAAATTAAAAAAATTATTTAATATTCATAAGGGCCATATTACAATTCATATTACTATTCATAAGGGTATATTACTATTCACCAATAAATCAATTTGGTTCTATAAAACTCCAAATACTTACTAATCACAACCATAGATGTCAGTTTTTGAAATTCATATCATAGAGGCGGAAAAAATATGTTTAACAGCTAGTTTCCAACTATCATTTGAAAAAAAAAGTTTCATTATGTAGAGAATAAAATTTTCATGAATTTTAATTTATGTTTAAGAACATGGGGTTTTACATTCTCCTCACCTTCTGGAAATTGTTTCCTTGAAATATTATTTACTTATTAAACAAATGAGGTTACCTTTCTCTCATAACACTTTTCTAATTCCCATGTTTCTTCTTCCACAATTTGTTTTATCCACAAAACCTTTACTGGGCGGATTAACTTATTCTTTAATACCTGTTCTCTTTGATCAAGAATATGATCATGTTTCTTTTCATAAGAGAGGTTCTATTCTAGATAAATTGATTCTAGCCTCAAAACAAGAGATGAATCTAGAACATAATTTCTCAACATCAAAACATTAAAAAAAGTGTTCCTGATATAAACTTGGAGGCAAAGCTACTCAATAGGATACTGGTCCAACATTCTACAAGATTTCCTAAGGTCTAATGAACCATGGAATTAGCTTCCCTTTCGTACCAAAATGCATAACACTTTTCCATGGTGTCATTCTAAGAAAAACCAAATCAACTACATTAAAAGAAAAGACGTTCCTCCTTCTATCTGCATAACTTTTCTTCCTACTCTATGTAATCCTCATATGTTGTTGTATTATCTTTACTTTCTTAGCCACTACCTCTACTAATTATGGTCCCACCAACATCCATTCATTGAATTTATCCAAAAATGATGGAGTTTGACATCGCTTCCCATATAATTACTCAAAAGTATCCATATGTATACTATAATGAAAAGTTTTATAATAGGAAAATTCACGTAAAGAAACATATTGATCCCAACTTCCCTGGAAATCCACTAAACAAGTTCAAAGAATATCTTCCAAATTTTGAATTTGTCATTCCGACATGCCATCTGATTGATGAAGAAAAGCGTTATTGAAATTTAATTTTCTTCCCAATGTATTCTTAAGATCATTCAAAAATTAGAAAGTGAACCTGAGATCACGGTAAGATACAATGGAAAGAGTAACTCTATGTAACCTGAAAATCTATTTGAGGTATAACTGAGAAAGCTGATCCAAATACATAGAATCTCAAATTGGAAGGAAATTAGAATATTTAATTAATAGATCAACAATAACCTATATTTCATTGTTACCACAAGATGTCATTGGTAGTCGCATAATGAATTCCATGGATATATGTTCTCATTTCCACTTTGGAACTGGTAAATACAGAAGAATATACTTCGGTAACTACCGCTCTGCTTTAACCTATTGACATGTCATGAATTTTAGGGTAAAATATGCAATATATCTTTTCATTCCATCCCAGAAGTTAAACTCTTGAAGGTCTCTTTACATCTTTATACTGCAAGAATGAACTGAAAATAGAGAACTGTAAACTTCGCACAATAAATATTTCTGAAAATGTGAATCACAAGGAACACACAATCTTCTTCCAGAACTCAAAACACAATCTTAATGAATGTTAAATTCTGGAAACTTACCCATTTTGACTAATTCTACATTTTTCAGTAGATCCATGTATGCCTTCTGTACTTGCTTAATTTTATCTGAAAAAGATGACAACACTGAAACTTGAATCAAAATAGAGGATTTTCCTGCACCAATAACATCCAATCCAAATTTCATAAAATCATTAATCAAGGGGTAATGTTTCAAACATAACATGGTTAATGATAAATGATTTTTTCTACTCAAGGAGTCATCCACATTGTTTACTTTTCCCGGATGGTAATTTATCATGAAATAATAATCTTTATCAATTCAATCCATCTTCTCTAACTCATGTTTAGATCATTCTGAGTGAATATATACTTTAGAATTTATGGTTAGTATATATTTCACATTTGGATCTGTGTATATTATTCCACCAAATTTTCAAATAAAAAACAACTACTAATAATTACAAATCTTGTCTGGGGTAATTTAACTCATGATGCTTTAGTTCTCTTGAAAAATCAGCAATTACCTAATCATTCTGCTTCAGAACAAAACCAATTCCATTTAATAAGGAATCACTATTGATGAAAGACATACCATTTCTAGGTGGTAGGTCTAAAATCACAGAATTCACCAATATCTTCTTAAATTCTTTAAAATAAACATCACATTATTTTTTCCAAACTAATTTAACCACTCTTTGTGTTAACATAGTTACCGGGCTTTATAACTATGAAAAGTTTTTCACAAACCATTGTTAATAACCTTATATTCCTAGAAAACTACAGATCTTTATATAATTTTTAGGCCTTTTCCATTCATTAATAACTTTTGTTTTGGTAGGATCAAAATTTATTTGATCCTTGTTTACAATATGCCCAAGAAAAGAAATTTTTTCAGGAAATATTTATACTTACTGATTTTTTCATATTGATTTTTTAAAGGCTTTCAAAACAACCGTTAGATGTTGATCATGACCCTAATTAATTTTACAAAATAAAATAATTTTATAAACAAACAAAACTAAAAACATACCCCGGAGTTCATGAAATATTATACTTATAAGATCCATGAATACATCAGGTGTATTAGTTAAACCAAACTACATAAAAACAAATTCATAATGAGTATATCTAGTACGGAAAACTATCTTCGGGATTTCTATATCCTTTACTTCCAACTGATGGTCCCCTACCACAAGTCATCCTTCAAAAAATATTCTTCTCCCTAGAGATAATAAAAAAACTCAATGATATGAGATGAAGGATATTTGTTTTTAACAGTTATTTTATTCAAGGATTTATAATCAAGGGAAAGTCTCATGGAACTATATTTCTTTCAAATGAACAAATTAAGATCACCCCATAGTGATGTTCTAGGAGGAATGAATCATTTATCAAGAAACACCTACAACTAATTTTTTAATTCATGATGTTCCATTTTTGCCATTAGATAAGTGGGCTTTAAAATTGTCTTATCATCAAGAACTAAGTAAATTATGAATTCATCTTCTCGATTAGGTATAACACCTAGTAACTCTTCAAAAAAACATCAATATATTCATTTTCCACTGACACGTCATTAATTTGAATTATTCCCTTAATTTCAACAGTGTGACAAAGATAACATTCATTTTCATATTTCGACAATTTCTCAGCTTTCTGAAATTTTATCAATTGTATGGGTTGATTCTTGTATTCAAACTAAGCCTCTTTCTTAAAAACACTCTCTTTATCTCTGTAATCAATCATAGTATGATAAACAGAAAGCCAATCCATACCTAGAATGAAATCAAACTCAACTAAGGGAAAAATAACACGATTTACTGGTAATGTCTTTCTACAGATAACAATATGAAGATTCATAAAATTAATGTTTTTTATAATATTTACCATAGTTTTTTAACAATAATTTTTTGTCTCATTTTTTGAGGAGATATTTCCAATTTACCAGAATGTTTTAAAAAAAATAAATGAATGTGTTTCTTCCATATCAAACAAGAAATTAGAAAAAACAAGTAAACAAACAAAGTACTTGATACCACGTCATTGGATGTCCTGAACTCTACTGACATAGTCAGAAAGGATCTCACTATGTATTTTTCTTATATTTTGGTTAATTTCCTTCATTCAGATATTTCTTTGGGAATACATTTTCATAATGACCAATCTCCCCATATTTGAAACACATTATAGTTTTCATGTTAGGATTAATATTAGGATCATTTTCATTACAATCTCGGTCCATATGTCCAAAAATACCACATCAAAAACACTTCTTAGATTTTGTAAAGAATTTCCTAGGGTTTTTTATAACACATTTCACAAACTAGAAAAGTGATCATTCATTCCATCAGATTTCATTGTTTGATTCTTAACCATCACTTTCCATATGGACCTCTTCCTCTCATTATTCTCGAAGTACACATGATCATTAACAAACTCTATTTCGACCCTATCATCACATCATACAAGCTTCTCATCACTTTTGAACTCTCAGGAAGCCAATTCAAATTGATATATTTGCTTCAATACTGAGTAAAAATGGTTGATTTCTCTATCAAGATCCCGAATAAGATTGGGATAGTACCTTTCTTGTTTGGTAAATTTTGCTTTATAAAAGGCCACTAAATATTTCTCATGTTCCCTCAATTGAAGGAATTACAACTCCACCCTAAGTTTAACTAATTTTGGAAAATAGTTATCATGGAAAAGAATTTTAAATTCATCCAACTATAGGGCATAAATCTCCTCTCTATACTTGGTATTCTTGACTATTTAACGCCACTTATCATCTTCAACATCTAAACGATAAATGGAAAGACATACCTTTTGATTATCTTAACATCATATAACGTCGAATATCTTTTCAAGGGATTTAATCCATTTTCCATCCCCTATTGGGTCAGTAGATCAATTGAATGCAGCAGGGCGTTGCCTCATAAAATGTTCCAATATCGTCATATTTATTTGTGGTAGCTCAGGATTTTCTCATGCATATATTACACATCTATTTATTACCAATGTCAGGGTGTTTCCTTATAAATTTTCATCTAAGATATGCCTATCTGTTCCTTCCAACTTCATATTCCCTGTTTCTTCTACAGAAAACAATTCTGAAGAGACATATCTTAGATGAAGAAACATTCTAATATTTAAATGTTATACCATTTCAACATAAACATATGTTAACAATTATTTATGGTATTATGTTGACATCTTACTAACTCCTAATGTTATCTAAACCATGATCTGATACCAACTATAAGGTCTCATACTTAAACATTACAGATTCATGTTATTTCAACTAGATTTTATTTATTTACATTACAAAAATATCATTTAGGATTATAGTTTTAGAATGTTAGGACATAACCTATACATATCAACCCACAAGGAAAAAAAGGTTACCATGAAAACAATATCCATTTCTTCCAAAACATAAAATTTTAAATGAAAAACAACAACATGACTTATTTGAAAAATCTCAATAACATATAACTTGACTTTCTTATTTCTATTAAACATCCTTATAAACTATGAAAATAATTTAAAAAATTGGGATGGGCACAAAAATCTCATTATGGTATATAAAAATAATGAAATAAAACATTATTCCATGAATACTTGTAAACGTATGAAATCATTTTAAAAAAGACACACTTGACGCCCATATAAACTGACTTTGTGAAACTTGATTTTTCCATGAGAATTACACAAAACATAAAGAATATAAATAAAACCATAATTTCATATTGGGGAATTACTTAAATAATATTGTAACCCTCTCATCTACCTTATGATTTGTAACCCTCACGGCTACCATACAATGTGATGCTCACGACTAGCTTATTGTGTACCCATCGTAGTTACACTTGTAGTAACCATACAGACCACCTTCAACATATGCATACCCAATTAATTGGATGGATATATATCTCCCACTATTAATCATTAATAATTCCCAATAAAAAGAAAATAATTATACAACATGAATAATTTCCAAATATCATGGCTTTTGAATTTTCAAAAGAAAAATTTTAAAAGAGACTTTTAAAAGAAAATCCCCTTACAAAAATAATATAATTGATTTGAGACTTAATAGAGTAGATTGAATATGTATACAAAATGTAAATACACATAATTATACATAATTTTAAAAATATTCACACAAAAACAATTTTAATACCACATAATTAATGAAGTAGAAGGTTAACCGAATGAGTGGAAATTGGGTTAAGAATTCTTTTATCTAGGGTTTGTCTTACTTAAAATGTGTTTGAATATTTTATATAATGGTTAAAAACGAATTATTAATTTATTAAAAATCATATTCATGTTTATAAAACCTATATGATCATTTTATAACATCATTTATCACTTTAATTATTATTATTTTTCCTTCCATTATTTCGGGTGCATCCTTTACATGATTTCCATAGACGGTTTTGTATTTAATATCCTCGTTGTATGAAAATGAATTTACAGGAGTGGAATGAAATGGTATTTATATGACTGTAGAATATTAAATGATTCCATAAATTATTTTGGTTATATATTATGAGTTTCAATCATTACATAAATCTTTAGTGATATCTTTTTAGATCATTTTTGCGGTCCATTGATAATCACAAACTAGTTTCATTATATAACATAATATTGTGTATATATGTTAACTCCATAACATAAAAGAGGATATATCATACACTTTTAAATACATTTCAACCACTAAAATGGTTATATACCCATTTTTTATGGAATTAATGGAAATTGAAAACACATTATCCAAGATTGTAACGTCCTGGTTGCGGAAGCCACACAAAGGCGCCCCGTACCAGGCTGGTCACATGCCCTCAAGCACATTTCCCCAAATTCAAGAGGATTCTGACTAGAAGAGAGGGCCTAGGGTTTGATAGTGGGTAAACTATGAATTCATTCACAGAGTACAAAATAGAAGAGAAACAAATGGCAACAATAGTAGAAGCGGCAGAAATACATATAAGAGTAAACGACAAACAGTTGAAGACTAATAAATAAACAACTGAAGCAGAAATATGTAAATGATGCATGATACATATATGTCTAGGAAAACATCCAAACAAGTCACAATGCTGAATACAGTACTAAGACAAAGTACAAAAGAAAAATAGATGAGCAACTCCTCAGCATCGCAAGCCTCGGCTTGGTTCCATGCTCTCCAGTTCCAGTGAAATCAAGAACCTGGTGTAGAAGGGAGCTTGCGCTTATCTATACCTGCAACAACAAAGTCTATTTGGGAACAAAAGTATCACCCAAACAGGGTGTGAGAAAAGGTCCCAGTAGGCAACCACCCAAAGACTTGTGCCTAACAGTCAGTGAATATATGGCAGGTAAAGTACAGTAAGCAGTAAGTAGTAAGCAGTAAACAAGATATAGCATAGTAGTAACAATCTACAGTTTCTAGCATATAATCTAAAAACAAGAAACAACCACTCAAGAAAGTAGAACAAAAAGGTAACCTCTAGGTAGTTCTCATATTCTAACCCCTAAGGTTCAACCTACATTTACTAGCAACCCTCTAGGAGGCACACATAGTCTCACCCCTCTGGTTCAGCTAAAGAATAGACTCTCTGGGGAAGCACTCACCATCAATTCCCCCTACAGTCTCGTATCGTACTAAAGGCTCTTTGGGGAAACACTCAAAGTCAATTCTCCATGTGGCCTGCGTCGAGGAACTACAGATTCTCTGAGGAAGCACTCAACTTCAATTCCCTCTGTGGTCTCGCATCGTAATTAAAGACACTCTGGAGAATCCCTTACATCCATTCTCCCTCTGGTCCACTACACTAGGTTCTCGCAGCCCTGTGTTTAACAACATGAATAGCACATGTATCGGCCCAAGTAAACCTCAAGAACAACTTGGCTATCATTCTAAGGCACAGCAGCATAACAGTACAACAGTTCCACTGTCCTACAACTAGGCATGACAACTGGAAAAACTCCAAACAAGAAAAACAAGCATGGAAAAACATCCAGAGTATAGTAAAACTACACTATTCACAAGCAATTACCTCTACTCAAGAAAACAAGTAAATCAGGAAATAACAAGGGAAAAATAGGAAACATATAATACCCCGTTAAAGGGTATCTATGGAATTCACACAAAATACTCACAGACTTCCTACAGAAAGGGACAAACCGCCTACCTTGATGCTAGGAGAACAATATACGTGAACCATGAAGATTGATTCTCCTTATAATGTCGAGGAAATAAGAAAATTTCAAAAAATATCAACCCATGATATCTTCAGAAAGAGGATAAATTGGAAAACAAAAATCTAGGAGAGGAAGAATTCACTACAACGGTTGCAACGCAATCGACGGCGACTGAAACAACGATCTGACGGAGGATCGGGAATTCGGAGAAGAATCGCGGCCGTACGGGTCACTCTCGGATGAAGAACCTAGAGAAGGGGTGTGTTCTGTCTGTCAGGCGCGAACCCAGTGCATTTAATGAAAAAAAGAAAGTACATGGCATGTACTTCTTGAGTACATGGAGTGTACTCCATTTTTCTGTACTCCGCTTTAAGCGGCCACCACATCGCCTCTACACACCATGTTTGTAGCCCAGACACGACCAGCACACGACTTCGAGTGGTAAAGGAGTACACAGTGTGTACTCAGAAAGTACATGGAATGTACATCAAAAATTTCTAGAAATCCTATTTTTCTCAAAAACTCCAGAAAAAGGAATGACATACCTGAAACGAAGATCTGGGTTCTTACAAACTTCTCCCCTTAAAAAAATTTGTCCCTGAATTTACCTAACGAGGTGGAGAAAAAGAATCCTTGAATAGCTCCAGCCACTGTGATCATACATCAGCCTCCCTTTCCCAAGTCTTGTCTTGTACTTGCCCGTGCTGCCATAACACCCGCACTAGAGGAACAGACCGCCCGCGGAGAACCTTCATACTACGATCGACAATCCACATAGGATTATCCTCAAAAGATACATCCGCTTCAAGTTAAACTTTCTTGGGCTGAAAGACATGAGACGGGTCTGAAAAGTAACGTTGGAGTTGAGAGACGCGGAAGATGTCGTGCATGACCCGATACCTATGAGGTAACTGCAACCGATAGGAAACCGTCCCAAATCTCTCCAATACCTCAAACGGCAAGACGTACCGCGGTGAAAGGTTACCCTATCTATGAATCCTCTTGTGTCCCAAACTTAGTGCGACACATATGAAAACCTGATCCCCGACCTCGAACTCTAGAGGTCATCTCCACTGATCAGCATAAGACTTCTGTCGAGACTGTGCTGTATCCATCCTCTTTCGAATCAACTCTATCTACTCTGAGGTCTCCTAAATAAGATGAGGTCCCAGCAAAGCTACCTCTCCAGCCTCCAGCCAGTATAAGGGAGATCATCTTGGCCTACAGTACAAAGCCTCGTATGGTGCTATCGGAATAGTCTCTTGAAAACTGTTGTTTTAGGCGAACTCCCCCAGAGGGATATTCTTCAACCAAGAACTTCCAAAGTCTAGAATGCAAGCTCGGAGCATATCCTTAAGCACCTGAATTGTACGCTTGGACTAGCCATCTGTCTGGGGATGGTATGTTGTACTCAAAAGTAACTGCGTACCCAAAGACTTCAGAAGCCCCTGCCAGAATCGAGAAGTAGAGCACACATCTCTGTCTGAAACAATGGAGTGTGTAACTCCAGTCAGACATACAATCTCTCAGATGTACAACCATCCCAGATCATCAACACTAAAGGTCTCCTTGATCAGTAAGAAGTGAGAAACCTTTGTAATCCTGTCGACAACAACCCAAACAACATCATTCCCTTGAGGTGACCTCGGCAATCCAGTCACGAAGTCCATCGCGACATCGTTCCACTTCCACTCCGGAATGGGTAACTGCTATAAAAGGAATGTTGGTCGATGATACTTCACCTTCACCTGCTAAAAAGTGGAACACCTCAAGACAAAACAAACAATATCCCTTTTCATACCCGGACACCAGTACTGACGATGAAGATCCCGATACATCTTTGTGATGGCAGGATGAACTGCCCAAAATTAGGAATGAAAATCCCGCATCAACTCCTCGCATATGTCTATTGGAACCCATACGCGTCCCTGGAAATGCAAAATCTCATCCTTTCCCACTATCCATCTAGGAAGAGGGTCCTCTACTGAAACACTCTCCCACAGGACTAAGCCTTCTGAGTCAGATGGATGCCTCATCCGTACCGGATCAAGTAGTGTAGAGGTAACAGCTATAGAAGATAGGTAAGTATGTCCTTGTCTATCGTGCACCTCCAGATGCATCTCAGAGAACAGAGCCATAAGATTCCACTAACTGTTGGCCTCCTGAAATGCCTAAATCTATGTTCTCCTACTCAACGCATCTGCCACTATGTTGCCCTTTCCCGGCGTATAGGCAAGCTCGAAATCAAAAGACTGAAGATACTCGACCCACTTGTGCTGTCTCAGATTCAGATCACGCTGAGTAATGATTTATTGAGAATCTTGTGGTCGGTGAAAATCACAACATGCTCTCCTAGAAGGTAATGTCTCCAAGAACGTAAGGCATGAACAATAGATGTCAACTCCAGATCGTGCGTTGGGTAGTTCCTCTCATGTGGCCTCAATTGCTGAGTCCCGTACGCAACGACTCCATCTCCCTGCATAAGCACATTGCCTAGTATGATACCTGAAGCATCACAATAAATAGTATAGATCTTGCCTAGCTCTGGAAAGACTAGTATCGGTGCAAACGTCAACCTTCCCTTCAGCTCCTGAAAGGCTGACTCACATGAATATGACCATAAGAACTTCACCCCCTTCTTGGTCAGAGATGTAAAAGGTGTTGATGGGCGTGAAAAGTATTGAATGAAGCATCTGTAGTGTCCATCTATCCCTAGGAAGCTCTGCACCTCAAAAATGCTCTTCAGCTTCTCCCAGGAAACTATAGCTCTCACTTTATCTGGGTCCACGGATACCCCTGCCTCTAAGATGACATGACCCAAGAAGTGAATCTGATCCATCCAAAAGTGTCACTTCGAGAGTTTAGAAAAAAGTCAATGCTCTCTCAGTATACTCAAAACGATCTCAAGATGGTTAGCATGGTCGTATCGAGTGTGAGAGTACACCAAGATATCATCTACGAAGACCACCATGAAGGAATCCATGTAAGGATGGAACACTCGGTTCATCAGTGCCATAAAAACTACTGGTGCATTCTTGAGCCCGAACGACATAACATTATACTTGTAGAGACCATACCTACTCTTGAAGGCTGTCAGAGGTATATCTGATGGTCTAACGCGCAACTGAGGATAACAGGACCTCAAATCGATCTTTGAGAACACGCGGGCTCCTCGAATCTGAAAAAAAAGGTCATCAATCTTAGCCAATGGATACTGGTTCTTGACCGTGAACTGGTTCAGCTTATGATAATCCACACAGAGCCTAAGGGTACCATCTACCTTCTTCGTAAACAGGATAGGAGAACCCCAACGAGAAGTAATATGTTGGATGAAACCCTTTTCTTGTAACTCCTCCAACTGCTTCTTGAGATCCTCCCACTTAGGTGTAGCCATCCTATAGGGAGGAATGGACACTGGTGCTGCTCCTGGAACGGTCTCAATAGAAACTTCTACCTCACGCTCTAGAGGAAAACCTGAAAAGTCCTCTGGAAAGACATCCCTGAAACGATCCACCACTGGAAGAAAGTCCAACTGTGAAGTCCCCAGGTCATCCAGATAAAGACTAGGAATCTGGGTCGTCACCCTTCTTAGCCCAGGATGCTCGAGACCTGCTCGACTCACCTGAACATCCCATTCGCCTCTATGAAGAAAAGATTCAACCTCTGGTGAAATGAAACTCACTCTACGGTGATAACAGTCGACGACTGCCTAGACGGGAACCAACCGGTCTATCCCAAGAATGACATCATAGCCTATCATCTCTAGTACATAGTGATCCCATAAGAAACGATACCCTGCAACCTCAAGAGGGCACTCTCTGCACTGACGTACACTAGATTTTCTCATCCCCAAAGGTGTGTCTAGTGTCAAAAAGTCTGCAGAAGAAAGGATACAGAGCCCCAGGCTCTCCAAAATAGCAACATAGATAATGCTATGCATAGCACCAGTATCAAAGAGAGATGAAGATAGAACTGAGGATACTAAAATTATACCTCGAACAGTAGAAGTTCTTTGATTATGCTCCTGATAGGTATTCTCCACCGCAAAAGTCAAGCCTACCCTATGGCCATGTGACCCAGTCTGACCACTTTAAGCTGATCCTCCCTACTGGCATTGAAGGACTAGTGACTGACCGCCACGGCCTTGACCTCCACCTCGGCTTGGATGACCGGAAGAACTCTAGTTCCCTGACTGGTGAGAAACTGGTGGAGTTGCTCCTGAACAAGGAGTCATGGATGAACCGCCGTCACTAGCTACTGGTGAGAAAACCTGGCAGAAACAATGAAGGTGACCCATATTTCTGCAAGATCGGCACTCCACTTGGTCTCTCTGGCACTACGTCCTCATGTGCCCTACCCTTCCACACTAGTAGCATACGACCAGGCTGCCTGAAGATGTATCTCCCCACTACGGATCACCGTGCATAGGCTCCATACGGTTCTTCTTGCTGTCAAATAGAGGAACACTAGCTCTGGAAGAAGAACCACCCTGGCTCACAGCTCCAGAGTCTCTCAGATTGCACTCCACAATCAGCGTCTGGTTGAATATGAATGTGATAGAAGTCAACTGGAAGATATTCACCTGTGAGCGGATCTCCTTCCTGAGTCCATCCTCAAACATCCTTGCTAAGAACACCCCACTCCCATATCAGAAGGGTGTGAAATGATGTAGCTCAGTGAAACAATAGGAATACTCCATGATAGAAAGAGCACCCTGCTCTAGACTCATGAACTCCCGGGATCGATTGGCCCTCAGGGTCTTCAGGTAGAAGTAGTTGTAGAACACGTGCTGGAACACCTACCAGGTCATAACCTACTGATGAACTGCATGTAAGATCATGTCCCACCACCTATTGGTGGAGTCTCAGAGCATGTAGGTAGCGAGATTGACCCGCCTCTCTGGAGGTGTTTCCAGATGATCAAAGATAGTCAGCATGGCTTCCAGCCATGACTCTGCAGACTGTGGTCCTCCTTCCCCTGAGAAAGTAGGAGGATGATGCTGCTGGAAAACTCATGTCAAGTTTTAGATAGATGTGGTAGGAGGTGGTGCTCCCTGAAAGGTCTGAATCATCCTCATAAAACCTTCCCTAAACTGCGCATCTACGCCTGAAATTGGTATGACAATCGGTGCCAAGGCTGGCCTGACTGGAGGATCAGCAAGAAGTCCCTGATCAGCCATATCTGGCATCTGATCACTGGCTGACAACTGACGTACAACCAGAGGACGTCTCAGAGGCATAACTCTAAAAGATCAAAAGCATACCTTAGATTAGAAGACAAGGATAGAGAACAAAGGAGTACAAAACGGATACCGGAGAAGGAAACACTGAAGATTTACAAAACATAACTACACAACTTGTATAAACTCTACATGGAGTGTAATTAACACCAATACCCTTCCCATGTCTCATTGCAAGGATAACCCACACAGTCATCTTAAACTGAGACTACACGGCGTGTTCCCTGTGGACACGTCGTGTAGTAGACAAGGTTTCAATGACCCATGTTGTTAGATACATGGCCAGCTACATGGCTGAGACTACACAGCATGTTCTGAACAAACACGGTGTATACATGAAGATTTTCCCAACCTGTGTTGTTGGCGACACGGACAGGTACACGACTGACCTTTACACGGCATGTTCCGAACAAACACGGAGTGAATAGGAGGAGAGTACATTGTCCCATGTTGTTCGTGACATGACCGGGTACTATGAACAAGGATACATGGCATGTTCATACACAACATGGCGTGTATGACACAAGCCTCCCTGACCTGTGTTGTTAGTTACACAGTCGGGTACACATTCACTACTACACGGCGTGTACCTACCGCACACGGCGTGTTCCTTGAAATTTTCAAAACATGTTTTTCTGCTCACACAGTCAGTGACATGGTTTAAAACTACACGGCGTGTATATATAATGTACACGCCCTGTATTCTAGGTTTTTCCGGGAATTAGCTCTGAAACTGCACAGAAGCCCCGAAAACACTGAAAAACGAGCATGAAGGTGCCAAATTCCAATTCGTGAGGGCCCATACTACCCAAGAATCAAATCTTGGCATCCAATACAGTCATATATAAGGAAAAATAGGTCAATGATTCTCCAATTTCCGATTCAAGAGGGCCCATAACAGCTCAAGAACCAAAAATGGGCATTCATTTAAGCAAGGTACAAAACAAACAACCTTTCTATCAACTACATAGATTCTATCAAGCATCTATCACAACATCATGAATAATCTACACATGGTCTATCACAATAGAATGCAATTTCTAATGCACCCTAGATGTCATGGAAAGAATGCATGGCATGTGATTTATAACAAGTGCCTATATGATGCATGAGATGGCATACCCTCATCTCATCGGGTTGCGATAGAAATAGAACCAAATTGTAACAACAGTAACAACACAAGTCATGTGAATCACTCTAGGTGAAATTATAACAACCATAAAGTCTCCAAACTAGAAAACTGCAATAATCGAGGTAGTATGGCTTTTCCATTTACACAGGTTAGCTACTCCCGAGCACAACTTAACACCATGTACTGAATCTGTCCTATCCATGGCTAAAGGCTCCAATCAGTAAATCAAGAGAAAAGAACTCCTCTGATACAACTTTGTAATGTCCCGGTTCCAGAAGCCACCCAAAGGTTCCCCGTACCCAGTTGGTCACATGGTATCAAGAGCATTTTCCTAAACCCCAGAGGCTGTCGACTAGCAGCGAGGGCCTTGGGTGTGATATTTAGGAAACTATTCCCTCATTGGCAAAGTACACAGCAGAAGAGAAACAAATAGAAACAACAGCAGAAGAAGCAGACATACATACATACAAGAGTAAATGATAAACAGCAGAAGACTAAAAAATAAACAACTGGAGAAGAAATATGTAAATGATGCATGATAAATATATGTCTAGGAAAACATCCAAACAAGTCACAATTATGAATACAGTACTAAGCCAAAGTAAAAAAAGAAAAACAGATGAGAAACTCCTCAACATCGCAAGCCTCGTCTTGGTCCCATGCTCTCTAGCTCTAGTGAAATCATGAAACTGAAGTATAAGGGTGATTGACCATATCTATACCTTCAACAAGAAAGTCTTTTTGGGCCCAAAATTATGACCCAAACAGGGTGAGACAAGGTCCCCGTAGGAAACCACCCAAAGATCTGTACCTAACAGTCAATGAATATATGGAAGGTAAAGTACAGTAAGCAATAAACAGTAAGCAATAAATAGGATATAACACAACAGTAAGAATCCACAGTTTCTAGAATATAATCTACAAACAAGAAACAGCCACTCAAGCAAGTAGAACAAAAAGGTATCCTCGAGGTAGTTCTCACAGTCTAACCCCTATGGTTCAACCTACAAGTACTAGCAACCCACTATGACGCACACATAGTCTCACACCTCTGGTTCATCCAAAGAATAGACTCTCTGGGGAAGCACCCACAATCAATTCCCCCTACAGTCTCGTATTGTACTAAAGGTTTTTTGGGGAAGCACTCAACATCAATTCCACATGTGGCCCGCGTCGAGGAACTAAAGACTCTATGAGGAAGCACTCAACGTCAATTCCCCCTCTGGTCTCGCATCGTAATTAAAGACACTCTAGAGAATCCCTTACGTGCATTATCCCTATGGTCCACTACACTAGGTTCTCACAGCCTTGTGTATAAAGACATGCATAGCGCGTGTATCATCCCAACTAAACCTCAAGAACTACTTGGCTATCATTATAAGGCACAAAAACATAACAGTACAATAGTTCAACTATCCTACAACTAGGCTTGGAAACTGGAAAAATTCCAAACAAGAAAAACAATAATGGAAAAACATCTAGCGTACAGTAAAACTACACTATTCACAAGCAATTACCTCTACTCAAGCAATCAAGAAAAGCAGGCAACAACAAGGGAAAAACAAGAAATACGCAATACCCCGTTCAAGGGTATCAGTGGAATTCGAACAAAATACTCATATACATCCTACAGAAAGGCACAAATCGCCTACCTTGATGCTAGGAGAATGATATACGTGAACCATGATGATTGATTCCCCTTATAACGTCGAGGATCTGAGAAAACGTCAAAAACTCTCAACCCACAATATCTTTAGAAAGATGAGAAATTGGAAAACAAGGCTCTAAGAGAAGGAAGAACTCACCGCTGTGCTTCCAACACATTCGACGACGGCTGAAATAGAGATCAGACGGAGGCTCGAGAATCCAGAGAAGAATCGCAACTGTACGAATCGCTCTCGGATGAAGAACCTGGATAAGGGGTGGGTTTGGTCCGTCAGGCGCAACCCCTGTGTGATTAATGAAAAAACAAGTACACGGTGTGTACTCCATTTTTCCGTACTCTTCTTTAAGCGGCCGCCACATCGCCTCTACACACCATGTGTGTGGCCAAGACATGACCAATACACGGCTTCAAGAGGCAATGGAGTACACGCCGTGTACTCATAAAGTAGACGACGTGTACTTCAAAAATTTCTAGAAATCCCATTTTTATTAAAAAATCTAGAACAAGGAAAGACATACCTGAAACGGAGATCTGGGTTCTTCCAAATATTGTGGTAAAAAGGCACATCACGGACAATTTTTTTTATTTTTAGAAGATGTGGAAGGAGAGACGAAGAATGATGATGAAAATTTTCCATAAAAATTATAAAATCCAGAATATATAGGATCATATTTCTTTAATACATCCTAGATAAGGGGATGGGAAGGGATTATATGAAAATAAAATAAATTGGAAAAAAAAACATAAGAAAATGAAAGAGGATTCTAACCTCTGGATGTATTCTCCTTGAGATCCTCATTAAGGCATTTGGTTTTGGACTTTTGTTGAGACCAGAAGGACTAAGACAAGGTTAATATACTTTGTAAGGGTATTTTACATAACATAGTAAATGTACAATTCTTGATAGGTGTGAGAGGAAATGAGGGATGAGGGTGGTATTTATATTGGAGGATAGGATAGGTTTTACATTATTTTAATCAACAGTTTAATATTTTTCTCAAGTCTATGAATATTTTTGATTCATGTAACCCAAAAAATTAATATGTGCATGTTATTTCTAACTAATGGACATTTACATCACACATTACTCAATCATGATGCAGAAATTCATTTATTTATCATATTTTAAAATTATCGAATTTCACTATTCACCAAAATTTCATGTATTTCAGAAAAATACCAAAAAAGCACTCCAACCATTTTTTGATGTGTACAATTAAAAAATTAACTCCATTTTTTGAAAATAATTTTCTAAATATGATTAATTCTATTTTTATATAATATCATATTTAATTCAAAAAAAATTTAATACTACAAATGACTTTATATCCCCTTGAAGAATTAATCAAGATATAATTATCTTATAACCTTAAGAAAATAAATAAAATGAATTACTATTCAAAAGGGTAATATTACTATTCATGTTACTATTAATAAAAATATGTTACTATCTGCCAAAAAATCAAGTTGGTTTTATCAGACTCTAAATAACTTACTTATCACAACCATAGATGTCTGTTTTTCCAAATTCAAATCATAGAAGTAGAAAATTTTTAGTTTAAAAACTAGTTTAAAACTATTTCATTAAAAAAAAGTGTCATTATGTAGTGAATAAATGTTTCATTAATTTAAATTTATTTTAAAAAACATGGGGTGTCACAAAAATATTCTTTTGAGTCCTTTATGAATCAACGACCATCTTCTTCCAATGGATCTACTGACCCATTGATTGCAGAAAATGTATAAGCTCTATTGAAAAGATCATTTATCTAATTATTCATTCATATAAAGATAAATACACCTTAACAGTAGACCTATTATAAGGATTATCTAATACATGGTGGACACTAATTAAAAACAAAAATCCCAGAAGGGAGATCGATACTATGTTGTTGGAATATTTCATTGGAATATTTTTCAATAAATATTTTCCTTGTTCGATGAGATAAAAATGGAAAAGTAATTCCTTGAACTATAGAAGAAGTAAAATAAAATTGTGGTATGATATGGGATGAACTTTACATGACTTTATCGGTTAAATTGTATATTTGTTATGGATCTAAAGGGAATGTTTGATAGATCCCATAGTGGAATAAGACCCCATCTATATAAGAATATTGAAAATAGAGACTATGAAATCAACGAGGAGATAGTGCGGAGTGCTATGAAGGTTGAATTTGTGTTTTTAGATATTTAGTGGTCATATAAGTAGAATTAAATGAAGAGAGAAATGGATCCAAACACAGGGAGGAACTTTGACCATGGAAGAGGAGGGAAGAAAGTGTAACTTCCCACATGAAACAATTACGGGAAAAGCATTCGATGAACTGCTTACTTGGGAGTGCACAATGCTATAAGTGTGTAAGAGATTTTCATATATTTCAAAACTATCATGTTGTGGTTAAGCCTAAAATTCTCACCACTCACAACAATGGGAAGATGGTACAGAACCATGCAGATGTTTAATACTTCAAGTGCGGATATCTTGGGAACTTTTCCAATCAATGTCAAAACCAAAAGATAATGGAGGGGAACCACCATCAAAATCATCATAGACTAAGGGATAAAGTTTAGAAATTTTCTATCGTGTTTGCTAAAGTGGAGGCCCTGAATGATGTGGTGGCAGGTACACTCTAGTTATCTCAATAATAATAATTACTTCATTTGATTTTGGTTATACACATTCCTTTATTTCATCAAATATTGAATAGAATATAGAATCAATCCATTTACATCAATAACTATAGTTATTAATCAAGAATACTGTAGGAATTATCCTAATATAAATAGTGTATAGATGCTCTAGTATTAACTTTGGTGAGTACAATCTCATCGAAAATCTAGTAGTCATTTCCATTGTGGAATTCGACACTATACTAGGTATGAACTGGATCCCAAAGTGTAATTATAAGATAAACATTAAAATTAAGGAAATTGTAGTAGTCATAAATAGACAACCTAGAGTTATTTTAAAATAATATATAACTCATAAATATATTTTCCTAGAATCACTTCCCATATACATTTTTATAAAGGTGATTAGTGAAGTGGTGGAATTAAATGAAAGTTTAATGATGGATAATGTCCCCATAATTCTGGAATAAATTTCTGAATTTTCTAATGAGTTACATAGAACACCTTGAAAAAGAGAGGTATATCTATCCATTGAACTGATACCTATATCCAATCTGATATCAAATACCCCATATAGAATGGAAAATATGGAGTTAGGGGAATTAATGATACAACATCAAGATCTTCTAGAGAATATATTTATCTGATCAAGTGTGTCTCCTTGGGGAGCATATATTCTCTTTGTAAAGAAGAAGAATAGATAAATGCTACAATTAATTTATTATAGAGAAATTAATGGGATCATAGTAAATAATTAATACCCTCTCCCAATGATTAATGATTTACTTCTCCAGCTTCATGGGGCTCAATTCATCTCCTTGATTGGCCTATGATGTGGGTATCATTAGTTGAGGGTGAAGAAAGGAGATATTCCAAATAATTCCTTATGATTATGATATGGGCATTATTAGTTTGTATTAATTAATTTTCGATTGACTAGTTCTTCTTATATATTTATGGATTTGAGGATAAGAGTCTTTAAAAACTACCTTGATAAATTAGTGTTAGTTTTTATTTATGATATTATGATATATTCAAAAAGTCATGAGGAGCACGATGATCATCTAAGGGTTATTTTTGGAACTCAGGGGAAGGCTAATATTTTTGTAAAATTCAGAAAATGTGAATTATAGTTACAATAAGCTTCATTCTTGGGGAACATTGTAACCAATGAAGGAATCATAGTTGACCCTATGAAGACAATGGTTGTAATGTAGTGGCCTCATCCGACTATGATAACTAATATTAATAGTTTCATTGGTTTGGAAGGATATTACATGAGGTTTTTGAATATAAAATCATTAATTTATAATCCACTAACCAGGTGAACTTGAAAAGTGGATATGTTCATATAGAAAAGAGAGTGTGAAGAAATTTTATAGGAACTGAAGAAGAGATTGGTTATTACAACTATGTTAACTCTATCCTCTATTAAAGATGATTTTTTATTTATAGTGATGCAACTATGAATGGTATTTGGTGTATCATCATGAAAAATGAAAAGCCGATTTCTTATGCATCTCAACAGTTAAGGCCTCATAAATAGAATTATCCTACACATGACATGGAGCTAATTGCGGTTAAGGTTTCTGTGAAAATATGGAGGAACAATATTTATAGGGATAAATTTGATTTATACACATAACACCAATGTTTGATGTATAATTTCTTGAAAAAATAATTGAAAATAGAAAAAATGAGTTGATTAGAACGTATTAAATATTTTGATAGTTTGATTCATTATCACCCCTAAAGATCATACTAATTCATTGATGTATTAAGCAGGAAGGACCCAGTTGTACAAGAAATTATAAGGATTCAAGGAGATCCTTTGATCAATGACCTAGTAAAATTTGACATGGGAATCATAAGGGATGTTACATCATTAACTAAATCCCCAATGATCTCTCAACCATTATTAATACAGAATATTGAGTAATCTTAAATATAGGATCCTCTATTAAAAATGAATATTGATGCTATGAATAATGGGATGTTTCTTGAGTTCAATATTGATCGATACGGTATACTAAAATTTCATACAAGAATATGTGCCCCATATATGCTTAAGATAAATAAGGTGATAATGTATGATAGTAATATCTCTACATTATTTATATGTCCTGGAATCGGTAAAATGCATAGGGACCATTATGATCATTTTTAGTAGGATAATATGAAATTGGATATTTTTTACGACACTCCATCGTGCTTTGTATGTCAATACATGAGGGAATAATGACAAATTCCTAAAATGGAATTTCAACCACTACCCATACCAACATGAAAGTGGTAAAATATCACTATGGACATCATCATTGGTCTCTAAAGAGCATCCCATGGAAAGAATGAAATATGGGTTAGAGTGTATCATCTCACCAAGACATCCCATTTCATCGTTATTCGGTAATATTTCCCTCTTGAACAACATTGAAATATATACATACATGAATTGGTGATGTTACATGGTGGTCCACATTTTATGATTTCAATTCATAATCATATATTCAAATGTAAATTTTTAAGAAGTCTCTAACATGATCTGAATAGTGAAAAGAATTTTAGTATAGCCTATCACCCCCAAACTGATGGCTAATATAAAAAACTTTTTAGACACTCAATGAAATGTGGAAAATATTCTCAATGAAATATAAGGGTGGATATGTTCAAAAACATTACATTAGTTGAGTTATAATAAAAAAAATAGATTCCAGTCAGGTATTCAAATGGAACTATGTGGTGATCTACATGGAAAGCGATGTGGAAATATAACTTGTTGGGATGAAGTAGGTGAGAGGAAATTTCCTTAGCCCAGTAATTTGTTAGAGATGAAAGAAATGGTTATTACAAGGAAACAATATATAAAGGCTCCTCAAAGTTAGTATAAGAGTTATGCTGACAAATGTTGAAAGTACTTGGAGTTGGATTTTGGGAAAAACTTGCTCCTTATGATATCACAATGGAAGATAGTCATATGATTTAGAATGAAATGGAATCATATCCCCAGGTACATAGAACCCTTTTAAATCCTTGATTTCATTATAGTAGTGGCATTATTCTAGAACTTCCATCAAATATTTCTCAAGTCTATGATTTATTCCATGTGTCCCTCTTGAGGAATTACATAATTTATCCATCACATGTAATGAATCTAAAGGCGGTACAATTGGAACATGAACTTTTTTATGGGGATTAGCCAATGGAGATCCTGGACTGAAGAGACTAGGTTCTATGCAATAAGACTATTCACCTTATCAATGTAATGTGGAGAAGTAATAAATTTGAATAAGTGATGTGGTAACAAGATAATATAATGAGATATAAATATACACAAATTTTAACAACTAAGAAAATGATTTGAAATTTTGGTGCTGAAATTTATTAAGGTGACATAATGTAAGGAAACCAATGTTTTTAAATGATATTTTTTCCCTGAATAAATGTTTGTTACATATTATGTAATATTATACATATTAAAAATAAATGGAAACCAAATGAATTTTTTCTTGTTAATAATAGTCATTACAAAAGTTAGTAGTGAAACCAATTAAAATTTCAAACATTACAAATTGATAAAAAATATAAAATATAACAGAAAAAAATGGAAAATTATGGATCACCCAAATCTACTAGAATCATCAACCCAACATAAAATTATATATAAATAAAACAAATTATTAGTAAACCAATTAACATATTATGAAAATTAAAATATAACCATAAGTATAATTGTAATTATTTTTGAGTGAATGAATAAAGTGTTTTTAATAAGGTATAAAAGGAAATGTAAACATTGGAAACTATACCGATTTTTGAAAAAAGTTCCTTTATAATTATTTTTAAAATTATTAATAAAATAGGATAATTTATACAGAATAGAGAATCAATGGCCTTAACTAGTAAAGTCATATCATTTGAAGCCCATTAGTCATATCTTGGGAGGGAGGTATCCTCGCTAGGGTTTGTCCTTGAAAAAGCCAAATATGAGCTTAAACATGTGAAGCATGAAATAAATCTCCTTTGTTTTAAGTTCATGTTAGTGGAGATTATCAATCAGTCTATGTTATCCTTTGCACTCTATGAAACTACCACCATCGTACACCCTACCCTCAAGGCATATGTGTGTTTAATTAGGGGTTAGGTGTCCAAAACTTGGTTGCCTAATATGTAAATTTAATTTTATAACTAAATTTTTTTTCATCAATTATTCTTAATAATAGTTTTTCATAATAAAATATATGTTTAATTTATCTTAATTAGGTAATTGTTTTTCTGGATGGAAATAAAAAAATAACTATATTTTTCAAGAAAAATATATTTTTTTAAAAAATAAACCAAGGAATTTTGAATACTCTTTTTATTAATTAAATAGTTCCTTCAAAAAGTTTTATTAATAATAAATTATAAAACAATTTTATAAGGGCCTAGGAAATGTTTTATAAGTTTCATAAATTTGACACTCCCTAAAAAATCTATTTTCAAGTAACTAAGGTTTTTTATATTTAAAAGCTAAAATTATTATATTTAGTGAATTATTTTTATAAAATAAAAGTCATTTTGGAAATTAGCACATCTATATTAGGTTAGGTGAATTTATGATAATTTCATAAAATACTTTATTTTTTCATGAATATTGAAAAATAAAGTTTCAGGGTTTTGGTATATTTTATGACGTCATATTTATTTCATAATGATGTAATAATCAATTAAACATAATCCACAACATAGAATATGTTATTTTATCAATATTTATTATTTTAAATTATTTTATTCAATTTTTAAAACTATAAGATACTTGGAAAAGTTGGTAAAGGAAACATTTATTTTTTTTAAACAATACTCCATGGAATCAATAATTTCTATTCCAAAATAAGTATTTAAAACTGAATTTTACACTTGATATATTAAAATAACAAAAAATGTGACCCAAATCATCAAAACCATGATAAAACCCCATGGGTAATCCAATGGTTTTTCATTTTCCACAACATAGATTTCTAAGGCCAATATTTGGAAATTATTAAACGAATCCTCCATTTTTTATACAAATACCCACCCATTTCACCGATCCCCTTCACTCCAAATCATTCATCCAAGAATTTCTAGTTATGTTACTTACCAAGGTGTCTAAAGGCCACCATGTTTCAATCATCATGTTTTTGGAACAACTCTTTATGTTAAGGGAAATATTCACATGCATTTTCCATTCTGGATTCCTTTTGTGGTATGTATTCCAACTTCCATGAAAATATATTTTTTTACACAACCTATTATGTTGTTACTATAGGAATTTTCTTTTATAAATATTATACCCCTTTCTACTCTTATTTCACACTTGTATATGACTTATATTTATACCCGTTATGTTGCCAATTTTACATCTCAAAATTTAAATCTTCTCCATAATAAATTCTATTTTATTTTATTATTTTGGACACCCAAAATTTTATCGCTTCCATGAGTATTCAACTAGATTAAAAAAATAAAAATTTTCGATTATTGTGGATACCCAAAAAAATTTCTTTTAAAAATATGTTTCCAATTATTGTGGATACCCAAAACCTTTTCTCTTCCGCCGCGACATGGTTATTTTAGAAGCTCTTTCCACAATTTTTCTTCATGCTGAGGGATAAAAAATGCCCGAAGTGAAGGGGCTGGACCCAAGAATCACATTCTGAGCAGTTTCACCGCATTGAGAGATCGCCAAGTGTCCCCACAAAGATTCAGCCGGAAGGTATGATTCCGCGATGGTGGGGGTGTGCGCTGTGTGGATGGTGGTGACCTTGTGTGTGGGAGACCATCTCCTTGAAACTGCAATACTCAGCTGCGAAATTGATTGATGCGGACCTATTAGATTTTGTGGTTCCGCGAAGCACTTGTGGTGTTGGGAAGCCGCGTTTACCCGCCATGGGTGTTACTCTATGTTGTCTGTTGTGCATCGTGGTGTGGGATCTTAGGCACGTCTCTTTTGGGGTGTGATTGACTGCAAAGGTTGTGGATCTAGTACCCATAGGGTGGATTGTGGTGGAGACCATGTTGGGGTATCCGGTCTAGGGACCCTCCTGTTGATCCAGGCCTTGGCTTTGTGAGGGCTGGGGGGACTACAAGGGCGCCGGTCCTCTTGGAGTATTTTTAAATATTTTTTCACTATGGATGCGGACTTGGTAAATCAGTAGAAGTTGTTTTCCCTGATGGACAAAGAAAGGCGACGATTGAGGCACGGAGAAGCGATGATGCACTGTTAGAAAAGTTTTTGTCTCTACTTGTGGTAGTAAAGTTTGTGGAAAAAATATCAGTAAATCAGGGGGCTCTCAAAAATACTCTTCAGCAAATCTGGAAACATGATGCCGGAGTAGAAATTCGGAAAGCGGGGATCAATCGATTTGTCTTTGAGTTCTTTAACGAGAAAGATAGAGACAAAATCTTTCGGGTTAGACCGTGGTCCTTCGTTAATAAACTCCTCGTCATGGAAGAATTCAACGGGGGGGCGATATCCAGTGAGTGATTTTAACCTGTTCACCCTTCTGGATACCAATTAAAGGAATCTCCTTCCATGAAAGAACAGAATGTACTATGAGGGGTATTGGGGACATTTTAGGGAACTTTCTAGTATGGCACAGTTCAGACCCATTACAATGGGGCCCTGCGATTCGAATTAAGGTGGAGATTGACGTGTCAGAGCCACTGATGAGGGGAATGTTCTTAAATATTGAAGATACCAACACTTGGATATCATTCAAGTTTGAGAAACTCCCAATCTTCTGCTTTCACTATGGTCTCCTTGGACATCGGGAAAGAACGTGCACCACTAAACATAAGAGTGATGCAGGTAATGATATCCTCTAGTACGACCCCTAGCTCCGTGCCAAAACAAATATATATGCTTTCATACCGGAGATGAAAAAACAAAAAGATCGTGACCGTCTCACATTGGCACATTCCAGTCTGACAAACCCCATACCTGAAAAAGCCTTTATGCCTGGGCCAATGACTTTCCCAAAGGATGGCCCTCCCACTCAGGGAGAAGCTGGCACTTAGAGAGAAGCTGAAGCTCAACCAAAACCCCTGAGGGAAAATTCTACAACATTAGTAATGTTGGGGCCGATGCAACAAAATTACCCATCATATTGCTCAAAGTCGATGATGATGCATGTCGAACCACCAGATCCGGACCCTGACCCACCATTGACCACATCTAGTACTCTTACGATGAAGGACCTTGGAATTTTGGGACCTTCACTAATGGGTCCAATCATCCGTCGAATGTGGAAAAGGAGGCAATGAGGTGAGAGTGATGGGCACACAGAAGACCCAAAACTCAGGGTGAGGAGGAGACAAAATGAAACATGTCAATTAGGAAGGAACCTCACCAAAATATAGAAAATGACAGATGGAAAAGTAAGTTCGGAGATACCAAAGGCGGCGGCGGGAGGGTCCCAGCCCCGCCTAGAGCAATGATTGTCTTATGCTGGAACTGTCGTGGGCTTGGCAACCCCTGAACAGTTCGCATGCTTCAGCGCAATTGCGCTCAAAGTCGCCCTGATATGGTTTTCCTAACCGAAAACATACTGGAATGCAAGGAAACCAATGGTATTGCTCTGAAGTGCAGATTCCAAGGCTGTTTCCCGGTGCCTATACAAGGCCATTCTGGGGGACTCTGTCTCCTTTGAAAGGACAATGTCGATGTCAAAATTTTGTCCTTCTCCCTGCACCATGTGGCAATGACTATTCATATGGACTTTCACCCACCCTGGACTTTTGTGGGTTTCTACGGCTGGTCATCCCATAATGAAAAGTTGAAGTCATGGGATCTTCTATGAAAGCTACGAGTTCACTTATCGAGCCCTATTATGTTCGGCAGAGACTTCAAAGAGATTATGTTCCATAAGGAAAAGAGGGGCGGAACCATTCAACCTTCATTTTTGATGTCATACTTTAAGGATGCAGTATCCTGGGTGGACCTGGTCGAACTGGGGTACTCAGGAAATCCGTTTACATGGTTCCATGACAACTCAGAAGTCACCCGTATCGCTGAGCATATTGATAGATTTCTGGGCTCTTCTGATTGGATTAATATGTTCAGCATGTTTCATATCGAACACATGGCCATCAACTAGTCGGACAACTGTCCAATCCTCATTGACTATATACGTGGTGAACGTACTAGACCTTTTATCAGACCCTTCAGATTTGAGAGATTCTGGTCAAAAGATTAGGAATGTGAAGAGGTGATCCGATCAAGCTGGAAATGTACTCACGAGGATGTTAGCCTCAACCTTCAACAGGTCGCAGCCGATCTGAGGTCATGGAGCAATAAGAAATTCTGTCACCCTGACTGGCACTGCAGCACCCTTGAAAAGAGACTGAAATTTATCCTAAAACAACCCACATCCAATGGCAATCTCTCTAAGATTGGTTCCATGAAAAGAGAGGTGGACACGGCCCAACGTATCAAGGAATGTTTCTGGGCTATGCGCGCGTGGGACAACCATATCAAAGAAGGGGATGCTAACACCCAGTATTTTTATCAGAAATCTTCAGCCAGGCATCGAAAAAACTCTATTACCTGCATATCACAACCCGATGGAAGAAAAGTTTCTGACACCAATGCTATCCACGAGGCCTTGACTAGCTTTTACCAGAACATCTTCTCTACCTGAACCCCTTTCATGTCTACTGAGGTGGAAGAATGTATCAAACATGTGATCACTGAAAAGATCAATAGGAATCTCTCCAAAGATGTGATAGATGATGAGATATGCCTGGCTCTGAAACATCTTAATCCCACCAAGGCTCCGGGACCAGATGGGTTCCACGACCTATTTTTTAAGCTATACTGGCACATAATCGGTCTTGACATCTGCAATATGATTAAAAATATCTGGGCTGGCAACACCAGCATTGAGTCTATCAATGAAACTGTCCTCGTTCTCTTCCCCAAAATCAATAAACATGTGGTGATCCCTAACTTTCGACCTATCGGCCTCTGTAATGTATCTTACAAGATCTTCTCAAAGATCCTTGTCAATCGGCTGCAACCTTGGCTACCAGATATTATCTCCAAAAATCAGAGCACCTTCATTGCCAAGAGACTGATCACTGATAATGCGATTGTGGACCATGAAGTGTTCCACTCTATGAAATCACACTCAATGGAAAAAAGAGAAACCATGGCCTAGAAATTGGATATGTCCAAGGCCTACGATAGATTTGAATGGTACTTCCTTAGATCCATTTTTCAGAAAATGGGTTTTTGCACAAAATGGACAGATATGGTCATGAACTACATCTCGACTGTATCGTTTGAAATCAAGGTTAATGGGGAGTTTACCAGAGATTTCACCCCTTATCGAGGCCTTCGCCAGGGAGACCCTCTCTCCCCCTTTCTCTTCATCCTGGTGGCTGACGTGTTTTCTAATCTTATGTTGAGGGCTATTTCGTCTAAGTCTATTCATGGGGAAAAACTTTGTCGAGTTATCCCTCGAGTGTCGCATCTCTTCTTCTCTGATGACTGCCTCCTTTTTTCTAGAGAAATAATTAATGAATGTCGGGTGATCTTCCAGGAAATCCGACAGTATGAGAGGGCGTCTGGCCAAACAATCAATCATGGTAAATCTAAAATATCCATTAGTGCAGGGGTGCCCTTGTCTAAGAGGGTTGAACTTTTCACATCAACAGGCATCCATATGGTTGTTAAACATCATAAGTATCTTAGGCTCCCCACGGTGATTGGTCGGTCTAAAAAAGAAATCTTCGCATCCATCGTGGAAAGGATTGAGGCTAAAATCCAAGGCTGGATCCCGAAAAGAATTTTGAAAGCTGGCAAAGAGACTCTCACCAAATCCGTCATGCAATCTGTCCCCAGCTACTTTATGTCCCTTTTTAATCTCCCAGTGGCCATCACCGATCAGATCCACACACGTACTGCCAATTTCTGGTGTGGGAATCATGATGTAAGGCTAGGAGAAACTCTGTAAACCCAAATTAGAGGGTGGGATGGGGTTCCAGAATCTTCCTCTCTTCAACGACGTGCTTTTGGCCAAGCAAGGATGGCGCCTTATTGACCGTCCATCATCTCCATGTGCGCGAGTTCTATGAGGTAAGTACTTTCCCCACATGGACATTCATGCTTCCTCTCTTGGTCCTCATCCTAGCTTCCTCTGGAGAAGCATTTGGGGGATAAAAAGCTCCTGGATAATGGATTGGGTTGGAGGATTGGGACTGGCTCATCTATCAAAATTTGGTCTCATCCCTGGCTTGTCGATAAGGATGGTTTACGGGCTACATCCCCCGCCCAACCAGGTCTGGAAGATGCCACTGTCAGCTGCCTCCGTTCCGACCAGGGACAAGGGTGGTGTTTGGATAAGATCTTTGAATTGTTTAACGAAAGAGATCAAAGACTTATCCTTAGCATCCCTTAGGTACCAGACACAGGACCTGACCGTCGCTTCTAGATCAATGACATTTCGGGCGTTTACATGGTGAGATGCGGCTACATACTTGCTCTTGGAATCCACCCAGTTGGCAGGGATGAGGGTCATTGGAAATCGAACTGGTCGCTCAACGTCCCCCCAAATATTCGTCATTTCTGGTGGCAGGTTTTCACGGGCACTCTCCCAACATTGAGCCTTCTCATTTATCGACATATGGCCAGCACCACCTTTTTCCCTTTCTACCCAAACACTCCTGAAACCCCTCTGCACGTTATCATTCTCTGCCCGGGTGCTAAGGAAATCTTGGATCTATGGGGCTCGACTTCTACTGCTTCACTGTCATTGGCCTCTAACCATCCCGATCTTCTGACGCGTTGGTGCTCCTCTCTCTCCCCAACTGATGTTGGTTCACTCTGCACTCTGGCCTGGATTATTTGGTTCTGGCACAACGACGCTATTTTTCATCATGCCCACAGACCCCCCATATTCTGGATTGATCGAGCTTCCTCTTGGATTTAAGGTTGGGAAGGCCAGAACGAATGTTCTATACCAGGTGTCTCCCCCTATCCTCATGTTCCCTGGAATCCCCCAATGGAAGGGATTCTCAAGATCAATGTGGACGCGTCGCTTCCAAAATCTAGGCTTGTTGCCCTCGGCCTCCTTTCCTGAAATCATCTAGGGAAAATCCTTCCTGCTAAGTATGAACCACATCAGACATTCTGGGAACTGGCAGTCGCTGAAGCCAAGGCCATCCTTGCTGGTATGATGCTCTCTATTGAATGTGGATGGGGTGACATCATGATTGAGTCTGACTGGCTTTCCGTTATCGATGCTATCAATCACAACGACAGAGGACTCCAGTCATTTGGTACCATTGTCAGGAGAATTCTCTCACTCCGCTGACGTTTCTCATTGTGCGCATTCTCATTCACCAAAAGGGAAGGAAACAACGTGACCGATCATCTGGCGTCCTCAGGCCTATTTGGCACTAACCAGCTCTGGCTGGACAATTTCCCTTCATGGCTTCATGCATGTACTTCTGCTGATCTTCGTCATTAATGTTATATGCTTTTATAAAAAAAAACTGGATTAAAATATAATTTATTTTATATGGTTCTTTCCAAGTATGAATCTCACATTAATGTTTTTGGGTTAAAAATGACGTAATGAGCATGTCGTTAAGCTCTTTTGTATGCCAAGAGTTTTAGTAGAGACCTGTTCTTCACTACCACAAAAACAGTTTTTCGCAGCGCCCCCCCTTTATCAGCGCTAACGAAAAAGCGCTAATAAAGGGCGGTGCCTTTATCAGCGCTGATAAAGGGTTCCTTTATCAGCTCTAACCTTTATTAGCTCCTTTTTAGTGTGGATAAAGGGACCCCCTTTATCAGCGCTTGTTTAGTAGCGCTGATAAGGGGTCGGCTTCAAAAACAAATATTTAAAATATATTAATATATTAATATATAAATATAGTTAAATTGTTATATAAATATAATATATAATTTTTAAATATATTTTAGATAGGTATAAATGTACATTTACACTTATTATACTTAATATATAAGATATTTAATGAAAATGGATTATTAAAAAATTAAAAAAATAGTTTTAATTAATAATTTGATAATTAGTATGCAGTAATAGTCATTTAATAACAATTTTAAGACTAAAAAAATTAAAAAAATTAAAAAAAGATCCAAAATATGTTGAAAACGCAACTCAATTCTTCGAACGGCCATAACTTTTGATTCGAGTGTCCGTTTGAGCTCTACCACATAACAAATTGAATCCTGTGACGAGCTCTACGTTGCTGTGACATGGGGTCACCTAGGTAAAGGGATTTTAGAGGTCAAAAGAGGCCCAGAAGGGCTCCAAAACCTGAGTTTTTAGTCGGGGTACCCCGATTTTTTAACATTTTGTGGATTTTCACCCTCGCTGAAGGGGGTATTATTGAATTTTTTTGGAGGGGTCGGAATTTATTCTAAGGTATTACATTCATTAATGTATTAAGTCGGAAGGACCCAGTTGTACTAGAAATTATAAGGATTCAAGGAGATCCATTGATCAATGACCTAGTAATATTTGACATGGGAATCATAAGGGAAGTTACATCATTAACTAAATCCCCAATGATCTCTCAACCATTATTAATACAGAATATCAAGTAATCTTAATGATATGATCCTTTATTACAAAAGAAGATTGAGGATATGAATAATGGGATGTTTCTTGAGTTCAATATTGATCGATAATGTATAATAATATTTCATACAAGATTATGTGCCCCATCTTTGCTTAAGATAAATAAGGAGCTAATGTATGAAATAAATATCTCTACATTATTTATATGTCCTGGAATCAGTAAAATGAATAGGGACCATTATGATCATTGATAGTAGGATAATATGAAATTGGATATTTTTTACGACACTCCATGGTGCTTTGTATGTCAATACACGAGGGAATAATGACAAATTCCTAAAATGGAATTTCCACCACTACCCATACCAACCTGAAAGTGGTAAAATATCACTATAGACATCATCATTGGTCTATAAAGAGCATCCAGTTGAAAGAATGAAATATGGGTTAGAGTGTATCATCTCACCAAGACATCCTATTTCATCATTATTCGGTAATATTTCTCTCTTGAACAACATTGAAATATATACGTACATGAATTGGTGATGTTACATGGTGGTCCACATTTTATGATTTCAATTCATAATCATATATTCAAATGTAAATTCTTAAGAAGTCTCCAACATGATCTGAATAGTGAATAGAATTTTAGTATAGCCTATCACCCCCAAACTGATGGCTAATATAAAAAACAATTTAGACACTCAAGGAAATGTGGAAAATATTCTCAATGAAATATAAGGGTGGATATGTTCAAAAAAGAATTACATTAGTTGAGTTATAATAAAAAAAATAGATTCCAGTCAGGTATTAAAATGGAACCATGTGGTGATCTACATGGAAAGCGATGTGGAAAAATAACTTGTTGGGATGAAGTAGGTGAGAGGAAAGTTCCTTAGCCCAGTAATGTGTAAGAGATGACAAAAATGGGTCTTACAAGGTAACAATATATAAAGGCTCCTCAAAGTTAGTATAAGAGTTATGCTGACAAATGTTGAAAATACTTGGAGGTAGATTTTGGGGAAAAATTGTTCCTTCAGATATCACAATGGAAGATAGTCATATGATTTAGAATGAAATGGAATCATATCCCCAGGTATATAGAACCCTTTTAAATCCTTGATTTCATTACAGTAGTGGCATTATTCTAGAACTTCCATCAAATATTTCTCAAGTCTATGATTTATTCCATGTGTCCTTCTTGAGTAATTACATAATTTATCCATCACATGTACTGAATCTAATGGTGGTACAATTGGAACATGAACTTTTTAATGGGGATTAGCCAATGGAGATCCTGGACTGAAGAGATTAGGTTCTATGAAATAAGACTATTCACCTTATCAATGTAATGCGGAGGAACAAGAAATTTGAATAAGTGATGTGGGAACAAGATAATATAATGAGATATAAATATACACACATTTTAACAACTGAGAAAATGAGTTGAAATTTTGGTGCTGAAATTTATTAAGGGGGGATAATGTATGGAACCCGATGTTTTTAAATGATATTTTTTCCCTGAATAAATGTTTGTTACATATTATGTAATATTATACATATTTAAAAGAAATGGAATCCAAATGAATTTTTTCGCATTAAAAATAGTCATTACACTAGTTAGTAGTGAAACCAATTTAAATTTCAAAAATTAGAAATTGATAAAAAAAAATATAAAATATAACAGAAAAAATGGAATATTATGGATCTCCCCAATCTACTAGAATCATCAACCCAACATAAAATTATATATAAATAAAACAAAATATTAGTAAACCAATTAAAATATTATGAAAATTAAAATATAACCATAAGTATAATTGTAATGATTTTTGAGTGAAAGAATAAAGTGTTTTTAATATGGTATAAAGGGAAATGTGAACATTGGAAACTATACCAATTTTTGAAAAAATTTCCTTTATAATTATTTTTAAAAGTATTAATAAAACAGGATAATTTATACATAATAGAGAATCAATGGCCTTAACTAGTATATTCATATCATTTGAAGCCCATTTGTCAGATCTTGGGAGGAAGGTATCCTCACCAGGGTTTGTCCTTGAAAAAGCCAAATATGAGCTTAAACATGTGAAGCATGAAATAAATCTCCTATGTTTTAAGTTCATGTTAGTGGAGATTATCAATCAGTCGATGTTATCCTTTGCACTCTATGAAACTACCACCATCGTACATATAACGACCCATAATTTACATACATTGTTAATTCTTCAAAATATAAGAGTACTTATTACTTCATATAACGAAACCACGAAAGGACCGTATAGGTATAGTGTCTTTAGAAACAGGGAAACATAAACAACTGGTTCATAAAGCTTCTACACTGTCTCCCATTTATTTCATCATATCTATAGTCTCTTTTGGCATATCTTACTTAATAACCTTCTTCCTGACCTGGGGAAAGAAAACATACAAAAGGGTGAGCTCAAATGCTCAGTAAGGGTAAACAAAAGAAATATCAATCACATCATATTCATAAGAACATAATTTTGGAAATCTTAACCTGAAAAAGAAGCATCATTTCATAACATGGGATAAATCATAGTAGTGAAATGGAATCTCAATAATCATAACCTAAAACATGAAACTTTGTGGCATACACACATAATCATAGAGAATCATTTCTTATTAGTCAAGACTCATTGCCAATACTATCTTAGTGGACAAAGCCCATTTCTTAACTGAGTTCACTCCTCGTTTCAGTCCTGTTTCACTGAACCAGTATAACCTACCGTTCCATCCATGTCTATCTCATGAGATATAAAATCTTTACCCAATGCATTGGAGGGGTATATTGGTCCCACCCATCTCATAATGATACCATTTTTATGTGTGCCACAAAATCATAAATCATACATCATTTCATAACCCATGTAATATAAATGGGAATCTTAAACATCGTGACATTATCAAAAAATTAATATAAGATAAAGGAATTCATAAAAATAATTCCATCACAACATAATAAAATCAATGTAATAATAGGGATATAAACAGAACGCTATATTATCTTATATGGAAAATAATTTTGATAAAACACTTGAACTCCATTCTTGAGGAAAATATCCTTTCAAATTCAAAAAACATTTTCTTTTTTTAACATGTCATACAATTTTAAACTAAAGAAGTTGATTAAAAATAAACTTGAAAACTTATAAAGGAATCTTCTTGGATATAATGTTTTAAAAATTCATTCATTCCGTATAAGTTAAAAAAACATTCTTCTCATACTTTTGTCAGAAAAGTCAAAAAGTACCTCGTACGAAAAACGACAAAAGATTCCTTTCATATCTTTTACTAAAAACTCACCGAAGGTTAAAATTGGATTTGAAAAATTGTAGGTTGGTGGAAATAATATTACATATTGAGGAAACATGGATGTGGATGATAAAATACACCCCAGTAAATACTTACGAATAAGCAATCTCAGATAAAAATGAGATTTGCAAAATTATCCCTTACCTTAGGTCCGATTTGCTTCGTAAGTGTCCGAACCTCCTGTATAATTATTTAAATAATGTTATTGACTTATTAATGAATCATAATTATTGTTATGATATCATATATAGTCATATTCTTAGCTTCTTGGTAGTAATATTTCATTGCTACTTGTTATTCGGGTGTTTATAACTTTTTGTTCTTATGCGTGTTTTGTCGAATAAATTATTATTCTTCTCTTTAAGTTATAGATAACTGATTTCCAGAATTTTACTAGTGTAAGATATATCATATTCATTCATTCAATTCATTTATATAATCATTATGCAATGAAGATCATGTAGAACGAGTCGCAATACATCGTGGAGACGGTATTCCGTACGTACGCACGAGTGATGATATCATTCCTATGATCGTGGAATTGTATTGGAGTGTATATATACTATTTCGAAATAAATATCACTTTATAATAGTCATATATATTCATTATTTACACCATTATACCCATCCATGTAAGGTGGTGGTGGAAAATAGATTACACCACGGCGTGGAGATGGTATTCCGTACGTACGCATGCGCGGTGATTTATTTTTCTGTAGGATGGATAGATAGTGAAATAGGGTTGTTTCATACTTATAATAACATATCGGTATATGAGTGATACTGATGTTATTACTTCATAATGAAACAACTAAAGAAGAAGAAGTGGAAGAAGAAATAAAGATGAAAGAATTGGTAACGAACATTACCTCTTCTTTGAAGTGCTTCTTTGAGACCTTTTTTTAGGGCACTAAAATTGGTCTTTGAAGAAGACCAGGACCTCTAGGATGTATCTAGGGAAGTATAGAGTATAAATTGGCAGGGGTTGGCCGAGCTTGAAGGCTCAATGTGGTGTGAGGAAGAGAGGGATGAGTGCCCTTTTATAAGGGAGGAGAGGGGCACCTTTGGAATAACTAAAAATATTATTTTATTATAAAGTCAAGTTCGGTTTTAAATAGCTCCAAATTGATTTATTTCGAGGATAAGGTGGGTATGTGTCGAAATCCTCTCATCCAATATAATTTAGACAAGTTTAGGTATCAATTTTAACCTTATCATTTAGATTTAACTTTAAGTTAGAAAATTTAACTTTTACCGTGTCTTCTTGTTTTCTTATACTATAAGGTTAACAAACATACTATATCAATCCAAAAGAATACCAAGTTGTTTATTATTTAAATATATAACCTTATCTAAGTCATTTGGCCGAACCTTAGATTTTTAGGAATAAAACATCAATTAATAATATAATATTTGTTTTAAAAACTATTTTATGTCAATTTTGACACTATTTAGTAATTGATTTTTGTGAAAATAATAACAGAATTATTAGTTCAAAACAAGTTGATTAAATAAATACTAACATGTCATATTAACCTAGAAAATTAGTTTAATTCATAAAAAGTCTCTAATTACATTTATTTCGGTATTTATAACATCAATTATGTCAATATTTCATTAATAAGATAATTATTGCATCATCGTTGTGTCATAAATAACATAAATTATTTAATGTCTAAAATTACAAATAAAATTACATTATGTAGTAAATCGTTTTATCTTTATAATAAATATTTATAGACGAATTTATATTATTTATAACCCCATATTAAAAATTATTTACTTATTAAACGTTTATTTTAACTATTTTAACCCTTCTTTAAATAAATTAATAATAAATGTCCTAATCTAATCCAAGTGGGCCTAAATGGTCATATTTTATTCCTAAGGTTTTTTTTGGTCGAATTACACTTGTCCAATAGAATTAGGACATGTGTTAGGGTAATAATAATATCATTTTTACCCTTAATTACCCTATTTACTTTTAATCGTGGTAAAAAAAATAAAAAGTTACTATTCACCAAAAAATTATTTTCATCTCATTGAACCACATTTTACTTACTAACATCAACCATGCCTCTTAGATTTTCGAAATTCCACTCACAGAAGCGGTAAAATTATGTTTTATGAAAAATTCAGTTTTTTTTTAACTACCACTTAGTGGTTTCACTATTCATCAAAAATGAATGTTTTCAGAAAAATGCCAAAATTTCACCCTAGGATAATTTCGATATTCCGAATCCAAATATGAAGTCCATTTTGAAAAATAAAATTTATAAAATTTCAAAAAGTGGTTATTACTATTCATAACGGCTAGTTTTAATAATATTTTTTTAGCATGTCATTGTTTCGTGAAACTCGGTATTGCGTACGATGCAAGCTATCGAGGAAGGTTTCTATTTCGTGTAAAGAAAGACAAGTAAGTGTTGTGTGTAGAAAAATATTCCTTTGATGATTTATATAACATAAAAGTCTCGGGTGTTACATTGTACCCCCCTTAAAATGAATCCCGCCCTCGAAATTCATCACTTTGTAACAAACAGATGAGGATACCTCTCCCTCATCATATCCTCAAGCTCCCATGTAGCTTCTTATAATTGGTGGTTCCTCCATAAAAATTTCACCAATCGAGTGGTCTTGCTTCGTAGGACTTTTTCTCTACGATCCAGAATCTCTATCGGTTGTTCTTCATAAGAAAGATCTTTCTCCAGTGGTACAACTTCTGAGCTGAGTACATGTGAAGGATCAGGTATGTACTTTCTCAAGAGAGATACATGGAACACATCGTGAACTTGAGAGAGATTCGGTGGAAGCGCCAATCGGTAAGCTACCTTCCCAACATGATCCAGTATTTCGAAAGGACCGATATATCTAGGGCTCAACTTCCCCTTCTTTCCAAATCTCATAACTCTCTTCCAGGGAGATATTCGTAAGAACACTTTATCACCCACTTCAAACTCTAGGTCTTTTCTTCGGTTGTCGGCATAACTTTTCTGTCGACTCCGAGCTGCTCTTATGTGTTGTTGAATAGATCTGACCTTTTCTTCCATTTCATCAACAAGATCGGGTCCTACTAGCTTTCTTTCCCCAACATCATCCCAGCAAGTTGGAGTCCTGCATTTCTTTCCATAGAGAGCTTCATAAGGAGCCATCTGAATACTGGAGTGAAAGCTATAATTATAAGAAAATTCCACCAAAGGTAGGTGTTGATCCCAACCAACTTTGAAATCCATAGAGAAAGCTCTCAACATATCTTCTAGAGTTTGAATTGTTCTCTCAGACTGACCGTCTGTCTGAGGATGATAAGCAGTGCTGAAACTCAACTCTGTATCCAGAGTATGCTGAAGACTTCTCCAGAACTTCGAGGTAAATCTCGGATCCCGATCAGATATAATAGATAGTGGTACTCCATCCAATCTTACCACTTCCTTTACATATATCCTGGAAAGCTGATCCAGAGAGAAATCCTCTCTAATAGCAATGAAGTGTGTAGGCTTTTTAAGACGATCAACTATGACCCATATAGCATTATTGGCTTTTGATGTTTTAGGAAGTCCTGTGAAAAAGTCCATAGTGATGTTTTCCCATTTCCATTCGGGTATGGGTAATGGTTGTAACATCCCCTTAGACTTATATCTCTCAGCATTAACTTGTTGACAAACCAAGCATCGAGAGACATATTCAGCAACATCTCCTTTCATGCCATCCCACCAGAAGTATTCTTTCAGGTCCCTATACATCTTCATGCTTCCAGGATGAATAGATCATGATGAACTATGATCCTCATCCAGCAGCTCCTTCTTTAATTCGAGGATGGGAGGAACACAAACACGATTCCTGAACTTTATTATCCCATCACAATCAAGGTTGAATTCAGGAATATTTCTCACCTTCTTTTGTAACTCGACATCTTCTTTCTATGCCTCTTTAATCTTCACATATATAGATGGTTGAACATTCATTTGAGAAAGATACGATTTTCCCCTTTCATTATAATTCCGAGATCCATCCTTTGTAAATCCATAAATATTGGATCTTTGTGATCCTCATCATGGATAAACTGGCATGGTCTTGTCGACTTAATGCATCTGCCACCTTGTTTTCTTTCCTAGGGTGATAATGGATTGAGCAGTCATAATCTTTAATCAGCTCCAACCATCTTCTTTGACGCATATTGTAACAGCCCAAGATTTTATAAATAAATATTCTTTTTAATTTTATTAATGTCTTGTGTTGTACGCTACACCAAAAGGAGCTTTCACAACACGCATCCTTGACTTGACTTGCATTACACGCAATCGCAACCTTCCTCGATAGCGTGTGTAGTATGCAATACTGAGTTTCACGAAACAACGATATGCTATTAAAATATTATTAAAACTAGCCGTTATGAATAGTAATAACCACTTTTTGAAATTTTATAAATTTTATTTTTCAAAATGGACTTCATTTTTGGACTCAGAATATCGAAATTAGCCTAGGGTGAAATTTTGGTATTTTTCTGAAAACTTTCAATTTTTGATGAATAGTGAAACCACTAAGTGGTAGGTTAAAAAACTGAATTTTGCATAAAACTTAATTTTACCGCTTCTGTGAATGGAATTTCGAAAATCCGAGAGACACGGTTAATATCAAGGACTAAAATGTGGTTCAATGAGATGAAAATAATTTTTTGGTGAATAGTAACTTTTTACTTTTTTTACCGAGGTTAATAGTAAATAGGGTAACTAAGGGTATATATGATATTAATATTACCCTAACACATGTACTAATTCTATTGTACAAGTGTAATTCGACCAAAAACAAACTTAGGAATAAAATATGACCATTTAGGCCCACTTGGATTAGATTAGGACATTTATTATTAATTTATTTAAAGAAGGGTTAAAATAGTTAAAATCAAAGTTTAATAAGTAAATCATTTTTAATATGGGGTTATACATAAGATAAATTCGATTGTAAATATTCATTAGAAAGCTAAAAATATTTCCTACATGATGGTATTTTATTTGTAATTTTTAGACATCAAATAATTTAATTTATTTATGACACAAAGATGATGCAGTAATTATCTTATTAATGAAATATTGACAAAATTGATAATATAAATACAAAAATAAATGTAATTTAAGACTTTTTATGAATTCCACTAATTTTCTAGGTTACTATGATATATTATTGTTGCTTTAATCAACTTGGTTCGAACATATAATTCTATTATGACTTTCACAAAAATCATATATCAAATAGTGTCAAAATTGACACAAAATAGTTTTTAAATCAAATATTATATTATTAATTGTTATTTTATTCCTAAAAATCTAAGGGTCGGCCAAATGACTTAGATAAGGATATATGTATTAATAATATAAAATTTGGGGTTCTTTTGGCATGTTATAGTAATTTTATTAACCATATAGTGAAAGAAAACAAAAAGACACGGTAAAAGTTAAATTATTTAACTTAGAGTTAAATCTAATTGATAAGGTTAAAATAATACCCTAAACTTGTCTAAATCTTATTGGTTGATAGAATTTCGACCCATCCCCACCTTATCTTCTAAATAAGACCCTTTGGAGCCATTATAAACCGATTTTGACTTTAATATAAAATAATATTTTGAGATATTCCTAAGGTGCCCCTCTCCTCCCTTATAAAAGGACACCTCCTCCCCCTCCTCCTCACACCAATTTGAGCACTCAAGCTCGGCCAACCCCTGCCATTTTCCATTCTCCACTTCCCTAGAATAATCCTAGAGGTCCTGGTCTTCTTCAAAGACCAATCTTAGTTCCCTAATTGAAGGATTCAAAGAGGCGTTTCAAAGAAGAGGTAATAACCATTACCGATCTTTTCAATTTCTTTCTTCTTCCACTTCTTCTTCTTAGGTTGTTTCATTATGAAGTAATAACATCAGTATCAGTCATATACTGATATGTTATTATAAGTATGAAACAACCCTATTTCACCATCTATCCATCCTACGGAAAAAGAAATCACCGCACGTGCGTACGTACGGAATACCGTCTCCACGCCGTGGTGTAATCTATTTTCCACCACCACCTTACATGGATGGGTATAATGGTGTAAATAATAACTATACATAGTTATTAAAACATCATATTGATTCTGATATATTTTATAATCCACTCCAATTCAATTCAATATTTATAGAAATGATATCATCGCTCGTGCGTACGTACGGAATACCGTCTCCACGACGCGATGAGATTCATTCTCCATGTTAACCATTTAAGAATGACTATAATGTATATATAAGAAATAATAATGAAATATATGACATTATAAAGCTAATGGATTTATGTATATATATACATATGTATGTCATCTACTTACTTCCATTTCAAGACAATAAGGAAAGGAAAACAGCGTTCATGCGTACGTACGGACTACCGTCTCCATGAACGGTGTTTTTCATTTTATTTATCTACCTATTATATATATATATATATACTGAATATATATGATATATAAATCATATTTTATATTCTGGAAGTAAGTAAATAATGATATAAGTAATAATGATGTCAAGAACAACAAGTCAAAACACCTACGATAAATGAAACGATTTTACCCGAAACGCTTCTTTAACATGGAATTTACAAAAGAACGGGTAATATAATGTCATAATTGAACCATATATGATATCATAACAATGAATATGATTCTGTAATAAGTCAATAACATGATTTAAATCATTATACAGGAGGTTCGGACACTTACAAAGCAAGTCGGACCTAAGGTAAGGGAAATATCACAATCTCATTTTTATCCGGGATTGTTTATTCGTAAGTATTTACTGGGGTGTATTTTATCATCCACATCCATGTTTTATCAATATGTAATCCACCTAAAATTTTTTAAATCCATTTTTACCCTTCGGTGAGTTTTTAGTAATACGTATGAAAGGAATCTTTTGTCGTTTTTCGTACGAGGTACTTTTTGACTTTTCCGAAAAAAGTACGAAGAATGTTTTTTTTAACTTATACGGCACGAATGGATTTCTACTGTTTTATAAAGCCTTATTTTCATGAAGCTTCCTCTAAAATATTTCATGACTATTTTCAATAAAATCTCTTTCTTTTAAAATTGCATGATGTTTTGTGAAAAGAAATTGATTTTGAAGAAGAAAGGATATTTTCCTCAAGAATGGAGTTCAAGTGTTTTATCAAAATTATTTTCCATCTAAGATAATAAAGGGTTCTGTTTTTATCCCTATTATTAAATTGATTTGGATCAGGTTGTGATGGAATTATTTTTATGAATTCCTTTATCTTATATGAATTGATTTATGATGCCATGATGTTTCAAGAATCCCATTTTTGTTACATGTGTTATGCGATGATGTATGTTTTATGATTATGTGGCACACATAAGAAAGGATTCATTATAAGATGGGTGGGACCTATATCTCCCTCCAATTCATTGGGTAAAGATTTTATATCTCATGAGATAGACATGGCTGGAATGGTAGGTTATACCGGTTCAGTGAAACAGGACTGAAACGCGGGTTGCTCGATTCAGAAAGGGACTTTGTCCACTAAGATAGTCTTGGCAATGAGTCATGACTAACAAGAAATGATTCTCTATGATTATGTGTGTATGCCACAAAGTTCCATGTTTTAAGTTATGATTATTGTGATTACATTTCACTGCCATGATTTACCCCATGTTATGAAATTATGATCTCTTTTGCAGGTTAAGATTTCCAAAAGTTATATGCTTATGTATATGATGTGATTGATATTTCTTTTGTTTACCCTTACTGAGCATTTGAGCTCACCCTTTTATGTTTTCTTTTCCCCAGGATATAAAGAAAGGTTTTAGGTAAAAAAAAAGGAAGATCTTTATGGGAGATATTGAAGATATTTCACCACGATTAGAAGATTACGTTCCGAGTTTCCAAAGACACTAAACTATTACGATCCTTGTGTGTGTGTTTTTGTTATGTACTAAGTATTCCGCAAAAGTAATGTAATGTCCATGTACGATAAGCTTCGGGTCTCTACACATATTCAGCTCCTTTTGTGTAAAAATATACTTTAAACTTTTATGATCAGTATAAATATCAAACCTTTCACCATAAAGATAATACCTCCAAATCATTAATGCAATGATTACCGCAGCTAACTCCAAATCATGTGTTGGGTAATTTTGCTCATGGATTTTCAACTATCGTGAGGCATAAGCTATCACCATATCATTTTTCATATTAACACACCCCAATACCTTCTTGGATGCATCACTGTAGATCACAAACCTTACTCTACTATAAGGCAGTGTGAGCATAGGTTCACTGGATAACCTTCTTTTCAACTCCTTGAAATTCTCTTCATATTCCTCCGTCCAAACAAACTTAACTCCTTTCCGAGTCAACTTGGTGAGTGGATTATATAATCGTGAAAAATCTTTCACAAAACGTCGATAGTATCCATCCAAAACAAGAAAAATTCGGATCTCAGTTACTGTTTTTGGTCTCGACCGTCTTTCGATAACCTCTGTTTTTGCTGGATCCACAGATATCCCCTCTTTTGAGATTATGTGACCCAAAAATGAAAATTTTTTATGCCAAAATTCACACTTGGTAAATTTGGCATAATGATTCTCCTTTCTCAGGGTCTTCAATATAATTCTCAAGTTATCTTCATGTTCTTCCTTGCTCTTTGAATAGACAAGAATATCATCTATAAAGACTACCACAAACTGATCAAGATAGTCTCTAAAGACACTATTCATTAGATCCATGAAGATAGTAGGGGAATTAGTAAGACCAAATGGCATCACTATAAATTCATAGTGTCCATACCTTGTATGGAAAGCTGTCTTTGATATATCCTCCCTTTTGACCCTTAATTGATGATACCCTGAATGAAGATCAATCTTGGAAAAGTATTGAGCTCTGCGTAGTTGGTCAAATAAGTCATCAATGCATGGGAGAGGATATGTGTTCTTGATAGTGATCTTGTTAAGTTATCGATAATCAATGAAGAGTCTCATTGATCCATCTTTCTTCTTAACAAACAGAACAGGTGCTCCCAAGGTGATGCACTAGGGCGTATGAACCCCTTATCAAGATTCTCTTGGAGTTGCTTCTTCAATTCCTGCAACTCAATTGGGGCCATTCTATAAGGTGTCTATGAAATAGGCAAAGCACCCAGTATGAGTTCTATTGAAAACTCAACTTCACGATTCGGTGGAAGACCCGGTAATTCCTCTAGAAAGACATCATCAAACTCACGTACAATGGGAATATTCATAATCGTGAGTTTCTCACCAACCATTTGAGATAAATAACCTTCATTTAGTGGAATCAAGACCCATAAGATGGAAGGAATTTCCACTGGAAGGTAATGTTCATCCTTGCATTGATAAACGATCATAGATTGATCTAGAATATAAAATGTGACTTCCCTTCTTTGGCAATTGATATGATCTCCATGTAGAGAAATCCAATCCATGCCAAGAATCACATCAAATTCCACTATAGGAAGGATCACAAGATTTGCATGAAGCACTTTACCACAAACTTCAATCGGAGAAGAATTATTATCTTTTGATGCGGCTATTGTGCCATTAGGTTTTTTCACAGCTTACTCAACATCTAATTGTTGAGGTAATATGGTGATACCCTTAGAAAATTCTTCAGAAATAAAACAGTGTGTGGATCCAGAATCAAATAAAACATTTTCTATTTTAGAGTGGATGGTAAGTATACATTTCACCACATCGTTATCGTACTCCACATCGCTGATAGAAATTGCATGTGACTTTCCTTTGTCTTTAGCCTTAAGAGTTTGTTGACGTCGACCATCATCATCAACCCTTGGATTTGGGCAATTAGTGGCAAAATTCCCCATCTCCTTGAACTTGAAACATTGAAGTGTAGTAGGTTCATTCTGTGTATCCCTTCCTTTGTTTGCATCATTAGACATCTTTTTCCCATTATCATGGCATTGAAATGCCCGATGACCTTCCTTTCCACATTTGAAACATTTACTTGTCCCTTTAAGACAACTTCCTCCATGTTTCTTTCAACACTTTGAGAATAAGGGAAAGCTCATCTTATTTTCAGTGTGCTCTTTAGATTTTCCTTTGAATTCCATTTTCCTCTTCTTATCAAACCCATATGACTGATGGGTTACTCCAATCTCCATCTCAACTTTGCGAGAACATCGAACGATTTCCTCGTAGCTATTGAAGTCCCTTATGGCTAAGGCCCTTCGAAGACTTGGTTTTAAGCCACTAAAGAATTGATCGATCTTACTCTCAGTTTGGATAATAATACCAGAAGCGTACCTTGAAAGTCTTGTAAAATTTGCTTCATAGGTACCAATAGATTCATCATCCTTTTTCTTCAGTTCAAGAAACTCTTTGTCCATCTTTGTTTGGAGAATACGAGGGATGTACTTATTGAAAAATAAGTTCTTGAACTCATCCCATTCCATGGACTCAATTTCATCCCTTTGCCTTGTATTCTTAATAAGATTCCACCATTTATCAGCATCACCTTCCAAACAATACACTGCTAATATGACTTTATCTTGCTCAGAACATTGAAGAACTAAAAATATCTTTTCAGTAGTACTAATCCATTGTTCAGCAACTAATGGACCAGTAGACCCGCTGAATGAAGGATGACGCTGTCTCATGAAGGATTCAATAGAATGTTGCTCCTTCCTTTGCTCATTTGGAAGTCCCGCATGATTCATAGCTTGAGAAAGTTGTGTGGGCATGGCTACAAGATTTTGCATTCCATCTCCCATAACGTTTGGTTGCTAAGGGGGACAATCATTTCATTGCCCGTCGCATTCCGCAATAACACGGTTCCTTCGGGTTCCAGCCATTGACTAAAACCAAGAAGAATAGTGTGAGAAACACTAATTATAATAGGAAAACCACATAATCAAGAATAACATTTCATACTTAAGATCTTATCCTCTGTAACACCCCGAGCTTCCAAGATACGCTTCTCATTCAATAATGCAATAGATTGCATTGTACGCAACATCGAGTTCTAAAACACCGCGACTAATCAAAGTAGCCGTTATGAATAGTAATAACCACTTTTTAAAATTATAGAAATTTTATATTTCAAAATGGAATTCATTTTTGTATTCGTAATATCGAAATTATCCTAGGTTTAATTTTTTGTAAATTTCTAAGAACTTCCAATTTTTTATGAATAATGATAAATACTTAAAACAACTTTTTTTTAATCAAAATAATTTATTGTGATAAATTATACTATTTAGTGGTTTTAAAGTATAATTATAAAATATTTTTACCATTTTATCAAATGGTGGTCATTAGAATTAATTTAACATTGAAATTGGACATAAACAATTGCCAATCTTTTGATATAAATTGTTTCTTAAAAACACGCTATTTGTTGTGACAGTGGGAATTAATTATAAAATTAATTAATTCAACTTATATGTTTGGAATTTTGTAAAATAGACATCATTTTTGAATTCAGAATATCAATTATAGCTTAGGGTGAAATTTTGGCATTGTTCTGAAAAACTTCAATTTTTGATGAAGAGTGAAACCACTAAGTGGTACTTAAATAACTGATTTTTCGTTTAAATGAAATATTACCACTTCTGTGATTTGATTTTCAAAAATCTGACATACATGGTTGTCATTAATAAGTAAAATGTGGTTCAATGAGATTAAAATAATTTTTTGGTGAATAGTAACTTTTAAGTTCTTAATCGCGATTAGAGGTAATTAGTGTAGTTTAAGGTACAAGTAATGTTATAATAATATGAGATGAGCATGAAACTTGTCCTACTCCTATTGGATGAGTAATGGCCGACCAAGACAACCCATGGGTCAACTTGGGGACCCCATGGAGCCACTTTAGTTGGAAAATGACATTAATATATATTTATTTAATGTTAAAATTAAATTGACACAAACATGAGTTGTTTTACTAAAATAGTTTTTAAGTGGGGTTACAGAAGTCCAAAGTTTTATTATAAATATTCATTAGAAATCTAAAAATATTTCCTACATCATAGTAGTTTTTTTATAATTTTTAGACATTAAATAAATTAAATTATTTATGACATCATGATGATGCAGTGATGACCTCATTATTTAACGATTTAAATAAAATGGGAATATAATGAAAAATCCTAGGCTTACACTTGTCCAAATCCAATTGGATGAGGAGATTTAGAACCCTCATCACCTTATCCTAGAATTATATAAGTGTGGTACCTTTAGAATCCGAAAATCATTGTGTAATAATGTAACATTTCAATCTTTCCAAAAGAGCCCCTCCTCTCCACTTATAAAAGGCCCCCACCTATTTAAACCTCATTTACACTTTCAAGCCATTTTTCTCGGCCAACCTCTGCCCAAATACTCTCCCAACTTCCCCCTCTTACTCCTAGAAGCATCACTATGGGCAGAACTCTTCCCAAGGAATCCTTTGGCTCAAATCAAAAAGAGTTACCCGATTTTGAGGTAATGTCTTCTATAATGTTGTTTTGTTTTATTTATCTTCTCCAACCCCCTAAAATCATTTTATTCATTTCTTTTGTAACAACACCAGTATCCTCAATATACTAGGATGTTGTTATAAGAAGGATTCTAGCTACAATTACACACACCTACATCTAATGGTTAAAGAACATACGGTTTCTGTGGATGGAAAATTTCGGCCTCACGAAACAAAGATTGTTCAACACTCATATAACACCTACAAAGGTGTCCATTAAGATGTAACTATTTTTATATATGATATATAATATGTTTATGTTTTACTTATGCTTCTGTATTTCTCATTTATGGCATACTTTATGATTTCCATTATGGGTAAAACGCGATAATTTCATTTTAGGAAGTGCGGACTACCGCCCCCTCAAAGTGATTTGAATCGTTAATGCCATATATGGGATGTACAAAGATGGAGTAAATGGTATTATAGACTATATTATTCTGGAATTATATTATAAATTTATATCATTATGATTTCGTTCCATTAAATATGAAATTGAAATGAAAGTAGCGTTCATGCGTACGTACGGCTTACCGTCTCCATGAACGGTGCATTTCATTTCTTACCTCTGAATGTTACGTAATATTATAAATGAATGTATATACTGGATATATAAGATATATATGACATCTAAATCATGAATATAATTCTGGAGATAATGGATATTCTACCACATAAACAACTTGTAATTATAAGAAGTTTATTGTTGACTCAAGAACCAAAGATCGACAAAACGACCGTTATTAAATTAAATAATTACATAATGTTAATAACATGGTAATAAGTGATATAAAAGGAATAATGAACATGAAAAAGTTTCTTAAGTAAATATAAATTAACTCTAGTTTATTATTCAGGAGTTTAAAGAACGGTCGAGTCGGGACAAGACGCAAGGTAAGGGAACTTCTTTACCCAATTTCTATTCTTTGGGTTAATCTCCTACTTTCAAATTATGTCATGATAGTTTTATGTCCTATCTTGTATTTGTACATTATTTATGAGTACTTATAGTGAATACACATTATAGATGTACTTTATTTAAAAAAATGATATTTTTAAGGACTTCGTCTCAATCCCCTTTCATTGAGGCATATTTGGTTTTATACACAACTTTCTTTTATACGGTGTATAAACCCCTTTGACTTTTACGTTTATTCAAAAGGAATATTTTTTTATACGAAGCGTTTTTCTAAATGAAAAAAGGGAATGTTTTTCTTTCCGTACTTATGCGGTGACAACGACTTCTCCACCGCCGTGACCATTATTTGAGTTTCGGATTCCTCTACAAGCCATCATTTTTTTTAATGAAAAATAAATACAAAGTTTTAACGTTCTTTTATTTTGGTATTGAAAATGGTTTTAAAAGTGTTTTTATTATATCAATGTGTTGTATTGATATCTTTTGATTGAAATGTGGAAATTTTATGTTTCCTTTATAGATGTTTTATGTGATACGATTATGTTATGGTTTATGATATGTTTAAACCTATTCATATGAGGAATGTATTGGACTTAATAAGTGATGGGTGGAGCCCGCTATAGATCCTCGATGCATCGGTAGGTCTCATGAGATAACTAGACGTGGAATTGGCCGAGGCCCTTTCCCAATTTGATTTATGGTTTTGGTCGAGGCCTTAATCATTTTAGACGTCTTGGCCAAGGCCTTGACAAAATGTTTCAGAATTTCTGGCATTATACATTCCATCATTATGAAAGTGGTTAATGATATTTCATGTGATTATTCGACCAGTAGAATATCCATGTGAAGAAGTAAATGGAATTATCTCATTTTACTTTTTCCATATTATATTGATGTTCAAGTTTAAAAGGATTTTGTTTGAATTATACATTGCCTTAAATGTTTATGTTTATTTATGAAGGCTTCCGCAATATTGTTATCCTTACTGAGCATCTGAGCTCACCCCTTTCAATGTTTTAATATTTTCCAGGATGTGAAGAAGTATTTTATGAATGACCTGCAGGGATTGTCAGAAGAGGATATGAGAGTGGAATGTGGAGAATTTGTTATTGTAGGTTTTCACTTTATGATGTAATGTAACGTTTACGAATGTATCTAGTGTTTCCAAGGCTACTAAACTAATCGGTCTTTCGAGACTTGATCTTTTGTGATCATTCCAATGTTACGAAGTAATGCACCGACTCTGGGTAGCTGGGGTCGGGGCGTTTCAGATGGTATCAGAGGCTGTTTAGTACTAACCTTGGAAACTAGATGTAGATAAACTCTGATTAGTGCACATAGCCCAAAGATAGACTTTGAGGATTAGTATAGAAGAACTTCCTAGAATTTTTTTATTGTAGAGATTTTGTGAGTTTTACGAGCAATACATCCCTGTCTGGATACGAGCAGGTAGAGGCGGATCTGGCACAGATGTACCTAGGGGTAAAACCCGAAAACACCGCTTTGAGCTAGACTCGAACGGGAACTGGTGCACGACAACGGGCCTTGCTGCACTCTTGGTTACGACACTCCCTGGGGATATGCTTAGGATAATTCTCATTTTCTTTAAAACCACTATGAAGGGTTATGAGTATATACTTCCTCAAAGGAAACATTTCTTTTTATGATTGTGGATTATATCCATAAATAGTTCAATTTATGTAAAGTATTTTACAAATATATAATTATGTATTTTATTTCATAAACTAATCTAGTTTATGCAATTGTTTAGAAATGGCGCCTAGTGGAAGAAATGTAAACCGTATCAATGCATGCACTCCATATAGGGATTGACCTCCTGCTCAAGATAATTATAGTGGGGCTGGTGATGCAACTGGTGCCGATCAGCTAATCACCATACTGGGACAACTTATTCAGGTTATGAATAATAACCTTACTCGTATGGAGCACCCTGATCCGCAACGTGGAGGATCAATGCTAGACCGTTTCATGAGGCAACAACCACTATCCTTCAATGGGGGTACAAATCCGTTAGTATATGAGCAATGGATAAACTCCTTAGAGAAAATATTCCATGCCTTGGGGATTAGCGAAAGGGAGAAGGTTGTCATGGCAGTTTACCGCCTCACTGGAGATGCCGATCAGTGGTGGTCGCTGATTCAAAACACAAAGGAAGATGATGACGTATAGAATATGGAATGGAGGGAGTTCAAAGATCTGTTTTTAGAAAAATACTTTCCTCACGACCATCGAGCAGATATGGAAAGGCAATTTCTGAGTCTGAGGCAGAAGGAGGAGGAGAATGTTGCAAAGTATGAGGCTAACATTACAAGGTTAGCGAGGCATGCTTCCGATTATATACGTAACCCAAGGAGTAAGATTGATCGTTTCTTTGATGGGTTAAAACCATTTCTCCATCGATCATTAGTATCACAATCCTTCTCAGCATACGAAGATATTTTCTCGTGTGCTATCAAGACAGAAAAGGAATTCTCTAAGTATTATGACAACAAAGTAAAGCAAGAGAAGAAGAGAACGGTGGAACAAGAGACAGATAAAGGGAAAAAGGGAAAGAAGGATTTTCCATTATGTGATAATTGTGGGAAGAATCACCCTGGTACTTGCCTAAAAGGAATAGGAGTTTGTTATAAATGTGGAGAAAAGGGTCACCAGGCTCGTGATTGCAAGGGAAAGAAAGAGGCTATCAAAGTTGAATGCTACAATTGTAGAGAAATGGGTCATTATGAAAATGAATGTCCTAAGCGTTAGGGAAACTTACCTCAGAAAAGGCTAAGGGATCAAGGACAATCTTATGTTGTTACTACAGTTGAAGCAGAATAACTAATGTATTGGTGCTTTTGGACTCATGGATTCTATTCTGGTTATTAGAATAATGTGATATATATATATAAGGATTGTACTGCAGTACTTTTTGATTTCATTAAGGTTTTAATATGATTAAGGTAATCATATTTTTAGTATGTGACAATAATAGAAACTTTTCTTTGTTTGGGGAATCTGATGTTACAATTGATTTTGGAATTTAGAGACCTTTTAGAGAAAGTCTGGATGGAGGTATTTTGGATAACTATTAAGGCTAGAGTGGATTAAGTTGATCTTTGGATAGTATTGTTTATGGTTAAAAAATTTATGAAGATTATTTTTGGAATATTATGATACTATAGTTTTAGGAAAAGGACAACCTGCAGGGTGGGGCATAACCCGTCGCATCGGACAAAGCTGCAGGAATCGAACCCACAATCAAAGTGCGACATGCCTTTATTTCCTACCACTAGCCTACAGGAAGTCCCTGGTTACTACAAAATAATTTTACTAATCTAAATGGTATGTGTTAACATTTGGAACCTTATACAATTAGGATAAATAGAATATTTTTGAGTTCCGTTACCATTTTGAGTAAAAGTTAGGTTTGTGGTAAAATTTTATTAATGAATGAAAGTATACATAACAAGTATGTATATTCCCTTACGTTCTTAGTAAATCTCCTAAATAAATTCCTCAACATTATAAAAGGTATCTTAAAACAAAAATGTTGTTGGTTAACTTTTCCAACTAGGGATTCAATGACCGTTTAACCAATCACAAGTTTGTGATTTTCTTATAGTTAAACTTTCTCCTAATCCTGTTTTCTATAACTCTACATCATACCTTGATGGTTTGTTTCTCCTCCATATCCATATTTTCATAGAATCCTAGAATGGGCTATATCGGGTGACCTTTGTACTTATCTTGATTTCTTTTAATGTTATATATTTATTAACCTTATTTCCGATGTGGGTTTTCCACAAAGGTATTTTCTATTTTCAACCCTTTATTTTCAAAGAAAATTTTCAAATTGCGAGGACGCAATTTATTGAAGGAGGGGAGAATGTAACACCCCGATCTTCCATGATATGCTTCTCATTCAATAATGCAATAGATTTCATTGTACGCAACTTTGAGTTCTAAAACACCGCGACTAATCAAAGTAGCCGTTATGAATAGTAATAACCACTTTTTAAAATTATAGAAATTTTATATTTCAAAATGGACTTCATTTTTGTATTCGTAATATTGAAATTATCCTAAGTTTAATTTTTTGTAACTTTCTAAGAACTTCCAATTTTTTATGAATAATGATAAATAATTAAAACAACTTTTTTAATCAAAATAATTTATTGTGATAAATTATACTATTTAGTGGATTTAAAGTATTATTATAATATATTTTTACCATTTTATCAAATGGTGGTCATTAGAATTAATTTAACATTGAAATTGGACATAAACAATTGCCAATCTTTTGATATAAATTGTTTCTTAAAAACACGCTATTTGTTGTGACAGCGGGAATTAATTATAAAATTAATTAATTCAACTTATATGTTTGGAATTTTGTAAAATAGACATCATTTTTGAATTCGGAATATCAATTATAGCTTAGGGTGAAATTTTGACATTGTTCTGAAAAACATCAATTTTTGATGAATAGTGAAACCACTAAGTGGTACTTAAATAACTGATTTTTTGTTTAAATGAAATATTACCACTTCTGTGATTTGATTTTCAAAAATCCAACATACATGGTTGTCATTAAGAAGTAAAATGTGGTTTAATGAGATTATAATAATTTTTTTTGGTGAATAGTAACTTTTAAGTTCTTAATCGTGATTAGATGTAATTAGTGTAGTTTAAGGTACAAATAATGTTATAATAATATGAGAGGAGCATGACACTTGTCCTACTCCTATTGGATGAGTCATGTCAGACCAAGACCACCCATGGGTCAACTTGGGGACCCCATGGAGCCACTTTAGTTGGAAAATGACATTAATATATATTTATTTAATGTTAAAATTAAATTGACACAAACATGAGTTGTTTTACTAAAACAGTTTTTAAGTGGGGTTACACAAGTCCAAATTTTTATTATAAATATTCATTAGAAAGCTAAAACGATTTCCTACATCATAGTATTTTTTTATATAATTTTTATACATTAAATAAATTAAATTATTTATGACATCATGATGATGCAGTGATGACCTCATTATTTAACGATTTAAATAAAATGGGAAGATAATGCAAAATTCTAGGCTTACACTTGTCCAAAGCCAATTGGATGAGGAGATTTCGAACCCTTATCACCTTGGCCTCGAATTATATAAGTGTGGGACCTTTAGAATCCGAAAAGCATTGTGTAATAATGTAACATTTCAATCTTTCCAAAAGAGCCCCTCCTCTCCACTTATAAAAGGCCCCCACCTCTTCCACCTCATTTACACTTTCAAGCCATTTGGCTCGGTCAAACTCTGCCCAAATACTCTCCCAAATTCCCCCTCTTACTCCTAGAAGCCTCACTTTGGGCAGAACTCTTCCCAAGGAATCCTTTGGATCAAATCAAAAAGAGTTACCCGATTTTGAGGTAATGTCTTCTCTAATGTTGTTTTGTTTTATTTATCTTCTCCAACCCCCTAAAATCTTTTTATGAATTTCTTTTGTAACAAAACCAGTATCCTCAATATACTAGGATGTTGTTATAAGAAGGATTCGAGCTACACTTACACACACCTACATCTAAGGGTTAAAGAACATACGGTTTCTGTGGATGGAGAATTTCTGCATCACGAAACGATGATTGTTCAACACTCATATAACACCTCCAAAGGTGTCCATTAAGATGTCACTATTTTTATATATGATATATAATATGTTTATGTTTTACTTATGCTTCTGTATTTCTCATTTATGGCATACTTTATGATTTCCATTATGGTTAAAACACGATAATTTCATTTTAAGAAGTGCGGACTACCGCCCCCTCAAAGTGATTTGAATCGTTAATGCCATATGTGGGATGTACAAAGGATGGAGTAAATGGTATTATACACTATATTATACTGTAATTATATTATACATTTATATCATTATGATTTCGTTCCATTAAATATGAAATAGAAATGAAAGTAGCGTTCATGCATACGTACGGCTTACCGTCTCTATGAACGGTGCATTTCATTTCTTACCTCTAAATGTTACGTAATATTATAAATGAATGTATATACTGGATATATAAGATATATATGACATCTAAATCATGAATATAATTCTGGAGATAATGGATATTCTACCACATAAACAACTTGTAATTATAAGAAGTTTATTGTTGACTCAAGAACCAAAGATCGACAAAACGACCGTTATTAAATTAAATAATTACATAATGTTAATAACATGGTAATAAGTGATATAAAAGGAATAATGAACATTAAAAAGTTTCTTATGTAAATAGAAATTAACTCTAGTTTATTATTCAGGAGTTTAAAGAACGGTCGAGTCAGGACAAGACGCAAGGTAAGGGAACTTCTTAACACAATTTCTATTCTTTGGGTTAATCTCCTACTTTCAAATTATGTCATGATATTTTTATGTCCTATCTTGTATTTGTACATTATTTATGAGTACTTATAGTGAATACACATTATAGATGTACTTTATTTAAAGAAAATGATCTTTTTAAGGACTTCGTCTCAATCCCCTTTCATTGAGGCATATTTGGTTTTATACACAACTTTCTTTTATACAGTGTATAAACCCCTTTGACTTTTACGTTTATTCAAAAGGAATATTTTTTTATATGAAGCGTTTTTCTAAACGAAAAAAGGGAATGTTTTTCTTTCCGTACTTATGCGGCGACAACGACTTCTCCACCGCCGTGACCATTATTTGAGTTTCGGCTTCCTCTACAAGCCATCATTTTTTTTAATGAAAAATAAATACAAAGTTTTAACTTTATTTTATTTTGGTATTGAAAATGGTTTTGAAAGTGTTTTTATTATATCAATGTGTTGTATTGATATCTTTTGATTGAAATGTGGAAATTTTATGTTTCCTTTATGGATGTTTTATGTGATACGATTATGTTATGGTTTATGATATGTTTAAACCTATTCATATGAGGAATGTATTGGACTTAATAAGTGATGGGTGGAGCCCGCTATAGCTCCTCGATGCGTCGGTAGGTCTCATGAAACAACTAGACGTGGAATTGGCCGAGGCCCTTTCCCAATTTGATTTATGGTTTTGGTCGAGGCCTTAATCATTTTAGACGTCTTGGCCAAGGCCTTGACAAAATGTTTCAGAATGTCTGGCATTATACATTCCATCATTATGAAAGTGGTTAATGATATTTCATGTGATTATTCGACCAGTAGAATATCCATGTGAAGAAGTAAATGGCATTATCTCATTTTACTTTTGCCATATTATGTTGATGTTTAAGTTTAAAAGGATTTTGTTTTATTTATACATTTCCTTAAATGTTTATGTTTATTTATGAAGGCTTCCGCAATATTGTTATCCTTACTGAGCATCTGAGCTCACCCCTTTCAATGATTTAATATTTTCCAGGATGTGAAGAAGTATTTTATGAATGAGCTGCAGGGATTGTCAGAAGAGGATATGAGAGTGGACTGTGGAGACTTTGTTATTGTAGTTTTTCACTTTATGATGTAATGTAACATTTACGAATGTATCTAGTGTTTCCAAGGCTACTAAACTAATCGGTCTTTCGAGACATGATCTTTTGTGATCATGCCAATGTTACGAAGTAATGCACCGACTCTGGGTAGCTGGGGTCGGGGCGTTACATCCTCGGTTATTCATGGCCATTTCTAAAACACTAAGATTGTGTTCTATGCTTAGAATTATCCTTTGGGTTCTTACTAAGGCTTTCACATCCTAGTTTCCAAAGGTTGACTATACCTTTCCTATGATACCAACTATAACGACCCATAATTTACATACATTGTTAATAATTCAAAATTGAATCGTACTTATTACATAATATAACAAAACCACGGAAGGACCTTATAGGTATAGTGTCTTTAGAAACTGGGAAACATAAACAACTGGTTCATAAAGCTTCTACACTGTCTCCCATTTATTTCATCATATCTATAGTCCATTTTGGCATATCATTCTTAATAACCTTATTCCTGACCTGGGGAAATAAAACACACAAAAGGGTGAGCTCAAATGCTCAGTAATGGTAAACAAAAGAAATATCAATCACATCATATTCATAAGAACATAACTTTTGGAAATGTTAACCTGCAAAAGAGAGCATCATTTCATAACATGGGATAAATCATAGTAGTGAAATGGAATCCCAATAATCATAACCTAAAACATGAAACTTTGTGGAATACACACATAATCATAGAGAATCATTTCTTATTAGTCAAGACTCATTGCCAAGACTATCTTAGTGGACAAAGCCCATTTCTGAACCGAGTTCACTCCTCGTTTCAGTCCTGTTTCACTGAACCGGTATAACCTACCGTTCCAGTCATGTCTATCTAATGAGATATTTACCCAATTCATTGGAGGGAGATATAGGTCCCACCCATCTCATAATGATACCATTCTTATGTGTTCCACAAAATCATAAATCATACATCATTTCATAACCCATGTAATATATATGGGAATCTTAAACATCATGACATTATCAAACAATTCATAGAAGATAAAGGAATTCATAAAAATAATTCCATCACAACATAATCAAATCAATGTAATAATAGGGATATAAAAAGAACCCTATATTATCTTATATGGAAAATAATTTTGATAAAACACTTGAACTCCATTCTTGAGGAAAATATCCTTTCAAATTCAAAAAACATTTTCCTTTTTTTAACATGTCATACAATTTTACACTAAAGAAGTTGATTAAAGATAAACTTGAAAACTTCTAAAGGAATATTCTTGGAAATAATGTTTTAAAAATCCATTCATGCCGAATACGTTAAAAAAACATTCTTCTCGTACTTTTGTCGGAAAAGTCAAAAAGTACCTCGTGTGAAAAACGACAAAAGATTCCTTTCATATCTTTTACTAAAAACTCACCGAAGGGTAAAATTGGATTTGAACAATTGTAGGTTGATGGAAATAATATTACATATTGATGAAACATGGATGTGGATGATAAAATACACCCCAGTAAATACTTACGAATAAGCAATCTCGGATAAAAATGAGATTTGCAAAATTATCCTTTACCTTAGGTATGATTTGCTTCGTAAGTGTCCTAACCTCCTGTATAATTATTTAAATAATGTTATTGACTTATTAAAGAATCATAATTATTGTTATGATATCATATATGGTCATATTCTTAGCTTCTTGGTTGTAATATTTCATTGCTACTTGTTATTCGGGTGTTTATAACTTTTTGTTCTTATGCATGTTTTATCGAATAAATTCTTATTCTTCTCTTTAGGTTATAGATACCTCATTTCCAGAATTTTATTAGTGTAATATATATCATATTCATTCATTCAATTCATTTATATAATCATTATGCAATGAAGATCATGTAGAACGAGTCGCATCACATCGTGGAGACAGTATTCCGTACGTATGCACGAGTGATGATATCGTTCCTGTGATCGTGGAATTGTATTGGAGTGTATGTATACTATTTCAGAATCAATATCACTTTATAACAGTCATATATAGTCATTATTTACACCATTATACCCATCCAAGTAATGTGGTGGTGGAAAATAGATTACACCTCGGCGTGGAGACGGTATTCCGTACGTATGCACGCGCGGTGATTTCTTTTTCCGTAGGATGGATAGATGGTGAAATAGGGTTGTTTAATACTTATAATAACATATCAGTATATTAGTGATACTGATGTTATTACTTAATAATGAAACAACTAAAGAAGAAGAAGTGGAAGAAGAAATAAAGATGAAAGAATCGGTAACGGACATTACCTCTTCTTTGAAGTGCTTCTTTGAGACCTTCTTTTAGGGCACTAAAATTGTTATTTGAAGAATACCAGGACCTCTAGGATGTCTCTAGGGAATTTTAGAGGAGAAATTGGAAGGTTTTGGCCGAGCTTGAATGCTCAAAGTGGTGTGAGTAAGAGAGGGAGGAGGTGCGCTTTTATAAGGGAGGAGTGGGGCACCTTTGGAATAACTAAAAATATTATTTTATTATAAAGTCAATTTCGGTTTTAAATAACTCCAAATTGATTTATTTGGAGGCTAAGGTGGGGATGGGTCTAAATACTCTCATATAATAGAATTTAGACAAGTTTAGGTATCAATTTTAACCTTATCATTTAGATTTAACTTTAAGTTAGATAATTTAACTTTTACCGTGTCTTTTGGTTTTCTTATACTATAAGGATAACAAACTTACTATATCAATCCAAATGAACCCCAAGTTTTTTATTATTAAAATATATAACCTTATCAGAGTTATTTGGCCGAACCTTAGATTTTTAGGAATAAAATAACAATTAATAATATAATATTTTTTTTAAAAACTATTTTATGTCAATTTTGACACTATTTAGTAATTGATTTTTTTGAAAATCATAACAGAATGATTAGTTCAAACCAAGTTAACTAAATCAATAATAACATGTCATATTAACCTATAAAATTAGTTTAATTCATAAAAAGTCTATAATTACATTTATTTGGGTATTTATAACATCAATTATTTCAATATTTCATTAATAAGATAATTACGGAATCATCGTTGTGTCATAAATAAATTAAATTATTTAAGGTCTAAAATTTAAAAATAAAATACCATTATGTAGGAAATCTTTGTATCTTTCTAATGAATATTTATAGTCGAATTTATCTTATGTATAACCCCATATTAAAAATGATTTACTTATTAAACTTCTATTTTAACTATTTTAACCCTTCTTTAAATAAATTAATAATAAATGTCCTAATCTAATCCAAGTGGGACTAAATGGTCATATATTATTCCTAATGTTGTTTTTGGTCGAATTACACTTGTCCAATAGAATTAGGACATTTTTTAGGGTAATAATAATATCATTTTTACCCTTAATTACCCTATTTACTTTTAACCGTGGTAAAAAAAATAAAATGTTACTATTCACCAAAAAATTATTTTCATCTCATTGAACAACATTTTACTTACTGACATCAACTGTGTTTCTTAGACTTTCGAAATTCCACTCACAGAAGTGGTAAAATTAACTTTTATGAAAATTTTAGTTTTTTTTAACTACCACTTAGTGGTTTCACTATTCATCAAAAATTGAAAGTTTTCAGAAAAATACCAAAATTTCACCCTAGGATAATTTCGATATTCCGAATCCAAAAAAGAAGTCCATTCTGAAAAATAAAATTTATAAAATTTCAAAAAGTGGTCATTACTATTCATAATGGCTAGTTTTAATAATATTTTATTAGCATATCATTGTTTAGTGAAACTCGGTATTGTGTACGATGCAAGCTATTGAGGAAGGTTGCGATTTCGTGTAAAGCAAGCCAAAAAAGTGTTGTGTGTAGAAAAAGATTCCTTTGATGATTTATATAACATAAAAGTCTCGGGTGTTACTTTACACCCTACCCTCAAGGCATATGTGTGTGTAATTAGGGGTTAGGTGTCCAGAACTTGGTTGCCTAATATGTAAATTTAATTTTATAACTAAATTGTTTTTCATCAATTATTCTTAAGAATAGTTTTTCATAATAAAATATATGTTTAATTGAGCTTAATTAAATAATTTGTTTTCTGGATGGAAATAAAAAATAACTATATTTTTCAAGAAAATATATATATTTTTAAAATAAACCAAGGAATTTTGAATACTGTTTTTATTAATTAAATAGATCTTTCAAAATGTTTTTTTAATAATAAATTATAAAAAAATTTATAGGGGCCTAGGAAATGTTTTATAAGTGTCATAAATTTGACACTCACTAAAAAATACTATTTTTATGTAACTAAGTTTTTTTATATTTAAAAGCTAAAACTATTATATTTAGTGAATTATTTTTATAAAATAAAAGTCATTTTGGAAATTAGCACATCTATATTAGGTTAGGTGAATTTATGATAATTTCATAAAATACTTTATTTTTACATGAATATTGAAAAATACAGTTTCAGGGTTTCAGTATATTTTAGGACATAATATTTATGTCATAATGATGTAATAATCAATTAAACATAATCCACAACATAAAATATGTTATTTTATCAATATTTATTATTTTAATTTATTTTATTCAATTTTTAAAACTATAAGATACTTTGAAAAGTTAGTAAAGGAAACATTTATTTTTTTTAAACAATACTCTGTGGAATCAATAATTTCTATTCCAAAATAAGTATTTAAAAATGAATTTGAAACTTGATATATTAAAATAACAAAAACTGTGACCCCAATCTTCAAAACCATGATAAAACCCCATGGGTAATCCAATGGTTTTTCATTTTCCACAACATAGATTTCTAAGGCCAATATTTGGAAATTATTAAACAAATCCTCCATTTTTTATACAAATACCCACCCATTTCACCGATCCCATTCACTCCAAATCTTTCATCCTAGAATTTCATGTTATGTTACTTCCCAAGGTGTCTGAAGGCCACCATGTTTCAATCATCATGTTTCAGGAAAAACTCTTTATGTTAAGGGAAATATTCACATGCATTTTCCATTCAGGAGTCCTTTTGTGGTATGTATTCAAACTTCCATGAAAATCTATTTTTTTACACAACCTATTATGTTGTTACTATAGGAATTTTCTTTTATAAATATTATACCCTTTTCTCCTCTTATTTCACAGTTGTATATGACTTATATTTATACCCGTTATGTTGCAAATTTTACATCTCAAAATTTCAATCTTCTCCATAAGAAATTCTATTTTATTTTATTATTGTGGATACCCAACACTTTTTCTCATCCATGAGCATTCAACTAGATTAAAAAAATAAAAGTTTTCGATTATTGTGGATACCCAAATAAATTTATTTTATAAATATGTTGCCAATTATTGTGGATACCCAAAACCTTTTCTCTTCCGCTGCGACATGGTTATTTGCGAAGCTCCTTCCGCAATGTTTCTTTATGATGAGGGATAACAAAATCACCGAAGTGAAGGGGCTGGACCCACGAAGCACATTCTGAGCAGTTTCACCACATTGAGAGATCGCCAAGTGGACCCACAAAGATTCAGCCGAAGGTGTGATTCCTGGATGGTGGGGTGTGTGCTATGTGGATGGTGGTGACCTTGTGTGTGGGAGACCATCTCCTTGCTACCGCAATACTCAGCTGCGAAATGGCTTGATGTGGACATGTTATATTTTGTGGTTCCGCGAATCACTTGTGGTGTTGGGAAGCCACGTTTTCCCGCCATGGGTGTTGCTCTATGTTGTCTGTTGTGCGTCGTGGTGTGGGCACTTAGGTGTGTCTCTTTTGGGGTGTGATTGACTACAAAGGCTATGGAGCTAGTACCCGTAGGGTGGATTGTGGTGGAGACCGTGTTGGGGCATCCTGTCTAGGGACCCTCCTATTGATCCAGGCCTTGGCTTTGTGAGGGCCGGGAAGACTGCAAGGGCGCCGGTCCTCTTGGAGGATTTTTAAATCTTTTTGCACTATGGATGCGGACTTGGTAAATCAGTAGAAGAGGTTGTCCCTGATGGACAAAGAAAGGCGACGATTGAGGCACGAAGAAGCGATGATGAACTGTTAGAAAAGTGTTTTGTCTCTACTTGTGGTAGGACAGCTTGTGGAAAAAATATCAGTAAATCAGGGGGCTCTCAAAAATACTCTTCGGCAAATCTGGAAACATGATGTAGGAGTAGCAATTCGGAAAGCGGGGATCAATCGATTTGTCTTTGAGTTCTTTAATGAGAAAGATAGAGACAAAATCTTTTGGGGTAGACCGTGGTCCTTCGTTAATCAACTACTCATCATGGAATAATTCAAAGGGGGGGCGATATCCAGTGAGTGTTGCTAACCTATTCACCCTTCTAGATAAAAATTAAAGGAATCCCCTTCCATGCAAGAACGGAACGTACTATGAGGGGAATTGGGGACATTTTAGGGCACTTTCTTGAATGGAACAGTTCAGACCCATTACAATGGGGCCCTGCGATTCGAATTAAGGTGGAGATTGATGTGTCAGAGCCATTGATGAGGGGAATGTTCTTAAAGATTGAAGATACCAACACTTGGATATCATTGAAGTTTGAGAAACTCCCAATCTTCTGCATTCACTATGGTCGCCTTGGCAATCTGGAAAGAACGTGCACCACTAAACATAAGAGTGATGCAGGTAACAATATCCTCCACTAAGGCCCCTGGCTCCGTGCCAAAAAAATATATATGCTTTCATCCCAGAGACGGAGAAACAAAAAGATCGTGATCGTCTCACTTTGGCACATTCCATTTCGACACACCCCATACCTAAAAAAGCCTTTATGCATGGGCCAATGAATTTCCCAAAGGATGGCCCTCCCACTCAGGGAGAAGCTGGCACTTAGAGAGAAGCTGAAGCTCAACCAAAACCCCTGAGGGAAAATTCTACAACATTAGTAATGTTGGTGCCGATGCAACAAAATTACCCATCATATTGCTCAAAGTCGATGCTGATTCTTGTCGAACAACCAGATCTGGACCCTGACCCACCATTGACCATAGCAAGCACTCTTACGATGAAGGACCTTGTAATTTCGGGACCTTCACTAATGGGTCCAATCACCCATCGAATGTGGAAAATGAGGCAACGAGGTGAGAGTTATGGGAACACAGAAGACCCAAAACTCAGGGTGAGGAAGAGACAAAATGAAACATGTCATTTAGGAAGGAACCTCACCAAAAGATAGAAAATGACAGATGGAAAAGTAAGTTCGGAGATACCAAAGGCGAAGGCGGGAGGGTCCCAGCCCCGCCTAGAGTAATGATTGTCTTATGCTGGAACAGTCGTGGGCTTGGAAACTCCTGAACGGTTTGCATGCTTCAGCGCAATTGCACTCAAAGTCGCCCTGATATGGTTTTCCTGTCCGAAACTGTACTGGAATGCAAGGAAACCAATGGTATTTCTCTGAAGTGTAGATTCCAAGGCTGTTTCCCGGTACCTAGACAAGTCCATTATGGGGGACTCTGTCTCCATTGGAAGGACAATGTCGATGTCAAAATTTTGTCCTTCTCCCTGCACCATGTGGCAATGACTATTCATATGGACCTTCACCCACCCTGGACTTTTGTGGGTTTCTACGGCTAGCCATCCCATAATGACAAGGTGAAGTCAGGGGATCTTCTATGCAAGCTACGAGTTCACTTATCGAGCCCTATTATGTTCGGAGGAGACTTCAACGAGATTATATTCCACAAGGAAAAGAGGGGAAGAACCATTCGACCTTCAGTTTCTATGTCATGCTTTAAGGATGCAGTTTCCAGGCTGGACCTGGTCGAACTGGGGTACTCAGGAAATCCGTTTACTTGGTTCCCCGACAACTCAGAAGGCACCCGTATTGCTGAGCATCTTGATCGATTTCTGGGCTCTTCTGATTGGATTAACATGTTCATCATGTTTCATATCAAACACATGGCCATAAACTGCTCAGACAACTGTCCAATACTCATTGAATGTATACGTGGTGAACGTACTAGACCTTTTATCAGACCCGTCAAATTTGAGAGATTCTGGTCAAAAGATCAGGAATGTGAAGAGGTGATACGATTAAGCTAGAAATGTACTCACGAGGATGTTTTCCTCAACCTCCAACAGGTCGCAGCCGATCTGAGGTCATGGAGCAATAATAAATTCCGGCACCCTGACCGGCACTGTAGCACCCTTGAAAAGAGACTAAAATTTATCCTCAAACAACCCACATCCAATGGAAATATCTCCAAGATTGGCGCCATACAAAGAGAGATGGACACGGCCCTACGTATCAAGGAATGTTTCTGAGCTATGCGCGCGCTGGACAACCATATCAAAGAAGGGGATGCTAACACCCAGTATTTTTATCAAAAAGCTTCGGCAAGGCATCGAAAAAACTCTATTACCTGCATATCACAACCCGATGGAAGAAACGTTTCTGACACCAATGGTATACACGAGGCCTTAACTAGCTTTTACCAGAACATCTTCTCTGCAGGAACCCCTTTCATGTCTGCTGAGGTGGAAGAATGTATCAAACATGTGATCACTGAAGAGATCAATAGGAATCTCTCCAAATATGTGATAGATGATGAGATACACCTGGCTCTGAAACAACATCATCCCACCAAGGCTCCGGGACCAGATGGGTTCCACGCCCTATTTTTTATGCTATACTGGTACATAATCGGTCCTAACATCTACAATATGATTAAAAATATCTGGGCTGGAAACACCAGCATTGTGTCTATCAATGAAACTATCCTTGTTCTCATCCCCAAAATCAAGAAACATGTGGTGATCCCTATCTTTCGACCTGTCAGCCTCTGTAATGTCTCTTACAAGATCTTCTCAAAGATCCTTGTCAATCGGCAGCAACCTTGGCTACCAGATATTATCTCCAAAAATCGGAGCGCCTTTGTGGCCAAGAGATAGATCACTGATAATGCGATTGTGGCCCATGAAGTGTTCCACTCTATGAAATCATGCTCAATGACGAAAAGAGGAACCATGGCCTAGAAATTGGATATGTACAAGGCCTATGATAGAGTTGAATGGCACTTCCTTAGATCCATTTTTCAGAAAATGGGTTTTTGCGCTAAATGGACAGATATGGTCATTAACTACGTCTCGACTTTATCGTTTGAAATCAATGTTAATGGGGAGTTTACCAGATATTTCACCCCTTCTCGAGGCCTTCTCCAGGGAGACCCTCTCTCCTCCTTTCTCTTCATCCCGGTGGCTGACATGTTTTCTAATCTTATTTTCAGGGCTATTTCCTCTAAGTCTATTAATGGGGAAAAAGTTTTTCGAGTTAGCCCTCGAGTGTCGCATCTCTTCTTCGCTGAAGTCTGACTCCTTTTTTCCAGAGCAATAATTAATGAATTTCGGGTGATCTTCTAGGAAATCCGATAGTATGAGAGGGCGTCTGGACAAACAATTAATCATGGTAAATCTGAAATATCCTTCAGTGCAGGGGTGCCTCTTTCTAAGAGGGATGAACTCTGCGCATCAGCTGGCATCCATATGGTTGTTAAACATCAGAAGTATCTTAGGCTCCCCACAGTGATTGGCCGGTCGAAAAAAGAAATCTTCGCATCCATCGTGGAAAGGATTGAGGCTAAAATCCAAGGCTGGACCCCTAAAAGAATTTTGAAAGCTGGCAAAGAGACTCTCATCAAAGCCGTCATGCAATCTTTCCCCAGCTACTTTATGTACCATTTTAAGCTCCCAGTGGCCAGCACTGATCAGATCCACACACGTACTGCCAATTTCTGGTGGGGTAAGCATGATGGAAGGCCGGGAGAAACTCTGTAAACCCAAATTAGAGGGTGGGATGGGTTTTCAGAATCTTCCTCTCTTCAACGACGTTCTTTTGGCCAAGCAAGGATGGTTCTTTATTGATCGTCCATCATCTCCATGTGCGTGAGTTCTATGAGCTAAGTACTTTCCCCACATGGACTTTCATGCTTCCTCTCTTGGTCCTCATCCTAGCTTCCTCTGGATAAGAATTTGTGGTCTAAAAAGATCCTGGATAAAGGATTGGGTTGGAGGATTGGGACTGGGTCATCTATCAAAATTTGGTCTGATCCCTGGCTTGTTGATAAGGATGGTTTACGGGCTACATCCCCCTCCCAACCAGGTCTAGAAGAGGCCACTGTCAGCTGCCTCCTTTCCGACCAGGGACAAGGGTGGTGTTTGGATAAGATCTTCGAATTATTTAACGAATGAGATCAATGAATTATCCTTAGCATCCCTTGGGTACCCGAAACAGGCCCTGACCTTCGCTTCTAGATCAATGAAATTTCGGGCGTTTACACGGAGAGATCCGTCTACATACTTTCTCTTGGAATCCACCCAGTTGGCAGGGATGATGGTCATTGGAAATCGAACTGGTCGCTCAACGTCCCCCCAAATATTCGTCATTTCTGGTGGCAGGTTTGCACATGCACTCTCCCAACAATGAGCCTTCTCATTTATCGACATATGGCCAGCACCACCTTTTTCCCTTTCTGCCCAGACACTCCTGAAACCCCTCTGCACGCTATCATTATCTCCCCGGGAGCTAAGGAAATCTTGAATCAATGGGGCTCGTCTTCTACTACTTCGCTTGCATTGGCCTCTAACCTTCCCGATCTTCTGACGCGTTGGTTATCCTCTCTCTCCCCGGTTGATGTTGGTTCACTCTGCACACTGGCCTGGATTATTTGGGTCTGGCACAACGACGCTATTTTTCATCATGCCCATAGACCCCCAAATTCTTGATTGATCGAGCTTCCTCTTGGATTTTAGGTTGAGAAGGCCATAATGGATGTTCTATGCCAGGTGTCTCCCCCTATCCTCATGTTCCCTGAAATCCCCCAATGGAAGGGATTCTCAAGATCAATGTGGACATGTCGCTTCCAAAATCTGGGCTTGTTTCCCTCGGCCTCCTTTCCCGAAATCATCTAGGGAAAATCCTTGCTGCTAAGTATGAACCACATCAGACATTCTGGGAAATGGAAGTCGCTGAAGCCAAGGCCATCCTTGCTAGTATGATGCTATCTATTGACTGTGGATGGGGTGACATCATCATTGAGTCTGACTGGGTTTCCGTTATTGACACTGTCAATCACAACGATGGAGGACTCCAGTCGTTTGGTACCATTGTCCGGAGAATTCTCTCACTCCACCAACGTTTCTCATTGTGCACATTCTCATTCACTAAAAGGGAAGGAAACAACGTGACCCATCATCTGGAGTCCTCAGGCCCATTTGGCACTAACTAGATCTGGCTGGACAATTTCCCTTCATGGCTTCATGCATGTACTTCTGCTGATCTTCGTCATTAATGTTATATACTTTTATCAAAAAAAAACTGGATTAAAATATAATTTATTTTATATGGTTCTTTCCAAGTATGAATCTCACATTAATGTTTTTGGGTTAAAAATGACGTAATGAGCATGTCTTTAAGCTCTTTTGTATGCCAAGATTTTTAGTAGAGACATGTTCTTCACTACCACAAAAATAGTTTTTCGCTGCGCCCCCCCCCCCTTTATCAGCACTAACGAAAAAGTGCTGATAAAGGGCCACCCTTTATCAGCGCTTATTTAGAAGCGCTGATAAAGGGGGGGCCTTTATGAGTGCTTTTTTTAAAAGCGCTGATAAAGGTTCGGCTTCAAAAAAATTAAAAATATATTAATATATAAATATAGTTATATTGTTATATAAATATAATAAACAGTTTTTAAATATATTTTAGATAAGTACAAATGTACATTTACACTTATTATACTTAATATATAAGATATTTAATGAAAATGGATTCTTAAAATATTAAAAAAATATTTTTAATTAATAATTTTATAATCATTATGGAGTAATAGTCATTTAATAACAATTTGAAAACTAAAAAAATTAAAAAAAGATCCAAAATATGTTAAAAACGCAACTCAAACTTCAAACGACCATAACGTTTGATCCGGGTGTCCGTTTGAGCTCTACCACATATCAAATTGAAGCCTGCGACGAGCTCTACATCGTTATTACCCAGGGTCACCCCGGGCAGGGGATTTTCGAGGTCCAAAGAGGTCCATAAGGCCTCCAAAACTGAGTTTTTAGTCGGGGTACCCCGATTTTTTATACTTTTGTGGATTTTCACCCTCGTTAAAGGGGGTATTATTGGATTTTTTTGGGGAGGTCTGAATTTATTCCAAGGTATTACATTCATTGATGTATTAAGCAGGAAATACCCAGTTTTACCCGAAATTATATGGATTCAAGGATATCCTTTGATCAATGACCTAGTAAAATTTGACATGGAAATCATAAGGGAAGTTACATCATTAACTAAATCCCCAATGATCTCTCAACCATTATTAATACAGAATATCAAGTAATCTTAAAGATAAGATCCTTTTATTAAAAAAGAAGATTGGGGCTATGAATAATGGGATGTTTCTTGAGTTCAATATTGATCGATAAGGTATACTAAAATTTCATACGAGAATATGTGCCCCATCTATGCTTAAGATAAATAAGGAGCTAATGTATGAAATAAATATCTCTACATTATTTATACGTCCTGGAATCGGTAAAATGCATAGGGACCATTATGATCATTGTTAGTAGGATAATATGAAATTGAATATTTTTTACGACACTCCATGGTGCTTTGTATGTCAATGCATGAGGGAATAATGACAAATTCCTAAAATGGAATTTCAAACACTACCCATACCAACATGAAAGTGGTAAAATATCACTATGGACATCATCATTGGTCTCTAAAGAGCATCCCATGGAAAGAATGAAATATGGGTTAGAGTGTATCATCTCACCAAGACATCCCATTTCATCATTATTCGGTAATATTTCTCTCTTGAACAACATTGAAATATATACGTACATGAATTGGTGATGTTACATGGTGGTCCACATATTATGATTTCAATTCATAATCATATATTCAAATGTAAATTCTTAAGAAGTCTCCAACATGATCAGAATAGTGAATAGAATTTAGTATAGCCTATCACCCCAAAACTGATGGCTAATATAAAAAACTATTTAGACACTCAAAGAAATGTGGAAAATATTCTCAATGAAATATAAGGGTGGATATGTTCAAAACAAATTACATTAGTTGAGTTATAATAAAAAAATAGATTACAGTCAGGTTTTCAAATGGAACCATGTGGTGATCTACATGGAAAGCGATGTGGAAATATAACTTGTTGGGAGGATGTAGGTGAGAGGAAATATCCTTAGCCCAGTAATGTGTAAGAGATGACAGAATTGGTTCTTACAAGGCAACAATATATAAAGGCTCCTCAAAGTTAGTATAAGAGTTATGCTGAAAAATGTTGAAAGTACTTTGAGTTGGATTTTGGGGAAAAATTGTTCCTTCAGATATCACAGTGGAAGATATTCATATGATTTATAATGAAATGGAATCATATCCCCAGGTACATAGAACCCTTTTAAATCCTTTATTTCATTACAGTAGTGGCATTATTCTAGAACTTCCATCAAATATTTCTCAAGTCTATGATTTATTCCATGTGTCCCTATTGAGGAATTAAATAATTTATCCATCACATGTACTGAATCTAAAGGTGGTACAATTGGAACATGAACTTATTTATGGGGATTAGCCAATGGAGATCCTGGACTGAAGAGACTAGGTTCTATGCGATAAGACTATTAACCTTATCAAAGTAATGTGGAGGAACAATAAACTTGAATAAGTGATGTGGGAACAAGATAATATAATGAGATATAAATATACACACATTTTAACAACTAAGAAAATGAGTTGAAATTTTGGTGCTGAAATTTATTAAGGGGGGATAATGTAAGGAAACCGATGTTTTTAAATGATATTTTTTCCCTGAATAAATGTTTGTTACATATTATGTAAAATTATACATATTAAAAATAAATGGAAACCAAATGAATTTCTTCTCATTAATAATAGTCATTACACTAGTTAGTAGTGAAACCAATTAAAATTTCAAAAATTACAAATTGATAAAAAAATATAAAATATAACGGAAAAAATGGAAAATTATGGATCTCCCCAATCTACTAGAATCATCAACCCAACATAAAATTATATATAAATAAAACAAAATATTAGTAAACCAATTAACATATTATGAACATTAAAATATAACCATAAGTATAATTGTAATGATTTTTGAGTGAAAGAATAAAGTGCTTTTAATAAGGTATAAAGGGAAATGTGAACATTGGAAACTATGCCCATATTTGAAAAAATTTCCTTTATAATTATTTTTAAAATTATTAATAAAATAGGATAATATATACAGAATAGAGAATCAATGGCCTTAACTAGTAAAGTCATATCATTTGAATCCCATTTGTCAGATCTTGGGATGGAGGTATCCTCACTAGGGTTTGTCCTTGAAAAAGCCAAATATGAGATTAAACATGTGAAGCATGAAATAAATCTCCAATGTTTTAAGTTAATGTTAGTAGAGATTCTCAATCAGTCGATGTTATCCTTTGCACTCTATGAAACTACCACCATCGTACACCCTACCCTCAAGGAATATGTGTGTGTAATTAGGGGTTAGGTGTCCAGAACTTGGTTGCCTAATACGTAAATTTAATTTTATAACTAAATTGTTTTTCATCAATTATTCTTAATAATAGTTTTTCATAATAAAATATATGTTTAATTGAGCTTAATTAGATAATTGTTTTTCTTGATGGAAATAAAAAATAACTATATTTTTCAAGAAAATATATATATATTTAAATTAAACCAAGGAATTTTGAATACTGTTTTTATTAATTAAATAGTTCCTTTAAAAAGTTTTTTTAATAATAAATTATAAAACAATTTTATATGGGCCTGGGAAATGTTTTATAAGTGTCATAAATTTGACACTCCTTAAAAAATACTATTTTTAAGTAACTAAGGTATTTTATATTTAAAATCTAAAATAATTATATTTAGTGAATTATTTTTATAAAATAAAAGTCATTATGGAAATTAGAACATCTATATTAGGTTAGGAGAATTTATAATAATTTCATAAAATACTTTATTCTTTCATGAATATTGAAAAATACAGTTTCAGGGTTTTGGTATATTTTATGACGTCAGATTTATGTCATAATGATGTAATAATCAATTAAACATAATCCACGACATAAAATATGTTATTTTATCAATATTTATTATTTTTATTTATTTTATTATATTTTTAAAACTATAAGATACTTTGAAAAGTTGGTAAAGGAAACATTTATTTTTTTTAAACAATACTCTGTGGAATCAATAATTTCTATTCCAAAATAAGTATTTAAAAATGAATTTTACACTTTATATATTAAAATAACAAAAAATGTGACCCCAATCTTCAAAACCATGATGAAACCCCATGGGTAATCCAATGGTTTTTCATTTTCCACAACATAGATTTCTAAGGCCAATATTTGGAAATTATTAAACGAATCCTCCATTTTTTATACAAATACCCACCCATTTCACTGATCCCCTTCACTCCAAATCATTAATCCAAGAATTTCTAGTTATGTTCCTTCCCAAGGTGTCTAAAGGCCACCATGTTTCAATCATCATGTTTTAGCAACAACTCTTTATGTTAAGGGAAATATTCACATGCATTTTCCATTCAGGAGTCCTTTTGTGGTGTGTATTCCAACATCCATGAAAATCTAATTTTTTACACAACCGATTATGTTGTTATTATAGGAATTTTATTTTATAAATATTATACCCTTTTCTCCTCTTATTTCACACTTGTATATGACTTATATTTATACCCGTTTTGTCGCCAATTTTACATCTCAAAATTTCAATCTTCTCCATAAGAACTTCTATTTCATTTTATTATTGTGGATACCCAACACTTTTTCTCTTCCATGAGTATTCAACTAGATTAAAAAAAATAAAAGTTTTCTATTATTGTGGATACCCAAAAAAATTCTTTTATAAATATGTTGCTGATTATTGTGGATACCCAAAACCTTTTCTCTTCCACAGAGACATGGTTATTTGCGAAGCTCCTTCCGCAATGTTTCTTCATGCTGAGGGATAAAAAAATGGCCGAAGTGAAGGGGCTGGACCCACGAATCACATTCTGAGCAGTTTCACCGCATTGAGAGATCTCCAAGTGGCCCCACAAAGATTCAGCCGGAAGGTGTGATTCCGCGATAGTGGGGTGTGCACTGTGTGGATGGTGGTGACCTTATGTGTGGGAGACCATCTCCTTGCTACTGTAATACTCAGCTGCGAAATGGCTTGATGCGGACCTGTTAGATTTTGTGGTTCTGCAAAGCACTTGTGGTGTTGGGAAGCCACGTTTTCCCACCATGGGTGTTGCTCTATGTTGTCTGTTGTGAGTCGCGGTGTGGGCTCTTAGGTGCGTCTCTTTTGGGGTGTGATTGACTGCAAAGGCTGTGGAGCTAGTACCCGTAGGGTGGATTGTGGTGGAGACCGTGTTGGGGCATCCGGTCTAGGGACCATCCTGTTGATCCAGGCCTTGGCTTTATGAGGCCCGAGGGGACTGCAAGGGCGCCGGTCCTCTTGGAGGATTTTTAAATCTTTTTTCACTATGGATGCGGACATGGTAAATCAGTAGAAGAGGTTGTCCCTGATGGAAAAAGAAAGGCGACTATTGAGGCACGGAGAAGTGATGATGCACTGTTAGAAAAGCGTTTGTCTCTACTTGTGGTAGGAAAGTTTGTGGAAAAAATATCAGTAAATCAGGGGGCTCTCAAAAATACTCTTCAGCAAATCTTGAAACATGATGCCGGAGTAGCAATTTAGAAAGCGGGGATCAATCGATTTGTCTTTGAGTTCTTTAATGAGAAAGATAGAGACAAAATCTTTCGGGGTAGACCGTGGTCATTCGTTAATCAACTCCTCGTCATGGAAGAATTCAAAGGGGGGGGGGCGATATCCAGTGAGTGATGTTAACCTGTTCACCCTTCTGGATACAAATTAAAGGAATCCCCTTCCATGCAAGAACGAAACGTACTATGAGAGGAATTGGGGACATTTTAGGGCACTTTCTTGAATGGAACAGTTCAGACCCATTACAATGGGGCCCTGTGATTCGAATTAAGGTGTATATTGATGTTTCAGAGCCACTGATGAGGGGAATGTTCTTAAAGATTGAAGATACCAACACATGGATATCATTCAAGTTTGAGAAACTCCCAATCTTATGCTTTCACTATGGTCACCTTGGCCATCTGGAAGGAACATGGACCACTAAACATAAGAGTGATGTAGGTAACGATATCCTCCAGTACGGCCCCTGGCTCCGTGCCAAAACAAATATATATGATTTCATCCCGGAGACGGAGAAAAAAAAACCATGATCATGTCACTTTGGTACATTCCAGTCCGACAAACCCCATACCTGAAAAAGCCTTTATGCCTGGGCCAATGAATTTCCCAATGGATGGACCTCCCACTTAGGGAGAAGCTGGCACTTAGAGAGAAGCTGAAGCTCAACCAAAACCCCTGAGGGAAAATTCTACAACATTAGTAATGTTGGTGCCGATGCAAAAAAAATTACCCATTATATTGCTCAAAGTCGATGCCGATGAATGTCGAACCACCAGATCCAGACCCTGACCCACCTTTGACTACAGCTAGCACTCTTACGATGAAAGACCTTGGAATTTCGAGACCTTCACTAATGGGTCCAACCACCCGTGAATGTGGAAAAGGAGGCAACGAGGTGAGAGTGATGGGCACACAGAAGACCCAAAACTCAAGGTGAGGAAGAGACAAAATGAAACATGTCAATTAGGAAGGAACCTCACCAAAAGATGGAAAATGACAGAAGGAAATGTAAGTTCGGAGATACCAAAGGCGGTGAAGGGAGGGTCCCAGCCCCGCCTAGAGCAATGATTGTCTTATGCTGGAACTGTCGTGGGCTTGGAAACCCCTAAACAGTTCGCATGCTTTAGTGAAATTGTGCTTAAAGTCGCCCTGATATGGTTTTCCTGTCCAAAACCATACTGGAATACAAGGAAACCAATGGTATTTCTCAGAAGTGCAGATTCCAAGGCTGTTTCCCGGTTCCTAGACAAGGCCATTCTGGGGGACTCTGTCTCCTTTGGAAGGACAATTTCGATGTCAAAATTTTGTCCTTCTCCCTGCACCTTGTGGAAATGACTATTCATACAGACCTTCACCCAACCTGGAATTTTGTGGGTTTCTATGGCTGGCCATCCCATAATGACAAGGTGAAGTCATGGGATCTTCTATGCAAGCTACGAGTTCACTTATCAAGCCCTATTATGTTCGGCGGAGACTTCAATGAGATTATGTTCCATAAGGAAAAAAGGGGCAGAACCATTCGACCTTCAGTTTCAATGTCATTCTTTAAGGATGTAGTTTCCAGGGTGGACTTGGTCGAACTGGGGTACCCAGGAAATCCGTTTACCTGGTTCCACGACAACTCAGAAGGCACCCGTATCGCTGAGCATCTTGATAGATTTCTGGGCTCTTCTGATTAGATTAATATGTTCAGAATGTTTCATATCGAACACATGGTCATCAACTGCTCGGACAACTGTCCAATCCTCATTGACTGTATACATGGTGAACGTACTAGACCTTTTATCAGACCCTTCAGATTTGAGAGATTCTGGTCAAAAGATCAGGAGTGTGAAGAGGTGATCCGATCAAGCTGGAAATGTACTCACAAGGATGTTTGCCTCAACATCCAAAAGGTCGCAGCTGATCTAAGGTCATGGAGAAATAAAAAAAAATTTCACCCTAACCGGCACTACAGCACCCTTGAAAAGTGACTGAAATTTATCCTCAAACAACCCACATCTAAGGGAAATATCTCTAAGATTGGCGCCATACAAAGAGAGATGGACATGGTCCTACATATCAAGGAATGTTTCTGGGATATGCGCGCGCGGGACAACCATATCAAAGAAGGGGATGCTAACACCCAGTATTTTTATCATAAATCTTTATCTAGGCGTTGAAAAAACTCTATTACTTGCATATCACAACCCGATGGAAGAAATGTTTCTGACACCAATGGTATCCTCGAGGCCTTGACTAGCTTTTACCAGAACACCTTCTCTGCAGGAACCCCTTTCATGTCTGTTGAGGTAGAAGAATGTATCAAACTTGTGATCACTGAAGAGATCAATAGGAATCTCTCCAATGATGTGATAGATAATGAGATACGCCTGGCTCTGAAACGTCTTCATCCCACCAAGGCCCTGGGACCAGATGGGTTCCACGCCCTATTTTTTAAGCTATACTGGCACATAATCGGTCCTGACATCTACAATATGATTAAAAATATCTGGGCTGGCAACACGATCACTGCTTCTATCAATGAAATTGTCTTCGTTCTCATCCCAAAAATCAAGAAACATGTGGTGATCCCTAACTTTCGACCTATCAGCCTCTGTAATGTCTCTTATATGATCTTCTCAAAGATCCTTGTCAATTGGCTGCAACCTTGGCTACCAGATATTATCTCCAAAAATCAGAGCGCCTTCGTGGCCAAGAGACTAATCACTAATAATGCGATTGTGGCCCATGAAGTGTTCCACTATATGAAATCACGCTCAATGGTGAAAAGAGGAACCATGGCCTGGGAATTGGATATGTTCAAGGCCTACGATAGAGTTGAATGGCACTTCCTTAGATCCATTTTTCAGAAAATGGGTTTTTGCGCTAAATGGACAGATATGGTCATGAACTACAAATCGACTATATCATTTGAAATCAAGGTTAATGGGGAGTTTACCATAGATTTCACCCCTTCTCGAGGCCTTCAATAGAGAGAACCTCTCTCCCCCTTTCTCTTCATCCTGGTGGCTGATGTGTTTTCTGATCTTATTTTCAGGGCTATTTCCTCTAAGTCTATTCACGGGGAAAAGGTTTGTCGAGTTATCCCTCGAGTGTCACATCTCTTCTTCGCTGACGACTGCCTCCTTTTTTCCAGAGCAATATTTAATGAATGTCGGGTGATCTTTCAGGCAATCTGACAGTATGAGAGGGCGTCTAGACAAACAATAAATCATGGTAAATCTAAAATATCCTTCAGTGCAGGGGTGCCTCTGTCTAAGAGGGATGAACTTTGCGCATCAGCTTGAATCCATATGGTTGTTAAACATCAGAACTATCTTAGGCTCCCCACAGTGATTGGCCGGTCTAAAAAAGAAATCTTCGCATCCATCATGGAAAGGATTGAGGCTAAAATCCAATGCTAGACCCCTAAAAGAATTTCGAAAGCTGGCTAAGAGACTCTCATCAAAGCCACCATCCAATCTGTCCCCATCTACTTTATGTCCCTTTTTAAGGTCCCAATGGAAATCACCGATTAGATCCACACATGTACTGCCAATTTCTTGTGGGGGAAGCATGATGGAAGGCTGGGAGAAACTCTGTAAAACCAAATTAGAGGGTGGGATGGGGTTTCGGAATCTTCCTCTCTTCAATGACGTGCTTTTGGCTAAGAAAGGATGGCACCTTATTGACCGTCCATCATCTCCATGTGCGCGAGTTCTATGAGCTAAGTACTTTCCCCACATGGACTTTCATGCTTCCTCTCTTGGTCCTCCTCCTAGATTCCTCTAGAGAAGCATTTGGGGGCTAAAAATCTCCTGGATAAAGGATTGGGTTGGAGGATTGAGACTGGATCATCTATCAAAATTTGGACTGATCACTAGCTTGTTGATATGGATGGTTTACGGGCTACATCCCCCGCCCAACCAGGTCTAGAAGACGCCACTGTCAGCTGCCTCCTTTCCGACCAGGGACAAGGGTGGTGTTTGGATAAGATATTCGAATTGTTTAACGAAAGAGATCAAATAATTATCCTTAGCATCCCTTGGGTACCAGACACAAGCCCTGACCGTCGCTTCTAGATCAATGACATTTCGGGCGTTTACACGGTGATATCCAGCTACATACTTGCTCTTGGAATCCACCCAGTTGGTAGGGATGAGGGTTATTGGAAATCGAACTGGTCGCTCAATGTCCCCCCAAATATTCTTCATTTCTGGTGGTAGGTTTGCACAGGAACTCTCCCAACAATGAGCCTTCACATTTATTGACATATGGCCAGCACCACCTTTTTCCCTTTCTTCCCAAACACTCATGAAACCCCTCTGCACGCTATCATTCTCTGCCCGGGAGCTAAGGAAATCTTGAATCAATGGGGCTCGACTTCTACTACTTCGCTGGAATTGGCCTCTAACCTTCCCAATCTTCTGAGGCATTGGTGCTCCTCTCTCTCCCCGGCTGATGTTGGTTCACTCTACACTCTGGCCTGGATTATTTGGGTCTGGCACAATGACTCTATTTTTCATCATGCCCACAGACCCCCCATGTTCTAGATTGATCGAGCTTCCTCTTGGATTTAAGGTTGGGAAGGCCACAACAGATGTTCTATGCCAGGCGTCTCCCCTTATCCTCATGTTCCCTGGAATCCCCCAATGGAAGGGATTCTCAAGATCAATGTGGACCCGTCACTTCCAAAATCTGTGCTTGTTTCCCTCAGCCTCCTTTCCTGAAATCATCTAGGGAAAATCCTTGCTGCAAAGTATGAACCACATCAGACATTCTGGGAACTGGCAGTCGCTGAAGCCAATGCCATCCTTGCTGGTATGATGCTCTCTATTGAATGTGGATTGGGAGACATCATCATTGAGTCTGACTGGCTTTCCATTATCGACGCTATCAATCACAACGACAGAGGACTCCAGTCTTTTGGTACCATTGTCAGGAGAATTCTCTCACTCCGCCAACGTTTCTCATTGTGCACATTCTCATTCACCAAAAGGGAAGGAAACAACGCGACCCATCATCTGGCGTCCTCAGGACCATTTGGAACTAACCAGCTCTGGCTGGACAATTTCCCTTCATGGCTTCATGCATGTACTTCTACTCACCTTCGTCATTAATGTTATATTCTTTTATCAAAAAAAAAGATTAAAATATAATTTATTTTATATGGTTCCTTCCAAGTATGAATCTCACATTAATGTTTTTGGGTTAAAAATGACGTAATGAGCATGTCTTTAAGCTCTTTTGTATGCCAAGATTTTTAGTAGAGACCTGTTCTTCACTACCACAAAAACAGTTTTTCGCAGCGCCCCCCCTTTATCAGCGCTTGTTTAGTAGCGCTGATAAAGGGGGGGGGGCTTTATTAGCTCTTTTTTTAAAAGCGCTGATAAAGGGTCGGATTCTAAAAAAATTAAAAATATATTACTATATAAATATAGTTATGTTGTTATATAAATATAATATATAATTTTTAAATTTATTTTAGATAAGTATAAATGTACATTTACACTTATTATACTTAATATATAAGATATTTAATGAAAATGGCTTCTTAAAAAATTTAAAAAAAAATTTTAATTAATAATTGGATAATCATTATGGAGTAATAGTCATTTAATAACAATTTGAAGACTAAAAAATTAAAAAAATTAAAAAAAGGATCCAAAATATGTTGAAAACACAACTCAAACTTCAAACGGCCATAACTTTTGATACGGGTGTCTGTTTGAGCTCTACCACATATCAAATCGAAGCCTACGAAGAGATCTAAGTCGATGTGACAAAGGGGGACTGTATTAAAGGGATTTTCCAGATCAAAAGAGGCCCATAAGGCCTCCAAAACTGGGGTTTTAGTCGGGGTACCCTGATTTTTTAACATTTTGTGGATGTTCACCCTCGTTTAAGGGGGTATTATTGGATTTTTTGGCAGGGTCTGAATTTATTCCAAGGTATTACATTCATTGATGTATTAATCAAGAAGGACATAGTTGTACTAGAAATTATAAGGATTCAAGGAGATCATTTGATTAATGACCTTAGTAAAATTTGACATGGGAATCATAAGGGAAGTTACATCATTAACTAAATCCCCAATGATCTCTCAACCATTATTAATATAGAATATCGAGTAATCTTAAAGATAATATCCTTTATTACAAAAGAATATTGAGGCTATGAATAATGGGATGTTTCTTGAGTTCAATATTGATCGATAAGGTATACTAAAATTTCATACAAGAATATGTGCCTGATCTATGCTTAAGATAAATAAGGAGCTAATGTATGAAATAAATATCTCTACATTATTTATACGTCCTGGAATCGGTAAAATGCATAGGGACCATTATGATCATTGTTAGTAGGATAATATGAAATTGGATATTTTTTACGTCACTCCATGGTGCTTTGTATGTCAATACATGAGGGAATAATGACAAATTCCTAAAATGGAATTTCAACCACTACCCATACCAACATGAAAGTGGTAAAATATCACTATGGACATCATCATTGGTCTCTAAAGATCATCCCATGGAAGGAATGAAATATGGGTTAGAGTGTATCATCTCACCAAGACATCCCATTTCATAGTTTTTCGGTAATATTTTTCTCTTGAACAACATTGAAATATATACGTACATGAATTGGTGATGTTACATGGTGGTCCACATTTTATGACATCAATTCATAATCATATATTCAAATGTAAATTCATAAGAAGTCTCCAACATGATCTGAATAGTGAATAGAATTTTAGTATAGCCTATCACCCCCAAACTAATGGCTAATATAAAAAACAATTTAGACACTCAAGGAAATGTGTAAAATATTCTCAATGAAATATAAGGGTGGATATGTTCAAAAAAATTTACATTAGTTGAGTTATAATAAAAAAAATAGATTCCAGTTAGGTATTCAAATGGAACCATGTGGTGATCTACATGGAAAGGGATGTGGAAATATAACTTGTTGGGAGGAAGTAGGTGAGAGGAAATTTCCTTAGCCTAGTAATGTGTAAGAGATGACAGAAATGGTTCTTACAAGGCAACAATATATAAAGGCTCCTCAAAGTTAGTATAAGAGTTATGCTGAAAAATGTTGAAAGTACTTGGAGTTGGATTTTGTGGAAAACTTGTTCCTTCAGATATCACAATGGAAGATAGTCATATGATTTAGAATGAAATGGAATCATATCCCCAGGTACATAGAACCCTTTTAAATCCTTTATTTCATTATAGTAGTGGAATTATTCTAGAACTTCCATCAAATATTTCTCAAGTATATGATTTATTACATGTGTCCCTCTTGAGGAATTACATAATTTATCCATCACATGTACTGAATCTAAAGGTGGTACAATTGGAACATGATTTTTTTATGGGGATTAGCCAATGGAGATCCTGGACTGAAGAGACTAGGTTCTATGCGATAAGACTATTAACCTTATCAAAGTAATGCGGAGGAACAATAAATTTGAATAAGTGATGTGGGAACAAGATAATATAATTAAATATAAATATACACACATTTTAACAACTGAGAAAATGAGTTTAAATTTTGGTGCTGAAATTTATTAAGGGGGGATAATGTAATGAAACCGGTGTTTTTAAATGATATTTTTTCCCTGAATAAATGTTTGTTACATATTATGTAAAATTATACATATTAAAAATAAAAGGAAACCAAATGAATTTTTTCTCATTAATAATAGTCATTACACTAGTTAGTAGTGAAACCAATTAAAATATCAAACATTACAAATTGATAAAAAAATATAAAATATAACGGAAAAAAATGGAAAATTATGGATCTCCCCAATCTACTAGAATCATCAACCCAACATAAAATTATATATAAATAAAACAAAATATTAGTAAACTAATTAACATATTATGAAAATTAAAATATAACCATAAGTATAATTGTAATGATTTTTGAGTGAAAGAATAAAGTGTTTTTAATAAGGTATAAAGGGAAATGTGAACATTGGAAACTATACCCATTTTTTAAAAAATTTCCTTTATAATTATTTTTAAAAGTATTAATAAAATAGGATAATTTATACAGAATAGAAAATCAATGGCCTTAACTAGTAAAGTCATATCATTTGAAGCCCATTTGTCAGATCTTGGGAGGGAGGTATCCTCACTAGGGTTTGTCCTTGAAAAATCCAAATATGAGCTTAAACATGTGAAGCATGAAATAAATCTCCTATGTTTTAAGTTCATGTTAGTGGAGATTATCAATCAATCAATGTTATCCTTTACACTCTATGAAACTACCACCATTTTACACCCTACCCTCAAGGCATATGTGTGTGTAATTTGGGGTTAGGTGTCCAGAACGTGGTTGCCTAATATGTAAATTTAATTTTATAACTAAATTTTTTTCATCAATTATTCTTAATAATAGTTTTTCATAATAAAATATATGTTTAATTGAGCTTAATTAGATAGTTGTTTTTATGGATGGAAATAAGAAATAACTATATTATTCAAGAAAAAATATATTTTTTTTTAAAATAAACAAAGGAATTTTGAATACTGTTTTTATTAATTGAATAGTTATTTCAAAAAACAAATTAATAATAAATTATAAAAAAAATTTATATGGGCCTAGGAAATGTTTTATAAGTGTCATAAATTTGACACTCCCTAAAAAATACTATTTTTAAGTAACTAAGGTATTTTATATTTAAAAGCTAAAATTATTATATTTAGTGAATTATTTTTATAAAATAAAATTCATTTTCGAAATTGGCACATCTATATTAGGTTAGGCGAATTTATGATAATTTCATAAAATACTTTATTCATTCATGAATATTGAAAAATACAGTTTCAGGGTTTTGGTATATTTTATGACGTCATATTTATGTCATAATGATGTAATAATCAATTAAACATAATCCACAACATAAAATATGTTATTTTATCAATATTTATTATTTTAATTTATTTTCTTCAATTTTTAAAACTATAAGATACTTCGAAAAGTTGGTAAAGGAAACATTTATTTTTTTAAACAATACTATGTGGAATCAATAATTTCTATTCCAAAATAAGTATTTAAAAATGAATTTTACACTTGATATATTAAAATAACAAAAAATTTGACCCCAATCTTCCAAACCATGATAAAACCCCATGGGTAATCCAATGGTTTTTCATTTTCCACAACATAGATTTCTAAGGCCATTATTTGGAAATTATTAAACGAATCCTCCATTTTTTAGACAAATACCCACCCATTTCACCGATCCCCTTCACTCCAAATCTTTCATCCAAGAATTTATAGTTATTTTCCATCCCAAGGTGTCTAAAGGCCACCATGTTTCAATCCTCATGTTTTAGGAACAACTCTTTATGTTGAGGGAAATATTCACATGCATTTTCCATTCAGAAGTCCTTTTGTGGTATATATTCCAACTTCCATGAAAATCTATTTTTTTACAGAACCTATTATGTTGTTACTATATGAATTTGCTTTTATAAATATTATATCCTTTTATCCTCTTATTTCACACTTGTATATGACTTATATTTATACCTGTTATGTTGCCAAATTTACATCTCAAAATTTCAATCTTCTCCATAAGAAATTCTATTTTATTTTATTATTGTGGATACCAAAAACTTTTTCTCTTCCATGAGTATTCAACTAGATTAAAAAAATAAAAGTTTTCGATTATTGTGGATATCCAAAAAAATTTCTTTTATAAATATGTTGTCGATTATTGTGGATACCCAAAACCTTTTCTCTTCCACTGTGACATGGTCATTTGCGAAGCTCCTTCCGTAATGTTTCTTCATGCTGAGGGATAAAAAAATGGCCGAAGTGAAGGGGTTGGACCCACGAAGCACATTCTGAGCAGTTTCACTGCATTGAGAGATCTCCAAGTGGCCCCACAATGATTCAGCCGGAAGGTGTGATTCCGCGATGGTGGGGTGTGCGCTGTGTGGATGGTGGTGACCTTGTGTGTGGGAGACCATCTCCTTACTACCGCAATACTCAGCTGTGAAATGGCTTGAGGCGGACCTGTTATATTTTGTGGTTCTGCAAAGAACTTGTGGTGTTGGGAAGCCGCGTTTTCCCGCCATGGGTGTTGCTCTATGTTGTCTGTTGTGTGTCGCGGTGTGGGATCTTAGGCACGTCTCTTTTGGGGTGTGATTGACTGTAAAGGCTATGGAGCTAGTACCCGTAAGGTGGATTGTGGTGGAGACCGTGTTGGGGAATCCGGTCTAGGGACCCTCCTGTTGATCCAGGCCTTGGATTTGTGAGGGCCGGGGGGACTGCAAGGGCGCCGATCCTCTTGGAGGATTTTTAAATCTTTTTGCACTATGGATGCGGACTTGGTTAATCAGTAGAAGAGGTTGTCCCTGACGGACAAAGAAAGGCGACGATTTAGGCATGGAGAAGCGATGATGCACTATTATTAAAGCATTTGTCTCTACTTGTGGTAGGAAAGTTTGTGGAAAAAATATCAGTAAATCAGGGGGATCTCAAAAATACTCTTCAGCAAATCTGGAAACATGATGCAAGAGTAGCAATTCGGAAAGCGGGTATCAATCGATTTGTCTTTTATTTCTTTAACGAGAAAGATAGAGACAAAATCTTTTGGGGTAGACCGTGGTCCTTAGTTAATCAACTCCTCGTCATGGAATAATTCAAAGGGGGGGGTCAATATCTAGTGAGTGATGTTAACCTGTTCACCCTTCTGGATACAAATTAAATGAATCCCCTTCCAAGTAAGAACAGAACGTACTATGAGGGGAAATGGGGACATTTTAGGGAACTTTATTGAATGGCACAGTTCAGACCCGTTACAATGGGTCCCCGAAATTCGAATTAAGGTGGATATTGATGTTTCAGAGCCACTGATGAGGGGAATGTTCTTAAAGATTGAAGATACCAACACTTGGATATCATTCAAGTTTGAGAAACTCCCAATCATCTGCTTTCACTATGGTCACCTTGGCCATCTGTAAATAACGTGCACCACTAAACATAAGAGTGATGCAGGTAACGATATCCTCCAGTACGGCCCCTGGCTCCATGCCAAAACAAATATATATGCTTTCATCCCAGAGACGGAGAAACAAAAACACAGCGATCGTCTCACTTTGGAACATTCCAGTCCAACAAACCCCATACCTGAAAAAGCCTTTATGCCTGGGCCAATGAATTTCCCAAAGGATGGCCCTCCCACTCAGGGATAAGGTGGAACTTAGAGAGAAGCTGAAGCTCAACCAAAACCCCTGAGGGAAAATTCTACAACATTAGTAATGTTGGTGCCGATGTAACAAAATTACCCATCATATTGCTCAATGTCGATGCTGATGCATGTCGAACCACCAGATCCAGACCCTGACCCACCATTGACCACAGCTAGCACTCTTACGATGAAGGACCTTGGAATTTCGGGACCTTCACTAATCGGTCCAATCACCCGTCGAATGTGAAAAAGGAGGCAACGAGGTGAGAGTGATGGGCCCACAAAAGACCCAAAACTCAGGGTGAGGAAGAGACAAAATGAAACATGTCAATTACGAAGGAACCTCACCAAGAGATGGAAAATGACAGATGGAAAAGTAAGTTCGTAGATACCAAAGGCGGCGGCGGGAGGGTCCCAGCCCCGCCTAGAGAAATGATTGTCTTATGCTGGAACTGTCATGGGCTAGGAAACCCCTGAACGGTTCACATGCTTCAGCGCAATTGCGCTCAAAGTCGCCCTGATATGGTTTTCTTTTCCAAAACCATACTGGAATGCAAGGAAACCAATGGTATTGCTCTGAAGTGCATATTCCAAGGCTATTTCCCGGTTCCTAGACAAGGCCATTTTGGGGGACTCCATCTCCTTTGGAAGGACAATGTCGATGTCAAAAAATTTTCCTTCTCCCTGCACCATGTGGCAATGAATATTCATACGGACCTTCACCCACCCTGGACTTTTGTGGGTTTCTATGGATGGCCATCCCATAATGACAAGGTGAAGTCATGGGATCTTCTATGCAAGCTACGAGTTCACTTATCAAGCCCTATTATGTTCAGCAGAGACTTCAACGAGATTATGTTCCATAAGGAAAAGAGGGGTGGAACCATTCGACCTTCAGTTTCGATGTCATGATTTAAGGATGCAGTTTCCAGGGTGGACCCAGTCGAACTGGGGTACTCAGGAAATCCGTTTAATTGGTTCCACGACAACTCAGAAGGAACCCGTATCGCTGAGCATCTTGATAGATTTCTGGGCTCTTCTGATTGGATTAATATGTTCAGCATGTTTCATATCGAACACATGGCCATCAACTGCTCGGAAAACTGTCCAATCCTCATTGACTGTATACGTGGTGAATTTACTAGACCTTTTATCAGACCCTTCAGGTTTGAGAGATTCTGGTCAAAAGATCAGGAATGTGAAGAGGTGATCCAATCAAGCTGGAAATGTACTCATGAGGATGTTTGCCTCAACATCCAACAGGTCGGAGCCGATCTAAGGTCATGGAGCAATAAGAAATTCCGTCACCCTGACCGGCACTGCAACACCCTTGAAAAGAGAATGAAATTTATCCTCAAACAACCCACATCCAATGGAAATCTCTCTAAGATTGGCGCCATACAAAGAGAGATGGACACAGCCCTACGTATCAAGGAATGTTTCTGGGCTATGTGCGCGCGGGACAACCATATCAAAGAAGGGGTTTCTAACACCCAGTATTTTTATCAGAAAGCTTCAGCCAGGCGTCAAAAAAACTCTATTAACTTCATATCACAACCTGATGGAAGAAAAGTTTCTGACACCAATGGTACCCATGAGGCCTTGACTAGATTTTACCAGAACATCTTCTCTGCAGGAACCCCTTTCATGTCTGCTGAGGTGGAAGAATGTATCAAACATGTGATCACTGAAGAGATCAATAGGAATCTCTCCAAAGATGTGATAGATGATGAGATACGCCTGGCTCTGAAACATCATCATCCCACCAATGCTCCGGGACCAGATGGGTTCCACACCCTATTTTTTAAGCTATACTGGCACATAATTGGTCCTGACATCTACAATATGATTAAAGATATCTGGGCTGGCAACACCAGCATTGTGTCTATCAATGAAACTGTCCCCGTTCTCATCCCCAAAATCAAGAAACATGTGGTGATCCCTAACTTTCGACCTATCAGCCTCTTTAATGTCTCTTACAAAATCTTCTCAATGATCCTTGTCAATCAGTTGCAACCTTGGCTACCAGATATTATCCCCAAAAATCAGAGCGCCATCATGGCCAAGAGACTGATCACTGATAATGAAATTGTGGCCCATTAAGTGTTCCACTCTATGAAATAACGCTCAATTGCGAAAAGAGGAACCATGGCCTAGAAATTGGATATGTCCAAGGCCTATTATAGAGTTGAATGGCTCTTCCTTAGATCCATTTTTCAGAAAATGGGTTTTTCCGCTAAATGGATAGATATGTTCATGAACTACATCTTGACTGTATCATTTGAAATCAAGGTTAATGGAAAGTTTACCAGAGATTTCACCCATTTTCAAGGCCTTGGCCAGGGAGACCCTCTCTCCCCCTTTCTCTTCATCCTCGTGGCTGACGTGTTTTCTAATCTTATTTTCAGGGCTATTTCCTCCAAGTCTATTCATGGGGAAAAAGTTTGTCGAGTTAACCCTCGAGTGTCGCATCTCTTCTTCGCTGACAACTGCCTCCTTTTTTCCAGGGCAATAATTAATGAATGTCGGGTGATCTTCCAGGAAATCCGACAGAATGAGAGGGCGTCTGGCCAAACACTCAATCATGGTAAATCTGAAATATCCTTCAGTGTAGGGGTGCCTCTGTCTAAGAGGGATGAACTTTGCGCATCATCTGGCATCCATATGGTTGTTAAACATCAGAAGTATCTTAGGCTCCCCATGGTGATTGGCCGGTCTAAAAAAGAAATCTTCGCATCCATCATGGAAAGGATTGAGGCTAAAATCCAAGGTTGGACCCCTAAAAGAATTTCGAAATCTTTCAAAGAGACTCTCATCAAATCCGCCATCCAATCTGTCCCCAGCTACTTTATGTCCCTTTTTAAGCTCTTAGTGGCCATAACCGATAATATCCACACACGTACTGCCAATATATGGTGGAGTAAGCATGATGGAAGGCTGTGAGAAACTCTGTAAACCCAAATTAGAGGGTGGGATGGGGTTCTGGAATCTTCCTCTCTTCAACGACGTGCTTTTGGCCAAGCAAGGATGGCGCCTTATTGACTGTCCATCATCTCCATGTGTGAGAGTTCTATGAACTAAGTACTTTCCCCACATTGACTTTCATGCTTCCTCTCTTGGTCATCATCCTAGCTTCCTTTGGAGAAGCATTTGGGGGATAAAAAGCTCCTGGATAAAGGATTGGGTTGGAGGATTGGGACTGGCTCATCTATCAAAATTTGGTCTGATCCCTGGCTTGTTGATAAGGATGGTTTCGGGCTACATCCCCCGCCCAACCAGGTCTAGAAGACGCCACTGTCAGCTGCCTCCTTTCCGACCAGGGATAAGGGTGGTGTTTGGATAAGATCTTCGAATTGTTTAACAAAAGAGATCAAAGAATTATCCTTAGCATCCCTTGGGTACCAGACACAGGCCCTAACCGTCGCTTCTAGATCAATGACATTTCGGGCGTTTACACGGCGAGATCCGGCTACATAATTTCTCTTGGAATCCACCCAGTTGGTAGGGATGTGGGTCATTGGAAATCGAACTGGTCGCTCAACGTCCCCCCAAATATTCGTCATTTCTGGTGGCAGGTTTGCACAGGCACTCTCCCAACAATGGGCCTTCTCATTTATCGACATATGGCCAGCACCACCTTTTTCCCTATCTTCCCAAACACTGTTGAAACCCCTCTACATGCTATCATTCTCTGCCCGGGAGATAAGTAAATCTTGAATCAATGGGGCTCGACTTCTACTGCTTCACTGGCATTGGACTCTAACCTTCCCAATCTTCTGACGCGTTGGTGCTCCTATCTCTCCCCGGCTGATGTTGGTTCACTCTGCACTCTAGCCTGGATTATTTGGGTCTGGCACAATGACACTATTTTTCATCATGCCCACAGACCCCCCATATTCTAGATTGATCGAGCTTCCTCTTGGATTTAAGGTTGGGAAGGCCACAACGGATGTTCTATGCCAGGTGTCTCCCCTATCCTCATGTTCCCTGGAATCCCCCAATGGAAGGGATTCTCAAGATCAATGTGGACGCATCGCTTCCAAAATCTGGGCTTGTTGCCCTCGGCCTCCTTTCCTGAAATCATATAGGGCAAATCCTTGCTTCTAAGTATGAACCACATAAGACATTCTGGGAATTGCCAATCGTTGAAGCCAAGGCCATCCTTGCTAGTATGATGCTCTCTATTGAATGTGGATGGGGTGACATCATTATTGAGTCTGACTGGCTTTCCGTTATCGAAGCTATCAATCACAACGACGGAGGACTCCAGTCGTTTGGTACCATTGTACGGATAATTATCTCACTCCGCCAACGTTTCTCATTGTGCACATTCTCATTCACCAAAAGGGAAGGAAACAATGTGACCCGTCATCTGGCATCCTCAGGCCCATTTGGAACTAACCAACTCTGGCTGGAAAATTTCCCTTCATGGCTTCATGCATGTACTTCTTCTGATCTTCATCATTAATGTTATATGATTTTATCAAAAAAAAACTGGATTAAAATATAATTTATTTTATATTGTTCGTTCCAAGTATGAATCTCACATTAATGTTTTTGGGTTAAAAATGACGTAATGAGCATGTCTTTAAGCTCTTTTGTGTGCCAAGATTTTTAGTAGAGACCTATTCTTCACTACCACAAAAACAGTTTTTCGCAGCACCCCCCCTTTATCAGCGCTAACGAAAAAGCGCTGATAAAAGGGGGTGCCTTTATCAGCGCTCAAAAAAGCGCTGATAAATGGTGCCTTTATCAGTGCTAAAAAAGCGCTGATAAAGGCACCCCTTTATCAGCGCTTTTTTTAGCACTGATAAAGGGACCCCCCTTTATCAGCAATGTTTTTAGCACTGATAAAGGGCCCCCCTTTATCATCGCTTGTTTAGTAGCACTGATAAATGAGGGGGGGCCTTTATCAGCGCTTTTTTTAAAAGCGCTGATAAAGGGTCAACTTTAAAAAAAAATTAAAAAATATATCAATATATTAATATATAAATATAGTTATATTGTTATATAAATACAATATATAATTTTTAAATATATTTTAGATAAGTATAAATGTACAATTACACTTATTATACTTAATATATAAGATATTTAAGGAAAATGGCTTCTTAAAAAATTAAAAAATATTTTTAATTAATAATTTGATAATCATTATGGAGTAATAGTAATTTAATAACAATTTGAAGACTAAAAAAATTAAAAAAAATTTAAAAAAGATCCCAAATATGTTGAAAACGCAACTCAAACTTCAAACGACCATAACTTTTGATCCGGGGGTCCGTTTGAGCTCTACCACATATCAAAACGAAACCTGTGATGAGATCTACGTTACTGTGACCCGGGGGACCCCGATCAAGAGATTTTCAAGGTCAAAAGAAGCCTAGAAGGCCTCCAAAAATGAGGTTTTAGTCGGGGTACCCCGATTTTTTAACATTTTGTGGATTTTCACCCTCGTTTATGGGGGTATTATTGGATTTTTTTGGCGGGGACTGAATTTATTCCAAGATATTAAATTCATTGATGTATTAAGCAGGAAGGACCCAGTTGTACTAGAAATTATAAGGATTCCAGGAGATCCTTTGATCAATGACCTAGTAAAATTTGACATGGGAATCATAAGGGAAGTTACATCATTAACTAAATCCCCAATGATCTCTCAATCATTATTAATACAGAATATCGAGTAATCTTAAAGATAGGATCCTTTGTTACAAAAGAAGACTGAGGCTATGAATAATGGGATGTTTCTTGAGTTCAATATTGATCGATAAGGTATACTAAAATTTCATACAAGAATATGTGTCCCATCTATGCTTAAGATAAATAAGGAGCTAATGTATGAAATAAATATCTCTACATTATTTATACATATTGGAATCGGTAAAATGAATAGGGACCATTATGATCATTTTTAGTAGGATAATATGAAATTGGATATTTTTTACGACACTCCATGGTGCCTTGTATGTCAATACATGAGAGAATAATGACAAATTCCTAAAATTGAATTTCAACCACTACCCATACCAACATTAAAGTGGTAAAATATCACTACGGACATCATCACTGGTCTCTAAAGAGCATCCCATGGAAAGAATGAAATATGGGTTAGAATGTATCATCTCACCAAGACATCCCATTTCATCGTTATTCGGTAATATTTCTCTCTTGAACAACATTGAAATATATACGTACATGAATTGGTGATGTTAAATGGTGGTCCACATTTTTTTATTTCAATTCATAATCATATATTCAAATGTAAATTCTTAAGAAGTCTCCAACATGATCTGAATAGTGAATAGAATTTTAGTATAGCCTATCACCCCCAAACTGATGGCTAATATAAAAAAATATTTAGACACTCAAGGAAATGTGGAAAATATTCTCAATGAAATATAAGGGTGGATATGTTCAAAAAAATTACATTAGTTGAGTTATAATAAAAAAATATTCCAGTTAGGTATTCAAATCGAACCATGTGGTGATCTATATGGAAAAGCGATGTGGAAATATAACTTGTTGGGATGAAGTAGGTAAGAGGAAATTTCCTTAGCCCAGTAATGTGTAAGAGATGAAAGAAATGGTTCTTACAAGGAAACAATATATAAAGGCTCCTCAAAGTTAGTATAAGAGTCATGCTGAAAAATGTTGAAAGTACTTGGAGTTGGATTTTGGGGAAAAATTATTCCTTCAGATATCACAATGGAAAATAGTCATATGATTTAGAATGAAATGGAATCATATCCCCAGGTACATAGAACCCTTTTAAATCCTTGATTTCATTACAGTAGTGGAATTATTCTAGATCTTCCATCAAATATTTCTCAAGTATATGATTTATTCCATGTGTACCTCTTGAGTAATTACATAATTTATCCATCACATGTACTGAATCTAAAGGTGGTACAATTGGAACATGAACTTTTTTATTGGGATTAGCCAATGGAGATCCTGGACTAAAGAGACTAGGTTCTATGCAATAAGACTATTCACCTTATCAAAGTAATGCGGAGGAACAATAAATTTGAATAAGTGATGTGGGAACAAGATAGTATAATGAGATATAAATATACACACATTTTAACAACTGAGAAAATGAGTTGAAATTTTGGTGCTGAAATTTATTAAGGGGGGATAATGTAAGGAAACCGATGTTTTTAAATGATATTTTTTCCCTGAATAAATGTTTGTTACATATTATGTAATATTATACATATTAAAAATTAATGGAAACCAAATGAATTTTTTCTCATTAATAATAGTCATTACACTATTTAGTAGTGAAACCAATTAAAATTTCAAACATTACATTTTGATAAAAAAAATATAAAATATAATAGAAAAAAATGGAAAATTATGGATCTCCCCAATCTACTAGAATCATCAACCCAACATAAAATTATATATAAATAAAACAAAATATTAGTAAACCAATTAACAGATTATGAAAATTAAAATATAACCATACGTATAATTGTAATGATTTTTGAGTGAAAGAATAAAGTGTTTTTAATAAGGTATAAAGGGAAATGTGAACATTGGAAACTATACCCATTTTTGAAAAAATTTCCTTTATAATTATTTTTAATAGTATTAATAAAATAGGATAATTTATACAGAATAGAGAATCAATGGCCTTAACTAGTAAAGTCATATCATTTGAAGCCCATTTGTCAGATCTTGGGAGGGAGGTATCCTCACAAGGGTTTGTCCTTGAAAAAGACAAATATGAGCTTAAACATGTGAAGCATGAAATAAAACTCCTATGTTTTAAGTTCATGTTAGTGGAGATTATCAATCAGTCGATGTTATCCTTTGCACTCTATGAAACTACCACCATCGTACACCCTACCCTCAAGGCATATGTGTGTGTAATTAGGGGTTAGGTGTCCAGAACTTGGTTGCCTAATATGTAAATTTAATTTTTTAAATAATTTTTTTTCATCAATTATTCTTAATAATAGTTTTTCATAATAAAATATATGTTTAATTGAGCTTAATTAGATAATTGTTTTTCTGGATGGAAATAAAAAATAACTATATTTTTCAAGAATATATATATTTTTTTAAAATAAACCAAGGAATTTTGAATACTGTTTTTATTAATTAAATAGTTCTTTCAAAACGTTTTTTAATAATAAATTATAAAACAGTTTTATAAGGGCCTAGGAAATGTTTTATTAGTGTCATAAATTTGACATTCCCTAAAAAATACTATTTTTAAGTAACTAAGGTTTTTAATATTTAAAAGATAAAATTATTATATTTAGTGAATTATTTTTATAAAATAAAAGTCATTTTGGAAATTAGCACATCTATATTAGGATAGGTGAATTTATGATAATTTCATAAAATACTTTATTTTTTCATGAATATTGAAAAATACAGTTTAAGGGTTTTGGTATATTTTATGACGTCATATTTATGTCATAATGATGTAATAATAAATTAAACATAATCCACAACATAAAATATGTTATTTTATCAATATTTATTATTTTAATTTATTTTATTCAATTTTTAAAACTGTAAGATACTTTGAAAAGTTGGTAAAGGAAACATTTAATTTTTTAAACAATACTATGTGGAATCAATAATTTATATTCCAAAATAAGTATTTAAAAATGAATTTCACACATGATATATTAATATAACAAAAAATGTGACCCAAATCTTCAAAACCATGATAAAACCCCATGGGTAATCCAACGGTTTTTCATTTTCCAGAACATAGATTTCTAAGGCCAATATTTGGAAATTATTAAACGAATCCTCCATTTTTTATACAAATACCCACCAATTTCACCGATCCCCTTCACTCAAAATCTTTCATCCAAGAATTTGTAGTTATGTTCCTTCCCAAGGTGTCTAAAGGCCACCATGTTTCAATCATCATGTTTTAGGAACAACTCTTTATGTTAAGGGAAATATTCACATGCATTTTCCATTCAGGAGTCCTTTTGTGGTATGTATTCCAACTTCTATGAAAATCTATTTTTTTACACAACCTATTATGTTGTTACTATAGGAATTTTCTTTTATAAATATTATACCATTTCCTCCTCTTATTTCACATTTGTATATGAATTATATTTATACCCGTTATGTTCCCAATTTTACATCTCAAAATTTCAATCTTCTCCATAAGAAATTCTATTTTATTTTATTATTGTGGATACCCAAAACTTTTTCTCTTCCATGAGTATTCAACCAGATTAAAAAAATAAAAGTTTTCGATTATTGTGGATACCCAAAAAAATTTCTTTTATAAATATGTTGCTGATTATTGTGGATACCCAAAACCTTTTCTCTTCTGTCGGGACATGGTTATTTGCGAAGCTCCTTCCGTAATGTTTCTTCTTGCCGAGGGATAAAAAAACGGCCAAAGTGAAGGTACTAGACCCACGAAGCACATTCTGAGCAGTTTCACCGCATTGAGAGATCGCCAAGTGGCGCCACAAAGATTCAGCCGAAAGGTGTGATTCCGCGATGGTGGGGTGTGCGCTGTGTGGATGGTGGTGACCTTGTGTGTGGCAGACCATCTCCTTGCTACCGCAATACTCAGCTGCGAAATGGCTTGATGTGGACCTGTTATTGGAATTTGTTATTAAGTAGTGTCTAGGTGTAGCTAAGCCATGTATATCAAAAAACCAAATTTCTTCAAAAGAAAATCGATTTTTGTGTATTTTGACAATTACAGTTGGTTTGAATCCACCATTGTCTAATGAAATTCAATCATGATATTATTATTGATATGATTTTGGGTTCTATTTTCTTGAAGCTCGATGATATGAGGGTATTCCATATCATTCCACATTTTAGTCACATTACAGGAACCACATTCCATGAATTATGTCATTCCATATAGGGTTCAGGGCTTGTTTTCATGATGTTTTAATAAGTGTAATGATAGATATAGCTTATATTATGATAGAAATTAGTACAGTGGATTGTAAATCATAGTCGGTACATAGATTGTATGTCATAACCTAATTAGGGTTTCCATGTTTTGCCTAAAATATAATCTTTAAGCCACCAATTATGGAACATTGAATAACGGACCATGAGTCACATGGACTAGATCGTATCTTGGTTTAGATTAAGTGGATTCCATATTTTTTTCATTCGGAGTATGGGAATTTATGGATCAAAATTTAGAGATCCATTTGGTTCAAAAATTTAAAATGGATGTGAACTGAATAGGAAATTCAAATGGAAAACTAAAATGGTAAATAGAGGAATCAACCTAGACTCATATTTTTAGTTGGTAAGAGGTAATTTCTATGGTGACTTTTGTGACTTGTTCTTTTTAAAGATCCTTGATATAGGATATAGTTGTGTGGTATTACCTATTTATAGGAATGTTTTTACCATTACTACACTTTTGATCTATGAAATTTTGATATCATTCTTTTATGAGGTGTGTGATTTGCATTGTAGAGGCATGCCACGATGCTGACCTCCAGTGATACTATAGGAGGGTGGTGATGACCATAGTCAATTGGTTGTGACCCATGGTCAACCGGTGGATTCTATTTTAGTTATAGCTATGGAAAATTTATTCTCACCAGAAACAGGTGATGAGGTATAGTTTTAAGACTGGTTTCCCCCTTTATGAAGACTTTTCTAGTAGAACTGCAACTTGCCTTATCTATGGCTGAGATGGAGTAAGTGTTCCAATAGTAGAATAGTCCCAAATTTTGGTGGATGTAGGTCCTCATGAAATTGATTTGTAGATTGTGACTACTCTATTGATCTTAAATCATCTGGAGACACCTCTTGAGAGGAGAGTGAATCTCATGGCTTATATTCATTGAGGAGCAAAAAAGTGCTACTGGGATGTTCTGATCCATGACCAACAGATACAAGATATGGTTTGAGTTTTTTTACAAACCATGTTCTATGACTAATTTTACTCCATGACTATAATTTATGAGCTGGATGGTGATTTCTTGTTTCTTTAGTGGGGTGTTATGATAGTTATATACTACACATATTTCATTACATAGTTGTATTATTTTGTGTCGATGTACCATCTTGATAAGTTATCAAGGGAGCGATGCTTCAAGGAATGTCTCATATATGTCATTTTATCTATGGTCAATGTGTTCATATTGAACTCTATTAGTGAAGTTCCAATACAAGTGTTAATTATAGATTGGACCCTGAGGGAAGATGGGGATGCAGAGCAGAGTAGTGTAGTCACTTGACCAAATAGTTTGCCTTCTAATGGAATGAAGAACCATTTTGAGGCTTCTTGTGGGATGAATTCTAGCCAAGAACCAATGGAACCAAGACAATAGAGTGGGACTAATCAAGGTAGTGAGGTTGTGTCATAGGGCTTCGGTTCAGGCTAGATCAATTTTTTATATTCTACACCCATGAAAGGTGTCAGCCCATATAATGTGAGATGTACGATCTCAGTAGCCAATACTATTGTATCTTCTCTTTTTGATATTGGTGAATCTCATTGTTCATATTTGTAACTATGTTATAAATCCTTGGGCATTTGTTTCAGTTTTTTCTGGGTGTTATGATGTTAGACACTCTATTGGGTATCAGAAGGGAAGATATAAGTCAATATAGGGAGTTCCCCCATGAGGATGGTAGGTGTCACTTCATATGTAATGTTTTTCCCCTGAGATTAATTTCTCTGATGTCATACTCAAAATGGATTGTCTAGTATATTATTGAGCTTATTTTTACTGCTGTCATCGTGGGGTGATTTTGAAGTCAATATATGGTTCAGTCTATACAAATAAGGATTAATGGGATGTCCATGCGATAGGAGCTAAACCACAGCATCGTGGGTTGTGTGTAATGGGAGACAAGATTGCTAGATCGTATCTGGAGGATCAGGGAGCACATCAGGAAGACTTTCCTCTAGTGGTTGATTATTTTAGGGACATATTCCAGGATGACATTTATTGTCTACCTCATGATAAAGAGGATGATTTTTCTATCTAACTAGTGCTAGTAGTTTCACCAGTATCCATTCCGCTTTATTGGATGGCTAAGATGGACTTGTGGGAGCTTAAGATGCAGTTATAGGATGTGGAGGAAAATGGGTTTATATGACCTAGTACTTCCCCTTGGGGTATGACAGTGATTTTTCTAAAAAAGATAGATTTTAACATTAGGCTATGTATGTATTATCGAAAATTGAACTAAAGTATGGTTAAGAACTAATATCCCTTTCCACAAATAGATGACAAGTTTGGCCAGCTTAGTTTAGATTGGTTGTTCACAAAATTTTATTTGATATTTTGATACCATCTGGTGAGTATTATACTTGAAGACATAACTCATATAGACTTTGAAAAAAGGCATGGTCTGTTTGAGTATTTGTTTATTCCATCCAGTCTCATGAACACACCATTGGTTTTCATAAAACTGACACATCAAATTTTCCAACCTTTTATGGATTCAATTATGGGGTTTTTTGTGGGAGATATCTTCATTTATTCTCACATTATAAATGACCATTCCAAAAATCTTGAGATCATTTTGGTTACAATATTATAGAATTAATAATATTCTATGATCATAAACTTCCATGGCCATATTATATCATATACTTGAGTATCAGTAGACCCATAGTATGTGAGAGTTATTGTTTCATGGGAGTATCCCAAAAAAATTAACTTAAGGAGTTTATTGGGGATATTTGGATACTACAAGTACTTTATAAAGGACTTCCAATGATTAGAAGCACTGATAATGAGCTTTTCGATGAAGGGTTTTATGTTTGTAAAAATAGATACTTTCAAGATATTCTTTTAGGAACTGAAATGGAGATTGACATCAGCATTAATCCTGATTCTTCTAGAGTAGGGTAGGAGCTACACTATTTATTTTAATGAATCTGTTATATGTTCTGAAGTAGTGCTGGTACATGGTGATAGAGTCAGGGTGTGCAGGTCTCAATATTTGATTTCACAAGAGAGGAATTACCCGATAAGCAATCTCGGGTCATCTGTAGTTGTTCATGCTTTGTGTTGTTGGTGACATTATTTACTAAGAAAGAATTTTGTGGTGCACACGGACCAAAAACCCCTCAAATATATTTTCACATAGTGTGATATGAATCTGAGGCAATGATAGTGGGTTAAGTACCTATATTATTTTGACATTGAGCTATCCAACAGGCCTAGAAAGGGAAATGTAGTTGTTGATGTGATGAGTAGGAGGAATTAGATACATAATGTTTAAGAGGCCAGTAACGAGTGGAATATTATGGATTTTTCCTTCGAGATGCACATGGAGGTTCAGGATAGTCCCGAGAAAACATTTCTTTCATCCATTTCAATGACCTATGCCCTTCTTGAGAGAGTGAGGATGAGACAACTATCAGATTCATAGGGCCTAGTCAGGCATGGGAGTGTTTCTAGTGAGGACTTTATGCTTATTTGACCATAGGTGAGGGTGAGATCCTATGTATCCATGGTTTTTCTTAGGTTATGTTCATTATCAATTAAGATTTGATGTGTGAGTTTAATTACTCAATTTGGTAAATGCATCTTTATGTCACCAAGATGTATCATGACCTATAATGAAAGTACTAATGGCCTGGTATGAAACATGAGGTAGATGGTTTTGTTATGATGTGTTCCTCGAATCAGCGGGTGGAGGAGGAGAATTAGCGACCATAGGCTTATCGTAAGGGTTCTCATGAAATATTTCTCATTCTAGTTTCAAAGAATAACTAAACCTCTTTCAGATATCAATTGATTAATCATGAATATTTCATAAATAAGTATTATATCATTTTAGATGAATATCCTATACATATTATAATAAAATAAACCTTATAATATTAATGTTTTGGTTTCTTTAGAAACTTGGATACATAAACAAATAATGAAAAAAAATTATAACATCTCCCATCAAGTTCTCCACACCACGAACCCTTCTAAGTCATAACATAATTAAAACCCTTATTCATATTCGGGGGAGAAGATACATTATAAATACTCATGCAAGATTCTCAATAAACGAAAATAAGGGATATTTTATTAAATGATCATATGTAATAATATCATGATCATAAGGGTATATGAACATTATTGTAACATTTTTAAATAATACATAGAAGTTTATTAATCATAATCATGGATGAAGGATTTGGAAGTTTCTAAGACATGAATCATAAAAGAATTAAAATTCATTTGTTATTAAATATTATCATATAGATAAGAACATGTCATAGAGAGTGGAATAAAAAGTGTCATAATCCTAATAATAGAAATCATATGTCATGGATACCAACCAATACATTCATCACATGTGAGGATTGGGTTCACAACCTGTGTACCTATTTGGTCATGGAAAAACCAATAGTGTGCCCTATTTTGGGAATGGGAAAATTGCTCATGTACCTTTGGATCCAAAATAATATTAATCATTAACCAATTCAATATAGATCTCTAACAAACCTAGCCACCAAATAATCATAATATATTCATATGTATGGCACAAGATCATGAAAACATTGATTATTTCATCATACACTATCCCATGGAAAAGAAAAAGGAATTTATCGATAATGATATATAGAAAGAATATGGATGGTATGATTTTATCATATCCCTAGTGAAGAAAAATAAATATCAATAGAATTCTTCCAAAGAGTAATAATCCTTCAAAAAATAACCAGAAACTTTCTCGAGGAAAATATCCTTTTTATTCTGAAATCAATTATTTTAAATTTAAAATATTCTAAAATATTAGGGAAATAAATTATTGTTAAATGTATATTGAAACTTATAATTAAATATTAAAATAAAAATTACTCATTATGGTGTGGAATGTTTTTCATGTGGTAAATGTTAGAATAATGTTTCCTTTCACACCATTGGTAAAAATCAAAAGTACCTTATTTGGAAAACGACATGAATATTTCTTTTAAAAAATTATATTTATTAAGAAAATGGTAAAAATAAATTTCAAATAATATTTCAATAATAAAATCATTGTTAAAAACTTTTTATAGAACATAGATATAGAAGAGAACTGTTTCCAAACTAAAGATAGAGATAATGTTGGATTTCCTTTAAAACATTTTTTATGACTTGTGCGTACATGGAGAGAGAGAAATGAATGAAAAACATATAATATTTAGAATTATAAAGAGGGTAATAAAAAATATATTTATTAGAGGATAAATCATATAATTTCATAATCATAAATTTTAGCAAAAACAGTCATGGTAAACAATGAGACTGTAGTATTAAACCCTTACCTCAAGTTAGAATCACATCCTAAGAAATATATCTTACAAATTAATGAATTTATATTTACTATAATTATATAAAAAATCCTAAAATTACTTATGATACCATATATACTTTACTTAATACATTTTATCACCAATTCATAAACAATATTTCCTTATTTTCATCATTTTTGGTGCTAATTGCATAGTTTTTTCATATATGTTCCAGTTTAGTAGTTCAGGTCCTTGAACATTGATAATGGTTTAGTCGTATAAAAAATGATGATCATTTGATGTATATAATACTATTATATAATATCACCTATATTTTACCTATGTTAATCATTCATGTCATAAACATTATGAAACCATTTATATATGTGGAAAATTGACTTAAACAAGAGAATGTTTTAAAATATGAATGAGTAAGAATATTATATTTTATAATCATAATATAACATTTAAATAAGTTTATTCATGTCATATGTATTACATATAATCAATACATATAACAATATCATAAATGATACTTCAATTTTCTAATGAGAAAAAGGAGAATAAATTAGATAATATTTTATAATTATTGTACCATTATCACATAATAAATATTTTGTATATTTATTAAATATATCATTATAATCATCCATAATAGGTGGTGATGTAAAATTAATCACATCACTCAGTGGAGGTTGTAGTCCACATAGAGATATGAGAAATTATTTCATTTCCCATAGAATGGATAGGTGGTGGAAAATGTTTGTCCCAGCATCCTAATAACATCTTAATATATTTATGAAATTGAGTAATTATTTTAGTATGGATAAAATGATTTTGAGTATGTTTGAGAATAAATAAAATTTAAAATATTTAGATAAGAAGATTACCTCTTCTTTGAGAGATATCATTTATCTCACACCTTAATGATTATTAGGAGGGTCTTAGGTTATAAAACGAGCTCAACGATGAAAGGAAGGAAGTTTGGAAGGTTTTTTAATAGGTATTGGTTGATCTATAGGGACAAAATTATTCTAATAATATATTTGAAGAGGGGACCATTTATAAGTGAGACGAGCAACACACATGGAATTATTTAAAATCATTAAATAACATAGATTAATATTCTTGTTAAAGTGCCCCAAATGGATAATACATCAAACCTAAAAAATATATAAACTTTTAAAACCTCTAACAAATAAGATTTGGGAAATTTTAAGTGGTATTTTTACCCTTATCCCTTGGTTTAACCCCCTTTCCCTACCCAATACACATGTTTTAACACTTACCATTGTAAAATATTTTTAATTTTTTTTACTATTCAGTATGACCAAAAATGAAAATTTCTCATTTAAAAATCAATTATGATTCCAAATATGGAATATGAAAAACCTTGACTTTAATACACCTTAAATAATGATTTATTATATAAATATACACTTAATACAATCCCAAAATATCATGAGGCCTAGCCTCTTTGGATAATTAGATACATAAAAAATAACAGAAAACATTGTCACAAAATAATTATATAAAAACACTGAAACATTCCCTAATATTTCAATGATCTTCTAAAATTTCATGGGTTAACCTACGGATATACATATGAAATGGGTGATCTAGAAATCCATAACACACTGAAATTGTAAAATAATAACATTTTATTACGTAGAACATGTGATTCAAAACATTTATTTTATATTTTTTATACACACCATTTATTTTACTTTCAATTACACAAAAAACGTGTTTATTTGAAAACTTTCGTTATAGGAAATTATGAGATTTACTTAAACAACAATATATTATTAATATTATTATTTATTATGATAATTATCACCTATTCATTTGAATAAAAAGTATGAATATGATTAATTAGATTATGAAAATATTTAATTTTCATATATTTATTAATTATATATTGATTAGTAATAGAATATGAATCATTGGGAAGAAAAATAAATGTTTTCAAAGAAACTGTATTTTTCTAAGGGATGATTTAATCGTGCATTGCACACATTTATTAAAATTAATTTTTACCATATAAAGAAAATTTATATGAAAATATGACTTCAATTTTAAAGTTATAAAATTATTAATTATATTATGATTAGTTTTGGGATTTTTTTGAAACGTTTTATTTTTTTGATTAATACTAAAAAATACTAAATTTTAATTGACAATAGTATTTTCATTTAAATAATGTATAATATCAAATTAAATTTTATGTTGGTTTTAAAGTAAAATTATTTCCATTTTATATCAATTAATCTAATTAATTCATTGGAATTATTTTTATATTGAATTTATATATAAAAATTTTGTAAAAAATTTTACATTTTCACATTAAAACACCACTTTCTCGTCACATCTGTGATATTATTTTAAAATTAAATTTTTTCACTAAAGAAAATTAAATTTGGAAAAACTTATTAAATATTTTTTATTATAATAAATTATAATTTTTAATAAAACCAACTTAATTTTTTACCAAAATAAATAGTGAATGTAGCAAAAATTAATTACCACGCTTAAGTTAAAAATGGATTGGTCGGGGATTAAACAATAATGATAAGAGTCAAAATTGCCTAAAATATTTTCTTAATTTTATTGAAAATATTTTATTTGGAACTTGGACCTAAAATTATACCAAATATTTCAATTCCATGCTAATTTATTTTGAATATGACTCATTTAATATATTATGTAAAGATAAAGAGAAAAAAATAATTTCATTTCTTTAAATATCAATAAAGATTTAGGATATTGAAACAAAATTGGTTCTTTTATAGATATTATTTTTAAATATAACATAGTTTTTGTTATCTAAACGGTATATATTTAAAATTTATAGATGATTTTGTTATTGAAAATTCTTAAGGAACTCCAACGTATTAATTATTTAGTTAATAAAATAAATAAAATAGTTGATAAAAAAACTTATAATAATGAAGTAAATTGAATAAATTATTGTGTCCAATTATTGTTTTAGATGAATATAACATTTTTTAAATGTTTTAACATAATATTTTTTAATACCATCACTGTGTTGATATTTTTATATTAAATTTAAATTAATAATGTCAAAATTGACATTAATGTTATTTTATGATTAATTATATTTTTTTAAAATGGTTAAAATTACTAAAAAGATCATATTCTGAAAAAATTGATTTATATATGAAAATACGTGTCAACATTTATCCATTAATAGACCAATTTTTCTTTTATAAGTGGTGTATTTTTCCTCAATGTTTAAAATACTTTGTTAGATCATTAAAGGTAAAAACGATGTTTTTGCATGATCAATCGCTTGTGTTAAAATAAATTATCCAAAAACTAGGTATTTTTTCATAAATTTTATTTCATATTATGAATCGTTGGATATAAATTATTAAATATTTATATATTTAATTTAGTCTTATGGACTAAATTACCTAGCTTAGAAAACTAATTACCATAGTGAAAACCCAAAATCGTAAAAAAAGGAAAGATAGAAGTTATGGAAAAAATATTTAAAAATTGTGTTTCAATGTGAGTGGTGGAGGTTTTTATTGGCCATATAAAAACTAAAAACCTTTAAATACCAATTTTTTATCCACTTTAGATAATATTCAACTCCCAATAGTGAATACTTTTGGGTATTTACATGAATGCCACTCCTCCTCAACTATAAAATGGAACTCACTCCTCCAACTTATTCACACCTCTCAAGTCATTTGCCACGTCCAAAACATGAAAAAATCACCTGAAACATTCCCTAACCTCATCCTATAAGACTTATTTTTTAATAAACCCAATATTTGAATTCTTTATTACAAACCTAAAGAGGATACTAGAAGAAGACGTAATATTCTTCAACAAGCGTCTTTATTTTACTTCTTTCTCCACATACATTGGTTGTTATTATACCATTCTGATATAATAACCTCAGTATATTCAATATAATTGTATGATTTTATAATAACTTAACAACCTAAAATCATCTCTAGTTCCACCAAATGGGTTAAGAAAACATTATCCGTGTGCACGGCATACTATCGCCTCACGAAATGATGTCGTTTGTTTTTTCATTTCCACCTCTCAAGGATAGGTATGATGATTGATATAAAGTGGATATATTATATTTATAATATATTTATTCATATATATTCACTATTATATAAATATATATATGTATCACATCTCTTTGTGAGTCGTTAGTCTACCTTGCACATGAGTGATGTTATCATATATCCGACAAAATAGAATATTTTTCTTTTAATAACGATTCATATTGAAGGTGATAAATATAAATATAATGATTATATGTGAAATATATGAAATTATAATTATATTAATGATATTTTTATCATTACTATAAAATAATATATATATATATATATATATATATATATCATTTTCTCTCTTTCCTTTTTTCTCACATAAAGATGGTAAGATCGTTTGTGTATGTGTGGACTACTGCCTTCACAAAGAAATGTGGCACTCTATTAATAACCACATTACATGGATTATGTATATGGTTTTATAATAATTTATAAATTATATTATGATAATTCAACAAAATTAAAATATTACTTAACTCTTTTTTATAATTGTTGGTGAAAAATTGTAATGTTTCTCATGCGTATGTACGACCTACCATCTTCATGATTGTAACATACTTCATTTTTCATAAACATCATTAATTATTTGTTTTAAAAGAATATTTTTATAAAAATATAATTATTACTTAATTATAATTATTTGGAATATTATAAAACTATTAAATAAACACATGATGCAGATCAATCATATTGAAACATGCAAGATAAAATCAGACAATTAACACCCGAAACAATTAAAATAATGAATTATTATGAATTAATGGGTTATAAGATATTATAAGAGGGTCATATATGATATTAAAAATATTAATATCGTTTTGTAGAAGTTAATAACATGTATAGGACCACTATACATGAAGATAAAAAAATTCAAACATAAAGAATCATGAGGTAAAATATTTTGTCTCAATTTACATTCCATTGAGACTTATTTGTTATTATGCACTAATTCACTTTTATGTGGTGTATATACTACCCATTTTATATGTAATATCATGAATTGATAATTATTATCAGTATTTTAATTTTAAATTTTAATTATTTAATCAAATTATATTTTAATTAAATGTTACCATGTAATAAGGGATTTCTAAACTCAATTTTTGGTTATTGGGTTTATCTTCTACTTCAATTGTTATGCCATTCTATAATTATGTGAATAATATTTTTTATTACTGAATTTTGTATTTTATCTTTTTTTATGTGTATATATATTTTATACACATAATATATTAACTTATTATTTTTCACTTATTTGTTGTGATCATTTTAATGGTTTATTTTTCAATATTACTCTAATCATGATTGTTTTCTCTTGAATTTCAGTTAAAGGAAATTATTTGGAATTTTCATAATAAAATCATTAAAATTTATTATCATCATGTTATTCATGATATTTTAATGTAATCATCCCAATGTTTAACTATTTTTTCACTTATATTTGTTGGGAAATTATTTAAAGAAAATATCACTTCATTTATCTATTTGGTCGGAAATTTTCTTTCTTCCAAAACCATGTTTTCTAATAATGTTATATTTAAATAAAGATTAAATCCATTTTAAACCCTTAATACATTTTATGTAAGTTTTTAATGTAATATTATTTAGTTTTTAAAACAATTAAATTTTGTCTTTTAGTGGAAATGTTAAAGGAATCTTCTTGTCATTTTCTGAACATGTTACTTTCCTAACCATTTTAAATGAAAAATTGATGTTTTTTTAACTTTTACAGCATTTATGGAATTACCCTCCATGATAAAAAAATATTATTTGATGGGTCCATTGAAATAATACAAGTATTTTTTTAAATATAATGTATTTAAAAGTGATTTTCAAATAAAATTATTCCATACAAATAAAAATTAAAAGGATATTTTCCCCAAATTTTATTTAAAAGAAAATTTTATTGTATTAACATTCTACGATGAGAAATTCATTTATCATTACTCGAAGGGATATATATTGAAACCATAATTATTGTTACTTTGGATGGTTTATGACTATTTTTTGAAATTATAGTACTGACATTCACTTCCTTATTTTATTTTTGTAGTCATTAAATTCCCCTTGGATTATTCACTTTCTTATGATCATTGGTCATTTAATTTACCCAAATACCTAAATTTTTTATAATTCATTTTTTTAACGAACCATTATAGCATTTTATACATAAGGGGTTTACTTTGATAGTTATTTTACTTATTATGGAACTAGTGACAAATCTGTATCCTTTACCCAATATAGATATTTAATGAAAATGAAATTGTTTTTGAATTAAATCGATAATTATATATATAAGTAATTATTTGGACATGAAATAAATGGGTTGGGGAATGATTAATACAATCAACTAGATGCATTAATAGTCACATGATACAAAATCAGTTGGCTACAATCTCATCACAATAGTAACCAAGTAGTTTTAAACTGTCAGTTTGTTAGATCATGACAGTAAGTGTCTTGTGAAAGAACTTGAAAAAGATTAGATGGGAATTTACCCAACATGTTTTATACCGTCTTAAGGATATATATTTATGGTAAATTTATCATTCACCTAGGAAGCATGATGTGCAATAATTAATCATTTACATCATTAATATTTAATTTTTTTATCCATGATATTTTCTCTATGATACTATCTATAAGTGCATTTTATTCTAAGTTTATGGATTAAATGACATGTATTATCAGTTATTTACCATTATAAATTGATTCTTCCTTATTTCATATTGATATTAAAGTTATATAAAAAGAATATGTGTTCATTTGTCTAGCTTCCCATGTTTATTATGCTTATTGACTTATGATAGCTTCCGGTCTACATAACCCTTACTTAGTTTAAGAGTTTACCATTATTTTTTACATTCTTCAAGAATCCATGAAGTGTACAATGATTAATATATAAGTATATTTTTCAGGGGATAATGTTATTCATGAATGAAAAAAAATCTGTTTAATTGTTTTATAAAAATATAATGTAACACTCGATTATGTGTCTAGTTCTCTAAAACCGCAAAACTAATCAGTCCTTTGGGAATTGATTCCTTTTATTTTATGCCATTGTAATGAACCAGGCACTAACTCTGGGCTACTAGGGTCCGAGTTTCAATAAATTCTATCAATGGAAGTTTATTAGAAACCATGGTAACTAGATTATGAAAAACAAAGATTAATGAACATAACCCTAAGATTGAATTTGTAGATAAGTATACAAGAACATCCTTTTGTTTTGGTAAGGTTTCAATTTTTTATTTTTTTTCTTATAAATACATCCATGTATGGATACTAAAAGTGGATTCGGTTCTTAAAAAAATTTACATAGGGGTGATAAATTTGAAAATGGTCAGTCAGATTTGACTAGAGTTTTAGTTGATATATGAAAACTGGTCTTACTATGAACCTTGTTGGACACTCCCAGGTGGATATAGTTATGATAATTAACAATTTCTTTTTAAATAATTATGATTTTTTGAATAGATAATGATAATGAATGTCCTAGGTTAAACCCTTAACTAAGGAAGAACCTATATTGACTCATTTTCTCTTATTTTTGACCATTTAATAAAATAAAAAAGTAGGGATTATAATTTTTAAGCCAATAAAAAAATATTAAACCATGAAAAATAATGGGATAACTCATAAATATAAAACAATTCATTAAGAAAAGAATGTCTATGATTCAATCTATGTTATCTATGATCTATATCCTAGAATGAAATTTTATTTTTTTAATTCCCTTCATAATAATTCATAAAAACCTTTTGAATTTACCAAACCATATCCCATGAGATGGTCAATAACGACATATGTAATGGCCTATTTTTCTATCACCAGATAATGATTGATTAATCCCAATGCATAATTTTCTTGGTTCATTCCACATGGTACAATTATAATAGATCCACTTACATTTATAGTATCCAAATATGTATTTGGTTTCTTGTAAAACACTTATGATGTAATTTAGAAAAAAATTAGGAATTGTTTCCTTTGATTTTTCTTGTTCATAAGTCTTTCACTAAGGTTTAAAAATCTTAATTCCCAAAATTAACTAGTCTTTTCTCTGATACTAACAATGATATACCCTGACTTTATTACACCTTAATTCATGATTTATGACATAAAGATACACTTAATAAAATCCTAAAAGATTATGATTCCCATTGTATTTGGTTTATTATATATATATAATAATAATTATAACTTAAGGCATGAGTATAACATGACTATGAAAAAAACATTGAATCATACCCTTATATTCATTGGATCATCAAAAACTGTAGTTGATAACATGGGGACATACATTTGAATGGGTGATCTATAAAGCCCAGTATGTGAAGAATTGATGAATATAATAACTTAAAGTTGCTAATGTGAGTCAAGAGACCTATCCAAATAATATAATCAGGGTGATAATCATAAACATGAATATCAAAACATGATATTAGATGATAACATAAATCCAACATCGGAATGTGGAAACAACATAAAACATGATATCATATACAAAAGTCAAAGATAATCACTCAGATAATATAAGATAGTTTTCTTAAAATAACATCATATAAACCATACATGGTAGTTCATGATATAAAAACATTACCAAATTTATTTTAGGGCTATATAATTCTATGCCAAACTTTTACATTCATATCATGTACTTGAATAAGTGTTCCACATAGTGCATACAGAATAAGTATGTCTTTTATTAATTTTAGTACCATGATTATGGATTGTTGGTAAAGTACATTAGTGTCAAAAATAAATCATGTATCGTTAAATCAAGTTGAATAACCTTAAATGTAAATACGGATAGGTATTCACTACACAAATTTTTATCATGGAAAATCATAGGATAATTTTGAAAGCATATTGGGAATACACAAATATTCATGTAAGGGTTAATTTAGAGTTAAAGGGTTCTATAATTACATTAAAATTATAAAGAAAGTGAGAGGGATGTGTAAAAATATGTTCCAACATGAAAAAATGGAAATTAAAATGCATAATAAAATAGATAGTGCTTGAATAAAGAGGAGGATATTATCTTCTATATTGTTAGGGAACTTCAAAATGATAAATAAGAGCTTCTTAAGATCATTGGTGCACATTGTTTGGGATATATAGAGATAAAGGAAGAGTAGATTCATGCTCATAGGGTTTTTAATGAAGATTATTGTTAGGATGTATTGGTTTTACAAGAAAATAGAGGGGAAATCATTATTATTTTAGAAGCATCAGTTTTAAAATATATATGATAAAATAATAAAAACCACAAACATTTCCATGTATTATTCCAAAGAGGATTTGATTTCAATATTTTATAAGACTAAAAACCAAAATTATTAAAATAATACTGTTGGTGATGTCGAAGTGTGTCATTTTCATGAAGAATAAATTTTAAAACCCAAAAATATAATATAGGATTTAGAGGATTCATTAAGATATTATAAAATTAATTAAATAATATTAAAAACACATTATTTTAAAGGGTAAACATAATTTTAGCCATGTATTCACCTTATAGTATTTATTACATTATTTTTTGGTTATTATGATCTCGCAATTCATAATATTTATTTATATTGTATTTAATTTGTTACAAAAAATCTATTATCTTGGAAAATTATGAAAAATTCACCATGGGATAATTTTGATATTTCAACAATCTATTCCGTCAAATATTCTAAAAAATGAAAAATGAAAAAGGGAAATACTTTATATAAAAAAGGAGAAAACACCTGAATAAAATAAAGATTTGTAAAGGCAAGAACTTTGGACCACCCACGGCAGACCAAGAGCCCATCAGCAAGCAGACTACTTCAGCACCCCTATATGTCTTGCAGCCTACTTGAGAACCACTTTCATTGGGCAGCATACATGCGTGCCAAATTAATTTTCCTCCAAGGTCACTTATTTTCAAATAAATATACTCTTGGGCCTTCATTTGTACGGAAAAATTTCCCTGAAGCCCAATTTCTTCTCTAGTCTCCCTAGTGCTTTTCCCAAGTCCTAAGAAACTTCCAAGGTAGTTATTTAACACCTAAAGCGGATGAATTGAAGGAGGATCATATGAATTAAGTCATTTTAGTGTCTGAAATCCATAACACTTGTGTGCCAAAAGTTCCCAACCTCCCAAAACTAGAAACACTTGCGCGCCACCAATTCCTTTCACAGGAACTTGAGTTCCCTACTTCTGGAATCACCAGTCAATAATTTTGAAGTCTTGAGCCAGGTCTCTACCAAGTATTACCATATAGAATGTTAATCACTTAATTGAATATCAGATCACCCGAGCCTACTTGTGCGCCCATTCTTGTGTGCCTTTACATACTTGGGTGCCCCACTTTGATTCACTTCATCTCCTCAGTCTACAAGCCATCAATCCATCCTCAATGCAATTCATGGAAAAGATTCCTCTTTATTGGATCCCTTTTCTAAAAGGTATTCTGTTGATTCCTTTACCATTCCTTCTGACTCATCAAATCATTTGGAAAGACACATCAGCGTGTCTCATATTTGGGTGTCTATATCCGCATTTAGAGGTTTCCCACATTGGTTTCACAATGGGGTTAGGATACATGGAGTGTCTGTGGGTTTCTATATCTGCAGTCACATGGACCATTCTCCTTAGAACAGTGCTGGGAAGTTCTTGATTTTGAGAATTAAGGTTTAGGTATTGACCTCTCCCTTCTCAAAGAGAAGGAACCTCAGATCTTTGGTATAGAAGGTAATGTTGACGCTTTATTTTCCATGCAAGAAAAACGAATAATCTCCCTCCCCTTCCAAGATCTATTTTAGGGCATCCATCCTGGAATAAGCTTCAAACCTTCATCTTTTATTCCTTTCATTGGGCCCTTGTCCAATATAAAGTGAATAGAGGGAGGTCTCATCGTCTCTCTCTCTTCCAGGGTTGTCTCGACCATGTCCACCCTGTCCACAAAAGGCACAACCTCCTCCACTAGCAGATGAAGAAAAGTGTGTGTTTCATTTCTCTCAAAAGACTATACTCTCCTATGAGACTCATCGAACTACGTGGGATCTGATTCCAATCCACATGGGATATGTTGGAATCAACCTTGAGGTTCAGACACAAATTTGTTTAAAGAACTATGATAACTCTGATTCTTGTTCAAATTAAGATATGTGTGAAGCCCTTCCAGGGCCTGAACGCATGGGATATCCTCTCTAGGAATCGTACCTTAATTCCACTAATCTGGGAAACCTCCTTAGAAATAAGCCCCAAATTAAACCCCAAAATCACCAAGGAATCATTTTCAGGATGTAAACCCAAATTCATTTCTCTAAAAGGAAAATACACTCTTATGAGACTCATCAAACTATGTGGGATTCTATTCCCATCCACATGGGATACGTAAGAATCCTCCTTGAGGTTCAAACCCATCACTTAAAATCAACCATGTTCCAATTGGGACATATTCCAATCATAGATTAATCTTACATGGAAACCCATAACCTTTCCATGTTCATTGGGATTCTTAGGCCTAAGTCCCCCACCAAACATTGACTAAGAACCTTTTTCTTAGATTTCCTTACTAAATGAAATTAAACTATATGATTATGCCCTTATCATATGACCTTAAAAGGTATGATGTGTCCCATTAAGCAGTACCGAACTATGAGGGTTCTAATTCCTTTTACAAGAATACATAGGTAACCCATTTCATGGGTACGATCCCAATATCAAAACACACCTTCATCTCCCAGGATGAATATAAATTTTTGAGTTCCCCACTGAGCGGATTAAATACAAGTATTATCATAACGATGATAAAAAGAATCTTTAAATAGTATATGTGAGGATACCATTGATGGAGAACCTCAAATACATATGGATATCTCCATTAATAAAGAACCTTGAATACGTACTGATGATTCTTAATTTGACACATGTTAATAATTGATAGAAATTTACAAAGGAAACAAATTTTTTACTTGGTGAATTAATAAGGATTCATGAAAATATCTTATATTTATAATGAGTGTCTCCTAGTATATCATAATTCCCCCCAAAAAAGGGATGTGATGAGTCTGATCTCCCATACTCTCGACCAATGAAAGTTTCTAAGTATCGTAAAGTTAAAACATAATGAATTCATTCCTTTGGAAAGTAGGTCCCTTTTGGATAATGAATTTTTTTAAGTTTCTGATTCCATGAATAAATCCAATGGAAACCACATATAAGTAGTGATTCTTTAAAGTACAACACACGTTTCAAGGAACTACGAAACAAAAATGGTGAACCCAACGTGAATCCTCAACCAAGTTAAAAATGTTACCCACCTATTAGGCCCCTATCAATTAATAAAGGAAGGATAGGCATAGTAATAAATCACGCATGTATCTATCTAAAAGTTTTGACTTTAATGGAGTTCATTTTTTTCAAGATTTTTCTCAGAACTCCCTTCGGTCCAAAATGGATTTCTTCAAGACGACATCTGTGAACTTACTAACTACTACTGAGGATGGATCCTAATCCATGGGAAGGATGTTATCACCCATCCAATTTGTTCAATGTTGGGTCTCCAACGTGATGGTAAAGGAGTATCGTTATCATGGTACAATCCCAACATTGTTGGCTACCTGATAGGCCCTCCAGGTCAATAAAAATCCTCGATCATCCGGCCAACGATGACCGATGATCAAGAAGCACACGGTGACAACCACCGACTTCAACCATTTCGGGTCCTTATCCCTATAACGCAACAACCAGTCCCTCACATACTATAGGTAGGTGGATCAAGAGGTCACGCAGGGCCACAATTCAAAGATGAAGCGGTCCTTCCTGTGGACTCCCACCAACAATCACTTCCAGCAGAATCATGTGGTAGTGAACCCCCATCATGATGGGGCTGTTTCCCTTAGACATTCGGCCCAGGTCTCTCAAACCCGGGCATGCAATACAAACCACTAGACACAACGTTCCGTCTATACGGAGCAGGTTCTTACCACTCCCCCCTCCAAATAATTCCATCATCCAAACTTGATGGCAAACAAAAAGTGAGCTCGTACACCCATCCATCCTAATTTTGATGTCTAGCAGACTCTCCTAGTAGAAACCCACCAATACCACCAGATAAATCTAGTGGAGTAATGCGAATAGACACATACACCTACTTAAAATTTACTATCTAGTCAGTATGCTTTTCTAACATCATTTAAAGAAGCTCATCAATCCAATGTGGTGGAAACTGGTAAATAAGAACATACACCTGCTTACAATCACCAATTCTTCCAGCAGTCTTGTCTGCCAGTATTGAAGGAAGTCCATCAACCATACTTGATGGGAAATAGCCATTAGGATCATACACCAACTAGTGTTCATCAATCCGGAAAACAGTCTTGTTAGGCAGCACCCGGGGAAGTCTGTCAGAATGTTCTGACGACAAATCTGGGGTAGACCCAACTCTCTATCCAAATGCATTAGTATTTTCAATACACATAGATAGAGAAAAAATGGCATGAGTAGGAACATACACCTACTCTAGATAATTAATGTAAATATATTCTTGTTTGGCCGCAAAATTCACTAAACACATCTTATCAATGGTGAAATTGAAGACACCAATTCCTACCCATATTCTGGAAGCACGTCAGAATATTATAACATCTACATCAGCAATACCAGAGAAACAGACACATAAATTTGTCCCCACAGATGGGATGAAACATTAGCATTCCATATCTAAGTAGATACACACCTTTCTTCTTGTACATGATGTTAATTGGGGATACTCCCCCATATCATAAAGACAACATAAATAGTAACATACACCCTTTCCAATTTGAGGTAATCGGTCCGTTCTGGTTGTTGTTCCAAGGCCGGAACATACACCATCCTATGATAACCACTTCTCCCAGAAAGTTCCCTCAACCAAGTGTAAGAGATCATCCAAGAATAAGTATCACCAAACACGGTGTGAAAATCAGGATTCAAGCTGCAATTGGGATCCTCTTAATGCCGGAGTTCTTGAAGCCCTCATACATTTATCCGTTGCAACTAAAGATCCTACCCTCTAATTTCCAAATTATGGGAGTAGTAGTAATAATTTTAAAGTTACCCATCAGATACTTAATCATGAAGTCTTCCTTCATGAATATTCAGTCAATACATTAATCATATATCCGGATGAGAGCCACGACAACCCTTGATGTGGTTGGAAGACCGAGGACCAAGAGGATTTATCCCTTGCTATAATCCTCTGTTGCGGTCATCCCCATGATGGAATTTGCTGTGAAAGTCATCTTCGTAGTAGTATTACACATTGTAAATATAATTCTATAATTGATAATGTAGTGATGAAAGATCCATCCAATCTTGATGCACTTTCCAACACAAAACTAGTCATGTTTGATGCCTTGTATTTGACAAGTGAAATAATTTCTCTGCTAGAAGACATATTAAGGGGATGTTCATTCTCTAAACCTCTCATGTGTAATTTTTCATCTAATACAGAGCATCCACTTTGGTCAGACCAAGTAGAGGAACCTCTAGTGAAAGATGATGAAGATATGTTAAACATAAGAAAACAATTGGCTAAAAGAGAAATACCATTCATGTTCTGGACTTTGGAAAATTCTCAGTATAATGTTCCAGAATTGATGGAAGAAGTTTGCATTCATGATATCTTCCTCAGCTTATGGATGACTCTTCTTCATTTGAAAACCAAATTATTAAGATATAAGGAATATCAAAAATCATGTAAAGGTAATATAAGGGTTGCAACACCAAATGGACGGGCATCTCTCCAAGTTTCCCAACAGACTTAGGTTGAAAAGTAGTAGAGAAGCCTTCAGCGTGCATGGATCAATACTCTAATGGAGATATGCTAATTAAGTATTGAAACCCCATCTGGTGTTCGTATCCGAGGATGAGGTGCACATGGAATATTGCATTTTATTGCACTCCAGAATCAGCAAAGCCTTCCAAAAGTGGTCTCTTGGGTTGTTATTTCCCACAGCCAGCTACAATCAACCAATATTATATGTAATAAAATATACTCTCAAGAACATACCTCAACTAGCTCTTATTAGAGTCAAGAACAAAGAAAAAAATTTGTTGAGTTACTTTTACATCATGCATCTAAGAATCCTGAGTAGGCCTACTGCTTAGAGGATGTCATAAATCACAAAAAAAATGTCTGAAATAGCACAATGATCTTCCAAAATATATTATTTGAGTGTTTTTTGGATAATTCATCAAGAAAATGTAAAAACCATAATTCGCAAAATCAGAAGAGAAATTGCATGAATCTCATCCATATTAGTCAAGAACCACCCCAGCTTGCAGGTATGAGGCATTATTTAATTAAACCTATAAATTCATTAAACAAAGTTCAAAGGTTTGAAGAAGAAAAACAGGAACAACCCCAACCTATAGTGATGAGGGATTTTTCACATCTATAATTCCCTTCGCAACGGAAGTCAGTTTTCTACCGATTAGGGAAGAAACCACCAAAAGAGCACTCAACTAAACTATCTGAGGATTCCATTTGTGTTATAGTACATCAAACATATCTTGAGAATCCATCATATAGAAGCACAGAGTCCCATGGAATATAGAGAGGGAGGAGATCTTACAAAGATACTGAGAGAATTCCATCAATGCATTATGCATTAGAATATTTCATTAACACCATTACAAAAGAGGCTCTAGAAAAGGAGTCCAGTTTAGGGGAATCGGAACATTATGTTCCTATCCATAATAAGGTACACATTGAAGAAAATTAAGAAGGTGTATGTACCTGAAGTTGGAGTCTTACCAAGAATCTAGTTATGACTTAAAATAACAAACTCCCACCCCGGAAAGGAATCTAACAAGGGGAAAGGTAATAGTTAGATTGAATCTCACATTTCCACTAGAGAAGGTTAATCTATTTCATTTGAAGAGTGATTTTCACAGAATGAAGTGGAGATGAATGATTTGAAAAGACTCAATACAGATTTACTTCGAAGCATCGTTTTTGCTAGACATACTTCCCCAGTAGATCCACAACTTTCACATCATGTAGGAGCTCCTCAGAAAAGAGGATTTTTGGTAACTACAGAGGAGGATAATTAATTCCCTCTATTGGGTAAACAGCTAGGGTAGGATCTAACACATCCTTATATGCCTATTCCCATGGGTTATCCAAGAAAAATACCAACACCATCACCAGTGATTTTGGTAGTCGTTGCACTAGTTCAAGTTCTAGTTGATGTACCTATACAGGTCCCAGAACGTATGATTATTCCCCAATTTCTTATGAACACAATTGAGGTAGTGAAAACTCATTTGAAAGCTATGGAGGAACGATGTGCACCAGTTTAGCCGGAAAATAAATCTTACCCTGAATGGGTGGGCCTGATTCCACCACCACCAAATTTTGAAAATACCACATTCCGAATCGTTAATGGTTTAGGAGATCCATAACAACACATAACACATTTTGTTTCTCATTGTGATCCCATGATGGGATCTCCTCGATAAAAATAAGAAGTAATGCTTAGGTGTTGTTCGTAGTCAATACATGGACTACTTATTGTATGGTATACACGTTTTTAATCTCGATCAATTACTGGATGGGAAGATATTTGTCAGAAATAACTACTTAAATTCAGTTCAACATTACCGAAGACAATATTTTTTGATCCTACAAATGGAAAATAATGGGAGAATGAATGAGTTTTAGATTTCATTTCTCAATGGAAAGGATTAATGTATTCCTTAAGTCTGTCACTCCCTCAAAAATAATTTCTACCAATTTATGTGGCAAATATGTGTGATGTGTTACGAACACCAATGATCCCTGTAAAACACATAGGAGGGTTTCGGGACATTACTTTAATTGCTCAACAGATAAAAGATTCTATTATAGAAACTAAGGCAAAAACTCATGTAATTCTATCAGCTCTAGGAAATAGAATGGTGAAGGAAGAGGTTACTACAGTTACAAGCATGTAAGCACATGTACCTACTTCCACTTCAAAACCTTCATCATATCAAAGGGCTCCGCCTCATGAGCATCAGCATCAATGACCGCCTTGTCAAGATGACCAAAGAGATCAAAGGTATAAATAGTTTAAGGAAATAAAGAACAATGTTTATTCTTTTTGGAATGAAAATGTTCCCGGTTACATCATCTCACCTTTGTAAAACAGTTTGGTTTAGTTGCCAAGGCTAAAGGAACCAAACAAAAAAAGGATGAAGATCTTCCAAATTATTTTCCCTTTAACCAGATGTTGGGGCATCCAATTCAAGAGTTTTTCTGATTTGAAGGACCTCTTTCAAAAAATGGTAGACTTTGGAAATGTGAAAATAAAAAGTTCATCAGCTCAAGTAGCATGTGTTACTCCTACTGATCTAGAGGAAGAAGGTGAATGGAAGGAAGTCAAAAGTAAAAATATGCAATAATATAACAATTGGATGATCAGGAAACCGATCAACCGATCTCATGTCATTCTAAGAACACAGTGGAAACAACTAATTGTGTCTTACACCACTCTTGCCATAGAAAAACCACCTATATCAAAAGGTTAATCAACAAATAATCAATGTGATAAAAAGAATAAATATCAGTTAGAAGAAGACGAGCTCATGTTAAGGCGAATGTTGTCCTTGACCCTGGTAGATTTCATGCCATCTGCTTCAAAGGCACAAGAACCGCCCCACCAAACGACACAACTAGAACTAACCTTTCAAGAATAATCTTCATCAGATTAATAATATATCTTTGGTTACATCAACATTATCTACTTAACGGATCCTTATTCCAATGGGGATTCTGATTATAAAGAGATGGAGTTCCTTGTACCTAACTATGGAACTAGAGGAAGAGGCCAAGATCGAGGATACATGGGAAGATGTGGGTATTCTAGATGCCACTATTTTAACTCTACCCCTACTCAAAACATATATATGGCATAAACTCCGGGAAGAGCCCTTCAACGTCCTTAACAAGAACAAGGAGATTCTTCCACGCTAGACAGGTTCGGTCCAGACATGATTATTTTGGAGGACCGATTAGAGGTTACACCATCTTCCTCAAACCATGTAGATAGACCTAGTAAGTCTAATATACCAATTCCAAGAGTATTTCCATATTCTGCTCTAACACAGGTTATATCTACATCTATAGAATAAACATCCAAGGCACCTGCAAAACCGCACCTCCATGTTGGGAAACACAGACCCTTTGATCAAAAGTATGATGTCTTGAAACAATTTTCTGATGCATTGGCCAAGTTGTTGAGTTTAGAAGCCTTGAATCTGTCAAATGATCATTGAGAAGCACTTATCTAGGCTTTGTTAAGACCTCAAGAGTTTGAAACCGAAGTTTCTATTGTAGAGGTTTACCGTATAGAGAATGATCCTTCAGAATTTCATGTTGTCATAACTTTTACGGATGAAGATGAATATGATGTAGTACATAGAAATATTAGGCCCTTGTATCTACATAGAAAAGTTAATGAAATAGACATCCAATGAGCCTTCATTGATAATGGATCTAGAGTCAACCTCATTTTCATTAGTACACTTCTTCGATTGGGACTTACAGAATCTGACTTATCTCATTCTACATTAATGTTGGCGGGATATGAAAAGAATGAGCGAACCACTGGATGAGATTACACTCAAAACATAGTTCGAAGATCTTGTGTCTAATTCAGATTTCATGGTTGTTCATCAAGACACAGCTTTCAACATTCTGCTTGGAAGGCCTTGGCTAAATCAACATGCGGCCATACCTTCGTCATACCACCAATGTATTAAGTATTTATTCAAAGGTCAAATAAGGAAAGTGTATGGTGATAAGGCTTCCTTCAGAAAATTTGAATCTCAATACATTGAGGCAATGTTTTATCACACAAAGGGAACGAGGTCCATGACAAAAGATATAATGAAATTAATGCTTTGAATGGACTAAAAAAGATCCCAGAAAACCCATTCATAAATTTGACTACATATTATGTGTTTCCTATCAATAAAATTAAATGGTAAAGCCAAATACAATCACTCATCCAATAAATTCTGTAAATTCAATTACGGAAACTGATCCAGACAGCATGGTAGAAATTGTTTATTCACCATGTAATGATGGAAACTTAAATGGAGATGTTTTTATTTCATCTGAAGAACTACAACAAGCCTCTACTTCATCAATCACAGTAGAAGAAGTTTTATAAATTCTTTAGGAAGATAATGATATCAATTCCCATTCCATTATCTCCTCTTTATTACCCCAGGAAAACCCTTCATCGTCAATGGGGTTAGAAATGGTGGTCTCTTTGTCAGGATGTTCAAATAATAACTCCTCACCCAGCTCTAGACGTTTTTCTTTGTTATATTCTATGAAGTTTAAAATATAAGAAGTAATGAATATGGAAGATGAAGAAGAAGATGAAGATCTCATTGATGCTCGCACAACATTTGAGGAAGGTGTCTCTACCTCTGTGGATGAGCTTAGAGAAATAAATCTAGGTACATAAGAAGATCAAAGCCTCAGTTTAATTATTACGGCTATCAATTATGAAGAGAAAGAGGAATATAATTCATTTCTAAAGAAACATCGAGATATATTTTCTAGGAATTATACTTAAATTCTAGGACATAATCCTGATTTTGTCACCCATCATTTGGGTTTTCCAGAAGAACTTTGTGGGTTCAAGCAGGCAGCAAGAAGAACACACCCAACTCTAGCCTCTAAAAATTGAAGTTGAAGTTGATAAACCTATAAAGTCTATGTTTTTTGGGGAAGTTCAATATCCTAAATGGATAGAAAACATTGTCCTAGTGAAAAAGAATAATTTGAAACTCATAGTTTTCAATGATTTCAGAGATCTTAACTGGTATTGTCCTAAAGATGACTTTCTAGTTATGATCACAGAGCTTTTAATTGATGCTACAGCTGGCTATGAAGCTCTTTTCTTCAAGGATGGATACTCTGGGTATAAAAAAATCTGTATGGCCTTAGAGGATGAAGAATATATAACTTTCAGATCCCCTAAAGGTGTGTTTTGTTATCGAGTAATGCCCTATGGTTTAAATAATGTAGGTGCAACATATCAACGTTCCATGCACCATATTTTCAAACCCTTCATAGGGAAAGTTTTTGAATGTTATGTGGAAGATTTGGGGGTCAAATCCAAACAATGTTTCAATCACTTGGCTGATATGGATACCATATTCAATAAACATCAGTAACAAAGTTTGAAGATGAACCCCTTGAAATGTTCTTTCGGGGTAACCTCAGGAAAGTTCCTTGGCTTCGTTTTACACCAATGTGGTATCGAAGTTGATCCTGAGAAAAAAAAATCAATACTTAGTATGTCACCACCTTGAAATTTAAAATAATTAAGAGGAATATAAGGAATTTGGCTCATAATCGGCGCTTTCTAGCCAATTTGGCAGACAAGTGTATGCCCTTCACCAGATTAATGAAGAAGTGGGTTACCTATCAATGGACTAAAGACAGCCAAGAAGCATTTGATACTCACAATAAATATCTCTGGAGTTGACCAATATTAATTCCACAAGTTTAAGGAATACCACTTATTCTCTATATGATAGCTTTAGAGTGATCACTGGGTGCCTTACTTGCCCAAAAGAATGATGTTGGGGATAAAAACATTCTTTACTATCTCGGTCGAACTATGCTTGATGTAGAAACACAGTATTCAAGTAATGGAAAGTGTTTCCTGTCATTATACTCAACAGTTCAGAAATTGAAGCACTACCTCCAACATCATGATGTCTAATTTGTGTCTCATAGTAAACTGCTAAAACTTATCCTCAGTCGTCCTATACTTACAAGGTGCCTGGCATGGTCGGCAGTTATTTTTTCAACAGTTTGATATCCTGTTTGTGTCTCAAAAGAAAATAAAAGGCCATGCTCTAGACGACTTCCTTACTGAACTTCTATCTGAGGAAGAAATGTCATTGAATACAGAACATCCTGATGAATAGGGTTATTTATTAAAGATAATACAAAAAATGGGAGATGTATTTTGATGGTACCTCTAGAATTCCAACAGGGAATAGAATAGAAAACCCTAAACTCAACAATGTTGGGTTAGGAATTGTCCTTGTCTCCCCATAAAAGGCAGTGTTGACTTATTTTTTCCTATTATCGAAAGGCAGAACCAACAATGTAGAAGAGTATCAAGCTCTCATTGCATTCTTGGAATTGGAACTTCTGGTGTAAGTGAATCACTTGAAAGTGAAAGGTGATTTAGAATTGGTAATAAAAAAAATCAATGTGGAATATTCTATCAGAAAATAAGAGTTAATCCCTATGTCTGATTATGTCAGAGAGTTAATGGATTAATATCCCTCAAATTCAACGTTGTCTTATATATTTCTATTACAAAATGACTATGTTCATGCACTGGCTAATGCATCTACAGCCTTGGAAGATCTAAATAGGGACGACACAGTCATCAGCATAGCACATCGTCGTATGGTCTCATATTTTGTTCATACTAGAATAGATGTAATTAATGAAATTTTTCCTATTTCTGATCAATATGGTCATAAAATAGGATGGAGAATATCCATCATGTAATACCTTCAAAATGGAGAACATCCACCAGATATGGCTAAAAAAGAACAAATCTGACGATGAGTGGCCAATTTTTCTCTTTATGATAGTCCAGATCACCAGAAAATCCTTTACAAATAATGCATTAATGGAATCCTCTTCAGATGTATTGATGGAGAAGAAACTGCAACTGTAATGAAAGAAGTACAATCATGAGATTATGTGGCTCACCAATCTAGGCATAGGATTTCAGATCAAATCTAAATGCTTGGATATTTTTATCCTTCAATAATGTAGGATTGCCCAGATTTCACTATGAAATGTCATCCCTACCAAGTGAATTACAAATTCATTCATCAACCCTCAGAGGTTCAACATGTAGATAAATACTCCTGGTCATTTTCCACATGGGTAATGGATGATGTAGGATTTTATCCTCCAACAACGGATAAGCAGTTCAAGTATATTCTTACTGTATCTAACTTCTTTTCTAATTGGGATGAGAAAATTCCTCTTAAATAAGTCATAGCCAAAATCATTTTTGGATCTCTCAAAACTAACATCATTTCCTAATTTGGTTTCCCTCATACTGTATTGATGTACAATGGCACAATTGTTTTTCTTTTGAGGTAGGGAAATTATACCAGGAGCACAATATCAAATCTAACCATTCATCTCGCTATCATGAAGTGGCTAATGGATAGATAGATGCTTTCTATAAGATCCTATCAAATATAATCCAGAATATGGTTGATAAAGATAATAAATATTATCTTGATAAACTTTTTCATGCTTTATGGGATTATCGGACTACTACCCGTACATCCACCAATGCTACTGCTTATTCATTGGTATATAGAACAGAAGAAGTTTTTTCAATTGAAATGAAATTTACTTAACTTAAAGTTACAATCGGGTAATAGTTTCTTACAGATGAGAGGTATCAGAAAATTTTTAATGTTCTGGAATGATTAGAAGTGAAAATATCATATACTTTTCATCATTTAGAAGTCTATCAGAATAAAATAGTTTGATATTTTAACAATAAAGTTCTCCTACATTCATTTCTTCAAGGAGAATTGGTATTGGTCCACATGACTCCAATGATACTAAGAAAGAAGCCTCCAAAACATGATCCAAACTGACAAGGACCTTATTCCATACCTACAATCTACTCAATTAGAGTTTATGACATAATCCCAATGGATGGAAATCTTATTAGAACTCCAACCAATACAAGATTCTTGAATAAATAATTTGTTTAAGTACCCCCATATCCTCATTTAAAGACATAAAATTTCAGAGTGTAATTTCCTATTTGTAAGACATTAAACTACATACCAACCATAAGAATACATGCTATATTATGTTAAAATGTGTATCATCTTTGTCCTTATCACACAATGTTAAACTGCATGACACCAGTTATCCTCTTTACAGGACATTAAACTATACGGTTAACGTCTTCTCTACTTGACATTAGGATCTTCTATATGCAAGCATCATTGATATCATTACTACTACATAGTGTCACATGAGTCCTTATCTTCCCTATGTATGAATCTAATCTTCATAGGGGTCTCATTTCAAAAACGATGTGTGGATTGATTATCATCTATTTGGGATATGTAGAGATGTCTGGATATCCAATATTGGGCCAAGATGCAACCAAAAAATTTTTATTTCCCATTTTCTTCTCATGTGTATGAATTAGATCTATACAGAGTGCTCTTTTAGGATACATGATTTGATTTTCATACCATCTTGTGTCTTAAATTTAGTCATTCTTCTAGATTTTGTTAAATCCCCCAGTCTCCTATGTCAAACTCGATGGTTATAGGAAATTAATGTTTAAATAACTATGTATGGCTTGATTCTCATCTAATTAGATACCTAGAGACACTTAGATCTCCAATCTTGGGCCCAACAACGATATAAAAAATCCCCTTTATTCCTTATAAAAGAATCAAATCCTCAATGGAAATGATTAATGAACCATGTATGGATTGATTCTTTACCCCAGAAAGACATATAGTGACACCATGGTTTTATTCCTTAGTCCAGTCACCATATGTCTTTCTTTTCACATCAGTTCATCTTCTTCCTTACCGCATGATGTTAAATTGCATGGAAATATAATACCCATATTCTTCACTTGTTTCACCTTTGTGTTATAGAAAAAACCCTTACTTATCCTTGTTTCCCACACTGATCATAACTCACGTGGGCTTAGGAATTGGCTAAAATGATTATCTATATAAATAGGATGTCTTAATTTTTTATGGGGTTATCAATGCCTTCACTTCATGGCATTAAACAGAACATCGCAATATTAATTCAAAGGAAAAAAATAAAGTCTCCATTTTACATATGAGTTGGATCTATGTAAATGACATCAAAACTCCGGGCCAATATTGATTCAAATATTTCTCATGTGCATTGAACATAATCGCCTTCCATATTTCACATTCATAATCTTGAATATTTCCAGATCTTCATAATATTTCTTACGGTTTCTGGTGAAAGAATTTCAAATACATGAGATCTCTTTTACCTGACTATGAAACATGTTCCCTTAAGTGTCCATGAATAATTTTGTTACATAACAGGCCTATGAGTCAAAAGATTCCACTATTTGGCTATGCATTATATGCCCCAGTTCACCCTGTATAATACAACCCCCATAATGGGGTTTTCAAATGATGGTAATTTTGTTCTTGGTTATAGTGTCTTTTTTCCCTGAAAACATTCATAAAAATATACAAGAATCTATATTTTAAAATAGTAATTCAGGAATATTTGTCCCATTATGTTTCTCTTGATTTGAAAGTCTTAAAACCCATGGTTTACACATTTCCCTCTCTATGTGTTCAAATCAATATAAAATGACCTTGGAATCACATGGACACATATCATATACTATTTCCATTTATGGGCCTAGTTGTAAAACCTAAAACTATAGACACCATACCTCCTATATTTGAGTTAGACCTTCGTAGAAGTCCTATTCCTCTGATTATTTGGAAGTCTTGGTTGGAAATTCTTTTTCCACATTCAGGTACCTTTCTCCATAAAAAATTCGGTGCTTTGGAAAATCTGAATCTCTATAAAATTTCTTCGGATTTTATAAATAGAGTGTCAGACATGTGAGAGCTCTTTTTCTTGACAATACAACACGTTCCCTTAGGTGTCCATGCATAATATGCCTACATAACAGGCCTACTGGTCAAAATATTCCAATATTTGGCTACTAAGCATATTCCCAAGTTGACCCTGCATGACACAACCCCCATAACGTGTTGGTCAAATAATGGTAACTTCATTCTTGGAAAATATTTCCTCTAATGCCTTTATCCCTTTTTCCATATCATTCTTCATATTTATAAATTCCCAAATCATAGTTTACAATTTTCCCTTCCATAACTGATTATTGTAGTGTGTTTCCAAACAAATTATTAAGAAATTGGGTGAGTCTTATACCTTTTGTCAGAGTTGAAGACCATAAATTAAAGCCACACCCCGTCCTCACTGCATGACTTGAAACTATAGAGTATAGTGTCATCACTTCATGATTTAATATTGCCTAATATGGTTTCATAAATTCTCCTTTTTGACAAAATTTAACCATTCCTCATACACCAAATTTGTATGGAAATTGTTTCCCTATTCAAGATATATGTTGGCATAAAATAACCCTTTCATTCTTAAAATTAATTTCCTTGTAAAAAACACCCATTGTGTTCTTAAGTCACCCAAATCTTATTTTCCCTTGTCTATCAATAGTAAAATGTCAAAATTTAGAGAGCTATTTTTCCTCACTATGCAGCATGTTCCCTTAGGATTCTATGCATAATATTCCTATATAACTGGCTTGTTAGTCAAAAGATACCACTATTTGGCTCTGTAGGATATTCCATAGTTGGCCCTACATAACCCAACTCTGATAAAAAGTTTTTCAAATGATGGTAACATCGTTCTCGGAGGAGACTCTCCTAATTTTGAAACAAGTTTTAAATTTGGTGACCATAAAATTCATGACTCAAGATTCCCCTTGGAAATATTTAAATAATAGTATAGAAATTCATAGTCATTGAGTTTTTTTTGGGATCTCATTTATAAATTTATGTTCAAAGGTATTCGACCTTAAACACTATTCCTTTATAGTACAACATGCATGAATTTAAACTGCCAACAATAAGATACAAGGTACTCACTAGATTGAGAACCCACAAAGGGTACTCAGAACAAAAGTCAAGTCCCAACATAATAAATTTACTTTTTGTTGGATTTAGGTAATATTGATCAATAAAAAGTCAAAATATACAAGGTTTTTGGGGTTATCCATATAACCCAACAAAAAATCAAACTATTCTTACTAGGCCCAATGGCTTATGTAAAACAAAAGCAGCTAATGAGAATGAAAACACAGGTGATTGAAGACAAAATAATTTTCATTTATGAAAAACACTTCTCAAAAGAGTATCCACAAATTGGAGTCTCTATATTATCAAAAATCACAAAAGGTTTTTTACAACACTCTTTATTTGGTTACCAGCCTCTTGACCCCCATCGGCTGCCCGTTAAATCTCATTTAGTTGACTAGATATGCTCTTTTCAGCATGATGATGTGCTTCTCTAGACTCTACAACGACATTTTCACCATCCTTATAGACTTATCTTAATTCTCTATGAATCTAGTCAAGATCCCCTGTAATGAAATCTAATTCATGTACAATATGCAGCTGTTAAACACTTTTTTCTTTGATCTTCTACTTCAGTTCCTTCAACATTGTACTGTGATTAGTCTCAGTGGAAGACAACGCCCCTTGGAATTATTCGATGTTGATCAACAGTTTAGATTTTATCAAGTCTTTCTAAATTTATATCTCTTGATCCCTCCTTATAATAATCAATTTCACCGAGGTATGAATTTCAATGTATTCAAAACCACCAAATCCTACTGTGATAAACATAGATGAGAGTCATGGAATTCTTAAAGGGAGTTCCTCAAGGGGAATCTCGGATATTATCTTCCATATATTCATACATGCTTTGATACATGCAAGAAAAAGAGCCTTTTTATGTTCTGGGTATGATTCAAAGTCACTATCATAAGGAGGGATATAGTCTAGGATTAATTCACTTAAAGAAGTTCCATCTTCTTCTCATTCCTGAACAATGGCTACTTTACCATCAAGTACTGTTTGGCTGATGCAGAGGCCTCACCTATGGACATAGCCATTGAAGATGATAGCCCTATATGGTAAATCAAAAATTATGGATGTGGTTAGCTTCAAGGGATAACAAAATTGAGTACAATCACAATATCGGTATCTCTTACTTAATAGTAGGTCATCATCTTGAGAAGACTCATCCCCATTATTCATAGTTTCAATATTTTTATATGATGTTTCTGGGTATTGAGTTCTCTCTTTAATTGGCTCGGGATCTTTAAAATGAATCTCAAGAGGATTCGGTGTCTCAAGATTCACCTGAGTGAATGTCTCTACAATGGTGTTATTGATATTAATATCAATACTTCCTTCATGTACCATTGTGGTAGTAGTATCTCTAGATAGGACTGCATATTTCAACCAACCATGGATAGAAATTTAATCATATGAATACTAACCAGAAAAATAATGAAAACTCACGTCAAGTTGATTCTATTAAAGGTACTCCAAAATCTCTTAAATCATTTGGTATTTTAACATGTTCTAATACTTTATCAAAATAAATGCCAAGGTTCATCATTTCATCCATTGATATCCCAGATCCCAGGTTAGTCTCACCTATGGGAGCACCCGACATTTTTTCTTTGTGACCTTCATCCGATAACTTTTGACCCCAAATAGCTTCCTCAGCAACAATTCTTGGGTCGTATTTAGTCTTTGTCAGATGTTATGGTGCATGTGATTAACCTAAAGTACCACCTAATGGAAGTCAATTCTTGTTACATTTGACGTACTATGAAGAATTTTTGATTTACCAGAATCCTCCTCTCCTCTGATAGTAGGAAAGAGAGTAGTGTTGGGAACACATGATGGTTTATTTGGCTTCAATTCCTCTTCAGGAACCACTAGATTAGCAAGAATTTGTTCTTGTTTAGCAGCACCCTCCATGTTTCCTTGAATCGTATCAATATTTATTTCAAAGAATAAAGAGAATAATCCCATGTAATCCTAAGAGGTTTAAACATTTCTTTTCTTGAATAAGGCTAAAATTCATGATTATTAAGAAGGCTTACCACTACAGAAAAAGTGTTTAACTACGGATTTATTTCTTCTATGATTTTGTTTCTTTTCCTTCTTAAGAATAATTGTATCATAATCTACAAATATAGGTATTGGATATAGAAAAACTCTTTCCATATCATCCTCCATGGCATGTTGTCCTAGAGATATTTATCCCAATTCACAGGGTGATCTAGTGGCTCCAAGAAAAGTACCTCTAGGGCTATACCATGGTGAGGGAACTTTAGTTGATTTTCCTTTAACCAACTACAAGTTAAATGTGATGTTTTCCCTGACTAACAACACTTTGACTAAATTTAAATATCCATGATAAAGAGAATGTGAGAAAAGGAAAACTTACATCTTCAGGATCAACAAAATCTCTCCATTCGTCATCTAATGAAGGACCAATCCCTTCTATAGTACCATGATCTTTCATTTATTTTACTCACTTCATGGTTGGAATTGATTCATCAGTTTCATATATGAGCACTTACATCTCTCAAATATAAGTTCTCACTTCATTGGAATTGTCCTTAAATAAGATTTCAGAATAGGCCCTTAGATCCCCTACTCCTCGAATATGCTACCCCACACGCAGATCCATCCATATGGTTTCAGTATCACAGTACAAACGTTTCCATATTTGAACAACTTATAGTCATAAATATTCATAGTACACACTAGAGGGTTGTGAATAGGATTATGCAGCCTTGTATTAAAGTTTCATACCAACTCTTGTAGTCATAGATGGGGGATGATAAACTGGGACTCGTCGCTCTTCAAAATGATGATGACTATATCACCTCATTACAACCTCAATGGATATCGATGGAGTGTCTCTCATAACTCTTGCATGTGGATTATATCTGTAATAGGGTATCTTCGGTGAATTTGGAGCCTCGTCACCTCCAACCTATGACACTAATGAGTCAGCCCCTGATGGTGAAGAGTTACCTTCCAAATTATGGGGTTCCCTTGATGGAGTGTCTCTCATTACTCTATCATGTGGATTATATCTGGAACATGGTATCTTCAGTGAATTTGGAGCCTCGTCACCCCCGCCCTATGACTCTAATGAGTCGGCCCCTGATGGTGAAGAGTTACCTTCCAAATGATGGGGTTCCCTTGATGGATTGTCTCTCATAACTCTAGCATGTGGATTATATCTGGAACTTGGTATCTTTGGTGAATTTGGAGCCTCGTCACCTCCACCCTATGACTATATTGAGTCATCCCCTAATAGTGAAGAATTACCTGCCATACGATGGGGTTCCCTCCTACTACTTCTCTTTACCCCCACTCAAGGAATAGTATGGTTTGATACCCCTTCACGGTAAGATACGTCCCAGTTTTTAAAATACCAGATATTCAATTTACTTACTACGTCAGTGACAGGAAAATTAAATATTGTTACAGTCTTCTCCGCAGATGTCAGCAACCATAGTTTTTAGGAAACCATTGGATGTTTCTCTAATATGACATGCATAGGGGAGATACATTGTTTTGTTGTAGACATTTAAATTGATGGGAAAATATATAAGGAGCATATGCCTCACATATGATTTCTCCATAAATCCCGGTGGACAATACTCTATTTTGTATTCTAGCACGTATGACCTCAACTCTAAACTGTTCATGACATCATCAACAAATCGCCTCGTCAGGGGATTCCCATAAGGAAAAAATGGAATTTCTTAAACATGATCAACCTACCCTTGATGTTGTAAGTATTCAGAGACAAGGGTGAGATTCCAAAGAAATCCAGAAAAGATGGTAGGAAAGAACTTCCAAAGACTGCGCCCCACATTTTATATCATATGTTTTGAAGTGAGTAGTGATCAATCATGATAACACCTGGAATGGTCCCGCTATACTAAAGGGAGACTTCCCTTTATAAATATGAAGTAGCATCCTATAAATTTTTGCCGAAACTAGAGAGGCCAACCCTACCATCCTTCTCTCACCCAGCGTGGCCGCGATAACAAATGTTCATGGCCTTACAAGTTATTTTCAATCTCGGACAGGTAACAAGTACACACTAATACATCTAGCCAAGAAACCTTCCAAACACATTTTCGCAACAATATTTGGATTTACTTCGTATCCCCACTTGTCAAACATCCCTATCTCTAATGTCAACCAAAAAATTTCATGTGTACCTCTTTTCTATACCTTCAGATAGCTGGTTGGAAGAGCGCAGGTGGGCCCCTTTTACTTCTTCTTTACCAAGAATATTTCTATCCATTCCTATGGATGAATATACCTTCTTGTATGAGACTTGGTGGTGGTTTCATTATTCAGTTTGTTAAATATTTCCATCAACTCATGAACCAAAAATGGTGTCTTCTCTGAGTCATTCCATGTTATTTTGGGAGGAAATAATTCATCATACATGTCTCCAAGGATCAGACCACCAGAAATCTTGTAGGCATCCCACAAGTTAATGCCTACTTCTCTATGTCTTAAGTTAATGGAGTAAGTTTATGGGAATCGTCACCTTCGTAACTCTGGAACAAAATCATCATTATTGTACACATAGGTTTTCCCAACCCAAAAATCCTTGTAAATCCCAATAGCTTTTATGTCATCTGTAAATTCTCCACATATCTTCCACACCGAGTATGCCAACATCCATGCAGGTTTTACACCTCCTCCTGGGTGGAAATCCCATCTTTTTTCCCATCATTTGGATTGATCCGTCTGATAATTTTGAAAGGTGGATGAATAACAATGTGGTTGCCGCTCATGTGCGTGTTCATTCAAATATAGAGAAAATGGGCTATGATGCATGATATGATCTTTCTCTGCAATCCAAGAATTAGAAAATGAGCCCCCAACAGAAACATTATCATATTAGAAGTTGGTATAATATTGAAACCATGATAGTGGGACATAGTTCTTCACATCCAAGATATTTAATTCTTGCAATTGACCATACATATAATGAGGCAATTAAGTGCTTCGAGGAAAGTTGAGGTGATATTTCTTCATATATTTTTCCAAGCCTATAAGTGTTGTGTCACATACATCATAGTAGTCATGACCGACAACAATCATCATCTCATCAATCCTATTACTGTATAGTTCATTAGTAGTTCCGATTCTTTTGGGATCCATTGACCCTACATAACGATCAAAAATCATCTTTTAAGTAAATTCATTCTTGATTTTTGAAAAAATAATTGAAAGAAAAATGTAAAAGGTGTTCATGTATAACACTTGGAACACAAATGTAAGATGATTCCCAAGTGTGGCGCTCCATTTATAGATCACGACTAAAAACATACAGAATATGTGGGGTAAAAACATAAGCGTTTGAGAGAAGAAGGATTTCCTCACCGAGAGCCAAAATTCCAGAAGTCAGTGAATTTTTGTGGAAGTCAAGTTGCTATATCTAAGAGATTCATGACACCCTGCATGCTAGAATACTACTCCATACCAGCTTGTGTGACTAGTTTCCTTGCTCACTTGATACTTGCGTTCCCTCGTTCCCTATTCTTTCTCCTTCATTACTTTACCTCAGTATATGATATTCTTTTCATTCCAGATCCAATTTTGAGGGAGGTATTTTTTTGATACTTTGTTCCATCAAAGATTCTAAAAATGAAAAATGGAAAAGTGAAATACATTAGAAAAAATAATATAAAATACAAGAAGAAAATCAAGATTTTCAAAGGCTCGAACTTTGGATTTCCCTAGTTAGGCCAAGAGACCGTCGGTGCGCTGCCTACTTGCATGCCTCTATATGTCGCACAACCTACTTATGAACCAAAATTTCTCACACCACATAATTTTTCTCCCAATTTATTTTTCTCCGAAGGTCACTTATTTTCCTATAAATAGACCATTGGGGGCTTCATTTGTATGAAAGAATTTCCATGAATCCCAATTGCTACTTTGGTCGCCCAATTGCTTCGCCCAAGTCCTCAGAAACATTTGAGGTAGTTATTTAACAAGTAAAGTAGAGGAATTGGTGGGGGGTAATAGGAATTAAGTACTTTTAGTGTTTTATATCCATAAAACTTGCACGCCTAAAGCTCCCAACCTCCCAAAATTTGAAACAATTTTGCGCCACCTATTCCTTTCAAAAGAACTTGAGGGCCCTACTTCTAGGATCAACTATAAATACTCATGAAGGATTGATCCAGGTCTCTCCCAAGTATTACCATATAGTTTGTTCATCGCTTAAGTTAATATCATATAACACAAGTCTACTTGTGTGCCCATAATTGTGCGACCTTACCTACTTGGACGCCCCTCTTTGATTCACTTCATCTCCTCAGTCAATAGACCATCAATCCCTCCTCAAATACATTAATGTCAAGGTTTCTTTGTCATTGGATCACTTTTCTGAATGGGATTCTATTGAGACCTCCACCCAAACCTCCTGACTCATCAAATATTTGGGAAAGACACATCAGTGTGTCTCTTATTTGGGTTTGTATATCTATAGTCAGAGGTTTCCCACATTTTTTTCACAGTGGAGTTAGGATTCACAGAGTGTCTATGGGTTTTTATATCTGTAGTCACATGGAACTTTCTTCTACGAACAGTGCTAGGAATTTCCTAGTTTTCAGAATTATGGTTTAGGTCATGACCTCTCCCTTCTCAAATAGAAGGAACCTCAGATCTCTGGTAGGGAAGGTAAAGTTCCCGATTTATTTTCAATGCAAGAAAAAGAAAAATCTACCTCCCCTAACAGGATCAATTTTAGGGTATCCATCTTGGTGTAAGCCTAGAAACATAATCCCTTTTTCCTTTCATTGGACCCTTTTCCATTGTAAAGTGAGTATAGGGAGGGATTGCCGCATCTCCCTCTTCCTAGGTCGTATTGAGCTCATCCACCCTGGTAGTCATAGGTTCTCCCTCCTCCACAAGCAGAGGAAGAAAAGTGTTCCTATTATTGTTGAATATTTCACATCCTCTTGTTTATCACACCGAGGATGACACACATGGGCGTAGACATTCATGATGATTAAAACTTGTGCACAAACACTCACGGTCAAGGAACAACGAGAAATCTGATTCTAGTTCAAACTAAGATACGTAGGAAGCCCTTACAGGGCCCGAGCTCATTGGATATCCCCTCTAAGAATCCAACCATGATTATGTTAATCTGAGTATCCTCTTTAAGAATAAACCCCAAATTAAACCCCCAAATCACCAAGGAATCCTTTTCAGGAAGTAATCCCAAACTCATTTCTCTCAGAGGACTATACTCTCCTATGAGACTCATCGAACTACATGGGATTTGATTCCTATACACATGGGACATGTTAGAACCTTCCTTTAGAAACAAATGAAACTTTTTTTATAGAAATAACAAAAAACTGATTCTTGTTCAAACTAGGATACGTAGGAATCCCTTCCAGAACCCGAGCTCATCGACTATCCTCTCCAATAATTCAACTATAATTCTATTAATCTGGGCAACCACCTTATGAATAAGCCCCAAAATATAACCCCAAATCCCCAAGGCATCCATTTCAGGAAGTAAACACAAATTTATTTCTCTCAAAGGACTATAATCTCCTATGAGACCCATCGCACTATGTGGGATTTGATTCCGAAACCCATGGGATATGTAGGAAGCATACTTGAAGTTAAAACCCAACACTTCAAATCAACCTTGTTCTCCTTGGGCCATATTCCCAACAAGGACTAATATTACATGGAAACCAAATCCTTTCCTTGTTCATTGGGTTGCATAGGCATAATTCCCACACAAAACTCTGACTAATAACCTTTATCTCTGATGTCCTTACTACATGACATTAAACTATATGGTTAGGTCCTTATCACATTACTTTAAAAGGGATGATGTGTCCCATTAAGAAGCACTGAACTACGAGGATTCTGATTCCATTCACGAGGATATGTAGGTAACCCATTTCCCTGGTATAGTCCCAATTTCAAAACAAACCTTTGTCTCCCTAGATGACAATAAATTATAGAGTGCCCCCACATAGTGGCTTAAAAACTAGTATAATCATAATGATGATTAAAATAATCTTTAAATAGTATATGAGATGATACCATTGATGGAAAACCTTGAATACATACGGATATCTCCATTAATGAAGAACCTTGAATACATACTAATGATTCTAAATTTTACACGTGTTAATAGGTGATTGCAAATTCCAAGGGAAACTTATGTTTTACTTGGTGAATTAATTAGGATTAAAGAAAATATCTTAAATTTATAAATAGAGTCTCAGAATAGACATTAATTCCCCCAAAAAAGGGTGTGATGAGTCTGACCTCCCATCCTCTCAACCAATGCACGTTCCAAAGTATCAAAAAGTTCAAACATAACGAATGCCTTCCTTTGGAAAGCAGGTACCTTTTGGATAAAGAACTATTGGATGTTTTTTGTTCCATGAATATTTCCAATGGAAACTCCCTAGAAGTGGTGATTCTTAAAACTAGAACACACATTTCATAGAACTACAAAACATATGTGATGATTTCTAAAATAATTTTTTTATTAAATTAATTCTATAAATTTAAAAAATTTCACTTCTAAATAAAAAGTCCCCTTTCATTAAAAAACATGGTATTTTATGACGATAATAGTTTATGAACCACATAAAAATTACAGTTTTTTCTTTATAAAATTACATTATAATTTATATTTAAATATTTATTATTCAATTAGATTATTTTTGTTAAAATAATAATTATTTATAAAATTCTTTAATTTATCAAAAATAGTGTCTTGTTTGGAACTATATATTTACAAAAAAAGAATATGTGTTTCATTGTATCAAAATATAATTTTATCAACCATATTATTTAATCATTTATAAATTAATAAAAAAAGGATAAATATAATAATTATTTTATTGTAAATAAATGTATAAAAATTCATTCTAATTGGGTCTAGATACATAACCCATTATTAAACCAGTGTATACCCAAATGGTATGGTGTGAAAGAGTGAGGCTATCCTTAGGGGATTCGATGAATATGGTTTGTATAGTGATATTGATAAAATTACACTTATCTAATAAATAGTTTCTATCATTTTTTAGTTATTGAATATCATCTTGGAAATGTTCTAGGGAAGATCCCAGTAATGTATCCTCCCTTTTATATTTTTAATTGGTTATTAATATGTTATTTAAAAAATGAAAAATTTTGTGGTAAATTGAATTTAATCAAAGAATAATAGACGATTGAATGTCTGAAGAAGATGTAGGATCATCAAATAATATATATAATTAATTTAAAAAATAAAATAATTACCTTATGATGAATTTATTCTTCATTTATAGATTTGAAAATGTCCTTATTTCATATAGTAATTGTGTTGTAGGAATAAAGAGTAGATTACCTCTAGTGGATATGCACATTTGTTTCAAAAACCTTCGAACTTCACCATAGGAATATCTGGGTTCTAGAATGGTATATTTTGGTACTTGTTTCATTCACCTTTTATTACCTTGATAATATATTCATGGAAGGTTTATCTTATATATATCTTGACATGAGAGTGGTGGTGAATGAGGATTTCTTTCCTTTCTTGAGAGAATTCTTGGATAGTGGTATAACCAGGTCTTTGAGATGATTCTTTTTGGATGTCATCGTGCACAATAAATGAAAATTATCACCTTAAGGAAATAATATAATTGAGTTTATATACTGATAGGGTTTGAAAATAATAATTGCACATAGGTAAATATAATTTTTCTTATTTCCAATATAACCCCATTTATATAATAATAATATTATTATTATTATTTCTTGACACTCATAAAGAAAATGAATTAACATAAATATAAATTATTTAAAATTATACAATATATATTATTTCTCACCAGGCCATTATAATAAATTTTCCATTAATCAAATGTATTTATTAGACCCTAAATATGGAATTTTTATTTAATAAATAAGTATCATTGAATTATTCTCCAATAAAAAAATAAAATTTTTATTCACTAAATAAGAAATTGTTTTTTTTAAATATTCCAATAAAAGAATCACTGAAATAATTGGTGACGAACTATATATGATGAAGAAAAAAATGAATAATTTTTAAACCTTATGCATGAATAATTTTAATTCAACTTATTAGATGATAAATAATAATATTATTTAACTGCAGTTATAGAAACTCATTATGTGTGACCATCTAGTCCACTTTCTTAGTGGAATTATGTGAAATAAACCAAAGTACATGGTTTTCATATAAAAACATGCCAAGACCCCCATTTATAAGAAAGTTAATGTCATAATTTGATATCCTGAATGGCCTTAAGTCCTTATTTTTATTTTAGTATGGATAATCCCCCTTTAAAGGGTTCAAGGGGAACCCTTATATGACCCGTAGGCCCAAGGAACAAAGCCTAACATGACCCGAATACATGACCCAAAGGCCCATAGGCATACTATGCCCATTACATGACTCATAGGCACAACCCACCCAAACTGCTCCTCCCTAGCTATCGCAACGTCATAAAACCACATATTAATGCCTACTATGTAATATAATCAATTTAACTCAAAATCTCTAATCAATCATGTTGCATGTTGGTTCCATCAACTCATTGGATCGATGTTTCTTTCTTTTATTTTCTATAAATTGAAGTTTCTTACTTAAAAACATGGTTTTAGATTTATTTAGGATACATAATTTCCATAAAATGTCCTAAGATATCAACTTCAATTAAAGAACAAAAGTGATAAATCTTTTATCTAGTTATTTACTAATGGAATTTTACTCATGATGCACCCAATGCATCCTACTTCAACATGAACATATGTTTTCACATTTTCAACAATTCTAAAAAGTACATGACTCATAAAATCCATTAATAATAATAAACATATTCATAAATAGTAACATCTATTTATAAATATTAATGTGTATTTCCCACTAGCGGATCACATTCTCATAATTTCTTATATAATAAATTACCAAGGTAGTACACTATGAAAAGTTGACACAAATACCTAAAAGTATTCTCATTGGATAGAATATGTCATTTGTGTCCCATAAATGATTTCATCCTACTAGATAACAGATACTTAATAATAATAATGTGGAACTTCTGGGTTCTCATCATAGAAGACAACTGATATGGCCTTTTAGGTAAAAAGATACTCTTAATACATTATCACATACTATTTCACATTGAAGAACATTAATGATGTTATATGAAGTCTATTAATATGAAACAGTGGATATAAGTTATCATTATGTACCTATAAATTTTTTCAAGGGAACCAATTGCAATGGACTCCCCCTTTCACTAGAGTGTACTACCTAGTTTGCTAGCTCTCACATGATACTAATTCTTATGTTAGGATAGGTATTTAGTTTAGGGGTCCACTAATTATTCATCCATGTAAAAAATACTTACTATAATTTCACCCCTCCGATAAAAATCCCTCAAAAGTGGTACTTTTGGAGGATTTTCTTTGTTCGTTGGTCTTACCTTTCCAATTTTTCAATAGCCATTGTTGAGGTATTGTCAGCATATATTGTGATATGGTATTTATATTTGGGTATTATATCAAGATATGAAAAAAAAGGTTTCATATCCTAACAAATTATTTTCATGCATCAAAATATACAATATTTTTAGACTCTATTGTAGAATTGGTGACAACTGGCATTTTTGAACTCTTCCAGCTCACAAATCCTCTATTAAGATAGACAAAATATTATAACTGTGAATTCATATCATTGTGGCCTATTTGATTGATATCATTAGTATAACGCCCAATGAATATCTCTTCATATCCTCCATACAATAGTAAGATATCCTTAGTTCCTCTCTGATACTTATGAATAGAATTAATAGATTACTAATGTTATTCTCTTCGGTCATCTTGATATCTTCATACTACGATCAGTGCGTATAAAACATGAAGTCAATTATATATATAGAATACATGATTGATATTATCACTGAATCCTATGGTATCTTAATCATTTTCCTTTTCACCTATTGTTCCTAAAGACATGTTTTGATAGAAATATGTGTATCATGTGACACTATAACAAACCCCATTTTATATTGTTCCATATTAAATCTATTTTGTTTTTGCTCAATGTATAAACCTTGACTAAGACCTATAATCCTATTAGGTTTATCAGGAATGATCTTGATCCCAAAAATATAGGCTACTTTACCGACGTCCTTCATGGAGAAGTTTTTGTTTAACCAATCAAAACTAGACTACAAGACATGTTTGCAAGTTCTAATAAGTAATATTTTATCATAACATACTATTATGATAAGGAAATAATTCCCACTAAAACAATTTTAAAAATATGGATCAGATTCATTATTAATGAAACAAAAATATTTTATACCATCATATTATCAAATGTTTCATGACATGGATGATTGCTTTAATCCATAAAGGGATCTCAATAACTTTTATATATTTTTAGAATCACTTGTAGCCACAAGCCCTCCAACTTGTCACATGTATACATCTTCTCGAGGGATCCCATAAGGGAAATCTATTTTGACATCCCTATTTCAAATTTCATATTCATGGTAATCTACTATAGCAAGTAGAATTTTGATGTATTTGAACATCAAAACTAGTGAAAAGGTTTCATCACATTCAATTCCTTGACACTATTTAAAACCATTATCCACTATCCTTACATTATTGATATTTACTTTACCTTTGATTTATATTTTTGTCTTGAATACCCATTTTCACCCAATAATATTTACATTAACTGATGAATCGACCAAAACCAAAAAAGTGTTCTCATACATGGAATCCATTTCAAAACTCATGGTATCTTTCCATGTTTTAGAATCTACTAACTATACATCCTATTTATAGAAGGGAGGGTCATTATTTTCAACTAATAATGATTCACCATATTTGGTGATTAGAAAACTATATCTCTCTATTTCATATACATCTTTGTTACTCTTACACAATACTTGTGTTTCAGTAACTTCTTCCATGGGGAACTGTGTAATTTGTTTCTATTAAAACTCAAGTGTATCTTGAGCACCAAATTTATTCAATTCAATCTTATTTTACTATCCTTATTGAGTATATTATCCCTCTCAATAAATACAAATCATCTTGTAATAGTTAGTTTCTTATTTAATGAGTTGTATAGGTAGGATCTATTTATTTAGATAGGATTACCAATAATGATAAACTTTGTGCCCTTGGGTACTAGTTTTTTTCTTGAGGAGTCCTTAATAAAAACCTCATAACCTTATACATGTGTATGTGAAAAATTATGTTTCTTTGAACTCCATAACATCAATGCAATTACATTTTCTTTTTTTACTCAATTCAGTTTTTATAACATAGTTTTCAATGCATATCCCCAAAATGATAATTAAATTTCCACATGAATCATCATAAATATTACCATTTCTATAAAGTTAGGGTTCCTCATTTCACTAAAAACATTCCACTGTAGTGTTTAAGGTGGATTTAGTTGAAATATAATTCTAAAATCTCATATAAAGTCTATAAAATCCTTGTTAAGATATTCACCACCATGATCTTATCAAATAATTTTTATCTTCTATCCATGTTGATTATATTCCTCATTAATAAATTATTTATATTTATCAAATGACATGGAATAATACCTCATCAATAAGAAATATCCATATCTAATCAAGGAATCAGTAATAGTTACGAAGTAAGAATACCCACTAATAGATTCTACTGAAAATGATCGACACACATCCTTGTGTACCAATACTAGAAGCTTTATAGACCATTCACCTTGTCCACTAAATGGTTGTTTTGTAATTGTTTATGGTAAACAATAATGACATATTTCATGTGGTTTAATCTAAAATTATTTTAAATAAATATCATGATTGGGCTTTGTTAAATGCTTCTCATTTACCTAAACAAGTTGATGATGCTTTAACTAGGTGTTATATGAGTCATGTGAACATTATTCATTATCAATTGAAACTAATTGGTTTTCATAATTTAATACATTATGACCACTATTTAAATTTTCCATACCATAATATATGTTATCTTTATAAAATAAATAACTTTTACTTCCAAAGATGAAAATAAAACCATTTTTATCTACGCAGGACAAAAAATTATGTTCTTAGTAACAATACGTATATAATAACCATATCTTAAATCCAACATCAATCATGTTTGAAATAAAAGTTTGTTAACTCAAATTGATAGAGATTATATCCTCACACCATTGGTATCCAACAAATACATCTATCCTTTGTAAATATTTTGGATTATACTTAGTTCCAAAATTTTGATACATATGTGAACACCATAAGATATATTCAATACACAATGATTATATACAGAATGTTAACACTTGATAACGAATACACATTTAGCATCTTTTTATTTCTGGGTGTAGTTCCTCTTCCATTTCCCTTGCTTTACACATGCAAAACAAGTTTCTTCCTTTTCTATTCTATGCTTTTAGATCATCCTCTTATTAGAAGTATGGTGCCTGGGAGGTTAATACATTTTATGAGTATTGAGACCCTTTTCCTATTTCTTTCTCTTCTTATTCACTAAAAGTGTTGTGGGTATGTCAAACCCCATATCCTTATCCACATAGAAAACCAGAGAAGGAAGTTTCAAAATATTCTTCCCATTAATGATCATGATATAAGTGAAAATAAAATTTGAGAAGGTATTGTGTAGTGAGGAACATATGATATATGTGTACAACTCATATGGGAATTTTTTCATTAATATGTCTAAGAGTTCAATATAGATAATAATCCAGACTAAATGAGGCCTAACTGACACCGAAACGTCATGCATAGTTGTAAATATAGAATTTGAGATCTCATATATCTATTGTATTTCTTTTTGGATATCCAAAAGCTGGGAAATCGTTCTATATGCATCCATATCATCATGTTTCTTTAGATTCTCATTTCTCATGCATGATATCAGGAAACACTGAATATGTATGGTATCATTTTATTGTTTCTCATAAAGAGACAACTCTTCCTCACTAGACTCTTATCAAGGTACTTCAATAATAGGTTCATATAGTATATGTAGTTTCCTTTCATGAAACAGTATAACACCAAATTATCATTTTCATTCTGGTAAATTAGTTTTGGTGTAAAGGATATCCCCCTCATGTATATATCACAGTCAAATGTTTGAATTCATATTTATTATTATTATTATTATTAATAAAATATTAATTTTATTACTTCATCTTATAAAATAGATAATTCAATATTATATTATATTTATTAATATTCCACTATTTTATTTAAACCCAAAAACCCTCAATATTGACTATGAAATATCGTTTTTTTAGTTTCTAGTGGCAATGATCCAGATTCCCATTCTTATCACCCTGAATTTTTCAGGTTATGTAACTGGAATGTTTTTTAACAAGACATTCAAAATTCCCACTACAAAAACTCATAGGCCCTTGATAAATTTTGTGGACTCCAAAATCCTTAAATTCTTAAAATGGATTTCCTCAACCTTTTACTTTTAGTTACACCGTTTCCTTCTTTGGAATTCAACCCTTGATGTAAAATATGTTATGTAAATCCAAAACATCAAGTTATAATTCCATGATAATTAAAATAACCCCAACATTAGCTAGTGAACCACATTAAACTATGGTTCATTTTAACTTAAGTATTGGAAGGCTATACTGACCTAATATATATAATGGAGGCATATTTATCTTTATATATAAAGTGGAAGTTGTATCTTTATTACAATCTTGTTAATATTTTTTGGATTTACTTATGTGATTAACCATGTATTAGATAAAGTTTATGCATAATATAATTTATTTTATTTTCATCTTTCATGCTTGTTAATTCATTAATTCTTGTGATCGTGAAAAAACCTCCATAATGAAATAACCTTGCATCTTTAAATATAATAAAATAATAAAGTGTTATGATCAAAAAAAATATAATGGTTAGTTTATTTAGTAGATGATAAAATAATAATCGACATATGGAATAGACCTTGAACCATTTATGGTTTCTGTTGCCGCATTCCACCTAACCACCTATCTCTCTTTGATTAGTGTCAACTCATCTCCAAACATGAATCACCTATACTAGCTTTAGATATTCATCCATTACATATTATTGTACTCAAATTCAGGTAAGATGAAACAAAGGATTGTTTTAGGGGACAACATAAAAGATACCATGGTCATCCATGATCATACATAACAAGATGAGGGATGATGTGAAGAATATCAATTTAATATAATAATAAATTAAGAATAAACCAATATCACACCAAGGTATGTTCTATGATGTTGATCAACCATATTTAAGAAAATAATTATTCACTTAATAAAAATGAATTCAATTCTAATCATTTTTATTTAAGAAAAATTGTGCTCAAATAAATTAATTATCTTTATTAAATAATCAATTATTTTATATTAATTATCATCTGAATTTTTCTTGAGATTCTTATCAATTGTAATTTTTAAAAAAATCCATAATTTTTTTTAAAAATTTACTCTGTAAAAAAATAAGTATCTTAGTGGAAACACAATGAGTGAATTTTTGAAATTCCTAACATGTATTATATCCATACACTATTTACTCATTCTACAAGTTCCATGCATGACTTATCACATAATTACTTTTCATATACTATCGACTTTATAACTACACAGAATACATGGTATTTAAATAGTGTGTTATTTTTCAATGCACATAGAGTACTGACACTATTATGTCTTATACATGATATGTAGTTGTAAACATTAAATATAAATTAATTATAAATTAATATATATATATAACCCATTATATGGTGTGTATGATAATGTTAATGAACGAATGAGACACATATTGGTAGGGTTAAAGTAGTATAATAAAGTATTTTTAAATTATTTTTAAATTCTAAATATACACAATGTGTACAATATTACTATACAATGTGTACTTTTATCACTATCTATTTGTGGAAAATACCTAGGGTCTCAATGTGTAATAATGTCGTAGAACATAATGGAGTACACAATGTGTACATGGGATACATAGCGTGTAGTCTCCAAATTACACTATATCACCCTAAGGTTTTGTGAATTATTTGTTCAAATTACTTAAATTTATTTAATAGTATGTATTATACACAACACTGAGTTTATCATGCGTTACACGTGACACCGAGTTTTAAAAAACCATGATATATTATTAATATTATTATTTAAACATGACCACTTTAACCAAGATATTTAAATTTGGGGTATGAATAGTAAAAACTAATTTTTAAATATTTAGTACAATGGGTTTATATAATTAAATCATATTGATAAAGAGTGCCAAATTTTAAGAAAATTCGTTATATGTGTTTGAAAATTCTATCTTCTCAAAAAAAATGTTTTCATTAAATTTTTTGAAAAAACCAAAAAGTAATTTTTAGAACTTAAAAAATTATTTTAAAAAATAAACTGAATTTTTGAAATATAAATGTCATAATAATCTTATATTGATTTTTTTAATAATTCTTAGAAAAGATAAATGTTTTCTGCGATTAATTAAAAATACAGGTTTTTATTAAAAATCGCCCCATCATTTATACTATTTGAATAATTAAAAATTGTTTTAACCAGATTTTAAAAGTAACATTAGATCGATTAAATATCTATTAATATAATTTATTTCACTAGAATCAATTTTCTATTGAATTTTGTAATAAATACTTTAAAACCTTTTCTTTATCATAAACCACTTTTTCATCATGTCTATCGGATAAAATTTTAATTAAAATTTTCTAATAATGTGAAACGAATTTGAAAAAAAATGAGTTCAAAATGTTGAATCAGAATAATTTAATTTTTATAATAAGTTAAACTAATTTTTTTACATTATTAATTGTAAAATCAATATAAATTAAAGATTGTGGTTATGGTTAAAATAGTTTTACGGGGGTACAAAATAAAAACAGAGGTGGTAAAAATACCAATAAACTTTTCCAACAACTAATATATGGATATATTTTAATATAATCACCTCAAATGTTTGATATTTGAACCTTTTGGAGCCTTTTTTCGTGTAAAAAACTTGGGAATGACTTTTTTTCTTTTCAAAAATTAAATGTGTACCACTAACCTAACATTTATAAGGTCCCATGTATCCTATCCTCTTCACACTTCCAAGACCATTTCTTTCTACCAATACTATCTAAAATAACATCATTATTTCACTACTTCCATCCTTGAAATCTGAATTTAGTTATAAATAAAACCTATGAAGGATTTTGGTGCAGAACAAAAGATGTTTTCTAAAGAAGCAGTAGTGTCCCACACCGAGCATTTTATTTTATTTCCCTCTCAACCTCATTCAATTATTATTAAACCATAATTATATAATAACCTAAATATGTTCCTTATAATTATATATTTTTATCTAAATTAATTACATACATCCACCTCATCCATAAAATTGGAATCAAAATCATTGATCATGTGTATAGAGGACTACCGTCTTGTGAACCGATATAATTTGTTTTCCATCACTTCTTCAAGTGGATTGATATAATGATGTATATAATGTTTATATATGATTTTTATGATATAATTATACTCTTGTAATTATAATAATAATATATATAATTTTTTTACTTCAATTACAGAGGGAATACGATAACACTTTTTATGTCTACGTCGGACTACCTCCTCACGAAGTGATGTGATTCGTTTTTTACTAGCGCTTTTCATGAATGTAAATAAGGATAAAGTAAATAATAATATGTAATATATAACAATTCATAATGATTCAGGAAATTTTACTTTTTATTTTCTTGTATTTTGTTACATTTGTTAAAAAATGGTTACAATGTTCATGCTTACATACCACCTACCGTCTCCAAGAATGATATATTAAATTTTATATATATCAATTTTATAGATTAAAATAAATAGATATATAAATACTACATATGATATTTATATCACGGTTAATATTCTAGAGATTATGGAACCATGATCAAATTAATATGACTGAAAATTTCAAATCATATCATGCATGAAAAACAAAGAATTTATTACCTTAAATGTGAATTGAATAAGGGATTATTAATAAATGGGTAAAAAGGTCATCAATAAATCATATAGAGTATGATAAATATTATTATGGTTCTTTAATATTTGTATAATAAACTTATATTTTTTTATCTACGATATTTGAACATGTACGAATAAAGTTGATACTCAAGGTAACAAATTGTTTTCTCAATTCTCCTTAATTGAGACTTCTGTTATGTTATGAACCTATATTCATTTATCTTGGGTATATACAGGCCCTTTGACATTTAATATAATTAAATTGCTTATTCATGTGATATTTTAATTTTCATTTCACCACCAAGACTGAAAGCCATTATTTTTTTATTTATTTTCCCACTTTTTAAATTAGGATGAGGGGTAACCTTACATGGCTATAAAGACCAATGGAACTTAGGCCAAAAACCTAACCTGAAGGCCTTAGAGACCTTACACCATTAAAACAATAACCACCCAATCATATATAACAATTATCCACTTTCCAAATGTGCAGGACATTACAGCTAGCAATGCCTTATGCAGAGATGCACAGTGCCTAGTACTGATGGTAGAAGACATAACCTCTCAATCAAACAATATGGTAGTCCTGAAAATTTGGGAGATGTTGACCTAAAACCCTTATTTGGATCTTTCTCGTGGGAAATTAAGTCCCCAAAAAAATCAAACCCAAATCACATAATCAACATTTCCACCATGAACACATATTCTATCTTTACAAATGATTCCAAAACAAAGATTTCCCATGTGTCTTAACTCTATTAGCACAAGAAAAATATCCACAACTCCATACATCACTTCCTTCAACACGAAGCCACCACACTCCCCAGTCTATCGGACCATCGGTGAAGCTTGGAGCCCTATTGCAACAAGTGAGTCCTCTATAAACTGCATTAAAAAATAGAACATTTCCCTAAGTACCACCACAATCATCCACCATAACTAGAACACCACCATCACCATGACCCGTACCCATGCACCCTGAGATACATAAGGCCAGAAATCTAAGCAAGCATCGATGATGAAGATAGAAAACTCTAAAGTCTAGGGAAATATCCACAAAGAAAAATATGGTTTTCTTAACTATATATATCTCCCAAGAGCGGAAATTTTTTTATCACATGACTTATTTAAGTTTCATTTAATTTTATTATTTCCTGGGAATTATCATTCAACATTTCTAAATTGGAAATGGTTTTATGGTACAATTTCATTTTTATAGAGATTTTTTATGTTATGCTTCCAATAATGAAACCTTATAATATATCTCTCAAGAAACTCATAAAATTGTTACTCCTATTATTATGTCATGAAAATACCTATTTTATATTCATTTTCCTCTCTTTATCTACTCATTATTCAAAAATAGTGTTTTTATGGTAAATTGACTTTATTTCTCTTTTTTGTCGAAAAATCCTTTTTATTCTATATTCATATTTTATGTTAATATTTTAAAAAATGTTTTAAAATTATCTGAATGATTTATTAAGACATTTTTAGACATGTTGTATTTCCAAAAAAAATAAAAGGAATTTTCAATCCATTATCCAAAAAAACAAAGATTTAGATGATACTCAATATGTAAAAAGAATATTTGATTAATTCTATAATTCATGAATGATATTTTTCATTTTCGTGACCAATTAATTGTTTTATAGATTATACTATAATTTTCTATGGTTATTTTTATATAAAACTAATGTTGAAAATTTTTTATGTTTTAAAAAAAAATTTCAATGTGGAAAGAAAATTTCCCTTAGGAAGTGTTCCACGTGATCTTTCAAAATGATTCTCTATATATGATGACATCCTTTGATGTTACTTATGTTTTATTGTGGATACTATTTAATGATTCCATTCTTATTATATCATTATATGGATAATATGTATGTTTATGAAACCCATGTATTTTTCAAGTGTTATGCTATAGTGAATTTATAAAATATTTATTAACCCATTTTATTTACATGGGTTAATATATTAGGATGTGATGAATGTTATTATGAAATTATGGCACACACAAGTATGATTTTCATTATGACATGAGTAGGAACTATATATCCCTCCAATTCATTGGGTAAATATTTATATCTCAGGAGAAATAAAGGGGAAATAATTCAATTGGTTTGACACACTATGGGAAAAACATTTTTTCTAATCCACTAGGGAAATAGGTTCATCTAGATGCACAATGAGAAATAGGTGATGAGTCCTTTTCCACTATGATTTTGGTCCTGGTATTTAATCTTGACACATGAAATGGTTTTCAATATTTATGATGGTTTCACACTTTTATGACATGAGATTATGGTTAATGAAAAATTTATGTTGATTTCTCACTCTTATGGGCCATGTTTTCTAAAAATATAAGTTTTTATACCATAAATCATGTTTATGAACTATTAAAGGTTGTGTATCAAATTTTAAATTTATGTTTGTGATCAAAAACCTTTATAATTATCTTTTTATTTCATATGATAATGGATTCTTATCTCTTATGTTTACCCTTATAGAGTGTCTAAGATAACACTTTCATAGGTTTCCTTCCCCAGGTTATAAAGAATGTGTTAGGTAGGGTATGCATAAGAGGAGTAATATATTAAAATATCATTATGGTGGATGTTGAAGCTCTTTCCTAAAATAATAAGATTGTGTTTCCAGTATCTAAACACATTAAATTGTTATGGTCCCTAGACATGTGTTTTTAGAAATATGTTGAAAATTTATATAAAAAAATGTCATATTTATATATGAAAATCATGGGTCCTTATAGTTGGTATTAAAAAAAGGTTTAGTTAATATTTAGAGATTAGTATTAGAAAAAACAATTAGTGAATATAAGTCAAACTGTAGGATAACATCCTAATTTTTTGGTAAGAAATCAATTATGTGGTTTTTATAGAAATAAATCCCTATTTGGATACTATAAGTGGAAATAGTTCTTTCATAGAGGTGTATAGGTGTAATCACTCAAAAAAGGAATGTTAGAATTAACTCAAGTGTTAACCAATATAAGAAAATGATCCTTACTGTGAATCTAGTATCACAATGAGAAATCGGAGTATTTGAGAAGGTTTATTTGCGACGGGATCCCGTCGCAAATAACCCGTCGCGGAAAACGGCGTCACAATTAAGACTAGTAGCGATGGGAAAGATTACCGTCACAAATACTTCTCGGGTTATTTTTAAAAAACCTATTTGCGGCGGGCCCATCGCAAAGAACATTTAAGACGGGTATCTTTGCCGGCCACAAAAAGTTATTTCGAAATAACTATTGGTGACAGGCCCATCACAAATACCTTTTGAGACGGGCTTCTATTCCCACCGCAAATACCTTTTCAAAAAACCCTATTTCTGACAGCCCCATCGCAAATACCTTTAGCGACAGGCTTCTTTTCCCACTGCAAATAGTTATTTCGAAATAACTATTTGCGACGGGCCTGACGCAAATACCTTTTGTGACGGGTCCTTATTCTCGTCGCAAATAAGTATCAAAAATAAAATAATAAAATAATAATATAACTAAAAATAATATTTTAATAATAATAATAATAATAATATAATTCAATCAAATATTAAAATAAAAAATAATTCCAATATTTCAAATATTATAATTAATTATAATATTAAATATATTTAAAACTCTTAATATAATAAAATATGAATAATATTAAAAAATATTAACAATCATATTAATACTATAATATAAAAAATATAATATTATATAATATAATAATGTTATTATTACTATTAATATATATGAAAATCTATTATTGATATTATTAAAATAATTAAAATATGAAAATTATAAATATTTGCAAAACAAATATATTAAAACATTAAAAAATAATACTAATAATAAATCATAATTTTTTTAAATAATAAATCATAATTTTTTACCAATATTTGCAACGAAAAAAATATAAAAAATAATAAAATAGTAAGAATGATATTGTAATTACTAAAATAAAAAAACATTAAAAAATAATACTAATAATAAATAATAAACTATTAAAAATAGATATGAAATAATAATGCAACATTGACACCAATATAAAAAAGACAGAAACTACAAATAGAAAATTATTCATATTTTGAATTCAAAAAACTTTATAACATCATAATAAATCACTGGTCTAAAGGAGGGGGGAGCTGGTCACTGGTCCGAAGGAGGGTGGAGCTGGAGGATCTGGAGGAGCTGGTGGAGAAAACTCTATCCCTAATGTATAATTCAGACAAAGCATGTACTCCATCTGCTCCTAATACTGCTGCTTCCACCGACTCATCTGCTCCTCGTACTCCTGCTGCTGTCGTCGGTGCTCCTCCTCATGCTGCTGCTGCTGCTGACGCATCTCCTACTGCTCCTTACGGAGACTCTCTATTAGCTCAGTCTGTGATCACAACTAATCCTCATACTGTGATGCGGAAGATGATGCACGAGCTCCTCTTGAGCTGGACTCTGACATCGCAACACTACCATAATAAGCCTCCGGAGTCAACAAAGAGATGATACCAACTACTCAGCCCTTCTTGAAGCCATACTGGGTAGCCTGCATCCATGCGGCCTCATCAAAATGATGGTCATTGGTCTGATCAGAGGTCTCAACCTGACCCTCAGCCTGGGTCTGTGATGTCGCGACCTCATATGACTCCTTCAGTTGCAATTTGAAATTAAAATTGTGAATATGTTATATGCAGTTAATTTTTAAACTGAAAAACAAATAATACTGACCATAATCTGACGCTGGCGATCACCTCTAATCTCCCCAGAAACTGGGTCACTATACATCCTCTGATATAAGTCAAACTCCATAATATTGGGATTCTTAACAGCCTATAAGAATATAAAATAAACTGTTAATATTTAAAGTTACATAAAACATTTTTTAAAAATGTACATACCAAATGTTGTCTATGCGTACTGAATGTACGAATCCTAGCTCGATGAGTCACCTCCTGTCTCCCCCGATTCTGCCTCCCCAATGATGAACTCCTCTGAAAGACACCACTCAACTAGTGTGAACATAATCCATCCCATACGTGGGATGAAATGTACTCTGGTCGATGGGCTCTATAGGACTCATCAAAGACGATCACTCCAGCTTTTTTCATGGTTATTTTTCTTAAATTGTGTAAAAACTGACGTATTTGTTGACGCATCACCACCTACCATGCCTCGTGGATGGCGTCACGCATGGTATCATTGATCTAATACCATAAACCCTACAAATAATTTACAATATCAAGTTATAAATGAAATAAATTTCAAAATAAAAACTATTTATTTACGTACTAACCAATGGCCGAACGTGGCCTACTACACATCAATGGGAATCTGTTCCCATGTGGTCCATGGATGAGAAAAATAGTTGCGTAAAATAGTGCTGCCATGTCCGACTGCTATATGCCGAAAACTGTAAAAACAATAATCGAACATTTATTATGTAAATAAATTAATAAAATATTAATAAAATGAACAAGTTATCATACCTCCGCGTGCGTGGATCGAACCCAAGATGAGGACATCTCTCAATGATGGGGTCAGGGATCATCATTCATGAAATACCACGCCCCCTCCACATATTCCCTGAAGCGCCAGTAGGTTGTGGGTCAGATGACCCGAAATCATCCTCATCCAAAGGTAGGTCAGCCTCCGACAACTGATGAAATAGCTCATCGTTCATCTGAAATAGAAAATGAATGTTGTTAGAAAATAATTAAAAAAATTTATTATATATACATATATATAAGTTATGATTATATATAACTAGAATTGAATTGTATTAATGACCACTGTCATCATCATCTTCATATCTGAGGATGTCATCATCAAATTCCTCATCAATATCATCGATATCCATTTGAGTTTCAGTTCCGTCATCTCTTACCATTTCAAATTCATTTGTGACATCATTAACATCATCATCGCCATCGAATCATAATTGTGGGATGTCATCATCGATACTCATGTTTCTTTGTGAAAAAGATTGATTTTGAGAAGTCTCTTGATAAAATTCAATTCCTTGCACTTCAGTGAATCAAGCTTCACTTTGAGAAAACTGATTTTCTCGAATTTTGATTTTTATTATGCTCCACCAATCACTAAGGTCACTTGACATAGCATAGTACATTGCATTATAAACTTGATGTGCATGTTGATCTAGTAAAAATGGTTCATTTACTGCAAGAAGACTTTTATATTTAATATCAGTGATTCCATGAGTAGGATGAACACGAACTCCTCTCTCAATATCCAACCACCGACATTTGAACATCATTGTGTAATGTTGTCCTAGATAACAGAGTTCAATAATTTCATCAAGCATGCCATAAAATTCAACTTCATTTTCTCTATGATGAGATTCTATCAAGAAAATTCCACTGTTCAATGTTTTTTTCCCATATGCACGTGTATGAAATTGAAATCCATTCACCACATATGCATTATAAGATTTAACCATTTTGGATTGTGGGTTACTCAATATACACAGTCATTTTTCAATTTTATCAGCATGTTGAGACACCTAAAATTTTGTAAAATAATTATCAATATAATTAAAAATAACTTGAATGAGATGTTAAAACATGATGAATTTATGTTACCAGTTTTTGAAACCACAGAGAAATTTTTTTCTACCGGTGTTCATCGAGAGCAGCTGCTGTAATTTGTGGAAGTTGTTTCTTGATATGATTATCATATAACCTAATAAAAATAAAGTTACTTATTGTGACATAAATAATAGAATAAGTGATAGAAGCACTTACAGTACAAATGATGTCATCTCTTCATAGTTGAGAAGAACATACGTATGAGCTCTGTGATGTTCACCATCTGAAAGCCATTGTTCATGAACTCCACCGAAACCAAGCTCTGACTGATTGAAAACAGATAATTTATTGTCCATTTCATCATCAACATTCCCCTCATTCCATACCATGTGGTTGTGTTTTGAGGTATTCTCAGAATCAAAATAGTGAGAGCATAAAAAAGATATTTCTTCTTGAAAATAAGCTTTAGAAATTAATACTTCAATAGATGCTTTGTTACATACTTTTTTTTCAACTTCTCCATGAATCTTTAGAATGGGTACATCCATCGAAATTGTACTGGACCTCCACACTTTTCTTCATATGGAAAATGTAATATCAAATGTTCCATTGAGTCAAATAAAGATGGAAGAAATATTTTTTCTAGTTTACATATAATTACAACAACATCTTCTTCAAGTTTTCTTAGAACATCGTAATCTATTTTCGCTGCACAAATGTCTCGAAAAAAATATGACGTCTGTTATCAAATCCCAAATCATGGAATTCAATAGACCTCTTAATCCAATTGGCATATGTCTTTCCATTATAACATGACAATCATTACTTTTTAATCTGCTAAATTAATCATTCTTTACACATCTACCAAAATTGGAAGCACAACCAACTGGAAGTCTCAAATCTGAAATCCACTGGAAATATAATAAGCGACATTCTTTGGACAGTGTATAAGCTACTTTTGGCTTCATTTACCATTGTGTTAGACATTCTCAAACAGTTTGAGTTCTGGGAGCCTGCAAATTTGGGCAAGATCTAATCGTGGCTTTATATTATCTTTTCTCTTACCAGGTGTATCCAAAATTGTATGAAATTAATGTTTAAAATAGTTCTTCTCAATATGCATAACATTCATCATGTGGCGGACCAACAAATTAGACCAATATGGAAATTCCCAAAAAATGCTCCATTTTATCCAATTGTGTTCTTTCCCAAAGTCAGAAATGTTTTTTTTGGTTTATTGTGGGTCCAAATGTGATGGGAGGTAATGAAAATAAAACTGATTTTAACTCCATACTTGATAGAATTTTAGGAGGTCCATCCCTTTCAATTGTACCTTTTCTAAAATGTGATTTGTTCCTCTAAAAAGGATGATCAGCTGGAAGAAATCTGCGATGAAAATCAAAATAACATGATTTTTTTCCCTGGAAAAGCATAAATGCTTTGTTCTCTCCCATACAGTATGGACATGATTTGGGTCCATGTGTACTCCAGCCAGATAACATGCCATATGCCGGGAAGTCACTAATTTTCCACATCAATGCTTCTCTTAGTATGAAATTCTGTTTTGCAGCAACATCATAAGTATTGACATCAGTACTCCACAATAAATTTAATTCATCAATCAATGGTTTCAAATATACATCAATATTTTTTTCGGATGTCCTGGGATTAATAAGGTCAAAAAGATATAAGGCTCCTTCATCATCATCCATGGAGGTAAATTGTACAGAGTTATAAATACATGCCAACATGAATACTGACTACCACAAGATCCAAACTGACAGAAACCATCAGGGGAAAGACCCTGTCACGCGTTTCGAGCTTCTAAAGCAAATGATGGATGCACTCTATAAAAATTATTCCATGATTCACCATCGGCTAGATGATTCAAGCTTTTACTGGTTGAAATATTCGTTTTGTTCCATTACATCATTGTCACTATATTCTTAGACATGAATAAATGATGCAGTCTGGATGTAAGCGGAAAATTTATCAACTGTTTTACAGAAATCAAGCCAGATATCCCATGTTGAGCTTCTTTATACCTCAGTTGTCCACATGTGGGACAACTATCCAATGACTCATTTGCACCAGAATATAAAATGGAATCATTTGAACATGAATGGATCTTCTTACAACTAAGTCCCAAATTCTGAACCAGCCTCATACTCTCATAGTAATTTACAGGAAAAACATTTCCTTCGGGTAATAATGTTTTAACCAAAGAAAATATCTGTTCAAAAGAGTTTTTTGACATTCCATTCTCTGATTTGATAGCCATAAATTTTGTAACTACTTCTAACTTACTTATCTTGCAACCATGATATAATGTTTCCTCAGTAGACCTCATCAACTCATAAAATTCATATGGTGCCAACTTAGGAGTTGAATCAATATCATCTTGATTTTTGATATGTTGAACAGATGGACTTGGAAAATCATTTACTAAATTATGAAACCGCAATGGATCCGAAATCAAGTTAGTATCACCTTCTCTGGAACTGCGTTCACCATGTTGATACCAAAAAACATAATCCTGTTGAAAACCAAATCGCAAGAGATGTCCCCCAACTTTATCAAATGTGTCAAATGTTCTCAGTGCACATTTTTTACCAGGACATTTTATTGTGCCTTATGAAACAAATTTTGGATTTTATGATACAAATGATAAGAAAGTATCTACACCCTCAATATATACAGGATTTAAACCAGAACCGTTTGTATTTTTATGTTGATTTACTCATATGCGGTCTTCTAATAATTACTATTGCCGACTTCGTTCTTCCATATATTTCTACAATACATTAAAACATTACTGGTTTTGAATAATTTGATATTAGAAAAATTTCCAAAAAGAGAATATATTAGAACTACTTCTTAATAATTAACACTATTTACAAGCGACACAATTTTCAATGAAATTACTGCTAATTAATGCTAATTATTGGTAATTATCAGTAATTATTACTAATTATTGGTAATTATCGCTAATTATTAATAATTATTGGTAATTACTGATAATTATTCGCAACATGAATTGATATATTCTTAACATGTTCAAATCTTAAAGGTTCTTTAATATTTAGGTCATGCTCAATAAAAAGTTTGTGTCAGCTGTGTACAATGTTAACATAGAAAAATCCCCCAAAAGAGAATTTGTTATAACTACTTCTTAATAATTACCACTACTTACGAGCGACACAATTTTCAGTGAAATTACTGCTAATTACCACTAATTATTGGTAATTATCGTTAATTATTACTATTTATTGGTAATTATGGATAATTATTCAAAACATGATTTGATCTATTCTTAACATGTTCATATCTTAAGGGGTTGTTAATATTTACGTCATGCTCAATAAAAGTATGTGTCAGCTATGTGCAATCTAAACTATATAATTGTCCTTTCTTGTTTGATCACCTCGCAAGTATCGTTGCAATAAGACGGACCATGTCATGTCGTTCACGTCTCTAAGAATCATCTCGCATTACCGTTTACATAGATCATTTTCCTTAAAAATTTAATCCCTTAAATTTTCAAGGAACAATGGTATGAAAAGGCCATGTGATATAATTCTTATAGATGAGAAAGACATGACTTGGATCGTCTTATTGCAATGTTACTTACGAGGTGATCAACCAAGCAAGGACAATTATAGAGTTTACATTGGACACGGCTGACGCAAAATTTTTATTGAACATGACCTAAATATTGATATTATTTTTTCATAAATATTAATCATATAATAATAACATATGTTACTAATTATATACTAATTATGTTACTAGTTAGTAATGGGAAGATATACAGAGAACATGTTATTAACCACTCATTCAATGGAAAATCAAACGTGATTGACCACTCATCCACCTCAATTCTCTTTTCATCTATGTGTTGATGCTTGACAGGAAACTTCTATCTCCACATGTAATATTCACATTCACTGGCTGGTTGATTTTGACAGTGAATGCAAATATTACATGTGGAGACAGAAGTTTCCTGTCAAGCGTCAACACATAGATGAAAAGAGAATTGAGGTGGATGAGTGGTCAATCATGTTTTATTTTAATAACTTGCTAATTATTTTAATCACATGCTAATTATTTTAATCATTTACTAATTATTTTAATCACTTGATAATTATTTTAATCACTTGCAAATTATTTTAATCACTTTCTAATTATTTTAATCACTTGCCATTTATTTTAATCACTTGCTAATTATTTTAATCACTTGATAATTATTTTAATCACTTGCTAATTATTTTAATCACTTGCTAATTATTTTAATCTCTTAAATTAAATCGCTATTTATTTTAATTCCTAATTATTTGAATTAAATCACTATTTATTTTATTTGATAATTATTTTAATTATTTGCTAATTATTTTAATCATTTGTAAAATATTTTAATCACTTTCTAATTATCTTAATTATTTGCTAATTATTTTTATCATTTGTATTAAATCACTATTTATTTTAATTCCTAATTATTTGAATTAAATCACTATTTATTTTATTTGATAATTATTTTAATTATTTGCTAATTATTTTAATTAATTATTTGAATTAAATCTCTATTTATTTTAATAATTTTCTAATTATTTGAATAAATCTAATTAAATAGCTATTTATTTTAATTGCTAATTATTTTAATTATTTGCTAATTATATTAATTATTTGAATTAAATCGCTATTTATTTTAATTCCTAATTATTTGAATTAAATCGCTATTTATTTTATTTGATAATTATTTTTATTATTTGCTAATTATTTTAATTAATTATTTGAGTTAAATCACTATTTATTTTATTTGATAATTATTATAATTATTTGCTAATTATTTTTAATTAATTATTTGAATTAAATCACTATTTATTTTAACTATTTGCAAATTATTTGAATAAATCTAATTAAATCGATATTTATTTTAATTTCTAATTTTTTTAATTATTTGCTAATTATTTTAATTATTTAAATTGAATCACAATTTATTTTAATTATTTTCTAATTATTTGAATAAATCTAATTATTTTAATTATTTGCAAATTATTTTAATTATTTGCAAATTTCTAATTAAATCTAATTATTACCAAATAAATATCCCCCGGTAGTGTCAAACCAACAGTGTAGTAAGACCCGTTGACATGTACCAGGATACCCCAGGTCAAGCTCAAAACTCCTTGTCAGAGTTTTCACTCCTAGGTACATCTATGTCAGAGCCGCCTCTACTTGTTCGTATCCAAAAAAGGATTTATTTGATTGATAAACCAATAAACTATACTTTACTACTAATTATACCGAATTAATTTTGACAAATTATTTCTATTTATTTATAATTATTTATAACAATATCATTTTATTAATAAAACTAAATATAAATAATAAATAAATTTAAATCTAATTTACTTAGAACAACAATTAAAATTAATAAAAAAATTAAATAAATATATGATTAAATAAAATGTAAATTCCTTTGAAATCATGAAACTATGGACTTCTTTGACTGCCTTTCGACGGTCTCGCAAAAAGAATCCAAATTTTTTTTCCTTAAAACTATAGCTTCAAGGAGAAGAGAGGAGAAGAAAAAGATTTGAATGTTTTCAAAATTGAAATGGTTGAGGGTTTATATAGGTTAACTTATTTGTGATGGGATTATTTGTGACAGGTTACCCGTCATAAATACTCCTATTTGTGATGGGTCCCGTCGCAAATTCCCGCCGCCCGCATTAATTATGGTCGGCACTTAAAAAGGCTTCTGAGATAGGAACTGTCGCAAATACTTACCTGCCGACATAACTTTAGTGACGGGAGGAGTTTCCCGTTGCAAATACCCTGACGCAGTAAATACTATTTGCGATGGGTAAATCTGTCGTCGCTACTGTATACTTTTTTTCAACGGTCTCGTAGCTTTTACTATTTGAAATGGGAAAGCCTCCCACTGTTAATGTTATGTCTGTCGATAAGTATTTGTGACGAACTGTTGCAAATACCCTCGTCCGGGAAAAGGTTATTGTGACGGGCCCATCGCAAATACTTATGGACCGACATAACATTAGCGGCGGGCGAATTTACCCGTCACAAATAGTATTTACCGTAGTAGGGTATTTGCGACGGGGAGTAGCCACCCGTCGCAAATACTTTTCCCGCATTTTGGCGCGAAATCCACACCAAACCTATTGCGACGGGGACAATGTCCCCGTCACAAGTAACCCGTCACAATAAACCCTTTTTCCCGTAGTGTTTGACACTCCTAGGGGATATGATTCGGTTTTTCAAAATTTTCATTACAATCCATTATGAAGTATTTGAATTTGTTCTGATCATTGATGACTTTGGTTAAGCACAAGGGGTTATATATTTAAAATAATGTGTTTTGATTTATACATCATATAAATTATTTTTCATTATTACGTGGTTTTCCACTATGATAAATGTTTTTAACACTATTCTTTTTTGTTTCAATCAATGGATGAAACCCAAAGGAACCTAGTTAATGGTGAATGTGATGGAAAATGAAATGGTTGTAGACATGAGTAACAAAATGAAATGGTATATTGCTTTCATAACTTTGTTTATTTTCTCACACTACATTATAAATCCATAAACCATATTGAGATTCCAAATGATCAAAGTATGGAATAACATTTTGTTGAATCCTCTATTAGACAACATCCACATTCTTTTAGTGGGACTTCTAATCCACTGGTTGTTGAGATATGGATCAAAACCATTGAGATGATGTTTTACTTTCCCTAGTGCTCAGAATATGAAAATATTGTCTTGGTTTTTTATCATTTGAAAGTGAATTAGATCAATGGAGGAACATTATTAAGAATTAAATTAAAGACGAATAAATTCACTCCATGGAATGTGATGAGTTTAGAAGGTTGTTTTTCAGTAATTAATTCCTTTCTATTCTATTTACTAGGATGGAGAAGTAATTAATTAAGATTAACAAGATGGATGATGAATATAATAGTACCTATGAAGATAATATTACAAGGCTTGTAACATACAATTCTTGTTTAATAATCAGTCCAAAAAGAAAAATTGATCAATTTGTTAGTGGATTAAAACCAAGTCTCAAAAAGTAATTGGCTATAAAATACATAATTATCTATGATGAAATCATTAATTATGTAGTTAATGTTGAAATTGGAATTGGATAATCCTATCATTCCCATTTCGTTGATAAGAAAAGAAAGATTGAGTCTCATGAAAACTCAAATAAATAACATGGTGGAATGAAATTCCTGCCATAATCATGATAGAAATTTGGGAATAAGAATCAATGGAATTCATGAATATAATAGGGAGGTTCTTTAAATGTGGAAAGGAGGTTCATAAATACATTGAGTGTTGAAATTAAATTAATAGGCTAGTTATCAAAGTGGATGAGAACAGGAAACCAATTAATGTACCACACATGCACAATTGCTTTAAATACAAGGATTATATGCATTAATCCAACTATTTCTCAAATACAAAAGTATTTTATGACAGGTGTCAACATCCTCTTAAAACCAGGGAAAATGGTAAATCTCAAGTGATTAAGATTGTCGAAGTTGGTTATGAGAATGACCTGGTGAAAGTCACACTTATCATCCACTCTTGGAATTCTAATATCTTATTTTATTATAGATATACCCAATATTTTATATATAAGGAATTTTAAAATGTTGTTGAATTAATTTCATAATAATTAGATATTAAGTTAGTTGTTAAAACTCATAATTGGATTTTGGTTTCATCACATGTCTATAGTTCCTATCTAATTGAGGTTTGTGTAAATGTTCTTCATGAAATCTTTTGATTATCTATTTAATTGAATTTTATGGGATAATATTTTTGGATTAGAAATCATTAAACAGATCCCATTTTAATTTTCTAGTAAGGGTTGTCATATTTACTATTTCAAATGAACTAGTTGTCATTAATCTTTACAAGGATGAGAAAAAACATCCTATAAAAATTACTTCAACCTTTTGGGTTTCAATTCCAATCCATGAACGAAATTTTCCTCATATGGTTAGAGAGAAACTCAACATCACAAAAAATTACATTATTCTGAGTTTGATGATGTATTTCGTAAGGAATTTTCTTTTATTCCTCCAATTTAGGAAGTTGAGTTCACAATGGAACTTATACCTAGTGATTAACTTTTTTCATTGGATCTATATATGATATCTCTAATCAGGTTCCAAGATTTGAAGAAGCATCTCTAATGGAATATTGATAGGAGATTTATACGCCCATGTGTGTAACCATAGGTTGAACCAGTTCTATTTACTAAAAAGAAATATGGTTCAATTTGTCTTTTTTATTAATAATAGATAAATTAGTAATATCACAATCAAAATAAGTATTCTATACCCAGCATTGATGATTTCTTTGATGAATTAATATGATATAAATATACTTCAAAGATTGATCTTCAATATGGGTATTATTAGTTGAGGGTTAAAAGTGAAAACATGCTTTTCACAACTCAGGATTAACATACAAGTATAAAACACCATTTTTAATGCATATTCATCGAATTAAAAAATCACATATATAAGGACCATTATAGTTTAGTTTCCATTGAAACTTGGAACAAAATATTCTATCTTGGTGAAATATTTTCAATGTTTCCCACAAAGATCTTCCCCTTTAGTAATTTTACTTATAACCATTCTTCATAAATTATTGAAAGGATACATAATAAAATGGTGAGCTCGTCAGTAGGTGTGAATAAAATAAAAACATAAGTATAACATTAACATAAAGGTAGAGGAACATGAGCATAAAATATTATGATCATAACCTATATTTCAAAAATCATAAACATGATACATGGAATAAAGATTGGAATTTCATAAATCATGAATCATAAGATAATCAAGAACTTGAACCGGGTGAGAATATAGTAGAAATAAGACATAGAATTTTTGGAAACCAATAAATATGTAATATCATTAACAATAAGTCAATGACCGATGATGAAAACTTATTAGGGTAATTTATGGGGACTACACATACTAGGTGGGACACTCCATAATCCACAGTTATAATCATTTCTTTATAAAGGATCGAGTTTCCATGTTTTACCATAATGGATTGGGTTTCCCCATCTTCCCATAGTGGGTCAAGTTTCCCCATCTTCCACAATAGATCAAGATCGTCAACATGATTTCCATCATTATTTCATGGGTTATAAATCTTTAACAATTGAATTATAGAGATATATAGGTCCCACCCATTTAATAATGAAATCATACCTACATATGCCGCAAATTCATAACCAATCATATCATAACCCATGAAATGAAATTGGTTTCAACAACATGTAATCATATCTTAACATGTAGAAATAGACAGGTTTCATAATCATTTTATTAAATCACAAACCATCAAAATAACAGTCTTTCATAAGAATATAACCCATGAAAGGTTATTGAGTTTCATAAAAATCATTCCACAAAAACATAAAAAATTTAGAAAAGTAATGCGAATGGTGTCTTTGGATCATAACCCTAGTAAATCCTTCACTATAAAAAAAGGTTTTCATCTTATATCAAGAAGGATTTTGAAATATCACATGGAAGATCACTTTTTAAAACATATAACATTTTAAAAAAACTTTTCATTTATACCACATTGATAAAATATAAAATAATAATGTAAAATCATTTAAAAACATTTCTTTAAGGATATATATTTTAATATTTGAAAAAAATACACTCTTTAAAACATAAATCACTATGAAATCCATTTTATGTGAAAATATCTATGAATATTTATAATGAAAGTATGAAAATATATTGAAACCATTACTCCTTGAGAACATATAAAATAATCATGAAAATATTTAAAAAAAATTAAACATGTTCTAATTTTTGAGAACCTTTTTTGTTTAAAATATATTTCAAACCCATTAATGTAAGCTTTTAAAATAATTTAATACTCTCCTTGAGAGTAAAACATTCTTAACACCTTTTTCTTTATAACCCACATTAAAAACAATAAATATCAAAATTATTAGGGAAAAAATTTCATAAAAAATTAATATTTTAAACTTTCAAAAGAATCTTCAAATAATAATGATCATAAAGGTGGATAAATATGTACAGGCCAAACATTCCTTTTGTGTTGTACAAAGTTTCAAAAAAGTGTCTCAATCAAAATATGACAAGAAGATTCCAAATAAAAAAATAATTTGTAAAAAAGGAAAAATATTGGAAACAAATATCTTTTATATATCATATTATAATAGTATAATATTTTTTAAAATCTTTTTTATAAAACACGTTTTAGAGAGAACAAAAATTTCCGACTGAAAAAAGAAACAATGTCATATTTTTCTAATTTTGTTTATTAATTATAATAAGAAAAAAAGTGTTAAAATGGTAATAAAAATGAATATATTATGTAAAAATATAAGATAACAAGATTAAAGAGTTTTCATGAGATATGGATCACAATATTTTATCAATAGAAGCATAATCATAAATAATCTCGATAAACGGTTAGTATGTAGCTATAAATTGTTAACACATTGGTAACATTGAATCATAATTACCGTGAAGGATTAAAATTTCATGAAGATTAAAATATCATTAAAATAATTATATTTATGATATAAGATTCCAATGTTCATTATATACACCCCATATAAAAATATGTCTGCATTACATGGCATGTATCTCAAATAAAACAAATGGAGACAAACTTGCTTTACTGATTTGGTAACTTTTTTCCATAAACCCCATGAAAGATGGATCATAAAATGTATTTTTAAATAATAATAAATTTATTTATATAAATCATATAATACATTCATGATCATTATATACACCACACAAAATAAATGGGTTGTGAATAATATATAAGTCTTTCAGAAATAAAAGTGATATGAGAAAACACGTACATTAAGTCTTGAATTTATTCTTACACATTAAAACATCATATATAATAAATATATTTGTACTATAAATATATAAAATAACCATATAATTTTATCTAGTACCATATATTATTTTACTATGACTTTATATTACCTGTTTAATAACAATTCCATGTTAATGTTACATTTCAGGTAAAATCTGGGTGATTTTTCATATATGTGTTGACATGTTATTCTTGATCCTCTTACATAGATCATAATTTAAATATTTCTTAAATTCGAAACATTATTTATATATAATAAGTTTTCATTATATAAATATTTATAATAATCTATAAAATATTTATATATGAAATGGAATACATCATCCAGGGAGATGGTAGGTTGTACGTATGAATGAACGTTGTTTCAATTTTTTATTATATTGATAGATTGAAAGTAATTGATATATATATATTAATAATTATATTAGATTTATAATTTCATATATATAATATAGGCTCACTAAACTCGTCCTTATATTATTCCATGTAATACGGGAACGAATCACACCACTTTGAGGTGGTGGTAGTCCACATGTCCCCAAATGAAGTTATCATGTTTACAAAAAATGGAAACAAAGAAGGTATGTTTTATATAATTATTTCAGAATCATAAGAATATAATAAATATAATAAATATCATATATAGATATTTTTTACATCATAACTCCAAACCATGATAGTTGGTAAAGAAAAAAATGAACAACACCGTTTTGTGAGGCAGATATTCATAGTACAGAAGAATGGTTAGTTCGTTACCCATTAGATGGAAGGGTGCGTAAGTGTAGTTTAAATAGCTATAATTAAAACATATAATTATATTTAAAATAATTATTTTATTATATAATCATGTAATAATAATAGTTTAGTGGGTGGACAATGAATATAAAAAAGTAGATGAGGAATGATGTTACCTCTTCTTTGGGTAACTTCTTTTGGTTTTCACCAAAGGGATTCCTAGGATAGATTTATTCAAAAATTAAGTCTTGTAGTATTAATTTAGGGATTTTTGGAAAATATTTGAGCATATTTGTTTCTGAGTAATGGGTTCTGAAAGGTTTTAATAAGTGGGAGCGGTGAGTTTATATTTATAGTGGAGGAGGAGTGGCATTTTTATAAATTATTAAAAAGGGAATTCCACCGACATTTTTCCCATGAAACGTGTCACCAATAATGGTCCAGAACCTATAAAATGAATTATATGGTATTAATAGAAACATTATATGGTTTTTTTTGAAAAATATCTAGGTCATTTGGGCCTAAATATTAAGGTTAAGTTATTTAATAAGGTGTTTTTTCTCTAAATCACAGTATTTTATTTTAATCACCTTCACTAATTTCTTTATTAAAAAAATTATTTGAAATTGTTATAAATTAGAAATTATTATTATTCCTAGTATTTAATACAATTTTAGACACTCATTTAAAATAATTCATTGAAATTAATTTAAAATAAATCTTGTAGACATGCCACGAGAGTGGGTTTTTAAGCGAAAATGCCCAAATGTTTGAAATTTTTTTAAATCCAATTTCAATGTGATATTGGTTACAATAACTTATATTGGATTAATTTAAGTAAAATTAATCTAATTTAACTTTAAAAAAAATAAAATATAATTTAAATATATAAATAAATTAGATGAAAAATATGTTTTGAATTAAAATTTAGTGTTTTCATTATTCATTAATAAGTGAAACTTCCCAGAAAAAATACCAAAAATTCACACAATGTAAATTTTGAGATTAAATGTCCAAAAAATAATTTTTTTTTACATAAAACTTATAAATGTTTCTAAAATCATATTTAAATTGTGTTCTCCATTAAAAGAAGTTAAAATTACCTTTTAGATAAATACAACATTTTATTCACAAAAACGAATTTATACCTATCTTATACCTATAATATCTATTTTATGATTATAAAAAATATTTATTGAATATATAATATGTAAATTTTGTTTAAAACATTAATTAAATGAGTTATTTTAATTTATTGAGATTACATTTTGTTTGTACATAGAAAAATAGTTCTCTTAAAAATGTAATCTCTTTATTTTCAAATAGTTCGTACATTGAATTATACTAATTAATAATTAAAGGATTCATTTTATATATAAGGTTATGTAAATAGTTCACAATTTATTTATTCTTATCCATAAAATAAATTCTAATGGATAATTGGTGGGTATAATAATATTAATATTATCTTTTGTTTGTTAAAACTCAACCTTGTGTATAACACAAGCTATCGAAGGGACTCATAATTGTGTGTAATACAAGTCAAACATAGTGTTGATTTTACCACAAGCTAATATAAGTGTTTCTTATAAGTCAAACATAGTGTTGATTTTACCATAAGCTAATCTAAGTGTTTCTTATAGCTCATTATTTACTTGGTGGTGACAATAATTCAATCTATACATAGTGATTTCATATAATAAAAGCTACATTCACTGTTGCGTGAAATGTAAAATATCAAAATATTAAATTAATTTGAAAAAATCACAAAATCATATGGTTTTACATTATACCCACATTAAAAGGAATCTATCCCTTTAAATTCATTTGGATTACCAATGTTATAATACTAGAAATTTCCTTTCATAGAAACCCGCATCTTAAAAATGAATGCTTAAACTTCCTTTAAAAAGGGAATATTAAAAACAAAATGGTTACCCAAAGTAACACATAACTAGGTTTATAGATATGATAACATAGGTGGGAAGTTAAAACACGAATATGGAAGAGAAATCTATCTATCATATTCTAGTGGATAATTATAGAGAAAGTGGGTAGAATAAAGTTAATGATCACATATCCATAATTAAGATATGATCTAAGAGGCCATTTGATTAATCATAAATGAAGGTTTTGGGATAAATTTATTTGTTTCAAGATCCTTTCCCCTATAGATATAGAATTTTCATATGAATATACACTAACGTGATATCAGGACATCCTCACTTTTTGTTGTGTCTTGATAAATTTTTACTTCATCTCTTATTCCATTAAATGAAGGTAATTTTTTCATTCCTAAAGCATTATTATATCATGATATCCATAAATAGAATTATATGTCATTTCATATGTCTTCAGTTAACATCAAAAAAAATATCATAAGTTATGCATTATGCATAAATTCTCATATCGTGAGAGAATACTTTAATATTTAAAACATCATCCCAAGTTTAGCATAAACCATTCCATAAATGGTCATCCTTGTAACCATTCCAAATAATTGAAAATAAAAAACAATAGAAATAAGTTTACTAAAATATCTTAACATTGATCCCTCATGTATCATATTGTATCACTTGGTCGTCGCATGCCAAACATGTGGATACCTTTATCATGAATTCTATTGAAACATAGTAATCTCATGAATTACCATAATTATTGAAAACATGCATGTTTTAATATTCCAAATTTTATTGAATATATTAATTAAATCCAAAAATGTTATAAACTTCATCAATGATAGCATCAAAACATTTTAAAAAATCCATTATCAGTTTAGAGGTAATAAGTACCATCTAATTTACTTATTTATTTTCAATACATAATTATCCAAACATCATTATCTCACTATTAAGAACATATTAATGGATACCTTTCCCTTAATCATGTAATTACCATGAACATCATCTTTCTATTAAATCACTTTTCATGACTATCAGAACCATTCAACATATTCATTTAAATACATATCAAAAAACATAAATTAATCAATCCTTATATATTTCAAAATTTATAATTCTTGAATAAAAATACATAAACACTTTGCTTATTCTACTTAATTATTAATCCATTAATAATTATAATTTTTCATATTACTTAATAATTTTTTTCCTTTCAAATTTTATATGTAGTCTCATCATCTGTAGAGGTATAACCATTACTCATACCACCTTTCCAATTATCATCATGAGATTTTCATTTGGGATAAAAATTTTCATAATGACCATTCATTCCACACTTAAATAATTTAACCTTCAACATTGTCTTGTGGAGTCCAATATTTATATCCCATATTTTAACAGAACCCTTTATTTTCCATTTTTAATTAATTTATTTGTATCATTATTTTTCACAATCTAAACATCTTCTAGTCCTGCTAATACATTCACTTAGATGATTATCTCCACATTCATATTATTGAGGAAACTAAAACCTCTTTACACCATGGTTTCTATTACTCAAAATCTCAGTGAACTCCTTCCTTCTCTTCTTTACTGAGGTTGAGAGTTGTTTAAGGTACATGTTGTTAATCATGTATCATGAAAAATAATTATGCATGATCATATCATCTGTCACTCCTATGATTATCCAATTTGACATCTCATTAGAATTTTTTCCATCATAATCAACATTAACAAAGTCCTTTATAGTACCCTCCATTAATTAATACCATAAACTATAGTGTGAGTATCACTTATCATAGTGAAAAAATATAATCATGAAACAAATTACTTATAGGATTTCTAAATCATGAAACCTGATTATTTAATCAATGAAAACTTTGGTTTGTCCTGAGTTATTCATATCCAACCAAGTTTTAAATCATTCATTGTCATTTATAAAGATATTTTATCTCTCAAATAATATTTCTTAAGAGTGTCAAACCTAGTATGGAGAAAGTATCTTTATCGTGCACTAGTTCCTAATTGATTCTTGATCAATACAGTGTTTTTCGGGTTTTCACCCCTATGTACATATATATTAGATTGACATCCACTTGTAGTATCTATATTGGGATTTATTTCTAGGAAACTATTCACTAAATCCCTTATCAAAATTCAAGGAGAATTTCTTAAACATTAACTAATCAGAAGAACCATCATTAGATACATCCCTAGAAATGTAATTAGAAATATCCCTAGGGATCTCACTAAAGACTTCTCATTAAAGTTTCTAAATGATTACTAAAATATTCCTTTGATGATAACTATAAGGACCAATAAATAACATACAAGGATATTAAATCATGTTTTATGAATATTCATTATATTGTAAATGTAGATGCCTGAGGACTATAATAGTTTAGTGTCTTTGGAAGCATGGAACAAAATCTTCTAACTTAGTGAAATATCTTCAATGTTTCCCACAAAGATATTACCCTTTAGTACTTCTATATAAACCCATTCTTCAAAACTATGGGAATGTAAACATAATAAAGTGGTGAGCTCAAAAGCTAATTAGGGTAAATAATGGAAATATATAAGCATAACATGAACATAAGGTTACGAGAACATGGTCATAACATTTTCAGATCATACCCTGCATAAACAAGATCATAAACATGAGAAATGAAATAATTATTGATATATTATAAGACATGAATCATAAGATAATCATGAACATGAATCATGTGATTATGTCATAATAATAAGACATAGAATTTGTGGTAACCACAAAAATATATAATATCCTTCCCAATAATTCAAGGATTATTTCCAAAAACATATCAAGGATCTTCATATGGGGTACACGTACTTAGTGGGACACATATACTTCCTCAGTCTTAGTCTTTTCTTGGTAAGGGATTGGGTTTCCCCATCTTCTCATAGTGGATCGGGTTTCCACATCATCCCATAGTGGATCGGGTTTCCCTATCTTCTAAAGTGGATCAATCTCGTTATATTTATTCCCATCATTATATAATGAGATATAAATTGTTTTCAAATGTTTTGGAGGGTGATATATGTCCCACCAAACTCATAATAAAATCATACAATCATTTTACACATATTCGTAAACAGTAATATCATAACCAATGAAATGAAATGAGTGTCATAAACATGTAATCATATCTTAACCTGTAAAAAATATAGGTTTTACAATCATTTCATTAAATCATAACCCATTAAAATAAGCGTGATTTATAAGAATATAACCCATGGAAGAGAAAAAAGTTTCATAAAAACCATTCCATCAAAAAATAAACCATTCAGATAAGTAATATGAATGGTTTACTTACATAATATCCCTATTAAATCCAAAACTATAACCAAGGATCTCATTTTAGATGGAGAATTATTTTTTAATATCACTTAGAAAATTTGTTTTTAAAAAAAATTACATTTTGAAAATATTTTTCTTTTAATATAATTTTAATTCATATAAATTAATCATGGAAAATATTTTTAAAAACATTTATTGAGGTAAATATCTTTTCCTCTTCGTAAAAAAATCTTTAAAACATTCATCATTTTGAAGAGATTTTTATATCCAAATATCTATGAAAAATTATAACGGATTATTTATAACATCTTGAAAACAATTTTCCATGAAAATATATAAAATAATATTAAAGAAATTTTAAAAAACTTTTTAAACATAAAAACAATTAATGAAATTATAAGATAATAGCTTTTAAACCCTTTTCAAAGAAGCTTTGATAATCATTTATATCTCTTCTTGAACATAAAACATTTTTTGGAAATAATTATCATTGAAAAGAAAATTATAAAAAAACGAATGTCCATATTATTAAGAAATGATTTTTATTATAAATAAAATTAATCATGTTGACTTTAAAATGATTCTTTAAATAATAACAGTCATTACGGCCGATAAATCTATACATTCCAAACATTCCTTCTGCATTGTAAAACGTTCAGAAAAGTTCCTCGATCGGAAAATGAAAAGAATATTCCTTTTTGAAAAATAATATTTAAAATTTGTAACACATGGGTAAAAATATATTTTATAGAACATAGGATAATATTAAAACATTTTTTAAAATATATTTAGAAAACATGGTTTTGAGAGAACACAAATTTCTGACCGAAATGTTAAATAACGTATAATTTTCATTAAAAATATTACTAATTATCATAAGTACCAAATAGATGAATAATTGTACTAATACATGAATTTATCATGGATAAACATAGGATAAGAAACATAATGAGTGTTATTAAGATTTGGATCATAATATTTCATCAATGGAAGTGTAGTCATAAATAGTCCCAATAAACAATGAGATTGTAGCAATGAACTGTTACCACATTTGTAACATTTAATCGTAATCCCGTGAAATAAAAAAATTATAAGAGGCTTAAAATATCATGAAAATAAGTATATTCAAGTTATAATATTTCAATGGTAATTATATACACCCCATATAAAAATATAGGTTTATAAAATGGCATGTACCTCAATAAAGAAAAATTAAGAAAAAATTATTTTACTGATTTGGAAACTTTTGAGCCATAAAATATATGGAATAGATATCATAAAATGGATGTTTAAATATATAAATCAATTAATTATATCAATAGTAGAATACATTTGATTTCAGTATATATACCACACAACATATATGAGTGGTGAATAAGGTATAAGTCCCAAAGAAATAAAAGTGAGATGAGAAAACCCTTACCTTAAGTCTTTGCTTTATCCTTACACATTCAACCATCATGTATAATAAATATTATCTATTTTATAAATCTTCAAAATAATAATATATCAAGTTATATTTTCATTTTTTGATGCATATGTTTTGACTTGTTATTCAGGATCACATTACATAGATCATGATTTAATTATTTCCATAATTTAAATAATTATTTTTATATCATACATATTCAGTATAAATGTTTATAATAATATATAAAATATAGATATATAAAATGGAATACACCGTTCATGCAGACGGTAGACTGTACATACGCATCAACATTGTTTCTATTTTCTTGTAATATTTATAAAAAAATATAATTTAAATATATGTATATATATATATACACATTATAGTAGAATTATTATTTCATATATATCATATAATTTAACTAAATACAACCTTAATACATTCCATTTAACATGTGAACAAATAGCATCATTTTGAGGAGGTGGAAGTCCACATATCCACAAACGATGTTATCATGTTTAAACAAAATGGAAAGCATGAATGTATATTTTATATAATAATTGAAGAATAATAATTTCATAATATATATAATATATATAAAATATATAAATATTTTTCATCATATTTCTCAACCATGGTTGGTGGTGATGGAAAATCAAACAACATCGTTTTGTGAGGAGGTAGTTCCCCATACATAAGAATCATTTGTTTGTTTCCCATTAGATGTAAGTGTGTTTAATTTAAGTCCCAAAAATTAGAATAAAAACATATCATTATATTTATTTTATTATATAATAATTTAATAAGAATATTTTAGTGGTGGATAATGAAAATAAAACAAAGGATCTTGAGGAAGGATATTACCTCTGATTGGGGTAACTCCTCTTCGTTTGCACCGAAGGGATTACTTGGTTGGAATTCATCACCAATGGAGCCTTATAGAATAAAGTTATGGATGTTTGGATATTATTTTTTCAGAATTTGGGAAATCAAAAGTGCTTTATATGTGTGATTAAGTGGGATTGGTGAGTGACTTTTTATAGTGGAGGAGGAGTGGCATTCTTGTAATGTTTTCAAACAGGAAATATACCCAAGATTTTCCAAGAAAACGGGATCAAAAAATGGTCCCAAATAGATAAAATGTATTATAGGATATAAATAAGTACATAAAAGTAATTTTGGAAATGTTTCTAAGTCATTTTGGGCCTTAATGTTAAGGATTAGTCCTTTGTTAAGTTAATTTTTCTCTTAATCATTGTAATTAATTTTAATTAAATTCACTAATATTATTTGTCAAAAACTAAGATAAAATTATTATACATTACAGATAATTTTAATTACAAATATGGAATGAATTTTTTCATATTATAATCAAATAATTGGATGAAACTAATTTAAAATTAACCCCGCAGACGTTTCATGATAGCTGGTTTTTAAGCGAAAGAGTCCAAAAAGTATGAAAAGTTTTTATATCCAATTTCAAAGTGAAATTGATTAAAATGAACTAAATTATATTAATAGATTTAAAATTTATCTAATTTAAATTTAAAATCAAAATAAAAATAATTTACCTATAAAATTAAATTAGAATAAAATTCATTTTTGAATTAAAATTCAGTGTTTTCATTATTTATCAAAAAATGAAAATTATCATAAAAATAAAAAAATTTCACCCAAAGTCAATTCTAATATTAAAATATTAAAAATTAAGTTTATTTTTCCAAATGAATATAATAAAATTGTAAAAAAAAATATTTAAAATGGGTTCTCCATTAACAGGATTTAAATTTACCTTTTAGAAAAATATATCTTTTTATTCAAAAATTGGATTTATTCTAATCATATACATATAAAATCTATTATATGAGTGACAAAAATATTTATTTAATATATAACATATATATTTTTTTTACAACATTAATAAAATGTGTTTTTTAATTTATTGATATAAAATTGTGTTTTTAAATAGAAAAATAGTTTTTTTTTGAAAAATAATTTCTCTATTTTCAAATAGTTCTTATATTCAGCTATACAAATTGATAATCGAATGATGTATTTTATATAAAAGTTTAAATAATATTTTTTTTTCAATTAATTTAATCTTATTCACATCTTCTATTCCAAGGGATATGTGTTAGCTATAATAATATGTTATAAATAATGTTAATAGTATCTTGTAGTTTGGTAAAACTCAATCGTGTGTGTAACATAAGCTATTGAAGGGAATATGAATTGTGTGTAATACTTGCCAACCATAGTGTTGTGTGTGAAATAGATGAATCTAATTATTGTGTGTAGTGCAAGATTAACATGGTGTTTTATATAATGAAAAAGGCACTTAGTGATTTCATTTAACAAAAGATCTATTTCGTATTGTGTCAAATGTAAAATATAAAAATATTAAATAAATTCGAAAGAAATTAATTAAAAAAATATCAGGGTGTTACAATACCTAATATATGTTTCTTTATGAGTTGTGCACACTATGAATTTATAGTGATTTCATTTGGTTATACAAATACCCTTGCTATCTATATATATTTAATGAATAGAGTCTTTAGAAGTTACATTAATCCGTTTTTGGTTGTTCTTATAGATGATATTCGTATATACTCAAATTGTAAGAAAGATTATAATGTTCATTTTGGGATTTTTTAGAGGATCTTATATAGGTAAATTTTGTAGGAAAAATTTTCTATGTGTAAATTTTAACTTCTAAAAGTTTCTTTCATGGGACATATAATCTCTTGTGAAGTTGTATTGGGGGATCCTTAAAATATGGATGTTATAGAATGTTGTACCAAACCAACTATAGTGTCTATAATCCATATATTTCTTTGTTCATTTGAATATTATAATCATTTTTTAAAGTTTTTTATGGATTTCTAATCCACTCAAAATGTTAACTCAGAATGATTTCACGTTCCTTTAGAATTAATTAATGTGAGCAGAATTTCATAGAGCTAAAGAGAAGGTTATTCAGTTACCTTGTAGTGTAGAAAGGTTTTTAATCTATAGTGGAACATCCAAAAAGGGACTCAGATGTTTTCTCATGCAGAATGACATGGTGATATCTTATTTCTTATTTCAATTGAATATTCTTGATAAAAATTACACAACTCATGATTTGGAGTTAGTTGTGGTAATTATTACATTAAACATATGGAGGAGTTATAATTATCGAGAAAAGTGTGATATAAATACAGATTAATACTTTCCAATGAGTATATTCAATCAAAAAAAGTTCAACATGTTCCATAAAATATGTCTAGAGATAATTAAAGATTATAAATAGTCAATACATTACCACAATGGGAAATAAAACGTGGTAGTAAATGATTTATTTTGAAAGGCTATTGTTAGATTATCCAAGATGAGGATCACAAAAGATCCAACATTTCTATATTTAGAAATCATAGATATAGAAATCTTGAAGGAAGGTTATGAATCTTATGTTTCTCAAATGGATGTTCAATCATACTTCTATGTGAAGATTAAAGAGGAATGGAAGGATGATGTGGAACTGCAGAAGAATATCATAAATGATCCTATGATTAACATTGATTATTATGAAATGATACAATTAATGTATCATGTATGTGTTCTAACCATATCTTATTTAAATAAGTATATATAATTGTAATACAAGAGTTTTTTATTATCTATAGATCGTAAAATTATAATAATGTATATATTTTTGAAAGATACTTTCTAGTGGGATGGAATAAGGAGAGATATTACCGAGATTTCATCCCATTGTTCATACTGTCATCAAGTTAATACATAGAGAGAAATTACTAAGTGGAATTTGTTACTATTAATCATAAAATAATGGAAATGGGAAAAATAACCATGTATTTCGTTTTTGGACTCCCCAAAATATCCAATAGTCATAATACTATTTGGGTTATTGTCCATCACTATAAAAAGTCAGCACACTTCATCAACATTAGAGAAGAATTATCACTTCATTACTTATCTAGAATTTACATTAAGTAAGTGGTAATATTGTATATTGTAACACCACAATAATACCAATTTTTTTATTTGAAAAAACTTTTAAGGGGAAGTGAGAACCCTCATAGGAGGACAGTTTGGGCGCCAAGAAATATGACATTTTTGTTGAATAGAAATTTGAGACTTATATAGAGTAACATATTCTATTGTATCTGATTGGGATATGATATTTACTATTATGTTCTGATTAAGTCTTTAACAGGATCTGGATATGTAGTTATGTTTTAATACTATATATCATCCTCATATAAATGGTTTTTCTAATAGAATAAGTCAAACCCTAGAAGATATTTTGAGATATTTTTGAATGGATTTAAAAGGTGGTTGGGATAAACACATTCCTTGAGTTTAGTTTTCTTATAAAAATAGATTTCACCCGAGAATTTAAATGGATCCTTTTAATGACCTATATAGAAAAAATTGTAGAAATCCAAAATGTTGAAATTAATTAGGAGAAAGAAAGATATTGAGGCTTAATAATGTTGAGTAAATGGTAGAGAAGTTTAAATCCATTCAGAAACACATAAAGGAAGTTTAGAGTCACCAAAAAAAATTATGCTGTTAATCGCTAGTGTTATCTAGAATCTGAATTTAGTAATATGTTATTCCAATGAATATATCCCGGGAATAATATTATGAGGTTTGGAAAGAAGGTAAATTTAGGACCTATATATATCATTCCCTTTAAGATTTTTGATCATATAGGGACAATAGATTATTGTTTGGCACTACCATCAAATCTCTCTCATGTTTAGGATGTGTTCCATGTGTCTCTTTCGAGGAAGTAAATACCTGATCATTCACATGTACTAAACTCAGAGTTCATTCCACTAGAGAAAGATCATTCTTATCAGGAATATCTAGTGTAGATTCTAGATTATAGAGAGAATGTGTTTCGAAACAAGTCCACTAAACAGGTAAAAGTATTGTAGTGAAGCCACAAGTTTCAAGAAGCTATGTGGGATCCTGGGGAACTGATGAGGCAGAAGTGTCATCATTTTTTGGTATTATGGTGATAAATTTCGAGGGAAAAAATCATTTTTATGGGGTTATAATGTTACACCACAAGTTTTTATGAATTATTATTTTATTGAACAGATTAAATTTCGTAGATATATTTTATTACACTCGCCACCGAGATTATCTTTCATTAAATTAGACGGTGATTTTTAAAAAACCTCCATATATTATTAGTTTTATTATTTAAATATAAACATTATAACCTATGTGTTGAACATTGTGGTATGAACAATAATATTTGTTTTAAAAAATAATAATTATATTTGTTTTATTTAAAAAAACATATTGATAGGGTACCAAATTTTTATAAAAGTATTTACATCTTTCAAAAATAATTTTATCTAAAAATGATTTATTACATTTTCAAGAAAAATAATTAAAGTAATTTTTACCATTTTTAGAAAATTTATTTGAAAGAATAAAACTAATTTTTTTAATCTATATTTCAAAATTATCTTAGGGTAAATGTTTGATAAATTTTTGAAATGTCATGTTTTCTGTGAATATTGAAAAATACTTGTTATTATTAAGAATTGCCTTTTCGTTTACACAATTTAAAAACATAAAAATTGTTTAAAGATGATTTTAAAAATTAAATTAGTTAAACTTTATACCAATTAATCCAATTAATATCATTATATTCAATTTAATATAGAATATTTATATAAAAACTTTTAAAACTATTAAAAATTTTCTCTTTCAAAAAACAATTCTTCATCATGTCAATGTGATTAATTTTAAAATAAATTTTGAAACTTCAATGAATGGAATTTAAAAAAAATGGTTCCATATTTATAATTATAATAAATAATATTTTCTAATAAGTTCAACTTAATTTCTTCCCATTATCAATATTAAAAGAATTAAAAATTAATTTTGTGGTTAAGGTCAAAATGGGTTTACTTGGGGTTAAACTAAAGAGATAATAGGTACAATGACCTATAAACATATACAAACCCTTTATATGGCCATATTTTGACCTTATAACCTATATGGTTTTTAATGTCTCATTTGTGATCCTTTTATCACGTTAAAACATTGGATAACCTTTTTATCTTCCAAAATTACCAATGTCCCACCTGCCTCACTTATAAATGGACACCCCATCTCTTCTACTCTTCACATATCCAAAAAACATTGGTTCAGCTGATTCATACCCAAATCACTTACGTAATTCCCCTATCTAATCATAGATTCCCTATTATTCTTTATAATACTACCCAAGGAATGATTTTGGTGAAAACTAAAAGAAGTTGTCTAAAGAGGAGGTAAAATCCTTAACAGATCATTTTGTTTTCTTTCTTCCTCCACCTCCTTAAATTATTATTAAATGATGATGATATATTTAACTCAGTTTCTCCCATATTCTGATATTTGTTTGTTATAAATTTATTATCTACAACAATCTTCTGATCCCTCAAATGGAAAATTAAACTATTGATCATGTGCACGATGAACGACCACCTCGTGAACCAACAAAATTCATTTTCCATCAATGATTCTCAAAGAAGAATATAATAAAGTGTATAAAATTTATATATGATATTTATGGTATTATTTTTAATATGTAATTTTAACATTATATATAAATTCTTACTTTCCATTCCCTAGATATTACGATAACATCGTTCGTGTGTACGATTGACTATCACCTCACGAAGAGATGTGATTTGTTTTACACTAATCATTTAAATGGAATATAATAATGATAAATTTCAAAAATATATATGATATATATTAAATCATGATTATTTTTTAAATTTTATTTATTCTATACCTTTCTTTTTTTCATCTGTTAAAAAATGGGATACAACATTCATGAGTGCATATGACCTACCGTCTTCATGAATGGAATATGTCATTTTATATATTTGGCATTCAAGGATTAGACTAAATAAATATATAATAAATATGTATAATATTTATATAATGGTAAAAATATTGAGATTATGGAACCATGATCTAAATTATTGGACCGAAAATACCCAATCGAAACATACACGAAAAACAAAGCAGTTATTACTCGAATAATGATTTTAACATGCAATTTTTAATATAAAGGTTATAAAAGTTTATAAATAAGTCATATTTGGTAAAAAATATAATTATGGTTCTATAATATATTTATAATAAATTTATATTTATTATACATGAGGTTAAAATGTGTATGATGGATGATAAGATTTAAGGTAACAGATTTTTGCCTTAATATTCCTTCATTGCGACTTACATCATGTTATGCACCTATCCTATATTATAAGTTGTATATAAATACCATTTGATTTGTAATATCACTAATTTATTTATTATTATTATATTTGAATACTGATTTAATGTTATTTTCTCATGGGCCTTATGATTCATGGTTACCAAAATGGTAATGGTTTTACGGTACAATCTCATTATTTATCAGGATTTTTTTATGATTATAATTACGATGATGAAACCTTATGATCCATATCCCAATAAACTTATGAAATTTATTATCATATACTTATTTCCTTAAAATACATTTTTTCTTTCTATTTTCTCCTCTTTATGTACTCACGATTCAAAAAATGTTTTAAAAGTAAATCAAATTTATTTCACTCTTCGGTCAAAAAACCATTTTCCTTCCATACACATATTTTTAAAAAATGCTTTCAAAAATGTTATAAAATTATCCAAATTATTTATGAAATATATTTTTACCCATGATTCACCTTTTACAAGATGCTTCAAAATTAATCTTCATGCCATTTTCCAAACAAGGCCTATTTGGATTTTACAGAACATGTGACAGGAATATTTTTTTAACGTATATGAAATTGATGGTATTTTATATATTCATGGTCAAAACATTGTTTAAAATATTAATTTATAAGTTTCCAGAGTTGTTTTTATAGAAAAATTACATTGAAAATGTTTTATGTTTCAAACTGTTTTTCTCAAAGTGAAATGTCTATTTTCTCTAGATATGTTCTATATGATATTTCAAAATAATTTATCATATAATATGAAATACTTTTATGTGAATTATGTGTTAATAGGGGTGATATTGAATAATGAAAACCTTATTCTTTATCATGATGGTAAATATTTACGTTGATGAAATGTTTTTGAACCCATGTATTTTTCATGGGTTTTGCTATAGTAAATTGATGAAATGTTTATGAAACCCATTTTCATTACACATGTTATGATGTAATGATATGGAGATTGTTTATGAAATTTTCGCACACATAAGTATGGTTTTCATTATAATATGGGTGGGAAATATATATCCCTCCAGATAATTTGGTAAATCTTTATATATCATGAGATAATAGTGGGAAACATGTCGATGGGCTTGATCTACTTTGGGAAAAAGTTTCTTCTTGATCCACTATGTGAAACAGGTGTGTCTTAATTCACAATATAAAACATGTGATGAATATTGATACACTATATTGATAGTATTCATACTTAACCTTGATATATGAATTTTTTTAAATATTTATAATGGTTTCACACTATTATGACATGATCATATTGTTCATGATTGACTTATAATGATTTATCACTCTTATAGGCCCTATTTTCTAAAATGATATTGTGGTATTCCATTACAAAATTTTATGCTCTATGATAGGTTTTTTTATAAATATCATAATTTATGTTCCTAATCACATACCCTTATTATTATATTATTCTTTCATATGATCATAGATTGATATCTCTTATATCTACCCTTACTAAGCATCTAAGCTCACCCATTATTATTTTTCCTCCCCCATTTTTTGAATAAAAAACATTATGTAGAATATTCCTTAGAGGAGTACTATGTGTGAAGATATTTATGGGAGATATTTAAGTTTCTTCATGAAATATGAATATTTGTTTTCTTGTCTCCAAATAAAATAAAATATTATAGTCCTTGTGCATGTGTCTATGAAATATATTGAATATTAATCTAAAAAGATGTGATATTTATTTATTAAAAGAATGGGTCCTTATACACATTATAACCAGTCATGTATTTTTTGTACAAAAATGTATACCCCACAATTGACTAATAGACTATATGTCATGTATGGTAGTTACCGAATGTGTAGACGAGATGATCATGTTCTAGCCTAGTTGTAACAACTCAGGTATTTATAAAATAGCAATTTTTCCTTTGAATCAATATTTATGAATAAGATAATAATTTTTTGTTAAAAAGTAAACTTTGGCTGATAGCATACTCAGCACACAACAACAGGTTTCTCTAAAATCATATGTTGCACAAAACATTGAGTTATACAGAAAAATAATATATTATTATTATTTTAAATGGTAGTTAGCGCATAGTTGTTATAATGGTGGGAATGAAAATAACTAACTAAATTATGGTTACAAAAAAAATTTAAATGTTTTTTCATTTCTCAAATAAATTTTAGAGGCTTATAATAAAAATGGATCCGATTTTAAGCATGAAATACTCAAATATTTTTAAAATGTTGTTTTACCGTCTTTTGAAGGAGACCCATTTTTAAATCAAGTATTTTATAATTTTATATGTTATATTTGAAAAAATAAATTTCCTATATAGAATCAGAACATCAATATTAAATTTGGTTAAATTTTTGGTAATTTTATGATAAAGTTCATCTTTAATGAATAGAGAAAAATACTGCATTTTAATTGAAAATATTCTTTTCATATAATTTACTTATATAGTTAGATTTTTATATTTAATTACTTTTAAGGTTTAATTAGATTATGATATTATCATTTAATCCAATTATGTTCATTCAATGAAATTTAACATTTAAATTGAACATAAACACTGGTCAATCTTTTGATTGATTTTACTTCTTAAAAACCCACTATCTGGTTTTGATAACATAAATTATTTTTAAATTAATTACAAAAAATTATGTGGTTTGAATTTGGAAAATTTATTCCATATTTGGAATCAGAAGGACCATATTGTGTGAATAGGTACCCTTTATTTTTATACATTATGAATAGTAAGTTCAATAATAATTTTTATTTACCATGGTTAAAAGGTAAATATGGTAAATAATGGTAAAAAATAATATTACAATCACATTAAACTTCCACAAAACATGTTATAATACTATTTTATGTGATATTTACAACCATTTTAATCCTTAGGTAAATTTGGGGACCTCATGGAGACACTTGGGTGTGAAAATTACATTTTATAGAAATTAATTTAAAGTAAAGGGAAATTTAACCTGAACATGTATCTTTTACAAAAATAATTTTTATACGGGGTTATATAGATGATATCTTTGACTATAAATTGTCCATATAAATCTACTAATATATCCTAAAACATGGTATTTTATTTATAATATTTATACATTAAATAAATAAATTTATTTATGACACAATGATGAGCAATGATTTCTTCATTAATAATGGATTAAAATAAATGATATTATAAATATTAAAATAAATGTAATTTGAATGTTTTTATGCCATACAATAATTTTATAGATGATATTGACATATTATCTTTGATTTGACGTCTTTGTTTTAAGGAATCAAGTTGTTATGACTTTAGAAAAAACAAATACTTTATAGTGTCAAAATTGACATAAATGAGTTTTTAAATTAAATAATATTTACTAAATGATATAATAGTATTAAAAATAAAATATTAAGCCAAAAGAATTATATAATGTTAAAAATTTCATTTATGATCCACTTATGATTATCTTTTCATTTTATACTAAATACAATTACCATATATTATGAAAATGCAAAGATACATGGTTAGAGTTGATGTTTTTAACAAAGGGTCAAAGCTAAATGATCCGGTTAATTTTGTGAACATAAATTGTATAAAACCTATTGGTTGAAAGGTTTAAAACCCAACAGAATCATACCATTAAAATAAATGAGTTCAGGACTATTTTTAACCCAAAATCAATTTATAATAAAATAATATTTCATGACCTTCCTAAAGTGCACCTCATCCCTCTCCTAAAAGGTTACCACCTCTACCCACTTAATTACACTTATAAAGCCCCTTGGATCATCTATATTTTACTAAATTATGCTCCTAACATCTCTCCCACCATCCAAGAATCCTTACCTAGGGCATAAGTAAATTAAATAAAGCATTTTGGCTCAAAGAAAAATAAGTTACCCGATTTAGACGTAACATCTTCTCTCAAATTCCTTTCCTTTATTTTCCTTCTCCCCTCCCTATGCCCTTCTTATTTTTTTGATTATATAACGACACCAGTATAATAAATATAATAGGATGTTTTTAATAAAATTATTTGAACAACACTTACAGACACCTCCATCTAAGGGATATGACCATAATGTTTCTGTGTATGGCGAACTACTGCCCCATGAAATGATGATTGTTCAATTTTACCCTACCACCTCTCATGGTGGACATTATCATAGAAATGTAATTACATATGATATAAATTATATTTATATTTTCGCTATTCTTCTTTTTGTTTTATTTACTTCATACCTTTATGATTTTTATAATTTGTAAATATGATAGTTTTATTTGAGGAACTGTGGACTACAACCCCCTCAAAGTGATATGAATCATTCATTTAAGTAAACCCAAAACCTCATATTAGAATTACATGATAATTGAAATCACCACAAATAGGGTTGGTCAAGCAATTTGAACTATGATTTGACTCTAGAAGAAGTAATGGAAGGCTATACCAACTTAATATTTAATTTAAATATATTATTATAAGTGTAAATTTACACTAATTATTTTTTCACATGATTGTTAATATTAATTGGGAAATACATAAGTGATTAACCATGTATATATAATATTTATGCATAATCTATTTTATTTTAGTTACATCGTGCATGCTTTTTAGTTAATTAATTAAGTTATCACATCAAACATACATAATGAATAACCATACAACTAATAGAAATAAATAAAGGGTTTGATCATGAGATTTATTATTGGATAATTTATCTAGTGTCTGATAAACTAACCCTAACATAGTGGAGAAACCCCTTGACCCATTTAAGGTTTTTCTTTATAACTTTCCACATGTGCACCTTTGTATCTCCTTGGATTGGTTTCGCCTCAGCTCTTAAGTTGAACCGCCTCCACTAGATTGGGAGATTCATCCATTACATATGTTTTTAACTCACATGAAGGATAGGGGTAAAAGGGTGTTTACATAAATGAAACCATGTGCACAAAGGCCCTACATATTAATGAGGAGAAGGCACACAGGACAACAATTTAATTTTAATAAATAAAATAAAATGGAACCAATCACATAAAAAGATCTGGTCTAGCTCATGATCATCCACATATATGTAATGAATTAAGAATTTACTAAAACCAGTATTCAATTATTTAGTCATTATTATTAAGATAAATTATTCTTGAATCGATTAATCATTATCTTTAATTAATAAATCGATTTTATCTTAATCCTTTTCTGGATTTCCTTGATATTCTCCTCCATAACCTAGTACATAACTTGTACCTTGGAGGAAACATAGTGAATACCCATCCAAAAACTAACCAGCATTATTTTATACTTATATAAACTTTATTTTTTTGACATGTAGAGTACACGCAGGATTATAATTGTAATAAAACTCATACATGATGTGAAGATCCTTGAATTTAATGAAAATGTTAATTAAACATTTATATATATATATATATCAAACACCTTTGACATGTTTTTTCCAGCTTTATTGCCACACGAAGGTAATGTCTCAAGGGTAACATAATATAATAATAATTTTTTTAAATCTGCATAATCTGGAAATAATAAATGGCCTGTAGATATGACTACAAGGTTTGTACCCTCCTAACCATACATCTGAAGTGCATTCCTAGGGAAATGGTTTTTGAGGTGTACTTCTGAAATCTTTGGAGTACACAGTGTGTCCAGTTGGCCACACGACTTTTAGAATTCAAATTACATGGTCACCAGCTGGGCATGCCTTGTATGGGATACATGACTTGAACATAACCTGAAGGGACTACACATCATGTCCAGTGGGACACATGGTGTGTAGTCTAGATAATAGTGAGCTAGTCTGTCCTGGCCAACACGTTGTGTAAGAATTAACTACTCTGCGTGTCATTAATTCACATGACATAAGTAATTGCAGAATTACTCCAAGAGTGTTGAACACAACTACACAGTGTGTAATCCGGATTAAACAACGTGTGTGGAAGATTACACAGTGTGTAATTCAAAATAAATGGTGTGTAATTTCATGTTACCTAGACAGAATCTTCGATTCCTTCTAATGAAATTCTAGAAGAAATTTTAATCCAAAAAGTATTCATTTCTGTTATGTCTTTGTGAAACAGAAGAGGATAAATATATCATGAAATTCATATTACAAGAACAATTAAACATGAATTGAAAAAATAAATTATTAAAGTGTAAATCATCAATAAATTATTTAAATAATTATAATTGAAAATATAGCCCCTCTAATACCACATGTAGGTTTCGAGTGCAGTGGAAGCACATGATTGACATGTACCCAACTTTTCAAATTTCAATGATTGATGATAAATCTAGGATCAATACAGTAATAAACACTAGTATCCACATAATTTAATCAAATATAAAAGACAAAGGATAGATCCAGAACCCAAGAAGAGAGGATCAGTTTTTTATAATTAATTTAATTAAATTAAAGAATTACACCCAAAGTGATTCTTTCATCATTGATATGTTTGACCATGGGTCTGAGGTGCAACTTCATTGTGATATAGAATCTAGGGATATTTATCACGTAGTGGTGATCCACATCTATTCCACGTATCTCTGGAGGTTGATAAAGTTGTATCCAGGTGCTAGCATGGACGATCCATATGCTTGGGATGTCTGCCTTTGATCGCCTTGATAATCACTTGCAAAGAATTCTCCTATATCAGGTGTAAGAGGATCTCTCTTATTCTGGAAAGATTTCATGGAAAGGGAAGAGTTATCTTGGAGTGAGATCTTTTCTCCAAGGTAGTTGTACACACAACCATTTGTTAGAAGGTAGAATGACCCCTTGTCTAATTAGTGAATAATAACATAATGGGGAATTTAATTCACCAGGTGATGATAAATAATTATCACAAGTTTCATTAATAATTTTATTATTTCATGTGAAAACCTGTAACAACCCAAACCTTCATTAATGAAAATTCTTCTTGATCTAATTAAATGTATTATTATGTAAAATAGATATATAAATCTGAACATTATTGGTTTTATGTTTCTAAATTTTAAAATACCGTTAATAATTGTGAACACTGCTAATATAGCCATTGAATAGTGATCACAACATTAGTATAAATATAAGTCTTTAACAAATCCAATTTACTGAGAAAAAGGATGTGATGACCTCATCTAGTAGACTTGCCCCATATGAAGGCCATTTGACGGAGCTCGGAAAGGAGGTGGAGTAATTGAGATTCACTCTTGACCAAGCCCAAGTTGAGCTTCAACATGTTAAGCTTGAACAGAGCTGCCTACGGTAGAAGTGAAAGTTGATAGAGACTAACACTCAAACGATGTTATCCAGGCCACCCCAAGATTCTATCACCATCGCACACCTTACCCTTCGGTCTTATACTGGTGTTATAAGGGGTTATGTAAAAAGACCCTAGTACAATGATTATGTACATTATTTTTGTATAGATAATTTATATACATTTTATTATTGTTACTTTTTAAATAGTTTTTAAAGCACAAATTGTTTTTTTGTTAATGTTCAATTAAGGAATATATTTTGATAAATTTATGGATTTTTGAATTAAATAATATTTTAATAGAATATTATTATTAGTAAATTAATTTTTATTAATTATAAATGATTGTATAATTTTTATGGCTACAATTGTAATTTTTTATAAGGTTTCAATGCTATTTTTGTCACAACCCATGAATTTTTTATAAATGTCAGTTTTTATATTAAAATTGAAAATTCAAATTTTTATAAAATTATTTGAAGAAAATGAATATTATTTTTGGAATCAGGACATAGAAATTATCCAATGGTGAATTTTTTGTAATTTTCTGAGATAGTCGAATGTTTGGGTAAAAATTAAATACCGTTTAAATATATAATATGTTTTATGACATAATAATGACTCAATGGTGATGTAATATAATAATATAAACATTATTTTGGTACAATATATGTTTTACCATTAACATGATTTCATTTTCATTTTGTTTGATTTATTTAACCAATATTTAGTGGACCCTTCAAGGCATATAAAACATTTTGTCTTTTTAAAATGTTTTCCATGAAGGTGTGAATCACCTCCACATAAGAAACAATATTATTTTAATAAGTTCATCCATTTTACATATAAAATATTGTTTTTCACTCCCATTGTAAATAACCACGGGCAAAAACCATGGGCTGGTTTGTGGTTTTGATTAGTTTAATGTGTGGTGTCCCAAACCTAAATAATAAATAATTCCCTCTCCTTTCTTATATAAACCCACCAAATATCCCACTTCCTCCTCCCTCTAAACCATTGGAGTTTGTCCAACATTTTCCCTTCTCTCTATATAATCCTACCAAGGTTCCCCATGCTCCCAAAAATCCTCTATCAAGCTTATCCCAAGATTTTGGGATCACACTTCCATGTAAGGGATTCCTACCTTTCTCTTTTTATCCAAGTTTCTTAATAATGTTATGCCCTTTTATTTTAAATTATAAATTTTGGGGAATGATTTCACAGCTCCCACATACTTCCCTCTTTATGTTTTAATGATGAGATATCCCATTATCTCTCATTAAATTCATCACATGTACACCCATTACAATTCTGAAATTCCGAAAGGAATTTCTCTCTCCTCATTTACAATCAAGCAATTATTTTGTATCATGAATCTAAATTCCATTACAATTGATGGGACATGAATATATATGACCCAATTTTTTTCCATTTGATGTACATATTATGAGACACCTCTTTCTCTCTAATCAATCATTTTTGTTAATTCTTATGTCACATCGTTATGCTTCTGAAATTGCACAATGTTTTTCCATGCCAAAGTCATTGTGTAGTGAATACCATGACCATCTATCAAGGGAATTCACCTTTATGAACATTTACCTATTGATTATATTGTTTCATATATGAATTCAAAAATTCCTTTATCATGGAATAAATGATGATTATTAATGAATCCATGTGGCACACTTATGCATTAATTAAAATGTTTGAAGAGGGTGTGCCCTGATAGCGGGCCAATGCATTGGGTAAAGTTTAGTATCATGATACGTCATGTGAAATGAGTTTTTACTCATGATAATTCAAGTGAAACTAGGGTTTACTCGTGCTTCATATGAAATGAGGGTTTACTCATGCTCCATGTGCAATGAGCCTTGGCTCATGCTAATTCCATGATATGTGTTGTTTCCACATTTCCATGTTATTATAATCATGCTATACCATGCCTTTATGTACATGTTTCATTTTTGCACCATTGATATTCCTATTTCCTAAAATGTATTTTATTATTCATTTTATATCTTGTTTACTCCCCTACTGGGCTTCATAGTTGACCCTTTTCTTATGCATGCCCTCAGGATATCCCATACAATGTTAAGTACGAAGGAATGTAGTGGTCGTGTAAAGGAAGTTTTCAATAAAGATGTTGTGTTTCATATTTTAAGTTGTTATGTAATGTTCTTAATCCACAAAAACATTATACTTCTTGACCTTCTAGGTTGTATCAAGTGAAGATTTTATGTAATAAATCATGTTTAAGTGTGTAATAAAAGCAGGGTTGTTATAGGGGATATCAGAGAATAATTTGAGTAATTTTTGGGATTAGGATTAGAAAACCCTAGTGAAGCTTTAGATACTAGAATAAGTATAATAAAAAATATCCCTAAGTTATGAAGAGTATTGTGTATGTGGTTTTTCTAGAAAATACATCCCTGTCTAGATACGAGCAGGTAGAGGTGGCCCTATCAGATATGTACATAGGTGTGAAAACTCTAACATGGAGTTTTGGGCTTGAGCTGAGGTATCTTGGTACCCGACAACTGGTCTTGCTGCACTCTTGTTTACGATACTCCTGGGGGATATTCTTTGGTAGATTAAAAATCTTCTTATGAACCATTATTAAGAGATTTATTAAAACCCCTCTAATAATACATGTTATGATGTAGATCATGGATAACATAGATTGATACTTATAGATTCATAAGTTAAGGAAATAAAAGAAATTTATAATTCATCCCTTTTTGTCATTGGATTACCCTTTATGTATTACCCCTAAATTTTCTTTTATTCCATCCAATGGCCTGTAATAGGAGGACTCGGGTAAACAACTGATGTGAATATCAATGCGATGATTGTTCTAAGGAGATACCCAATCCGATGGGAGCGGGAATCACAAACTCTGACATTATACTCTCTCATTTAACTCAAGCATTGAATAGAAACATGGGTCTAAAGGAACATCCAACCCCCCCCCCCCAAGAAAGAACAAGTTGCTATCGAGAGCTTCATGAGACAAAGGCGTCCTACTTTTAACGGATCATCTAATTTCTCAATCGCCGAACAATGGATATACTCCATTGAAAAACTCTTCTCCATCATTTATTATTCTAAACAAGAGAAGGTTATCCTGGATGGTTATTGTATGGAGGGTAAAGCTGATCAATGGTGGACATTGATAAAAAATATGAAGCCTGAGGGGGAGATTGTGGCGTTGGAATGAAAGTATTTTTGGAAGTTGTTTTTTATAAATATTTTACGTGCACCCTACGGCTTAATATAGAAAGGGACTTCCTTGCCCTCAATAAAAAAGATGATGAATCCATCAGAGTGTATGAAGAAAACATCACAAGGATTTCATGATATGACTTTATTATTTTTGTTACCCCTAAATTCAAGGTTGACATCTTCTTTGGTGGGCTGAAACCTAGCCTATGGAAATCCTTGGCCATCTGTGACTTCGATAGCTATGACGAAATTGTCTGATGTGCTCTCAAGTTAAAAATGAAGATTGTCGAATCTTAGGGGTATCATGGGGATAAGATGCGTAAGGTGGATTTCAATTATGGTTATCCTATGGATAAATACAACGGTGATAAGAAGATCAATAAACCCACTTTCCAAAGGTGTGGAAAAAAGCACCCCAGAAATTGCATGAAGGGGATGAGAAAATGCTTTAGGTTTGGAAGAGAAGGCACCAAGTTGTTAACTGTCGATAGGAAAAAACCATAGCTGAAACAGAGAAGTGGAACGCTCTGTTCGACTCTCAATGTGTTGTTCATTGATTCAACTACAAAGAACATGGGCATCTTTCAAATCCGTTCTCTAAGACAGTGTTTTTAGAGGCAACCAACAACCTCCAAGGAAGAAAGGGAGATCTTTTTCCATCATTACTGCCAAAGTGAACCCCGACAATGAATTAGTGATAGGTATGCAAGTTATTCATTCGAGAATAGTGAACATACTTTTTGATTCTGGTTCTTTGAATTCTTTTATATCCATAAAGTTTAGTAGAACAATCCCAACCCCACCACAAAATCATGGAAGTTAAGATTTTGTTGAGTACAGAAAATGGGGAAATCATTTCAACCGATACATTTATCTCCTCCACAATCATAATCGGTGGATTGAAATTCATGGAAAACCTCTTCATACTCCCTTGGGTTGAATTTGATGCAATTCTTGGGATGTATTGGATTTCTCTATATAGATCCAACATAAATTGTCGTGAGAGGGAAATCACTCTCCATGTGGAGAATCGACCCCCGATTCTGTACAAGTGCAACGAGGTAGATGAATCTTCTTTAGCTCCATATTCTCAATAGTGGATATTATTTCCCTATGAGCATGCATATCTAGCTCAGATGATTGAGTCTAAGGAAGTAACCATCCTTGAAGACATGCCTATTGTAAGGGAATATGATGAAGTGTTTCCTGAGGAATTTCTTGGTCTTCCTCCCATAAGAGATGTTGAGTTCTCCATTGATCTTATACCTATGGGGTTTCCAATATCCAAGACTCTATATATAATGGATATTGTGGATCTTGAGGATATGAAAAAACCACTACAAGAGAATCTGGATAAAGGGTTTATACGCTGAAGTGCTTCACCATGGGGTGCACCAGTCCTCTTTGTGAAGTAGAAGGATGGGTCAATGTGCCTTTGCACCGATTATCGTGAGCTTAACAAAATCACGATAAAGAATAAGTATCCTCTCCCATGAATTGATGACTTGTTCGATCAGCTGCATGGAGTACAATACTTCTCCAAGGTATATTTTTGGTCAGGATATTATCATGTAAGGGAGAAGAAGGATGATATCCCCAAGACTCCTTTTCGTACAAGATACAAGCAATATGAATTCATACTAATGAATTTCGGACTCCATAATCCTCCAGAAAACTTCATGGAATTGATGAATATAGTATTTAGAGATTAGCTCAACAAATTTTTGGTAATCTTATTATATGATAAACTAATATACTCCAAAACCAAGAAGGATCATGAGGAGCATCTAAGAACTGTACTAGAGCCCTTGCGAATGGATAAGCTCTATGAAAAGTACATAAAGTGTGAGTTCTTGTTGAAGTAAGTCTCATTCATGGGCCATATCATCACGAGTAATGGGATATCTATGGATCCGTCCAAGATAGATGCAATAGAGGAATGAGCGAGGCCATCATTGGTAACTGATATTCGTATATTTTTGGGGTTATCTGGATATTATCGATGATTTGTGAGAAATTTCTCCCAATTGTAAAACCCTCTTACTAAACTATCTCAGAAGGGATTAATGTTTTCATGGAGTGATAAATGCTAAGATAGCTTCAAGGAGATGAAAAGAAGGAATATAAGCACGCTCATTCTCACATTTCCCACAAGTGGAGAACTTTTTTTGGTATCCAGTGATGCTTCGGTGAAGGGAATTGTCTATGTGTTGATGAAAAATGAAAAAGTCATTTCCTATGATTCAAGGAAATTGAATGTTCATGAGAAGAATTATCCAACACATGATACGGATTTGGCTGCGGTGATCTTCTCTATAAAAAATTTGTAGCATTATTTCTTTGGGGAGAAGTGTGAAATATATACAGCCATAAAAATCCTCAAGTATATATTAACACGAAAAGATTTGAACATGCACCAATGAAGACTGTTAGAGAGGCTCAAAGACTATGACTACTCAATCCATTATCACCCTGGGAAAGCGAACAAGGTGACAGATGCTCTAATTAGAAAGGACCCATCAATTCTGTCAATTGATGAGAATTAAGAAGGATCCAATCTTCTTAGATTTTATGAATATGGACATGGAATCATAAAGAAGGGAACATCATCAATCCTTTCACAAATGATTTCTCAATCGTCTCTTTTGAAAACATTAAAGGATTATCAAAAGGATGATGTGGGAATTCAGAAGAAAGAGGAAGCTATAAGAAAAAGGAAAATCCGTATAGTTCAATGTTAATAAAGAAGGAATTGTGAGATTTGGGAAAAGACTATGTGTTCCATCAATCCTGGAGCTGATGAATGAACTTTTGGAAGATTCACATAGTTCAAATTTCTATATTCACCAAGGAAACACAAATATGTATCGAGATATCCTAGAGAATTATTGGTGGGATAATATGAAGAAGGAGATTGCTGAGTATACATTAAAGTGTCGGATGTGTCAGCAAGTGAAGGCAGAGAGGTCAAAGTCTAAGGGGATGATGCAACCATTCTTCATACCAGCATGGAAATGGGAGAACATCACCATTGACTTTGTCACCAGACTTTAGAAGATAGCTAGAGGCAACAATGCAATCTGGGTTGTTGTGGATTGTCTTAAAAAGTCTACATACTTCATTGCAATTAGGGAGGATTTATCATTGGATCTACTGGCACTGATATACATCAAATATGTGGTAAGGCTACATGGAGTACCACTATCTATTGTATCTGATTGAGATCCAAGATTCACCTCTTAGTTTTGAAAGAGGCTTCAACATGCTCTAGATACTTTGTTTTTACTTTAGTACGACTTATCATCCTCAAACTGATTTTCAATCTAATCTGACTATCCAAACAATTGAGGACATGTTGAGCACATGATCAATGGACTTTAAAGGAGAATGGGATAAAAATCTTCCTCTGGTTGAATTATCCTATAATAACAGTTTCCACTCGAGAATCCGAATGGAACCTTATGAAGCCCTATATGGGAAGAGGCGCAGAACACTGGAATGTTGGTATGATGTCGGTGAGCATAAGCTGCTAGGACCAAAAATGGTCATTGAAATAGTGGAGAAGGTGAAAACCATTCAGCAGCTTATCAAGGAAGCCCAGAGTTGACATAAGAGTTATGCAGATAACCATCGAAGAGACCTTGAGTTTAATGTTGGAGATATGGTATTTATACTCATATCTCTATGGAATATGGTCATGAGGTTTGGAAATAATTGTAAGTTAAGTCCTAGGTACATCGACCCCTTCGATATTCTTGATCGTGTCGGGGATATAGCATATCGACTAGAACTTCCACCTACCACGGCCAATGTACAGGATGTCTTTCATGTATCCCTCTTAAGGAAGTACATACTAGACCCTTTTCATGTACTCTGTTTAGATGTAGTACAATTATATGATGATCTTTCTTACTAGGAGCAACAAGTGAAGATATTAGATAGTAGAGATAAGGTTCTACGAAATAAGACAATTCCCCCCATCAAGGTGTTGTGGACAAAAAACAAGTTTGAAGAATAAACGTGGGAATCGGAGGAAGTGATAAATCATAGTAACCCGAATCGGTTTTAGTGTAGGAAAAGGAACTTTTGAGGGTGAAATTTCTTAATGGGGGAAGATTGTAATGACCCAAGCCTTCATTAATGAAAATTCCTCTATTTATAATTAAATGTATTATTGTGTAAAATTGATATATAAAGTATGAACTTAATTGGTTTTATGTTTTTAGATTTTATTATACTTTTAGGAATTGTGATCATTTCGAATATAGTCATTGAACAGTGATCACATGATTAGTATAAATTTAGGGCTTTAACAAATCCAATTTTCTCAGAAAAAGAAAGCAATTGCCCCATCCAATAGACATGCCTCATACAAAGCCCATTTGTCTAATCTCAGAAAGGAGGTGGTGTCATTGGGCTTCTCTCATGACCAAGCCCAAGCCGAGCTTCAACATGTTAATCTTGAACAGAACCTCCGACGGGAGATGTGTAAGTTGATAGAGATTACCACCCGAGCGATGTTATTCGAGCCACCCCAAGAGTCTGTCACCATCACACACCCTACCCTTCGGTCTTATGTGGGTGTTATAAGGTGTTATGTAATAAGACCCTAGTACTATGATTATGTACATTATTTTGGTATAGATAATATACCTTCATTTTATTATTATTAATTTGTAAATTGTTTTTAAAGCACAAATAGTATTTTTTTTGTTAATGTTCAACTAAGAAATCTATTTTGATATATTAATGGATTTTTGAATTAAATAATATTTTGATAAAATATTATAATTAGTAAATTATTTTTATTAAGTATAAATGATTGTATAATTTTTATGTATACAACTGCAATTCTTATTAAGGTTTGAAAGCAATTTTTGTCAAAACCCATGAATTTTAGATAAATATAGGTTTTTATTTTATAAGTGAAAATTCACATGTTTATAAAATTATTTTTAGAAAATGAATATTATTTTTGGAATCAAGACATAAAAATTATCCAACAGTGAATTTTTCATAATTTTTTGAGAAAGTGAAATTTTTGGGTAAACATTAAGTACCGTTTAAATATATAATGTGTTTTATGACATCATAATGACCCAATAGTGTTGTAATAAAATAATATAAACATTATTTTCTTCTAATATATGTTTTACCATTAAAATAATGTAATTTAGGTTTTGTTTGATTTATTTTACAAAGCTCTAATGGACCCTTCAAGGCTTATAAAAAATTTTGTCTTTTTAAATTGTTTTCCTTGAGAATGTGACTCAACTCAACATAAGAAACCCTATTATTTTAAGAAGTTAAGACATTTTCCATATAACATATTTTTTTTCAATCCCCTTTGTTAGAAACCATTGTCAGAAACCATGGGCTGGTTTGTGGTTTTGATTAGTTTAATGTGTGGTGTCCCTGACCTAAATAATAAATAATTCCCTCTCCTTTCCTATATAAACCCACCCAAGATCCCACTTCATCCTCACTAAAAGCCAATGGAGTTCATCCAACCTCTTCACTCCTCTCTATAGAATCCTCCCAAGGAACCCCAAGCTCACAAGAAGCCTCTCTCAAGCCCCTCCCAAGCCTTTGGGTTCACACATCCAAGTAAAGGATTCCTACATTTTTATTTTTATCCAAGTTTCTTAATATTGTTATGCCATTCTATTTTCAATTATAAATGTAGGGGTATGATTAATAACCTCCCAAATACTTCTTTATTTATGTTTTAATGATGATATACCCCTTTATCTCTCATTAAATGCCTCTCGTGTACACTCGTTACTCTACCAAAATTCCAAAAGGAATTTCTCTATCCACATTTACATTCAAGAAATTATTTTGTGTCATGAATCTAAATTCAATTAAAATATGTTGGGAAATGTATCTGTATAACCCCCTTACTCTCCATTTCATGTACATATTATGAGACACCCCTTTCCCTCTCATCAACCATTTTTATGAATTCTTATGTCACGTCGTTATGCTGCCGAAATTGCATAGTGTTTTTCCAAGCCAAAGTCATTGTGTAGTGAATACCATGCCCATTTCTCTATCAAGGGTATTAAACATTATGAACATTTCCTTATTGAATATAGAGTTTCCTGTATAAATTCCCTATTCCTTTATCTTCGAATAAATCATTACCTTTTATGAATCCATGTTTTATGATCCATGTGGCACACTTATGCGTGAAAAGAAATGTTTAATGAGGGTGTGCCCTGATAGCTCTCCAATGCATTGGGTAAAGTATAATCTCATGATATATCATTTTCAATTAGTGTGGACTCATGCTAATTAAAGTGTGATGAGGGTTTACTTGTGGTTCATGTGCATTGAGGGTTTACTCATGATCCATGTTCAATGAGCTTGGGATCCTACTAATTTCTTGTTAAGTGTGGTTGCCACATTTCCATTCATGATAATCATGCTATACCATGCCTTTATGTTCATGTTTCTTTTAGGCCCCATTGATATACCTATTTACTAACATGTATTTTATTCTTTATTTTATACCTTGTTTAATCCCTTACTGAGATTTATAGCTCACCCTTTTCTTATGCATGTCCTCAGGTTATCCCATGCAATGCTATGTACAAGGGAATGTAGTAATTTTGTAAAAGAAGTTTTCAATAAAGATGTTTTGTTTCATGTTTTAAGTTGTTATGTAATGTTTCTAATCCTCAAAGACACTAGACCTATCAATCTTCCATGTTGTATCAAGTGAAGTGTTTATGTTTTAATTCATGTTTAACTATACAATTAAAGAAGGGTTGTTATAGTTGGTATGAGAGGATTGTTTTAGTTATTTTTGTGATAGGATTAGAAAACCCTATTGAAGCCTTAGATACTGGACTAAGTTTAATAAAAAAAACATCCCTATGTTTTGGTGAGTATTGAGTAAGTGGTTTATAAAGAAAATGAATCCTTTTCTGGATATGAGTAGGTTGAGGTGGCTCTGGCACAGATGTACCAAGGAGTGAAAAATCTAACAATGAGTTTCAAGCTTGATCTGGAGTATCCTGGTACATGAAAATGGGTCTTGTTAAACTCTTGTTTACAAAACTCTTATGGGATATGATTTGGTAGATTAACAGGCTTATTATGAACCATTATTAAGGGAATTTTAAAAAAACATCTAAGAATAAATGTTATAATGTTTATCATGGATAACATAGATTGAAGCTTATAGATTCGTAATTTAAGGAAATAAAATTAATTTATAAGTCATAAATTTTTTCCTTGAGATTTCCCTTTATGTTTTAGCCCTAGCTTTCATTTTATTCCAGCTAAAAGCTGGTAATAGAAGGACTCAGGCTAACAAAATATGTGAAGATCAATGTGATGACTGTTCTAATGAGATCCCCAATACAATGGGAGTAGGAATCGCAAACATTGTCATGATACTTTCTCAGTTAACTCAACATTTAAAAGAAACATGTGTCAATAAGAATGTCCACCCCCTCCCCCAAGAAAGAAGAATTCACAATCTAAAGCTTCATGAGACAAAGGCCTCATACTTTTTATGGATCATCTGATCCCTCAATTTCCAAAAAAATAGATCAACTCCATTGAAATTATCTTCTCTATCATTAAATGTTCCGAAAAAGAGAAGGTTCTACTAGCTGTTTATCGTATGGAGGGTGAATCTGATCAATGGTGGACATTGATCAAAAATAAGAAGCCTGGGGAGGAAATTGATGCATTGTAATTGAAGGATTTCTGGAAGATGTTTTCTGAAAAATATTTTCTGCGCACCCTATGGCTTAAGATGGAAAGGGGAATCCTTGGCCTTAATAAAAAAGATGATGAATCCGTCGGAGTGTACGAGTAAAACTTCACAAGGCTTTCACAATACACCTCCGGTTTTGTCATTACCCCCGAATGAAAGGTTGACCACTTCATTGGTGGGCTGAAACCTAGCCTGGGGAAATCCTCGGATATCTGCGACTTCGATAGCTATGAGGAAAATGTCTGATGTGACCTCAAGGACGAAATGGATATCGGAAAATCTCAGGAGTGTCATGGGGATAAGAACTGTAAGGTGGATTTTAATTCTAGAGGTTTGATGGATAAATACAATGGTGCTAACAAGATTCAGCACCCCACTTTCCAAAGGTATGGAAAGAAGCATGATTGAAATTTCTTTAAGGGGATGAGGAAATGATTTAGGTGTGGAAGAGAAGGACACCTGACTGTTAACTGATGATAAGAAAAATCCACAGTTGCGCCAGAGGAGAGGAATACTCTATTCGACTCTCAACGCATTGTTCATTGCTTCAACTGCAATGAAATAGAGCATCTTTAAAATCATTGCCCTAAACCAAGGGTTTTTGAAGCCAACCAATAACCTCCAAGGAAGCAAGGGTGAGCTTTTTCCATCACTACCATCGAAGTGAACCCCAATAACAAAGTGGTGAAAAGTATGCTAGTTATTCATTCAAGAATAGTGAACATAATTTTTGATTCTGGATCTACACATTCTTTTATATCCCAAATGTTTCTTATAACAACCCAAACACCACCACAAGTAATGGAATTGAATATTTCGGTCAGTACAACAAATGGGGAAATCATTGCAACCCATGAATTTAGCTCCTCCCCAGTCATAATCAGTGGATTGAACTTCTTAGAGGACCTCTTCATACTCCCTATAATGGAATTTGATGCAATTATTGGCATGCATTGTATTTCCCTATATAGAGCCAGTATAAATTTCTCTGAGAGGGAAATCACTCTCCATGTGGAGAATCGACCCCTGATTCTGTACAAGTTCAAGGAGGAAGATGAATCATCTTTAGCGCCATCATCTCAAGAATGGATATTATATCCCTATTATCACATGTTTTTGGCTCATATGATTGAGTCTAAGGAAGCAACCATCGTTCAAGACATGCCTATTGTGAGGAAATTTGCTAAATTGTTTCCAGAGGAATTTCCTAGACTTCCTCCTATAAGAGATGTTGAATTCTCAAATAATATTATACCTAGGGAATTGCCAATATCCAAGTCTCCATATAGAATGGTTGTTGTGGAGTGTGAGGAGCTAAAGAAACAACTACAGGAGAATCTGGATAAATTGTTTATACGCCCAAGTACTTCACCATAGGGTGCACTAGTCCTCTTCATCAAGAAGAAGGATGGGTCAATGTTCCTTTGCATCGATTATCGTGAGCTTAAAAAATCATGATAAAGAACAAGTATCCTCTCCCACAAATTGATGACTTGTTCGATCATTTACATAGATCACAATACTTTTCTAAGGTAGATTAGGGGTTGGGGATTTATCATGTAAGGGTGAAGAAGGAATATATCCCCAAGACTGCTTTTTATACAAGACATGGGCACTTTTAATTCATAGTAATGCCTTTTGGACTCACTAATGCTCCACAAATCTTCATGTACATGATGAATAGAGTCTTTAGAGATCACCATGAAAAATTTTTGGTAGTCTTTATAGATGATATTCTAATATACCCCAAAACCAAGGAGGATCATGAGGAGCATCTAATAACTATACTAGAGACCATGCAAATGGAGAAGCTCTATGAAAAGTACAGTAAGTGTGAGTTCTAGTTTAAGGAGGTCTCATTATTGGGCCATATCATCACAATCAATGGGATATCTATTGATCCCTCTAAGAAAGATGCAACCTAGGGATGGTCGAGGCCAACATCGGTAATGGATATCCGTAGCTTTTTGGGGTTAGCTGGATGTTATCGAAGATTTTTGAGAAATTTATCTACATTGTCCCACCCTCTTACCAAGATATATCATAAGGTATTAAAATTTTATTAGAGTGATAAATGTGAAGAAATCATCAAGGAGTTGAAAAGGAGGCTTATTAGTGCGCTCATTCTCACTTAACCATAAGTGGAGAACAATTTTTCATATTCAGTGATGCTTCAAAGAATGTTATGGGCTGTGTGTTGATACAAAATGACAAATTCATTGCCTATACTTCAAGGCAATTGAAAGTTCATGAGCAGAATTAACCAACACATGATATGGAGTTGGTTGTGGTGAAGTTAGCTTTAGAAATTTGGTGGCATTATCTCTTTGGGGAGAAGTGTGAAATATATACGGACCACAAAATCCCCAACTATACATCCACACCGAAAGAGTTGAACATGCACCAACGAAGATGGTTAGAGTTGATCAAAGACTTAAACTTCTCAATCCCTTACCACCCTGGGAAAGAGAACAAGGTGGGGGATGTTCTAAGTAGAAATGACCAAGTGATTATATCATTGATGATAATTGAGAAGGATTCAATATTCTTAGATTTGATGAATATGGACATGGGAATCATAAAGAAGGGAACATCATCAATCATTTCCCAAATTAATTCTCAACCATCTCTTTTGAAAAAATTTAAGGATTCTTAAAAGGATGATGTGATAATGCATAATAAAGTGGAAGCTATCTGAAAAAGGGAAATCCTCAGAGTTCATTTTTAATGAATAAGGAATTGTGCGATTTGGGAAAAGACTATGTGTTCCATCAAGTCTGGAGCTGATGAAGAAACTTTTGAATGATGCACATAGTTCAAATTTCTCTATTCACTTAGGAAAAAAATATGTATCTAGATATCCTAGAGCATTATTGGTGGGATAATATGAGGAAGTTGATCGATGAGTATACATCAAAGTGCCTGGTGTGTCAGCATGTGAAGTCATAGAGGTAGAAGTATAAGGGGATGATGCAACCATTTCCCATACCAGCATGGAAATGGGAGAACATCACCATGGAATTTGTCACCGGACATCCGAAGACATCCAAAGGTAACACTGGAATCTGTGTTGTTGTGGATCATCATACAGGCCTACCCACTTCATTGCAATTCGAGAGGATTTCTCATTGGATCAACTGGCACGGATATACATCAAATATGTGGTAAGGCTGCATAGAGTACCACTATCTATTGTATCCGATTGAGATCCAAGATTCACCTCTATGTTTTGTAAGAGTCTTCAACATGATCTGGATACTGAGCAGAACATCATTATTGCTTATCATCCTTAAAATGTAAGACAAACTGAGCGGATTATCCAAACACTTGAGGAAATGTTGAGAGAATTCTCAATGGACTTAAAATAAGGATGGGATCGACATCTTCCTCTAGTTGAATTCTCCTATAATAACAGTTTCCACTAAAGCATCTGAATGTCACTGTATGAAGCCCTGAATGGGAAGTGGTGCAGAACCCCAGCATGTTGGGATGAAGTTAGTGAGCATAAGCTGCTAGGACCAGAAAAGGTCGAAGAAATAGCGGAGAAGGTGAAAACCATTCAGCAGCATATCAAGGTAGCCCAGAGTTGAAAGAAGAGTTATACAGATAACCGTCAAGAAGACCTTGAGTTTAATGTTGGATACATGGTATTTCTACCCATATCTCTATGGAATAAGGTCATGAGGTTTGTAACAAAAGGAGAAGTTAAGTCTTATATACATTGGATCCTTCGATATTCTTGATCGTGTTGGGGTGGTGTCGTATCAACTAGCACTTCCTCCTACCATGGCCAAATTACATGATGTCTTTCATGTATCCCTCTTAATAAAGTACATACTAGACCCTTCACATGTACTCTCTTCAGATGTAGTATAGCTAAAGGATGAGATTTCTTACGAGAAGCAGCAAGTGAAGATCTTATATCATAGAGAAAAAGTTCTATGAAATAAGACAATTACCCTCATCGAGGTGTTGTGTAAAAACAATAAGTTTGAATAAGAAACGTGGGAATCTGAGGAAGTGATGAACCAGAGTCACCCGCTTCTATTTTAGTGAGGGAAAAGAAATTTTTGGGGGTGAAATTTCTTAAGGGGGGAAGATTGCAATAACCCAAACCTTCATTAATGAAAATTCATCTTGATATAATTAAATGTATTATTGCGTAAAATGGATATATAAAGTCTGAAAATCATTGGTTTTATGTTTTCGGATTTTAAAATACAGTTAATAATTGTGACTATTGCTAATATATCCAGTGAATAGTGATCACATGATTATTATAAATTTATGTATTTAACAAATCCAATTTACTCAGACAGAAGGAAGTGATGGCCTCATCTGGTAGACATTCCATGTACGAATCCCATTTGTATGAGCTCAAAATGGTGGTGGTGTCATTGGGATTCCTTCATGACCTAGCACAAGCCAAGCATCAATATGTTAATCTTGAACAGAACCACCTACAAAAAAAAGTGGAAGATGATAGAAATTATCACCCGAGCAATGTTTTCTGAGCCACCCCAAGAGTCTATCACCATCAAAAACCTTACCCTTTGGTATTATGCGGGTGTTATAAGAGGTTATGATACAAGACCCTAGTACTAAGATTATGTACATTATTTTTGTATAGATGATATACATTCATTTTAATATTGTTACTTTCTAAATAGTTTTTAAATCACAAATAGTATTTTTTGTTAATATTCAACTAAAGAATATATTTTTATAAATCAATGTATTTTTGAATAAAATAATATTTTAAATAAATATTATTTTTAGTAAATTATTTTTTATTAAGTATAAATGATTGTGTAGTTTTTATGGATACAATTGTAATTTTTATTATGGTTTGAAAGCTATTTTTGTCTGAACCCATGAATTTTTGTTAATTGTTGGTTTTTATTTTAAAAGTGAAAATTCACATATTTAGAAAATTATTTTGGATAAAATTAATATTATTTTTGGAATCAAGACATCGAAATTATCTAATGGTGATTTTTTTATAATTTTATAAGACAATCAAATTTTTGGGTAAAAGTTAAATACCGTTTAAATATATAATGTGTTTTATTAAATCATAATGACCCAATAAGGATGTAATAAAATACTATAAACGTTATGTTTGGACAATATATGTTTTTATATTAAAATAATGTAATTTTGGGTTTGTTTGATTTATTTTACAAAGCTTTAGTGGACACTTCATGGCTTATAAAACAATTTGTCTTTTTAAATTGTTTTCCTTAAGATTGTGACTCATCTACAAATTAGAAACACTTTTATTTTAAGAAGTTAATCCATTGCCCTTATAAAATATTGATTTCCACTCCCATTTTTAAAAAAACATGGTCCAAAACCATGGGCTGGTTTATGGTTTTGATTAGTTTAATGTGTGGTTTCCCAAACATAAATAATAAATAATTCCCTCTCCTTTCCTATATAAACCCACCCAAGATCTCACATCCTTATCACTAAAAAACTTTGTAGTTAATCCAACCTATTCCCTCCTCTCTCTAGAATCATACCAAGGTGTCTCAAGAAACTATGAAGCCTCTTTCAAGCCTCTCCCAAGCCTTTGGGTTCACACATCCAAGTAAGGGATTCCTACATTTTTTTATCAAAGTTTCTTTATATTTTTATGCCACTTTATTTTCAATTATTAATGAAGGGGTATAATTTATAACCTCCAAAATACTTCCCTATTTATGTTTTAATGATGAGAGACCCCTTTTAACTCTCATTAAATTCCTCTCATGTACACCCATTACAATACCAAAATTCCAAAAGGAATTTCTCTCTCGTTATTTACGTTCAAAAAATTATTTTGTATCATGAATCTAAATTCCATTAAAATTGTTGGAAAATGTATCTATATGAACCCCTTACGCTCCATTTCAAGTACATATGATTATACACCCCTTCCTCTCTTATCAACCATTTTTATGAATTCTTATGTCACGTCGTTATGCTGCTGAAATTGCACAATGTTTTTCCAAGCCAAAGTCACTGTGTAGTGAATACCATGCCCATTTCTCTATCAAGGGTATTCACCTTTATTCACATTTACTTATTGATTATATATTTTACTGTATGAATTCTCCATTCTGTTATCTTGGAATAAATCATTATTTTTAATGAATCCATGTTTCATGATCCATGTGGAACACTTATGCATGAAAAGAAATGTTTAAAGAGGGTGTTCCCTGATAGTGCTCTAATGAATTGGGTAAAGTATAATATCATAATACATCATGGGAAATGAGTGTTGACTCATGATAATTCAATTTCAATGAGGGTTTAATAGTGATTCATGTTCATTTAGGGTTTACTCATGCTCCATGTTCAATGAGCCTCGGCTCCTACTAATTCCTTGTTAAGTGTGGTTTCCACATTTCCATGTTATGATAATCATGTTATACCATGCCTTTATGTTCATGTTTCTTTTATGACCCATTTATATACCTATTTACTAAAATGTATTGTATTATTCATTGTATACCTTGTTTAATCCCTTACTGGGCTTTATTGATCACCTTTTTTCTTATGCATGTCCTCAAGTTATCCCATACAATGCTAAGTATGAGGGAATGTAGTTGTCATGTAAAAGAAGTTTTCAATAAAGATGTTTTTTTTTCATATTTTTATTTGTTATGTAATGTTCCTATGCAATATATACACTAGACTGGTTGATCTTCCATTTTGTATCAAGTGAAGACTTTATGTAATAAATCTTGTTTTAGTGTGTTATAAAACAAGGGTTATTATAAACCCAATGTCAAATAATAATACCAATGATATTATATCCATGAAATGTCCTTAACTTGCACGTTATATTTAAATATTATTTAACCAAATAAAATTTAATATTATTTCTCATCAGACCCATCTTTTGGCCCACCAAACCTCCTCAATATTTACTAGGACATGAATAATGACTATTTTATTTATTAAATAAATATAACTGCCTTATTTTACGATAGATAAATATTCGTCCTGTAATATATTATCTCAAAAAACTTGCGCTAAAATAAATTTGATCAGGAATACTTGAATATTTATTAAACGACAACCGGGAATAATATTTATTCAACTTCTTAAAAATTAAATTATTTAACCGAGATACTAGCTACACATAGTGTGTGACCCTTTCGGACTCTTTCCCATATGCATTAGGAAGGCCTGCCTAAAGTCCAAATTTATTGTCTTGCAATATGTCAAGTAACCCATTATAAATAAATTGATGTTGTAATGAATTATCACCTCTTATGAACACTTACCATTTAACATAATCCCTTTGTCCTGAGATCTCCAACAAAGTGGGTTTCATGCAAGTTCCATCAACCCATGTGCTCGATTTCTCATTATTAGACTTCTCAGAATTGAACATTCCTAGAGAAAACCATGTCCATGGATTCGGTTAGGTTATATAATTTCCAAAAAAGGGAATAAGATATCTACTTCCATATATGTGAAAAATCCTTTGTCATGTTATTCATTAATCAAGTATTACTCATGATGCACCCAATATATCCTACCGTGCTGCAAATGTCAAGTGTCGCGATTTTTTGTCAATACATCAGTGTTCATGAGTCATTATACCCATTCATAATAATCTTAATGTCTAAGGGACAATACACAAGTCTGTGTATAGGAACATCCAAAGACACTTATGAATGTGGATCTCTTACTCGCGGGGCATTTTATCATAATATCCTCCAAGATTTGACTAATATCGCACTCCGTGGGAAGGTGCCTCAAAGTTTCCTAATCCCCCAATTCTAATAGCTTGTATCAATTGTGCCCCTTCAAATGATATCATTCTTCAATAGAACACATATTCATGATTAGTCTCATGGTGGTTATAGGTTCTCATCATATCAGGGATCCTCCATGTCCTTTATTGTGATAGCAATTCTGAGAACATTATCACATATTATGTCACATAGAAGAACAATCATGATGTGTTAAGGATTTTATTAATATTAATCCAAATAAATTAGGATTATCATAAAGTACAAATAATCTGGTTTCTAGGACACCAAATCCAACAATATACTGATCATAAGGGCCTCAAATAAATATTCACACAGAAAGAGATTAAAATGTGCTAGTAGAGATGCATAAAGATCATCAAGGATTATGACTACTCATCCCACTATCATCCTGGTAAATAAAATAAAGTGGAAGATTCTATAAGTAAAAAGGATCCTATAACTTTATCGATGGTGAGAATTTAGAAGGATTTAATGTTATTAGTCTTTTAAAGGATAGACATGGTAATAATAAATGAAGGTATATCATCATTCCTTTCACAAATTATTTCTCATCCATCTCTTTCAGAGAAGAGAAAGGATGATGAAAAAAGATGATGATTAAATTAGAAAGAATGTAGAATCTCTAAGAAAGGGGAAATCCCCATAGTTGGAAAATGATGAGGATGGAGTTGTAATATTTTCATAATGAATAGGTGTACCATCCATTCTAATGATAAATTAATATATTCTTAATGATTCACATAGCTCAACTTTCTCTTTTCACCTGGGAAGAACATAGATGTATTAAGATATCTAAGAGTACTATTGGTGGGATAATATGAAGAATGAGATCACTTAATATAAATCAATGTTTCATATATGCTATCAAGTGAAGGATAAAATGAAAAATTATAAGGTAATGATGCAACCATTACCCATACATGTATGGAAATGAAAAATATCATTATCGACTTTTTCACTGGAATTCTAAAGAATTCCGGAAGAAATAATGTTATATGGGTCATTTTGTATCATCTTACAAATATTTATTACTTTATTTCAGTTTCATAGGACTTCTCACTCGACAAAATTTCATGGATATACATCCGAGAAGTGGTGAGGCTCTATGGAGTACCATGATCAATAATATCCGATTGTGATCTATGATTTACCTAAATGTTCTAGAAAAGTCTCCAAAAAGCTACAAATATTGTGTAAAATTTTGTACAGCTTATCAACCTCAACCCTATGGTAAATCTAAGTAGACTATTCATAAATTGGAAGACATGTTGAGAGCGTACTCAATGGACTTAAAAGGAGGATGGGATCAACATCATCCACTAGTTGAGTTCTCTCACAACAATAGTATCCACTAAAGAATCCAAATGGATTCATATAGATCTCATTATGGGAAAATGTAAATAACACTTTAATACTATATTGATTTTGGTGAACGTAAGAAGATGGGACCTGAAATAGTCAAGGAAATGGAAGAAAAGGTGAAGACCACCCAATACAATATCGTGGATGCCCAAAGATGACATAAGAACTATGAAGGTAATCATTTATGGAACAAACAGTTTGATTTTGGTGACATGTTATTCATACACATATCTCCAAGGAAAAGGGTTAAGAGATTTGGGAAGAAAGGAAAGCTATGTCCCAGGTATATCATCCCCTTTGAGTTCTTGATCGCGTCAGAGTTGTGGCATATCGATGATCACTTCCACTAACCAGGTCTCAAGTATATGTACTATTTAACTTATACCTCTTTATGAAGTTCATATTATATCCCTCGCATGTATTTAACATAGATTTGGTATAGGTGGAAAATGATCTCTCTTATTAGGAGAAACTGGTGATGATTTTGGAATGTAGAGACAAGGTTCTGCATAACAATACCACTCACCTACTCAAGGTATTATGGATAAACCATATGTAAGAAGAGGCGACATGGTAAATATAGGAATCAATTAATTATATTTACACTCACCATTTTTAACTTTAGAATGTAAATCAAAAATTTGAGTGTGAAAGTTCAAAAAGGGGGACGAATATAAGGACACAAATTTTTATCAATGGAATGAATCTTCTTATAATTATTTCATAAAACACATACATAAAATATGAAACATAATAAAAAAATTATTATCATAAATTAATATTGATTAATTAGTTATAAAATAAAAAAAATAAGAATCTAATCATTTATAGTAGGATAATAAATAGAAAATAAGAGAACAAGAGTAGAAAATTTTGGATATATTGGATCCACTCTAATGACTGCAATCATGAACAAATATATAGAAATAAAACTTAATTTTATTAATAAAATATTCATTTTGAATGTGAAATTATAAAGCCTTGAGATTAATATAATAATGAATGAAATTATAGGCCTTTATAGAAATGAAATAACCTCTACTATTGTAATAGTAATATGGCTATTAGAAATTTCAATCTGGATGTTTGAATTTTATCCTCGCCTATTAAAGTTTATATAAAATTTTGGTGTCTTATAAATGAAAATATGATATATTTATATCATGGTATAAGTAAATAATTGTTTCAAAAATGATAAATTATGTGTTCGTATTTCGATAAAACATATATGTTTATTTACAGTTATATAATTAATACAATGATTTGAAAGAAAATTTGTTTTCATCAAATAGATTCAAAAATTAATGTTATAATTTATTATAATTATAATATAATTTTAAGATACCTTAATTAATTTTTCAAAGAGTCATAAAATCGATCGTAATATTAAAATTGGTATTTTTAGAATAAATGAGTATTTTATTTAAAATTTAAATTTACATATTTAATAAATTATTTTCAAAAAATGGTTTCTTTTTTTTAATATAAACATCAATAAATTGTTACAACAAATTTTTAGTATTTTTCTAATATAGTTCAATTTTTTATAAATAGTGAAATATGATAATTTCATTATTTAACATCATAAACCCAATACAAGAATTTTTGAGTCATGGATTATGTAAGGACCCATTTTTTCAACTATCCTGAAACATTAACTATATTTAGTAATACGAATAAACACTATTGATATTCATGAGCCAAAATTATAAACCAATAACAAAACAAATTCCCCTATCCTCTACCTATAAATACCAACTCCCAACACCACTTCTCCCCACACATTATAAGACCTTTAGATTATAAATATTCTACCCAAATCCCTTATCAAGCCTCTTCTCCATTTCCAATATATACTAGTATCAATAAACATCCAATTCCATATTCTTTAAGGGGTCCTTCAAGGAGGTGATATTCAAGAGGTAACTTTCTCACACCATCTCCTTTAATTTCATTTCTTATTTTACCTGATCCTCACCTCATTCATCCATAAAATAATAATTCATATAGTATCATGTATATACTATAATTTTATAGTTCTAATTTAATATCTTCTTTCCATTCCTTTTATCATATCCTCTTATTCAAATAAATGAAACTGTTTTCCAAATTATAGCAGTTTACCAACTTTGTGGATAATTATTTTTTTATATTACCACCATAAAGTCTCACAATAAAACCATTTTTATGGTTCAAATGATTTTAGTATTTATATTATAACTTTGTTCATGTTTTAGAACTAATATATATACATTATATTAAATAAAATGAAACTAGTTCATGATGGTCGGAAAAACCGCCAAAATAAACTAAACATGTATCATTAATGTTTTATCAAATGAATCGTCCTAATACCAGAATACAAAATTATATATGGGAACAGTTATACTTATTTGAGTTCATTAATACCATATAATTTCACTTCTTTATAATTATTCCCATTTTTCAAGAACTTCTATAAATATACACAAGTAGACCGACCATGAAACAATGAAAACAAATTCTCCGAGAATGAAAACATTGTACTCTATAACACATAAAAATGGTTTTAAATTAACTTAATAAAAATATAATAAATAAAATAAATGTAGAATTGGTTATTAATTAAATAATTCATTAATCTATGTTTATTAACTATGAAATTAATTTCAAAGGAATAACGCATTCAGACATACGGTAAGGGACCTCTCCAAACCCACATATTTATTTTGGGGTATGCTTTCTCCCTCTAAGCATCAACTTATATCTTCACTATTTTTATATAAATCACCTATGTTTTGTTTTTATATAATAATAATATTAATATATCTCAATTCATCAAAATTGTATCTGGAATTGTGTTTTTTAAAAGTTTCCCTTCTCAATTCTTCTTGATAAGTAAACTCGATTAAAGGGAATTTATCAGTTTCTTACCCATTTTGATGTAAACTCCATAAAATATTTTAATAAACCAATATTTTTCTAAAATCAATCATTTTTTCATTCAAAAAAAAATTATTTCATTTCTGGTTTTATTAAAATAATTATTCATTCATCATCTTTTAAGACACTTTACTCTTTTCCCTATAACCTTGTTAAAGCAGCCCATTTTAGAAGAAACCTAATCACTATTTTTATATATTTTCACTTTAGTTGGGAAAGATTTATTATGATCTATTCCTATTTCCCCTTATTAATGTACAAGTATTATTTAAATCTATTATTTCAGGAATACCATTGTGATATGCCCATTGGTTATGCCTTAAGACTTTATTACAATACCCATTTCTTTCCATGGGTAACCCTTATGTTTATTCCTTATTTTATTCTTTATGTCGAACACATATGCATGAACATGTTATGATCGGTTCAGCTATATGGAAATCCCATTAATTGGGTAATGTTTAGTATTGTGAGACATTATTTGTGGGATTATGTAGTAAATGTAATCCATTATGGGTCTTTGTCTTCCATGTGATATAGTTTTAGCAGTTAGCATTGACTCATGTTTAGGACATTTTATGTGTTGTTGTAAAATTTCTCTATTGCCATGATCATATGATTCCATGTTATATATTTTATTCTCCCATATTATTATTCATGATCTATGACTTTTATGTTCTCATGTTATTCCTTTTAACTCATCTGTTTTTCTTTATTTCATTTTGTATTCGCTTACTATGATTTTTAACACATATATTTTGTGTATGTATTCCCTATGTTATCCTATATAGTTATAGGATCTCAAATAGAGATAGGAGATCATTTTGGATATTAAATGAAGGATGTTTCTATTTTTTTGTTTCAAGTGATCTAATCATATACATTGTCTTCCAAAGTCATTAGACTATTTGATACTTTGTTTGTAATATGCTTAGAAGCATGTAATACTATGTGTAAAAGTATAGGTTGTCTATATTTCATATTAATTATTTATGAAAGTATTAAGATAATATGTGTGTTCCCTTATAGTTGAGGCTCAATAGTTTACTAGGAAATTATTCCTAGCTCATTTTGGCCATCATCATCTACAGAAATGTAAAAATCAACTCGATCCCCCATTCTCCTGAGAAAATATTTCATTTATTTATCTTCATCATCCTACTCCAATGAAATCCATGTCTTGGGAGAATATGAAAAAATAAAATTAGTGATATATAATACTAAATAATGTTTCAATAAAAAAATGAGTTCAAGGAATCATTATCTCCTAGGATTGGATCGTCATTATTTTCTTCTTATTGTTCAATTTCTATTAGATTTGGGAAATTATGGATAGAGTATGGTAGTTATTATCCTCTAAATTTTCATCAAATTCCTCCACTTTAGTTGAGTATTCTTCTAAATAAAGGGAGAGGTATAGAGGATCTGATTTTTCATCATCGTATATAGAATAATAACATTCCTTTTATGTTCATAAATATCTTTTCAATGTTAATACAAAACTTGATGATCTACCACATGTACATCAGTTTTCATGGCTGCATCAAAAAACTACATCCATAAATGGTGAATAATTGTAAAATGGATCTTTTATGAACTCCCTCAATTACTCATAAGGTTATTAAACTATAAATATAAGTGTAACTATCTATAGATCATCTTATATTTCTTTAATTGTATTTCCTACCATAAAACATTGATTTCTTCAGCTATTGTGGCCAATGATTCTATTTTTCTACACACTTTCTCAATCAGTTTAAAATTCTATTGACCTGAATCCTCAAATACTCTTTCCTAAAATTATAATATTGGTTATATATCCCTAAAAAATAAAATAACCATGATAATCCATCATGACTAAAATATTTTTAAAAATTATATTCAATGAAGTTCTATTTTTTATTTTATTTTTCATTTATTGATTTTTTGTGAAAATTATGGTGTGGATGTAATTTTACCTCCCAAAAAATGGTTCTAAATTCATACATGGGAATTTTTCATGGATCCCTAGACAAAATATATTCTAATTTTCTTAATAATACTGCATACTGAATACCCTAGGTTTGATCTCTTTAGTAAACCACTTATATAAACAGATTATCTATTACCCCTGGCCTAAAGGCATTGAATTTTTATTATTTCTATATAATTTCATATTTAAACATGGGTGATACGGAACCATTACATGAACCATATGACTTTTGGAAAAAAGTCCATAGCATTACATGGCTTGAATTCCCAGTGAAATAAGGTCATTTACATCACTATACACCCTAACCTAGCTATAAATGAACTAATCCCTTCCTACCATGTTCTTTAACGACTATGTCCTATTCAAAACCTGATAAAGTGACCCAATTTCCTAGATCTATGGAGAGTTTTGTGACACCTAAACCCATTGGAATTTCTACCATGTCCCACCTCTATGTTTGTGTCTAAACCTCTAATATATGTAACTAATACTACTCTTATCCATCTTGGAGATACTCTAGTATAGACGAACGTGATCTACTCCACGGACCTAAGGCTTTTGATGGCCCGTAGTCCTTGTGGACCAAATGAAAACTTTATGTGACCCAAAATCCCATTAATGTTGAATAGAACCACTACTAAAATTCCACATTATTATACCTGCATCCTTATTGACATTGTTATAATGATGAAGTACTTATATGGTACCTATGGAAATTTAAACCAACCTAGTTTTCACCTAGGTTTTATGAAATATTATGGGGTCACATTACCACTCATGTGAGACCATAACTGCAACTGATTTTATCTTTTTACTATAATATTATCAAATGTATAATTTGAAATAAATATTTTAATATAGTTTAATGTTTTAAAATTTCATGTGAAATCTAATATATAAATTAAAATGAATTAAAAAATGAAAAAACACAAAGATATTAGAAAAATAAGAGTGTTTTTCTACAGATTACATATTAATTTAACAATTTTTATAAAATATAATCTCAATATTCTACTCAATATTGAATATCATTAAAAATCATCCTTTTCTTAATTATTATTACACCACATAGAGACCTATGAATGTAAGAAAATACTCTTCCTAAATCCAGTTATGATGCCTCTTCACTGATTAATACAATTCAGGTCATCACCCACTGTATGCATGACACAAATAGTAAAGGGAAGGATGATTGATAAAAAGAGAACAAATCCACGGTATATGAAATGGGGAAACCTCTCATTGTAATCAATTTAACACCCATTTAAATTATTAGAATAGAATAAATAAAAGTCATAGAAATCTCATTAAATCAAGAAAATATACTCCCTCCATCATATAATAGCATGGTTGGTTCTCCATTTTTATAAATATGAGTATCCCCATGAGGTAGAAAACATAGAGGGTAAAATGAAATAGATAGATATAGGGAAAATAAAATTTTATATTAAAAATATTAAGTTTTATCAAAAAGTAAGACTATCAAAATATTGGGTTACGAACTTTAAATCATTTTACAAGCATTTGTGATTGATTTAAATAGGAAAAGGAAATGTAATGGGTTGGTATATAGAAATAGTTATGTTGTATATATGGGGAATGGAATTTTTCACATGACTAATTTAATGTTATTGTTTTATAGGTGGAATTAGGGAGGTTGGTTCTTCATGATGATATTCATGCATGTGTGGTTTGTAAGAATTATCTCCACATGGAATCCACTTTGCATTGAGATTTTATGATTTTTGAATCTCCCCATGGAGATTGACTATTGATATTCTATTAAAATGAAGTGATTTTATCCTAACTAATTGGAAATGATGATCTCATGATGACAACAATTGGATCACTATTTTGAGGTTTCAATATTAATGTCGTTCTAATGATTTATCTAGACTATGGAAATTACAATTTCATAGGGGTATTCATCTAGCTGTTTTCAACAGTGACACAGTCTGCATGATATCATCTCATTCATTCCATTGTGGATCATCCTTTTCTATTTGGGACACAACATTTCTTATATAAATATCTCCAATAAAACATTCCTATGAAATTGTCATGGTGAAGAAGATGAATCTATTTTGAACACCATGTCTCACACCCTTAAATAGTATCATATTCACGGGTTGACCCTTATATATCTCCCAAATACCCTAGCATAGTAGTTATGGATACATTATATACCCTTACATAGTAGTATTGGATTCCTTATCTAATATATAACGGTATTGATTGTCCAACTTAATGTAGTCTAGATGGAATAAATTTACACAACTCACACACCTAGTGCAGCCTAGATTTATCACCCTTATGAATCTTAGAGTTTCTATATGTATTCAGTATATACCTCATATGCAAGGATGGCTCATTATTAAAATAAACATACTTATAATGTAGGATTTAACAAAATTAATTATTGAACAATAAAATAATTTTTAAATCATGAAAATAAAATCCTATAAAAATTTAATTCCATAAATTAATAAAAATAATCAAAAAACGTGAATTTTATCCATTTTCACAATAAAGCATAATTTTCTCCAAAAATAAAAAAATGTGATAATTAACCATAAATTTATAAAAGAGAGGGGATGTTTTCAATGAATCATTATTAAATATTTGAAAATATGATTTTCAACAATTATTTTAAACTACATGGAAAATATTACATTCAAAATATTTTTAAACTTCTCTGAATCATCCCTAGATGCATAACCATAAATGTAATTTCACACATAATTGGACGAAAAAACCTAAAATTAACTTCACTTGGTTATGTTATCATGGCCCAAAAATCACTATAATGGTCCATTAAACACATCTTAAATGGTATTATGTGTTCCATTAAATGTTACATAACTACTTGAATTTTGATTCCTCTCATAGGTATATATAGGAAGTCCCTCTCAAAAGCTATATCCTAACTCCAAAATATTAACCACCACACTAGATGGTAAAATAATTCATATCCCCTTGCTTTGTGTCTTTATCCCAGAGTATAATCAACCACTAAAAATATAGAACATTTGATACATGACTACATTTTTATTAATGCATGGAATCAGTTGATTACTCCTATGAAGGTAACTATTATTGTAACTAATTTGAATGATTTTGTGAATGTGTCTTAAAGAAATATGATAGTCCCATAATATACAATAATAATCCTTATGGATTGATCTATCCTCCCATACCCTTGACCATTATGAAACCTTAATTCTTATTGTTATGTCCCCATGACCACCTTCCTTTGGAATGAAGGCCCATGCTGACTCAAACTAAATAGGCCTCAGGGGTGTATCAGAAACATAATGGGGTAAAATATGAATTTATTTACCTTTAAAATACATTGAATAACTAAGAAAATTTTATTATGATGTGGTATTAATGTGCCCCTTGTTTTTTATATCACTTTTGTATCCTCAACACATCCAAATTGAAATTTCAAATGCACCATATCAAATAAAGTTCTCAGGATAGTCTGGTGAAAATTATTAGGAACATCAGTCTATTTTGAATCATCATCAAATCCTCTAGACATATGTCCAGGATACTATAATGGTTATGGCCCTAGCATCCAGATGTATATTTTCCCTAACTCAATGCCTTCTAAACTATATGTTTAATTATCTAGTATAGTAGTACCATCTTAATGTATATTTATTATCTCTAGAGGCATATTATGATATCCTCAAAGAGATTAAGACCTACTAGTCATCATTTCAATGATGAGTTACAGAGAATAAGGTGGTTCATATTTCAAACTCTAACAATATAAGTAGATTTCCATCAAATATAACCTTTTCCTCCATTATATTAGGGTGATAGAAATTTATTTTGATCACATCCATATAGTTACTCAAGAGGTAACAAGGAGGGATACATCCAACTATAATCATTGCCAACACTACAGAGCACTGACATCTTCTGAATATATTGAGGTGGAAACATTACAGTTATATACCCTGGTTTTCCAAAATAGGTAACCCAAGAGGATGTCCCTCTATTTAATAGCTTCCACAGTAGATCATGATAGGCCCATATCCCCACTCTAACTCATGAAGACCACCGAAATATCTTATTTGAAACATGTGTAAAAGTTTACATTCCTTTTTACACCTAAGACACCCACCAACATATCTAGATGGTAACTAAGGATAAACATCATATTCCTACTATTATATATGAAATCCCATGGTATATCTAGATGGAAAATGAGAATAAATATCATATTATTACTCAAATTAATGAATCAAACAATATATTTGGATATAAAACAATGAGAAAAATCATATTCCTAATTACACCCATTTATCATTCCAGTATTTTCCAAAAGAATATAGTCGAAGGCTCACATACCTTCAAGAGTAAATGAATCCCAATAGCATATCCAAATTATTTTTTAGGATATGGACCATATCTAGAAATGTATATAATAATCCCATAAAAATATTCTTAAATAGACTGAGGATCCATCTAGGATGGATCCTACTCATGATGGTCACTATAACACCTAAAACTAAAATATTTAGTCTGAGTCTGGATGCCACACACCCTCATTCATTCTTCTCTATATGATAGAGATTTACAACTATTGGTGAGGTCGAAAGGAACATCATGGGGATACTATAAACTCGGTATTGGGTAAACATCAAGGTAAAATATTTAAAGTGATAAAAAATAAATAATGAATAAATAAATAAATCATCAAAGTAGCATAATTCAAAAAATAATATCAACCCATGCAATATTAGTATGTAATATCATAAAATTAAAATATGATAAATAAAAGGATCCCCACATAAGGTGGATTAATATACATATTAAAGTCACTAAACAAAAGAAGTAGTAGACATCCAGCCTGAAGTCCATCATGCAATTCCCATTTCCACCTACCAAACCTACTCAATTTTACACCATTGGACACTACTACATAACTAGATATATGATAATTAAATCTACATGTTCATTAATATTCTTGTGTAGAGTGTGACTAAATACTTAACAGGACACCACCAACAACCCTTAACATCAGTGAATAAGATATACTAGTTCATAAAATGAAAGTAAATAGAATACAGATAAGTAGAAAGTATATCATACAAGAACAATATATACACAAAGTCATTAGAGGCTATCTCAACCTACTTTATCTCCATACTTGAAGGAACATTGACAAACCACCTGAAAACTATCCCTTGAGATAGTCCCAAAACTTGTCACACACATCCTATATTAAGGGATAAACAAAAATAATATTGAAAAAGAGTATTACACATCCTCCTCAAGGGATAATACATATGGATCGAACTTCAAGTTTAACCGTATGTGTAGAATAAAAACACATAAAAAACAATATACAAATTATAGATCAACATAATGTCATAAAAAGTAAGAATAGTAACCCACGACAAAACCACATGTGAGAAAACATCAAGAATAGGTCTCCTAGGGACACACATGCACACCTTATGTGATAAAGTTTCAATCTTAGGTATCACAAGTCTATATAAACATGATAAAAACATACTTTTAATCTTAATAACATGCACTAACATCAATAGAATCTTACCATAGGTACAATAATGAGTTGGTGATAAGGGTCAGAGTCTGAATTAAATTACACCACAGAATACTAGAACGATTCTTAATTCAATAGGATAAGAAAAATAATATCAAGGTTGATTTTAAATGACACTCAAAATGTAGGTCAATATAACACAAACTCAAGAATATTGGATTCTAGACATGATCTCGGCCAAAATAATGTGCCGATGAAAATTCTTTGAATCCGAGTGTCGATTCTTTCAACGATCCAAAAATACCTCATTAAACAATTTAAAACTCCTTAAATATGATTAAGAAATATATGATTTAATTCATTTTCATTAAATAGAACACGAGGTTAATGATCTAGAATAAAGAATAAATGGATGTACCAGAAACAAATGATCAATCCATTTTGTGATCCTCAACTGAAGGATAAAAAAGGGAGGAGAGGCCCCCAAAATCAGTGTAGAGAGATACTATGGTGTTGGATTTTGAAAATTTAAGATAGAATTAGATAGAGTGAATGTTGTATGATTTTTTGAAAACAAATCCTATAAACACAGTGATCCCTGTGGGCTCTGGAAGGCAACATCGGCTAACTTGTGGGCTTTACTAATTGGTCGGTGGTAGTTGGGAAAATATTCTTTTCACAAGAGCACCAATGGCTGGATGATGGGATCATTATCCATGTTATATATCTAAAACTCCACCATCTAGCTGGTGGACCATTCCATCTAGTTGATGGAGCTATTGTAGCATCTTTAAGTTAAAATATACTCACCAGCTAAGCCCCTTTTATTTTTCATTCTCCTGAACCCCTCTAACCAACATCAAATCACACTAAAACATAATGAAAAATATAAAGAGATATTTACATTGAATATAGGGTTACACAATTCTCCCCCTCTTATGACATCTCATCTTCAACATGTATCGCAATAGGTTTCCTTATACAACTCAAACCACTATGCCCAAATGTTAGTCACCCACTCTCATATCTCATCTTGAATACGTGTATGCTACAATTTAACATAAATATTTTGAATCATCTTTCCATAAAAATCATATAACTTCATTAAATAATCAGGATGGTTCATTCCAAAAAATAGTCATTTGGTTCCATCTCAAAATACTCATAGTTAGGAACATGCGTAGGATCGGGATTGCACAACTGATGTTGAGACACATGGGACTCATCATGTATAACATGATATTGTGGAGGAAAATTAAACTGATAATATAAAATTTTGAGGAATTATATGGTCTTTAATGGTACAATATATCATGGTTCCATGTTAAATTTCTTCTTCAACTACTAATTCCCCAAATAAGGGGTTAATCACGAGACGACCTTATCACCCAAAAAAACTCCAAGAGTAATCTCCATTAGAATACATAATATCTATTCTTATTCTAAGCTGTAACCTTGTATTTTTAAATAAAATATAAATTCTATAAGGTATCCTATTATATAATCCTCCCAAAAACTAAAGATTCACATACCACTTACTAAAATAATGGTGAATGATATGTTCATCCGTATAAAGCTTCAAACAAATCCATCTAAATCATGGATTGGTATATGTTATTATAGGAAAACACTAACAAATCCAATTTATCATTCCAAGATCCTCTAAAATCCCTAACACACACATGAAGCATATCTTATAAGGTATAGATTATTATTTCTGACTTTCATTCAATCTAAGGATGAAAATCCATACAAAACTTCAACAGACTCTCAATTTCCTTTAGTAATCCTGTTTAGATCCCCAATGTGAATAGGGTATCTCTGTTAGTTAATATGCATGAATTCACATCATACATATATATTATCTCATTAATATATAGCTTACATAGCTCATAAAATGAGTTAGTCTTTGAGATTAGTATAAGGTGATCCACCTTCTTCAACCAATCCACTACCACCCACATAGTGTCCGAACCCTTTAGGGTCCTTGGTAACCCTATCAAGAAGTCTTCCATTACCTCATCCCACTTACCCATAGGTACTTTATGTGTCAAGATAAATACCTATAGGTATTTTATTCTCATCCTTGTTTATCTAAGAATTTATAAAATGATAGAAAAATTCTATAATACCACACTTCATTTTGAGGCAATAGAATTTCCATCTGACATTATGATACATTTTGGTTTATCATAGGTGCATTGCTTCCTATGATTCAAGAGTTCATTTCATCATCTCTTCTCTTTTAGAAGAATGAAGAACCACTCTATAATGAAAAATAACCACATAATATCTATCTAAGATCCATCCTATAATGAATCTATTAGTTTTAAACCTCTTCAGAATCCAAAAACACGCAGGGTCAAGTTCATGGTTGTCCTTAACTCATTACACCAATGGGATGTGGTCATTAAGGGTGAACATAAAACTACCCCTTTATCCATAGCTTCCCTCACAGGTAATATGCTATAAAAGTCCTTAGGTTCCCTCATTCATCTGAAATACACTCTCTATATTCTCACATCTTCATTCTATGAGCTTCAATGTCATCATTCACTTTCGTGGGAGCATATTCCATCTCAAAGTCAAATGTCTACAATTATTCTACCCAACACCTATAATAAATATTCATGTAATGATATGATAAAACATATTACATACTCTTATAGTCAATATATATATATATATGTGAGTAAAAAATCACACACTGAAGATGTATTTTAACCAAAATTTCAATTCATGAACCACATACCCCAACACTATTTCAGGAGTAGGGTAGTTCCACTTAAAAGGATGCATTTGAGAAAACCTATAATAAACTACCTAGTAACCCTTAAACAAAAAATATATCCTAGGAAAATTCTAAATGTGATGAAAAGATCCATGTTCCCAACTCTAGGTATTAGAATAATAAATATTAGAGCTGAAGCCAACCTCTCCATAAACTCTAATAATTCCTTTTCGCATTGATTTTCCTATTAAAACATGAATCCCTTCTTGTTAATTCTTGTCATGGGAGCTTCTAGGTGAGAAAAGTATTGAGTGAACCATATTTGGTACCCATGAAACCCATGTATAATCTGAATCTCGAATACATTACTCAGTTCTTAATAAGACATAATTCATATACCTTCATTAGATAAACTGATATTCCTACTTGAGAAACCACATTTAAAATAAAGTACGCCATCAATAACCAAAATTGACACTTCAAATACTTGGAATTAATTTTGTGTGCTCAATGTGTAATGAGTATGAAATCAAGGTATCTAGTTTATGATTACAATGTATTGAAATATATCAATATCTCATCAATGAACACAATGATGATGGAGTATAAGTATAGGTAAAAGAATAAGTTTATGAGGGCTATGAACATTGAAGAATCATATTCCAATCAAAAGGATGTATCAAGATACTTATACAACCTATACCTACTTCTAAATGTTATATCCAGTATATCTTCCTCTATGGCCCAAATATGACGGTATCTAGATTGAAAATCCACACATATTTCCACATGAACTCATGCATGAAACCCCATACACCATTGGATAACAACTATTGATAAGGGTATAATATGTATATGTATGATTGTGATATTTTTTTACATATATATACAAACAATAGAGGGTAACTTGTTGTTTAAAAATTCTAAACTAATCAAAAAACCATTAAAGTAAAATAATTAGACATAGACATTGTCCATTGATCATAGTAAGATAATCAGAATCATAGTTGTTTTAATTAAATAAAAGTATGTTTTTATCATAATCATAGTTATACTAATAAAAAAAATAGTATAGAAAGATAAGTAAAAATAATAACATTAAATTATATTCATAGAGGAATAGACTTATAAAAACAAGAAACAAATTAGATTGTAATATTAATAATGACTAACAAGATATATTAAAAGAAATAATCTTGAACCATAAAAATAATGGAAGTCAATAACCTTGACTAAAGTTATTGATATTTCTATATGTAATTTCAAGTCTTTCTTTCTATACCAAGAATTTCCTCAATACAATTAGTTACATAATCCATGTCTTCCTATCCTTGGAATCCCTCAATACAATGATCATCATCTGTTTTCCTAGCCCCATAATCCCTCAATCTTATGGATTGGATTCACCATCATTCTATTCCCGAAATTCCTCTATCATAATAATAATTATAAATTATTACAAAATAAAATTCATTATAAAAGAAAAAACCCTTGAAATGATTCCCTAGATCTAAAACACTCAAAATTAATTCAAATAATATAGAATGATATGTACAAATAGAGAAAACATTACACCTATTAAGTTGAAAATGTGATCAGCTCCAAAATCATTAAATGACCATAAATTTATAGTCAAAGCTCCAACGAATATATTTCTGAGTTGTTTTTAATAACCTCGGATGGATAGATCTTTGATAGCTCACAATGATTTTTCATAACTGAATTTCTATTAGAATTTTGTTTTAGAACCATTATAATTTTAAATGTATTCCATATGATTGAAACAATTATTATGCATTTCAGATTGTAAAAATTATTCAGTCTGATGGAATTACTTATTGATTATCAATATGATGAACTTAATTATGATTTTTCTAATTTATCAGTACCAAGGACTGACTAATGTTCACTGCTTTTTCAATATGGTAGATAAAAAAATCCAATAATTGGTCTAAATAAAATTAATTTTGTTAATCGGACAGACCTTCAGTCTGATGTATCATATTGATTAATGTAAATATTATATTATTAATACATTATAAAATTTATATGTATGGTATAAAGTAATGTATTCTAAAAAAACATACTAGAATACTTGGTACATAAAATAGTTAGAAAAAAAAATTTAAGATAGTATTTTTGATTTCCAAAACTAATTGAATGGAAAAGTAATATGTAATAATTCTAACTCAAAAATATCTAACTTTTTGGAAGGTTCAAAACACAAAAACAAAAATGAAATAGTATAACTTTAATGACTTACAACTGTTTTTTATTTTAAGAACATTTAATATATTCTTTATAACTCCCTCGAAGTTTATAATTCATTTTTAATACAATGGAAAGTATTTAATATCACCCCCTTTAAAAACATATCCTGATTAAAGAATACATATCCCCCAAAGTAAAATCTTTTCATCCTTTATAAATCATTCTCACCCTTAATAAAAAATTATTCCCCTTTGTGATTTTCAAAAAGGAATGGGAAAGAATATGAATTTTACTAAATAGAGAGAAAAATAACATACAAACTAATATTGAACTAACTAATCAACCTTGAATGTTATGAAATAATATATATCCAAATGTAATTGGAAAATATTCAAGAACACGGTTTTTGTATTAAAAGAGAATCACATTCATAAATGAATGAAATTTTTGATAAAAATACATTGAGAGTTCAAAAATAGAAATATTCATTTTTTGTTCATAAGGAACTTCATGAAAGACTTAACATTTTTGAACTCATGATGATCATTCTCCAACATTATGACCTTTTCTTCTAAACTAGTCCACTTCTGAACTTCATACTTAATGCTTTTAACTTCCTTAGATAACTCTTCTTTCTCTTCCCTAATAAGGATGATTTCATTTTCACAAGATCTCAGTCTTCTAATCTCTAACTCCATGTCGTACACCATTTCATTCAATACATTTACATCATTTTTCTAATCATCTATAATATCTATGAATTATTCTACAAACATTATTCTATCATCTTTATTTGAGGATAACTCGTTGAAGTATTTTTACATTTATAAAATAAGTTTCTTCAATTCCTAAAACTGATCATCTTGAGCATAAATATCAGTATCTATTTTGTTGAACCACTTCACCGTCTTATTGTATGAAGAATTTTTTATTTTGAACTTTTCTTGAAATACATTCAGATCTACCTTGATCCTAATCATTATTTCATTCAAATATTTGGGTATTTCTAATTTCTCATTAATATATTATTCAATCAAATTATATCATGATTCAAGTTTTGGTAAATATATTATCTAATCAATAAACATTTTCCAGGAAATCCAAATATAATCAAACCCATTTTGATAAATAGTTATTCATGAGTCCAATTGATCAAGATCAGCCTTAAGAAGTTTTTGTTTTCTTATTATGATGTCAACTTCTTTGCCTATAGAGAGGCAAAACTCGGCGTACATAGACATTACATTAATTTTGCGGAATACTTAATACATAACAAAAACAGACACCAAAGGTCCGTAATAGTTTAGTGTATTTGGAAACTTGGAACATAATCTTCAAATATTGGTGAAAGATCTTCAACATCTCCCATAAAGATCTTCCCTTTTTTTCTAAACTAAAACCTTTATTTATATCCTGGAGAAATGAAAACATATAAAGGGTGAGCTCAAATGCACAGTAAGGGTAATCATGGAGAAAATAAAACAAACCATATACATTTGAACTTCAAAACAGAAAACATTATATTTAAACATCAAAATCTTGAGTAATGACATAAAACATGGCAGTACGTAAGGCATAGATAATAATGGAACATCAGTCGTGATAAAATAGCTTGGAAATAAAACTTTTAATTGGGTAAAAACATTAAGCACATGGTATGATTTCCATAGTAAGCAAGGCATTGCTTCCAAGACCATCTTAGTGGACAATGTCCCTTTCTGAATCGAGTTCACTCCTCGTTCCAGTCATGTAACACTGAAACAGATTAACTTGCCATTCCATCCATGTCTATCTCATGAGATATAAATCTTTACACAATGCATTGGATGGAGATATAGGTCCCACCCATCTCATATTGAAATCATTCTTACGTGTGCCATAACACAATCATAAATCATGCATCATAACCCAAAGAATAAAATGGGTTTCATAAAAATCATCCCATCATAAAATAATCCATATAAAACAAATGTATATCATTTCATCATAAGAAAAGTGAAACCATGTAAAACATAGAGACATTATACATGAAACATAATCATACTGAATAATGTCATCTTAGATGGGAAATAGTTTTGAAAAAACACTTGAAATGAATTCTTGAGGAAAATTTCCTTTCTTATTCAAAATAATTTTCTTTTCACAAAATGCCATGAAATTTAAAAAAATGATTCTGTTGAAAATAGTCATTAAATCTTGTAGAATAAGCTTCCTTAAGAAAAGGTGTTATGAAACCGTAAAAATCTGTTCATGTCGTATAAGTTAAAAAAACAATCTTCTAGTACTTTTTCCAGAAAAGTCAAAAAGTACCTCATATGGTAAACAAAAGAAAGATTCCTTACATACCATGCAGTAAAATTAATAAAATGGGTAAAAGGGACAATAAAAATACATGAAACCATTTTTATAAAACAAGGACATTGATGATAAGTATAACCCCAGTAAATACTTACGAATAAACAATCTCGGATAAAAACGGGATTGGAAAAGTTATCCCTTACCTTAGGTCTGATATGCTTCGTACGTATCCAAACCTCCTGTATAATGATTTAAATAATGTCATTGACTTATTACAGAATCATATTCATTGTTATGATATCATATATGGTTCACTTATGACTTTATATTACTAGTTCTTTTATAAATTCCATGTTAAAGCAGCGTTTTGGGTAAAATAGTTTTATTTATCATACGTGTTTGGACTTGTTGTTCTTGATATTATTATAACTTATATCATGATTTAATTACTTCCAGAATGTATATCATGATTTATATATCATATATATTCAGTATATAATATATATATATATATATATATATGAAATTAAATACACCGTTCATGGAGACGGTAGGTCGTACGTACGCATGAACGCTGTTTTCCTTTCCTTATTAACTTGAATGGAAGTAAGTAGATGAAATATATATATATATATATACATAAATCAAATAGCTTTATCATGTCATATATTTCATTATTATTCATTATATATACATTATAATCATTCTTGAGTGGTTAACATGGAGAATGAATCTCATCGCGTCGTGGAGACGGTAATCCGTACGTATGCACGAGTGATGATATCGTTCCCATAATTATTGAATTGAATTGGAGTGTATTATATAATATATCAGAATTAGTATGATGTTATAATAACTATATATAGTTATTCTTTACACCATTATACCCATCCACGTAAGGTGGTGGTGGAAGAACAGATTACACCACGATGTGGAGACGGTATTCCGTACGTACGCACGCTTGGTGATTTCGTGTTCCATAGGATGGATAGAAGGTGAAATGGGGTTGTTTCATATTTATAATACCATATATGTATATTATTGATACTTATTTTATTACTTTATAATGAAACAAATAAAGAAGATGAATTTTAAGAAGAAAGAAACTTGAAAGAATCAGTAGAAGAGATTACCTCTTCTTCGACCCACCTCTTTTAAGCTTCCTTTTAGGGCACTATAGTTGGTCTTTTGAGGATAAAAGAACCTATATAATGTTTATAGGGAATTTTATAAGGGAAATGGTTAGGTTTGGCCGAGATTGAAGGCTCTAAATTGTGTAAAGAGAAGAGGGAGGAGGTGCCCTTTTATAAGGGAGGAGAGGGTCACCTTATGAAAAACTTAAAATATTCTTTTATAATAAAGTTATATTAGGTTTATAATAGCTCCAAATTTATTTATTTAGAAGATAAAGTGGGTATGGGTCAAAATTTTCTCAACCAATAGGTTTTAGACAAGTTTAGGTTACTATTTTAACCTTATCATTTAGATTTAACTCTAAGTTAAATAATATAACTATTACTGTGTCTTCTTGTTTTCTTACACTATATGGTTAATAAACATACTATAACAAGTCAAACGAACCCCAAGTGGTTAATTATTAATATATATAACCTTATATTAGTCATTTCTCCGATCTGTAGATTTTTAGGAATAGAATAACATTTAATAATAATATATGTTTTTTAAAAACTATTTTATTTCAATTTTGACACTACTTGGTAGTTGATTTTTGTGAAAATCATAAGAGAATGATTATTTAGAAAAAAGTTAATTAAATCAATACTAACATGTAATATTGACCTAAAAAATATTATAATTTATAAAAAGTCTCAAATTACATTTATTTGGCTATTTATAACATCAATTATATTAATATTTCATTAATAAGGTAATTACTGCATCATCATTGTGTCATAAATAAATTAACTTATTTAGTGTCTAAAAATTATAAATAAAATACCATTATGTAGGAAATATTTTTATCTTTATAATTAATATTTATAGTTGAATTTATCTTATGTATAACCTTATATTAAAAATGTTTTATTTATTAAACTTTGATTTTATCTCTTTTAACTCGCCTTTGAATTAAATAATAATAAATGTCCTAATCTAATCCAAGTGGACCTAAAGTGTAAATTTTATTCCAAAGGTTGTTTTTGGTCGAATTAAACTTATCCAATAGAATTAAAACATGTTTTAGGGTAATAATAATATCATTTTTAAACTTAATTACCCTATTTACTTTTAACTGTGGTAAATAAAAGTAAAAATTTAATATTCACCAAAAATTATTTTTATCTTATTGAACCACATTTTACACGTTGATATTAACTATATCTCTTGGATTTTCTAAATTCCACTCACAAAAGCGGTAAAATTATGTTTTATATATATTTTCAAATTCTCTTAGGAGGTGGGTAAAAGACGGTGAAAAGTTCAATAAAATTTTTATATATCAAAAATTATTATAAAATGACTCCAATGAATTACATTGAACTTATATAGGTATTATGTATCAATTTTTATCTAAAATAATTTAAAATAAAATAAATAATTAGTTAAATAAAAATTCGGTTTTTAAATAGTAACCCAGTGTTTTCACTATTCATCAGAAATTGAAAGTTTTCATAAAAATACCAAAACTTCACCCTAGGATAATTTCGATACTCCGAATTCAAAAATGAATTCCATTTTGAAATATAAAATTTATAAAATTTCAAAAAGTGGGTATTACTATTCATAATGGCTAGTTCCTAATAATATTATAATAATATCTCGTTTAGTGAAACTCGGTATTGCGTACAACACACGCTATCGAGGAAGGTTGCTCTGGCATGCAACAAAAGCTAAGAATAGTGTTTGTGTATACTATAAGCTAATACGGTGCTATGTATAGTACAATAAAATCTTGGTGTAGTGTATAATATAAGACATCGAAGAAATTAAAAATAATATATCTCATAAAATCTTGGGGTGTTACATTCTACCCCCCTTAAAATGAATTTTGCCCTCGAAATTTGTCAGGGTTATAAATCATTTACTACTTGAATGTTTCGTTTGTAAAAACCCACATCGTAAAAGGAATACTAAAACATAATTTTAAAAAGTAAAGGAAGAAATGTAATGGTTACCCAGATTAACTCATCACTGGGATTCCACAAAGGAGAAATAGGTGGAAATATGGATATGGAAGAAAAATCTAACCATAAAGTTTAAATAGAGTGGTAGAGGAAATGGCTATGAAAAATCCAACAATCACAAAGCTATAAATTTGTGATGATTTAATGTACCATCTGATTCATCAGATATAAGAACACTAGGACAACATTTTTTTGTTTTCAAGATTATTTCGATAAAGTTGAAGAATTGTTGAATTAAAAGAAATACTTACTTGATATTGGTACAATCTCAGCGTTGTTCATTCCTTGAACAATTTCCACATCATATCTTAAAGAAATAAAGTTTAATTTTTCATTTGTCAAGCGTTAGCATATCACATGATAGAACAGTGGGTCAATCTATCTATCTCAAATAAATGGTTAGAAAAAGTTATTAAATATATATAAGTCCATATAAGTTGATATTAATTGTATATGGTCCCTAAAATGGACATATACTTCGTATATCATACCAAATAATAAATTGAAACTAGTTTATACTAACCAGGGACTTCATGTAGGATAGTGTTATGTGATAAAGGCATGTCGCACTTCAGTTGTGGGTACGATACCTGCATCCTTTTCTGACACGACGGGTTGTCGCCCATCCTACGGGTTTTCCTTTTTCAAAAACTACACTATTATTAAATTCCAGAAATAATATCGAAATAAAAGTTATATCCTTAAAAAATACAATCTGATGTCCAACATAATCCATTCCAATATTTAGGCTTATCCAAAATACTTCGGTCCAAGCTCATAGTATAAAGAAATTGATTACTTGAAAAGTCACATAACTAGCACGTGAATACCATCATTTATCCCTCATATATCAATAGATATATCTTGTTGGTCACATTCAAAACATGTGAATACATTAATCATGTATTATTTTGAAACATGAATTTCCATAGAACCTTAGTGAAAACGTGAATGCTGTCAAAAGTCAACTCTTTCCACATACCAAATCCCATTATTCTGTATACTCAAACCATGATATCACTTTGTCCTTATACAAATCATGAGCTCATTAATACTATAAAAAATCTCATTATCTCCTTATCCTTTCATTATTCACATATCATATACATACCAAAAATATTTGAATTACCTTTCATGGTTACTGGTACAATTCGTCATATACTTTCAAAAACTCAAGGAAAGACAACAGTGTAAAAATCTTTATATTTTTCTTTATTCCATGGTATCATACATTATTCTTGATAAACATACAGTAATTCCACTACCTTTTTAAACCACTGACTGATCTTCATAATTTCATTCATCTCATATATCATTTTTAGTCTCTTCATCATCATTAATATAAATACTACACATACGACCATGATGATTCTCTTCATGAGACCTTCCCTTACGGTATTGGTTTGCATAATGCCTATACATTCCACATTTCAAACATTTACCCATTGTTGATGTCTTAGAAATACCATTATCCTTGTCCATGGTGTTAACTGAACCTTTTCCTTTGTAATTACTGTATTTGTGTCATTCTTTTCCACACCCAAATCATCTTCCAGTTCCTTTGAAACATTCTCCTTGATGCCTCTTCCCAAATGATTTACATGATGGAAATTGAACTTTCTTTCCTCTATCATCATCATGAAACTCCATCTTTCTCTTTTTAGTCGAGTCAGGAAACTTACCAAAGTTGATATTATTGATAATATTATGGGATTGCAGATTAGGCATAATAATTATGTTCGGACATCCAAATCTAGTTTCATTTGGTTGCTCATGAAGAATATAATTCCATTGTCCATCATATTCTCCATTAACATGAATCCCCCTGTTTCCTGCCATTTCTTAAAACCCAAAAAACAATAGAATGAGAGGAAAAACTCATACTATAAAAACAAAATAATCAAGGGGGAGTAATTTTAATCTATAATATCTTAGGTTTAATTCTATGATCATTACCGTAATTATAGGACTATAACCTATAATTATACATAACCTTAGGGACATCCCTAGGAATACCTTATAAATATCTCTAAGGATCTCACTAATGTTTTCACATCCTAGTTTCCAAAGGCTCACTAAACATTTCCTCGGATACCAACTGTAGAGACCCAAATCCTGGCGTACATACACATTACATTACTTTTGCGGAATACTTAATACATAACAAAAACAGACACCAAAGGACCGTAATAGTTTAGTGTCTTTGGAAACATGGAACATAATCTTCTAATCTTGGTGAAATATCTTCAACATCTACCATAAAGATCTTCCCTTTTTTTCTTACATAAAACCTTTCTTTATATCCTGAGGAAAAGAAAACATATAAAGGTTGAGCTCAAATGCTCAATAAGGGTAAGCATGGAGAAAATAAAACAAATCATATACATTTGGACTTCAAAACAAGAACATAATATTTAAACATCAAAATCTTGAGCAATGACATAAAACATGGAAGTATGTAAGGCATAGATCATAATGGAACATCAATCATGATAAAATAGCTAGGAAATAAAACTTGTAATTGTGGAAAAACATTAATCACATGATATGACTTCCATAGTAGCCAGGGCATTGCTGCCAAGACCATCTTAGTGGACAAAGTCCCTTTCTAAATCAAGTTCACTCCTCATTCCAGTCCTGTAACACTGAACCAGATTAACTTACCATTCCAGCCATGTCTATCTCATGAGATATAAATCTTTACCCTATGCATTGGAGGGAGATATAGGTCCCACCCATCTCATATTTAAATCATTCTTACGTGTTCCATAACACAATCATAAATCTTGCATCATAACCCAAAGAATAAAATGGGTTTCATAAACATCATCCCATCATAACATAATCCATATAAAACAAATGAATAGAATTTAATCATAAGAAAAGTTAAACCATGTAAATCATAGAGACATTATACTTGAAACATACGCATATTGAATAATGTCATCTTAGATGGGAAATAGTTTTGATAAAACACTTGAAATAAATTCTTGAGGAAAATATCCTTTCTTCTTCAAAATAATTTTCTTTTCACAAAATGCCATGAAATTTTAAAAGAAAAGGATTATGTTGAAAATATTCATGAAATCTTATTGAGTAAGCACCCTTAAGAAAAGGCTATATGAAACTGCAAAAATATGTTCATGCCGTATAAGTTAAAAATATTATTCTCGTACTTTTTCCAGAAAAGTAAAAAAGTGCCTCGTATGGTAAACAAAACAAAGATTCCTTACATACCATGTAGTAAAAGTAAAAAAATGGGTAAAAAAGAACTTTAAACATACATGAAACCATTTTTATAAAACAGGGACATGGATGATAAATATAACCCTAGTAAATACTTACAAATAAACAATCTTGGATAAAAACGAGATTGGAAAATTTATCCCTTACCTTAGGTGTGATATGCTTCATATGTATCCGAAAATCCTATATAATGATTTAAATAATGTCATTAACTTATTAAAGAATCATATTCATTGTTATTATATCATATATGGTTCACTTATGACTTTATATTACCCGTTCATCTGTTAATTCCATGTTAAAGCAGCGTTGTGGGAAAAATCGTTTTATTTATCATACGTGTTTCGACGTGTTGTTCTTAATATTATTACTACTTATATCATGATTTAATTACTTAAATAATGTAAATCATGATTTATATATAATATATATTCAGTATTTATATATATATAATATAGATAAATGAAATTAAATACACCATTCATGGAGATGGTAGGCCGTACGTACGCATGAACGCTGTTTTCCTTTCCTTATTGACTTGAATGGAAGTAAGTAGATGAAATATATATATATACATAAATACAGTAGCTTTATCATGTCATATATATCATTATTATTCATTATATATACTTTATAATCATTCTTGAGTGGTTAACATGGAGAATGAATCACATCGCGTCGTGGAGACGGTAATCCGTACGTACGCACGAGCGATGATATCATTCCCATAATTATTGAATTGAATTGTAGTGGATGATCTAATATCTCAAAATCAGTATAATGTTATAATAACTATATATAATTATTCTTTAAACCATTATACCCATCAAAGTTAGGTGGTGGTGGAAGAACATATTACACCACGACGTGGAGACGGTATTCCGTACGTACGCACGCGCAGTGATTTCGTTTTCCGTAGGATGGATAGAAGGTGGAATGGGGTTGTTTCATATTTATAATAAAATATCATTATATTAGTGATACTGATGTTATTACTTTATAATGAAACAACTAAATAAGAAGAAGTTGAAGAAGAAAGAAACTTGAAAGAATCGGTAGAAGAGATTACCTCTTCTTTGACACACCTCTTTTAAGCTTCCTCTTAGGGCACTAGAGTTGGTCTTTTGAGGAGACCAGAACCTCTATAATGATTATATGGAAGTTGATAAGGGAAATGGGCAGGGGTTTTCTGAGCTTGAAGGCTAAAAATTGTGTAAAGAGAAGAGGGAGGAGGTGCCCTTTTATAAGGGAGGAGAGGGGCACCTTAGGAAAAACATAAAATATTATTTTATAATAAAGTCATATTCGGTTTATAATAGCTAAACATTTATTTATTTTGAAGCTAAAGTGTTTATTGTTCGAAATAAGCTCATCCAATAGGTTTTATACAAGTTTAGGTTGCTATTTTAACCTTATCATTTATATTTAACTCCAAGGTAAATAATTTTACCTTTACTGTGTCTTCTTGTTTTCTTACACTATATGGTTAATAAACTTTATATAACAAGACAAAAGAACCCCAAGTGGTTCATTATTCATATATATAACCTTATATTATTCATTTTTCCTTACCTTAGATTTTTATGAATAGAATAACAGTTAATAAAAAAATATTTTAAAAAAACTATTTTATTTCAATTTTGACACTATTTGGTAATTGATTTTTGTGAAAATCATAACAGTGTGATTAGTTCACAAAACGTTAATTAAAGTAATACTAACATGTCATATTAACCTCAAAAAATTATTTTAATTTTTAAAAAGTCTCAAATTACATTTATTTGTGTATTTATAACATCAATTATGTTAATATTTCATTAATAAGGTAATTATTGTATCATCATTGTGTCATAAATAAATTAAATTATTTAATGTCTAAAAATTATAAATAAAATATCATTATGTAGGAAATATTTGTATCTTTCTAATTAATATTTATAGTCAAATGTATCATATTTATAACCCTATATTAAAAATTTTTTTGTTATTAAACTTTGATTTTAACTCTTTTAACTCTCATTTGAATTAAATAATAATAAATCTTCTAATCTAATCCAAGTGGACCTAAATGGTATTATTTTATTCCTGAGGTTGTTTTTGGTCGAATTACACTTATCCAATAGAATTAGGACATGTGTTAGGGTAATAATAATATCATTTCTACCCTTAATTAACATATTTACTTTTAACCGTGGTAAATAAAAGTAAAAAGTTAATATTCACCAAAAAAATTTATCTTATTGAACCACATTATACTCCTTGATATTTATAGTGTCTCTCGGATTTTCGAAATTCCACTCACAAAAGCGGTAAAATTAATTTTCATGTAAATTTTAAAATTCTCCTAGGAGGTGGGTAAAAGACGGTGAAAAGATCAATAAAATTTTTATATATAAAATTTTTTTATAAAATGACTCTAATGAATTACATTGAACTTATATATGTATTATATATCAATTTTTTCCTAATATAAATTTAAATAAAATAAATAAATATTTAAATGAAAAGTCAGTTTTTAATTAGTAACTCAGTGTTTTCACTATTCATCAAAAATTGAATGTATTCATAAAAATACCAAAAATTCACCCTAGATTAATTTTGATATTACGAACTCAAAAATGAATTCTATTTTGAAATATAAAATTAATAAAATTTAAAAAAGTGGGAATTACTATTCATAATGGCTAGTTCAAAATAATATTATAAAAATATCTCGTTTAGTGAAACTCGGTATTGCATACAACACACATTATCGAGGAAGGTTGCTCGGGCATGCAACCCAAGCTGAGAATAGTGTTTGTGTATACTATAAGATAATATGGTGTTGCGTATAGTACAAGCTAATCTTGGTGTAGTGTATAATAGAAGACATCAAAGAAATTTAAAATAATATATCTCATAAAATCTCGTGGTGTTACATTTCCTTCCTTTTCAACATTCTTTGAAAACCTTTCTATAACATTAGTTTCTTCTAAAACATTCATAATATAGAAATTTTTATCTGATTCTAGCTTATCACTAATTTTTAAATTTAAATGTTGATCTAGTTATTATTCATTATAAGATGAATTTTATTTATTTTCTTATGATAATTATTCTTGAGACCAATCTAAATTTTCATCCTTAGGAGAATATGAGGGAAAATATTATGAAGATGAAGATTATTGTGATGATATATTTTCTTTTGGTTGTTTATCTATTTTGGTTTCTTCATCATCATCTTCTAACTTTTATTTTTTTTCTCTTATTATTATTCTACATCTACTTTTATTTATTCTTCTATTTCATATTCTTCTAATTCTTGATTTCATTCCACTTCAACTTCCTTCTCATTTCCTTCCTCTAATTATCTTATTTTTATAAAATCTCATTTTCCGTCTAATTATGGATCTGATTCCTTTTCAGGTACATTTGGAAGTGGTTCTTCAACAACTAACTTTCCCTTTAATTTATATGTACTAAAGATATATCATTATGAACAATATAAGTTTCTTTAAAAACTAATCCATCATATTTAATTATTTAATCGATGAGAGAAACTAGAAGGACTGAATTCTCTTTGGATTTCTCAACTCCTTCCAAAAATCGTTAAACTATTTATTCTTTAGAAAGTCTCTAATTTTGATTCTTTTTTTCTTCTCCTAATAATTATTCTTTAGTCCCAATTTTTAGTTCCTTAGCCTCAGAAGGATCATTACCAATCTTTAGATTCCTTTTATTCTTTTGATCTTTATGTATCATAAAATTCTTAAACTCATAATTCATGGTTATCATATTTTTCTTTTGTTTCACAGGAGGACATGTTTCAAAATTTCTCTTCTAATTATTTTCTTCTTAACTTTTTTTTATATTTCATCTTTAGAAATAAATCCTTTAAAATTTTCTTCAAAATTATTTTAATTGGAATAAAAAAACATCATCCTTGACATTGTATCTTCACTAATGACAAATATATTCTCTTTGACTGGGTAGGATTTATTCTCCACCTTAAAAAGTTTCATAAACAACACTGTCATATTTTTTATGAATTCTAGAAAAAAAATAATCTTTTAATTAATTATATCAATTTTAATATTCTCTATTTTAATAAATATAAACATCACCAAGTTTATTTTCCACATGTTAAAAATATAGTTTAGAATAAAAACATCTTAACTTTAAACGTATCTCTATAACCATTCCTAGGGATAGGGTACCCATTTATCCACAATGAAATTACAATGTTATTTAATGTCAGATGAGAAAATTTCTTATATTATCATAGTATGAATAGAAAGAATCTTTATCCTTACTCTTATAAAAATTTCTATCTCTTTTTGGTAAATTTTGAGAGTATAAGTATACATATCCATCAAAAGGAACACCAAGACTACTACTCTTTTAAAAGAAAGCATGCATCTTTTCCTAAACACAATAAAGGAAACAATATCCTTAACATTTTTTCTATGAAACTGAACTGAAGCATATATATCTATAACCATATCAATATAGTAATGATTGAAATCATTATTAGGGTTTTCAACACAAAGTATTACCGATCCTTGAAAATGAAATTAACATTTTGATAGTGGAATCATCTTTATCAAACTAAGATATTTCAATGATTATTTATATAAAAACAACCCATTTATTTTATATTCATGGATGTCCACCTTAATGGGTACTGAGACCGAATATCAGATAAAAAGGAGAAGAATCATACTGTTGGATTTGAAGAGTGGAAAGAAGTGGCAATGAAAACCCTAAAAACCAATATAGGACATAGGGCGACCAACCATTATAAGGCATTGAGGTTGGTGTATCATATTCTATAATGAATAAAATGGTTGATATTTAAACTCTTTATGATATAACAACCATGATTTAATAGAACAATATTTTTTAAATTCATTTGAAATATCATTGTTTTAATAATTTTATCAAATTGAGAATCATTCTTGATTATAAATGTTTTTATCATTTTGAAAAAAAAAAATTTTTTTTATTTTAAAAAAATGAATAACAAGAAAAATTATTAGATAAATTAATGATGTAGTTTGAAAACTAAAATAATATAGGATTACCTATCAAAGTGGAAAGTTTCATTGGTATTATTAACCAGTTCCTTTTGGTTTTTTTAAATAAACAATTTTAAATAGTTTTATATTGAAGTCTAAATATGATGGGTTTATTTTATAAAACAATTTATTATAGTTTTAAAAATATATTGGGTTAATCCTAAAATAAAAAATATAATGCTACTTTTTTTAAAAATAAAACTAATTATGATGATTATTAAAAGAAAACAAATTTTGATATTTTCATAATAACCGAGGAAATATTGTAAAAAAAAGTTTATGTCCTGAAAGGTTATAACAATTTTTGAGTCCAAGAAACAAATTTATAATTATGAATCTGAAAAGTTTATAAATTATTGAGTCTATAATGCCCATTTTGATAAAAACATTTTAATAAAACTAAATATATAAAAAACAAGTAGTATTTTATGAAAAACATGACATTTTTGAAAAATAAAAAACCAATTTATTCTCATTGTGAAAAGCTGAAAATTAATATAAAGATATTATTAAAAAGAAATTAGATATGATTGATCACTTTACATTGAAAATTCATATATTCTGTTCCATATATTCTAATCTATCAGAATTAAAGGGTTTAGTAAAAATGTCAACAAGTTATTATTGAGTTTTGATGAATTATAAAAGTATATATCTTTTATGTGTCTGATCCTAAAGAAAATAGTTTCTTATATCTATGTGTTTATAATATGAGTAATTTACTGAGTTTTTACTTTAATCAATAGCACTGGAATTATCAAAAAGTATTTAATTTTTAGAGAAACTCATGCCAATGTACAATTTTGATTTGCATCCACAACACATTATCATAATAACTTTTATCTTCCACATATTCAGCTTGAGTAGTGGAAGGTTCAACTTATTGTTTTTTATTAACTTAACAATAAACTAAAAAATCAAATAATAAATGATAAGTTTTAGAGGCACTTTTTCTATCCATTCTACATCAACTAAAGTCAGCGTTCGAAAAAAAAATTAGATCAAAAAAATTTCTAGAAACAATAAAATAATCATAAACACATAGTTCCCTTAATCTAATGAAAAAATCATTTTTCATATTTAAGATGAAATTATTTTGGATTATCTTTATATCTTTCACATAATAATACTAAAAACATTAAATCTATATGACTAGTTGTAAAGTAAATTAAACATCCAATCATACCTCTAAAGGTTTTTTGATCAACGGGTTTCCTGGCCTCATCATGGTACAAAGTATTAGAAGTTCAAATGGGATTATTAATACATTTATTATTTTTGTATTCAAATTTCTTAAGAAGATATTTTATACCTTTATGTTGAGATTTAAAAGTTCATTCTAGTTTTTGTGAAATTTTACATCCAAAAAAATATGTCAACTCTCCCATCATATTCATTTCAAACTAAGACCTCGTACGATCGAAAAACAAATCTATTAATGATTTTTTAGATGAACGAAATATAATATCAGAAACAAAAAATTTTACAATCCTAATATTTTTTATTAACATATTTTATAAAATGTGATGGATCCATAACTGGCATAACAGAAATTGTTTGTAACAAAAATCTAGTAAAACAATTATACTAAGATCTGGGAGCTTCATTAAGTCCACATTTGTGATTTGGTGTGTGTATAAATATACTATGTATGTTTTTTTCAAAACCATAGTTTTTTTAAACATAAACTTCCTCCTAAACATATCTATTAATAAAATCACACTTGACATCAATTTGAAATTGTGTGAAATTAAAAAATTGTTTCTGACACTTTTGTTGGGGAACACATCCATCTGTTTTGGAAGAGGACATGCTACTTGTTGCCACACATTCCCACTTTCCAAAGGCGGGCGACATTCCTCACTTATTCGGGGAAGTTCTCTCCATGATCAAACCGGGATGATGGGATGTCGGTTCCTCCTTTCGTGGATTCGTCCTCAGAACTCATTGCCTTGTCTTGGTCTCCATCATGGAATTAATATTTTGTTCATGAAACTCTTCCCAGTTTCATGTGTTCATGGACGTCGGTTAATTACACTGCTACTTTCAGGACATTACAAGGGGTCATTTCAGGGAAACAACCTTCGGTCGGCGGAGTAGTCATGTTGGACATCGCTAGCGTGTCTGGATGCTGGAACACTGATGTGTCTGGGTTTCTCCCCCTTATGATATATCTTCTGAAGGGAGTGGATGCCCGATGCATACCATGTTGAATGTGGGGAATTATATTCCATAGGCTTGTCTCTGTGGTTTTCCTAAACTTCCCATGTTTAACACAGGGTATGCCGCAAGTTTAACATCCAATGGAGATGGATCAGACTGATCAGAACACTGGCGGGAGGGGATCAAATGGGTGCAACCCCTGGAGGGAACACAGATGTTGGGGATAACGCGTAGTTAGGAACCCTATTGCCATTGGGAGAAGTGATAAAGTGGATTATATGATCTCACTAGGATGTGTAGGCCCATGTAAGAATCAGGATGGATATGGATTGTTGAGAGTGGATGGGGAGTCAGATGGAGTCGACGTGAGGGTAATGGTGATGTTGGACTTGATACTCGAAGATACTTCCTACATATCCTTGTGGAAGGGAATCAAATTCCGTGTAGTTTGGTGAGGTGATGGGACACCTAAGGAGGCGGCCCGTGAGAATGGATGCATGGATGGGATCTGGAGTAAGTAGAACCTCCAGGTCGTGGCATGACCTTCCCAAAACGCATAGGCTCGAGGGAGAGATCAGGATGAGTAATGGGTGATGGGATTGAGCCTCAGTAAAGATTCTTACATATCCCCATGGGAGGGAATCAATGTTCACGTAGTTCAGGATGGGAGTATAGAATCAGGGTGTGCATAGAGGACAACAACCGGATGATACACTAGGGCTTACGCATGGTTAGCATCTCGGGTTGGTCTGATTCCACGGGGACAGACAAGAGATGTGGGTCCTAGAAAGGGGACTACCACATCAAACTATCTATTGTGGACTAATACGGGTTACTAATGACTGGGGAACACAACTTCTTACAGTTGATTAGGAGACCCACTAGATTACCTTTGGTTGGGGAACACAATGGCTTACCGTCGATTGGGGGACACAACGGCTTACCGTCAATTGGGGAACCCAATGGCTTACCGTCGTTTGGGGTTCCAGCAACTTACTATCGAATTGGTTCAAACCACAGGAATGCTTCCTATGTAACTTTTCTAGGGGAAAAGGATCAAATCCCATGTAGTTCGATGGTGTACAGTTTAATGTCATGCAGGATGAAAAGCGGTGTGCAGTTTAACGTCATGGAGGATGGGGGAAGACCGACATGAAGTGGTTAGGACCGATGGGTGTGGGGATTGAACCTTATGGGAGATTCCTATGTACCATGTCTAAGATACAAGGATCTATGTCCATGATGTTTGGAATGGGGGATGCAGTTTATCATCATATGCGATGAAGGTTAACTGACATGAAGGGGTCGGGACAAGTAGGTGTTTACCATGAACCTCAGGGAGGCTTCCTATGTACCTTTACTTGGCATGGACAAAAGTCCACATAGTTCAGTGGTGTTTGGTGAACCGACGTTAATGGGTTGGGACCATCAGGTTTTGGGAATGAACCTTAGGGAGTCTTACTATGTACCTTTTCATGGAAAAATCAAAGTCCACATAGTTTGGGATGTTTTTGGTGAACCGACATGAATGGGTCGGAACAAATGGGTGTTGAGCTTGAACCTGAGGGAAGATTCCTACGTACCTTTCCTTAGAAATAATCAATGTCCATGTAGTTTGGTGTGGGGGTATAGTTTCATGTCATTTGGGACGAAGGTGAGCTGATGTGAAGGGGTCATAACCAATGGAGTTGTTGGGATTTGACCTCGGTGAGGTATCCTACGTACCTTAGCTTGGAAAGGATCAAAGTCCACAAAGTTTGGTGACAGTTGGGGATTACATACTAAGGCAGCCCATAGAGGTGGTCATGGTGGATGCTTACTCTAAGCCCATGTGAGTTATTCTAGGTGTGTAAAATAAGATTTAGAAAAAACATGAAGATCACGTCGCAAAAGGTGCATCTGTGGGATGTGGAGTGCGTCTTACACATTCTTAGTAGGCCCAGGAGATAGATATTGGGACTTACTCCAGGATGAAGGCCTGATGGAGAAAAATCCTAGAGGGAGAGGGAAAGGATAATGACGGTCCCTGTGCCCCTGTCGCCTCTAGTGTTTGGCACCGAAGAAGAAAGGAGGAGCAGGGGTGATTCCTCCTTCAAGAAAGGCTAGGGGCTTACACCAAGGTGGTTGACCTTCCCAGCAGATAGGGTCCACTCTAGTAGAGAGGATCTCATTCCATGAGAGAAATATCTCACTCCCATGGAGACAAGCAGTCATAGATAATGTATGAGATGGGGCAACCCGCGTATGATGCACTGGGCGAGGCCACAGTTTAACATCATGTGCTAAGGATGAGCGTTCTTGGCAGTTTAATGTCCTGCAGCTTAGATGAGGTGGGTTCACACCACACCCCTATGAATTACATAAATATAATGGTTTAACCCTTGTTGAGGGGAAGGCCCTTGCAATATTTTGGTGAGGGGTGTTGTGGAGTGATCCACTAAGGGATCCATGTTAGCGTGGCTATGAAGAGAAGAAATATTTTTTAGCATGCCTATGTGAAGAAGCATGAAGCTAAGAAATAGAATGTGAAGCACCACCAAACTGACCTTGAAATCACTTTTTGCAAACCTGGAGTGTCATACGGTAAAAGGGGTTTTTGAGTAAAGTGGTTCACAGGCAAAGGCCTGGGTATGCTCTGGTGCTCCATGTAATGGAGGGGCTTCATGAAGTGGTATGCTTCAAAAAGTGAGGAGATCTAGCCTAGGAATAGGTCATAGGTGAAAATCGAGGGAGCTTCGCGAATTTTAAAGGGTTTTCCATAGTATGAATTTGGGTAGCAGGGTTACACTACGAAGCATAGAACATTGAAGTATTGTGCTTCTCAAATCACAGTGACCCTGCCTTAGCATTGGGTTTACATGTGCGTGGAGGGTACTTTGTGAAGAATGAGTGCTTTGTGAAGACCTATGTCCCCTTGAGGACCTCCTTCCATCCTGGTGACCTGATTCCCCTTGCGAAGGGCATCCCTACTTAAAGAGGGGTCGTATTTGATCTAAGGAAATGGTACTTGTCAATGCTCAAGTACCATTAAGAGCTCATTTTCATCATGGCTTCGCAGAGCAGAAGGTGCTTCGTGATTTGAGAGCAGGGAAGGTGAAAGGTCTATGTATCCTTCCTTTGGGATCATGGGGATCCCATTATTTATAGGTGAGGGGCAGCGTGAAGCTAAGATGGCTCTTCACAATGTCATGTGGTGGTTCATGATCAGACGATGACTGCTTCAAGTTCGTCCTAATTTTGGTGTCGACCATCATACCCTCCTCGGTGTGATGCTCTTTTCGTAGCGCCCTCAGAGGATTCGGTCAAGTTCCCCAGGATTGAGAAAGTCGATTCAGCTCCCTCCACAGCATGAGGCTTCTAGTCTAGTGCATTGTAAACGTGGAGCCCCTACCTCCTTGCACTACAGCTACCATTGTGCGGGGCTCTGGTTTTGATCTGGTCGCGCTGTAGGGCTATATGAAAGGTCTTTATGAGGCAACCCCTTTGAAGTTGATTTTCTCTTTGAGATTATTTTCCACTGCCCACATTTTGGCACCAACAAACTCCCCCCCCCCCCCCCCCCCGTAGGCTTGGAGGAAAGAAGAAAAGAATGGTCTGTATATGAGGTTCAATCGCCAAATTTTTTTGGCCGATCACAAATCAAGGTCACGAAGCAGGATCACGCTACGGAGAGGCGGCGTGTGGGTTGAGAGCACCACGGAGCTCACTGCGGCCGGACGTGAAATGAAGAATAGGGGTAATCACATATAAATCTGGGGATGATCTCTATTTTTTTTCTTTTATCATCATGTAATTTTCTCAATTCTCCAAACTGCACATGATCCACAATTTCTCTTAGAAAACTGGGCCTTTCTTCTTCGTAGCGCATAGCGAGTCCTTCGACTTCGCGAGTGTGTTCTCTATGGCTTACATCTTCAATGTATATGGCAAGGCTCCGCGAAATGTCTATGTGATAAAACATTGTGATTTTTGATTCGCAATCGAGCTCTGTGATCTAGGAGAAAATTTTCAGAAACTTAAAAAATGAATGGCTCATCAGGAAGCTGAAAGAGGGTTCCTTATAGATGCTACCCAGAGAGAAGAAATGGCTAACAAATCAAGCATCAGAGAACATAAGTGGGGGACTTCGGATCATGAATCTCTGTTGTAGCTACTGTTAGAGGTTCAGAAGAAGTACCCATGTGCAAAATATTTCCTTTGTATGGATTTGGTCTGAGGGATAACATCTTAATTCCCGAAGCGAGCAGGGACGAACCGGTTTACTAGTTTAGGAGTACGACGTACCAGCACCAGTGATTCAGGGCAGATGAAGGCCATGCTTGGGAGGATTTCACACCATTAAATGTTGATCACATGTACAATCATATTATTAACATTAATGGGAAGGAATTATAGCTGGAGGCATCCCCTGCATTGTACCACACCATCTTGTAGGTGGCCCAGGGGAACCTTGAGAAGGGGTGGACTGATGAGTGGGATTTGAGCTAGGGTGGAAACTTTCTGGATAACTAGGCATGGGCCTACTGGGTAGGCACCTAGTGTGAGGAGTTCGGGGTGGAGTTGAGGTGAGTGGTCCTATATGAGGTAGCTTGGGCTTCCCAATTTTACATATATCAATCAAATCTTCTGATTCCATAGCTGCTGAGTAGGTGGAAATCAAGGACCAATACCATCCATCTCTAACATGGGAAGGATGGTATTAGCCTATGGGACTTGCACTAGATCTCGGGGGTCCCGATACTGGGGTAAATGTACAATGAGTTCTTACCTACCGCAAATACATGGAAAGACTTGGAGATGATGCCCCCACTGAAAAAGGAATTGATGGACCCTGTGCTAGAGGAGGACAAGAAGTCAGTATGTGACGTCCATTTTAAGAAGTGGTTCAAATAGTTCTTGAATTTTCCCAAAGATATACAGTTTCACACTATGCTTGAAACCTTCTCAAAGGGGGTTCAATGTGGCAAGGAGCACTCATATTGCTCACTCCTGGAGGATATCTAGTGGAAGATATTATGATTCAATGTTTGTACTGGGAAAACATCGATGGTTATGGTGTCTTCATTCATCTCAGTGCTTATTTGTAGCTGGATTCTTCCTATGAGGGACACAAACATGGGCATGTGACTGAGCATGTTCATCATGTCATCCATGCTCGTGACAGGGGGATGGGTCAAAGTTGGGATCTCGATGCTCGCTAAGCAGTATATGTGTGTGGAACATCAGCAAGGGGAAGAATCCATAGAGGATATGTGGGCCATTAAATCTTCTATATGGGTGGATATCAGCACATATTAGGGGAATGTATAAATATTTGAACCCTATTTCCCCTCTAGGATTGAGATTCTCACCACCCATTCTGAATGCATTAGGGTGCTTTCTGACTATCTTAACCCCACATTTGGTGTTGAACCAGTTCTGGAAGTTAGGCGATTTCAACATCCACCTATTCCCATTTCCAACAGGTGTGTTCACTAATGATGGAAAGGGGACAAAAGATAATTGGTCCTACCTCATTTCCTTTCGAGGTGGACTTCTGGTGGTGCGGGTCAATCGTGAGCCTCTCTACGAGTCATACACCCCACACCGCTTCGCGAGGTGATCCCAATGCATGAAGATATTGATCCCGTAGGTCTACTTAGGAGTGCTCTATGAGGACCACCCATGTGTGATGAGGAAGATGTGGATCATGTTCACACAGGAGGATAGAAAGATACAGAATGAGCTACCTCCACCTTCCGCTATCTATGGGGTGGTGAAAAAATACGCAAAGAGCTGGGAGTCGGTCAGTATGAGGGGAAATTCTAAAGTATCAGACCATCCGTGTTAGTTAACAAGTTCCTAAACAACCTCGAGTTCAGGTTAAGAAGGTTGCAAGGACATCCCATGGTGGTGGGGCTACAGTGGAGGTGAGACCTACGCCAGTCAAGAGACAGGTGGTAGCGACAGAACTGGCAGTCCTAGAGGAACAGAGGTAGGCTGAGATGAGGTCACGTATGGGGTTCTGTAGGATACCCACCCAGGCTCTGGGGAAGTGGCTACACCACATATACATGCCTAAAAACGTTTTCTTCCCAGAGGCTAGGGACATCTGGGACGTCAACAGGAAATTCCTCAACCCATCCGAGATGTGGTAACATTTGAATCACCTCGGGCTGGATTTTTCGGGGATCGGTTCGGTCAAGGCCGGCATTGCAGTATCCCAGGTAGAGTGAGAGCAATACCTTGTTGAGATAGTGGTCTTTTTGCACTCCCAGGTGCTCTGTGTCTAATGAATGATCATGTAAAGGTGAATCTTGATCGAATGGCCCCTCCACAATTGTCGGTCGCGGAACTGAAAGAGTTCTTCCCTCTACTAGAAGAGTCCGACGAGTACTCTTAGGGCGAAGAGGCCGGTGGATGGAGCCCTCTAGGGAAGGGTGAGGTTGGAAACTTAGACCCTGAATTGGAAGACTTTACAAAGTCCCTTGAGGTAAACCCTAAACCACCTACCCATAGTCATTACTCAGGTTGTTTATGACTTCTAAACAAACATTTTACCTATGGAGGAGGGCCTCATATGCAATACCGGCTCCCACTCAACAATGCATGCAGCTGCGGGAACTTCAGGATCCCTGCCCATGGCTACATAGTTCATCATGTTTGGTGGTGCCGTGACTCCCAGGGTTGTCCTCGCAGAGCCTTTGGACTTCCCAACAATATATATAGGGCCACTCATTGGGGTTCAGACGACAAAAAATCAGGAAAGAGACCAACTGTTTTATCTCTGTATGTATTCTTCATAGAATATGTAATTTTCATTCATTGATCAGGTTAACTGATGTTTGTGTGCCTCTTGTGTGCATAGTTATTCAAATGGAATGGGCTGCCTTGGTGAGGTTGGATGGATATCTTAGAGAATTCATTCCTATGGGAATGCTGGTGTTCATGGAAGCAGTTGTTCGAACCGACCAAGTTGCAACACTTCCAATCATCAGTGGGGTCGTAAGTAGGACAATGCATGTGTTATTTGAGGTGGTATCTAACAATGAGGATCAACTGGATAACATGGTTCCTGAAAAACCTGATCACACACCAGATGCAGATCCTACCGATGATTTTCTAGAGGCATTCCCCATATACGAACATGCCAACCCTGCGGACCGAGATGAGACGACCTCTGATAATGAAGACGGAAAGATCGTCCGGTGTCGGTTATAGAATTCAATCAAGCGCTTCATTAGGGAGACTCCTCATGTGAAATGGATAGAAAATATGGGGAGTCTCCATTCCTAGCTTCGCGAGCTATGTGCTGGGGGAGTAGATTCTTAATGTCCTCATATGCTCATTCAAGTATTCATGGTAGAGAAGATTCGAGAGCATTATTGTAGTATTGGTGTAGGCTAGAAATAAAGGAAATCAGTGAACATCAAAAGGCTCCATGAGGCCTAAGGGGGGTTTTATAGGTTATGGTCATGAGTGAATGAGTACTATGTCTTCCTTAATCCACAATCAGGACTCGTATCACAGCTGAAGGCCCAGCTGGTAGAGGCCGAATAACAAATAAATCATGCCTCCAAAGAGATGTCCACTATCTAAGCTGACAAGGAGCGGGCCCGAGTTGTAGCTGATGAACTATGCCCCACCGCCTTGGAGGACGAAAATTAGCTAAATAGGTGACAGTGGATCCTAGACGCCACAATACAAAGGGTGGACAAGCTGGAATGCTCTATCAAAGGGGTTAACCCATCCATGGGAGGGGACGATTCTTGAGTGTTGTGATACATGTGAACTCTTTAAACTTAATTTCATGCATTGATTGTTTATGATAGATGAATTCATTGGTTTCTTCATTCATTTTGGTTTAATTCACATCTTTTACATACGTGAAACATACAATGATCAATTCATAAGCTCACATGGTTCGGGTCCGATTTGAGAAACAAGGGATGACCACCTCGTTGTTCCATCTGAATATGAGAGTGTCGACCAAGCTTCGAGCATCCAGGGTTTGAACAAAAAATTCAGATTTTTGGGAAGAAAGGGGGAGGCCTGAATGGAGGACAATGTTCTCAAAATAGTCAATGTTCTATTTTCCCAATGTGCTCAAGTGCACAAGTGGGGTAACACTCGGGGTGTTAGAATAAATACGAACACAGGGGAGTGGAAAGTGTGAAACACGATACCCAAAATTTGGAACACTATAGAGGTGGCATGTCAATGAAGGATAAATATTCACTGTGTTTGAAACACAGCATCCCTATTGAACTAGACTAGTTGGGGGGGAAAATGAGGTCCGACCATTGACCATATTCACAACATGAGGCCTGACTCAAAATATTTATGCATTAGTCTTTCAGAACGTTGGCCTAGAACAGTATTTAATCCATTGGTCGAGCATCCGTACTGCTAGGGGTTATTTTAAATGTGAAATAAGATGAGGTTATGAATAAAGGGAATGAAAAGCATGGGGGTGGAGTGATGGGTTATTCAAATAGAGTCCAACACTCTTGAAATTATGCCTCAGTGGTGGAAACACATTAGGTGTGTGCATCAGTCTGATCGAGGATCAAACTTGTATCTGAATAGGACCTCTCTAGTAAGGACCTGAAATGCTCTGTAGTTTTACATCTTACAAATAAGGATGATAGACACATAGTTTAAACGTTTTTTCGTGAGGATGGTGCATATAGTTTAAAGGTCATGTTGTTTGGACCATGATCATGGCTGAGGAGAATGGAGGTTCAACGACCATGATGTTGGGCCCAAGTCGAAAGGCCCAAACGTCCCTACATATCCCATGCAAATGAGAATCATGCCAAATGTAGTTATTAAGCATGGTGTGCCTAGATACCAACGCTAGTAGGGGAAATCATCTATAATGAGGATACTGGTGCATCCCACGATTAACGTGGGACATCCTAAACTTCATCATCATAGAACCACAGTTTAGTGTCCTGTGTTGAGGACATTTGGACTCATGCAGTTTAGCATCATATGATAGGATGGGGAGTGAAAGGGAAAATCCCAAGAAGGGATTATGTGATTTAATAGTTATGAACCAGATGTGAAGGAGGGCATAAAGTGTCCTTACCATACCACATGTCCTTGAAGGATGTTTTTTAGGTCAAGGTACCAAATGTGAATGAAAGGCTGGGCCCAAGGCAAAGTGACCATGAGTTCCTTTGTACCAAATTAGAATAGAAATAAATCCACATGTAGTTATGGAATTATAGTTTAACGTCATGTTGGAAAAAGGATCTATGTGGAATGGCTACACTAGTACACACCCCAACAACACTACTAAGCCCACATGAGTCATGCTCGATGTGGGAAACAAGGAGTAGTGGTGAGATTTTCTTAGTATAGGAATGAACACATTAGTGGAAATGGACCACTTGGTGAGTGACGTTCCACCATTACTTACCAGCCTCCTTAACACACCTACATGCGTGGGGGGAATAGAACCAAGTGTGTTGAGATTCCACTTGAACATAATGGGGTGGAATGATGTTAATCATGATGCCCGAGATTTGGATCACAATGATGGTGGTGTAAAGATAGAGTAAAATAGCTGATGATGTTCGAAACACAGTATCTACATCATGTTATCTTGTAATGGGGACAGACAAATTAGGGTCGACCACTGACCATGTTCGAATCATGAGACCTGTCGCAAATATTGTCTGACGTCTTCAGGGGTGTTGGCCCAAGATGAAAGGTAAGCCAATGCGGCATGAGACCAGGCTGTAAATGGGGTCTATTTCAGACATGGAAGAGGATGGGGATCCAAATAAAGGGCTCATGAAACATGGACATGAAATGCGGTTATGTTTATGTGAAAATTACACTCTTTGGGATCTTTTCCACATTGAATTTGAGTAATCCAATGTGAATTCTCAGATAGAGGAATTCAAATCTCTTTTCAAGGACAAGGGCCCTGGGATCACACTCTCCAAGATTAAGGTTGTAGAGTGGACCATTAACTGGGGACCTGGTTTAATGTAACTCTTTCTGGGTGGAGAAGTAGTCAAACCTGATGTGTAGTTCCCATAAGGGGATCATATTTTTAGGTCATAGAACTCATACCTAGATAGGAAGAGACAAGGAAGGCACATGGTGCGGTTGTTGAAAACCTGACGCAAATGAGATCCCAATGGGTTATTGTCACACCACATACTTCTGAAAGTGTTTAGTCCAGGGGAAGAAAAAGGGGGAAGGATTTAAGATTCCTAGGGCTAGACCTATATATGGAATTTTTGGGCATTCTTACATGTCCCATAAGGATGATAATCAATCCACACATAGCTTTGGAAGGGCCCATGTAGTTTGGTTTCCTACAATAAGGGTAGTTGGATATTAGTTTAAAGGTCTTAGATCTCAAACCATAGATTAAATGGAGGGAGGGAGTCACATGTTGTGGTGATTTCAAAACCCGATGTGAATGAGGATAGTAGAAGTCCATATCAAACCATGCACTCCATTGGGATGTTTTAGGTCAAGGGACCAAAAAAGAAAGTTGGGATGGGCCCAGTAAAAAGTGCTCAGGCATTCCTGCATACCCCATGATAGTGGGTATCAAGACATACGTAGTTCTAGGAGTGGCACGATAGGGTACCATTGCTAGGGATAATACTGTCGTGCGAGTCTGACCCACACACCAAAATAAGCAACATTTGATAGATCTTGTTTTTTCATTAGGATGGATGTGTTTTTCTTGTGAAGCAATAAACCTAGGATGGAGAATCCATGTGTCGCTATAGGAATCATTCCACATGTAGTCATTGAAAACTGGTATGGTGTGTGACCAATACCCAACATGATGTCCCCTTGAGCAAGGACATCACATTGTGGTGCCGTTTTTTTTTCATGCATCCAGGACGATAATGTCTTTGTTTAGGGTCGTATGATAGGACCTACAAATGCATTTTAACATCGTGTAATAAAGATGTAAGAGTTTAAAGTCATATAGGACTAGGAAGCGTATTTTAAGGTTATATGGATTGGACACATACAATAGAAATGAGGTTTTATGGGAGAATGTTCATGGCGTGATGAAGAATAGCCGACGTGAATGAGGACAAGTTCCACACCACACCACATGTGATTCTAGCAAAGGAACCTCAGGGTAAGGGGAGAGATATAGGTAGGGAATATGGGGCTGGACCCAGAGAATAAACTCCAAGGTGTTCTTATGTATCCCATGAGGATGGGAATCAATACACACATAGTTCTGGAAGTGTTATTTAACATCATGTGGCAAGGACATGGAGAGATACTATTTTAAAGTATTAAAGCTCTAACCATAGGTAAATGAGACTCTTCCAGACAGGCTCAAACCATAACGAAATCCCTAATCCCATGTGAGCTACGCTCGGTGTAGGAAACAGGGGCGGAGAAGGTCTTTGCAACATGTGGAATCCATAAAAAGTAGAAATCGATGTGGAGCCCTGAACGATGCCTCGCCATGGATTTTTTTCTCCTAATGTGAAAACTCGCACTGAGGGATAACACCAAGAGTGTCAAAATTCCACTTAGACATAATGGGGTACAAATGTATGTGAATCATGGAACCTATATTTAGGGATTTATGAGGGTGGCATGACGATGGAGGATAACTGTTGACCATATTCAAAAAAATCACAATCGTGTGACCTGAAATAGGAACAACAAATGAGTGTCAACCCCTGACCGTATTCACAACACGGGACTTGTATCAATATGTCTTTCGAGATCCTCGAGGGTGTTGGCCCAAAGTGGTAGGAGAGGCCTTAGGCCAAACATTTGTACTGCCTGAAGGGTCCTTTTGGATGCGAATGATGGAGGAAACCCAAATAAAGTGTAGCATGAAGCCTGAGGGTGGGTGATGACATGTCCATGTGGGATTCAACACTCTAGGTGCTGAACCAGAGCGATCCTAGGCACATTGGTGAACTTCCAAGTCAGTTCGATGAGCCCAATATAAGAGCAACCAACCTGTACATATGAGTGTTGAATAAGGGGATGAAGGTTTGTCAGGATAGAGGGAGGTATGTGGCATGGTTGTTACAGATCCAACGTGAATGAGGACATAAGTCCATACCATCATGCATGCCCCTCTCTTGCGAGAACTTAGGCTAGGGGCAGGAAGGTAAGGAGGTTCCTAATAAATGGAGTTGGACTCGAAGGATAAATTTTTGGGTAATCCTATGTATCCCATGAGGATGGGAATCAAGACACATGTAGTTTGAGAGAATGTTGTGCAGTTTTACATCATGTGCAAAGGAAGTAGATAGGGGAAAGGTATCTAAACGAGGGATGTGTATGGTATGACAAGTAACCCAAGATGAATGGGGACATAATCCCATACCAAACCATACAATCTTATGGGAGAAATTGGTCCAGGGGGCCAAAAAGATTGAGGGACATAAAACGGGAAGTCCCGATAAGTTTTTCATCTTAACATTTTGTAGTGAGGATGTTTGGCATCTTAGTTTAAGGTCAAAGAGCTCAGACCATAAACACCCAATTTCATGTCATGTGCATGGGAAAAATGGATAGAAAGGATAAATCATCGTACCTATTATGTGGAAGACCAAAGAACGACAACAATGATCGAGGATAACTGCTGACCATGTTTTCAACACAGTATCCCTATTATGTGGCTAGGGATGGGGGAAAACAATTGAGCATCGATCATTGATCATATTCACATCATGAGACTCGTATCAATTTTTCACTCAGGATCCTTGAGGATGTTGGACCGAAATGGTATGAGAGCCCTTAGGAAAAACATCCATATCATCCAGGGATTCTTTTGGATACGAATGATGGAGGAAACACAAATTATGGGACACACGAAGAATGGTTGGACCTGTTGAGTTTATCTTCTTGTGACAAGGACAAAGATGGAGGGGTGTCTTCGGGGGGTGTATGGGGAATGGAAAAAATAGCTTGTTGTGAATGAGGACAAATAGTCTACGCCACACCGCACAATCCTAGGTGAGAAACTGGGCCAAGGAACTAAAAAGGATGAGGGGCCTAAAACAAGAAGTCCTAGATAGTTTGTAGTCATATAGTCTTGTGAGGGGGACACTAGGGATTTTAGTATAAGGTCATAGAGCTCGTACCATGGACACATGACCCTTTATTTGGGTATTTCCTTGAAAAAAATCCTAACCACATGTGAGAAATTCATAGTGTAGGAAATAAATAATTATATCTGGATCTGCCCAACATATAAGTGTATGGCATCTGGACTAACTTATTCCCGAGGCAGACTAATATTTGAAGGGATAACAGAACAAAATGAGTCACTGCAACCAATATTTAGTACAAATGGAGGTGGTGGAAATGATGAAGGATGACTAGTGACTGTGTTCTAAACACCACATCCACATCATGTGACCAGGAATGGGAACAAAAAATGAGTGTCGACCGCTGACCATATTCCCAACACGAGACTTGTATCAATCTGTCGTTTGAGATCTTTGAGGGCATTGGCCCGAAATGAAAGGAGATACCTTGGGATAATTATCTGTATAGTTTAGTGGCCCATTTTGATGTTAATGATGATGGAAAGACAAATTAAGGGTATGTGTGAAGTATGAATGTGCCTGTGCATTTTAATGTCATACTGGACAAGGAAAGAGGCCGAGATCTTCAGGGAGAGGGATACATGGTGTGTTCATGAGGAACTCGACGTGAATGATGGAAAAATATTGTACCACATCATTTGTTTCGTCCCAATGGGTGATCCTGATGTTTGGGCCTGGGTCGACGGACGAAATGTCTGGGTGTTCCTACGTACCTCATGAGGATGGGAATAAAGCCATACGTAGTTTTGAAATGGCCATGAAGTTTAATTTCATGTGGGTAGGACGCAGGAGAATAGAAGAATGAGGAGGGGAACATGGTGTGATCATCGTAATCCTGACATGATTGGGGGCCAAAGAAGCCTACACTACACCATGTGGGATCCTCCAAGAAAACTGTACTCATTGGGAATAGTCAAAGAGAAGAGTATGGGGGATGGAATCAATATTAGGCATCTGAGTATTCCTACATATCCCATGAATATGGGAATGAAGCCATACCTAGATCTTGAGGGTGACATGATGTTTAACGTCATGCGATGAGGCCAAATGCTGAGTAGTTTTACATCTTTCTGTCTGGATAAACCACACATTTTTGCATCATGTATAAAAGACAGAATAGTTTAAGGTTATGTGAGACCATACAGATCTTATTTTATGGTCATAGATCATGGACCATTTTACATTTTATCATCATGTGGGATAGCAAAGTAGTTTAATGCCATGCATGAAATAACTGTTTAAGGTCATGTACAACGGAATACAGTTTAATGTCCTACAGGACGACAAATAGTTTAATGTCTTGTGGGACATAAAATTTTATGGTCATGTAGGACCCCATATAGTATAACTTCCTGCGAGATGAAATAAAGTTTAACATCATGTGGAACATAACAATTTAAGGTCATACAGGACCAAATACTATTTAACATCCTGCGTGATGACTTACAGATTAATGACATGTGGGATACAGTAGTTTAAGGTCATGTAAGACCCCATACAGTTTAACGTCATGCGGAGTGACATAAAATTTAATGTCATGTGGGACATAACAGTTTAAGGTTATAAAGGACCAAAAAGATGGTCAGGAAAATTATTGACGTAGGAATTTGGAATTGGTGGGAGGAGTTATACGCTCAACATCCATGGTAAACAAGGAGTGCGCGCCATTGGGGTAAACCTTGTGAATGACATAAGGTACTTCCCATTTGGGCTCCATCTTGGGTGGTTTCCTACCATGTATTATTTGTTTTCTTATCGCCGACACCAGGTCACCTTTCCAGAAAGAGAATAGGCGAACCTTTTGTTGAAAGCTCACACTATCATGATCTGATGCATTTCTAGATTGTGCAGGGCATGAAGCCTATTCTCATCAAGCGCTTCCAATTCAGCCAGATGGATTTCAGCTACCTTATCTGATGTTTTCTGATCGTACAAAATTGTACGTAATGAAGGCAATTGAATATCGATGGGCAGGACAACCTCTGTTCCACACACCAGGGAATATGGATTGACCTGTGTGGAATTGTGATTCATTGTCTGATAGGCCCAATGGGCATTGGGGAGTTTTTCTGGCCAAATCTTCTTTTTCTGAAAAACCATTTTCTACAAGATGTTAGAGAGGGTTTTTTTGAACACCTCGATCTGCCAAATTTCTTATGCATGATAGTGGGAGTTATGGTTAGAATGGATGTTGTACTTGACGTATAATTTCCACAACTCGGCTACTTGGAAGTTGGTGCCATTATCAGTGAGAATGGGGTGAGGGACACCTAATCGATAGATGATTTTGGATCTCACAAATTAAATGATAGAATGGGCATGTACCTCCTTGAGTGGAATTTCCTCTTCCCAATTGCGAAATAAATACGTAGCGGTTAGGATGAATCTGAATTGGCGAGCTTTCGTCGGTGGATATGGCCCCACAACATCGAGTCCCCAGATTGAAAAGGGCTAAGATTACTTGGTAGTGTGGAGAGGCTCTGGTAGATGATGCACAAAATTATAATGGATCTGGCATGCATGACACCTCTGGTAAATCTCGATGCAGTCATGGATCATGGAGGGACAAAAATAACCCATCCTCAAGATCTGGGGAGATAATTTCAGCCCAGTTTGATGAGCTTTGTAGGAACCAGCATGAACCTTCTTCCTGACTTGAGAACTCTCAACTTCATGAACTCAATGGAGGATAACCCCATCAAACATGTTCTTGTAGAGGATCTGATCAATATCGGGACCGCTCTGGTGAGTAAACTCCAAAAAGCGGTGTTGGATTCGCTCGTGCTCAGATCGATCTTCTGAGAGATTGTCATGCTAGAAGAACTCGATAAAGGGGGTCCCACATTTGGTAGTCACTTCTACCATGACATCAGGGGGACTTGGAGGTCCTGACGTGGAGGCTCTGGCGGTAAAGTGGATTACCTATGGGATATCATTGTTTTCTGGAGTGATGGGGGTGATGACTCTCCGTTGTGCCACGTGGATAATAAAACCATCCTTATTAGGCTCTGAAAGTGATGCAACTAGGCTGGAGATGGTGTTAGCTTGACCTTTCTCAGATTGAGGGATATGGGTAACCTCTGGAAGAGATGAGAACTAGGCCATCAGCTGGAGGGTGTGTTCCCACAGCAGTATGAGCTCTGGCTTTCTGACGACATAGTCACTGTTGATCTTCATAATGAATAGTTCAGAGTCCCCTTTCACATGCAAGTGGGGAATGTTAATCTCATGGGCCAAATCAAGGCCAGTGATGAGAGCCTGGTACTCCACCTCATTGTTGGTATAGCCTTCTGATAACAGGAATGAATATGGAAGAAAGGCATGTTATAGAATAATGAATATGATACTCAAGACTACTCTATTGTGTTTGGGGTCATTGAACCTTCTACTAGTATGTCTCTGGGAAGTACAATCAAAGTGAATTTGCTAACATGGAATGGATTGGTCCACCAAGAGGATTTCCTCATCGGTAAAATCAAGGTCTACAGACTTGTCTGTTGGGGTAGGATGGGTGGTAAGGAATTCTGTCAGTGCTTTCCCTGTGATAGCCATTTAAGGGAAAACCCAGATGTCGAACTGGTAGAGGATATTGACCACTGATATAGATGTCCTATCAACATGGGGCAGTTCAGGATGAACTCCAGTGGATCTTCTCGGGACACTGGCTATACATCATGGTGATTCATGTAATGTCACTATTTCTATATTGTGAATACCAGCATGAGGTCACTTTTCTCGATAAAAGAGTATCTGGTATCCATATTGAGTAGAATGTGGTAGAGATAGTATAGAATATTCTCTATTCCCTCATTGTTATTTTGGGAAATAAGGGAACCAATAGATCATTCCAAGGTGTTCACATAATGGACAAATGACTTTCTGAACACAAGCGGAATTAGGACCAGAGGCTGTAGTAGATACCTATTGATTTCTTCAAAAGAAATCTTAAAGTCTTCTCCCTACTGATAGACAGTGCCTTTCTTTATGGGCCTAGAAAAGGGATTACACTTTTCGGCCAAATTTGCAATGAATCGGCGTATGTGCGCCTAGTGGCCTTGAATGCCTTGAAGCTCCCGAATGTTTCTCGGGGGAGACATGTGGTTGATGGCCTTGATCATCTATGTGTCAATCTTGATTCCCCTGTATCTGACAATGAAGCTAAAAAAAATCCATAGGTAACCCCAATGGAACATTTCAATGGGTTCATCTTCAGATGATAGGAAAAGAGGAAGCCGAACACTTTCTCAAGATATTTGAGATGGTCTTAACACTGGAGAGATTTGACCACCATATTATCCACATAACATTCCACTAATTTCCCAAGGATCATATTACATGTGTGATACATGGAAGGCTGATTGGTGGAACCTGCATTCTTTAGACTGAAGGTCATTACCTGGTAGTATAAAGCACCTTGTGGTGCCCTAAAGGCTTTGACACCTCATCCTCAGGGGACATTATGAAATGGTTATACCCAGAATACCCATCCATCAAAGAGAGGGTCTGGAACCTAGTTGTGGCATCGATCAATAGTTCTGTCATAGGATGGTGGAAATCATCCTTTGGACAGTGATGGATCAGCTCTCGGATGTCAATGCAGACTCTGATTTGTCTATTCTTCTTCCTGACGGTCACAATGGTAGCTAACCATCTAGGGTACTGGACCTCCTAGAAAAAATTGGCTTTGATGAGCTTATCAACTTTAGCCTGGACTACGGCGCTGTGAGATAGGTGCATCTTTCTGGGAGGCTGTTTGAACCCATGATGATTTTCTGAAAGACTGAGGTGGTGTACAGTGACATGAGGGTCTAGTCCTGGAATTTCGTTATAACTATAGGAAAATATATCACGTTTCTTCTCTAGGAAGTCCACATAATTTTGTTTCTCTTTGACAAGCATAGTGTCACTGATCAATGTGGGTTTCGGATCCATCTCGCTACCAAGGTTCACCTGTACCAATTCATCGACCGTGTTGGAGACACCCTATTAGAATGTAGGAGGAGAATCCTATAAATCCTCTTCTTCACATAAATAATAGGGGTCCCCAGCAAGACGAGTTTCCTCTGAGTCAATAGATCTTGATGGAAGACTGGTGGTATCCTGAGTGGCAGTAGACACTACATCGGGGGACTCATGTGTTGTCGATACCATAATGATGAAACTGTCGATCTGATCTCATCTTGTCTTCATCCCAAAGGGACACTCTTGATGATATCAAATCAATATTGGTGTTTCTTCTTTATCTAGTTTATCCCATCCCAGTGGAACAAGCATATATGAAGTATTGTCGTTACTATGGGGCGGACATCAGGATACCTTATGAGGGAAGGGGCTCTGGGATCACCCGTGCCTGATTTTTGTAGGAATACAAAGTGATCTCCCAGTGTTTCTTAGACATGGGGATGTTCTTACACCTTGTTCAAGAAACAAAAAAACATTGCCTCATATCTAGGTTCATAGCCTCCAATAGATGAATCGAGAAAATGTAGGCATCATCTTGGTCTTTCCATGGGTCGGTCACAGTCATAGTGTGTTCTAGCTGTTAGAATAAATCTACTTGTCCTTGATCTTGTAATAGTTTTCATCCAGATAGTGAGCTTCAAAAGATGAAAAGGGAGACATGTCACCTTATGTTCACACAGTAAACCATTAAGGGAATACTTAAGGAACTTGTGATTTGATGAGGGGACCACGAGATGCGGGTGAAGCCATGGCCTACCCATTAATGCATTTTAGGTGGTGTCTTGCGAAACAACCATGAACTTGGTGCTAGATACCAGGCCACTGAACTAGTTCTTCAGGCAGATCTTGTCGACATGTGTCTATTCCATCCTATCATAACCTTGGATTTTTTGGTTAGAGGGAATCATGTCATCCTCGGACAGCCCCATCTTTTGGAGGGTTCCGGTCGGGATCAAGTTGAACCTAGAGCCTATGTCAATAAGACAGCAATGAATTTCCATGCCATTGATGTGGATAGTAATATATAGTTGGTGTATGTTCCCTTGTATGGGAGATCCTTCATTATATCTAGATAAAGAGATAATGGTCTGTCATTCATCATGCTCGAATGCCTTAGCATGGAAGGCATCTATAGCTGCTACATCTGTCTCAAACTATAGGGGGGCTTCTTAAAGCCTCAATAATTGCTTCACGCATATCCGCTGAAAGGAGAAGGGCCTCAAAGATATAGAAACTCGTAGGGATTACGGGAAGATGATTAAGGACATCATACTTCCATGCCAATCATTAGATTCTTCTTGCTGGAGGTTTTTATGTGGTAAGGGGATGACTGGACCTTCTGGATTAACCAACAGTTGACTGGTGCTGGTAATATCCTGCTACTCGCTATTCAAAGCTCAAGGAGTGACTAGAAGATGTGGGATAGATGACTGAGGCCAGTATGTAACAGATCCTAGATGATCATGGTGAGGTCGGGGTCTCTCCGCTTGGTCAAGTAACACAAACAGTGGAAAAGGCGGACCAGATGACATCAGATGAGAAGGTCGTGCGTGCTGATCTCTACGTTGGACATGCTGTCTAGTTTCAGTGTCATGCACAGCCTAGTAGGAAGTACTGACCAAGGAACTCTGACGACCCATATAGTCGTAGCTCCGTCGACACTGGCGATGACTAGGGATGTTGGGAGGATCTGCCTAGCGCTTCTCGCCAGCAGAAATCATGTAAGGGTTTACCAGCTCTTCGGTGTTAACTAAGTTGTACCCTTTATCTTCACCTAAAGAATCCTCCACTACTTGAGGGATTATTGGGGTAAATTCCATCCCTAGTTTCATGAAGTCACCGCGAGTATGTGATGATGTTGGAATCGACAGGGGACTTCATTTTACCTTGTGTCGTCGATGCCCGCTCTTATGGGAAGAGGATGGTTGATTTGTTGACGCAGAGGTATGGGCTACAGTTGACATGGCGTCCTCTGAATGATTAGGTCGATTCAGACGTTCATAGATAATACCATGGGCACAATTGACTGCCTTACAAGCAATCCAGTCATCATACATCTAGGATCCATAGTTAGAAACCCGGTGCCACTCATATTCGATGTCACTACCCATGTTTGGCTTCACAAAGACACATGCCACTTTTTTCAAGGTTGGGCCTAACCTAACTATGTTTTTATCAATCTGTTCTTGAAGCATGTCTTTAAAAAAATAACACTATTTGATGGTGGGTCCCAAGATCTGGTGATAGGGGAAGTAATAGGGGCGATCCGTGAGATCCACCTCATCCAGTCTCATGTATTCAGGCAACTGTAAAATTCTCTATTCCAAGGAAATTCAGAAATAACTAGAAAAATATGCCTCATTAAATTGGTAGGTTTGGTTTCTCTTTTTAGGGAAGGGGGATCTAGGTGCTTGGCTCTTACGAGGGATTGGAGGATCCTATCACGGAGGTCAGACATGGTTTTCTCTCCTGGGTGGTGGCAGTACATTACACAGGGGTGCCTGCCTATTCTGAGGTAAGAATTGTTGGGCCAAAGGCTATGTCTGAGGAGGAGGGTCCCTATGAGGCTATGGAGGTGGCTCCACTGGAAATAACTCCAGTTTCTTGGGGGACTCTATCTATGCCACCGTAGTGGGATCAGACATAGCGACCCTTCTTGCGGAAATTTCAGGAGGAAACGGTTATGCCTACATTGCCTGTTGTAAGGCTTCCTCTAGACATTGGGCCTTATCAAGGAAATCTAGAAATCCCCCAGGTTAATTTTGGGTAATTAGAGAGGGGAACACTTCAGTATTCACATTATACACACACATATTTAATAGTTTTTCTTGTGTCAGCGTCATATCTAAGGAGTAGGTGACGTCTTTCCACTGGGTGACGAAGTCTAAGACGCATTCATTAGCCATCTTCCTATACTTCTAGAGGTCTTCAATACTCATCTTGTGGGTGAAAAAACTGAACTGGTATAGAAACTACTTATAGAGATCTTCCCAGCTGGTGACTGGCCCAATGGGTAGGTGTGTGTACTAGAACAATGCAGGCCCTTCCAATGTATGTATGGAACATTGGATTTTGGAGGATTCATGATGTGATGGAGTGCCAAGCATGGGTCTTCACCTCGAGATGAAGTGTTTCAGATGCTGAAGTGGATCACCCATCCCATTAAAGGGGTAGAAGGTGGGATTTTCAAAACCCATGGGTGAAAACATATCATCCACCCACTCCAGATATGGCTTTCCATCAGGAGGTATTTCCACCTATTGCGTTTCCAACACCTCTAGGTGAGCAATGAGTGCCTCCATCGGATCATCTATGCAGGGATTCCTTTGTTGATGAGGATCCCTGACCACCATTGTGTTTTATGGTGTTTCAACATGATAAAGATCCCCAAAGGCTCGTGGTGAAGCTGGTGGGATGACCTGTGGAGCAGCTTGGGAAACCTAAGGTGGGTTTTGGGGATTATCATGCCACTCATGTGGATTTTGCGACACATACCATTCCCTATTTCCATAATATCTATCTTCTATCCTGTTTTTGTGGTTGGGATAGTAAGGATCACCTGGAGGTAATTCGCCAGGGAAAATTTATGCCTGCCGCGACTGGCCCGGCCAAGGATCACCTTCTTCTGGTCGCCACTCTGTGGCACATTCATAAATGAGGTCATCGACCATCTTCTTGTGCTCCATGAGCTGTTTTTGCAATGTGGCCTTTTTGAGATCATCCTCTTACTTCTACACTGATCCAGACGGTTTATAAGGTTTGATGGCTCTGAGGTTCTATTTTCCCTTATTGGGGTTACAACTGAAGACTATTGCCTCGGTGAGCATGGGAAGACCGAGTAGGTTTCTATACTAGTGAGTAACCATTCCCGATGGATCTAATAGTTGTAGCGTTCCTCCATGGTGTAAGTTCTAATAAATTATTTCTAGTTCGTTCTCCCCCTTTGATAGACCAGCCATGTTAACCGCGACTGTACCTGGGTTATAACCTCAATATCGCCTGGAAATTCGGGTTGGTGCCAGATAGAACTGAAGTGGAGGGAAGTATACTATCCCCAACCATGGACCTGAACATCGGGGGAATCCTCAATGATAATCATGCAGTGAACTTTAAAGCTCTAAACACATCATTTTTGGAGGGCTTGATGGAAGCCTGGGGACTTAGGGCATTGGTCCCCGAGGAGTGTGGCCAAATCAATCAAATAGAACTGTTGAATGATATCTTTGAAGTGTTACCGAATCTTGGGATAATCCACTCACTAATAACAAATATGGAAGTGCATTGCATAGAGGGTCTAGGGAATGCATGTGTCTTCCTCCTGAGTAAGAGATTCCGGCACCATAATATTTGCAGCTGAAATTGGCCAGAAACTTTTCAGGAAATGATTCGCTACAAGGATATACCAAATGATCCTTGGCTCAGACTCGGGTTATGGCCCTTGGTTTCCCCGCTCAACGAATAGAGGTGGCTGGGGAACCAGTAGCAGTACTAAAGTAGACTGCTCAGATGGTAGGCTAGCCGGTGGAGAATATTGTGAGTAGGCTGACAAGCCACCTCATCTCAGGCTATCCTCTAAAGATTATAGTGACGTGGCCACCACATCGTGATAAAAAGGGTTTCTGACCATAGTTTTTGATGCTGGGACTATGGCTGTAGGGTGGTGGACAATGTTGTTTCTTGTCCACCATCAGTCCCCAAACTAACCCTCTGTGATCTCTGGTTGAGGTAGAAAGTGACCTAGTGGGCGATGGGTAGGATTGCTTGTCCAGGCCATGGGGAGATGCCAAATCTTCCTCCTCCTAAATGTATCTGTGGAGGGAGGCTAGAATCTTGTGGACCTCACCTTCTAGAAGGATGAGGCCGATGCACCTCATTCCTGACTCGGCTTTTGAAAAATATGATTGAGGTGAGGTTTCCATTGCTGAGTTTCATTCCACCTTAGAATTTGAGAAGTATACCAGTTTAATCATGGTATGTATCTTTCTGTCATTCTTTTTATGGCAGCAGTGACCCTCCCTCCTACCCCAGGATGGCTCTTTAGGATAGGGAATATTTTTTGGCTTGAGGAGGGCCTTCGTCTGAATTAGTTATGAGGTGGAGAGGACTTCAACCTAGGTGATCCGAGGTCCAAGGAGCACCTAGATAGTTGTAAAAGGGAAACATAAAGATGAACTTCATGTCCACTAGCTGATAGGCGGAGGGAATCTCTGCGGTTATCACTGGAGCTAGTAGGACCTCCGCTAGAGGTGGTGGGAGAATGGGTAGGGCCTCCTTGCTTATTTCCTCTGGCAACGTCGGTGGGAGGAGGGTCCTCATAATTTTCGGAAAGTATACGAGTAGGACCTCCATGTTGGGTGCCTATAAAGAGTGAAAAACCTTTACTTCTATGGTTACTAGGATGAGGAGGACCTTCGTCAGCTGTTGAAAGGACAAGGGGTAGACCCCCATGCTAACGATTGATCAGATGTGTAACATCTTCACACTAGTGACTTGTGACTAGAGGAACGACTCCATAACTGAGTTCATAGGTACGGGGGAGACTTTTATACTCAGTGTCACTACAGATGGGAGGACTCTCATTCAAATTTAAGTTGGAATGGGGAGGACTTCCATGCTGATCTTGGGATCAGGATAGTCATGCGCTCTCATTGGATATGGTTCGGGGAGGACCTCCATATTGGGTTTCATTACCATGGGTCAGCCCGCAGCGGGCCCTACCAATGTTGACGACCAGGAGAGTCAACCTATCCTGCCCATGGGGTGGTTGGGGACTCGATCTGGGATAGGCGTATGAGTGCCCCTGCTCAAAATAAACAGGGGATAATGGTATGCATCAGCAGTGTTGTGGGCCATAGTAGTCATTGATGTTGATGCCCCTTGGCGGGAATCCTCCTCGGCATGTGCCCAATACTGGCATCTGGTCAACCAGACTGGGGCCAGTGGTGTAGGTGCATAGCTTACCTACTCCTCAACTCATGGGTCTGGGTGGCGGCGTTTACTCAACCTAGTGGGAGCCCTCCTTGGGATCCCCTGGAAAGAGATTTTGTCTAGGCTGACCCAGACATCCCTCACCTCATTAGAGTAGGGTAGAGAGTCATTGAAGCATTACAGGGAGAGGTTCTTGAAACAGTTATGCATTAGAGTGGGGAGCATTGGCTCCCTGTGTGGCCCTTGGGGGTGGTGATGGTGATGAGGTGTGGAAGCCTCTATGTCTTTTCAGGCTATCTCCCATGTTGGGATAGTCCCATCTTCCTCGTATCGTTGAATGAGGTCATTTATCGCCCTTATCTGAATGATTTAAGAAGGGTAGATGGGGCGTGGGTGCCTAGAAGCCATGGAAATGGAGGTTGTCATGGGAGGGATGAGGTCGTGCGAGATTTTCGTGTTGACATTGCCCATGTTTCGGTGGGTGGGGCGGTGATCAATTTCCATTTGTGAAATCTTAGGTCCTATAATGCATGGAGATTTAACAATTAGTGTTGAAATAAGTAAAGAAACGTCTAGTGCCCCAACTCCATTCCATCTTTCATGGTTGGTAAGAAGGATTCATGCAGACAACGTCATAGAGCCAGATGTCCAACATTAATATGCCCCTATTTCTAGTGAGTTTCATGCTAGGCCCACTATTTTCTTGGTGGGACATGGTAATAGATACATAGATCTGATGACATGCTAATCCACTGATGTCTTGTGCACTACTAATCTCTATCTTGAGGAGAATAATTTCACGTCAAGTTCACCATTTCTGTTTCTGATGCTTTCGTCAGGGTGCACATCCATCTTTTTAGTAGGAGGACACATTTGTTTTCCTCGCATTCCCATTTTCCAAAGGTGGGTGACATTCATCACTTATTTAGGTATGTTTCCACCATGATCAAAATGGGGTGATGTGATGTTGGTTCCTCCTTCCTTAGATTTCTCCTCATAACTTATTGCCTCATCTAGGACTCCCTCATAGAATTAAGACATTTTTCATGAAACTCTTCCGAGTGTCATGTCTTCATGGATTCCAGTTAATTTCAGAGTTTCTATCAATACATTCCAATAGTTTCGGTCAGGGCACCAACCTTTGGTCAAGGGAGTAGTCATGTTGGACATCACTAGAGTGTCTGGATGTTGGAACACTGATGCATCTGGGTTTCTTCTCCTTATGATAGGGCTTCTCGAGGGGGTGGAAACCCGAGGCATACCACATTGAATGCAAGGAATTATATTCCATAGGTATGTCTCTGAGGTTTTCCACAACTTCTCATGTTTAACATAGGGTATGCCGTGAGTTTAACCTCCAGTGGAGACATATCAAACTGATCAGAACACTGACATAAGTGGATTAGATAGGTGAAACCCCCAGAGGGAACACTGATGTTAGGTCTAACACATTTTTAGAAACCCAATTTCTACTAGGAGTAGTAAGAAAGTAGATAACATGATCTCACTGGGATGTGGCATCCCGTGTAAAAATCAAAATGGATATTGATTGTTGAGAGTGGATGGAGAGTGAGATGGAGCCGACGTGAGAGAGACAGTGATGTTGGGAATGAGCCTCGAAGAGACTTCATGCATTTCCCTGTGGAAGGGAATCAAAGTATACATAGTTCGGTGAGGTTATGGGACACCTGAGGAGGTGACCCATTAGAATGGATCCATAGATGGGATTCAGAGGAAGTAAAACCTCCATGATGGGGCATGTCCTTCCTGAAAAACATAGGCTTGAGGGAGAGATTAGGATGAGGCATGCGTGATGGTCTTGAGGCTCAAGGTATCTTCCTACATATCCCAGTGGAAGGGAATAAAAGTACACCTAGTTCTGGATAGTTTTATATAATCAAGGTGTGCATAGAGGACAGCGACCCGATGATACACTCAAGCATATGCGTAGTTAGCAGCCCGAGTTTTTCTGATGTCGTAGGGAAGGACCAGAGATGTTGGTCCCAGCAAGGAGACTGCAATGGCTTACCATTTATTGTGGACAACAACGGCTTATCGCTGACTGGGTAACAAATGGATTTCCATATATTAGGGGACAAAACAGCTTACCGCTGTTTGGGGAAAACAATGTCTTATCATCGATTGGGGGATATAACTGGTTACCGTCGATTGGGGAACACAATGTATTAACATTAGTTGGGGTTCCAATGGCATACAACTGAATGGGATTGAACCTCATGGAGGATTCTTACGTACCCTATCCAGGGGACAAGGATCAAAGCCCATGTAGTTCGAATGGGTACAGTTTATCATTCTGCAGGATGAAAAGGGTTGTGCAGTTTAACGCCATGGAGATTGAGGAAAGACTGATGTGAAGTGGTCACGACTAATGGGTGTGGGGATTGAACCTTATGGGTGCTTCCTACGTACCCTGACTAGGAGAGAAGGATCAAATTCCATGTAGTTTGGAATGGGGGATGCAGTTTATCGTCATGCGGGATAAAGGAGAACCAACGTGAAGGGGTCGGGACAAGTAGGTGTTGGGCATGATCCTCAAGAAGTCTTCTTACATACCTTGCCTTGGCAAGGATAAAAGTCCACAGAGTTCTTTGTTGTTTGGTGAACTGGAATGAATGGATCGGGACAAGCAAGTGATGGGCTTAAACCTTAGAGAGGATTCTTACGTACCTTTCCTTGGAAAGGATCAAAGTCCACATAGTTCGGGATGTGTTTGGTGAACTGATGTGAATGGGTCGGAACAAATGAGTGTTGGGGTTGACCCTCAGAGAGGCTTCCTATGTAAATTTCCTTGGAATGGATTAAAGTCCATATAGTTCGGTGTGGGGGTAAAGTTTAACATCATGAAAGTTGAAGGTGATCTGACTTGAAAGGTTTGGAACTAATGGAGGTGTTGGGCTTGATCCTTGGGGAGTTGTCCTAATCACCTTTCCATGGAAAGGATCAAATTCCATGTAGTTTATTGTGGGTTGGGGCTTACATGATAAGGTGGCCTAGAGTGGATGTCATGGTCGATGCTTACTCTAATCCCACATGATTCATGATCGGTATGAGAAACAAGAGGCAACAAAGACCTGATGATCACATCGCAAAAGGTACATCTGTGGAAAGTATAGTGGGGCATACACGTGGTTAATAGACCATGGAGATGGATATTGGGACTTACTCCAGGACAGAGGCTAGATGGTGACAAAGCCCTCAGGGAGAGGGACAGGATAACGAAAGTCCATGTTCCCGTCTCCCCTATAGACTTTGGCACCAAAGAAGAAATAAGTATCAGGGGTGCTTCCTCTTGTATGTAAGGCTAGGGCCTTACACCAATGTGGTTTCTATTCCTTGCAGACAAGAGCCTCTTGAGCATATAAAATATCATTCCATGTGAGGAAGATTCACTCTCATTGAGACGAGGGACCGTAGAGAATGTCCGAGATGGGGAACCACACATATGATGCATGGGGAAAGGAAATAGTTTAACATCATGTGTTGAGAATGCGGGTGCTTGGAAGTTTAATGTCCTGCAGCTCGGATGAGGTGGGTTCACACTTCACCCCAAGGAATTACATAACCATAACTCTTTAACCCTTGGTTAAGAGAAGGAACCAACAATGTTGTGGTGAGGAGGGTTGTGGAGTGATCTACTGAGGGGTCCATGTTAGTATGGCTATGTGGATAAAGAATAACAGTTAGTGTACCTATGCAAAGAAGAATGAGGATAAGAAATACATAGTGAATCACCACTTAAGAGACCTTGAAATCACTTCGTATGAACCTGGAGGGTCATATGAGAAAAGGGGTTTAGGAGCAAAGTGGTTCACATGAAGAGGCCTTGGGAAGCTATGGTGCTCTATGTAATGGGGGGGCTTCGTGAAGGGGTATGCTTCGAGAAGTGGGGTGTTCTAGCCTAGTCATAGGGTGTAGGTGCATAGGGAGGGAGCATCATGAAGTGGAATGGATTTCACAGAGTATGGCTTCACGAAGCAAGGGTACCCTACGAATCATAGCACTACGAAGCAATGTGCTTCGCGAAGCATAGAGACCCTGACTTAGCATATGGTTTACATGTTCATGGAGGGTACTTCGTGAAGCATGAGTTCTTTTTGAAGACCTGAGTCCCTTTGAGGATCTCCTTCCTTCGCAGTGGCTTGTTGGCTCCACAAAGGGCATCCCTTCTTGAATAGGGGTTGTATTTTAGATAAGGGAAGGGTAATCTGCAATGCTAAAGTACATTTAACAGCTCATTTTTCTCAAGGATTCATAGAGGAGAAGGTTCTTCACGATTTTAGAGTAGAGAAGCTGAAAGGTTAGGGTATCCAACCTTTTGGCTAGAGGGGAGCCCAGTATTTATAGGCAAGGGGCAGTGTGAAGCATAGATGGCTCCAACAAATGCCACATGGCACTCTATGATATACCTAGGACTACACCAAGTTCTACATAACCAAAGAGCCGACCATAATCCCCTCCTCAACATGGATCTCTCTTTGCAGTGCCCGTGGAGGCTTTGGTCAAGTTCCTCGGGCTCACAGAGTTTGATTTGGATCCCTCTGTGACGCGAGGCTTCCGGTCCAGTGTCTCGTAACAGCATATCCTCCTACCCTTTTTATCCATGGTGACCGTAGTGCAGGGCTCTGGTTTCACGCCGATCCTGTTGCAGGGATCCACGAATCATCCTCATGAGGCAGCCCCTTTAGAGTTGATTTTCTCATTGCGATGGTTTTCCTATGTTCAAATTTTTGCACCAATAAAACTATTAAAAATGATTGAGTTATTTTAATAGATTAAAGTCTTTCTACAAAAGCATAATTTTCTTCATGATCTATTCCCTCTTATGGGTTATAACCTTTAGCAAAAAGTATAGATTTATTTCTAACTATTATTCCATTTTCAACCTATTTATTCTGAAAAACCCCCATTTTACTCAGACTATAAAAATTTCTAAGGGTCGTTCAATTAAATTCCAGAATTTATTTCTTTCATACTCATTAAGCTCATATTACATTTCCTGAACACAATCTTTATAACAAAAAGGCTCATCAGGATTCATAGGTTCAAATTTGAATTAGAAATCTAGATGTTCAATTTCATTTCTTGAAGAACATCTATTTCTAACTGGTTGATATACATCACCAATGATACATTCACTAGTATTATTCTTAAGAAACAACTAACTTCTTGGGGTTTCAAAACCTGTTCTTCAACAATAGGTAGAAAATATTCCTTGGAGTAACATTAGAAACTAATTCTTGAGTTATTACCATATGAGAAGAAATTTCTAATTGAGGTTGAAAATCATTCTTAGAAATAACATTTGAGGATGAAGGTAGAGGTTTTTTGAAAAAAAAATAGATCAGTTCTATAAATCATAACATGTACAATTTCCTCAATAGTAGAATATATTTTATTAGAAACTATACAAGCCTTAATATTAGAGGAATATCCTAAAAAATATTCCTTCATTAGAGTTGGGTGAAAACTTTTGTAGATTATCTTTATTATTCAGAATGAATACTTTAAAAAACTAGAAAATGAAGTAAGAAACATTTATTTTTTTTCTTATCCACAACCCCTGAGGAGTTTTATTAGGAAACGTTCTAATTAAAAATAGATTTATAGTATATAAGGTAGTACTAACTGATTCATCACAAAAATGATTATAAACTAAGTATTCACTCAGCATGGTTATATTAATCATTTGATGAATTATATTTATTCATTCACCTAAACCATTTTGTTGTGGTGTTCTAGTTGTTGAAAAGTTATGTTCAATACCTTTGTTAATATAAAAAGTTTCAAAATAAAAAATTAAAATTCTCTACCATGATCACTAAAAATAGTTATCAAGGATAGGTTTTCCTAATTTTTACATTGAATACAAAATTTTAAAATAACTAATGTCTTTTTATTTATTTTTATGAAAATATACCCAATTATATCTAGTGTAATCATCAAATAAGACATATAGATTGTATTTTCCACCAATAATTCCAGTTTGTTTAGTAAAAAATAAGTCCATTTTCACTAAATATGAAGCATAATAATTTGTGACTTCACAAATATATTTAAAACTTGATTTATGTAGCCTACCATACTGAAAAAAGGTCAAAGAATTTTGAAGTATCATACTTAAGTTCTAGTATATCCTTAAAATGTTTTTTTCTATACGACTTATCTATGTTTTTAAGGTTATAGTGTCCTAATATTCTATTCCATAACCAATAATGATCTTCCATTACACTAAGGTAATGTAAGTCTTTTCTCCTAAGGTATTCTATTTTTACTGTGTAAGCATTCTCATATTGATTGGTTGAAATAATAAAATAACTAGTAGATCTATGTACAATACATTTATTATTCCAAATGTTCACAGGGTAATATTCATTACATAGTTGAATTATTCTTATAAGGTTGTGCTTAATTCATAAAACAAATAAAAAATTTTAAATAAGTTCTTTTCCAAGAAGATTAATAGTGCCTATTCTGATAGTCTCTCCTGAAGAATTATCTCAAAAAGTTACTTTACCACCTTTCAACTTAATTATCATCTTCTAGAAAAAAAATTTTCCAGTCATGTCTCATTGGTAACAGTGTTGGAACTATGTTTATTAAAATACTTTTTTAAACAAATTTTCTTAAAAAAATCTTTTTCAAAATATTTTCATATAGATTTTGTTTCTAAATTAGTTTTATTATATATTTAGAAAGATCTGATATTTAATTTATTAAAAGAGTTATTCTCAAATCTTCCTTAGAAAGTTTATATTTGTCCCGGTCAAGGTTTTTAAAAAATCATACAATTTTCATTTTCAAATAGATTTTAATATCTTGAAACATCAACATAACTATGTAAAGTATCATCATATATTAAGGAATATTATTTATTAGAGTATGTAGAATTGATCTCATTATGATAGTTTGAATTGAAAGACTTTTTAGTTATGGATTCAATAGTATGTTACTTTTCTATTAGAAAATAATTTTAAATGGGTACATTTGAAAAAAGAACAATGTTCTGATGCCTTGAACGTTCATTATTCGAAACTTTTTTAGAAGAATATCTGCCAATGGAACTCCATTTGTCAAAGAATTTTAAAAAATTACTATTTTTAATTAAAATATTTCTTGACATTTTTTTCTAAATTAATTTCCATCATGTATTTCCATTTCAACTTTGGACTATCAGGTCAGATATTTCCTGATTTCTTACATTAACAACAAGTGACTTCATAATCCTTTTTAACACCATTATCCTTGTGACTGTTTTTGTATCAGTAATAAAAATATTTCATTCCAAAAGTATTTTTCATTATATTCACAATATTATCGAACTCATTCGTAGAATTTTCTAATGCACTATAACATTACTAAACAATAACTTTCTCCTTTCATAAAGATTTCACTACTTTCTCTATATATTTAACTTTAGTAGATATAGTATATATTGTTGAAAAAAAACTACCATTGTTATTTTCTTCTTTCCCATTATCCCTATTAATTATTCTTTAACAATGTATAGGGTTCCAAATAAATCATCAAGAGTAATATTAGTAGGATTTTTTATCATATATAGTTATTATTTTTAATTCCCACACATTGGGAATTTTTTTATAATCGATTCTGCCAAAATATCATAATCAAGACCTTTTTATCCAGGCGAGTGTGAACTATTTATTATATTCATTAATCTTTGAGGCATCATGGTAATTGACTCTCGAGGTAGAAAATAAAAGGTTTGGTAATAAGATCTCAGCATAACTCTTATTATTTCTTTAAATTTGGATATACCAAAATCTGTTGCATCAAATTTTCTCTAAATACTATTGGTAGTTTCACATTATGATATATGACTATAGATATTCCACATCATAGAACAAAGAAAAGTATTTATGAATTTACAGTTCAACTAATATTCTTATTTACCAGTATTTGTAAAAGCAGAAACTTTCCTATGAAGAATCATGTATTTTCTAGTAATTATTAAGAAGTTATTAACTCCAGTGTTTATAAAAAAAATTATTCTATCTCTCAAATATCACTAGTTAATACCATCAAGTATATGTGTTCGAATAAGATTCATATTATCAAGAGATTCAATATTCAGACCTACTATCTTAATATAATTGAAACTCTTTTCTACAAATATATTTTATTTTAGAAAATAATACAAATAGAAATTTTATATCCAAGATTAAAAAAATAATAGTAAGTAAATAAATTAAAAAAATCAGCAACCATTAATGTATTATAAACCTACTTTTATACCAAGCGTGGGATCACAATAGTATCTTAGATAGTTATTCTTACAAGATGGTATAATTTGTTGTTTATAAATTTTAAACAAATAAAACAAAGAAGCATCTTAAAATTAATTAATCAGACTCAAACTTCGTCTGTTGATTAGATTAAGAGAATTAGAATCATAGTAAATCCAATTAAATCAAAGTATGTTTTTTTCATAATCACAGTTACACTGATAAAAAAAACAGTATAGAAAGATAAGTATAATGATTAACTTTTTATTATATGCATAGTGGATTCTACTTTTAGAAAAAATAAATATAATAGATAGTACAAGTAAAAATGAATAACAATATATATTAAAATAATACACTATTTTTCTAAAGAGTAAAGGTAGTAAATAACCTTGAAAAAAGGTTTCCACAATTTTATACTTATTTTCATGTCTACATTTCTGTACTAGGAAATCTATTAATATGGTGATGGGAATAATATCTATCTCCAAATCCTCTATATCCCTTAATATGATTATCGACATCTATCTTCCATGCTCTAGAAGCCCTTGATATGATGAATCATATTCAATATCTTTCCCCAAAGACACTCAATCTTAACAATTATCAGACATGATTATAAAAGATAATTTGTTATAAATGAAACAAACCAGAAAAGGATTCCATAGAATAAAAAATCTATAAACTATTATAGGGAATTTAGAACAAGATGTTCAAGTAGAAAAAACATTAGATAGATTTAGTTTTGAATTTTATGAGCTCCCAACTCTTCAAAGGACTGGTTATTTATAGGTGAATCTCTAATGGTCATATTTATGAGTCAGTTTCAACAGCCTATGAAGTCATGTACATTGATAGCACATAATGCTCTGGCATAACTGGATGATTGATGTTTTTTTAGTACTATTACAATTCTAAAAGTATTCCTTAAGATAAATACAAATATTCTGTGCTTTTGATTGAATACATTAGTTATTCCAATGGAATTCCTTATTAATTATCAATAAAAAGAACTGAATGAGGATTAATCCAATTTATTGGTACCATATTATGTCTGATGGACATTAATTTTATCTCTTAGGTTGAAAAAACATTAGTCTAACAACTGTTCTGAACAAAATTCATCCTGATAATCATACAAACCTTCAGGTCAATGTATCATGTTGATTAATTTAATGTTTATATTCATAATAAATTAGAACATTTCTATGTATTTTATAAATTAATGTTTTCTAAAAAACAATCTAAAACACTTGGGACATAAAAATTTAGTAAAAAAGGTTTTAGTGTTTATGATTTCCAAAACTAATGGAATGGATTAGTAAAAAAGATTTTAGTGTTTATGATTTCCAAAACTAATGGAATGGAAAAGTTTGAAGTAATACTTATGAATCAATAGTATAATGGGAGACTATACACTCAGTTAAGGTGAGTATTGGTAATAATCTCAACCTACACTTCAAATCCTAGGTAATATACTCTCAATTATTAGACAAAAAACTCAACCCCTCATAAATCACTGGTATCCCCTTAATTGATAAAATAATTATTCAATTATTGTTAATGGGTTCCTATTACTCATAGTGATCTGATTCATCTTCCATTGGTCAACACAAAATTTAACACTAATGTATTCCTTCTAAGATAACAACACCATATCATAACAAGGGGAAGTGCTCTATCTGATAAATCTTTTTTGGGTCATGATAATCTAGTTATAACTTGATCTATTTAAACTTATCTTATTCTATGTGGTATAGTGTAATTGATATAAGTCATAAAACAAAACCGATCTTGATCTCGTACTCAACTCACGTATTTGGAGGAAACCTTGAGAAATAATATGAAACTATATCTCGGTATAGGTCTACCATAGGATAAAAATAATAATGAGAAACCTTTTTCATCCACTAAAACGATCATGTTAGGAACCCACACCATAAAAAAAACTTCTCTCTGATAAAGATATTATCCCACTCTATCTACCTCAACATACCATTCAATAATGAACACAAACCTTTCCCCTTTAGTCAATGTAAAGGTTTCTCACCTCTGGTAACAATCAAAGTGATCATGGTAGCTAGTCAACTAATCCATGAAAATTATTACATCCAACACTGAAATATCAAAATATTTGAATTTTAATACATGATCTAATCTAGAAACAACAATCACGAATTATGGATCGATACAAATATGACCCACTTTCATTCCTGTGGGTGTATCAATAGACATCAACCCTGAAGAGTACATTTCTATAATGTCTAATATAGAAATTTATTGACAAGATATGTGTAAATATGATTAACCAGTATAAAACAAAGAAACATACAGGTTAGAAGAAATAAATATTATGTCTTACACTATTGAGGGTTTCTCTCTACCGTTAGCTGAAGTTTGTTCAACCGAATAATCCCTACTAGAAACCACACCAGGATTCCACCTGATTCAATACCCCTTATAGGTTCTTCACCTTATGATGAGGTCCTATACCAACACCATAGAGTAAAATTAATATGTTCATCCTTGAATCCTTGAAATAGATCCATTTCAAATTAACTATATTATAACACTAGTGACAAGTCTTAGGAGAAATGGGATAGTCCTTGAGATAATGGCTTTTCCTTCCACAATTATATCACCTAGTATGGTCATCTTCAATATAGGGAGTGTAGGAACTAATTATCTTATCTAATTATTAACATACACCCTGGAGTTAATCCTATAACCTCCTCTTATTATTACCAGTATAATCATTTGTATATACTCATGAGAATTCACCTATCGATTCACTAATAGTATGAAGAAAATTGAAAACTATGTCATCCTCAATGCCTTTCTCTATCATGAGTTCCTCACGATGAAATACATCATAGGTTTTCAAATAAATGTTCCTAAGCAAGGGCTTAAGATTTGAAAAGATATGTATATCAATCTTTCCAGCCTTATGTGCCTCATTCCCCTCATAAAGAATAGGAAATTGAATCATCTTAGTGAAGCATTATAAATAGGCAAACACTATCATCATCACCTATCAAAGTTATATGAACTTCTGAGAATGTTCCAAGTTCAGTGAATTAGGGAATAACTCATTGAATAAGAGGTCCTTGAAGGTCTCAAATCTCATCTCTTCACATATACCATCATGAAGCATAATATCCCACCAATATACAACAGTTCCCTTAAGCATTAAGATTTCAATATTATCCTTCTCGTCCTCTAGGGTCCACATAAGTTCAAAAATAATTTCGATGAATTGTATCCAATCCTCTATATTTTGAGGACCTCTTATTATAAGTATGTGGGTGCTGGATATAGATGTAACTTATAGGATAGACCATCATTGGCCCATCACTATGTGGTCCTCCAGCCTAGATATGAACTATCCAAAAGATTCCCTCCTTGAATGGTTTTATTTCTTGTCCCACTGGATGGAAAAAGGGAACACGATCATTTTATTCTTCTTATAAAAAATATTTGAAAATTTCTATGAAAAAAATATATGAGGGGGAATTTATTCAAATTTCAAATAAAACCTTAGAAAATCATATATCTTAAACAATAATACTATAAAAAAACACATCCACAATCAAGGATTTTCAATAAGGTTCATCCTAAGTTTTTATCGAAAACAAACAAGAAAAAACCCCCTAAGAACTCCTCATAAACCAAGAAAAACATATAGTTCCTTTAAATTATTCAGAGACATACAGATACACTCAATAATACAATACATAGGATTAAGTAAAATAAATAATGAAATAATGAAATAAATTACATCTCATGCAATTGGAATTTAAATATTTGGGATCTATGTAATGTGATAAATATGAATATGGAATGTAATAATTAAATCCTAAACATGATTCATTAATGCATACAAAATTGCATAAACTGGTATACCAATTTCATGTGCATCATCAATGTTTATTTCAATCAATGTTAATACCATACAACAAGAGCATAAATTCTCACTGTATGGAAATTCAAAGGTCAACCATAATGTGCTATCCATGGATTGAAATATTTCCACTACCAAAGTCCCAACCATCCTATATTTTATTTACCCCATTCAAAATCAAGGAAGAGATAAGAAAAAAGATAGTGAACTTGGTGCTCTGATAGTATTTTTTAACACCCCAACCCGAACTATTAGGTCTGAGATGGGATGTTATGTGACCTCATGCATAGATCCCTATACAAAAAATTTTACCAACTAACATCGAGGTCTAAAGGAACATCATGGGGAGACAAATACCTTAGTTCTAGGAAAACATCAGAGTGAAATAATGGAAGTGATAAAAATTACCAAAAAATATTTAACAAATAAATAAATCATTATAGTGGAATCATGCATAAACAATATCAACTCATGTGGTGTCTGTATTTCATGTCATACACAAAAACCAAGACTAAATAAAATGATCTCCTTTGATGGTGGATCAATGTATAAGCTAAAAGCACTATGAAAAATATGTAGTAGACATGCGGCCTAAATTCCAACCTGTAATGACCACATCCTCCTAGTAAAACTCCACAACCATACAGCATAGGTCTCTTGACCTTCAATAGATCCCTAATAAAAACCATTAATGGACCTTAATAGAAGTTAATAAGATATAATGGTTAAGGATAAGAATATAAATATAATACAGATGAGAAACAAGTGTATCACACAAGTAAAATATATGAACTTGGAACTTAGATATCAAATTTGACTACATTGGCTCCATATTGGATGAAACATTGATCAGCCGCCTAACACACCCCCTTGATGGGATAGTCAAAAAACATGTATAAAACATATCTCTTGAATAGATAGACCAAATTCATGTCAACCAAGAGTCTAACACATCCCCCTTAAGTAATATTCTATATGGAACAACCTGAAAGATCAACTTCAATGACACAAGAATAGCATATAAGATACAAAATACAAATGATGAATTAACATCATGTTATTACTAGAAATAGTTTTAATCCATAAAAATAAACATGGGAGGGAAAATATAATGATTTAGTATCACAAGGCTACACACACACCTCATGTGATCATAAATAAAACATAGTTCTCACCAGGATACACATTCATGACAACAAACATTCCAAGAACATGTATAACATGTGATAAAGTTAAGAAATTTATAACTTATATAAAACAAAAATTTTGATGAAAAGGTTTAGGGTATGGATTTAATTAAACCATTAATTCATAGATACATTCTTTATTCAAACCACATAAAAGACTTGGGTCAAGTTTGAGGAGAAACCTCACTCAAAAGGTAGGTCAATATCATACTAACAAGAGAATATTAGCTACTAACAATGATCTTAGTCCAAAAATTGTATAGAATCAAATTCCCTAAATTCAAGTGACAATTATATCAATGATTATTAAATACCATGTTATACCAAGTTAAAAACTCTATATATGATAAATAAATCGAAGATATAATTGTATTTGATCACATAGAAAAGGATGGGATTTTTCTAGAACAAAGAAAATGTTACTAGATAGGGAACTCATGATTGATCCATTGATCAGACATCGAAAGAAGCAGGTAGATTGGAGGAGAGGGTCACAAAAATCAATAGAGAGGGATCTAAGGGCCCTGTGATTCAATGAGAGTATAGATAATGAGACAAGTTTAATAGAGGATGTGTTTTAAAAAAACACTCAGACTCTGTAAGATTCCCCTAGATAGCCAGTGGCTATAGGGAAGAACTTATTCTTCCCAGGAGCCTCACCAGAATATCTAAAGACAGCATTGGTCGATCGATGGATCCCATCATCTAGTTTGTGGTTCAATTTTAGCTTATTTAAGGTGCATGATTCCCACAATTCTTTCCCATTTCCTATTCCATCCTATTAGACACCTATAACCCACCTCAAATCACATTAAAACATAATGAAAAACATATATAAAATATGAAGAGTGGTGTAACATAAATTTAGGGTGTCATAACCACTACATTATCACAATTATGATTAAGGACCCTACCCAGAATACCTGGACCATAATTTCTAAAATGAGGTATCGGATGTGTTATCGATATTCTAGGAAAAAATATCAACCCTAAGGTACATTAACATCCTTGATAATCATCATGATATTTAAACAGTGGCCCGATCATCTTCCAACTCTTCATTGATAGGGGATGAAATTCATGGTAATAAATGTCATTCTCATTGTCAAATAAAATCCCATTATATCCCTCTCCATGGATAGGGAAACAAATAACTCATTAGATCCTCCCCATAGCATCTATCATGGTGATCCTCTCTATGAAACCAAATATATTACTATTAAGTTCCTCTACAATAAATTATAAATATAAACCATAGAATTTCTTGATATAGTTAAAGCTATCAAGGTCCTACCCATGGCCTAAATATTGACTTGAAATAAGGTCTTTACCTTTCTACATCATCAACAATTAGTAACTATAAAGGTCCTCCACATGTGAACCAATCCATTAACTATTGGAGGTCCTCCCTATGAAAAAGAAAAATACTAAAGCGGATTCCCTCCCCACGACAGAAAATCTAAAATAAACAACTATAGTGGTACTCATCCAAGTGCTCATTGTGAAGGATCTCCTCTCAATGATTTATCTTCTCAACACAATGGTCCACCTTGTGTTTAAAATAATCCTAATTTCTCCTTCTATCAAGAGGTTCACAAGATTTTTTTGGCTAGATATACTACAATATCCATCATCAATTTTTGATATCTTGCTATACTAGGTCCCTTTTCATCAATTAGTGATATATCCAATTAAAAAGGTTATTTGAGGTGGTAATAATCATATGTTCCTATACTAAATTGTGTACCCTTTTATGAAACCAAAGAGATTCATAATGATCAAACATATATTGAAAAAGATACAAAGAAACAAACATTACGTTTTGTTCAAGTAAAGGAATCCCTTTCTAAGGAAAAGTATAACTATAGAATTATTTGGACAGTGTTTTCCAAATACACAAAAGAATAATCAATATCGATGTGATCATTTAGTGGGGGATGGGGTGAGTCAAGGATCTCTTATTTTAATGTTTTCTTACATACAAAACAATCTTGTCCTCCTATAAGAGAGATACATTTTCTGAAAATAAGAACACATGAACAACCATAGGAACATGGGTATTTATGTGGTTTATTAATCAATAAGAGTATCTATCCCTTTTTATGATTTTGGAAATATTCGTAGATGACAAAAAATAGCTAGAAAATAAATTCTTTTATGTCGTCACAAAAATCATGGGGTATCCTTTCAATTATAAAACATTATATCCAAGAAATAGTGTATGTGATCATCACATAGATAAAATAAATAAAATCTTTCTATAACAACAATAAAAACCTTCACCAATAGGATTCAATATATTGCCACTATTCTACTTGAACATTATTCACCCTAAATTTTCATGAAAGTAATTCTTCTTCACTTTCTTGAAATAAAATAGGAAACAACACATCGTTAAACTTCCGTATGAAAATTTAGGTCCTCTCACTTGTCGATCTAGTAAAATCTATAGGGTTTTTTATCTAGTAAAAAATATACAGTACCTTGTGAAGATAGATACCGTCTTTTATTCTCTTCTTCATCTGGTCACCTCGCTATCGTATTCATCTAATGCCACTAAATTGGAAACATCATAATATGTATTTCCCATTGATGCCACTTCACCTATTCGACTAATCATATATTTATATCATCATTATTATACCAAATTAATGGAAAACCCAATCTAGAATCCTCCAAACCAATTCTTCTTTAATTTTTTTATTTTATTGCCTCATCACATTGGTGGTGCATTCCCTCATTTAAAAATCATCAATAATTAATTATTGAATGATTCAAACCCCTTTATATTGGATAGGTTCCTATGAGATTTTAGGGAAATATGAAAATTTTATTCAAACATCCTACTTAATATATCCAACATCCCTATCTAAAACACCCTTTTTTGATAGTATTAAAACCTCCTAGAAAATAGGATTTTTTCTTAAGATTCAAAATCAAACAGGTTCATAAAATATCCATTATACATGGAGTGAATCACATATCTTTCTTCCGTGATATTTGGAATGTGGAAGGATCTTCTTAGCATCATCATATTTAATATCATTACAAAAAATATGTAAATTACATCAATCTGGTATAACTCTATACCATTTAATCATCTAGTAAAACTTTTGTAGCAACACTTTAGACTAATAATCCTCCATTTTATTATTCCTACACAAATTATTAGGAATATATTGGATGTCTTTTTCACATCACTTCCATATTATGACGAATTAAATTAGTACACTTCACTCATTTCCTTTATATATCATCCTCTAATTTTTGAACTTAATACAATAATATTCATTGTAAATCATAAAAAAATCATATATATGATGACCCAAAGACTTTTTCTGATCATCTTGTAACAAGATTCACTTCAAAACATTCTAAATTTCCATCTAATATACTTTGTACAAATGTTTTATATGATAAACATAAACTTATTATACTAAAATATATTGTCTAATATTCTTTTTATAATTGGTCTTTTTCCAATGAAATTCATTAAAAACATCCTTTTATAATTATTTAACATTCCTATTATCATTAATCTTCATAAATTAATGGTTGATAAAACTTTGTACTACCAAAAATTCCAAATCCTCATATACTTCAAACTTAAACTCTACTCATTCAAACATCCAATCAATATCTCATTTCTCATGATATTCCCTAAAACATCGTAGTATGAACAATGTATATAAAAAATATTTTATCCTCCTTTATCCTCATCTTGGAACATGATTTATTTCAATAGTCTTGATGTTGGGAACATTAAGAACAAAAAATCATCAATAAATATTTTCATTATAATATGTATTTGATGGAACTTGTAAACATGATAAAATAAACATTTAGCCTAAAACATTATCAAATTATTTCTTTCTAGTAATGTTCATCCAATGGACTTTGAATGGTCTTCTCAATATGATCAATATCAATCGTTCACTGATATTGGAATACTTTCCCAAGGAGGTAATTTATTTATGGACAAAAAAAGACAACCTTATTTTAAGAAATCATTATTTATTCATAAAAATAACAGTCAATATCCTCTTAACTCCATTCAACTTATTTTAAACACCTCAAAACCCCTTATTCCTAACAATATCCCATTTTAATTTTTTTTCCAACAAAGAAAAATAAATCAATGAAACTTTTAAAACTCATAGAATATATTATTATCCAATAATTCTAATCTTAGATGAGAGATCACAATGTAAGAAACAAGAATCATTGAAAAAAATACCATGTTGTCCAAAAAAACAGTGACTTAAGAAAATGTTTCATACCAATCTTATTAAAAAATTATTAGAAACAGTTTTAACTCCTTCTTCATGTTGAAAAATTCAACTTAAAAACAAATTCAATAATTAAGAACAACACTTATTACAAACACTTTAGTAAACTATTAAAATAGTTCTCACATTCTAAAATCACAAATTAACACTTTTATGAACTCCCCCTAAATCGATTCTCTTCCTCACAATGTTTAAGAACATACGAATGGATAGATTTATGGAAAAAAATTTATCCCCATTTGAAAACACTATCCAAAAACATGTCGAGAGAGATGAAGGGAATATATACCATATCCTTGAATAGGGTGAGGTTTTACACCCATGATCAACCTCATTGAATGAATTGTTTCCTTTAGTAATGGTTTTGTGAATATATCAATAACTATCTCCATTGTGGTAATAAATTAAAGCTTTGTTTAATTATTTTACACATGATATTTGATGAAGTTAAATTTGATATCTATTTTCTATGAATATTAATGTTACACTAAATTTTCAGTGACTTTTTTAGAAATTTTATTATCACAATAAAAGAGAAGGAGTAACTTCACATATACTAAAAAATATTCCAACAATATATTTATTATGTCCATTATGTCATACATTGAGTAGCATACACATACTCATTATATAATATACATGTAGTCACCGAATATGTTTCCTTACTTTCAAAATAAAATATATTTCCCCCAGGAAAAATACTCTTCTAGCTGTGGATTTTATATGATTTAAAATTCCTTCTTAATATGAATTTGTATAACCAAAGAGACCAATCCTTCTGGAGTAGTCATATTTCATTCCAAAATCAGTTATTCCATTAATATTTCTGTGAATTCAATTTTCATCCATGAGATGATATTCCTTTTGAGAACATTCATACATGTAATAGAGAGTAACAACAAACATTATATCAGGCCATGAAGTATTTAGGTATAATGAAAATACATCCAACATTCTAAAATCTTAAATGTTATAAGTCCTTTAATTACCAATATTCTGATAACATTGTTCCTACAGATATCGGTGAAAAAAACTAGCTTTGAATCTTACATTCCAAGATTCATCAAGTGTTCATTAACGTACTAATCTTAAGATATAAAAATGTATTTCTTATTTTGAGTGATTTATAGGCCAAGGATGTATTTAATTTCTTCTATCATGGAAAATAAAAATAACTTATTCATCTCTTTAGTTAATATTTCAGATGTTCTTCACCATTACATGTCAATATGATATCATTAACATAAACAATAAAAATTATGGAAACATATTGATATTATTTTATATATATCTTACTATCAACTCTTCTTTTTAGGAAGTTCAAATTCATTATTCATGTATCCAATTTTGAATATCAAGCTCTCAGAGATTGGTTCCACCCATACAAAACCAAATGTAACTTGCACATATAGCTTTCAACTTTCCCAAGCATGAAGTCACATGGTTTTTAAATATTAAATTTTTCTTTGATAACTACTTTTAAAAAATATAACTTAACATCCATTTGGAAAATATTTAATTTATATTATGTTGTAATAGTAAGAATGTTTCTGATAGTTTATAATATTACCACTGGGTAAATTGTCTCTTGAAAGTCAATTCCTTTAATTTGAGAGTAACCTTTACAAACTATTTGTGTCGTGTTTCTTATAACTTCACCCTTTCTTTTAACATTTTTTGAACACTCAATTTGTACCAATCTCATTTTTATTGTTTAGTTTTTGTACAAGTTCACAAGTATCATTACTTTCAATATGATCCAAATCTAAATCTATAACATCAATCCACTCTTGATTATATAATGATTTTTTAACATATTTTATATCAATATATGAATATAAGGATGTATATGAAACTAACCTACATTTTATTTTAGATTGAACTTATTTTCATTGATCTATAGTGATGTTTTAGAATTAGACTTTATTCCTAAAACTATGAAGATATGAACATACTTATTCTTCATCACTTGATATAGATGATTCAGAACCTTCATATCGAGTTGTTTCAATATTTTTATTATCATTAATAACATTTTCATGTTGTTCGACTACAACTACTCCATCTTCCCTTTCTTTTAAATATTTAATTTAATGTGAAACATCCTTATCAGAATTTTCAAGAATTTTCACATCTACAGGATCAAAAATATTTCTGATCTCTTTATAATAAAACCTATATCCTCTACCATTATGAGGGTAGTTAATAGATATTCCATCAACTCCTCTCTGATCAATCTTACCAAGATTTTCACCTTTTATTTTAGTCCTAAAAGGATATCCAAACACAATTAGGTATTCCAAACATGGTGTTTCCTTGTAATATATATTATAAGTATTTATATTATAATTTTACCTATGGAAACTTAGATTTTGAATATTTAGTACAACTCTAATAGCTTTCCTCCAAAATATCGAGAATTGTCATGTTTGATCAATATTATTTATTCTATCTCAACCAAACTTCTATTTCATATTTTTGAAACACCATTTTTTGTTGTATGTATGGTGTAATAAACTCATTATAAATTTCAGGTTTTCCAGAATAATATATTGAAATTATATTTTTATATTCTCCACCATTATCAGTTTGAATTTGTATCAAAAAATATTCACATTCTTTTTCTGCACTTCTCTTGAAACTCTTGAGAATTTTGAGAGCCTCAAATTTGTTATTCAAAAAAATAATATATGTTATGTGAGTAAATTAATAAATAAAATAAAAAAGTTACTTGTCTGTTTTTGTTCATTACATCCTCATGGGACCATAAATTTCGGATTATATCATCTTCAAGGGATGATTTGAGTGTATATAACATTCTTATGTACTGAGTTTGTAATCTTACATTTAAGGCATATTGAACAACACTAATATCTTCATATTTTTATGCAAGGGATATCATGATTAATTTTTATCTTAGTTATTTTTTTCATATTCCTTTTACACATATGCCCTATCCTTTTATTCCATAGCTAATTGTATTCCATCATTCTCACATAGGATGAACTTTCTGCATCATTAACTTCAAACGATTTTCCCTTGGATCATTTTAATTTGGTAAAAACTTTACCATTTTTAATTAATTTAACAACTAAACCCTCTCATAGTTAAAAAACTATATTATATTCATTAAAATTTTGTGATACATTCAACATGTTTTGTTTCATCCCATTAACAAACAAGGATATATTGGATTTTAACATTTATTCCCCAATGATAGTAGATCCAACACTTTTTATTTTGAGTAACTAATCATTGAATAAGATATTTTAACTTATTTATAATGTTTCACATTATTTAAAAACATAAAATTTCCTATAATATTTTATGATCACCCGACTATCCAATATCCAATTTCATTATCATTTTGTATTTTTAAGAGCATCTCCAATTACTCGGGATTTTTCTTTTCTTTTCCTTCCTTCTCATAAGGATTTTGAGATTTCTTTTATAAATATTTTGGTTCCAGTAACATAAAAATACATACTTTTACAAGATTTAAAGGTTGATCACATATTTCAAAAATAATTTCCAAGGGTTATAATATATTTTATATCTTCAATCAAACTTTATCAGGATATATTGTTTGAGTGGGTTGACTTCCCCTCAAACTCTGCCTCATGTATCTCTTAGATTCACTATATATTTGTTGATTTAACCAACACATATTTTTTGTATTCCAAAAACACCCCAAAAATTGTAATAACCATAGAAAACATATTTCTAATTTTATCATATAAACTATTTGGGTTTATGTGATTGTTCTCCAAAAACATTATTACCTTCCACTTTGATACTTTTTTGTGCACCATGGTTTTTGTTACCTCAAAATATTTTCTTCTCCATCTTATATTTCTTATCAACCTCAATATAATCTCTAGTAGTAGCAGCTTTTGTTTTAGACTTCAAAACTATATAAAATTTTGGTTGTTCAAATACACTTATTTTGGTTACATACAAGGTCTCCTCAGACAGCTTTTTCCTCTAACAATATTTATCCAACCAATTAATCTTGGTGATTTTTTTTATTGGTCTATTATTTACATATTTTAAAACTTTCACCAACTTATATAACTGAGTTCGGGAAATATTTAAATCCTTTCCCAATATTAAAAGGTTTATGCTGAATAGGGTCAAACTATTCCTCCAAATTTATCTTTTATTTTAGATTGAAATTGATTATATTATGTTCATTAAGGGAAACATTTTTATCATCATTTTTTTAATAAATATAGCCATTATTCAATAAAAATTTATTGATTATTTTCTAAAGTATTTTCTTTCTTCAGTTTATTTATTATTTCTCAAGTCTAACGATATTTGAAATAAATTATTTCAACTCTAAATATATAGCCTAAAATCTATTTGAGTCTCTTATTATTAATATTTAGATCTACTAATTTATTCATTAGTTAACCTTTTACTATTCACTTTTTCAATAAGTAAATTTTGAGTAGAATCATCACTGGAGTTTTTAACATCTTCTTCACTATCATCCTATTCCTCATGTAAAGAAAAAATGTTTTCTACTTTTGTATTTATAGAACTTATTGTTTTTTTGTATCATAGTATTATTTAAAAAACAATATGTTCAATAGCGTATACAACATACAACACTGAGAATAAATGAACAATGATATATTATGAAAATATTATTATTTAGACATGATCATTATATCCTAGTTGTTAAAATTGGCGGTATGAATAAGAATAATAATGTTATGGAATATATATATAAATATTTTATATAACATGAATATATTCATTAATTCATATTAATAAGTACTCAAATTTCATTAAATACATTTTGTGCTTTAAAAATACATTCTCTCCATAAATAATATTTTTTGGGAGAAAACAGCATAATTACTGTTTGAAAATTATAGAAATTTTATTTTTAAAAAGAAAATAATTTTTTAAATTTCTTTATAAATATTAAATTAGGTTTATATTTTGGTATTTTTCTAAAAATATTTATTTTTCAGTGAATAATGAAAAATACCACTTTTACTAAAAGTATTGTTTCCTTTCAATAAATCAAGTAGTTTAAAAGCCTTGATATATTTGTATTGGATATTAATGGTATATACATGAATCCTTTTATTTATAATAATCTAATTATTTTTATTTTAATCATAAATATTCATGACTTTGGTAAAAGATTATTTTTATGCTTAAAAATACGGTTTTCTACAAACTATTTCTAATTACATAAAGTCTATCAATTTTAATTCATTAAAATAACAACCATTAAAGAAATATTTAAATTAAATTAATAATATATATATATATATGAATTTAATTCATAAAATGATTATTACTATTCATATAGTTAGTGTTAGATCTTCTTATGCCTGAAAAATACATTTCTTGAAAAAACTTTTTTCGACACGCTTTGGGGAATTAAATTAAAATTAACATTTTCTAATTTTAGGAATTTAATTGGATAAAATCGATTAAATGTTTTTAATTACTATAATTAATATTATATAATAATATAATCATAATTTTTGGTCAGAATGAATATAAAAGATAATAAAAATCGGTTACCATGATTAATGTTAAAACTAGTTTACCTATGGGGTTAAAATAAATAGGTAAAAGGAATAAATAGTTTTAGAAGAATATATTTTTAATTTTTTATGTGTTTCTTAGACATATATACACTCTAATAAATTATTTATCAACTTTTAGGTAGTTATCTTGAGTTAGACATCCCATTATTGAATAGTTTTGTGTATTTTAAAAAATTCGGCTCCCTCCCACCTATAAAAATGAACCTACTATCATGTCCTCTACACACATCAAAATAGTTTTGATTTATCCAATACAAAAAACATTACTTCCATAATTCCATCCCTATATCTTCTAGTCCTTGTTTTTATCATAAATCCAATCTATGGAGGCTTTAGGTATAATCCAAAAGAGGTGGTCTGAAGAAGATGTGTCGTTCGTAACCGAGCTTCTTTGATTTATTTCTTAAACCACCTCCTATAAATATTAATCAACAATTATGATATAATATCATAATTATATCCCATATAATGATATTTTATTATGTCAATGAGATAACCTATATCCATCTCGTCTTCTAAAAATGGGAAACAAAACCATCGTTCGTGTGTACGGTGGACTACCGCCTTGCTATCCGATGTAATTCATTTTCCAACATCACCAATCACTACTATTCATGATTATGGATTTAATATTTATATATAATATTATTTAATTATTAAAAATTATGTAAAATTAATATAAAATATATATTGTTACCATACCATCCATTGAAAAATGATTGCGTTGTTTATGTGTACGAAGGATTGCCACCTCATGAAGTGATGTGATTCATTGTTTATTACCTCATCACATGGATGGTATATGTAAGTTTATTTAAATAAATAATATGAAATATATGATATAATTATCATTATATAAATATAAAATAACACCTAACTTCATTCTATTACGATCATTAAAAAATTTAAACATTACTCATGTACAGGTACGGCCTACCGTCTCCATGATTCTAATTTTTTTCATTTTTCATAATCATATTACATGGTTGGTCATAAAAGTAAAATTTATTTATAAAAATTATAACTAAATCAGTATTATTATTTGGGATATGATGTAATAATGACCATTTTGACCATGTTCAACATACTGATGTCATTTTGAATTCCTGAACTGAACATCCTCAAAACACTCAAGTTGGAAAACTGTAATTATGTAATTAAATATATAATAGATATTGAATAATTAAATGGTTTAAATATAATTTATTAATCCATTAAAATTTTCTTAAGAAAACATTTAATTGACATAATTTTATTTTATAGGATATGAAGGGAATACATGACAAGTCTGATCTTGAGGTAAGTGTTTTCAACTCAAAACATCCTTCTTTGAGACCCACAGTCTTTTATGCACCTAATTTATTTTATAAGTTTTATATACTATCACTTTTATATATTATATCATGTATCCTTCAAACGTCAAGTTATTTTATGTTAAAATTCATTTAAATCATTCACGGGGGAGGTTATTCAATAAGTTACCAAGGTGGTAAGGGTTTATTCCTCAATATCATTTTAATCAGGATTTTCTATACATGAAGTTACATTAAAGTAAAATATTTAATAATTATTTAATAAAATATATTAATTTTAATATACTATGGGTATTCATGAAATTTTTCAAATAATATTACCATTTTTCTCACTAAGATAATTAAAATTATTGGAATTTTTTTAATAAAATCCATCTTTATTACATTATTCAATCGAATCTGTTTTTTTTCATATTCTTGTTCCATAAAATAGTGTTCAAAATTGTTTTTAAAATTCTCTTATGATTTTTAAAATTAATTTGAATTAATATTTGAATTTTTACATGATATTTTAAAAGCACGCTTCTGTTCTCTTTCTGAATGAGGATCATTTTTTACTTTTTATACAAGTGTGAAAGGAATGTTTTTAAATAGTATAACATGAATTGAATTTTCTACCATCATGACCACTCAATGGTTTGAATATTCCTTTAAAATTTTGTATTTCCATTTAAAAACAATATATTTCTTAAATTTTTTAGAATGTTTATTATTTTAGGTAAGGGTTATTCCTAAACCACCCTTTTAGTTAGGTTATAACCACACACTCTCTTAATCTAAGGATATATTCCTCAGGGGAGATATTATGAAAATCATTGAAGTGGGATGATTGAAGGATATTGTTGTTGGAATTCAAGAATCATGTTATTGATGTATTTTTAATAATGGTATTCTTGTTATAAGAATCATTAATATTCTACGTATTAATCTATAGTAGTTTTTCATTAAGGATTTTAAAGAATATTTTCAATGGTATTATGCCCTAGATGAGTAATTTAATGTTAAGGTGATATTTTAGGGAAAAATGATGGGGGAAATATAGTATTTAATATGTTCTTGTTTTTGGTGTAACTACAGTCAATTAAAATTATTTTATTTTGTATAAAAGAATGAGCTGGATATAAAACTGTAAAGGTTAAAAAAAGTTATTTGATGAATTGTATTATTTATGAAGATGTTCATCATATTCTTGAGAACACTATAGGATTAAGGATAATTGTGAATATTATTATATGTTTTTTTCAAGGTATTAGAAAAAGAAAAACATGGATTTTAGGAAATGACTCATCACATTAGGCAAGGTTGCAAAGCTTAAATCCACAACTGAAGGGAGACAATGGTGAAATTAATACCAATGGCCTATGTGATATAATAGTTAATATGAAATCATTTCAACAAAAATTATTTAATGGATAAATATTAATTAGATTTTAGAAAACATATTAGAGGATACAATTATTTTGAATTTTTATAATTTTGAGGTGATTACTGATAATTTTGGAAGTGTTTTATTAGGTTGAGATATATATGACCATTAGGATTAACATAAATTATTATTTGGGAAGAATGGTATTGTGTTTTTGGAGACTTATGTTAAAGGCCATGAGATAAAAATTGAAGATAAAACCTTCTATAATGTTGAGGTTGTTATGATTACTTGGGATATAGTGCTATTTATTTAAGGAATGATCTATGTTAAACCAATTGTTTTATTGTTGAATTTTGAAGATTAAGATATTCATATTGATTTTGGTAATTATCTTACATTATGCTAAGAATTGCGGTTTTAAAAAATATAGGAGTATCTTATCACTATTTTATGGGTCTTATGATCTACTAAAAAAAAATTTTAGTGCTACATGCAAAAAAATCATATTGGATATTAATTAATTATAGTAAGGGGTGATGTAAAAATTTATCACAGCACATCCAAAGGATGAATGTGTGTTAATGAAATAAAAAAATACCAAATATATAATTTTTTTGGTGTTCTTTTTTTATAGTAAAATAATCCATACAGTTTAGGAAAATTATATAGAAAAAAATTTATTATATTACATTCATACCTGATAAATCAATGGTCTTTTAACTCATCAGAGATTTATGGTTTTGTGTTTGTTAACATTATATTGATCATTAACTTTCTTGGGATCAATGATATCTAACACTCCCTATAATTATTTATGATTTTATTCAAAATATATATTCTCACATCCCTCTAATTTTATCATACTTTGAAACATTTTTATGTGTTATTCTAGATGTCCTTTGTATTTACCTTTCACTCTTTTAAGAGGATATTTTCTTAAATATTTTTATGATGTGGATTATACATAAAGGAATTTTTAAATGTAAAATTGAGAATAAGGTCAAATTTCATAAAACAAATTTAACTAAGTGGGTAAAATATAAACCCTTAGATATTAAAAGAATATTTTTTGATAGTGTATACAAAACAAAACTCTAAAATTAAACAAACTATGATATAGTATTAAAATATTATTATTTAAATGTAACTACCATAACCTAGCCATTAAAATTGGTGGTATGAATATGAATAAACATATTATAAAAAAATATCTATAAAGGTTTTATATCACATATTTTTATAGATTAAGTCATAATAAATAAGTACTTAAAGTTCAGTGAAGTCATTTTATGCATCGAGTTTACATTTTCATCGAAAATGTTTTCTACTAATTTTTCTGAGTAAATATTATAATTAAGTTTTGGAACTTATAGAATTATTTTTTATTAAATGAAAATATATTTTGAAATAATCATAAAAATATTAAATGAATTTGAAATTTGTGTTTTTCTAAGATTGATTTTTCGATGAATAGTGAGAAATACCATTTTTTTTAAACTATCGTTTCATCTCAATAAATAAAGTAATTTTAAATTCTTAATATCTTTTGTATCATGGTTTAATATTAATTATGAACCATTTTATTTATCATTATTTAAATAATTTTATTTGAATTCAATTTTTTCATTATTTAGTTAAAATATTATTTTCATGCTTCAAAACGCGGTTTTCTGCAAACTATTGTTATTTTCATAAAGTTTATCCAATTTAATTAATTAAAATAACCCTTGTTAAGGAAATATTTTATTGAAATTTATATATTATATATATATTTATTTTAATTTAATCTCATATAATTATGATTACTTTTCCTATAGTAAATTTAAGGAAATTTTGTGTTTGAAATGTACATTTCTTAAAAACCTTTTTTTGACATATTTTTCAAGTTTAATATTAAGTTAGATTCTACCAACTCAGTGAATTTAATTTGATCAAATATATTCCATGTTTTTAATCCTAATAATTATTATTATATAATATGGTTAACTCTGTTTTCCTTCATAATGAATAGTAAAAACTATAAAAAATTGTTACCATAATTAATGTTAATACCAGTTTACCATGGGTTAAACTAAAGAGGTAAATGAAATAAAAAGTTTAAAATATATTTATTTTTAAATGGTGGACGTTTTTCTCATCTATATCACCCCTAACCTTATTTTATTTATCAATTTTTGAGAAACACGTATTCAGTGTGACTTCCCATTATTGGATCATTTTGGGTATTAAAAAAATATACTCCCTCTCACTAAAACAATGGCACCTCATATCCTCTCCTTTCTACATTTAAAAATCCATGTGGTTAATAAAATTCAAAAAAGTTTTATTTATTTAAATCCTTATTTCTTATGGGCTATTTTTTGTAATAAATCCAATCTAGGGATGCTTGAGGTATAATCCTAAAGATGAGGTTTGAAGAACATGTATCATTCTTAACCAAGCATCTTTGTTTTATTTTTTTCTTCCACCTCCTTAAAATAATAATAAATCATGATGACATAATAAAATAATTATATTAAATATAATTAAATTTTATTATGTGTATTCCATAACCCAGATCCATCTCCTCTATAATCAAATTGGAAATGAAACCATTATTTGTGTGTATGGAGGATTATAACCTCATGGACCAATGTAATTTTTTTTGCATCATCACCTCGTGTGGATGTTCATGATGATTGATTTAATGTTTATATTATATATTAAATAAATATTAATCATTTTTTAGAATTAATATATCATATACCTTCTCACCTTACAATCCATTGAAAAATAATAATGTCGTTCCTATGTACGGTGGACAACCAGCTCGTGAAGAAATTTTATTTTTTTATTATAGTGTCACATTAATGGTATATGTAATTATATTTAAAGAAATAATATTATATTTATAATATAATTATAATTATTTGATGATAAAATAACACTTACCTTCTTTCTATCTTGAACATTGAAAAATTGAAATGTTACTCATGCATACACATGGATTACCCTCTCCATGATTGTAATGTAGTTCATTTTTACTAAACATATTACATAGAAGGTTTTAAAATTTAATTTGATGTATAAAATTTATGATTATTTAATGATTATTATTTTGGAAATTATGGAATAATGACCATCTTGTCCTTGGTGAACAAACCTATGCTCTTTTGAATTTCTGAATCGAACATCCTCAAAACACTTGACACAGATATAACTAATTAATTAATTAATTATTTCATTAAAATAAATTAAGTAAATTGTTTAAATATAATTTATTAAACCTATAAATGGTTATTAATAAAAAAAATATTAATATTTTTTTATACCTGAGATAAAGGGAATATATGAAAATTCTGGATTAAATATAAATGTTTTCACCCCAAAACCTTCTTTTTTAAGATAAGTGTAATTTTATGAATATAATTTATTTTTTTATGGAATATATACTAAACCATTAAATATTATATCATGAATAAATCAAACTTAATGTTATTTTATTTTGGAATTTATTTAATTCACTCAGGAGGAGTATGATTCAAACATTTCCAAGATGGTAAGGGTTTGTGCTTTAATATAATTTTAATTGGGATTTTTTATACTTAAACTTTCTTCAAGGAAAATTATTTGATCATTTTATAATAAACCAATTTAATTTTAATATCCTTATGTAATTCATAAAATATTCATGTAACAATTCCATTTTCTTCTATTTGGTACATAAAATTATCCAGAAAAATGTTTCTAAGAAAATCCATCATTATTTCTCTTTTCAGTAAAAAATTGTTTTCATTCCATACACATATTTTATAAAAAGTTCTTCAGTTTTTTCACTATTCTACACTTATTTTTAAATTTAATTTTCACTCATTTTTGAATCATTACATGCTTTTTTAAATGGAATCTTCTTGGAACTTTCAAAATGATGTGGTTATAAAATTTTACAAAAGAATAAAATGGTTTTTTAAAACTTATATGGGCTGAACATAATTTCACATCAAACTTATAACTCGATGATTTGAAGTTATGTTACAAGTTTCCATGTTCATTTTTAAAAAAACTATTTTTTTTAAATGTTTTTATTTTAAGTAAGGTATCTCTCTAAACGACCCTTTTCGTTATATTGTGAACATTCTTTCTATGTCTTGATTTATCACTCTATTTCATGTTAAGGAATGATTCTAAATTTTGATTATATGTGTATTAACTAAATACCTATCTAAAAATTAATTAATTTTATGGGGTCGTACATTCCTTATTATAACTTCTCTAATTCCTTTCTTAGTAAATATATTTTTATTATGATATAAGGCAAGATTATGCCACTCATTTTATTTCCATGGGTAATTATTATGTTTATGTCTTATGATTGATTTAATTATGTGTCATACAAATTAATTATATGATATGAATGTGATAGGTCCTCATGAAATTATATATCCTTCCAATGTATTGGGTAATGTTTTAGTCTCATGAGATGTCATGTATGGGATTAGGGGTGAACCTAATCCATTATGGGATTTTGTCCACTATGTGATGTTGTCATGATGGTTATCCTTGAATTTTGTTTATATCATGTTTTTTGTTTTTGAAACATTTACTATGATGTCATGATCTTATGATATGTTGTTCCTTATATTGTTCTCCCATGTGATTACTCACGATCATTTTCTTTTATGATCTAATGGTATACCATTGACTCATATGTTATTTTTTCCCTTCTTAGGATTTTTATCTCACCCCTTTTTTCTATGTATTCCCTAAGTTATTACAAGAATATTTAGGTGATAACCCGGATTTAGGATCTAATTATGGGGACAAAAATAAGAATTTCATATTTTAGTTTATATTTTAATATATTATGAGCCTAGTTTTATTAAGATGTTAGACCTAAAGATTCTTGGTTTGTACATATTGTATATTTATGCTTAAAAATATATGATAATATGCATAAAAGGATTGGGTCACAGTACCTTTTCCATATAATTTTATTTGGATGTTTCTACATTAATCTTATGGTATATTATTCAATTTCAATCATATTTATCATTGTCCTTATCTTCTTTAAGACTTAGAAATTTTTTTTACAAAATGTACAATAACTCTGCAGCCAATGTACTTCAGAGGTAAATTTAATTTTTAATTTCATATAAATCTTTTCACCTATTTATAAAAAAGACAAAATTTCATAAAATTTTTTACTAACCTCACCTTCAATTTAGAGTCACTGGATTCTTTCTTGATAAATTTCTTATAATTTCCATGTTTGGTATATTTTAAAGAAACATAATGATCATACATTGTTTTTTATTAATAACATTTTATTTTATCATTTATTTAGTGATGAGAGTGATATATAGATTATACATTGATATAGTCTTAAGATATAAATATTATAGGTTTGAAACATCCGCATCAATTTTTTGTGGAAAAACATTTAATATCTTTTCAAAAATTGTTCATTATTTTAGCTTCTCACCAATAAATATTATGGTTCTTACTATATAATTAATTCTTGTAAATAAGTCACCAATAGATTCATTATAATCCATATTAAGAGCTTTGTACTTCAATATTACGACTTATAACATTTATTTCTTCCCTTTCTTATTCCCTTTACATATTTTCTTTAACTTATACTCAATTACTTTACCCATTACAAATAGTTAAAATATAATGAACTCGCTTTCAGTTGGTGAGTAAAGTATGTCCTTTTTGGATCATACATAATTATCCAAATTCTTCTTATCAGTGGATATTAGGGGAACACCCTCATCATAAGGAGGGAACACATTATTACCAACCTCTATAACATTATAACAAATGGACATAAGATAAGACAACATTTTGTCTTTCCAGATATGATAGTTATCTCATCAATGATAGGAATCCCCATAATATCCCCTAGTTCTTAATAACCATGGAAGCTTCTATTTTATTCAAACATTAATGAATAGTCAATGAAGGAAACCTTCACTCCAATATTAATTGAACAAAGAAATCAGAACTAATTTGATCACTAAGTGGGAGAGGTCTGGAATCAATGATATTTTCTTTTAATTTCTTCTCTCTTATGAAACAATCATCACTTAAAACTACATAAATATTACCTTAATAAAAAATAGTAGAAAAAAACTATTAGAAAATGGGTATTTAAATAGTTCTCTAGACAATAAGATAATTCATTCCTTGATGTGGTTTGGAAATATTCCAAGGCCACACAAACCACTAAAAACAATCCTTTTTTGGTTATAGAAATAAATGTATATCCTTTCACTATAAAATAAATATAGTCAATTTATATTGAATGCGTTCATGAAATAAATAAAAGATATAATATTTTTTTGTAAAAAATATAAGAAACCACACCAATAAGATTCAGTATGTTGTCAGTGTTCTTCTTTAACTTTCTTCACCATTATTTTATGCAAGTAATTCTAATTTAATTTATTTCATAGTTGTATGAAAGAATAATTCCTTGGAATTATGTATGAAAACATATATCTAATCACTTATCCATTCAGTATCACTAGAAAAAAAGGCTAATTAGTGGCGAGTTTTTCATGAACATGCAACAGTTTAAACCACCACCTAATAGTATAACATTTATCATTAAAACTGTCATATATTACACGGGTTCCAATCATTTAGTGACAATTTTTTAGAATTTAACAGTGGTTTTTTAAGTTCCATTTTTGGAGAATTTAGTTGTAGTTAATTTTTTATTTACAATTGGTTAATTTATTTAAAAAAATATCTGGTGGAAATATAAATAAAATAAAAAACTATTGTGGAACATATTAGAGGCGGGTTCTTTTAGAAGTGGGTAACTGAAACCACTACTAAACATTTTCTATTCAATGCATTTAACAGTAGTTACTAAAAATCACTACCAAATCAGATTCCATTTGAAAAAAATACAAAAAATATAGATTTAAAAAAACTGAAATATAATATACTACAACATAAATATATGATAAACCCATATTACATAAACATAGATTTTTATTAAAATTTTTCTAGAATTACATCGACAAATCCCGCTCAAGGAGGATGGAAATGGTAAAGGCCCATAGCATCCCCTTGGATCACCTTCCCACACTCTAAAGGAAGGGAACCTAAGCTATCATAAATCACCAGAGTATCAGTAGGGTTCCCAAACTGAGCAAGCGAATCAGCTGAAAAATTACCTTCCCTCCTAATATGATGAAGATTCTTTCCAAGATTGAACTCTGTTGTGCACCTCCAAAGCAGATAAATCCATTTCCAAGGGGCCTCCCTCCCTTTTTAAATGGAAGACACCATAATTTCAGAATCAGACTCAATCACATCCACCTTAATCTCCTACACCATACAAATCTCCCTGTCTGTGAAAAGCGCATGCACCTCTGCCCCCAAAGAGGACCCCATACCATAGAATGCACTGAACCCAAAGAGACCTGAAACCCTTTGATCCTGAATCACCACTCCTACTCTCATTAATCCCCCCATAAAGGAACCATCCATGTTTAACTTCCATCCCCTCAAATGTGGTATCCACCTAATCCACACACCCTTGTTTTCTTGGAGACTACCTGGTCAATGTGTAATACCACACAGTGGCTCCATTAGCTGGTTACCCAGAAACAACGAACCCAACTCCTGTATCAGCGACCTCAAACGAACCTGCAAGAGCAAGGGAGACCCCCTAATTTCTCCGCTGGCCTGATTGCGTGCTTACTAGATGACCCAACAGACCGAGGCAAGAATGACAGGCCGCACCTTGCAGCCTTCAGCCCAACCTTCGACTCTAAGAAAACATGTATCAATAACCCCAAGCACCATAAAATGATCCTCCACAGGGCAAGGTTGAGGGGAGAAAAGCGACCACATATGTTGCGCCTAGCTGCTCCGGAAGAAAAGATAAGCAATTGTTTCAACCTAAGGACGCTCATAGCAAAAACACCGCGATGCCAGCACAATCCATCTCCGTTGTACATTCTCGTCCGTAGGAAGCGCCTTGTTTCTAACTCACCAAACAAGAAAATTCATCTTTATTAGAATATCCTTGCACCACACCTTACTTACACCCAACCCTTATTGGCCATCCGAGAACATCCTTCTTCTATAGTCCTTAGCGTAGAACCTTCCTGAAGACGACCCCATGTAGAAACACTTATCTATATCCTCATTCAATATGATTCCTTCTTTCACCCTCCACTGTTCTGGGTTAAGAAAGTTCGACAACAGGTCGGTTTGAATGCAGGCCTCCCTGCACACACACAATCACATACAAACATCCATTCATCATAACCTCAATCTAATTCATCTCATACATATATCAACATATATATATATATATATTATGTCTGACAACAACCAATTCCACATATACATCCATGTCATGACCTCCACTATTTATTTCAACCTCTAAATTATGTAATTAACTAAAACCAACCAAACCATCTCACAAACTATAATTAAGTAAACAATAAATAAAACTACACATAATAAATTAGAATTATAGTATAATAATTGATTAAAATTTTACATACCATGGAAACTAAGAACCATCACGGCTTCCTTCTGAAGAATGTTCTCGATTATAACGGTCAACCTCCTACCTACCGTCGGTATCTATCACCTACAATTAAAAACAAAACATTTTAGAAAATAAATGTGAAACAAAAAAGACACAAAATATAATCAGAATGATGCACATAATTTTTTTTAATCAAACAAAATATATTTTAACATAAAACAAATAATATATAATTTAAAACATTTTGAAGAAATAAAAATACCTTTTTATGATAAGATTAAATAGTTGAAACTGAAAAGGGATGAGTAAATATTCTAATTTACATTTAAATTTATGGGTGGTGTGCTTGAAATTTACATAATAATTTTTTCTAAAAGATTTTGATAGCACAGAATGTACTATATTTCATTAAAAACTCAATGGTAATTGTCCCATCATTTCACATCAATATGAGGTCATTTGTTATGGTTTTGACCATTCTACACATCTTTTAATGTTTTAAAACACTTAAAAAGTATTTACATCCATAAATTGAAAACTGTAATTCAGAATGTATATTAATAAGTTCCTACATTTCAAAATTAAATCTACAATTGTTGTCTAATGATTTCATGGCAACACAACATTGTTTTCCTAGTTTTGATCCCACAATACTTGTTTTTAAAGGATTTTTTAAATTTCAAAAATATACCGAGTAATTTCGATGACCCCACACATCATATTGATGTGTTCTCTATATGTACACATCAAAAAAAACTAAAAAGTGGTTTTCCCATGATTTCACATCAATATGATGTCATTTTCTATGGTTTTGACTATTCTATACACGTTTTATTATTTTAAAACAATAAAAAAATTACATTCATAATGGGAAAACCATAATTCGGAATAGAATGTTATTGGATCCAATATTTCATAATTAAATGTATAGTTGTTGTCTCGTAATTTCAAGGAAATGTGACTTTATTTGCATAGTTTTGATGCCTCAAAACGTGTTTTTAAAGGCTTTTGTACCTTTCATAAGAATATATAGAGTAATTTCAACCGCACAGAATGTTGAATTAATTTGTTATCTATGTGTACACATCAAAAAAAATCTCAACTGTGGTTTTAACTGGATTTTACATAAATATGAGGTCATTTTCTATGGTTTTTACAATTTCATGAATGTTTTAGTGTTTTAAAACACTAAAAACATGTTTACATCCATAACATCCAAACCATAATTTGGAATGATGATATTTCAGATCTGACATTTCAAAATGAAATATAATGTCATTGAACCATAATTTCATAGAAATATGATGATGCTTTCCTAGTTTTGACCCCCATCAATTATTTTAAAAAGGATTTTATACCTTTAAAAAGTGTATACCTAGTAATATGACCACACCACACATCAAATTGATGTTTTTTTGTGTGTATATGTAAAAAAACTCATTGGTGGTTTTCCCATGATTTAAAATCAACTTGAGGTCTTTTTCTATGGTTTGGACCATTCCAAACATGTTTTAGTGATTTAAACCACTAAAAATGTGTTTACAGCCATAGCTGGAAACACGTAATTAGGAATGTTTTATATTTAGTTATGAAATTTAAAAATTATATGTACAGTTGTTTTCCAAATATTTCAAGCTAATCTGATGTCATTTTCCTAGTTTTGACCCCAACGACACTTGTTTTTAAAGGCTTTTGTACCTTTCAAAAGTGTTTAATGAGTAATTACAAACACACCGAATGTTGAATTGATGTTTTTTGATGTGTAAATATAAAAAAACTCATTGGTGGTGTTACCATGATTGAACATCAATCTGATATCATTTTCTATGGTTTGGACCATTCCATACACAATTTAGTGTTTTAAAACAGTAAAAACATGCTTTCATCTATAATGGGAAAACTGTAATTTGGAATGACTTTCTATTAGTTCCTACATTTTAAAATTAAAAATAGGATTTTTTTTTCCTATGCTTTTAGGGAAATTTGATGTCTTTTTTCCTAATTTTGACCCCCCGACACTTATTTTTAAAGGCATTTATACCTTTCAAAAGTGTATAATTAGTAATTCTGACCACACCATATGACAGATTGACATGTTTTCTATGCTTACACATCAAAAAAATCAGAAATGGTTTTCCCATAATTTAACATTAATATGAGGTTGTTTTCTATGCTTTGGATAGTTCAACGCATGTTTTAGGGTTTTAAAACACTAAAAATGTGTTTATGGACATAATGGGAAAACCATAATTCAGAATGAAGTTCCATCTATTCCTACATTTCAAAATTATGTTTATGGTTTTTATCCCATTATTTCAAGGAAATTTGACATCATTTTCCAAATTTTGACCCCCTAACACTTGTTTTTAAAGGATTTTATACCTTTCAAAAATGTATACCATGTACTTTTGATAACACCACACATCAGATCGATGTGTTTTCAACATATAAACATCAAAAACAACTCATTAGTGATTCTCCCATGATTTTACATTAATGTGGTGTTTTTTCTATGATTTTGACCATTCCACACATGTTTTATGGTTTTAAAACACCAAAAACATGTTTACACCCATAATGGGAAAAATGTAATTCGGAATTATGTGTTGTCAGTTCGTAAATTTCAAAATTAAATTTATGGTTTTTTTACCATGATTTTAGTTAAATCATACATTTTTTTCTGGGTTTCAACCCCCCCCCCCCCCCCCGACACCTATTTTTAATGGATTTTATACATTTCAAAAGTGTATACTAAGTAATTCCAACCACACCACCCATAATATTGACATGTTTTCTATGTGTACACATCCAAAAAAACATATTAGTGGTTTACCCATGACTTCACATCAATATTAGGTCATTTTCAATGGGTTTTGACCACTCCACGCACGTTTCAGTGTTTTAATATACAAAAAATCCATTTACAGCCATAATGGGAATAATGAAATTCAGAATGACATTCCATCGATTCTTATATTTATAAATTAAATTTATGGTTTTTCCCCTTATTTTGGGAAAATATGACATCTTTTTTCTTAATTTGAACCCCCGACACTTATTTTTTAAGGCTTTTATACCTTTTAAAAGTGGATACTGAGTAATTATGACCATGCCGCTTGTCGGGTTGATGTGTTGTCTACATATACACATAAAAAACAATCCATTGGTGGTTTTACCATAGTTTCACATCAATATAATGTGTTTTTCTATGTTATTGACCATTCCATGCACGTTTTAGTGTTTTAAAACACTAAAAACAAGTTTACATCCAACACGAGAAAACTGTTATACGGAATGACATGTCGTCAGTTTCAAAGTTTAAAAATTCACTCTACGACCATTTCCCATGATTTTAAGGCAATATGATGTCATTTTACTAGTTTTGAACACCTAATATTTGTTTTGAAAGTCTTTTATAACTTTCAGAAGTGTATACTGAGTAATTCCAACCACATGGAATGTTGCATTGAAATGTTTTCGATGTGTACACATCAAAAAAACTAAATGGTGGTTCTTCCATGACTAAAAATCAGTATGAGGTTGTTTTCTATCTCTTTGATCATTTCATGGACATTTCAGTGTTTAAAAACTCTAAAAATATGTTTACGGACATAATGGGAAAACTGTAATTCTAAATGACATGTTGTTGGTTCCAACATTTCAAAATTAAATTTAAATTTTTTTCTGGTGATTTTAGGGAATTCCGGCATCATTTTTGTGTTTTTAACCCTCTAAGACCTATTTTTAAAAGATTATGTACCTTTTAAAAATGTTTACCGAGTAATTACAACCACACCACATGTCGAATTGATGTTTTTTCAATTTTTACACATAAAAACATCTCTATGTTGGTTTTAATATGATTTAATATCAATTTGATGTTTTTTATATTTTTTGACCATTCCATGCACATTTTAGTATTTTTAAACACTAAATATGTTTTTACTACCATAATGGAAAAACTATAATTTGGAATGACGTGTATTCAGTTCAGATATTTCACAATTAAATATATGATCATTTTCCCATTATTTAAGGTTAATATTACTTCCTTTTATTATATTTTACCCTTGTTTCATCATTCTAAAACATTGATACCTTTTAAAATTTCTTATTTAGTCATTTAGAGTACACTGCATGCTGAATGGAAAGGTTGTTTTCTTGCCCATGTCACAAATAATTAAAAGGTGGTATTTCCATGATTTCACATCAATACCAGATATTTTGTTGTTGTTTTAATTTTTAAATGTTAATTTCAGTGTTTTAAAACACTATAAATGTATTTACGGGCATTACAGGAAAACTGTAACCCAGATTGATGTAGTGTCGATTCCTACATTTCAGAAATCTATATGTGTTTTTTCCTATGATAAATTTTAGAAAAATTAAATGTTTTTTTAAAATTATAATTGTGTAATTAATATATTATTAATAAAATTAATGACGTATATATATTTCTAATAATATTATAATTAACTACTAAAATGTAGTTTGGATATTTTATATCTTTTGGTTCTCCAATTGTATTAAAGAAAGATCATTTTTCTTTCTATACCATCATGTATTTCATGGTCAACAATCATTTAGCAGTGAATTTATAGTTGGTCTATAGCCTTTATATGTTTTGTTTTTTGGTAACTTAGTGGTGGGTTTTTATTTATTTAGCGTCTGTTATTTTACCAAAAATTGATATAAAATAACATGGGATAATTTAATATAACTATTACTAAATTATTTAGTAGTGGTTATCAGTAACCATCCCTAAATATAAAAAATAATTTTTTTAGCGATTATTATTAGAAATTTATGCTAAATAGATTATGGATATTGTATGTGTTCTTTGGAAATGTGTGAATGATCAATTAAAATTATAATTTACCTTTGTGATATGAGCTATAAGGATGAAATTTTCCATGGGGATCATGTTGACTATCTGCTAAAATACAGAAACTAAATAATTTTGAATTTGTAACTTCCATTGATATGTGTTTTCTTATAACTATCATGTTATTTAAATTTTTATTTTAATCCTACAATTTCTATGTGTGATTCCCAATCAACAACACTAATATTACCCCCATATAGTGAAGTAGTAACATATGACAATGCCCTACCAAAGATAGCTGATGGAGTTGGGCCAGAACCCATCCCACATAAATGTCCAGGATGATCCTTCCCTAAAACTATTCTAGCTACATTATTTTAGGAAACCTATGAGGACTGTGAAGGGTTTTCATCCTAGACTTCTTGAATTTTAACCCCTTAATACAAAAAATATTAATAATGAATTTTTAAAATATTTGAACTTTATAATGTTATATTTTTAATAAAATTTTCATTAGTGTTTATTATTATTTCAAAACTATGAAAATTTAATATTTAAAATTTTATTATAACAACAATAAATATTAACCCAATTAATCGGGTATGGCTATATGTATCAAAAGATGCCAAATTTTCATCATTTGTTCCATGTAGTTGGGCCCATTTAATTGGGTTTAAGGATTGTGTGTTGTTATAATATATTTTTCATTATAATTTTTTATGGTAATATAACAATACGAAATGGTAATGAGAAGTACATACTCCAATGTCTTTGGTAGGGTTATTTAAAAAGCTACCATCAGGTTTCCTATGTACTTTAAACCACATCTCTATTCGACCAATAGTGTGACCAAATTTATTATTCTTTTTTATAAAACAGCAAAATGTTACAGAAACTATGATTTATTATAAAATTATATAAATAATAATGAATAAGATACAAAAATTTTTTTCTTATACTCAAGAAACTCTGAGACCATGGAATGTGAGGAATTACATACTTCTCACGATTCGCATAATTTTTTTAGATAATTCCAAAATAAATAGCAACATTAATAAAAATTATAATTTTATTGTGTTTATGTTTTTAATATACTGTAAAATATACAATTACCTTATCAGATTTATCTCTATTGATATCGAAAAAGAGATTCCATTGCTCATTCGAAATTCCTCCAGTCACTTTCACAAACATTTGTCATGATCTCAGATAAGTGTCATTAAAATCATGCCATAATATCTCTTTAAAATCACTCCATTACTTTTACAATTTTTTCAAATTCCAAGGGTATGAAATGGTGTCAGGGTCCTCAAAATGAAGAAACATATAAAAATAAATAACATAACACTTTATCAGTATATTATAAACTTTTAATCATATATTTTAAATTAGTTGTCATGGAAATTTAAATAAATATTACCTTAAATTGAGTATCAAAACACCTCAATTATTCAAACTATAGGAATAGGCCTCCAAACATTATAATTAATAGGAAATATTGTCATCTCACAAGAAATATTCCCAAGAATTTTCTCATAGATTCTAGAAGCATCACCAGTAGGCACCACAAACTCATCAAGTGGAATTATAACCTTGAATTCTGTAAATACCCATACATCTGTTGTGTTCCTATTTCTATCCCTTATATTGTTTTATTTATCTTTTTTACAAATTAATTAAATGATTAATAAAATATAATGTTTTTTTGAAAAATGACTTTCATACGAGTAACAGTAAATCGCTAATATCTTCTAGATGGAGGGGTGACGAACTGTTCCAACACCATAGGTGAATCAGTCTGTGGGATACCAATGACATCTAGGTAAATTTCATTATCTCTAGTAGTATTGGTTACAATATAATAACTAATATCCATAAAGGATTACTATACTGGTGGGGTGCTCTGAGATGTTGATCAACTAAATTATGAAATTTTTTTATTCTCGGAATTTCTGCATTCCAAATGGTTAAGGATCATATTTTTTCAATGTTATGTTGTAGAAAATTGTGTAATTTTTTTAATAATTCTATTCATAAAATAAATGTTTTTTATGAACCATTTTTATTGGAGTCTTGATGGATTCCGATGGAATTGTGAAGTATATCAAATAATATTTAAAATTATTTTTTTATTATGTGAAACTAATGAATATTAAATAAAATGTGTGAATGATATAGTATGAATCACTATCATATTTTAATAAATTATTGGAATATTATGTCTATCAAACACAACATTATAATCTTAAATGAATCCTGGGGTATTTTTCAGAGTCCAATATCATATAATATAGTAGATCTCTGATATACTTTATGTAATATAATGTTGCATTTCACATTTCCATATTGTTTATTATTCTAATATTAATAATTATAATGATTCATAAAAACATTGATAATAAAGATATAATCATAAGAATGTTCATAAATTATTATATAAAAACATATATTAATTTTAATAGCTAAAAATTATATGTATCTCTCAGGAAATTTTATTTAATGAAGTGATAAAAAATAAATAATGTGATATATATATGTTTGTGGTAGTGTTTAATAACCAATACTATATTTTTCTCTTCTTACATCATCCTTATTAATATTAAATAATATAGTGATAAAAAAATTTGTGATATGTTAATCTTGACATAGTATATGTGGATTTCATTTATAGATATAAAAACATTAAAAGCATGAGAAAGGGAACTATTTTTTAGTGATCATCATCAAGTATACATTATAAATATAGATCAAAGAGTACTTGTGGTATGCATAGCTTTTTTACTTTATTTGTATTTGATTTATATTTTTTGAGGATAGATTCATATTTAAAATATATCGATCCAAAATTTATGAGAATATGGCATTGTCAAAGAACCCATTTTAACTAATTCAAGTTATAATTAATAATAAAATGTTGAAACCCTTTTAATATGGATTATAAAATCATTTTTCTATCTTTATTGACACTGATCAGTGAACATAATCTCTACAAATAATTTATGTAGAAAATAATTATGGTTATAAGAATGTGTATTCAAGAACCCCCAATCATCATACACCAAATGAGTACCATTGATACTCTATATCCTTATATCTATCAATATTTAGATATAATATATTCTTTTTTTATGAACCAAAAATCATCTAAATTCACATATTTAATTCAAATATTATTATTCAAAAAAACTAATAATATTATATATATATATATTAACAAACAAATACGTATTCATAATATAAGTATATATCCCTTTATAAAAAACTTTATTAGTAAGACCACTCTCGGGTTGTTATTTAATTGACATGAGATTCCCATTAGATTTTTTATTAATTTTAAGAAGGGTAGGGTCAATCTATGTGATTCTTTTTACATATTTCAACCCAATTTCAATTTCTCTTTATGATATTTGAACTTCTATCCTTATTATGGTGTATGTAACTATTTATGAATTCTTAACATAGGTGACCACATTAAAAAAAATAAACCAGTGATAGCAGCATGTTGTATTTTTCAAGGATCAAGGATAATATGGGAATATCCACCATATTTTTTTTAGGATGAGTTTTATATAAATATTAGTCTATAATATATTATATTCTATACAACTTCCTGACATTGTATCATACATAACAATATAATAACAAGGTGTAGGACCGTATCAAACACTATAATTCTACTCAATAATAAAGTTAGGGTGATGACAATGAAACCTTTGAGGGGGGTCTGTTTTTTCACTGAGGAGGGGATCCAAGCCTTGGATAGGGAGGTCAGAGTGGGGGTCTACATCACCATTGAGGAGGGGAAGCGAACCAAGACAAGGGAGGTCAGATGGAGGGTTCGCATCATTGGTGAACTAGCCATAGAGGAGGTCGGAGGGGGGAGGGTCGTGGGGGTTGGGGTCAGAGGCAGGGTTGTGGGGGATGGGGTCATGGGATTGGGGTCTCCATAGGGGATTGTAGAGGAGGAAGGATGGGGTGAAAGGAGGTTGTGGGATTATGGTTTCCATCGGGAAGAGGATAGGAGGAGGTTGGGGGATGTACGGGGGGGTTGGGGAAACATCAATGGATTAGGGGAGGGGTGGGATTTGGGTTTTTTTTAAACGTTTAGAGATAGTATAATTTAAAATACTTATAATTGAAAACATAAAAAATCACAATGTTTTTATGAAACAACTACTATAATATATATTTTTAAACTGATTTATTTCATAGAGATTACAAGAACCACCAAGAATATAACCCCGCTAACCATATCTATTCTTATAGTATAAAATATTTTTGTTTTTTCATCTGATAAGATCGATCAGGTACTTTCTGAAGATTAATAACAAGTATTATGTGATTCTTCATATAATCACCTCATCACATTGTCCATCTGATACCACCTGATAATATTCATCATACAATGTCTTTTAAATAACGCATCTTCACCTTTTCGAATGATCCTCTCCTCAAATAATATGTCTGATACCAACTTGATGGAATTATATGCCTTGTTTCCTCTTTGTAAATCTTCAGTAACTAATTACTCAATGCATCAACTCTTTTTATATAGATAAAGATACTATAATATTTTATGGAAATATGTGGACTTGATTAAAACATCCCACTTAATGTTTCTATAATTATTTTGTTTGACTTCATTAAATCCTACTATAAAATAGAAGCTTCCCTTAAGACATAGCATGAAATAGCTTCATCCACCCCCCTTATAACTTGGTGAGAATATTTGATTTTTCCTCCCTGATATTTGGAATGTTGAATGGTCATATTTATAAGGACCCGGCCTTAAAACATTAAATAATCTTGAATTAAATGAATAATTCACATTGAGGATCTTTTTATGTTTAGAGATTTAGAGATTTAGTTCATAACATTTGCATAACAACTTTAATATTACATATAGACACATCTACTCAGTATCTATTTTTTTCAAAAAATAAAAACTCTTTGAAAGAGTCATGTCTAGTTCCATGTTTTAGACAGCAAGACTTTTCCTTGATCTTATCTTTTACCCTGTTCCACTTTATGTCCTGTGAAAAACATTTCAAAAACTTGGGATGCACATAAAAATCTTAGTAAGGGATACACAAAGAAGGAAAACTATTAGTTTTTCAAAACAATAAGTAAACCATGAATACTTTATCATAACTAATATTTTTCACCTTTATGATGTTGTAAATACTCTTCACTGAATAAAAGATAATTGCTTACACTTTTGAAACCAAAAGATTACCAAAAAACCCATATAAAGAACACATAACATATAATGGTAACATGGGACATAAACATACTTAAATGGAATAACCATACGGTTAACTTCCACACGTATCACTACATGGAATAGCCATATGACTGACTTCCATACCCAATGCATTGGAGGTTATAATGTAACCACCCATCCTAGTTTTCATGGCACCACCCGTCATTTTGTTTATCACGTAACCACCCATCAAATTTCCAAGTACCATTATAAAATCATAACACATCAAACAAATATAAAGGAAAGAAAAGATTTACCCATTTCAATCACAATATATTGACACATAAAATCCATTATCAAAAAAAATTCAATACTAAATACATAAAATAGTATATGGTATTTATTTTCCTTTTAAAAATATTACAGCTTGTTAAGGAAGCCAAAGATCAAATAATACTCGTAGCGGCGGAAAGGTCGTTGTCACCGCGTACGTTAAAAAGAAACATACTTTTTGTCTTTTAGTAAGAAGATTCGTAGAGAAAATATTCATTTTGAATAGAAGTAAAAGTCAAAGGGGATTAGGCATTGTATAAATGAAAGTTGAGTATAATAAAAATATGCCTCAATGAAAGGAGATTGAGACGAAGTCCCTTACCTCATGTCCGACTTGACTCGGTCATTCTTTAATCTCCTAAATAATAACCTAGAGTTAATAAGAAACTTTTCCAAGTTCATTATTCCTTTTATATCACTTATTACCATGATATGAACATTATGTAATAATTTAAGTTAATAACTGTCCTTTTGTTGATCTTTGATACTTGAGTCAAAAATAAACTTCTTATAATTACAAGTTGTTCATGTGGTAAAATATCCATTATCTCAAGAATTATATTCATTATTTAGATATCATATATATCATATATATCCAATATATACATTCATTTATAATATTACATAACATTTAGAGGTAATAAATGAAATGCACCGTTCATGGAGATGGTTAGTCGTATATACGCATGAACGCTACTTTCATTTCTATTTCATATTTAATGTAATGAAATCATAATGATATAAAGGTGTATTATAATTACAGTATAATATCATATATAATATCATTAACTCCATCCTTTATACATCCCACATATGGCATTAACGATTCAAATCACTTTGAGGGGGCGGTAGTCTGCACTTCCTAAAATGAAATTATCGCGTTTACCCATAATGGAAACCATAAAGGTATTCCATAAATGCAAAATACATAAGAATAAGGAAAAAAACATAATATATGTCATATATAAATATAGTGGCATCTTAATGGCCACAATGAAAGGTGTTTGATGAATATTGAACAATCATCGTTTCGTGAGGCAGTAATTCGCCACCAACAGAAACAGTATGATCTTTAACCATTAAGCGGAGGTGTGTGTAAGTGTATCTCGAATAATTCTCATAACAAAATCCTAGTTTATTTAAGTTACTATTTTTGTTACAACATAAAGGAATAAAAAGTGTTTAGGTGGTTGATGATGCAAAATAAAACAAAAGGACATAAGAGAAGACATTACCTTTAAATCGGGTAACTCCCTTTGTTGGAACCAAAAGGTTTTCTTGAAGAGCTTTTTACTAAAGGTAAGGCTTCTAGGATGAATATATGGATGTGTAGATATAATATGAGCAGGGTTTGGACGATCCAATGTCTTGAGAGGTGTGGGTAAGGGGGTAGAGGTGGGGGCCTTTTATAAGAGGGAGGAGGGGCGCACTTGGAAAGTCATGAAATGTTACATTATTATGAAATGCTTCTCAGAAAGTATAGGTACAACAATGATATATTTCAAGGATAAGGTGATAAGGGTTCGAAATTCACCCATCCAATAGGTTTTTGACAAGTGTAAGTCTTATAGTTTACCTTATCATTTCATTTTTGTTTAATCGTTCATTAATGAGGTAATCACTGCATCATCATGGTGTCATAAATAAATTTATTTATTTAATGTCTATAAATTATAAAACAAATACCATTATGTAGGAAATAATTTTAGATTTCCAATGACTATTTATAGTCTAAGATATATTTTATATAATCAAAATGAAGATTGTTTTACTTTAGTGAGACATACTTTGGTTATAATTTCTTTTCTTTAAAAATAATATAATAAATGGTCAGTATCACACTAGTGATTACATGGGGTCCCAAAGTTGGAACAAGACATCCGATGGTCATAAATGACTCAAAAAAAGGATTTGGACATAATTTGGGGTCATTTTATATTATTATGATATTATTTTATTACACTTAAATAACTGATTACTAATTAATCACGATAATTAAAGATAATTGTCGTGGTTACTATTCATAAAGTCCAAAAACAAGAGTCTTAATTACATAATTTGGAAATTATGATTCCAAATATGGAATCCATTTTACCAAATTCCAAACACATTAATTGTAGTAATTAATTTAAAAATAATTCACGTTGTCAAAACAAATAGCGTGTTTTTAAGAAACAATATCTATCAAAAGATTGAAAAATTTTTATGTCCAATTTCAAAGTGAAATTGATTATAATGACCACCATTGGATTAAATTGTAAAAATATATTCTAATTACACTTTAAAACCAATTAAAAAGATAATATAACAATACAATTAAATCTGAAGAAAAAACAGTTTTGAAGTAAAATGAAGTATTTTTTCACTATTCATTTAAAAATAAACAATGTCATAAAAATACCAAAAATTTATCCAAAGTAAATTTCAATGTCCCAATTCTAAAGAATAAGTTTATTTTGACAAATAGAGATTATAAACTTTTCAGAAGTTATATTTAAAAAATGGTCTACCATCCAAAGGAGGTAAAACAATCTTTTAAAAATATTAGAGTATTATATGCCTAAGATTGGATTTATTTTAATTTTAAGCCTCTAAAACACTATCTAATTCATAAATAGACATAGATATGAAAATATAATATTCTTTAATTACTTGGGATTCTACAACCTTCCCCCCTTTAATAAATTGTGTCCCCGTAATTTATTTACTTATTGAATAAGTGGAAGTATTTATCCATCATTGCATTTTCAGATTCCCATGTTGCCTCTTCAATCATGTGGTTTTTCCACAAAAAAATTACTTGATGAATCACCTTATTCCGCAACACTTTATCCATGTGGTCAAGAATCTAGACCGGTTGTTCCTCATAACATAGATTCTCTTCCAACTGAACTACCTCTGGACTCAAAACATGAGATGGATCTGTCATGTATTTCCTTAACATTGAAACATGAAAAACATTGTGTACCTGAGATAAACTCAGAGGTAAAGCCACTCGGTATGCAACTGATCCAACTCTCTCCAGAATTTTATGTGTTCCAATGAACCTTGTACTCACCTTTCCTTTCTTACCAAATCGCATCACACTTTTCCATGGAGAAACTTTGAGAAAAACATGATCACCTACCTCAAAAGAAAGATCCTTCCTCCGGTTATCTGCATAACTTATCTTCCTACTCTGAGCTGTTCTCATATCCTTCTGAATCAAATAAACATTCACTGCCATATCTTCCACCAATTCTGGTCCCATAAGATTCATTTCACCTACTTCATCCCAAAAAATCGGAGTTCAACACCGCTTACAATATAATTCCACAACGGAGCCATCAGTATACTGGAATGAAAACTGTTATTATAAGAAAATTCAACCAAAGAAAGATGTTGGTCCCAACTTCCCTGGTAATCCATTGTGCAATCACATAACATATCCTCCAAGTTCTGATTTTTTCTTTCTAACTACCTATGTGATTGAGGATGAAAAGTTTTACTAAAATTTAATTCAGTACCCAACGACTTCTGAAGGTCTTTCCAAAAGTTAGAAGTAAACCTGGGATCATGATCAGATACAATGTAGAGGGGAACTCCACATAACTTGACTATCTCTTTAACATACAACCGATATAGTTGATCTAGTGAGAAAGTATCTCGAATAGGAGGGAAATGAGCAAAATTAGTCAATCGATCAACAATAACTCAGATTACATTATTACCTCAAGATGTCTTTGGTAATCCCACAACGAAGTCCAAGGATATATTTTCCCATTTCCACTCTGGAACCGGTAAAGACTAAAGAATCCATTTTAGTAAATACCACTCTATTTTAACCTGTAGACAAGTCAAACAATTCATAGTAAAATCAGCAATATCACTTTTCATTCCATCCCACAAGTAATAGTCCTGAAGATCTCTATACATCTTAGTACTGCCAGGATGAACCGAAAATGGGGAACTATGAGCCTCACAAAACAACTAATTATTCAACTGTGAATCACAAGGCACACATAATCTCTTCCCAATCCTCAAAACACAATCATTATCAATGTTAAATTTAGGAAAATTACCCTTCTGAACCATCTCTATCTTTTTCTACAACCCACTTTCTTTCTTCTGTGCTTTCTTAATTCTGTCTGATAGAGATGATCTCACTGACACCTGAAACAAAACAGAAGAACTTCTTGCACCAACAACTTCTATTCCAAAGTTCATCAAATCAAAAACCAAAGGATCTTATTCCAAATGTAGCATGGTTAATGAAGCATTACTTTTTTGAATCAAAGAATCATCAACTTTATTTACTTTTCCTGGATGGTAATGAATTATACAATCATAATCCTTGATTAATTACATCCATCTACTTTGTCTCATGTTCAATTATTTCTGAATGAATATATACTTTAAAAATTTGTGATTAGTATATATTTCACACTTTTCTCCATACAAATGATGCCTCCAAAATTTTAAAGTAAAAACAATAGCAGCTAACTCCAAATCATTTGTAGGGTAATTTAACTCATGAGTTTTCAACTCACGTGAAGCATAAGAAATTACCTGATCATTCTACATAAGTACATAACCAAGTCCTTTCAACGAAGCATCACTGTAGATAACAAACTCACCATTTATGGAAGGAATTTCCAAAACTGGAGCATTCACCAGTCTTCTTTTCAATTCCTGAAAAAAATCATCACATTATTTTGTCTAGATGAACATAACTCCTTTTCAAATTAATTTAGTCATTGGACTAGATAAACTTGCAAAATTCTCAATAAACCTATGGTAATAACCATCCAAACCAAGAAAACTACAGATCTCGATTATATTTTTAGGTCTTGGACATTCTTTAAAAACTTTTGTTTTAGTAAGATAAACAGTTATGCCATTTTTTGAAACAATGTGACCAAGGAAAGAAATTTTTTGTAACCAAAACTCACACTTGCTGAATTTTTCATACAGTTTATATTCTTTTAAGGTTTTTAAGATAACACTTAAATTACTTTCACTCTCCTCTTTACTTTTAGAAAACACCAAAATATCATCAATGAAAAAAACCACAAACTTATCCAAGAACTGATGGAAATTTCTGTTCATAAGGTCTATGAATGTAGCAAGTGCATTGGCTAACCCAAAAGGCATAACTAAAAATTCATAATGGAAATATCTAGTATGAAATATGGTCTTCGGAATGTCTTCTTTTTTTACTTTCAACTGATGGTACCCTGACCTCAAGTCAATCTTTGAAAAATATTGAGCTCACTGGAGATGATCAAACAAATCATCGATATGAGGAAAAGGATACTTGTTCTTAACAGTGATGTTATTCAATGCTCTATAATCAATGAAAAGTATCATTGAACTGTCTTTATTTTTTACAAACAAGACCAGAGAACCCCATGGTGATGTTCTAGGTCGAATAAAACCTTTATCTAATAACTCCTGTAATTGCTTCTTTAACTCTAAAAGTTCAACTTGATCCATTCAATAAGGGGGTTTTGAAATTGGATTAAATCAGGAACCAAGTTAAAAGTAAATTCAACTTCTCGATCAGGTATAATACCGAGAAACTCATTAGGAAAAACATCAAGATACTCATTTACCACTAGAACATCATTAATCTGAACAGTTCCTTTTTTTTCAACAATATGTGTATGGTAACAATCATTTCCTTCATTTACTAGTTTCTCAGCTTCTTAATATGTTATCAAAAGAAAGGGTTCATTATTGTACACAAATTGAAAATAATTCAGAAAAGAAACCTATTTTTCTCTGCATTCAATCTTAGCATGATAAACAAAAAGGAAATTCATGCCCAAAATAACATCAAACTCTACTAGAGGCAAAACAATAAGGTTTGTAGGTAGATTCTTTCTGCACACAAGGACAAAAAGGTTCTTATGATTTCTTTTTGTCTCAACATTTCCTCCAGGTGTTTTTACCATAAGTTTAGGATTCATATCTTGATATAGAATTCCCAATTTACTAGAAAAATTCTCAGAATTGAAAGAATGTGTAGACCCTGAATCAAACAACACATTGGAAAAATCTAAAAAAACAAACAGTGTACCTGATACTACTTCATTCGATGGCCCAACATTTGCTGAAGTGGTTGCAATGGATTTCACCACCCCTTTTTTCTTATAGTCTGGCTTCTTTCCCTCAGTTGAGTTCTTCGTTAGACACTCATTTTCGTAATGACACATCTCATTGCACTTGAAACATTTCACTAACTATAAATCAAATTTGGTCTTACCATTACCCTGATATTTTCCAGTGCAATCATGAGCCTTATGTACCATCTTACCACTTCAGAAGCACTTTCCAAATTTCATAAGTCATTCCCCATTATTCTTTTTACCACATTTATCACAAACTGCAAACTTAGTTTTCTTACCATCAAACATTTTTGAAGGATTCTTCCCTCTCTCATGCCACATCGATCTCTTCTTCTATTGGTTGTCAAAGAACAATTGATCATCGGAAAACTCCATTTCCATCTTCTCAGCACATCGAACAATCTTTTCATAACTTTTGAACTCACGAGAAGCTAATGCCCTTCGATATTTTGGATTTAATCCTGATTAAAAACGATTGATTTTACTATCAAGGTCTCGGATAAAATTTGGAGCATACCTTTCCAATCGAGGGAACTTTTCTTCACAGGCAGCCACTGATTCAAACTCTTTCCTCAATTATAAGAATTATTTTTCCATCCTAAGATGAACCACCTTAGGAAAATATTTCTCAAGAAACATACCTTTGAATTCATCCCAGTCAAGATCATAAATCTCCTCACTATCCCTGATATTTTTCACCATCGACCACAATTGATCAGCTTCACCTTCAAAACGGTAAACATCGAGACTAACATTTTGATGTTCTGAACACCCCATTACATCAAAAATCTTCTTCAGTGCTTTAATCCACCCTTATTCTAGAATAGGGTATGATGATCCTCAGAATGATGGGGGATGTGGCCTCATGAAATGTTCCACCATTGACATATTCCTCTACGGTTGATCTGGCTGATCTCGTGCATGGATACCACCACCATTTATCTCTTGAGTCAACTGCATCATTACTGAAACAAACTATTCAGTTCTAATTACGACTATCTCAGGATGCTAATTCGTAAGGTCATTTCCTTCTGTATGCCTTTCTAGAACTGTTTCCCTGTTTCCTCTGCGGAAAACCATTCTGAAAAAACATGTCTTAGATGAAGCAACATGGTAATCTTCAAATGAAATATCATTTCAATTTGACCATAATGTAAAAATATATATATTTCGATAATATTTTAATATAATTCTAACTCCTAAATTTGTCTAAACTGACCTCTGATACCAACTATAAGGACCCAACCATAAAACATTACAAAATCTTGAATTAAATGAATAATTCACATTGAGGATATTTCTAGGTTTAGAGCTTTAGAGAATTAGTTCAAAACATACACATAACAACTTTAATATTACATGTAGACACAAATAATCAGTATCTATTTTTTTCAAAAAATAAAAATTCTTTGAAATATTCATGTCTAGTTCCATGTTTTAGACAGCAATACTTTTCCTTGATCCCATATTTGACCCTATTCCAATTTATTTCGTGTGAAAAATATTTCAAAAACTTGGGATGAGCATAAAAATCTCAGTAAGGGATATACAATGAAGGAAAACTGTTAGTTTTTAAAAAGAACAAGTAAACCATGAATACTTTATCATAAGTAATATTTTTCACCTTTATGAAGTAGTAAATACTCTTCACTGAATAAGAGATAATTTCTTACCATTTTGCAACCAAAATATTACCATTAAACCAATATAAAGAACACATAACATATAAAGGTAACCTGGGACATGAACATACTTAAATAGAATAACCATACAGTCGACTTCCACACATATCACTACATGGAATAGCCATACGACTGACTTCCATACCCAATGCGTTGGATGTTAGAATGTAACCACCCATCCTGGTTTTCACGACACCACCAATCATTTGGTTTATCACTTAACCACCGTCAAATGTCCAAGTACCATTATAAAATCATAACAAATAAAAAACATATAAAGGAGAGAAAAAATTTCCCATTTCAATCACAATATATTGACACATCAAATCCATTATCAAAAACATTTTCAATACCAAAATACATAAAAGAGTTTATGGTATTTATTTTCCTTTTAAAAACATTATTGATTATTAAGTAATCCAAATATCAAATAATACTCACGGTGGCGGAAAGGTCGTTGTCACCACATACGTTAAAAAGAAACATAATTTTTGTCATTTAGTAAAATGCTTCATAGAGAAAATATTCCTTTAGAATAAAAGTAAATGTAAACGTGGTCTATACACCATATAAAAAAATGTTGTGTAAAAAACAAAATATGCCTCAATGAAAGGAGATTGAGACGAAGTCCCTTACCTCCTGTCCACCTTGACTCGATCTTTATTTAATCTCCCGAATAATAAACTAGATTTAATTTTTACATGATTAAGAACCATTTCCAAGTTCATTATTACTTTTATATCACTTATTACCATGTTATGAACATTATGTAATAATTTAAGTTAATAACGGTCGTTTTTTTGATCTTTGGTACTTGAGTTAAAAATAAACTTCTTATAATTACAAGTTGTTCATGTGGTAAAATATAAAAAATCTCCAGAATTATATTCATGATTTAGATATCATATATATAATATATATCCAGTATATACATGCATTTATAATATTACATAACATTTAGAGGTAAGAAATGAAATGCATCGTTCATGGAGACGGTAAGTTATACGTACGCATAAATGCTACCTTCATTTCTATTTCATATTTAATGGAATGAAATCATAATGATATAAAGGTATATTATAATTATAGTATAATATCATGTATAATATCAGTAACTTCATCCTTTATACATCTCACATATGGCATTAACGATTCAAATTACTTTGAGGGGCGGTAGTGCACACTTCCTAAAATGAAATTATCGTGTTTACCCATAATGGAAACCATAAAGGTATGCCATAAATGAGAAATACATAAGAATAAGGAAAAAATAAACATAATATATATCATATATAAATATAGTTACATAATAATGGCCACCATGAAAGGTGTTTGAAAAAGATTGAACAATCATCGTTTCATGAGGCAGTAATTCGTCACCCATAGAAAGAGTATGTTCTTTAACTATTACATGGAGGTGTGTGTAAGTTTAGCTCGAATACATCTCATAACAACATCCTAGTATATTGAAGATACTGGTGTTTTTACAAAATAATGGAATAAAAATATTTTAGGGGGTCGGAGTCGCAAAATAAAACAAAAGGACATAAGAGAAGACATTACCTTTAAATCGGGTAACTCCCCTTGGTTTGAACCAAAAGGGTTTCTTGAAGAGATTTATGCATAAGGTAAGGCTTATAGGATGAAGAGAGGGATGTGGAGAGATAATATGAGTAGGGGTTGGACGATCCAATGGTTTGAGAGGTTTGGTTAAGTGGGTAGAGTTGGGGGCCTTTTATAAGATGGAGGAGGGGTGCTCTTGGAAAGTCATGAAATGTTACTTTATTATGAAATGTTTTTCAGAATGTAAAGGTCCCAAAATGATATATTTCGAGGATAAAGTGATAGTGGTTCGAAATACACCCATACAATAGGTTTTCTACAAGTTTAAGTCTTATATTTTACCTTATCTTTTTATTTTATTTAAATCATTCATTAATGAGGTAATCACTACATCATCATGGTGTCATAAATAAATTTATTTATTTAATATCTAAAAATTATAATTAAAATACCATGATGTAGGAAATATTTTTATATTTCCAATGACTAATTATAGTATAATATATAATTTTTATAAACAAAATTAAATTTTTTTTACTTAGGTGATACATACTTTGGTAATATTTTCCTATCTTTAAAAATAATATAATAAAAGGTCACTATCACACTAAAGTGATTCCATGGGGTCCCAAAGTTGGAAAAAGGAATCCCATGGTAGGCTAGGACTCAAAAAAAAGATTTTGACCCATTTTGCGGTCATTTTATATTATTATGATATTATTTTATTACCCTTAACTACCTGATTACTAATTAATCACGATAATTAATGAAAATTGTTGTCATTACTATTCATAATGTCCAAAAACAAAATAGTCTTAATTAAATAATTTGGACCTTTTTATTCAAAATATGGAATCCATTTTACCAAATTCCAGACACAGAAATTGCAGTAATTAATTTAAAAATAATTCCAGTTGTCAAGAAAACAAGTGTGTTTTTAAGAAACAATATCTATCAAAAGATTGAAAATTATTTATGTCAAATTTCAAAGTAAAATTTATTCCAATGACCACCATTGGATTAAACGGTAAAAATATATTATAATTACACTGTAAAACCAAATAAAAAGATAATCTAACCATATAATTAAATATGATGAAAAATAAGTTCTGAAGTAAACTGCAGTATTTTTCACTATTCATTAAAAAAATGAACATTGTCAGAAAAATACCAAAAATTTATCCAAAGTAATTTTCAATGTCCCAATTATAAATAATAAGTTTATTTGGACAAATAGATCTTATAAAATTGTCAAAGTTTAGATTAAAAAATGGTCTACCATCAAAAGGCGGTAAAACAATCTTCTAAAAATATTAGAGTTTTCTATGCATAAGATTGGACTTATTATCATTTTAAGCCTATAAAACACTATCTAATTCATAAATAAACATAGATATGATAATATATTATTCTTTACTTACTTGTGATGTTAAAATATTACCATCATCACGTTTGATATCTTTAAAAAATTTATAGTTCTTCAAACCAATATTATTTAAAACCATTCAAACATCTAGTAAACTATTACAGAAACACTTCTGACCAATAAGGCTACATCTTATTGTTCCTTCACAACATTGTAAGAACTTCATGAAAGTATTATACTCAGGACTTCCATTATCGAATGACTTTATTTTGTACACTCCAACTATTTCCTTTGTATGCCAACCTCTAACCATGGAACTTCATACAGAAATATCTATTTGAATTCATAAAAAAACCATTTTTCTAATGACTCGAAGAACTCTCTTTAATTTTCATAAAAAAAATTACTTCAAAACATTGTACATGTCCATATAATTTACATTGTACACATGGTTCATCCCATTAACATAGACTGATGATACTGAATGATATGATATTATGTTCTACATCCAATTAGTCTTTTTCTAATGACATTCTTTACAAAATCCCTTTGTACTATTAAAACATTCCTTTTATCATAAATATTTACAAATGATTGACTGATAACACTTCATACTATCACAACTTCCAAAACATCGTATTCTCTAAACACAAACAATACTCATCCCAACCTTTTATTGATAACTTCTATCTAGTTATCTTCTTCATAACTACACAATATGAACTTTGTACATAAAAATGATTTTATCTCCCTTTTGAATTGGCATTGATAATGTGGTATTTCAATACTCATAATGTTAGAAACATTAAGAACAAAAAAGAATCACCAGATCAACGTTTGAAGCTTTATCTAATAGAAATTGTAAACATGATAAGATAAACATCAATCACAAAACTTTAATTGATTATGTCCATATGGTAATTTACATTCGATGAATTAAGTCCAGTATTCTCATACTAATCTTCACCATCCATTCACCATTGTCGGAAGACTTAATAAATAAGGTGATATATTTTTTAAAAAAATAAGACAATTTTTTTTTGATAAAATCTTCTTCAATCATAAAAGGCCTCATAAACATATTTTTAACACTTTTTAACTTCTTTAAAACACCTAAAAACCTCTTGGTCCAAGAAATATTGAATATTTGTCAAGTTATATCCCATAACCACTCCCTAGTGTAACATTTCAAAGGCACTAAAAGAGGACTACATTCCCCAATTTCATTATATCTTATGGTAGACCCTATATAAACTCAAACCCATATACCTATCATATAGAGAATATAAAAAATATTTTAGGGTAATAAATGATCTTTACAATCATGTTTACCTGAATGCATTTTAAGTGTCCTAGAACCCTAATTCAAGGAAATAATCTAAGTGTCTCTAGTATGCTTTTTAAAAAATATGATGGCACTTCACAGGATAGTCACTTACAGCCTATCTAATGTGTGTATTAGAGGGTGGGGTAAATATAGAGCTTTTTATTCCATCTTTCTCACTATCCAACAAGGTCTTTTAGGAAAAAAACATTAAATTTAATCAATTCAAGACAAGAATTGTATCCTAGTTCTACATATACAAGTTGGTCCATTAATCAGGGATCTTTAATTCTTAAAGCCTAAAATAAGTGCTCTTAGTGGGATAAATCCATTGATAGGTTCTTTCATCATGCTTCTATAAAGGATGAATATACCTCCCATATATGGAAAACAAAACATTTAGTCATGGAGAAACCCTCGGTGGTGAGTATCCCTTTCCCAAAAAAAGACAATCCATCTAGATCATTATCCAATAGAGGCATGAAATTACAAGAAAATATCAATAATATCTTCTTCATAAGAATTATAAGAACCACTATATCCATCATGTATGGGGTTATTTTTATCAAAACTATCACCCATAGAATCAACAATTATATAGTAGGGAATGTTCATCAATGTGAATAGTAACATCAACCCCATCCCATAGGGCTGAGGGAATTATTTCCCCTCCCAATCCTAGAAATATGGTATTCTCCATGTTTGTAGAGACTCTAAATGATGCACATTCATGGTTTCTTACACTTTTTGATTCTTCCCCATCCTTTGAAGTATAATCGATGAAGGATACTAGATAATACCTCAAGATAATCGTCCATAAACCATTTCTCTGGGAACATTGTAGACAAAGTTTAAAGCCTCCTAGATTCTATATGTTGAAATAGTTTACCAAGAAATAAAATCACGAGGATAGTGATTTTTCACTTAACATATATTCAAATGATTATAAGTCCTCTTAGAGCTCTCATATGGATTTAAAACCTTTTGAATGATTTTTATTAATAATTTTTTTAAAGGTAATCCCCATATAAAATATGGTACAGGAATATGGTATAGAATAATCTGATAAGGAGACATATTTCCAAATCATGGTTCATAAGGAAATTTGGGAAGAGGGAATGAATACCAGAAAATAGATGTGGGACAAAGATCTAGGAGATCCTATGAATATTTACCTTCCACCCACCAAATAAGATTTCTTTAAAGAGAAAGGTACAATTTTTGATTCATCAATATCCCACCCACCATATGAATAAGATTATCCAATATTCACTATTGATAAATTAATTAATATGGTGTTTAGTTGGAGTAATTTATGGGAATCAATGATAAATTGTGTAGGGGGCATATTATCACTAAGTGAAACTTACACCCCCAAGTCCAATATATCTCCTCTAGAGAATCCCCCTAAACAAGATGGAATTTCATAACTATTGAGGGTGGAATCCTATTATTTAAATAAATCAAGGTAAATAAAATCATATATTAAATCCATCTAGAAACAAATTATCAAGAATTTTCTCCCTTGAGAAAGTAACCACCACCATTTCAATCGATTTAGCCTGAACTAACTCAAGTTGGATAATAATTGGCACAATTGAACTAGCCCTATAACACTCTTCACACTGCTTCCACCTAGGAATATTTCTTGGAGAAAGTGGAACCATAACTATTTTTCTCCATTGAGTCCCTTACCACTCAAATAGAATCCATGGAGGGTACAAGTTCTTCTATGTAGATAGAAATGAAACTATATGCTCAATGGGTAGATTTAAAACCTCCTCTACCTAAATTTATGAATACCATGTTCCCAATATTCAATGGAATGAGAGATCTAGAGTTTCATCTCATGAATTGTTAATCCCAATGTAACCCCATGATGGGAACACCCTATTACCAAGAGGCATAAAAGTTCAGGTGATTTTTGAAACCCCATAAAGACTAGTGTTTGTCCGGTAAATCAACCTACAAACTGGGTCTATCACTATTTTAGATGACATTCAAAGGTTTTTAAATTATCAATTAATCTCTAATCTAAGCAATAATATTATCATAGACATCTATAACTGTAAAAAACATGAAAATGAGATGGTTTAAGACTTTATTTCAATTTGGAAAGGTTTAACCTATTAATAGAATATGTATCTTCCCGAGAGTAGTCATTAGAGTAATGTATAGAAAATATTTATGATATTTTAAAAGCACAACTTATTAACATAAAATAAAGAAGTGGTTCTCAATATTCTTTAGTCATACCTAGGTTCTTGGAAGATTCCATTTAGTCCTCCAAATATAATTCTCGACCAATTTCATTATCATAAGGGAAGAAACCTTGTAAATTGGATATTTTGACTAATTTTTTCAATCCATCATCGATGAGAGAAATAATTTAAAATCCCACTCACTATATTGTGATTTATACTCCTACAAAAATGAAAGTAACTAAGCCCTTATCAACATAAAAGTAAGGAGTATAATTATAGAGACCCTACTTTTTAATACATTAATATTACATTTTTTTAAAGATTGATGACATAATAGTTATACATTCCATGATTTAAAGGTTTATTATTATGGGAAAAGTATGATCATACATCAATTTTACATGATAAAACATAATAATTTATTTAAATCATTCTTATTTTTCCTTATGAAATTTTATGTAATCCATAGTACATGTAGTCACCTAAGGATATACATAAATGAAACATGTGGGATAGAATCCCACTAAGGGAAGAACAATGTAGAAGAAACAAGGGACATGAATCAATAGTACATGGGTAAGAATGGTCATTATAATTAATTCATAAGCATGGGATAATTATCATAATCATAAAGATAAAATTTCAAAAAATGCATGAAATTTTGAAATTCATAAAAATGAAACACCATGTCATAGTTGTCAATAGCACACATAGTTGTCAAAAAATCTAGCATAATGTTCATGCATAACACATTTGAATAGTCATAACATCATCTTTGTGGAAAAATATAGCATCACATTAACACAAAATACCCATTATCTCATGAGATAAATTTCATTTCCCAATTCATTTGAGGGATATATAATTCTTGGCCTACTCGTTACATCATAAAATTTACATAATCATGCGTGCCACATAGAACATATGACAAACATAGTCATAAAATAACGCATATAAAGGAATGGTTTTCATAATAATTACATTAAGAATAATTCTAGTAATAAACATTGGTTTCCCAAATGAATAATGGAAACAATATTTGGCATACACAACATCATTCTAAGTAGAGGGAAAAAAACTCAAGAGGAGTAAAAGATGGGTTTTGGAAAGAAAAATCTTTCTAGGAAATCATTACATTTGGCTTACAAATCAAGGTGGAAAAATGTATATCCCGAAAATAAAAGGATAGAACAGTGAGAATATTTTGAAGAAACATTATAAGAATATCTATACAAAATATTACATGAAATAGGGATAACCTAAAGAAATGTAGTTTGGTTGAAAAATACCCTTACATTAAATCTAGCTTGATTTCATCGATTTTTTGTTTCCTAAATAATAGAATTAGGGTTATTAAAACATTTATATATAAGTAAATTATTCATATTTTAACACTATTTATCAATTATAATAATTATATTATATTTTTTAATTTCATTTCTTAAATGAAACACATTTTGATATCATGTTTTCTTAAAAAATTCCCTATTTTTTTCGATATCACTATTTTGTTCAATGTAACTCATAAATTCAATTAATCAATTATAAAAGATTAAAATAAATTTATGTATTCATTTATATTTTATAAATTTCTTATAATATCAATCCATAGGTTTCGTTATAAAAAAATATGTTGGAAACATCCCTGTTGATGGTTAACTAACTGTTAATGGGAATATTGTTGAAATATGAAGAGAAAGAGGTATAATATATAAAAACATAAAAAATACAGTTTTTTATAGTAGGTGAAAAAAAAATTTATAATTTTAAGAATATTAATAATAAAATCTTAGAATATTTTATTTTTAAATAAATTTGGAAAAGATAGAATATAATAATAAAATGAGAGAATAGACTAAAAAATTAACTATTTCCTCGGTGTAGCTTCCCTTGTATGACACTAAAACACCCTTGATGATTCCCATTTTTTTACTCCAAAAATCCCCAGGTATTATAAAGGGATTAATAGTGAGTATTTTTCATGATATTTGGATTTATAATGTGAGGGAGGAGTAGTTTTCCAAGTGGAGGGATAAAGATTATTTATACTTGAGGGGAGGGGTATTTTTTTAATTAAATATTGAATAAAGTAATAAATTTAAGGTAAAACTAGTAATAGTGAATTTGTAACAATATAAATCATATATCAATATTATAAAATGGTTTTATGACTTTAAATCCATTATATAATCCATTTTCATTTTTTTTTTAAAATGGTTAGTGTGAAAAAGGAAAAATGTTATTTTAAGGAATCACTTTTGATTATATGTTTTGTAAAATGATTTTTTTGGAAAATAAGTTTATTTTATTTTCAGGTTTCATTTAAGAAAATAAATAAATAATTCTGAAACCTTCAATAAATTATTAGGTCATTATTAAACCATGAATGATATAATTTAAGATACAGGTTTCTGAGAAAAAAAAAGTTATTATTCAACTGCAAATTAAATTTTTTAGAAAATTATCAAAAAAAGAAATTGGAAAATTTCAATAGGATAATTTAAATAATTATATTCATTTTAATAAAAAAATTGAAATGTATGTAAATTTAATTTTTTATATATAAATTAATATTTTTATGAAATACATTAGAATACATTTTTTAAAAAAATATTCTTATATTTTCTTTGATTTTTTAAATCATGATATTTATTTTTTTAGCATTATAATATTTATATTTACTTATATTAATTATCATAAATATTATTTATATCAAAAATTATTATTTTTATGTTAAATTACTATTCCAACTGCCATGTTAGTATTCCCAATATTCATGTTACTGTTCCAAATGACCATTTTACTATTTGAATGGTCGCATTACTATTACAAAATGAAATTACCTCCTATAAATACCTGTTCATTAATTCACTCATTATTCACCTCAATTCCTCTCAAGGTTCTTTATTTCCAATTTTTATAATGTCAATTGTTTTACTAATACTATGTTTTTTTCTATAGTATTATTCATGGGACGGATGATTTATTCTAATTAGGGTGATCCATATTTCCCCATTATATTTTTTGCATTTTTTATTTTTTTCCCCTGGTAATATATAGAATTTTTATGGGTTTATTCATTGACAAATGTAATTATTTTCATTAATGGAATAAAGTATTATTGGTTTCTCTATGTGTTGTATGTATATAAAAATGTATAATATAATATAATACACAATTATTTCAAGAAGAAAATATCAATTATAAACAATGGGTCATTATAGTATTCCCCCCTTTAGAAATTTCATCCCTAAATTTTCAACTCATATTTTTAATTAATACTAGATGAGGGTACTTTTGTTTCATTGTTTCCTATGATTCCAATGTCTCTTATTCATACTTATGGTTTCTCCACATCACATTTAAAAGGTGACTTTTCATGTTGCGTAGGACTTTTTCTTTACTATATAAGATCTATATCAGTTGATCTTTATACAATATTTCATTCTCCATGTATACCCCCTCCAAATTAATTATATTTTAGTGCTTAGTTATGTACTTCCTCATTAGTGATACATGCGACCACATTATTAACTTGATCCATATTTGGTGGAAGTGAAAACAAATAGGATACTACTACAATATGATCAAGTATGTTAAATGCGAAAATGTACCAAGGGTTAAGCATCCATTTCTTTCCAAACCACATGACTCTCTTCCATTGTGATATTCAAAGGAAAGTGGTTTATCTAATATCAAACTCTAAGTAACTTTTGTAAATTTTTAGAATATCTATTCTACAAACATTAAGTATATTTTTTTTTATTTTGGATGTATTAAACCTTCTATGTCATCTCTTTCACAATATTAGGTCCAAGTATCTTTAGTTAACCAACTTCATCCCAACAAGTTCGAGTTCTACATAAGTTCCCATACATAAATTTATATAAATAAATCTAAATACTTGAGTGGAATCTATTTTTATATGCAAACTCATCCAATGGGATATGTTTCTCCCATCCTCCTTTAAATTCCATTTAATTTTCACTTATCATTTCCTCAAGCATATAAATAGTTCTTTTATATTGGCTATCCGTTTTTGGGAGATATTATATGTTGAAATTCAATTAAATACTAAAATCTTGTTGAAGAATTCTCCAGAATTTATAAGTAAACCATAGATCACAATCAGATACAGTCAAAAGTGGAACCCCATAAATCCTCACAAGTTCCTTGATATATATCTTACAAAGTTTTTCTCGAATTAAATATTCCCAAATGTTAATGGAGTAGGAATTCCTAGTGATTTGATCCACCCTTACCCATATCTCATTGTTTACTTTAGAAGTATTTGGGAGACAAGTGAAAAAATCCATGGTGATGTTATGCCATTTATAAATGGGCATGGGAAATTGTTACATCATCCCCATAGACTTATGTCTCTCTGATTTAACCTAATTACAAACCAAACACCTTATGATATACTACACAATCTCTTTCTTCATGTTTTCCCACCAGAAGTGTTCTCGAGGATCATATTATATCTTGGTAATTCTGGAGTTGATTGAGAAATTTTTTTTATGTGAATTATCCAATAGATCTTTCTTTGTCTCAAGTGATGAAGTCACACGAAGACTAGTTCCCAACCAAATCACACCATCATCATCAACATATAACTCTTGTAGTTTCCCTTCCTTTACTGATTTCACCATCTTTTGATCTTCCAAATCATCTCTTAGTGCCTCCTTGATATTTGATTATATAGATGATTGTGAAATCATTAGTAAAGGTAGGATGTTTTCCTTACCATTATTATTTATATATCCATCCTTTTATTTCCGGGAATATAGGGTCTTTCTCATTCTACAGCATGGATAGAGTATCATGCTCTTTCTAGATAATAAAATTAGATACCTTGTTCACCTTTCTTAGATAGTAGTGAATAGAGAAATCATAGTCCTTGATAAGATCTAACCATATTATTTGATTAATGTTCAGATCATTCAATGTTAAAATATACATTAGACACTTTGGATCCATATAAATGGAACACTTTTCACCATATAGGTAGGTCCACCAAATCATCAATGAAATGATCATAGCTACTAACTCCAAACCATGTATTTGATTGTTTCTCTCATTTATCTTCAACTATAATAATGAATAAGCTATAAATTTACCATTATTCATGATTAAACATAAAAATACATTCTTATAATCATCTATGTAAATCACAAAACCTTATCCACTTGTTTGTAGTGTGAGTACAGGCATAGTGATTAGCCTCTACTTGAGCCCTATAAATATTTCCTCGAATTATTATTTCCAGATGTACTTTACCCATATATTGGTTAACATAGTCATAATTCTATAAAATCATGATAAATGTCACTCAAAACATATATAATACCCTAAAAAGAAAAGAAAACAACATATTTTCAGGATAGTAGTGGGTTTGGGGCATTCCTCGGTTACTTTTTCTTTAAAGGGTCCACAGAAATTCCCTCTCTTGTAATAACATGCCCAAATAATGTGACTTTCTATATCCAGAAGTCACACATGTTGAAAATAGCATACATTTTCAATTTTCTTGATATCTCCATCAAAATCCTTATATGCTCTTCATGTTCCTCTTTTCTCTTAGTGTAAATGATAATATCATCAAGAAAAACTACAAAACATTTATCAAGGTTGTCACTAAAGACTCAATTAATCAAATACATAATTATTTTATGGGTATTAGTAAGTCTAAAGGGAATCTCTATGAACTCATAGTGTCCATACAATGTATTAATGTAGTATTTTGAATATCTTCATTCTTCACCTTCAGTTGATGATATAAAAAATGAAGATACACCTATGATAAGTATTTATCTCATTGTCATTGATTAAAAAAGTCATAAATAATTAGAAGGGGATACTTTTTCTTTTTTGTGATCTTATTAAGCTCTCGATAATAGATACATGGCATAATTGATCCACCATTTTTCATTAAAATGATCATAGGCGTACCGCAAGGTGTTAAACTATAGCATATGAACACTCTGTCCAAATGATCTTGTAGCTGATTATTTAACTCATCCAGTTAGATAGGGTCCATCATATAGGGGAATTTATAGATATCTCTAATTAAAGGTATCGGGTATTCGACTCAATAGTTCTATAAAAATTTTAGGATTTAAAGGAGTGAGTATAACTAGAATCAAATAATACTTTTTCCATTCTTGAGTGAATAGGAAGTGTACCATGTATGACATAATTTTCATGCTCTATTTTAGTAGTAGTGATGGAGTAAGATTTCCATTAATCCTTTCTCTTTAGTCATTGAAACTTATTAACCTCAGGGACACTTGGTTTACTTCACTGGCTTACATAGTGCCCTTTAAGGCATTTCCCATGATGATTCTTCCCACATTTTTTACACGTGGGTGGTTGGATCATCATTCCTCCTTTATCATTTGACCCAATAGCGTGAAAATCCATTATTATCTTCTTATATACATAATCATGGTACCGGTTTCTAAAATACATCTCTAATTTGAATGCAAATCGAACCACTTCTTCATAACTCTCAAAATCTCATATGTCTAGAGACTTTCAAAGTTGTGTGTTTAAAATACTAAAGAATCTATCTATTTTTATATAACTGTTGATAACAAAACATGCGGAATATCTTTCAATACTTGTGATGTTTTACTTATAATACATGATAGATTCTCTTTCCTTTTACATTAGATCTATGAATTCTATATCCATATATTTTCTATGAGTTTGAAGTAAATACTTTTCATGAATTTTTTTCTTTAAGTCTTCCTACTCTATCTCTTCTATAGTATCCTTTTTCTTAGTGTTACTATCAAACTCACACCATTGATCTTACTCTCTATATAAAAAATAAATGGATATAATTATATTATCTATATTAGAATATTATATCATATAAAAATTTTTCTCCATTGATTTAACACATTATTCTATGAAACGTGGATCAGATGTTCCACTAAACATCGATGGTGGTTCTCACATAATGGACTCAATATATAGTTTCTCATTCATGGATAAATAATTATGTTATGCATGGTTCATGTTATTTTTCATATCATAATACTTTTGGCTAAGAATCACTATAATTGTTTTAATTCTACGACCCATGGAATTCTGTATGTTATTCAGAAAATCTTTGCATTTTCTCTCACATGGTTTGTTGGCGAGGTTTCTCCTGGTTCCCATAATTTTATAAAATAAAAAATGATTTAAAAAATATAATTCAAAAAAAATTAGTAAATAATTTTTTTTTAAATTAACTCTAAAGTCATATGTTATGGGATCCCTATGTTTATCCTTTTCTAAAACTATTCTTCTAGGATGTTTTACCTATACATAGACTTATACTTATGGGTTTTTCTCTTGTAATCTAGTCATAATTACAAAATTAAGAAAACCATACCTATCATACAAGCTATAGTGACCCTACATTTTTTTACATTACTATTACATTATTTTAAAGATAAAAAACATTATATTTATATATTCAAGGATCAAAAGCTTCATTATATTTGGAAAATTAGGATCATAAATAAATTTTACATAATAGAAAATAAAAATTTATTTAAATAATTTTTCTTTATCATTCTGAGATTTCTAATTCTCTTTAGTGCATGTAGTCACCGGTACATATATATCAATTAAATGGGTGATCTAGAATATTAGAACGGGGAACAATAACACATCAGAAACAAGAGATATGAATCAATATTAAATGGGAGAGAATAGTCGAAATAATCATGTAATAATCATGGTATCATCATTACAATCATGATAAATACATTTGAAAAAGTAATGGAATGTCGAAATTTATAAAAATGAAACATCAATTCAAATTATCCAACACCACACATACCTGTGAATAAAACTAGCATCATGTTCACACATAACATATGTGTATAAACATAACATTATCACTGTGAAACAAAATAGCATCATGTTCATGCATAATAAAAATTATCTCATGAGATAAATTACATTAACCAGTTTATTGTATTCTATATAATTCTTGGATAACCCATCATAATATAACATTTACATAATCATGCATGCCACACAGAATGTATAACAAATATAGTCATCAAATCACCGAGGGAAATGAATGGTGTTTATAGGGATTTAATCATGAAAACATTCATGAATTAACATTTGGAGTACTAATGAATATGTTAAAAAATATTTGGCACAAACATCATCATTATTGAGTGAATAAGAAACAACTCAATAAGAGTAAAAGACAGATTTTGGAAAGAAAACCATGCTTCAAAAAACTTTGTATTTAGATTAGAAGTCAAGGTAGAAGCATGTATATCCCCAAACAAATTGTGAATAATAGTGAGAGGATTTTTATAGAAACTTATAGGAATACCCATACCAAAAAATAAAGGAAATAAGGATAAACTCAAGAAAACGATTTGGGTTCAAGAATCCATATTCCTTAAACCATGCTTCATTTCATCGCTCTTCTACCTCCTTAATAAAATACTTATGGTTATTAAAAATTGAGAGAAAAGTGTATTATTTTAATTTTTAACACTATTTATTAATTATAATCATTATATTATATATATATATATATATCAATTTCCTTGGTTAAAGTGAAAACGTTTTGATATCATGTTTTCCTTAAAAAATTGTTTTGTTTCGATTTTAATTTTTTGTTCAATGAAATTCATACATTATTAGAATCAATTTCAGAAGCTTACAATACATATATTTAAAAATTAATATATCATAAATTATTTATAATAATAATACAAATGTTTGGTAATAATAAAGTAAATTGTAAACATCCTATTTGTTGGTAAACTGACCGTTAATGGGAACATTGTACAAATATAAAGAGAAAGTTTATAAAATATATATATAAACAATATGTAGTTTTTTAGAATAGATTATATTAATTAATTTAATATTAAAATTATTCCCAATTAACTCTTATTATATTATATTTTGAATGAAATAGGTAAAATATAGTAAAGAAGAATGAAATGAGAGAAGAGTTTGAAAAAAAAACTTACTCTTTCCAAGGTGTAGCCTCTCTAGTATGACATTAAAACTCCCTTGATGTTTTGAGTTTTTTTACTCCAAAATATACCTAAGAATTATAAGGGTTTTGATAGGTTGGATTTGGGAAGATAGTTTTCTATTTAAAGAGATCAAGGAGTGGTGTTTCAAGGAGAGGGAGAGTGGCTATTTATACTTGAGAACTGAGGTATTTTTAGAATAAAATATTAAACAAAAAATATATCCAAGGTAAACCACTTAATATTGAATTTTTTACTATATATATAATATATAAATATATTATTGTAGATTTAATAACTGTAATACCATTTATAATTTTAATGTATTAGTTTATTAATAAGGAAATTCTATAAAAATAGTTATTTAAAGGAATCACTTTTGACTTCAGGTCATGGAAAATAATTTTATGTTTAGAAATCACGTTAATTGGTTTTAATGAATAATTTATTATATTAAATTTATCATTTCTAAATCTAAAGTTATATAAATTATTATGTCATTATTATATCATGAATAATGTAATTTACGGTACACCAGGTTACGTGATAAACTATATTTTTACTATTCTCCTAAAAATTGAAGTATTTCAAAAAACTACCAAAAAACTATCCCTTGGAAAATTTCAACATGCTAATTTAAAAAATCATATATATTTTATTGAAATAAATATAAAAAATAGATAAATTTAATTTTGAGTATAAACATTATGATTTTCATGAAATACATTAAAATATAGTTTATTAAAAAATCCCAATATTTTCATTGAGTTTTTTAATCCTGATAATTATTTTTTTGGAATTATAATATTTATAATTACTTATATAACACATGAAAAATAATATTTATATCACAATTTATTATTTTGAGGTTAAATTACTTTTCCAACAATCATGTTACTATTCCCAATGGTCATGTTACCATTCCCAGTGACCAGGGTACTCTTCCAATGGCCACATTGCAATTCCAACAGTCACATTACCTCCTACAAACATATCTTCATTCTTTCACTAATTATCAACCTCAATTAATATCAAGGTTATATATTTATAGTTTTAATATTTTCAATGGTTTTACTAATATTCTGTTTCTTTTCTATAGTTTTTTTTTGTGGGAGGGATGATTCTAGCTGATTGGGGTTGTCCATATTTAACCATTATAGTTTTTTTATTATTTATTTTTTTCCTTGTAATATTTAGAATTTTTATGGTCTTATTCGTTGACTAATTTATCAATTTTCATTAATGTAATAAAGTCTTTTTGGTTTATCTATTTTTTTATGTGTATAATAATATATAATATAATATAATAGACATTAATTTGAAGAAGAAATTATCATTTATAGACTCTAGGTTGTTATAATAATAACCATAAATTTGAAGATCGACAGAATAAAGTTTATCACTTCTGAAAAGAAGAAGCCTCTTGATTTTTCATCACTACCCAATAAAAGTAATTGATTAAATTACTATATATCAAAAGTCCCAAAGATATTGGTTTTAATGATCACCCAAAATACTAATCATACCCCAGATATGGGTGGATGCATCTAATATTTCTTTGTCATAAAATATATACTCCATAAGACGATTAACTCGGGGTTGGTAATGCTTTATAAACCCCTTATAACAAGTGACCTATGTCTCAGTTACTCCACTAGTGGATAAAGGAGAGTGGAAGGAAATTCTAGATTAACACATATGGAAATTTTACATCTTGAAGAATAGTAAATAGGTTAGTTGGGTGCATTCTATACTCATGGAACACCAAAATAATCTAGTTCTAACCCTAATTCACTTTGTGAATTCATATATGAAATCTTCATCATCATATTCTTTCAAGAGTTGATGAAATCATTTCTAAAGAATCATGGAACAAAAAGAGGATCCCCATAGGTTCCCAAGATAGTCCAAACTTTATAACAAATCTAACACCCATCACCAAAAGGATGGAAATTTCCCCAAAAAGCAACCCTTCATCAGATAAGGAGTTACAATATGGCTTAGTCAATGTTATCCATTTTTTTAACCCATTATCTGATGAAATATATTCATAAAAACTCGAGTTACCTATCCATAATCAAATAGAGGACGGGGAATATGAATTTTTGGTACACCCTAGAAATTAGGGATCATTTTCATTGAGGTTATATACATAGCTAAAACATGAAGATATAGAATCCAATTAAATCAACAAGAACATCTATCTGATCTTGAATTATCTAGGGATCGTTGGGATCCAGTCACACTGGAATAAAAAAAATAGTTTACAAGCAGTTTTTTTCATGATTTAGTTGTTGGAAGGATGATTCAACCCAGCCTATAGGACATAACAACATCCCTCATTTAAATATAGGGAAGGATTCACCAACATAGTCATCTTTGACCCTTATTCATCAAGACCTAGAATAATATAATAGTAAGAATCATCAACCCCTAAGATAAAAATATGCCATTGTGAAGTATTTTATTGTCATTATATATAGGAACACCATTTTGGATTCTTATAAACTATCAAAGTAGATAACATAATCCCTCATCAAATCTCTTTTGATCCCCAAGAGAATTTGAAGCTGGAATCACTATATTTGAGATATATTGTAAATATATTGGATCCATTATGTTTCATTTGGTCATTTAATTTATAGAAAAATATCCAAATAATTTTATATAGGGACACATCAAACCCTTATATATATATATATCAATATGGATGAACCTAAAATTTTATGGAACCTAATTTATAATAGTTCTTTTATCAATTACATACTAATCTAAATTCATATGCATTTGGGAAATATTGGGGCTTACTTGTCCCCTTCTATCCTAAAAATATTTGGGTATGAAATGAGTGGGAAGAGGCCCATTAGAATTATTATTTTTATATCCCAATTTAGGGACCTTATGTTTTACTAAGAAATCATGTAAGTCCATCAAGACATATATTTCAACATCTTTCGGGTAATTTCGTGGCTCCATATGCACACAGAAGTTCCCACATCAAACCAATGACTGAAATACTTTATTATTGGGAAATTTATGGGATTTTATGGTAATATTTCCACCTTTGTGTCCTAAAATTATCATTATGTAGATGTAGTGTACTATAAAATTAATTTGAAAAAATCATTGGTAAATATATCCATATAGATTGTTTCCCCTAATTACCTAAAAGTATCCCTTTTCGTACCATGGACTGAACTAAGTGAATATGTTTCATATACTATCAAAATAATTGAGGTGAAAATCCAAATTAAAAAGGAATTGGGTCATGCTGTATAATAATATGAATCCTCTAATCACGTACCTCTAACATATTGGTCAATATATTGTTTCCATTTAGCACTCATCACCAATAGAGGAGGAAATAATTGTTAAGCCCATGTGAATAAATCATTCTCTTATGCTTCATTACTTGGGTGCAGGTTTCACTGAAATTTAGATAACACAATAAAGGCTATTTGATCGAATATACATGAATCATACGGTACGATATTTTAGTATCATCACATTAACCTATATTCTCATCATGTCAGAAAACCCATGTGAATATAATTATTCAGAAGATGGATGTGATCTCAATGAAGATGACATTTCCAATATATCATCCCCAAGATCTTGGTAAGAAATTACATATTCTAATCATGATGATGATGAAGAGGAAGAAGATATCAAGTATTATCCTATGATATTTCATTATGATGTATTGACAACATTTATGATCTCAGACAAGTGATTCTAGGTATATAAAAAGATCTAATTACTGTTCGGGTTAGTGTTATAATGAATCCTTAAGAATATGAGGAATAGGATTCTTTTTGAAGAAATAATGAGATTTCCATGTTTTTAGTTATAAATAAAAATATTAGTTGGATCCCTGGGGGGACACCCATTATTTGGGTCTTCTAAATGAATTGAATAGTTATACACATGTTGTAAGGAGAATTCATCTGAACCATGATGACAACGTTAAACAAGAAGCTGGTAATCTTATAAATTCCAACTTCATATAGGAATTTCAATAGCTAAAATAGTTATCCATCAATATTTAAATAAATAAAAAAACATGAAAATCAATTTCTACAATGATTATAGGGGCCTTAGTCGTCACTTCTTAAAAATTAATTTCTTGTCCCAATAATGAAATTAAATATTGATGTAATAGATAGATTTTATATTCTATCATTCATGAATGAATATTCTGGATAAAACCAAAACTAAACGAATACCAAAGATGAAGAATCAAATTCCATCTAGGAACCCTGTATGGTATATTATTTCCATGATATTCTTGTTAAATTGAAAAATCATACCACAACATATCAATGTTTTATGCATCATATTAGAAATCTTTTCTAATAAAATCCCTGGAGTTGTACATGGATGATTTGGTGGTCTCATAAAAATAGCTTTGTGATCATCATACTGATCTTGGGGAAGTTTTCAAAAAACTGTGTCAACATGACTTTAAAATAAACCCCCAAAAATTCACTTTTGGGGTAACATGAATGAAATTCCTTAGATTCAAGGTTTGTAATTGAAACATTGAAGTCTAACCCAAAAATATAATGAAAAAACCTGATATTCCCCTCCTCAAAACCTTAAAACGTTGACAAGGCACCAAGGTTATCATTCTTATATTAGATTCTTCATAGCCAACCTCACTGGTATGGTTTTTACCTTCACAAAATTGACAAAGAAAGGGTCCATTCATCAAGTTGATTAATATTATCAAAAATAATTTTATGATATCAATAAGTGTCTCTTACAAATAGTAGTTTTGATGCCACCTATAGAAGGAAAGCCTCCCATACTCTATGTGGTGACTTTAGAGCGATCATTGGTGCTCTACATATTTAGAAGAGTGATGTGGGATTGGATAATAATATCTTCTATCTCAACAATACAATATTGGATAACAAAGATCGATATTCCATTATTGATATGATTGCATCATGTTCATTTTCACAATGTAGAAGATGAGACACTATTTATAGAATCATGATGTTTCCTTTACGTATCATGTCAATATTCTAAAGTACATATTTGTATTACCAATTGTTTCTATGCATCTAGCATGGTGTGTGGTCATTCTAAAAATATTTGATTTATATATTCCATCTTAGAAGACTATTAAATAGAAAGTGTTGGTAGAATTACACATGGTTCACCCTATTTCAAAGATTTCATTGTTGTACATAGATTTCCTTAATGAAGAGGTTTTCTCTATACATAAAACCTCCCATGTATAAAAATATTACTTTAGTGGTTCTTTGATGAGTTAAATTGTTAGGATGATGGAAATCCCAAATATCAACTATTTTTTCATAGGGATTGTATTCAACTCCATAAAGAAATTAGCTTTGATGTACTCTTTTATGTTGTTAGGAGTATACACCAACAATGGGGTATAATTCTAAGCCTTCATTTTAGGCCTAGATTTGGACATGTAGATACTGGTTTCCTGATTATAAATCAAGGGTGATTCTTAGTTGGTGATAAAGAAAACCAGTTTTGATTATTCCATCAAAAAAGGAGAACTGGTTATTTTATAGATTATATATGAGGTTTGATGGATAAATTCCCATCAAATACAATGATATTTCATATCATTTATTTTAAAAAGTACTAAGTGGATGCACTGACCAATGTAGTTATATCCATGGTTGATCTATATTAGGATGAAATTTCCATCCTTATCACACATTGTTGGGTGGTTTATCTATTTATTACTAGTGATCTATATGGAATCAATGAATTTGAAATACCCTGGTATCAAAGAGAGAAATTATTTTCACTAATTGATACCATAGATGGATATATGTATCCTATAATTCAATACCACTGAAATATGATTCTCCACTGGATAGATCAAATAAAGAATATATTCATCATTGAGAAGAAAATTTAATCCTCTATAATAGCAATAATTCACTAACATTAATCTATAAATTTGGCTTTCATGAGGTTCTCCTTAGGTATAATGAAGGTAGAGACACCCACATTATTATGTGAGAAGTTAATGATAGAGCTTGTGGTTCCCAAAAGTTATGTTACCAACTCTTACATGAAATCAAGATATTTGGATAATTCTGAAAATTCATAATGCATGACTATGTGGAGTTCTCTAAGAGATGACATGTTTTTCAAATTCGTGCCAAATTTATCCTTTAGCCCCTAGAATTTTTTAAAACATCCAAGTACTCCTGACCATTTTTTGTGTGGGAGGTGGATGTCATGGGTTTACCCCCTCCATCCATAGCCCGATAGTTTATGTTCATCCATACTATCATTAATTTTTTCTTCAAATGTGCTAAGTAATTTCGATGATAGAAATTAGAACAAAAACTATCAACAATTTCCTAAATTTCAATATGATTTCTATATTTGATGTCCATCACATAATATTGACGGATGAAAACACTAATTTTCATGCTTCTAAGATGAAGAGGCTCTATCATGAGTATAATACCTAGTCCAAAAAATTGTATGTCTACCATGAAATGAAAAAGGGACAAGTATGGGACTTAAAACAATTATCTAATATCCTATAGAAGATATTGTAAAAGTATATTAATATTTGGATAGAAAAACTCATGCATTATTTGTTATTTTATCACACCAAAACCATACTTCCACACAAGAGACCATATACTCACTTATATATATGAGAAATATGTAGTATTTTATATCATGGTAAAACTTCCCTAACATCTATTAACTTACTAAAATCAATTCACTGAATAAGGGAAGTATAAAATTCTATTGGATGAGTTTGAGTGACTCTATGAGAAATAAGTGTACGCACTACACAACCCAGAGGATTATTAGAATCATGCCATTCAAGTATTGAATAATTTGAATCACCTCTATTTGTTTGTATAATGAGAATTAGTGTTAAGTATAAGAACCCCAGGACACCTGGAAAGAAACCTATAAAGCTATATCATAAATTAAAAGGACCATAAACCTTATATAATGTATACTCCAAATTGGATAACCCCATGATCATAATCAATTGAGATCATACCACAATCATTGAAAGGTTTCTAAATAAAAAACTTTCATAATTTCACATGGTATGCATAAGGTTTCTCATTTAATAAACCTATTTCAAATAAAATATTCATCCTAGAAACATAACACTAAGCTATATAAAATATATTCCATTATAAAAAACATTAAACTACTTAGAATCAGATCTAGTTACATGACATTAAACTTGGAGACCTGATGGTCCATCCTTTAATACCATAAACTGCTTTGAGTGGTCTATTTTCTATTACTAGATTCAATTACATATGATCCATCATTATGTAATGGTTCTCAGTATACATGTTTACTCATTATTGTCTTGTTTTCAACAATAACACTACACTAGGAAAAAACCAATTTATTATCTCCTATGCATGATCCTAATAAATGCATTGAATCTCTTACAAGAACTATGTGTGAATTGATTCACATTCTTATGGGATATGTTGTGACATTAAGATTACATAACCTAGACCCAGCCATAAAAATAAATTTCATCCAAATCCCCCTAGTGTATTATATCCTTTTAAATGATGGTTTTTAAATATAATCCAAACAATGACACACCATATATACAAACAGAAATGTATGAACCTGTGTTTTTATGAGTCGGAATTCCTTTGGGGAATTTGAGTTTCTCCATTTAGGGATTGGTAGTTTGTAAATCCTGGAATTAAAGTGGTGTAATAGTTGTTTGAATGTTTTAAAATTCTTATTTTAGGTAGGTTTATTTTTAATTGAAGTTCCCAAGGGTTCGGTTGAACTCTAGTTGAAGAATGGTAATGTTGGGATATTAAAAATGGTGGCAAGAATCCACTCAAATCAAAAATCCCATTCACAGTGTAAATGGGTTTCATGGGGTGTGGCCTAGGGAAATTCAAGACATTAAAGGGGGCCAGAGACCCCAAGTAATTCACAATGTGAATCTATTTCACATGGTGTGTGATGTAAGGCTATATTTTTAAAATGTTAAATAGTGGATTTTCCTAATTGTTTCTTTGGGTAAACAATAGGGTGTGTAGAGGCTCTAAATTGAAACCCCTCTCCCTCTATTCTTCGGTAATAAAGGTGAACATGGGGTATTTTTAAAGCATCAGTGAGTCAAAAAATTTAATTTCACTGGATAATTGTGAAATTTATAGTTTTATTCAAATATTACTTGCATCCTAGGTAGAAGGGATCCCAAGGGGATGGTCACTAAGATTTTTACATTGATCTGTTGAGGTGTGACTCTATTTGGATTTTAATAAGTGTTTTTTTTATAAATTGATTTTATCTTGTTGTTGAACCAATATAAGTAATTGAGTATTTCTTCAATGCTAAACCTGGTGATGCATCAAGAGTAGAACGGTCCTAGTTACCACTGGTTTAGGCATGTCGAAATGCATGGGGAGTTTACTGGTGATATTCCAAGTTTATATTTATTTAATAAATTAATTAAAAATTACTATAATTGATTAATTATTTATGCTTGGATTCATTAAGGTGATTAGGGATTTATGGTATATCTAGATGGATAAGGAAATATTAAATGATCATGGTTGGCCTTGACTGTTGTCGTCAGCCCCTAGTGTCAAAATGGAAAAGACTCTTTTTGAGGTAGGTGGTCTCATATACTTTCCCAGTGGTAATTTATTTTATTTTATGATTAATATGGATGATTGGAAAGTCCATTTAGGTTTTTTACCATAACTAATTTATTTTAGTATGTGTTTTTATTCAATTAAAATTATTGATGGAATGGTAACTTTCTGAGGTCACGAAAAACCACTAAGTAATCGCATGACACATCATCCACTGATTACTTATGTCGTGCATTTTCTACTATTAGTGGCCTCCAGACCTCTTGTATGCTGAGGTCAAGCCTTTTTACCACTTTTTTTAAATTGTTTATTTAATTTAAATGGAAATTTTAATTTAATAAAATACCATCTGATGATGAAAGGGAACCAAGTTTCACAAAAAATCATTGGTTCTAGATTCTAGCCTCATCCATTGATGGCCAAGGTTGAGAGTCAGAAATAAATGTAGGCCTATATACCTATAGTGGGTTGAGGAAAGACCACTAGATCCATAGACAATGTGATGGGGGTTGGGACCTTATGGGACACTCTTGTAGATTTAAATCCATTCAATCATGTCTAGACAAGGACTAAACATATGATACTATTCTGTCTGATGTGACTAGGCCTAGATGAACTAAACATAGTCCGGCTGGAACTAGGATTGTCACGAACCGAATCTGGTCACCATTAATACTGGAACCTGACATGCTCTGTGGCAAGGATCTAAGGTATTTGTTTATCCCCAGGGGCTGGCACAAGTTCCCAGGTATGATAAAAAAGGTTTGGGAATTGTTTTCCAATGTTAGGATACATAATACAACCAACAACAATAAGTAAACTGAATATGAAAATTACCAACCAAAAAATCTTTTAATAGATTTCTAAACTAAATACAAGGTTTTAAACATGGAACAAGAGGTCCAAAACTAAAAAATTACTGGCAAAAGAAGACCATGTACCACCACATTACAAGGGTTCATCGCCCAAAATCTGTATCCACAACACCGCACTATAGAAAGAAACTAACAACCCAGGCCTCCGTCTCCAAAGGCCTTGAACTTTTATAAATAAAAAATGATCAATTTTACTAAAAAAAGTTTTAAGTAGTGTTTTATCCTAATCCTAATAGTATACCACCCAAATATTCCATGTGACAAGCATTATAAGATAAAAAACTTGCAATTTTTTTCAAACATGGAATGGTAGCAACAATTTCTAAAGTGAAACTTTTAATGGAAAACTATTTTAAATGGTTAACATTAAATAATTAATAAATATAAATAAAACATGTAAGATACTGAATTTTCCATCCTAACACTTCATAATCCAATGTTAAATACCAAATAGTCAACGAGAAATAGACAAGGGAACACCCCTGGGCACTAATTAAATATCAGCCACAGGTACCTCATATCTCTGTGTAAAGGTAACCAAATAAAATATCTATTCTCATGCATGAGGAACTAGTAGGGAACATAACAATAACCTAGTGGACCCCAATCATCATTTTTATAGTTTTTTTAGTGTTGTCAATGTAAAACATGCAAAGTGAAATAGGGACAAAACCACTTTAGATAACTATCATACCAATACACGCCCTCCCACCTAGATACTCAGGTTTCTCTATTTGTGCTCAAACATGTTACACATGCTATCAAATGTCATTTACATATAAAAATACCAGTTCTGGTCATACACACTCAAAATAGTATCTAAACATGCATTTCACCATTCGTATAACACAAATAAACACTTAGAATTTCCATAAAACAATTTGCAAAATTATAACAAAACATTGAACATAAAATCCACTTAAAACCCCTATTTTAAAACCAAATTCATACCAATAATACCCCAAATCATAATTTGAAGCACTAAAACATTTTTATAAAACCATTCCATGAATTTTAGAACAACCCCAATTGGTGCAACATGGATTACACATGAAAAACACCAATTTTCACACACAAAAAAGGAACTTAAAAATAAATTTCATAACAAATGATACCAAAAATAGTTTTCACACCAAATAAAATTAATGTGTAACATTCTAAAAAAATCTATCAAGCTGAATCATTCTATAATGCTCAAATATGGAGTCACCTACCAAATGTGTCAAAACCCTCAAATCCTTGTGAGAAACTTCAATCGCACCACCTACGCACTACAAGGGAGTAAAAACAAAAATAAAACCACAGAATTGGACCAAGAAACTGAAAAGAAAAACATATGAAGGAATCCCTAGCTTCTGTAAATTTGGAACTTCAAGAAAAGTGGGAGAAACCTTAAGAAAATGGAAGGAACTAAGAAGGAAACTCACTTACTTGAGAAACTTTCAAGAAATCACCCAACATACACAAATAGTTGAATCTTCAAGTAGCCCAAAAGTATATTGAGTTCTTAATAAGGCTAAATAGGTCTAGTGGGGACTTAAATGGGGTAAAAAGAGTAAAAATTAAATATTTATGAATGAAACAAATTCCCTTTGAAAATCTGGATGATTTGAAAAACCTTGAGGAAATTCGCCCTAATCCACGATGAAGATAAGCTCAAAATAGGTAAAATGGATCATGGGGTCTCTCATAGGATTCGTGGGATTTATTGATATGTTTAATGACCAAAAAATATTAACAAATCAATGAGATATAAAAGAAATAAATTATTTCCTTAAATCTGAAAATGGGCTCACGGGTTGGCCTAATGCATTAATAAATCCCCAGAATCCACCATGATTATGAGTTCTTAAGGGGTAAAAATAGATATTGTGGTATAAAGATGTCAAGGGAGTCCAATTGGGAAGTGGAATGGGTAAAAAAATTTCAAAACTAAGGATTTATAAAAAGAAACCTATTTTGTTTTTAAATATAGAAATGGGCTCCCAGTTTTTCCCAAATCTTGAAGAAACCACCTTTTTATCCAAAAGATCATGAGGAACCACCACAAAAAAATAATATAATGAACATGAAAAATAATTTTATAATATTTCATGAATGTCCAAATTCATCCAATCATAAAAACTTTTCTCCCTCATAAAGTCAACGTGAATCCGAATAAGATAAGAGAAACGGAAACTACTCTTAAAACCAATATTTCCACCCACATGTCTCGTTCTAATTAGTCCCATGATAATAGAGGACTAAAACCAAATGAATTGTATTCCCTAGAATCATGTTTTCTTAGGATTCCACAATATGCACTGGTCACTCAACCACAGACAGGTCTGGTTCCAACTCTGACTCTTCCCAACTCAATACATGGGATGGGTCAGGATTGTATTTCTTTATCTGGGAGACATGGAATACATCACTAATCGATGTCAACTAAGAGGTAAAATCTAACTAGTATGCCACCATACCAATCTTATCAATTATTTAAAAAGGTTATGTGCACCTTTGTGTTAGCTTCCCTTTCATACTAAGGTGGTGATGACCCAACCGAGGTGAAACTTTCAAGAACTCCTAGTCACCCATGAAAAACTCCAATGATCGACACCTCTAATCAGCTAAAGACTTGGGCTGACTTTGGCTTGTCAACAACAATTGTCTAATCAACTAAACCTTTTCTTATTTCTCCAACACAATGCTCCAACCCAGCAGCGAGGTCTCACCCACCTCCACCCAACATAAAGGACATTAACATGGAAAACCAAAAATCACCTTAAACGATTCCATCTTGATTGAGGATTAGTAGCTATTATTATAGGAAAAATAGTACAATCCCAAATGGAAATACCATGAACTGCTGAAATCCAAAACACGTTCTCGAATCATGTCTTCTAGAATAAAATTAGCCCGCTCTGTCTGACCATCTGTTTGATGGTGTTATTCCATACTCAACTTAATCTGCGGCCCCAATGACTTATGAAGGCCACTTTAAAAACAAGAGGTAAAATGATGGTCCCTATCTAAAATTATGTCTAATGGAACACCATGGATCCTCACAAATTCAATCACATTTAACTGTCCCAATTCCTTTACATTGGTCAAATATTTAATTGAAATGATATGTGTCGATTTCTTTAGATTATCAATCACCACCCAAATAATTTTCCTTCCCACGAGGTGTATAAGGTAATCCAAATATTAAATCCATGTCGTCCCACTTTCAGGTAAGAATGGGCAACAACTTAAGCAAAGTAGAGGTACTTTGATGCATTTTTTTCACCTATGGAAAAGTATAGCATCTCGATACGAACTCATCTATGTACCATCTCATGCTTGTCTACTTGAACTAGAAATGAACATCATAATACATCTTGGTGGAACCATGATAGACAACCCAGTGAGAAAAGTGACTATCTTGCATCACTACCTTTAGAAAATTCAAAGGCACCACTAAGTGGGCCTTAAATCACAAGATACCCTTGGTGGATGAAGACCAATTTGAAGATGTCTCCCCACCATGGAGAAACTACCTTGATAGCTGTAATAGCACATCACTGGGCTACTCCCACTGATTTATCTCCACAAGAGAAGGGGTCAACTGAATGCTCACCAATAATACACCTATATTTTTCTCCTTGGTCTCCACATGCATCTTTGAAAAGTATCCTGTCAGAGTCCACTCATCACTATAATACCTCAAAGACAACATTTATACTATTCTTTTCAAGGAATCAGAAACCACATTACACTTACCCGAGGTGTAGATGATATCAAATATGAACCCCTACAAGTACTTGATCCAACGCTCTTACCTTAGGTTAAGATCATTCTATGAGAAGATGTAGTCTAATATCTTTTTATTATAATAGATCGCAAAGTTCTCCCCAAAGAGGTAGTGACACCATGTCTTTAAATCATGCATCAAAGCTGCTAGCTCTGTGTCATGGGTCAGGTAATTCTTTTCGTGTGGTTAGAGTTGGTGGGAGCCACAAGCCACCACGTGATCATCCTGCATAAGCATGCACCTGAGACCCATACCTGAATAATAAAAATACACCACACAGCACTTTCTGAGTTCTAGAAAGTTCAACTAATGGGGGGTGGTAGTCGACCGCTGCTTCAGATCCTTGAAGGATGCCTTAGATTTTGGGCCCCAAACAAACTCCACCCCCTTCCGGGTGAGCATAGTCATGGGAAAAGAAAGCCAAGAGAAACCCCAAAATAAACCTCATATAATATCCTTAAAATATGAGGAAAATCCATATCTCAAACACGTTCTTCATATTATCCCATGATATCCCTGAACTAATCTTCTCTATATCCACCACAACTCCCTACTCTGAGATCAGATGACCCAGAAACATCCCCTCCCTAATCTAGAAGGTTCACTTGGAAAGCTTTTCATAATGGCGGTGATCCCGCAAAGTGCCCAACATGATCCGAAAATGATGATCTTGTTCCTCCTCAGATATAGTGTAAACGAGAATTTCATCCATGAATACCATGAAGAAAATCAAGATGATTATAGAAAACCCTATTCATGAGTTCCACAAATACCACTAGAGCATTGGTCAATCTGAAGGTCATGACCAAGTACTCAAACTGGCTATACCTACTTCAGAAGGATAACTTTGGGATATCTACATATTTCACCCTTCGTTGGTGTTAACATGAATTCAATTCTATTTTAGAAAACCACATTTCTCCCTTAAACTAATCTAACAAGTCATCTATTTGGGGGAATGGATATTTGTTCTTGATCATTACCTTTTTCAGCTTCTGGTAATCAATACACAACCGGAGGATTCCTTCATCCTTATTCGCAAATAGAACAAGATCTACCCAAGGAGATATACTCAAGTGAATGAATCCTTTAGATTCTAAATTTTCTAGATATATCATTAATTCCCTCATCTAGGTTGGGAGCATACGATACGAACGAAGAGATATCATTTGTGCTCTCGATGCCAAATTGATCGAGAACTCCAGATCCTTCTCTAAGGGAAAGCCTAAAAAATCAACTGGAAATACCTCTGGGAACTCATCCAATACATGGGGTAAACCACCCTTAAGAGAACAACCATTTTCATTTAGTGTGAGTGATGAAAACTAGAAGAAAAGATTTCCTAGCTCTGTTTGTGGAGGTTCTGCACGACCCGACAGAGGATCCCCTTACCCATTAAAAACCTGAGGGGTGTCATCAGGTGTCGTGAAATGCACCCACCGCCTATTGAAATCTATTTTCACCTGAAAGTGTACAAACCAATCCATGATGAGGATTATGTAAAATATATCCATATCCCAGAATAAGAGGTACCACTCCATCTCTACCCCAGACAAAATAATTGCACACGATGGGCACCTGAGACCCTGCTCCTCCTTCTTACCCAGCAGTGCGAACAACTCCATTACAATGGATAATTACTCATTTAGAAAATTCAGTGTGCTCACAAAACTGGTATTGATAAATGAAATAAATTAACCAATATAAAAAAGGGAACCAACTATAGAATATGATATCAATATAGTACATCGATCTGTTGAAGGCTTGACATCTAATACAATTAGTGCTTACTACACCGCATGTAGATGCCTACTCTCTACCTGAGAATGCCCACTTGACTCTAGATCTACCCTAAAATAGATTTTCCTAGAAGATTATTAAGCCCTTCCTCTCTGTCCCCCAAACTGATATCCCCCATCCTCGACGGCTCTTACTGAGTTGGCACTCCCCTAGAAGCCACTGATCCTATGGCACTATAGAGTGGAAGTTCCATCCTATAAAAACAACGTAAGTGTCCCATAACTCCACACTGATAGTAGGTATTCAGAGTATATGTGAATTCTAGTTTGTTTTTCCTATCCTCCCACATTGGTGTTAGACAATGGACCTTGCATCAAAATCCAATGCTGAAAACAGCCTGGAAGGTTTTCCTGAACTATGACCTCTCTTCTTCCCCTGCTCCTCCCACTTCCTTTTCATCTCAAAACAATTACACTACCCATCACTAACATCTCTCTTGAGAAAGTAAACCTCCCCTTGTATCCAATCTCTACCATAAAATCCTGATGATCCACCTCGATGTAAAACTTCATCTAGAACAAGAAGACATGGGAATAGATATCTGGACGCAGACCCCTATTGAACTTTTGAGCCTTCATCTACTCGTTGTAGATCATTTTCAGATCATAATGAACCAGCTTAGTAAAATGGTTGGCATACTACATCACTGAAAGGACCTCAAAAACTAGATCCCTAAACTCCTAGGATCTAGGATATGCCAAGACTTCCATGAAGTATTGGTCCATAAAGGTTACCTTGAAGTCCTTCCAGCGCATCTGTTCATGCTTCCTAGCTTGAATCACTGATTCCCACCAACTATGTCTAGGACACTCTAATATAAAAGAGTTACACTTCACCCTTACTCCTCATTTGTGTCAAGAAACTCAAACATGTGCTCTATCTTTTCAAGCCACTCCTCTACTTCCTGGGGTTCTGTGCTACCTCTTAAAGTATGAGTCTTGTTCTTTAGGAACACCTAGGCTTTTTTCCTTCCTAGGACCAGACTCCTATTACATGGCTAGAGTAGGAGTAGGAAAAACTCTGAGTCTTAGGGATTGGATAACCCTGAACATAACTTCTTCAATCCTTTATTTAATCGGTGAAGAAGAAATATCTCTCGCATCCTCCCATGGGTGCATGGGAGATTTCCGAGGATGCATGTTTCTACATAAGTAAAGGTCACAAAAGAAATCATCATTAAAAAAAATATGAAAAATTTCAACAATTAAATCAAATATAAATAAGTCAAACACATCACAATAAGGAAATAAACAACCACTTCACTCCCACCCGATGTCTACGTGCAGTTTGCATCCTGCACATCCTACATGGATGTGAAGTTAAAAAACAATCACAACATCCCATGGAGACTCAAGGTTTGTCATGAGAGGTATTGTCCAAGAACCCTACTCATAAACCAAACACTGAGTGCCAACATTCCTAGATCATGTTTTTCCAGAGTCACCCCAAAATAATAATATGACCCAAAAAGATAAACTTGCTCTCAAACCATTTTGTCATGAACCGAATCTGGTATCAATTAAAACAAGCACCCAACCAAGTTTGTGGAAATTCCCAAACGGAATTCCATATCCCCATGGGAAGGAACAAGTTCCTGAGTATGATAACCAAAGGTTTGGGAATGGTTTTCCCAAGTTAGGATACCTAATACATCCAAAAATAATAAGTACACTGAATCTGAAAATTACCAACCAAAAAATCCTTAAATAAAATTTAAAACATAATATAATGTTTTAAACATGACCCAAGATGTCAAAAAATACAAAATTAGAAGAAAAAAATAGACTAAGGACCAGCACACGATAAGGGTTTATCACCCACAATCTATCTTCACAACACCGCACCATGGAAGGAAACTAATAACCTGAGCCACCATCTCCAAAGGACTTTCCCTTACCTAAATCAATCATGATCAAGTCTACTTACACCCAAAGGAGTATGTAGGGTGTGAGCCTAAGCCTAATATAATACCACTCAAATATCCCTTATTATAAGCATTATAAAATAAAAAGGTTGCATGTTTTTATAATCAAGTAATGGTAGCAACAATTTCTAAAGTGAAAATTTTAATAGAAAATATTTTACCAGGGTTAACATTAAAGAATGAATAGATTTATATAAACCATGTAATCTACTGAAGTATTTTTCTAAACACTCGATAATCCAGTGGTAAATACCAAATAGTCAATGATCACTGGTAATGCGAACACCCATAGGCACTAGTTAACTATGGGCCCTAGGTACCTCATATCATAGTGTAAAAATAAACAAATAAAATATCAATTCTCATGAATGGTCCACTAGTATTGAACATACCAATAACCAAGTGGTCCCCAATCATCATCCTTATAGTTTTGGTAGTGTTGTTAATTTCAGACTTGTTATGTGAAATAGGGACACAACCACCCCACATCACTAGCATACTAGTACATGTTCGTCCACTTATATACTTGGGTTTCCCTCTTGGTGCTCAAATAAGATCAACATGCTATCAAATGTCATCTAAATATAAAAATACCAGTTCTAGTCTCAAAACAGTAGCTAAAAATTCCTTTCACCATTCATATAACTCAAATAAACACATAGAATTTCCATAAAACAATTTCAAAAAGTATAACAAAACATTTCCCATAGAATCCACTTAAACCCCCATCTTTTAAAACCAAATTTATACCAATAATACACCAAACAAGAATTGGTAGCATTAAAAAATGGTAATAAAACCATTCCGTAAATTTTAGAATAATCCCAATTTGTGCAACATGGATTGAAAATGAAAAACACACATTTTCACTCTAATATTAAATTTAAAAATCAATATCTTAAAAAATGATACCAAAAATAGTTTTAACACCAGAAACAATGAATGATGAACATGATAAAAATATTTATTCAGTAATCTAACTCATTATGCAATACATACACATGGAATCACCTACCAAATCTGTCAAAACCATCAACTCCTTGTGTGAAACATCAATCACACCACCATCACACCACAAGGGTGTTAAAATGAATCTAAAAACACAGTATTGGACCAAGATACTAAAAAACCCATTTTTATAAAGCCCTGGCTTCTAGATATTTGGAGGATCTAGAAAATTGGGAGAAACCTTAAGGAAATGGAAAGAACTAAGAAGCAAACTCCCTTACTTGAGAAACATTGAAGAAATCCCTACAAATACGCCAATAATTGAATGTCCAAGTAGACCAAATTAAAATGGAGGTTCTAATAAGGAGTAGGAGGTTGATTGGGGACTGAAATGGGGAAGGTGTAAAAAATGAATGAATTATGAAGGAAACAAATTCCCCTTTCAAATATGAACGATTTGAGAATACTTGAAGAAATTCGCTCTAATCCATGATGAATATGAGCTCCAAAGAGTGAAAATAGAAACTAATGGTGTTTCTAGGGTGTTTTGGATGAAGTGAGAGGTATAATGACCTAAAATTGTTGAAAATGAATGATATATTAAAGAAATAAATTATTTCCTTAAATCTGGAAATGAGCTCATGGGTTGTCCCAATGCCTAAATAAATAACTAAAATACAACATGATTATTAGATACTAAGGGATTCGTGTAGATATTGTGGTTTTAATAGGTTAGGGGATTCCAAGTTGGAAGTGAAATGGGTGAAACTGTTGCAAAATAAAGGAGTTTTAGAAGAAACATATTTTGTTTTTAAATCTGGAAACGGGCTCACAGTTAAGCCCAAATCTTGATAAAACCACCCTATTCCCAAAAAATGTCTGGGAAACCCCAAAAAAACAAAGAAAGAATAGAAAGTACATGGAAAATACATTTAAAATAAGTCATGTATGTGATAGGGATTGGGTGAGAATACCATACCAAAGTGACCCCAGCAACTGATATAGGCTATGGTTCATCTCTTGATTGTCCCCTATGTGGTATGACTTGTGTAGTTGATAAAGTTATGTCACCCTATTGATGATGTCATGATATATGTTTTCTAAAAACTTTGGTTGTTTGCTCAATATTATAACTAAGAATAAGGACCATATGATAGGTATTAAGTTGTTTTGGGACTGAGGTGACCTAGTGGGTGCCCTGTTTTTAGACTGACCCTGAGTGGGTGACGTGATGTGGTGGATGGTGTCATAGTGGAACCCTTATGTGAATTTTGAGCCTAATGGATATGGATAGAAATGATGATCATTGGTGTTCATCTATATTTTTTCCCTTTTGGAATACATCCTCGGGGTGGGTGTGGATGTTTTGGCAACCATGTTAGAGATAGGATACCGGGATTAGGTAACCATGTTTTAGTAACTAGAGGTGGTTATCATGTTTGTCTAGAGATTTATCTATTTTGATCGATGTATGAGGGTGTGATATTACATGACCTTTTAAGCTCATGTATTGTTATGAATTTATTTCATGATAGTGCATGATGGCCCTGTTCATGTTTGTATACAACATAAGGGATAGATTCACGATTACATACCACATAAGTGTTAGAGTAAAAATATCCTAATGGATATATGTGGTGTTACATGATATATAAGGGATAAGAGAATGTTTCATACCACATTAGGTCTAGGAGAAAAGGCACTTGATACCTATATGAAGAGTGTATGAGTAGTTTTGATTCAAAAGGAATATATTCACAATTATTGGATTCTTGAGGGTTGGAATTTGGATGCATGAGGGAAAGACTTTAGATTATTGAAGGAGAGGTCCATTTTTTCCTAAGGGAATGGATGATTTTTATAATATGTTTTGTGTTATTTATCCTCAATAAGAGAAGATTCCACCATCTGAGTGATTCCTCGTGATGTAGGATGATTCATCCATTGAAAGAGATATTTAGAATGGTTTTTAAGAATGTATGTTTGATCGGGGTGGTGAAACCATGGATTTATAGTATTTTATTTATTTGGAGTTACATATTATTTTAGTTGAGAATGTCACTTGAACATATCACTACACATGATAGTTAGTATGTGACCACATTGGTGGTTCCCTAATGGGTTATGTACTCACACCCTGCTCTAGCTTCCTCTAATGTTTGGTACCTAAGAATATGTTCACTTTGTTTTAGGAATTGTTTTGGTCAAGAACTAGGATAGGTTAGTCGATTAGGATAGGTCGGTTGGTATCAGAAGATAGGATGAGTTTAGGCTCAAAGATACAGAAGATCCATTTTGTTTATTTTATTTAACTCTATAATGTATTTGTATCTACCCCAATGGGAGGTCTTTCATGTAAAGAATGGTTGCCCCGACCTTTACTACTTTTCATGTATTATTTTTGGATGTTTATTTATTTTTATGTACTCTGACTTTTCATTCTCATGGATGATGTTTTGTTAGGTATAGTCACCCCATTGTACCATTATACACCCCCACTGCTAGTCAATAACATTTGGCGTATGGGGAGGTGCTTTTGAGGACATTTTTTGAATTAGTCCATCCACTGGTTATATAGTGATCCTGGGAGGGTTGTTACAAATTTCTCTCAAAGCATTCTATATTTTTTCCTTGTGATTTTGGTATCAGGTGGAATGGATATTTAAGTATGTTTTGAATATCCTAATGGATGTTGGGATATTTCATCAAAAACACATATTCTGATAGGAATTCCATGTTATCAAGGAATGGGTATTTTATTCAGATTTTATCTATTACATTTGTATTTGATTATTTCCTTAGGTAACACACTTGTGCTTTGGATTTTTTATTTACAATGGGTATACAGATCTTTAAAAAGTTCCAAAAAGGTAAGTGATGTGTTGTTTATTCTTCTCCTTTAGAGTCAACAGGTTCCTCCTTAATCACATCAAGAATACATGAAATATAGGACTGCTAGTGTGTGATATTATATACATTCATTATGATGATAGGCCATGTGGGTATATGGTGAGGTTTTTTAAAGTTAGTATGATGACTCAATCATCATGCAAAAAAAATTTAGTGAAAACAATATGTTTATGTGGAACATGGTGCCTAACCATTGATTCCTTGTGAGTGGTCCTTGTTCGGGTATAGTTGCATGGATTAGTCTTATAGGTAGACTTCTATTGTGTATGTTTTCGGAGAGGATAGGTTTCCTAGTTTTGGAAAGTATTTTGTATTTTGATTCCTTTTTTCTATGAGACCCAAAGATTAATGTCCTAACATGTTGATGTCACGTGACATTGGGACAGACTCTTGTTTGGTATTTGTGAGTGTTGACCTCCTGAGTGGTTGACCTATGGACTAGGTTCTTATAATTGTTTCATTTTATGAGACATGGATTTTAGGGATATATGGGAGATCCAGTGGCCCTTACTCATAGTTTTTACGTGGGCCTTAGTGAGTCAGTGATCAATTTGATCAGGGATTATGAATGATGGATCTTTAAGAATCATTTTGTGTCCATGAAAATAGTATCAGTGTAATATTTTTTCCATTTTATTGAGAAATGTTTAGTAGTGTATTCAATGAACTAGTGGAATCTTATGACAAGAGAAGTGTTAGGTGACGACCACATGTGTGGCTGAGGTTTACACGTCGTTAAAAAAGGATGAACACTAGTACTACTAGAAATAAATCATGAGGTATATGGTCATGTGATTCATCTTATAATGGGTAATGTTCTTTTTTTTTGGAATATTATCTCCAAGGGAACTTCTGGAGTGCTAAGGCTAATGGGCCAGGATAGAGGGTTGGCTGTTAGAATGGGCATGTGAGCCTATATCCGAAGAAGAAGGAATCTTGTAATTTTTTGTTGGGTTTCATGAATAGTTGTTGGAAAGTGTGTGACCTAAGGGATCTTGGTGATTAATAATGGTAGTAAAGTTATATATATGTGAGATGATGTTGGGATATGTGAATAGGTGTACCAGGACTGAACACCTGTTTTTTTTAAGGAATCGATGTAATGTGCACCAATTTTGTTGGATCAATGTGATGGATCAGTTTTCAATCTATTTTGAGTCATTTAGGTTGTAGTATAATAACATGAGTATTCAAGAGGTGGTAGTTCCATAAAATTCAATTTTTCACGGCTTCATGGAAGAGGGATGGGAGGTGTCAGTGATTTTTGGCTAATGAGTCTGTCTTGAATCATGGTAGTCATATGTTAGTGAGACACTTGTGAGAAGGGAAGATCAAGACCCTTAAATGAGTTGTATTTTCCCTATGGCAATAGGTGAAATAAGAAATAGATGTGTTGTGATGGTAATAATTGATGTCATCTAAGTGTGCACCTAGTTTAGAGACGATCATTCCCAATATTTTGGCATCATTCTAAGTATGCTAATTGGTCTTCGGATATACACCTAACTACCAAAATGTATTTCAGGTTTGATGGAGGGCCTATTTATTATTATACTCTTTTAGTGGTATAAGGAAATTCATATAGTAGGATACCACCCAATTATATTGGAAGATGATCCTTTTTTAGAAGCATCATTGTCATTTCTGAATTGGTCAATGGATGGTCCTGGTGGTGTTTGAGTGATGGAGAGTTGTAAAATCATTTTTATCTAGTCCTGTGGAACCACCAAATTAAAATTTAGATGAGATTATATATAGATTCAATGTGTTGGCAATGAGATCATGATGTTTGGGCATGGTTAAAAGTCGATTGATGGGTTGACACCACTTAATAACATGTTTAATGGGGTGTTCCATGACTCATTTCTTGGTTCAGGAAGTGAACCATTTTTTCACTTGCTTCAAGAGGTGAATACATGGTTCAAGACAATTTTAATGGGGTGAAAAATGAGATAAAATATTTTTTTTCATGTTTCAATGTGTGAAATGAGTGAAAATAGTGATGGAAGTTATATATGGTATCAAATACTTTTGAAATCTTGAGAAGTTTGTTCCATGGATAAAGAACGTCATTTCAGGTATGAACGGGGTATTTTAATGTTTGTTTGGGACCATATAAGGAGACTGTGATGTATGTGGGCCATGGGATTGGGTAATGAATACTCATCAATTCGAATCTGAATTAGAAGAAGAAGGTGGTACCATCTCTTGTGTATGTTTTTTGTGTGTTCAAGAATAGTTGGATGGAAATCACATCGAGCGGGTCATTTGACCATGAGGGTTTTATTTTGATATGAGACCTCAATTGTGGTGAATTTTTTGGGATAGAAGTAGTCATGAAAAGTTGGTTGTAATGGTGGGGATAACCATGAACCCTCTGATGATATTATAGTTGAGACAGTGGTGTTTCTGAAATAAAATGGAGCTAGAAGCACTGTTTAGGGGTTCAATAATGGTAATGAGTGATGTATTGGGATTTGGTGAATAAATCACCTCTTATTTGGAGTTTCATAATGTAATATAATTATATGTTTTATATTATAATTCGATGAGTCAAGTTTTGTTGAGGAACCCTTGTAGGTAGGATTCTTTTGGTAAATTCTTGTCAAGGAAAATCAGGGATGAGATTTTATATGGTGGAGAGATTTTAAGAACCCATATTTTTATGAGTCAATATTACTTAGGGTAACTTGGGTTTCTTCATTAATGGATGGTTTATTTATAAATACTATAATCAAAGTGATTAAATTGGGGTTTTAAAGTCCTAAAGTGATGTTTTCAGGTGGTTTTTTGTTCTTGTGAAGGTCTTGGGGGTTCGAGTGAACACCATAGGAAGAACGAGCATGCTCAGATGGTGAAAATGGGAGAAAAATCCATTACCACTGTGATTCCAATTCACAATGTGGATGGGTTTCATGTGGTGACTCTTGGAGAAATTCAAGAATTGAAAGGGGATCTAGATACCCCAAGGATCTCACAACATTAGTCTAGTTCACATTGTAAATCATCCAAGGTAGGATTTTGGAAATATTAAATAGGGTATTTTCCCAATTTCTTTGGGGAATGCAAGAGGGATCATGGGGGCTCTTGACTGAAACCACTCTCCTTCAATTATTAACTGATCAAGGTGATCTTGGGGGATATTTGATTCCATAGGTTGGTCAAAAATACCAATTCCACCATATATTGGTGAAATTCCTAGTTTTCTTCAAGGATTCCTTACAGCCTTAGAAGAGGGGATGCCAAGTGGATGGTCACCTATGTCCACACATAGATCTGTTGAGGTATGAATCCATTTGGATTTTCTAAATGATTTTTACCCTAAATTGATTTTATTGATATATTGAATCGATGGAATTAAATAAACATTTTTTTCATCCTAAATATGGTGATGCGTTAGGAGTAGAGCCCACCCAGTTGCTAATGGTTTCGGCTTGGTGGAATGCCCAGTGAGTTGACCGATGATATTCCAAGTTTGGGTTTAATTAATTAATTAATCATAGATTCATATGATTAATTAATTATGGTTATTTGGGGTGATTTTGGATCTTTGGGACTTGTGGATGTTCTTTTTGGACAATACAAGGATAGATGGGCATGGTGGGACTTTGGAGCCACTGTCGGCACTTGGAGTTAAACAGTAAAGGCTCTGTTTGAGGTAGGTTGTCTTGCGTACTTGCACTGTGGAAACTTATCTAGTTTTATGATGTTAGTGGATGATTGGAAATTATATTTAGGGTGTTTACCCTATTTAATTTAATTGAATAAGTTTTTTTATTTAATTAAAATTCCACATGGAATAGTAACTTCTTGGGGTTATGAAAAAACCATGAGTGCTCTTAAGACACATTATCCACTAATGACCAATGCCAATACCTTGAGACTATGGGTGGAATTTAGACATATTTTGAGGTGAGGCTATGCCTTTTTGAATCCCTTTTTGTTAATTTTTTTATTTAATTTAAATGGAATGTATAAATTTAATAAAACATCAGTTGAAGAGGAATGATCACCAAGGGTCACGATAAACCCCTCTGTGCATGCTTATATCCTCAGCCACCGATGACAAGTTCGGGACTGAGAAACCTTAGTAGGCCTCCATACCTTATGTGAGGTGAGGAATGACCACTATATCCATATCCCATGTGATGGGTCTTAGGTCCTTACAATTATCTTTTATGGACTTCAGGTCATTCTATATCACTGATACAAGGACTATACTTGTGTTATATTTATTTTTGATGTGACTAACCATCAGTAAACTGGTCGTAGGATGACTGGAAATGGGTTTTTGTGAGTGAACTGACCGGGAGATTCCTTGATGACTGATATCGTCTATGGTTTATCTCTTGATTTCACCTATGTGTCCAGACCCATGTAGATAAAAAGGTTGTTCCACTCAGTTGACAATTTTGTGGGATGTGTTGTCTCAATGCATCATGTGTCGACTCGACACTATAACTAAGAACAAGGACCATGTGACAGGTCCTCAACTATGTTGGGACAAAGGGGACCCATTGGGTACCCCGTTGATTGAATAATGCAAAGTGGGTGATGTGATACAGTAGTGGGTGTCATCATGGTACCCATACTTGGCCAGGGACCTGAAGGTATTTTGAATGAAATGATGATCATTTGTGTTCTTCTAGATTTTTTATGCCCTTTTAGGATGCACCCTTATGGAAAATGTGACAAGGTTTGGTTATCATGATTGGAGTCAAGGTATTGGGATTAGGTTTCCATGTTTTTTCTAACTGGGTGGTTGTTAGCATGTCTTTCTGAATATAGATCTTTTTTCTTGATATATGAGAGCATGATATTACATAAAATTTCCAGTTCTTGTATTGTTATGAATCCTTTTCATGATGGTGCATTAGGTCCATCTGTATGGTTTTAGACCTATTTAGGGATATATTCATGGTGACGTACCACCTGAGTGATCGAGGAAAACCCACATGAGGTCTAGATGTATGCTTACATGATGCATGATGGCTAGGTGAATGTTTCATACCACCTGAGGTGTAGGCGCATAGGTACTTAATTCATAATGGTGGATTGTATGAGAATTTTTGATTCATGAGGTCTAGATTCACAATCACTAGATTTCTGAGGCTGAGACTCTAGATGCATGTGGGTGAGACTGTGGATGCCTAAGGGTTAGATCCATGTTTTCCTGAATGTAAGTATGATAGTTCATAATATGTTTTGTGAGATTCATCCTCAGTATAAGAATATGACACTAGGTAAGTAGTTCATACTAATACGTTAGGATCCATCCTTTGAAAAAGATATCTAGTACGATGCCAAAGTAGTTATGGTCAATTGGGTTGGTGGAATCAAGGATTTATAGAATTTTATTTTTATAGAGATTTCCTTTATTTTAGTTGAGCCTAGACCTTGAACATATCACTGCATATACTAATTAGTACGAGACCAAATTGATGGTTTCCTATTGAGATATGGACTCACACCATACTAAGTACACCACTACACTTGGGTACCCAAATATATGTTCACTTGGTTAGAGTCACAGTTTGGGTCGAGACACAGAATAGTGTGGTTAAATAGGATAGTTTTGTTAGTATGAGAAGACTGGATGAGTTTAGGCTCATTGATAAATCAGAACCCTTTTTTAATTTTCATTTACTATCGTATGTATCTATATATTTCCCAGTGTAATGTATTGTATGTACAACATGGTTTTTCATTCCCTTACTTCTTTTCATGTATTATTTTTAGATATTAATTTATTTTCATGTACTCTGATATTTCATTTCTATGGATGAAGTTTGGTTATTTAGTTATTATTATGCACTCGGACATGGGTGGTATAGTCTCCTCATTGTACCATATTACACCCTCACAGATAGTCGGTAGCCTCTAGCATATGAGTAGGTACACTTAAGGTCATGTGGAGAACTGGTCCAGCCACTGGTTATATAGTGATTTTGGGAGCGTCGTTACAAAGATCTCTTATCCTTGGTACAACCATAAGGCTTCTTACAGCTAAAATCTCATTGATGAATAAAAATGAATCATTATAGAACTATGTTTTGCATGGTCCATATTGTTCTTGGATACATAGTGACACCTATAAGTCACAACATAGGTCTAACTAGAAACCCCACCGGCTTAAATCCTACTTCCTAGAGTCTTACTCATTCCCATTGGGTAAATCACAATAGCCATTCTCTTGGATGAATCACTTATCATTTTATACTTACACATGAGCTTGACCTATGAAAAATATCCCATTCTAGAACTATGTGTGTATTTATTTCTATTACCCCGTGATACAAAATTAAACTCAAAGGTCTTGACCTGAATCTAGCAACAGATCTCACTAACATTAATCTTATGTCCATCCTTGTGTTTGGGGCCATCTCATTCATGTTGTGTCCTTCAATAGTCATGCATTATGATGGTGGCATGTTTTGAAAAAACAACTTGTGGATTGATTCCTATTATTTCATGGTATGTAGTGATGCCTGGATTTTACACCCTAGGTATAGTTACTAATTTCCATTAATTTTATCACCCTATCCGAGAACACTATATTCTTAATTAATGTTATGTATTTATGTATTTGACCATATGCTATGATGATATAACTTTTCTCAAAAACTACATATATATTGATTTCTATCATTAAATTTTGTATCTTTAGTCATATATCACTTATATGTGTCATGGAAAGAAAATATCCATCCTATTTAATCCCTTAGGCCATCCTAGTGTATTGTTTTTTCCAATTCATGCAGGGTTTCCTTAAATATCCCTAAACTTGGATAAAACCATTGGATATTAAAAACAATGTATGAATCAATTTTTGTTACCACAATAATTAATGTTTTCCCCTTAATGTAACCTTTAATAGCATAGGTTATATCATTCATATCAGGTTATCGCTTTCCATTTAGTTAGATCTCATGTCTAGCTTGGGAGTCCTCATTCACATAGGGTTAATTTATTCAATGTCACTAGAAATATAACCTCATGGTCAAAGTGGTATGGACTTAAAATTCATACATTTATAGTCAAAACTCTCTGATACTAAACTCTATCCCTCCATTTTAACATCCCAAACTAGTGTTCATTGAATAGTACCACAAGATAGTCGGTAATAAGTCCACAAGCACGTCGCCCCATACGCTAGAGGCTACTAACTAGTAGTGAGAGTCCAAGGTGGTATAATGGGTAGCATATGCCCTTATAATCAGAGCAGCACAATTGTGAAATAAGTGAATAAATAGAATAATAATAATAATAGTTGTATCAGTAGTAGTAGTAGTAATAGTAATAGAATAGTATAAGTAAATCATCCAGACAATAGTAAAAATAATCAAGGCCATAAACAATGTCATACCAAATGATGAGTGTGTCATTGAACTGTACAAAATGAAAAATAGACATTACATGGAAGCAAAAATCTAGTATAGTACATGTATCAAAATTGAAAAATGGATGAAAAGGATATCTTCAATAGAATCATGAGTCAATTCTTAATCCTATTCTCCCAAATTTCTATACAAAAATCCAACAAACATCGATAATTAGGTTCATTACTTTGTCCCTACCTACCTCTATGAAGTTTGTTCGAGTACTAATCTGCAGACTGAACAGGGTGTGAGATATAATCTTTATTCCACCACCAACGATGTATATAAATAATACAGTCAATGAAAATAAACTAAAATCATGTGTATGTGAAATAGGTGAGATAAAAATTGAAGATAAATAGTAATAGTTCCCTAGAACGAGATGATATAAAACCAGGTTAACAGATGAGAATCAATATATATATATATATATTAAGTATCAATAGTAGGTAGCAACCAACTCATCATATGCCTCATATTAATTAATAATAAAACCTATATGGTCCAGGTTCCACATAAATAACCAGGGAGACTAATATATGGAGATGTAAATTTATACAAAGTTCATAGTTTTCATACCATGATCCGCTAGGCAGTTTCATACTGTAAATCAAAAGGTTCCATAAATTAATAATAGGTTTCATCCATTGATATTTATAGGAGTCATGAATTGATAACTATAGTTATAAATCATTAATATTAGGTTCCATACCTTAATAATAGGCTCCATACCTTGATAATAATATGTTTTCTACCTTAATAATCATAAGTTCCCTAGGTGCCATACCAAAATAATATGTTTCATACCTTGATAATCATATGATCCATACATTAATAATAATTTGTGAAAATATTAATAATAATGGCTTCCATATATTAATAATAATCTGTTCCATACCATGTTAATCATAGGTTTATACCATAATAATTGGTTGGTTCCATATCCAGATGTCCAACATTAAGAAAAAATATAATAAAAAATATGGTTATGTTAGTGTCCATTTACATTTACAATTATCAACTAATCAACTCTTTAACCACTTTAATATAAATTAATAACATATATTGTGATGAATGGTCTTCTCTAATTAACTCATTTAATTCATAGAGGCTTCCACTACAAGCTTGTTGAGCTCACGCACCCAAATTGGTGTTTTAACACGGGGCAGAGGGAAGAAAACCACTCATTGGTTTCTTGGGTTTAGGTTGAAAACCTATAACCATTATTAGGTTCTACAAGGGTGACCCAAATTAGGTGAAATAATTAATTGAAGTCATAAGATTTAATTTATAATAAACAATGAGAATTTATAGTGTGTGACGCAATGGAGATAGTAAAATAGAAAAAAAAATATTATGGAAAAGGTATAGAACACCTACCTCAAGGTGATAGAGGATTAATCATACAATATCATCCCTTGGATCATTCTATATCAAAATAAAAAATCAATAATAGATACACACTCTAAAAATAGGGCATATCATCTCACACAAAAATAATGATGAATTTGGTGTGATAAGCCAAGAAAAAAATGGGGTGGATAAAAGCTCTTACCAGTGGTTAACCAATGAGATGAATATATATTGATTTGAAGTTTAGATAGATAGATGGTATCAACATATATATTTAGGAAATGGAGGGAACTTCAATGGGTGATCTCCTATGTGAGAGAGAAGATATGTGAGATGGGTGATAAAAATAGAGATTATGCCTCTTTAAAAACTCCTTACATTTACATGGCGTGTAAAGGACTTACATGTCATGTAGTTCTTTGGTTATCCATTATAGGGAAAACCATTACATGATGTGAACAAGTCTATATAGACCAATAAATTTTATGTGTTGAATAAACATTGTGTATTTAACCACTGAGCATGTGCATCGGCCTCCCTCTCCCATGTCTTTTCTTATACACGACCACACTACCAAAGAACCCATACTAGAGGAACTGATCTTCCTCAAATACCTTTATTCTATGGTCCATGATATGAATAGAGTTCACTTCAATATAGGCATCAATTCATGTTCCACATAACCAGGATAGAAAACATGAGAAGGATCTGAATAATAATGATGTAACTGAGAAATGTGAAAAATGGCATTCAAATCCTAGTATCTATCAAGATATTATATATGATATAGAACAGGTACAACCCTTTACAAAACTTCAATAGGTATAATAAACTAATATGAAAACCCTAAAGAATCAATGCCACAGTCTAGTCTATTCATGGAAGAATACTCGATCTCTGACCTCAAACTCCATAGGTCATTGGTGTCGGTCAAAATATGATTTCTTCATAGATTGAGATGTATCTATTCAATTTTAAATTAACTGAATCCACTCTAAAGTCTCCAAAATGATGTTATTTATAAGTAGTAATGCCTCACCATCCTCTAACTAGAACAAAAGTGAATAGAACAGCCTACCATATAGAGACTAATATGGATACAAATTAATTGAAGCATGTAAGATATTATTATTAGAGAATTCCACTAAAGAAATATGTTTCTCCGAAGAACCTCTAAAATCAATAATTCGTGCTCAGAGCATGTCCTCTAATACCTATATCAATTTTTCTAACTATATTTCAATCTAAGGGTGAAAGGATGTACTCAAAATCACCTACGTACCCAAATATTTTTGTAAATCCATGTATAAAATTGATGGGAAACTAGCATCCATATCAAAATTGATAGTGTGAGGTACCCCATGTAGAAATATAATCTTATAGATGTATAGTCTCCCATATCGTCTAATGATAAGGTCAATCTAATAAAAAAATTGTGTGTGAACTTCATGAGTCTCTCAGCGATCGCCCATACTGCATCATTTTCTTTAATAAGATCTTGGTAATCCAGTCATAAAATTTTGAGTGACATCATCCCATTTCTACTCAAGAAATGGTAATACCATAAAAATACCTACTGATTGTCAGTGTTATACCTTCACCTACAGATAGGTGGAACACCGAGTAACAAACTCATCTATCTACCTTTTCTTCCTCATACAACAATATTAGTAGTGTAAGTCATCATAAATCTTGATAATACTGGTGAGTCAATAAGGTTTTCCTTATGATTGTTCTATTCTTCCATACTTAGGGGAGATTGGTCAGTCAATAAGGTTTCCTTATTACTTTACAATTCCATCTTGTTTTGAAAATAAAAAACACTTTATATCAAGGAATATCTCGTTTTACCCTATGTTATACTTCTATAAGGAAAAATTTCATTCCCTAAGGAAATTTATCCTTACCTTGTTTTCATTGTTTATATCATTATTTTTCTATTTGTAAAAGTCAGTTTGAAACCAAAACCTTAGAATCCTATAAAAACCTAGATATGAAGCATTCTGTTTTAGGATCTAAATTTTAATTCTGAATTCTGGATACGAACTCTTCTGAGTTCAGACTCTGAATTCTGATTATGAATTTTGGATACGAACTCTTCTAAGTTTTGACTCTGAATTCTGATTACGAATTCCGGATATGAACATCCATGAGTTCTGACTCTGAATTCTGATTACAAATTATTGATATGAACTTCTCTGATTTTTGACTCTGAGATCTCTGAATACAGACTCCAAACTCTTATGAGTTCTGACTTCGAATTCTTATGAACTTTGACTCCTAACATTGTAAGTTATGGTTCTGAATTCTTGTGAATCCAGATTCCGAATTTCCTTGAAATTCAGACTCCAAAATTCTATAGAGTTCAGGTTCCGCATTCTTAAGAAAACAGAATCCGAATATCCTTGTATTATATACACCTAATTCAATTTTGGTTAGACTCTGAACTTTTTTTTATTACATTCCAAATATTGGATTTTAGATATGTAACCATATTTTTTCTTGCACTTGTTTTGTTATAAAATGATTTCGTGCTTTCAGTGACTCACTAACCATTGTTTCAGTGACATGAGTACAAGTCCCTCCGAAATTCAAGGAAAAATAAAACCGTTGGAATAGGGAGCTGACTGTTGAAGTCGTGCCTATAAATAGCATATCATTTGAAAGATCTCAATACAAGTTGATCAATCTAGAGATTACATGTAGCTGAAGTGATCTCAAGAGAGAGAGGATTTATTGATTTGTGTGTACTAAAACTCTGGTTCAGATTTTCTTTGTGCGACTCTGATTGTTGTTGTGTACAATCGAGGGCTTATGGGGATAGGAAGACGGAGGTTCCAACTACCTTGAAGTTGAGGGCTTCCTTGCTAACGAAGACAGAGGTGTCGACTACCTGAAATTTGATGGCTTGCGGGGATAGCAAGAAGACTCTGATATTTGTTTCGAGGGCTTACCCTAGTGTGGGTAGGATAGACTTTCTTCAAATTGTAAATCAAGGGACCTTTATCAATGGTTTTTGGATACCCTTCTCTTTGGGTTAAAATATTTACTACTTGTTACTTGTTTTGTTACAAGTTTTCTACTGCGTTTGTATTGTTGAGGAAAGTATAAATATCTTAAAATTCTTTATAATTGTACTCTGATTAAGTTATATTCGATATGTTTTGAGGTAGAATCTTCATCATTGTAAACTTTCATTAAGTTTCATTTCTGGAACCATATTTTCCGTAATCACTTTCTCGAAAACATATTTCCAGAATCAAGTAAGTGTTTAGATCTTAGAGGTTTTGTGAATTATTTTGTTTAACCTTGTTAAGAATAACCATCTTTAAAAGTTCCAAAGGAATTTTTTAAAGTATATAATTCACCCCCCTCCCTCTTGTATATTGAGCATCATTAGATACTCTATACAGTATCTCTTTTATTTCAATCCTATATTTGGTATTATAGATTATATCCTACTCACATACCATCTCAACAATTGCTATCAGAGGAGGTTAACTTAAATCCTGAACCAACCTAACAATTGGATTCATAATTTTGGTTCAATCTGAATTAATCTCACGATTAGATTCAAAAGAGAATGCATCTCATTCTTTTTTGGAATCAGTTTTTCTGGACTCATATAGTTAGGATTCATTTTTTCTTACAAATACTCTTGTTCTACATTTTCCTTGCTTAGGAATATATTCCTTATTTACAAAATTTTTATTAATAACATGTTTTTGTGGAAATCAATTTTCATTAAGATGGCAGGAATCAATGTTGGTTCCATAGACAATCTCAATCCGAATAGACGACCTATTTTTGATGGAAATGACTATGAATATTGGAGAGATCACATGAAGACTTTCATCATCAATACTAGTGTTGATAACTTTGTTATGCTTAATGGAGGATATAAAATCCCTGATAAAGAAGTTAGTACCTTCACCAATCAATAAAAGCATGAATATCAACTGCATTATAAGGTACTTAATACTTTTCTTTTCTCCATGAAAAGATATATATATAGCCAACATTCATCTTGTGAAGCAGCAAATTGTATATGAAAGAAAATTGAAGTTACTCACTTTGGAACTTCCAAAGTTATTTAAATGAGAATATCCATTCTTAGAGCTAAATACCATGGATTTAACATCCCTTATGGAGAACCCATATGTAAGGTGAAACAAAGATTCATGACTATTTTGAATTGTTTACAAACCATGGGTGAGAAAGGATTAGATGATGAATCTCTTGTGGATAAAATCATAGACATCATCCCCAATGAGTGGAAATCCAAAAGGACAGCTATAGATGAGAATACAAAGGTTACTCTGATTACCTTAGATGAGATGTTTGGAACTCTTCTTCAACATGAGACTAGAATGAAGAGAGATGTTGATAATTTTAAGAAGAAGAATGGGAATTGCAGTGTTTTTATTACTACAACTTCTAATCAAATGAAAGCTAAGACTCTTGAGAGAGTTATTAGATCCAAATCTAATAAGGTTGTTACCAAATTCTAATCTAGTGGAATTGAATCCCTGGAGAATTAATTAGCCAATCTTGCTTGAAGAATGAACAATATAGCTGGATAGAGGAACTTTGAATCCTGGTACAATAAGAAAGAAAGGAAAGATAAGAAAGATTCAGAAGTTACATGTTATGAATGTAAGATATCTAGACATATAAGACCTGATTTCCCTATGATCAAGAGAAAAGAAATAAAGGAAAGGAATTCAGATAGAAACAAAAAGATGTATTACAAGGATAAATCTAAGAAAGTCCTAAAATCTAATCACATTGGGAGTGCTAGTGGTGGTGACTCTTCAGATGAATCTCCAGATTATGAATCTTCTGGACAGAAGAATATTGGTCTAATAGCAAGACTACCTATTGAAAATCATTACCTAGTGGCTAAGGTACACAATGCGGAATCAATGACCAATGTTTCTTTAAATGAAAATTATAGTAATGATAAATATTATAACTCTTCGGATGAAGAATTTTCTTCTGATGATGATAATACTTTACCTTCCTATGAAGAAGTTTCTAGGTTTTCCAAACTTCTTGAGATTGAGAACTCAAAACTCATGAAAAAAACTTGATAAAGAAAAATCTAGGAATACTATTCCTACTATGGAAATATCAGATATTTCTAAATATCTAGATAAGAAAAATGTTTATTTTGAAAATATTTCAAAAAATCTTGAGGAAGTAAATTCTAAAAAGAATAAGCTTTCTAAAGATCTAGAAAACGTAATTTCTAAGAAAAATGTTTTCGATCCTAACTCTAGTTTAAAGTCAAATGTTTTAGAATACAAGAACTTGATTGTCAAACTGAAATAAGAAATATTTTCCTTGAGGATGTTTTTGTCAAACTTTACCTTAGGTAAGGAAAATTTTGATATAATGTATTCTCAAATCAGACCTCTAAGGAATATTTATGGATTCAGTTATACTGGTTCTAAACTGATTTTTAGTAACAATTAATTTGTTCCTCAAAGTGATCCATTCTCTACTAAGTGTCAGTGTGGTGAACACTGAGCAGAAAATTGTTCCTTAAACAAAACTCAGTCTTTAGGATTTCATAAAGACTATTTTTCTAAAAGGATGAGGGTGCCTAAAATATTGCTTTCTGAGATTTCCGGATCCAGGCAAGTTTGGATTCCAAAAACCTACCTTTTTCTTATTTTCAAGAAAATAGAGAAGGTACCAACAGCAATACATGGTACATGGATAGTGGATTTTCCCGTCATACGACTGGTAACAAAAACTATTTTGAAAAGATTATCAAGATGAGAGGAGGAAAAGTAACTTTCGGAGACAATGCTCAGGGATAAATTATTGGTATAGGTAACATTGTTCTTCATGGAAAAACATTTATTTCAAATGTTTTATTCGTTAAGGTTCTTAAGCACAACTTCATTAGCATAAGTGAATTATGTGATGAAGGTTACCTTTTGAGTTTTAGGAATGACAAGTGTTTGGTACACAATTCCAAGGAAGAGTTTATTCTTTCTGCCAAGAGGCATGAGAATGTTTACACACTAAACTTAGAAGACCTTAGGAGCAAATATAAATCATGCCTTAGTGTAATGGAGGATCATTATTGGCATAGAAGGTTATGACATGGTAACCTTAGGAACTTATACAAATTTCTAATAAAATATTAGTTAAGGATCTACCAGAGCTTAGATTTGATTCTTCAAAAGTTTGTAACCCTTGTTAATATGGAAATCAACATAAATAAAGTTTTAAATCAGTCGGTGAAGTCTCAACTACAATTGAAATAAAGTTAGTGCATATGGATCTCTTTGGTCCAACAAAAACTGGAAGCATTGGAGGCAGGTATTATGTATTTTTTTGGTTAAGGATTACACTAGATTTACGTGGGTCTATTTTCTAGAAAATAACTGTGATGCTTTTTCTTATTTCAAAAACTTTAGAGCCCAAGTTAAAAATGAGAAAAATATTCCATTGAAAACTATTCATAGTGATCATGGTGGAGAATTTCAAAATTCTAATTTTGAAACTTTTTTTAGTAGAAAGGGTATTACTCAAAACTTCTCATCACCTAGAACACCTCAACAAAATGGTGTTGTTGAAAGAATAAATAGAATTGTTAAAGAGATAACTAGAACCATGTTGAGTGAATATTCTGTAGCCAAACATTTTTGGGTTGAAGCTGTTAGTACTGCTTGTTAAAATATAAATTGGGTTTTGATTAGACCTTTTCTTAATAAAACTTTTTATGAATTATAGAATGGTAGAAAACATAGACTTTACTATTTTAAGGTTTTTGGTTGCAAGGTATTCATTATGAATACTAAATATAATCTACATAACTTCGCACCAAAATCTGCTGAAGGAATTTTCTTAGGATACTCCAAAACTTCTAAGGCTTATAGAGTTTTCAATAAAAACACTTGTATTGTTGAAGAAATAGTACATGTCAAATTTTATTAAACTGATCCTTTTGTTTTTAAACAACCCCAACCTATATCCTCGGATGTGTTTTCAAAAATTGATTATTAACCTTGGATAGAGGATCCTTATGATAAGGAAATTTTCCAATAAGATACTTCTGAAACATTTACCCCAGAATATTTCCTACCCTATATTGATGAACAGGTTTTACAAAACTCAAATTAGGTGTTTCTAAAGAATAATACCAGTGATAGTATCATTGGAGATGTGAATCAACCTGTAAAACCTAGAGGTTCCTTAAGAAATTAAGTATAACATCTATCATTTCTTTCCCAATTAGAACCAAAAAGAACTGATGAAGCTTTAGGTGATAATGATTGGATTAAATCCATGCAAGATGAACTAAATGAATTCGAAAGGAATAAGGTCTAGACATTGGTTGAAAGACCTAAGGAAACTTCTATTGTTGGAGTAAAATGGGTCTTCATAAATAACTGTGATGAAAATGGAATCATTTTTGGAAATGAAGCAAGATTAGTTGCTAAAAGCTATAATCAACAAGAAGGAATAGACTATAAAGAAACCAAGGCTCCAGTAGCTATACTTGAATATGTTCATATTTTACTTTACTTTGCAGCATTCTTTAATTTCAATATTTTTCAAATGTATGTAAAATGTGATTTCCTTAACGGTTATGTACAAGAGGATGTTTTTGTTGAAAAATCTCCTGGTTTTGAAGTTAAAATATATCCTGATCATTTTTTTAGACTTACCAAATCTTTGTATGGAGTTAAGCAAGCCCCTCGATCTTGGTATGATAGACTTACTGGATTTTTTCTTCAAAATAATTATGTTAAGGGAAATTCAAATCCAACCCTTTTTATAAATAAAGATAAGAAAAATGTTTTGATTGTACAAATTTATGTTGATAACAATATATTGGGTTCAACTCAGAAATCTTTACCTAATTCGTTTTTGGATCTAATGAAATATGAGTTTGAAATGAATATGATGGGTGAGTTAACTTTTTTTCTGGGTTTTCAAATTTCTCAAAAACCAGAAGAAATATATATATCCCAACATAAGTATATTAAATATCTTATTAAAAATTATGGATATGAAGACACTAAAAGTATAAGTACTCCCATTAGTACCTCAAATACACTTGATCTTGATGAAGCTGGGAAACCAGTAGGTCAAACATCTTTTAGTGGTATGATAGGAAGTATACTTTACTTAACAGCTAGTCATCTAGACTTAATTTTTTTAGTATACTTATGTGAAAGATATCAATCCAATCCTAAGGAATCTCATTTAAAGGAAATAAAAATAATTTTTCACTACTTAAAGGGAACCATGGATTTAGGACTCTTTTATACTTCTTGAAATTATTTTTTTTAAAGCTTTTTGGATGCTGACTTTGGTGGATGTAGAATGGATAGAAAGAGTACATATGGAACTTGTCATTTATTAGGAGATTCATTAGTTTCTTTTTCATGCAAGAACCAAAACTCAGTAGCACTTTCCACTACTAAAGCGGAATATGTAGCAGCTAGAAGTTGTTGTGATCAAGTATTGTGGATGCAACACACACTCACAGACTATGGTATGAGTTTTACCAAAACACAAATTTTGTGTGATAATACAAGTTTTATTTCCCTTAGTAAAAAACCTGCACATCACTCTCATGCAAAGCACATATATATTAGACCCCACTTTCTTAGGAATCAAACACAAAAAGGAGATATAATTCTTCAATTTATCGGACCACAAGATCAACTTGCTGATATTTTCACAAAATCTTCACCCTCCAATAGATTTGAATACATTAAACAGAATTTAGGAATAATAAATGTAAGGTAATATTCCACATTAACTTCATGTTGAACCAATCTACTTATAGTAATAAACTCCTTTTCATAGGGTGATTACAATTGTTTGATAGTTTTTTAAAATTTTCATAGTCAGTTTTTTCAAAAAAATTCATAATAAAGTTTTTGAAAGTTTTCGTAGTCATTTTTTCAAAAAATAATTCATAATGAATTTTTCCTATTTTTTGTAATGATGTTTTTTTTATATTTTTCATAATTAAGTTTTTCGTACTTGAAATTTTCGTAATGAAGTTTTTATTACTTGAAATTTTCGAATTGAATTTTATCGTACTTGAATTTTTTCGTAATGAAGTTTTTCGTACTTGATATTTTTGTAATGAAGATTTTCGTAATGAAGATTTTCGTAATGAAGATTTTCGTAATGAAGATCTCTGTACTCATTTCTTTTTACTTACTCAAGTTTTTTTTTAGAATCTAAAGTCCTTCAAGAAGAATTTTCCTCAATACAAATAATTCTCCTCACAATCCGAAAGGTATGATTATTTCTTGAGTTTTCATAATAACTTTTTACTTGTTATTAGTTTATTTTGGTTTTAAAATTTCTCGAATTCTAGTTTCCTTATATCTGAATGTTGTTTTTAAACCTAAAAAAATCAGATCCTACCAAATTATCCTTGCGGCTATCTTTCCAACCGTCAGATCCGATATGAATAATTCTCATCCATTAGATTGATATGGGAAGATGAATCGTCGCTTAAACACCTATAAAAGAGGACCCCCGATGGTTGTACCACATCGGTTTTCAAGATTTTGCATGTCGAAGCTCTTACCCACTTCAAAAGCCCATTCTGAATTTTCAAAAGTTTCTCAATTCCGAATGTCTGGGGAAGTTCCTTTTCAAGATATGTCTATTGTCAAGATGATTGCAGAGTGGTAGATATACAGGGAGAGGTTGGTACATCCGAACTTCTTCAATAAGTATGATTCCATTATCTCTAATAATATCAAGCTTAATGGATGGGAGAGCGTATACATATCAAATTTGGGATCTCGGGATGTAGTGTATCCAGATATACTGATAGAATTTTATGAATCAGTTTGATTTTTCAATGAAGATGGAAGAGAACAAATTTCCTTCAAGAGTTATGGAAAAAAATATGCACTTTCATACCCCAAGGCTGCTAGCTTGGTAGGGTTATCCTATTAAGGAGAGGCAGAATTTTGTTCCCACAAGCTGCCAGATGTACAAGTAAGTTTTATCAAAGTGAAGGCTATAGAATTTCTTGGACTTACAGATGTCAAGACCGCAAAGATTTCTCACATTTCTACCAATAATCAGATCCTTGAGTTATGGGTTCAGGGTTTTATCATATCGATAAAGGGTGACAAGGACACCTTGAAGAAAAGTGATATGTATATCTTGGATTTTTTTGGTAAATCTAAGGAAGATCAATCTGATGAAGCATATTATCATTACAATAGAGAATATCAAGAATGGAAATTTGAGAGCACAGATAATCATGTATCCTGCCCTACTCTCCAAGTTGATTGTTCGGTGTCTTGTGTCTTTCAAGATCCTGAGCAGTTCTAAGCCAAGGAATTGAAAAGTAATGCTAATCAGTGATGATACCCTCAAAAGGATCAAAGTTGGTTTTTATAAAGAGACAGGAGAATTCTATATCTTACCAAAGGATGAAGCAGAAGCTGTTTTGAAAAATGCAGAAGAGGATGAACCATCGAAGAAGTCTAGAAAGAAAAGGAAATTTAAGGAAGTAGAATCTGAAGGTGAGACCCCTAATGCTAAGGAAGCTCAAACCACACCTCAAAATCCCAATAAGAATAAATCATGTCTGGATGAGATAGTATCCAAATGGAGGGAAGATAAAAAGATTCGGAAGGAAGGAGAACCATAGTTTGGTCTAGATCCCGCTGAGGCCAAGGATCTGATAGAGAAGACTGCCGAAGCACTTGAGATGCTAGTCAAAGAGAAGAAGCTAAAGAAGAATGTGTCTGAGGTTGAAATTTTTCAATCCCTTTCGAGGGACACTGAAATATCTTCTGAGAACATCCATGTACCGAAATCTTTATTAGTAGAACCATTACCTGAGACACTGGGGAAGAAATTCATGAATTCAGAAAAAGTGCTTGAAAAGGTTTTTGAAGAAAAGGAAGTTGTAGAAGAAGTTAAAGAAGAACAAAGAATTGAAGATACAGCTGATCTAATAAATCAAGTAGAAGACTTTAATGAGAAGGAAAGTGCTTCCGAAAAATTATAAATCCAGACTTCTCAAAACAGATCTTCGAAACATGATACCTCTAGAATTGATGAGAAGTATGAAGAGGAAGTGAACAAATTATCCAAGGAAGAGAGTTATAATCATGACTTCATTCAACCTGAAGATATTGAGGTAGGATCTGAGAAAGAAAAAATTGATGAAGATAAGATCGTTTCATTTTTTGAAAGTGAGCATGAATCTCCAGATGAAGAAGTTTTTCTAAGGACCAATAAGGGCAAACAGGTGGTTGTTGATACACCTACAAGAACAAATTTAAGAAAGAAGGAAGTTGGTGGATCTTCCAAGAGAAATCTTGTCGAGTTAGAAGAAGAACCATCACCAAGTAAAGTGTCATATTCAGAGTCATCATCTTTAAGACATGATTTTGTCATTCAATCTCTAAAGAAGCTTGTTGACACAATTCTGATCTTTCCAACCATTGATTCCAGATGTCAGATGCACTAACATAGCATGAATCAGAAATCGGATTCTGTATCCATGGTGATGGATAGGTGCATAAATATTGAGGTTTATTATATGAACTTCCTTATAAACTATGAAGCACACAAGAAATCTTGCAAGAAAATGGTTAGCTGGTCAAAGAATATAGTTGATGATTTGAGAGAGCTTGATGACTTTCAAGTTTATGTTAAGGAAACTATTGATATTCAAGACAGAAAAATCAAGGATCTCACAAATAGCTTTGAGAAAAAGATAAATCTTGATCAGAATACTCAGATTCAGGATGTCTAAGATCTGAATGGGAATTTAAATTATGTTGTCCAATTTTGGAAAATAGATTCGAATCAAGATTGAAGAGAAGTTAGTGAAGCAAGATGACTTGTTGAAGGATCAGGAAAAGTCTCTGAAGGCTTAGGATGAGAGGATCAAAGTCTTAGAGAAGCAAGAAGAATAATATCACAAGGAGCTAAAGAAACTGAAAACCATAGTAATGAAGTTTATAACCAAGGAGAAGGAAGGAAAATATCTTAATCTGATATTTTGTAGTATTTTTTCCCATTTATAAATTCATCCAATATTAATTAAATTGTGGTTGTTCGTTTTTTTTTTGATGTTTGTACTAATATTTCAGGTACCATATTTTTTTCCATTCCCTCAAACTCTTTTTGAAAATCACAAAGGGGTAGAAGGAAAAATAATTCTAAGTAAAGAAGAAATATCCCTAAGTATGGGGGAGTTTATCAAATGGGGATTTCTCATTACGAAGATTTCCATAATAATATAATGAAATACTCATTCTAGAAATATATAATACAATCCTTAGTGTTCCGAAGCCTAAGGCGGAGTTAGTCATATTTACCATTGTCCATGTATAAAGGGAGATAAGTTTTATTTCAAAGTCTTGAATTTTTTTGCTAAGTCCTTATATTCTTTTTCTTAAGGATGATTATGCTTTCCAAAAAAGATGAGATTGTTCAGTCAATAAGGTTTTCTATGTGACTTTTTCATTCCTTTATAAATAGGTAAGATTGGTTAGTCAATAAGTTTTCCTTATGAATTTACAATTCCTTCTTGTTTTGAAAATCACAAACACCTTATCTCAAGGCAAATCTATTTTTACTCTGTGTTTTACTTTTATAGGGAAAAATTTCCTTCCTTTGGAAATTTATCCTCACCCTGTTTTCATTGTTCATATCATAATTTTTCTAAGTGTACAATTTTCTTTAAAACCAAAACCTCAGAATCCTATAAATACCTATATATGAATCATTTTGGTGTAGGATCTGAATTCTGATTACGAATTCTGGATACGAACTCTTCTGAGTTTTCACTCCGAATTCTAATTACGAATTCTGGATACAAACATTTCTGAGTTCTGACTCCGAATTCTGATTACGAATTCTGGATATGAACTTCTCTGAGTTCTGACTCTGAATTCTGATTAGGAATTCTGGATACAAACTTCTCTGAGTTCTGACTCTGAGTTCTCTGAATACAGACTATGAACTCTTATGAGTTCGGACTTCAAATTCTCATGAACTCTGACTCCAAACATTGTAAGCTTTGGTTCTGAATTCTTGTGAATCTAGATTCTAAATTTCCTTGAAATTCAGACTCCATAATTCTATAGAGTTCATGTTCCGAATTCCAAAGAAAACAAAATCTGAATATCCTAGTATTATAGACACTGTATTCAATTTTGGTTAAACTCTGAACTTTCATTTGCTTAAATTCTGAATATTGGATTTTATATATGTAACCATATTTTTTCTTACACTAGATTTGTTATAAAATGATTTCGTTCTTTTAGTTACTCACTAACCATTGTTTGAGTGACACATGTATAGGTCCCTCCGACATTCAAGGAAAAATATGACTATTGGAAGAGGGATCCGACCATTGAAGTTGTGCCTGTAAATAGGATCTCGTTTTAAAGAGATCAATTAAAGTTGATAAATATAGAGATTACATTATCCTAAAGTGATTTCTAGAGAGAGATTCTTTATTGCTTCGTGAGTACTGAACCTTTAGTTCATATTTTCTTTGTGAGACTCCGATTTTTGATGTGTACAATCGAGGGCTTCTGGGGATTGGAAGACAGGGGTGATAACTACCTCAAAGTTGAGGGCTTCCTTGCTGAGGAAGATAGAGGTACCGACTACCAGAAAGTTGAGGGCTTGCGAGGATAGCAAGACAGAATATGATCTTCTTATCGAGGTATTACCCTGGTGTGGGTAAGATAGACTTTCTTGAAAGTATAAATCAAGGGACCTTTATCTAACGTTGTTGGATACCCTTCTCTTTTGGTTAAAATATTTCCTAATTGTTACTTGTTTTATTACAAGTTTTCCGCTGCATTTGTATTGTTGAGGAATGTATAACTATCTTATACTTCTTTATACTTATACTCTGATTAAGTTTGATTATATATGCCTTAAGGTAGAATCCTCATCATTGTAAAATTTCATTCAGTTTCATTTCCGGAACCAACTTTTCTAGAATCACTATCTCATAATCATATTTCCTGAATCAAGAAAGTGTTTAGATCTTAGTGGTTTTGTGAATTACCTTGTTTAACCTTGTTAAACATAACCATCTTTAAAAGTTCCAAAGGAATTTTTTAAAGTATATTCTTCACCCCCCCCCCCCTCTTTTATATTGAGCGTCATTAGATACTCTATATAGTATCTCTTTTATTTCAATCCTACATTTTGTATTATAGAGTATAGCATACTCACATACCATCTCAACAAATACCAGGATTTACTTCCCATAAAGGGGTAGGAGACTCTCACATAAGTTCTTCATGGATGTTTTTAAGAACCCAGATTCATCCATGAATGCACAAGACGTCTTCTATATCAACCATCCATATAGAGACCCCGCCCTTTCATAAAATACTATTACATAATTATAAAGATAAGAAAACATAATAGTATTTCACCAAGAGGATCCAAAGGTTTAGTTTTTGGGGATAACTAGGACCAAACATAACATTTACAACATCAAACATAAATATTTATTTGATTCATTATTCTCCAGCTTATTATTATCCCATGAAAACTCTTTAATACACATAATAACCTGAGGATATATATCAAAAATGGGTGATCTAAAATCATAGAAAGGGGATAGATAAGTACAATACATAATGGGGTTATAATAATCATAACATCATCCTCAAAATAATGAGGGGAATCATTATATAAAGTCATGGAATGTGGCAATGCATAAAAATAAAACATCATGTCTTAGTGGTCAACTACCACACATAGTTTTGAAAAAAATGAGAATTATGTTTACACATCAGTTCAATTTAACTCATTAGTTTCATCACTTTATCCAATTCATTGGAATCGCGGTATAATTATAGGTGCACCCATCACATTTCAACATTCATATTGGGCTATAAAATTTTGGCTGCACCCATCACAACATAACATTTTCGTTACCATGAATGCCACATGAAACACATATGAACCTAAATAATCCATGGAAAGGAATGGGTTTCATATCATACAAACACATTAAAAAACATTCGGTTTTCAAAAGAAAGAGGGAATGATATACTTCATATAAGAACCACCAACTTTGAGTGAGAAGTAAAAGGTGTATTTTTGAAAGAACAGTTATTTTTGAAAAAAAAAACTGACATCAATCTAGTGGAAAACATATATATCCCATAAAATTTATGATAATGATGAAAAAATATTTTTGAGTAAGCATACCAAAAATGTAGTGAAAGAGGGAGAACCCGATGAAAGAAAGTTGGGTTTGAGAATTTCCCCTTACCTTGTATCTGAATGCTTCCTTCGATTTATTGTCTGGTATAATGACATTATATTCATTAGTTAGAAATTAAAAAATCTGTTATACATAAATTTGGTTTATTGTGGTTTCATTACTTTCTTTTATGGGCCTTTGGATGAATTATGGAGTTTAAATCTATTGTTCAAGAGTGTGCTTTATCTTTTTTTTCATGAACGGTTCACTTGTACACATAATGGAAGTTTGTTAATAACATGGAGAAGCATCCAGAATTGATATTACATGTTATTAATGATATTAAATTATATTAAATGTTCTTATAATGAATTATTTTATATCCCATGTGGATGAATCATTAGTTAAAATTTAATGGTGATCGTTTTATGTAAATCTGGGAGGTTTTTGGATCACGACAAACATGTTTTGTTTTATCTATTAGTGTTATTAAAAAAAGTTGTTTACAGAACATAAAATGGGTTGAAACATACATATTAAAATCTTGTTTCAACCATTTAATGGGTTGATTGACATACTTTAAGTATTTGAAGGAAAATGGAGGTTCATTGCCTATGTTGTAGGTAAATTAACACATCACGAGCAACGATTTCATTTTTTTTAAAGAGTGCGAGGGAGGAGTATAATGAATAATACTCCATTAACTTGATATAATAACATTATATAAATCATAATGGAGGTATTATGAAATTTGGATAATAGAAGTTTAGGATAAGAGATTAAAAGAAATAAAATTTGAAAGGAAATTGAAAGAAAAGATAGAGAAATTATCTCTTGAATATATCTTCTTTGAGAGCCTCTTTAGGGAAGAGGTTTTGGTCTTTTTATCCAAAAAAGGGCTGATACACGTGGCAAAGAGGCTAGGGAAAATATTTTGGCAAAATTTGGTCATGGATTTATGTTTTAGGTGTGTGAAGAAATGGGGGTGTGAGGGGTGGTATTTATAGTTGAGGGGACAAGGGTTTTCTCAATATTATATTCATTAATTTATTATTTCTCCACAAGATAGGAAATAGTTATGATTCCTTGACCAAGAATAGTAAATATTTCATGTGAATTTTATATTGTGGTTCTTACATCAGTTATGATTTTAGGAATAGTTTATTTATATTATAATTTATTTATACGATAAATTAATGTATTTTACTATTCACGAAAAATTCAAGTATTTCAGAAAAATCCCAGAAAATCACCCTAACCTTTTTTTCATGTAGGGAATAAAAAACTAAAATCCAATTTATGAAAATAATTTTATAAATATGATTAATAAAATTTTAAATTTTAAGAATCATATACTTGAAAAATAAAAATTTTAAAATTAAAACTAATTTTATAATGCTTTTCAAAATAATTATAATGTCTTATAAAATTATCATAAAACTAGAAAAAATAGAATTGTTAATTTATGAAAAAAATGTAGGAATATTTTTTTCTTTTAAATTAATTTGTTAATTATAATTAAATATTTATGACTTACTAAAATACCAATACGTTTTCTATGGTCATATTGTCACTTATAAAATGCCTATATTTTATTGAATCATTAATGGGTGAGGTTTCTATTATTTTAGAAGATTCACTATTCATAAGGGACATATTAATATTTATAAGGGTGATTTTCTATTCATAAAGGTGGGTTACTATTTGTAAGGGTATGTTACTATTCACAAAAAAATTATGTTTGTCCTATTGGACTCCAAACAACTTACTAATTGCAACCTTGTATGTCATATTTTCGAAATTCAAAACACACAAGTGGAAAATATATATTTAGAGGTCACATAGTAGTTCCTTTAAGAATAATGTGTCATTTATTCCTAACTTGATCGATTATGACATTACTAAAATAATAGATAAATTGAATTGACAAAATTTTGGGTTGTTACAATCCATCCATGTGGCATGTCCTCGTCTAAAATACTCTACCTTAAAAATAGACCCTCGAGATCCAATAGTCATCGCACCTTCAATCTCTCTATAAGTTAAAAAACAACTACCAAATATATAAGGATCTGTTTTATATGATTCGCATATACCACAACATGAATCTCAAAAAAAACATATTCATAAACTGTAACTCGGTACTCGCCTCCCAAACTATCTATTTCTGAGACCTTCGACTCCGATAATATGGTACAAAATTTCCATTCCATGGAATATATTAAATATAAATGTCAAATGAATTTAGGTAATTAACCCACCTTTTCTACATGTGGTTCAATTAAATCTTCATAGGTGTATATTTGATACTTTTTTTGTCTGTATACAACCCAAAATTCTCTCCCAACATGTAATTCCTACAACATCATAAGACATGAACTACAACAGCTAACTCAAGATCATCCATCGGGTAATTATTATTATGAAGCCTCAAATGTCAAGACTCTCATATAATGAATCGATCATCATGCTTCACAACTACTCAAATCATTATTCTTGATGCCTCACAATAGACTATAAAACTTCTTCACGACTCTGGAAGAATTAGGATAGGCATTGAGGTCAGTCTCCCTTTTTTTTCTTGAAGGGTTGTCTCACAGGCTTCTGATAATGAAAACATCACACCCTTTTTAGTCAAACCCATCATAGGTTTTGTATGATGTGAAAAGTCTTGTATAAATTTCATATAATAACCAATTATCCCTAAGAAAAAATGTATTTTAAAAATATTATTAGGATAAACCTAGGTAACTACAGCTCTCCCCTTCTCTGGGTTAACTGATCATCCAACCTATGAGATGATGTGGCATTGGAAGTGGAGTTTATCTATCCAAAAGTGATATTTAGTAAGAATATAATAGATATGGTTCTCTCTCAATGTATTTATAACAATACAAATATTTGTTTCATTATCATGTAGAGTATGAGAATACACCAAGATGTTTTACATGAAGTCTACCACTAATGAATCTAAATACAGGTGGAAAACCTGGTTCATCAAATCCATGAAAATAGTTGGCAAGTTCATGAGACTGAAAGTCATAAATAGATATTCATAAATACCATACTTTCTATGGAACACCATAAAAGGTAGGTATGAAGGTATGACACATACCTAGTGACAACATGACAAAAAATCAATTTTTGAGAAAACCCAATCTCCTCAAAGTTAATCAAACAGGTCATCTATATGAGGAAAAGGATATCAGTCCATAAAAATAATCTAATTCAACTTCAGGTATTTCACACAGTGCATGAGGTTCTATCTACCATTTTAGAGAAAAGGTCTAGTGAACCCCATGGGTAATTACCAGGCCATATAAAACCCTTAGCTTATAAGTCCTCTAACCGTCTCTTGTTCTCTTAAAACTTAGTAGGGGTCATCCAATAATAAAGAATGGATACTAGTTCATCTCCTAGAACTATCTCAGTAGAGAAATCCACCTCTCTCTTAGGAGTTAAATCATAAAATTTATTAGTGAAGACATCCATAAAATGATATACTACATGAGGAAATTCAGACTGATATGTCCCCTAGTAATTCAGTTGTATGCTAGAAATTTCAGTTGTCATTCCACTTAACCCTTGATGTTCTGGTCAAGATCTACCTTCCCGAACATCACATCTACCCTTTTTGAGTGAATTTACCACTCTCTGGTGATGTGGAAGACACCCTATGATTATAATAATCGACATAAACATGATAAGGGATCATTCATTCTATCTCGAGAATGAAATCAAAGTATGTCACCTCAAGTACAAAGAAGTTACATATAAAATAGTATCCTCATATCGCAAGGGGGAACTCGCCACATTGGTCTTCACTCTCAAAATGTATACCCAAAGGAATTTCAAGTGTTATCACCACATAGAAGTATATAATTTCAAGTGGTGATTTCCCTAATAGCCATAGAAATTAAATAATTTTAAGAACCTATATCAATCAATATGGATACCAAGGTAAAGGATACTAAAATTTAACTTTTAATTGTAGAAGATTTGAGACTCTACTACCCCAAAACATGATGCACTACATAAACTTGGCCCATTCCATGGCCCTAAGATAAAACATGACTTCTATAAGCTGGTTCGATCTACTGACTCTAAGAAACCATTGTCTTGATTACCCGACCATGAACACATATTCATCCTGACATGCTGGTATCACCCTAGATCCCATCCTAATATTGAGCTATAGATCCCGCTATAAGAATAGGAGTCGATGTTGATCCTCTCTAATGGGAATCTATTGGGAATATTCTAATAAACAGCTATAAATGTACAATCCTTCCATAAGATCATAACTCAATTGGGGACCTCTCACACTGAGGTTTCACATGTCCTTTATTTCCACACCGATGGAAGACTACAAAACTACCATTACATGAACTCTTACTGGTACTACCCTCACAAAAAGTCATGAAGTGATGTTTCCTTCCACCAGATAAAATACTACTATATCAAGAAACTGGTCCACTTTGATATGGTTCTCCATATTCCTTTAGGTTATGCTCGATAATATGATCTTGGTTCATAGTCTCAAATAAGGTGGTCAACTGAAAAACATTCAACAATAATTGAATATGGTTCCTAATACCATCCTCTAAACATCTTGCTCGATATGGATCATCAGTTGTACAGATAGTAGAAAATCATTTATGATCTATAAAATGAGATGACTAATCCATAAAAAATATTGACACTTTCTTCATGTTAAAAAACTCCCTGTCACGATCATCTTTAAAAGAATCAAGGAACAAGTATTCATAGAATATTGATTGAAAACAATCCTAGGAAATACAATGATGAGGGAATTATTGGGTGATTACATACCACTATCTCTTGGTAGAATCTCAATGAATATATAGATAGAGTTTTACTATTCTCTAAGGAGTTTTTTTAAGGTGCTCTAAGATAGTCAACATGGCCCTTGGCCCTAACTCTATATCAGGAGGATTTACATCCCCTGAAAACATAATAGAATACCACTACTGAAATTCTCACATCAAATCTTCCATAGAATGTTTAATATTCATAAATCTCAATAGGTACTTCATGATCTGAAGGAAACCCTCTAAAAATTTGGAACCATCTCTTATATTGGATATAGAATGAGGTGTCACATGTATAACTACTAGAGCTAACACTGGTGGATTAGGGATCACCAGATCTGAAGCATGGTTGTCACCACCCATAATTCACATGGCATGAGGACTCAATGGTGGAATAGCTCTACAAATTTCACGAACATTACTCATATGATATTTAATAATGGTAGCACTTTAGATACATGAATATGATAGGTACAAGGCTTCCTATATAATATTCATACAACTATTCATACTCTTAAATCTAGGTTTGGTGGATAAGAATAGTTATAAAGAATCTTAAGATATGCTTCCTACTTCCCACTACAAAGTTTTGGTCTAGGTCAAGATCTATGTTCGGCTATAATGGTCCTAATATATAGACTTTCAAATGTAAGATGTATTGGAAAAATCCTTAAATTGAAAATAGAAATCCCAGTTAATGGTGACCGTATTTAAATTATGATTTAAATTTCATGAAGTTACACAATGGAAAATTTTAATGAAATACCATCCCAAATTTATACATGTACATGATCTATAAGATGAAATTTTTATTTCATAAAACTGCATCCAGACCTTTACATTTGATAGAAAAATCTAACAGTTAATATATAATTATTTGACTAAATTAATCATCATTCCCAATTTATAGAGTTAAATACACTTTTCGAATTAAAAATGAATTTCATTAATTTAAAATCAACAAACATTTCAGTCTATTTATCCTCTATTACATAACTCAAACATGTAATAATTGGATAATTAAGGTATCATCATCAAACTATATGTGAAAACACTATTTAGTTTGATGTAGACACTTTAATAACCAATTATTTAACAGATTTTTTCCTAAAGAAATTTTTGTTTCATGAAATATATATAAGTCTAGACACATATAATAAATATCATGTATTCAAGAAATGAACCTACATGGAATGGAATAATGCATGAAATAACAATCATTTAGGTTCCTAAAATGTTTCATGAACAATTAATCCTTTCCATATTGGTCTAAGGAATAAAATATAATACAATATCGTCATAAAAATAATATCACATTTCATGTGCATCATCCAATGCTAGAATAAAAACAACTACAATAGTCATAAACTAGAACATTAAGTCCCATCCCAGGTAATTTGGATTTTTCACATACATGGGTTAGATACTCCTTGGAACAGTCTCATTAACAAATTTGTAAATTTCCTCACCTTCTTTATACCATCACAAATATTAAGGAAATGAAAATAAAACCTCTAATACTGATGTGTAACATCTTTCCTCAATAGCCATTAAATGGTTCCCTATGATGGATGGTTACAAGCCCTCATGAATGCTTCCCCATGCACCAATGGCTACTGAAAAGTACCAAGGGTCCACAGTGGTACAATAGAGAGAATATACCCTCATAATCAGAGTATCACAGTGGTGAAATAAATGAAATAATAGAATAAGAGTAATAATAATTACGGCAAAGCAGAAATAAATCATCAAGACAACAGTAATAACATTCAAGGTCATAGGTAATGGCATATTAAAATGATGAGTATGTCATAGAGATATAAAAAAGTAGAAATAGAAAATACATAGAATAGAGAATATAGTACAATAAATGTATCAAAATAAAAAAAATATTAAAAAATATATCTTTAATTGCATTATGAGACGTGGATCAGTCTTATGCTCTCATGCTCCCATACTAAAATCAATCAATCATTGAAAACCCAAAGAATTATCATATCCCAAACTACATTTAGGAATTCTATCTGAGTACCAATTAGTGGACCAAACTATGTGTGAGATATAATCATTAGGCCACCACTTATTGTTCCTATAAAAATCTCTCTTGTGAAAATAAACTAAAATGGAGTACAAGTGATATAGGTGTGATATAAATATAATATAGATAATAACAGATCCATGGAACAAGAAGATATAAATATAGGATAGTAAGTGAGCATATATATATATATAAAGTATCAACAAAAGGTAGTAGAAAACTCTACATGAGCCGTATATGAATAAAGAATCAGACCAACATGGGCCAGGTCCCTAGGCAATAACCAGGGAGACCTATATTCAAAGAGATAAATTTATATGGAGGTCATAGGTTCCATACATCGATCCCCTAGGCAGTTCCATATAGTTAATCAATGGGTTTCATGTCGTAATAATATATTTCATACATTGATAATCATGGGTTTCAAACCTTAATAATCATCAGTTCCATACCTTAATAATAGGTTCCATTCCATAATAATATGCTTCATACCTTGATAATCATTGGTGTCACACATTAATAATCATAAGTTCCATACCATGATAATAATTGGCTCTATACCTTAATCATAGGTGTCATAATTTGATAATAATAGGTTTCATGACTTAATAATCATAGGTTCTATACCTTAAAAATCCGGGGTGACATACCTTAATAATCATAAGTGGAATACCTTGATAATCATATATTCCATACCTTAATAATAGGTATGTTCCATAATACGATGTATGACATCTAGAAAATATTATACAAAAAGAATAAGGCTATGTTAGTTTCCATACCCATATACAATTATCAATTATTCAATCATTTAATCAATTTAATGGCATTTAATAACATGGTAAGGGAATCTTGATCCACTCCAACTAAATCATTTAATTCATAAATGCTTCCAATACAAGGGTGGTGATTCATACACTCAAAGGGGTGGTTTAACAAAGGAAATAGGGGAGAACACACCTCTTGGGTGGATTAGGTTGAGTTTGAAAACCTCCAACCATGATTAGGTGTTACATTTGTGACCCAAGATTGGTTCAATAGTTAATTAAAGTCTGGAATTTTAATTTATAAGAAACAACCAGAAGGTAAAGTGTGTAGCATGATAGAGATAGTCAAATAGACAATAGAACCTTAGGGAAAGGTATATATCACATACCTTAAGGCGATAGGGGAGTAATAATCCATTATTTTCCCTTGGTTTGGTCAAAATCTGAAGAAAATGGAAGAATATATAAAAAACCTAAAAATATGGAATATCATCTCATACCAAAATAGTGTAAAATATAGTATAATAAAGTAATAAAATAAGACAATGGATTTAATATCATAGTAGTTGATAGAAAATCAGATGAATGAATCATGATTCATAGTCTGGATAGAGATATGGGATCAAATCTTAGTTTTAGTTGATAGAGGGAGCTTCAATGGGAGACCTCATGTGTGAGAGAGAAGAGAGGTAAGAGGGTTAAGAAAAAAAGAAAGTGTTTCTCCCCATAAAAAAACTCTCATCATTTACATGGCGAGTAAATTATTTACTCATCATGTAATGCACATGTTTTACCTTATGGAGAGAAAACATTACACGACATGAACTAGTCGAACCAAACCAATACACATCCTACTTTGAATACATACCATGAATTTTAAATATGCATCATATACTTAATACAGATCATGAATTTGGCCTACAGCTAGCCTCCAGTCCTCTTCTACCTTCTTCCCAAAACATACCAACTTACCTAATGAATCAGCTTCTAGGTGTAAGACAAAATTACAAAATCAACTGGGGTTTAACCTAAAATTAATGGAATCATACCTCGTAGTAAAAACTAGGTTGCTACATCCATGGTCTAAACTGCATGACATTAAACTAAAAAAATTAGAAGACCCAAAGGCTAATCAAGTTGAAAACCTGTAAAGGGATTCCTAAGATAAATTTCATCCTCTAATCAATAAGTCAAACTCTTTTATGAATTATTAAAATTTTATAATACAAAAGGAAAAAAGCCACAATGTCTCATTATGTTGAAAAAATGTAAAAGAAATATGGACAAAAAATTATATTTTCTACTCTCTAAGACATTTCCTTTCATGGATTAATAAACATTTATAGTGAAAAATTAAAGAGTCACAAATGATTTTTACATTGAAAACTTTTAAAGGGTTTCATGATAAAGTGTTAGGTATACACTCGCTATTCCATTTTCTTTTATAGATTAGGAAAAAGATGAATTTCAAAATAAATAATATACAAAGATGTTTGGGGGTGAAATGTATCCATAGAAAAAGTAGATTAATGGTCACTAGACCCATTGATCTAGGAAAACATTAAACAAAATATTATTTTCCCCTACATGTGATCTTAAAATGTCCCATAAGTGAATTATCATCCAAAAAAATACCACCCCTTTATATGAAACATATTCTCCCATTCAGGTGTTAATATAACAAACCAATCATTGGTCATATCCCTTCACCCCAAGAGTGTGTTTAATACATAGAGGTGTGATATTTAGGCTGCTTTAACACTTCTTGTATATTTTTCCTATATAAAACTAACTTCATTCATTATGTTTTTGAATCATCGTAAAACTTTTATGACTATTGGAAATGATTATATATAACCCTGAGAGGACACCACTACTAAGTAATGATATATCTACTATATATCTTACCTGCTAATGAGAGGCATGTTTTTTACCAAAGGGTAAGGTCGTATGACCTTGTATGCTCCCAATGGTATTTTCTCAGAACTCATCATTTAAAATTGGTAAGTGACCATCCTCATAATTCTTATTCAACCCCATCATTTCCCAAATCATATGTATTGAGTTATAATTTCCAATTTCCCTAATAGAACTATTAGAGTGAATTCAAATATTTTTATTTTTACTAACTTTTTCATCATAAAAATTTTCAAAGAGATGTTATGACATATTATTCCCCCCTATATACAATAATGTATTTTCTATGAAGAGAAAAACTCCATGAGTTGAGAAACTTTTATCAGTAGCCTACAAGAACTAAATATGGATTGATTTCTATTATTTTTGGATATATAGTGATTACAATATCACATTTTTTTTATTCAACCAAAACATCTCACTCTATCCTAGTGTTGTGGTTCTCCTCATTCACACATGGTATTCTCCAACGGACATGCACTAGGACAGAACCATTTTGTTTCTCTTTGTACTTGAAAAGCAATCATGTATGAACTACGTTTGGTTTGATTCATGGTGTCCCATGATACATAGCTAAATATGATCCTTATATATCAAACCCAACTGTAGATCATTATCCACACCCACTCCCATTTAATGTTTCACAGCACCCTAACCATGGACAGTTGTGGATTTGACTGTTCCAATCACTCTTTGAATATCCTCTTCCGATATAATACCATTTATTTATTAAGTGTTTGAATCACCATAAACCATTCATGGATATTGGAAATGAGTGTATCCAATCCTCCAAAAATGACATCATTCATTGATAAAGATATACATGTCTCATATTTTTCCTACTAACCAATCCATATTTGTAAACTTCCCTTGATAAAATGTTTTTGGAACCTATCATTAAAATGTATTCAACATACATCCTCAAAATAATGTTACCTATTCATAACTCCAAAACTCAAATACCTTAGGTTATTATTTACATCATTTTAATTCCTTGTTTAAATGTGTTAGAGAACTCTTATATATTGAGATCCATATGGGTTATCATATCACAACCTTCACTCATGATTCAAGAACCATGGACTTAAATTGTCTGTACCTCTCTATGAGTTGTTCTATATTAGTATTAAAATATAATTAATGTCGATTTATCACATTTTCCTTTCTATATAGACCACCTCACCCTTCAGTTAAAGCTATATCACTTTTAAACCCCAAAACTCTTGGTCCAAGAACTATGACTATATTCTACATGCACCAACCCTTTTTTCTATCTATACTAGTGTTGAGATCTATATTTATGTTGGGTTTAACTCTCCCTAGTTATTATTGTTAGATATGAATAGCAATGACAAATACATGTCAGGGGGGTGAATTGTGTTCTTTAAAAATAACTTGACCAAATCAATTATGTCCCTCTTGAGATGAAATGATATTTTCCTTCTTTCTTTAAATATGAGTGAGAAATGGAATATAAATATAGAAAAGATAGAAAAAAGTGATGTATAGTGGTTCATGGCACAGATATACCCTAGTATACTCCACCAATACTCTCTCCATGAGATTATTGATTTTCACTAGTAAGTCCTTTTCCTAGGTATTTCTATAACTGAGTACAAGTAGTTAATACCTTTACAATAATTATTTTATAGGTCCTTATAGTTCTCTTTTAGGGAACCACAAATCCATATATTAGATTGAGAAGCTGACACTCCACCTATGACTGAGTACGAGAAGTTGATACTCTAAATAGAAAATAGTTTATGATGTCGATGATGAATCAACTTCAGAAAACAATTTCAGTAGAAACTGATAGTTGTATATGATCTTCAATAGAATGCAACACCAAAAAATAATATTTATTGTAGTTCAAGAATACTTATAATATTGAAAGATAAAAAAACATTGAAAGTGATCTAACATGTATGTCTCTAAAGTATAACTCTAAAAAATTATTTGTCATTCCATAAAAATTTATTTAATAAATTAATATAGTAGTAGAAAAAGTGGGTCGATTAAATAGATCAAAACATATATGTCTCAAAAGTGTATCTCTAAAGAAAATTATACATTATTATTTTTAAGAAACCATATTTTTATTAAGATTAATATCTATATATTTATAAGGTAAAAATCATGTTATTTATCCTAACGGGTGAATAGCTACATATCAAACCGCTCCATATATACTACATAATAAATCAAATATATTTCAATTCAAACCATAAAAAGATATTAATAACTACCCTTTTAAATTTAAAATATTTAATACATTAAGAATAATCCTTGGAATAAACCTTTAAATATCTTTAAAGATATATTTAATTATGTTGAAATCATTGCAGAAAACACATAAAATATCTAAAATTTAAAATCTTTAGTTAAGTAAGTCAAATGTAGGATTTCTCTATATAGTGATAAACACCAAAAGTATGGTTGAAAATTTATGATTGATTACAAAATTAGGGATGTTGAAAAACACATTTATTCCTCAAATGTAGGGTTTCTCTTCAAAATAGGGTTCTTAATCCATACAATTACAACTATATAGGTTTTATGATCTATAAATTTTCTACAAACATAGGGTTCCCAAACCGTATGTTTCTCTTAAAATTTTCGGTATGAAAAATTTTTCCAGATTAATTTTAAACACGTCTAGAATACTTATACTTTAGGAAATTTCATAATCTACCATTGGTTTAATTCATGTAAATTATTCTAGAATAAAATTAATTATTCCTATAGTTATCATCCTAAAATTCACTTAAGTTAACATAATCATAACATAAATAGGGGTTTTTGTTAGCATCACAATCACAAATAAATTAATGGAAATATTTAATCATCACATGATAAAAAATATCCCATTTTTTATGATCAGAAAACCCATAAGTCTAATACGAACATCAAAACAAATAATAAATGAAATTAAATAAATAATAAATTAAATTTCTCTCTAATAAATTAAATTTTACATTTCTCCCCATATAAAAATATTTACTTACAATATTTTAAATATTTTTTATATATATGTTTATATATTATTCCCATATATTTATTCTTATAAATTTATATTTATTTGACATACTTTTTATTAATAGTTTATCCACATGTTGTGACATAAAAAAAATTAATAACTAAAATAATTTACATTTTTCATAATAATAATAATATATAAATATAATAAAAAACATTATTTTAAAATATTTCAATTTTACAAAACAATTTGTCTTTGAGACGGGATATGCTAAAGTGAAGGTAATCAATCTTGTTTCATAGGGGTTAAATGGTTCATATTCACAATAAAAACATTGTAATTTTTTAGTTATAGAAGCTATAATTCTTTACAGTTGTTCTATTCTCCTTTAACCATCTATATATCTTTTATCTATCGATGAATATAAGAATTTTTTACTAAAAACTCTTTTAGATCATTACGATCTGACTTAGTAACACCTAGAAATCATATTGTCTCAATATGAATTTTCATTTAAACTTTAAATGCATGAAAATATCTTTTAAAACTTCATATTTATTTCAAAATTTGATACTTTCATTAAAGAGAGACAAAAAATATTTTTAAAATATAAGATTAATTAATATATTCCTAATGTTTTCTATACTTCATTATATCTTTACAAAAATACCTAAGTTCTCTATTCAGATAATTAAACATGGATCGAAACTCTACATAAGTTATTCCATCATTTCCTATTTGAGAAGGTTGAACATCTGTTCCTTTAGAAACATGGATTTTTTTATAATTTCTATAAGACTTTTCTAAGGAATTATTAACAGAAGAAAAATGAATGTTCTCAAAAAAACATTAGTCGTAGAATCATGAAAAATAATTACCTCACATTATCATATGTGAATAATATTTCTATGATATTGAATCTCAAGGTATCTTCATGCCACTCTGACTAGGTTCTTTATATGTTTTTTATTTTTTAATTAAAAAGAAATTAAGAAAAAAGTATGAGATGTTTTGATAAGAATATTTTAATGTTAAAAAGATGATGAAGAAGGGTTTTATTCTGATAATTTTTTAGGAAACTTTTCTGATTCTGAAAGCAAAATACATATTAATAATTCCATATTTTAACATTGCAAAGATAGTTTTATGTAAGAATACAATTTTTGAAAGAAAACATTATGGAATAGAATACATTTTCTGAGACAAATAAATTTTAAATTGAAATATTTAATACAAGGTTTTTAACAAAATAAACTTATCCATCTTCCTACGATTAATATGAGTAATTAGTACGTAATACCCATAAATTATACCTAAGTAAAAGAATAGTTTTAAGAAGATATATAAAAAAATGTTTTCATATATTTGAATACCTTATAAATTTTGTTACATATCATAATATGTATTAATTTTTAAGAAGTTTTCATGAAGTAATCCATAAATTAAACATATTAATTCATCATGTGAAATAATAGAGGGAGAAGAGTTTAACCTAATTAAAAAAAATTATTATATGTTTCTCTATCACCATATAAAATAGATAATGTATCTTAATCAAATATTATATAGAAAATAGAGTACTTCAAAGATTAACAGTTCTATATTTAAGAATTTTTCAAATAATGAACTACATACAAGTTGTTCATTACATTGTAAAATAAGTGAATATAAAATTTCAATGTACTTTTAAAGAAACTTCTTAATGATATAACTATGTGTTCCAATGGTCTATTCCTATAAAATATCAAATACATGTTCCTTTTGGCACCCATATGCTTATGGATCTGGCCGTGTTAGTAACTAAAGACCTAGGAATCTAAAATCGTTTAATTTTTGGAGTAGTTCAAAGATTAAATCCAGATATTGTTTTCAAATAATAAACATGATTTACACTATATAATTAAGTATTTAAATAATAATAGTCATTACGATAATGTCCATTTCTTCCATGGTATAGACATTTAATAGTGGATAGTCTTTTTTGAAAGAATAACAAAATATTTCCTATAGAGTTTAGGAATTTCATCATTACTGCCAATTCTATATTTTCCTTTATTATTAAATTTATTTTTACCAAAATATTTATTTAAATATTTTTATCCATTAATAAGAATACTAGAGAATTATTTAAAAGTATTAACTTCAACCAATAGTTCTTTAATTTTAGTTTCATGTAGATCACATAGAATTTTAGAAGAATTAGATTTTATGTCTGAAACCTGGTTAGCCAAAAATATTATCAATAAAATATTTATAATTATATTTTCTATGTTTTATATACTATTTATTTAAATATTTAGTTTTTTCGTGAATCATAAAATAATATTTAATCAATTCATTATATGAAAGTAATCAGAATTGGAAATTTGGGAGAAAGAAGATTGTACCTCATTAGAGTGATCCATAAGACCTAGATTTATAGTTTATTTTAATTATAAGCTTCATAGTTTAGATTTGATTAATAACTTGAACCCTCATATACACTCTAGTAATATTTTTCCACTCTTTTTTCTTTTCTTTTATTATAATCTTCCCTTTGAGCTTTAATCATAATACAGTTAGGTTTTGTGGGGCCTTTTTCTTTCTATTCATAGCATATGTCTTCCTTCTATTTATTTTCCTCATTTTTTCATTTTTTGTATATCTTGATAAATCATTTAACAATATATTATTTTTATTTAAATTAATCCGAGTAAAATCAATCTGAATCATAAAATTCATTCATTGAAACTTTGATTTAATATATTTCTTTTTTTAATAGAAATACAATTTTTAGCTTCATCCTGCATATCATCTTCATACATCATCTGGGTTCCAATCAATTCTTTCATTATCAATTCTCTAAGTAGTGTTGATTTATGAATAGTATAATATATTCTATTCCACTTATATGGTAAAACCTTAATTTCCATTAAATCTTCATCATCATGTTTAACTAGATCTCCCAAGGCTGCAATATCATGGACTAGTTCTTTCAATATCATATTCATATGAGTTATGATTTCATATTCATGCATCCTAAATGTATCTAAATTTTATTTTAACTCTGACTTTTCTGATTTAAAATAAGTATTACCACAAGATTCCATCATTTTATTCCACTTTATGGTATTTTATAGAAACAAAATGAAATTCAAGGATTTCCCAAAAAAGTATAAATATTGAAATAGAGAACTACCTATGATTATTATTATTATTATTGGTCATAAACTATGAGTATTTTTAGAAAGATATATGTAATAATTGATAGATTTCTTGGATACCAATTTTGAGGTCATAATAGCAATGATAAAGACACAAGAGGGAGGTTTATTATGTTCAGTTAAAACATCTTTAACAATTTAATTACATACCTCATGATACAAATCAATCCTTTACTTTCCTCTTTAACGATGAGTGAGTATAGAAATATAAACGAGGAAAGGATATCACAAAGTTATGTATAGTAATTTTTAGGGATCAAAGATCGCATAGGCCACTTCACAAATTCTATCACCATAATCTGGATGATTTTGACTAGTATTTCCTTTTCCCAGGGACTTATAAATTCTAGTACAGGTAGTTGATACCTCTACAATAAGAATTTTACAATTCCTTATAGTTATTTTATAGGGAACCAAAAAACCGCAGTTTAGTCCAATACGTTGAAACTCCATGAACAACTGAGTATGAGGATCTTATACTCTAAAGATAAAATATTTTATGATGTAGTTGAGGAAGAATATTTGTCACATAGTTGTAGTAGAAACTGATAGTTGTAAATGATGTTCAATAAAATACAGTAGTAGAAGAAAAGTATTCTCCAATATAGTGTAGTATTTATTTAAAAAGTGGCAGATAAAACTCTAGTGAGATGATCTAACATGTATGTCCCTAAAGTGTAACTATGAAAAATTCTTAGCCAAACTAAAAAATAGGATTTAACAAATAAATACAGTACCATCAATAATGAGTTTATTAAACATATCAAAACGTCAATGTATCAAAAGTATAGATCTAAAGTCAATGACACATTATTATTTTCAGGCACATATCTATTTATTGATAATAATATAAAAATATTTAGAAGATAAACATCTTGGTATTTATCCTAATGAATGAAAATCAACGGGTTAAACAGATCTAGGAATATCACATAATAATATGAGAATATATGAATTAAAAAAATTCAAAGAGAGTCATAAATTCCCTTAAAAATAGAAATTATTTAGTTTATTGATCATGAGCCTTTGAATAATTCTTTAACTAGATTTAAATAGATATTTTAGTCGGGAAAAAGCATTGCATAATACACAAAAATGGTCTTAAATTTAAACATTATAGTTGACTAAGTATAATGTAGGGTTTCTGGTGTAGCGGTAAACTCCAAAAGTAAAATTGAAAATATATGGTTGATTACAAAAATAAAGATGTTGAACCAGACATATATTCCTTAAATGTAGGGTTTCATACAAAATTAGGGTTCTTGATCCACAAATTTACAACTTTGTAGTGTTCATGATCTATACATTTTCTCCAAACATAGGCTTACCAAACTATACATTTCTTATATAATTTAGGGTATGAAAAGTTTTTCCAAATAACTTAGAAACACATCTAAAGTACTTATAATTTTTATATTACATAATATCCAATGGGATTAAATTACATAAATGTTTTTATAATAAAATAAATTCTTCCCATAATTATAATCCTTAAAATCACTTAAAGTAAATTCATTAGTAGCACAAATTTGGGTGTTTTTTGCATCAAAATAAAATATAAATTAAAAAAATTGAATCAATTGAGGCTCAAAAATTATGTAGAATACATCATCATTTGGTCAAAGTTTTCGGGCCTTAAACACCTACCTCAGTGGTCTAACTTGTAAGACATTAACCTTTAAATGTAAAAAGATATGATACATTTTAGGATAAAATATCATAAAATAAATCATAGGTAAAAGTTAAGTCATTACACTTAATATTTAACCTCACATATCTTAGGAAAAGTTTTAACAATTTTTAAAAAGTAAAAGGCAAAAACATGTATGGTTAAAAACAAAAAAAGTGTGATCTATGAAAAAACAATGTTTTTGGTCACTAATATTCTTCCTATTTAGGGATAAAATAATATATATATATATATATATAAACCTAGTGGGTTATACCATTCAAAAAAAAGAAAAAATTCAACCTATGACCACAAGGTCTATTGACCCAAGAAAAATTTAGATAACACTTATCTTCCTTGAATATTAATTTAGATGGTCTGTGTGAAATGTGTGAAGGTTTAATTTTAGGGTACTTTATTTATTTTAAGCATTAGAATCCCCATTCAAAAATCACCCTTCATGATTTTTATAATACTGAGTCATTTAATTATTTTCAACCTGAATGACATAACCTTAGATTATGGTGATGGTTCATGTGCCACCATATTCAGCCTGTATATATATCTAAGAGTAAATGTTCAGGAGGATACCAAAAATCACATTCCTTTACCTTATATATTTTCCCAAGATTAAGGTGATGGTATATGTTCTACTATATTCGAAATGTGTATATATGTGTGAGGGTACATGTTTAAAATATAATATTTTGATTCATATATATTAACATTGACTCAAGTGTTTTGGAATTATGATTTACTTAATCTACCTCATACATTATTTAAGTGGATTCAGAAAATGTTATATTAACCTTCGTGGATTTTTTAAATTATCCTGACTTGATGAATCATAGATACATAGGAGTGAAGAAATAGATAATGGTTTAAAGAAGAAACATTTCTCATTTAGTGAATAAAATAGTTAGAATATACAAACACGGGGATCATCTCTCTAGTTTATTAAAAAATAAAAGGAATATATAATATTTATAGGACACTACAAAATGTGTTCTATCAACTCTTAAAGTTGTATCACTAATCATACTAAGTTATCAATATCCTGATAGATGATAAAGGATTTCTTTCACCAATCCTACCCATTATTTAATAAATTTTCACTACTTTTCCACTATCATAGCATGCAATGAAATCTCCTAAAGAAACATGACACTAAACTATATAGTGAAAACATTATCCTTAACTATTTTAAGATCCCATAGGGTTGTCTCACCCCACTAAATCTCTTAAATTATTATCTTTAAATCATTATATATTTTTTATAATCAAATCGACCACACTCTAATTTGATAAACATGTATTCATGCCTGGATAGTTAATGGAAAAGTTCCCCCATTAGAGTCTCATAGATTTTATACCAGATGACCTACCGCACTATCTGTCTCACAGACCATTGAAGAGTAAGGAACTGTAGTATTGAAGAATATCCCACTTGGGTTACTAGAATATAAGGTGGAATCGATTCACCTAATGTGAACACAAGATAAATTTGTTAGTTCACTCTAAATTCTCCGGTGATGCGGCTACTATTAAAACTGCTTGAACAATCTGATACTTTGTGGTCACTATTAGTGTTGTTGTAATTACTTGTCATATGTGGAATGTATTAGTTAATTAATACCATAATGGAAGAAAAATAACATCATAATTTATCTTTATTACCAAGAATGGAAATTTCCACTATTGTATTTACTTTATTAATAGGCTGAGTGAGAACACCCTTTTTGTTACTGTATATTCACATGCTTCTGAATTCGGTTAGTCAAGGGAGATGACCCCCCTCACCACATATATATCATCATATAGGGTGATTGGCACATTTTCACTAGGTAGGCCTTCCTCCTCATTCCCTTTTGATACTTCTAGGATTTCTTCAAGATATATAGATCGGTCTAGGTAATACATCCTCATAATCTACCTCATTCCTTATTCAGTATTTATAATCCTCATGACTTGATCAGGGACTATTGTTAAAAGAATATTTGTTTCATAATAGTTTATCATTGATAACACAAAATTAAATACTAAGGATACTCCCTTAAAATCATCAAGGATTCTTAATAAATCCTCCCTCAATGTCTCCCCCACAGCATCTGAAGGCTCTAACTGTGTCATGATAATCTCTAATACAAAGGAACCCATATCTATAACCCATACAACAGTCTAACGTACCAAGACCACATTGGTGGTACTGAATGATTCATCTTGGGAGACCATGAATTCCATCATTACAATTATGGGATACACCTAAATTTCTAGAAGCATCATGTTATCTTGGTGTTCTTAGAACTCTTCATATTCATTGTTCAACACATAAGGTATCAAAGTCAAAATAAAAAAAAAGGTATTAAAAAATAATATAGAAGGGGGACTAATCAAAGATAGTGATCTAGCTATCCAAGGAGGGATTCATTACCCATGTGGACCTATTGTTCTATGGAATCATCTGAGAATACCACATAAGGTTCCTATAATGTACGGGATTTGGATGCCTCTCATAGGTGACCGTTTCACACGGATTTCGGGGATGACCTCCTGGACGGGAGATTCAAACGTTCCAATCGGTTTCTAGCGGGTTTTTTCGTAGAACCGGAAACATCCAATGATTCCACATCCGTTTGGACCTACTTTCCAAAGGCAGGTGCTCATTAGCTTGTGGACTGATGAGGCTTAGGAATTTTCATTGGTTGAGAGGATGGGAGGATGGACTCATCACACCTTTTTGAGGGGAATTTATTGTCTACTCCGGGACTCTCTTTATAGATTTAAGTTATGTTCGTGAATCCTTATTACATTACCAAGTATAAAATGATCATTCCTTTAGTTTTAACAATCAATGAGAAATTTAGAGAATCTTTTATATGTATTCGAGGTTCTTCATCAATAGAGAATCATCTATATCTGTTTAGAGATTCTTGGTCAATGGTATCCTTCAAAACATTTATATAAAAGTTCCTTGGTCATTATGATGACCAGGCTGGTTTTAAAGCCACTCAGTGGGGCACTTGACGTTTATCGTCATTCAGAAGGATAAGGATTATTTCAAAGTTGGGACCGAACCCATAAATGGGCTACCTACGTATCCTTTGTTTTGGAAAAGGAATCTGAACCCACATAGTTCGAGTAATGGAGTATGATGTTTATGATTGATGGCTCAAAGAAGAATGTCATAATTACTTTTACACTCTAAGCTCACATGAGTCATGCTCGGTGTGAGAAACAAGAGGTATTGGTAAAAATTAGACAATTGTTCCATGAAAGATGCAATCATAAGAAATTGTTTGGGACTTATGTATGTATGACTGCCCAAATAGATGAAGGTTTAGGATTTACTTTTAGAGAGAAAATCCAAGAACAGGGTCCATAAAGGTATATGTGCTTTATGGAGATTTGAATACTCTAATCTTAGGGCTTACTCCTAAGGAGGATGCCCAAATTAGTAGGGGACTAATGATTGGGTTTTACTCCTAAGAAGGATGCCCAAAATTATGACTGGGACTTATTCTTGAAAAGGAGGCCCAGGTTAGGGGACTTGGGGCTTACTCCTGAAAAGGAAGCCCAAGATTATGACTGAGTCTTATTCCTGAAAAAGTGACCCAGGTTAGGGATTAAGGTTTCAGGCTTACTCCTAAGAAGGATGCCTGGTATTTGAGATTGGGGCTTACTCCTGAAGAGGATGCCCAAGTTTAGGAACTTTAAGAATTTGGGGCTTACTCTGGAGGAAGATGCCCAGATTAAAGGATTTATAACTGGGGATTATTCCTGAAAAGGAGACCCAGGCTAAGGATTCTCTCATCTTAAAGGATGAGGTTGAATGAACGAACTCCCAATCTTTGGTGACATAAAGATGTATAAATCACTAGGTTTTGAGAGATATTCCACCGAATTCCTTTCAGATAAGGAAGACAAATCAAGAAATCATGCCATAAATGGCTTTGAAGAGTATCTTGAAGACTGAATCTTGAATAGGAAAGGTGAAATGGCTTAAGAGGGGTTAAATGAGCAAGATGGGCACCTAAAAAGGTAGGGGCGCGCAAGTCTTGAAAGGCGCGCAAGTCTTGTGTGGGCGCGCAAGTATTGGTCGCGCAGGTATACATGCGCAACACATGGTGTACTTGCGCGATTTTCAACCAGCATTGAAATACTTGAGAGACTCTTTTTTAAACCCTTTAGAATCCTCTTGAGGTTCTTCCAGATAAGGGACGCACAAATTCTATTGAAGGAATAAGGCGGCGCACAAGTGTGGCCAGTTCCCTTAAGGGCTGGCCATTCAGGCGCGTATGTGTTGATGAGTTTCAACACTTAGGCCTTCCTCCCTCTCTTTAGATCTTCCGTTCTAGGTAAGAAATTACCTTAGAAGTGTTCCGGAAGCTTTGAGAAGAGACTTGGACGTCGGGAGCTTCAATCCGAGTTTCTGGAAAAAGATCCTCTCGAATGGGGGGCCCACATGGTCTATTTATAGGCAGGAGAAGACCCCGGGCGATTACCGGGCGGTTATCAATTAGGTCGCGCAAGTCACTTGCGCGACCAAGAGTGTCGCGCAAGTGTACTTGCGCTACAGTGATATAACTTGTGCGGTGCAGTTTCTGTTGATCCTTTCTTCCTGCCTTTGTCGATTTTTGATGTTTTCTTCAAAGGATGAATCACTTTGAGCTCAGATATTCCTTTTTCCGATCTTTAGATTCTGTGACAAAAGGAGCGTCAACAAAAGTCCCCCCTCAGAGATGGATCCGGAGAGAAAAGAGGATTTGACTCTGAGGAAATCGAACATTGAATCATATAATTTCTCAATATTACCTAAATCATACAAAATGCATGTTTAGTGAGCTGGGACTTGACTTTTACTCAAATCTCCCTTGTCTTTTATGGGCAGTTTAATGTCATTCATACGGACATTAAAAAGTGCTAATGTTTAAGGTAAAAATAGCTTTGACCAAAATGGATTAGAATTGACACAATTCCTTGAAAGTTTATCTGAAAACATATTATCATACTCAAGTATGAGGTAAAAAATGTAAAATATGGCTTAAGAATATTTGAATCTGAGTAATGATATGAAAAAGAGCTAAAAGGCATTAGAAGAATTAGTTTCCAAGAATGAAGTTACTATTATTTAACAAAACCCGTTAGGGGGTTGAAATATGAAGGGCCACCTAAGGGCATTGGCTGCATGGTTAAATAAATAGCATCTTTCGGCTGACAAGTCTGTTATGTGGACTGTTTATGCAAGGCCACCTATGGGCACGTGCTGCATAGTCAGGCAAAAGAACTCCCAGAAATTTACTTTCCTAGTGCTAAAAGCCAGTGAAAGTTTATGGAGATTCAAATTTTCTAAAGTATAGAGTTTGTTGTATGGAAAGAGGTACTTGAATATGGAGAAGATATTTCCAAACAAGAATATCGAAGAACTGGATGAATATCAATCTACGAAGGTCTGACCCAAACGTAGGAAAGAAGAATAAACCATAGACTTGAATACATTCAGATCATGAAAAAGGATATGGGACAAATATGTTAAGGATGGCTATTTTTTGCGGATCCCTACATACTGTCGTTTAAGACAAATAAGGACAAAAGAGGCATTCTTCCCAAGAATGAAGTTACTATTATTTAACAAAACCCGTTAGGGGGTTGAAATATGCAGGGCCACCTAAGGGCATTGGCTGCATGGTCAAATAAATAGCATCTTTCGGCTGACAAGTCTGTTATGTGGACTGTTTGTGCAAGGCCACCTATGGGCACGTGCTGCATAGTCAGGCAAAAGAATTCTCAGAAGTTTGACATTTTTTGTGATTAGAAGTCATGAAAAGGGTTATGAAGATCTGAAAATATTTAAGGTTAGGATTATAACACATAAAGATGGGTATTGTCCAATGTATATAGAGATACATAGGTCAATAAAAACCATAATCATGTTGTGGATGGGTCCTGAATTGAAATTTGGACTTCACTACGTATCTCATAAGAATGAGAATCAAGCCATAAATAGTTCTTGAAATGCAGTTTAACGTCATGCAGGACGAAAGTATGAGTGATCTTAGTTTAGGGTCATAGAATTCGGACCATAATAATGAATACACAGTGTGTGTTTTCATGAGGACTTTTCAGCCAATGGACTGAAAGTGAAATTTGGGGTTAGGCCCAAAAGACTTGGGACTGGATTTGAGGGATACTCGAATGTTCCTATGTATCCCATAAGGATGGGAATCAAGCCCACGTAGTTCTATAATTACCCTTTGTACAAATTTGGTTCGTACATGTGAAGGGTGAAAGGGGACTTTAGTGCAATGATGGTTTAACCTAAGATAAAAATTTCAGGCATTACCATGTATGCACGTAGTTTTTTTGAAAATGAAACATGATTTAAAAAATCAATGTCAATAATGGTTCCTTCTCAAATGAGGAAATCAAAGAATATTGTAGTTTATTGTCATACCGGACAAAAGTGTTGTATAGTTTAACGTCATATAACAAGGACGAAAGTGAATCAATGTAAAGATATTGATTCCAGGGGTGGTTTCACGAATCAACATCATATGAGATGGTGGTGAACCGATGTGAAGAGATTGTTTTTGGGCTTGAACCCTGGGAGGTTGCCTACATACCCAGCCTGGAGGGCAAGGATCAAAGTCTGTGTAGTTCAATTAAAGAATGAATTAATGATCAAGTTGTTCTTGGGGACAACGATCTAATTAAAATGTTGTTGGGACTTACACATGGTTAGGGGCCCAAAGAGAGTGTTATGGTTGATGTTCGCTCTAAGCTCACGTGATTCATACTCAGTGTGAGAAACAAGAGGTAATAACAACCTTAACGATGCACAGTTTAATGTCATGTAGGACATATTCAGAGACTATACAGTTTAAAGTCTTGCAGTTAGGACTATTGGTGCTGCATAGTTTAGTGTCATGTAGCAGGGACAAAATAACAGTTTAATGTCATGTAGGACATATCAAGGACTTTCTGTACAGTTTAGCATCATGTAGTTAGGACGATGGGGACAATACAGTTTAACGTCATATTGGACGAAAGGGGGATTGTGCAGTTTATTGTCATGCAGTAAGGACAAACGAGTGTACCATTTTAACGTCATGTCGGACGAAAGTGCGAATAGTTTAAGATCATATGCATGGACCGTGAATGGTGCAGTTTAATGTCATACTGGACCTTTGAGATTATATAGTTTAATGTCTTTCCGGACGTAAGGGACTTTTATATAGTTTAACGTCATGTAGTTAGGACGTCACAGTTTAACGTCTTGCTGGACGTAAGGGATTTTTATATATTTTATCATCATGTAGTTAGGACGTCACAGTTTAACGTCTTGCTGGACGTAAGGGATTTGCAAATAGTTTATGGTCATATACATGGACCAGGGATGATGCAGTTTAAGGTCATGCTGGACGGTTTAGGGAACTTTTTCACAGTTTAATGTCGTGTGGGACGAAGTTGCAGTTTTAAAGTCATACTAGACCATTGCTGTATAGTTTAACGTCATATAGCAAGGACGAACTGGTGCTGCACAGTTTAGTGTCATGTTGTAGGGACATCTTCTTTTCTACAGTTTAATGTCATGTTGGATGAAAAAAATGAAACTTTTTTTAACAGTTTAATGTCTTGTAGGACAAATCAAGTAACTGTTACAGTTTAACGTCATGTTGGACGATAGAACATTGTTGTACAGTTTAAAGTCATGTAGCTAGGACTAAGGTGAACCAATATGAGGATATCAGTTCTGGGGACTTTTTTACAGTTTATCGTCATGCTGGACGATGAAAGTGCCACACAGTTTAATGTCATGTTGCTAGGACACAATATAGTTTAATGTCATCTCGGACAAAATATAGGAACTTCTGTACAGTTTAACGTCATGTAGATAGGAAATAATACAGTTTAGTGTCATGTAGGACATATCATGAACCAATGTGATTGTTTGGGATCTGGGAACAATATTTTGTGTTTATAAAAAATACTTCTTCAGAAATCTGGCATTAGTTGGAGTCGTGATGTGTTCTCCATCCATTGAGATTAGAGAATACACTCCATTGGAGTAGACCTTATGTATTGAATAAGGTCCTTCCCATTTTGGTTCAAGCTTGGGAGGCTTCTTTCCTAGTACCATTGGTTCTCTGAGAACCAATACCAATTCTCCCTGAATGAATGAACGAAGATGAACTTTTTTGTTAAAAGCTCGTGCTATTCGATTCTGATAGATTTCCAAGTGCTGCAAAGTGCACAATCTTTTCTCATCTAACTGTTCCAATTCATTCAACCGCTTTTGGGATTTCTCATCTGTAGATAACTGATCACAAATGGCTATTCTGAGTGAAGGCAATTGAACTTCGATTGGCAAGACTGCTTCTGTTCCATATACCAATGAATATGGAGTTGACCGCGTTGCATTGCGAGTGGTAGTCCTATAAGCCCATAAAGCATGAAAGAGTTTATCAGGCCATGACCTCTTATCTTTATCCACCATCTTTTGAAGTATATTTGAAAGAGTCTTGTTGAAGGCTTCTATCTGGCCATTAGCCTCCGCATGATATCGAGATGAATGGTTGGACTTAATGTTGTATTCTTGATTCAATTTCTTTACATCAGAAGAACAGAAGTTGGTGTTGTTGTCTGTCAATATGGTATGAGGGACACCAAATCTAGTAATGATGTTAGACTTGATGAAGCTAACAATGCATTTAGAACTAACTTCTTTGAGAGGTACTGCCTCTGCCCATTTGGAAAAGAAATCAGTAGCAGTAAGAATGTACTTAAACTGCTTGGTTGTAGCTGAAGGGTAAGGTCCCACCACATCCATTCCCCATGTGGAAAATGGCCATGAGTATTTAGCTGTATGAAGCAACTCTGGAGGTTTATGAATGAAGTTGGCATATACTTGGCATGAATGACACTTCTTTGTGAAATTAACACAATCTTGTATCATTGAAGGCCAAAAGTATCCAAGCCTTCGAATTTGATCAGACAGTCTATGTCCAGACTGGTGGGCACCACAGACTCCTGCATGCACTTCTTTTATGACAGCAATTGTCTCTTCACCATCAATACATCTGAAGAGAACTCCATCAAAACCACGTTTGTAGAGAATTTTCTCGAGGTGGTTTGGTCTATCATAAAGAGTAAAATTGACCACACGTCGCCAGATTTGTTCTTTCTCGGCTCTATCATGTGGAAGTGTTCCATTTTGAAGGTATTCCCTGATAGGTGACATCCATCCTGTAGTATGACCATACGATTCAGGAATGGGACTAATTTCATTAATTTCCTCTGTTCTAACTTGAACATAAGGTGAAATTACACGACGGTGGGCAATACAGATGGTTGTCTCGTCCCGATTTGGATCTGCTAAAGCTGTGGCTATATTAGCCACTGCATCAGCTTGAGCATTTTGTGATCTTGGGACATAAGAAAATGTCGGTTCTGAAGGGAATTCCGACATTAACTCTCTGACGTAATCATACAAAGGGATTAATTCTTCTTTTTTGATGGCATAATCCCCATTGACTTGTTTGATTACCAGGTCTGAATCACCTTTCACCTTTAAGTGATTCACTTGTGCTTGAAGCGCTAACTCCAAGCCTGTAATGAGAGATTGGTATTCAGCTTCATTATTGGTACCACCTTCCCACAACAAAAAGGAATAAGGTAACACTGCCTTATCTGGAGAAATGAGCACAATTCCTAAACCAACTTTGTTGAATTTAGGATTTTCCATTTTCTTCCCTGTTGGACTTCTAGAAGCACCATCAAAATACATTTCCCATGTTTGAGGACTCTCTTGAATAGAGAAAACTTCCTCATCAGGGAGTTTGATATCTGAATACGTGTCTTCCACTAAAGGATGTTCAGCCAGGAAATCAGCCAGATCTTGGCACTTAATTGCCTTTTGAGACACATACTGAATGTCGAACTGCTGTAGAATAACCGCCCACCATGACAGACGTCCTGTAAGCATTGGATGACTAAGGATGAATTTGAGCGGATTATTACGAGATACCAATTGGACCTCGTGATGTTGCAGGTAGTGTCTCAGTTTCTGAACTGCAAAGATTAATACTAGGAAGAACTTTTCAATACTTGAATACTGGGTTTCTGCTTTAAGCATAGTTCTACTAAGATAGTAGAGACTATTTTCATTCCCAACATCATTCTTTTGAGCGAGAAAGGCACCCAATGATCGCTCTAAAGATGTCACATAGAGGATAAGCGGTCTACCCTCAACAGGTGGCATGAGTACTGGTGGACTCAAGAGGTATTTCTTGATAACATCAAATGCTTCTTGACATTCTTCAGTCCACTGGTAAGTGACTCCTTTCTTCAATAATTTGGTAAAGGGTAAACTTTTGCCTGCCAAATTGGCGATGAAACGCCGAATATAGGCTAAGTGTCCTTGAAGTCCTCTTAATTCTTTCAAATTCTGAGGAGGTGACATACCAAGGATTGATTTGGTCTTCTCAGGATCGAATTCAATACCACGATGGCGTACAACAAAGCCGAGGAATTTTCCTGAGGTTACCCCAAAAGCACATTTTAAGGGGTTCATCTTCAAATTATGTTGTCGAAGCTTGTGGAATATGACTTCCAAATCAGCCAAGTGATTAGAACGTTGTTTGGATTTAACCACCAAATCATCTACATAGCATTCAACAAACTTCCCTAAAATAGGTTTGAAGATACGATGCATGGCGCGTTGATACGTTGCACCTGCATTCTTTAAACCAAAGGGCATCACCCGGTAACAAAACACACCTTGAGGAGCTCTGAAGGCTGTATATTCCTCATCTTCTGGGGTCATTCGGATCTGATTATATCCGGAATATCCATCCTTGAAAGAAAGTACTTCATAGCCAGCCGTCGCATCAATTAAGAGTTCTGTAATCGGAACTGGGAAATCACCTTTAGGATAATACCGATTAAGATCTCTGAAATCGATGCAAACCCTAATTTGTCTGTTCTTCTTATTTACAGGGACAATATTATCCAACCACTTGGTATATTGAACTTCTCTGATGAAGTTGTCTTTGATCAGCTTATCCACTTCAGCTTCAATTTTGGAAGCATAGGTTGTGTGTGTTCTTCTCGCGGCTTTCTTAAAACCTCGATGTTCTTTTGGTAAACCCAAATGATGAGTAGCAACATCGGAATCAATCTCATGCATTTATGTATAATTCCAAGAAAAAATATCTTTATTTTGATTTAGAAAATAAATATACATCTCTTTCTCTTCAAGGGTCATGGCCGCACTAATTAAAGTGGGGCGTGGATCTTTCTCTATACCCAGATTTACTTCTCTGAGTTCATCCACAGTGGTAGAGATACCCTCTTCAAATGCTGGAGGAGCATCTCTAAGATCTTCCTCTTCCTCTTAATTATGTGTTATTTCTTCCGTTTCTACTTGCAAAGTAGATGAAAAAACGAAATTCTCATGATCATAAGATATGTCAAAATTTTCACATTTTGAAGAAGAAGCTTCCATTTCCGACCCTATTGATGATAAAGGGTCTTCTTTGGGAAATAAAGAGGAGATGATGGATTGAGAATCGACATCATTATTCACCTCTGGTGTTGCTATAACTTCTTCTGGCCAGATTAGCGAAGTATAGACTTGTTGGACTTCAGCAGATGAAATGAAAACGTCACCACTTATGCTTTCATCACTGCTTGGTAGGTTACCAATTTCTCCCATGTTGTCTGGCTTGATCGTCGTAATTGACATTATGGATCTTTCCATAAGAGTATTTTGATTTGGACCTATTTTTTCAATTTGACTGATAGGTAACACATAATCTGTACTCACATGTGAAAATGGATTTATTGGAATTTTCTCCAAACCATATGGAGCATTAACTTTGGTAATTTCCTTCATTGTAGATTTTTCTATTCCTTTCATGTGATAAAATTCCGCCTCAATGTATTGAGACTCACATGTCTTGAACGGGGACTTATCACCATACAATGTTCCAAATTGACCATCGAAATAGTATTTGAGACATTGAAGGTATGATGAAGGAATAGTTGCATGCTGATGTAGCCAGGGTCTTCCAAGAAAGATATTGAAAGATGAGTCTTGATCAACAATCATGAAATCCAAATTGGATACAAGATCTCCAAACTGAGTTCTGAGTGTAACTTCTCCCAGTGGTTCTTGTTCATTTTTATCATATCCTTGTAACATCATGGTAGAAGGAGATAAATCAGATTCCGTGAGGCCCAATCGATGAAGTGTACGAATGGGCATGAGGTTGACTCCTGAACCATTGTCAATGAAAGCTCTTAGAATATCTACACCATTGACATTGCCAGATAAGTACAAAGGTTTTATGTGCCCATGCACAACATCATCTTCATCTTTATCAGTAAAAGATATCACTGCATGGCATTCTACAGGATTATTCTCTATGTGATAGATTTCAGCTGCAGCAATTTCAGCTTCAAACTCCTGAGGACTTGACAAAGCTTCAATGAGTTCTTCCCGAAGATATTTTCACAGATTCAAAGCATCCAAAATTGATAACTTGGATGGTACTTGGGCCAAGTGTTTCAATATATCATACTTTTGATCTAGAGGTCTGCATTTCCCAATAGGAATATGCGGTTTAGCAGGTACCTTGGAATCAGATGCTTTGGAAGCTGATGCATCTTGTATTGAAGTTGGCAACATCCTTGGTTTTGGAAGATTAGACTGATTAGATCCATTTACATGCTGAGATAAAGAAGATGGAACCTTTAATCGGTCTTCCAAAATAACTGTGCCAAAACTGAGTTGGCCATTGGCAGAAGAACTTTCTTGTTCTTTTTGAGCTCGCTGAAGGGCTCTACCACGAGTTTCTGCTGCATATACATTGCTAGCAGGGGTAAAATTAGAGTAGTGGCTTCGGAAAGATCCACGTCTTCCCCTGTATCCTGAACCTATAGAACTTCCTCGGATTCCCTTATTTGATACAGGGAATTCAGGCTCATCAAGACTGGAATATGGATCTGTTAATTGAATCATATTAACATAACCAAAGATTAACTCTTCGTCTGATAAAGACTCTGCCTGGTTAGCCTGTTTATGTTATGCCGTTTGGTGGGACGGTGCTCGTCGCTTTGATGTAGATGGCATGAAATCTGCCAGAGTCAAAGACAATTTAGGCTTTGATACATACTCATCTTCTCCTGATTCCTCTTTCTTCTTTGAATTGCGCTGCCCTTTTGAGGATTTTTCTTTTGATGGAGGCTTTACTGCAGCTTTTGTAGGAGACACAATTGGCTTCTTCAATTGTGTTCGCAAAATGTAATGGGTTCGATTGATTGTCTTTCTGACCATCCAATCATCGTATTTTTTCACAGTTTTGCTTTTGACTTCCTGCCACTCACCTCCTTCCTATGGATCTGTAGAGGTAATACACGCTACATGAGCTGAAGAACCCTTCAATTTGACTTGTCCCAGGTCGACCATCTTTTGCAGGAGGTCTTTAAAGACAAAACACTCCTGGATGGGATGCGCCAACATTTTATGAAAGGGACAATAATTGGGACGGTCTTCATCTCCTTCCTTGTTTGGACTCTTGGGCACTGGTAATTGAACCAAATTATTTTCCAGATATGAAATGAAGTAACCAGGAACTTGCTCACTTCGGAAAGAGTATGTTTTACTCTTCAAATCCTCAAATTGTTTTCATCGTTGATCTCTTTGATCATTTGGACGAAACATCCTTTGTTGTTGGCGTTCAAGAGGTGGAGCCCTTCGAGAAGATGAAGGTTTTGAAGTAGAAATAGGTACAGGTGCTTGTTTAAGCATAACTGTAGCAGTTTTCGCTTTACCCATTCTCCTTCCTGGAGATGATGGAATTATACGAGATTTAACCTTAGCCTGTATAAGGGAATCTTCAATCTGTTGAGCGATTGAAGTAAGGTCTCGAAACCCTCCTGTATATTTCACAGGGATCAATGGCGTGCGTAATTCGTCACGCAAATTTTCCACACAGATTGGCAACAATTCCTCCTAAGGGAGTGCTAAACTCAAGGAATACGTTAATCCCTTCCAACGAGCAATGAAATCAGAGACTCTTTCATTCTACCTTTGCTTGCAGTTTGTAAGATCGAAAACTATCGTTTTTGGAAAAGTTGAGCTAAACTGAAGAAGGACTTTTTGACGAAGATCCTCCCATCCGATGACTGACCGGGATTGCAAGCTTGTATACTAGACAAAAGCTAGTCCTTGCAAGGTTCGCACGAAGCATCTGAGTTTCACTGCTTCTTGCTGCTCTGGAGTTCCCATCATAGGATCACAACAAGACACGTAATGCGTCAAATGTTGTTCAGGGTCGTCTGATCCATTGAAAGTAGGGAAAACAGGGTTTCCAAAACTGGATGGGGGAGAAATTGAATCTACCTATTCAGGGTAAACTTTCTTTTCATGTTGAACTTGCGCCCGTTTCCCTTCCATAGTTTCTAACCGGGCTGTTAATGAATCAATAGTACTTATTAACTTTTGAGAAACATCAGGTTGAACTTGGTTTTGGGTAGGTGCAATGAATGGAGCTTGGACAGACGTGGTGGTTGGTGCTGCAACTGATGGTAGTGTTGCCAACCGTTGTTGCGTTTAACCCGTAGGATTAGACCTCTGAGGGTGTACTGATAAAGGAGGATATTCCTGATCCATCTCAGTAGTTACAACAAATTCCTTCGGCTGTCGGACTTCAGCATTCTTAAGAAGAAGACTACTCTGAAGTAGTTCTGCATTCAACTTTCTTAATTCTTTCATTTCGTCCTCCTGTTGTGCAAACCTTTGCTCTAATGAGAGCGATTGACCTCCATCAGAGGAAGGGTGAGAAGTAACCTGATTCTTTCCTTTCCCCTTATTAGATCCTTTTTGGATAGGGGGAAGTAGGTTACTTGAAGGAATACCCAGATTTTGGGTAAGCCTTTGATTACGTGTGCACACACCTTCTTTATTTAGATCTATGTGTGAAACTTCTTGAGCAGGAACCTCTTCGTCTGATCCCTCTGATTGAGCCTCATCTGGTGAATCAGCAGCAACGGCATTGATGACATTAATGGATTCATATTGCATGGAATCCTTTCTATCGGCATTTCTGTGATATTTTCTTCTTCCATTTCCATGATGAGACATGGCATTCCGTTGACTTGATCCCTCAGGAATTTCTTGGAGAACCGTCACTTGAAGAGAATCTCCTGATAGCTTGGCTCTTCGTTCCTCTTGAGGCTTATTCCCTAATCGAGAGAATACTGTCTTTCTCTGAGGGAGGGATTGAGGATTTGAAAAATTCCCCAGTCTGGTGGACTGGGGATGTTCCTACTACTTCCGCTCAACTCCTCGAATCCCATTTGTTGACTTTGAGGGTTGGTTTAGAGAAGTCCCCAGTATGAAAAGCTGGGGTGTCTCTTGACATGTTATGTCTGAGATCTTCTTAAAATCTCTCTTGATCTTGCGAATCTTAGTTCGGAAATTAGCTGGATGCATTAAACTGTATCCACTTTTATCACCTGGTTCAACAGACCATTGGATGATTTCCGAAACTTCTGTCATTTGATGACGTGTTTGCTCTAGACGAGAGGCTTGTGCAATATTCTCTCCTGCTTGATGTAGGATAAATTCAACAACTTGTTCTCTATATACTTGATTTTGAGAGGAACTAGTTGAAGCCTGTTCTTGAGCAAGCTTTTGATTATGAACAAAGCCCATTGACTGTGGCCGGCCATGGGCAATAACATTGCATGAAACCATTTTCGGCGGGCTTTGCTGACTGGAAAGCACTGTGAAATGTAGTGCTCCGTGAACACCCATCCTCTGATATGAACACTAGATGGAGCATAGGCAATTAACTGACGCAATTTTCTTAGTGCGCCAAGGCATGAATGTTGAAGGGTTCTCTGTTGCTTTTCATCCTTCGGATACCGAGAGACTAATAGAGATTCCAAATCAATCTGGTGTTGTAAGCCTTCTATTATCTTAATATGATTTTCATAATCACCGTAAGATAATACTTTCTTCTTCAATTGACAAAGAGTCTTCCATATGTTGAGACGAATATCATGGATTCCATCATCCGTCAACATCTTTGGAATGTCATACTGGGAGTCAGCCAAAGGCCAAAACATGACTGGTACTTCACCTTTTGTCAGATTTTTCCTCATGTTCATCATTTCCTCTTTATCATTAAATGAAGATTCTTCTACTTGTTTCGACCAGAGTTGGTGTTTCCATGTTTCTTCATCGGATTCAACAAGACTGGTAGAGAGATCATTATTCATGCTGGAAGATGAATGACCTAGGGATGGTTCGGAGAATAACCTGAACCCCAGGCTATCGTCTGATGGAGAAAGAGTTTCACTTGCCGATAGTAAAGCATCATACATGACTGGCTTCATGTTTGCAAGTGCCTCAAGATAAGAGGGCTTTCTCGGCACTGCATTGCCTTCTGAAGAATTTTCGAGACAACGTGAATCACTACTGTGGAGAGGACTTTCGCAGCGAAGTTCATCACCATGAGGAGGACCGTCATGATGGGTTACAGCAAAAGATGAAATCTCTTGCTCCTTGGTCTTATAACCACACAGAGGGTTCCTGTGGCTCTCATCTGAAGAAGAAACTTCAAGATTGACCGAATTTTCATGAAGCAAGCCTTCATGAGGAAGTGTCTGTTGAAGAACTTCAAAATTAATGTTCCCGTTATTGGGAACTGAGGGAGTAGAATCTTGAATTCTGACAGATACATGTCTGAGGGCTTCAAGAACTCCAGCATCGAGCAAGGCCTTGTTGCAGATTGGCCTTTGATCTCCTGACTGTGTTGGGCGGATCTTTTTCTTAGATGCCTTCTTACTCACTTTAGAAACCACTTGTTGACGAAAGTGGTTACTCTGAACAGGTTTATGTGCCTGATCATGAAAGATGGTCAGGTTAGGCTGATGATCTCTACTCAAATCAGGTGTATGTGCCTGACTTGGTTGTCCGTATGATATGGGGGAGTATGCCCCATAACCCTCTTGGACTGGAACAGATGTGTGTGTCTGTTCCGGAGTGAATCGTTGATGTGTCACTCCATTGCTATGGATAGATTTATGTGTCTGTCCCTGAGATGATGCTGAAGCTGTTATGATATCCTGGCAAGCATCCAGAATATGAGCAGGAATTTTCTTCTGCTCTTTCACCATTGACAAAATATTTTTGGTGACTTCAGCCACCGGAACGGGGATATACGTCCATTCCGGGCTTGGAGTAGGTGTATGTGCCTACTCCTGTCCTCCTTTTCCTATCAGTGAATCCTGACAGTACTCAAGTGTGGAGGCAAAGAGTTGAGTCTGCCTCCGGTTTGTCGTCAGGGCTTTCCGACTGACTTCTTTGTGCGCTACCAAGCGAGACTGTTGGTAGGCTTGATTAGTATTAGCAGGTGTATGTACTTGCTGATTACACTTCGCCAAACGTGGTTGACGAGATCCATCATATGTAGTCAGACGAGCCTGGTGACTAACTGGTGATGTATAAGCAGGTGCATGTTCCTGCCTATGGTACTCCGCCGGAATTGCCTGGGGGGATTGGCGTGATGCTGCCAGACGAGTCTGCTGGACAGCGGAATTAAAACGGACAGGTGTGTATGCTTTATCATTGTTTGCCACCAAGTTAGGTTGGTGGAATCCATCATATGTAGTCAGGCGAGCCTGCTGACTAACTGATGATGCATAAGCAGGTGCATGTTCCTGCCTATAGTACTCCGCCGGATTTGCCTGGCGGGATTGGCTTGATGCTGCCAGACGAGTCTGCTGGACAGCGGAATTAAAACAGGAAGGTGTGTGTGCCTGCTCATTGTTTGCCACCAAGTTAGGTTGGTGGACTTCTCCGGAGATGGCAGGGATGACAACCTGCCTATTGTTAACCGGATTCTGTCTCTGGTGGTTCATCTTGCCTGCTCGGGTTCGAGGAACCTGAGATGAATGCCTGGAGTCGGTACCCTCATTATGTTGAGGGTGCACTACCGCACGAGTCTGGCGGCGTTTGTTGATGGGATCCCTTTATAAGGACTCCTGTCTTTTTGAATTAAGGTCCTGCAGGACCTACTCATTCACTTCCTCAGAGTAAGGGAATGAATGGAAATTGCGTTCCGGGGATAACGACCCGAAACGGTTGGAGACGGTATTCAGCACCGCCTGCTTCTTGATCGCTGGCCACCGTTGTCCGGACGACCAGGTAGAGTTGTTAACTTGGAGGGCTTGACGAGCGGCCTCCAGAGTTGGGATAGTACCGTTGCGACGGTACTCCTTAACCAGTGCATTAGAAACCCAGCATTGAAGAAGCTGAGTTGGTGATGTCATCCTCAGAGCGGACGACGTTCCAGCAGGAGTAGCAACATTGGTTTTCACAGCAGCAGACCTCACAGTAGAGGTGTTCACAGCAGCATTATTCACAGGGGTGAATTTAAGGAAAGCCATTTTGCAGAAGATCTTGAGAAAAGAGTGCCTATTCCATATAACAGACATAATCAAGATGAATCCGGCAACTGCATCTTTTGGATGAGCACATGTCAATGATTGATTTGTTGGCCCAAGGGGCCTAACAAATAAGAAGAAAATCACTTTAACTTGGTTAAGGATTCACGTCGGGTTCACCATTTTTTGTTTCGCACGGATTTCGGGGATGACCTCCTGGACGGGAGATTCAAACGTTCCGATCGGTTTCTAGCGGGTTTGTTCGTAGAACCGGAAACATCCAATGATTCCACATCCGTTTGGACCTACTTTCCAAAGTTAGGCGCTCATTAGCTTGTGGACTAATGAGGCTTAGGAATTTGCATTGGTCGAGAGGATGGGAGGTTGGACTCATCACACCTTTTTTAGGGGAATTTATTGTCTACTCTGGGACTCTCTTTATAGATTTAAGTTATGTTCGTGAATCCTTATTACATTACCAAGTATAAAATGAGCTTTCCTTTAGTTTTAACAATCAATGATAAATTTAGAGAATCTTTTATATGTATTCGAGGTTCTTCATCAATAGAGAATCATCTATATCTATTTAGAGATTCTTGGTCAATGGTATCCTTCAAAACATTTATATAAAAGTTTCTTGGTCATTATGATGACCAAGATGGTTTTAAAGCCACTCAGTGGGGCACTTGATGTTTATCGTCATTAAGAAGGACATGGATTATTTCAGAGTTGGGATCGAACCCATAAATGGGCTACCTACGTATCCTTTGTTTTGGAAAAGGAATCAGAACCCACGTAGTTCGAGTAATGGAGTATGATTTTTATGATTGGTGGCTCAAAGAAGAATGTCATAATTACTTTTACACTCTAAGCTCACGTGAGTCATGCTCGGTGTGAGAAACAAGAGGTATTGGTAAAAATTAGACAATTGTGCCATGAAAGATGCAATCATAAGAAATTGTTTGGGACTTATGTATGTATGACTGCCCAAATAGATGAAGGTTTAGGATTTACTTTTAGAGAGAAAATCCATGAACATGGTCCATAAAGGTATATGTGATTTATGGATATTTGAATACTCTAATCTTAGGGCTTAATCCTAAGGTGGATGGCCAAATTAGGAGGGGACTTATGATTGGGTTTTACTCCTAAGAAGGATGCCCAAAATTATGACTGGAACTTATTCCTGAAAAGGAGGCCCAGGTTAGGGGACTTGGGGCTTACTCCTGAAAAAGAAGCCCAAGATTATGACTGATTCTTATTCCTGAAAAAGAGACCCAGGTTAGGGATTAATGTTTGGGGCTTACTCCTAAGAAGGATGCCTGGTATTTGAGATTGGGGCTTACTCCTGAAGAGGATTCCCAAGTTTAGGAACTTTAAGAATTTGGGGCTTACTCCTGAGGAAGATGCCCAGATTAAAGGATTTAGAACTGGGGATTATTCCTAAAAAGGAGACCCAGGATAAGGATTCTCTCATCTTAAAGGATGAGGTTGAATGAACGAACTCTCAATCTTTAGTGACATAAAGATGTATAAATCACTAGGTTTTGAGAGATATTCCACCGAATTCCTTTCAGATAAGGAAGTCAAATCAAGAAATCATGCCATAAATGGCTTTGAAGAGTATCTTGAAGACTGAATCTTGAATAGGAAAGGTGAAATGGCTTAAGAGGGGTAAAATGAGCAAGATGGGCACCCAAAAAGCTAGGGGCGCGCAAGTCTTGAAAGGCGCGCAAGTCTTGCGTGGGTGCGCAAGTTTTGGTCGCGCAGGTATACCTGCGCGACACATGGTGTACTTGCGCGATTTTCAACCAGCATTGAAATACTTGAGCGACTCTTTTTTAAACCCTTTAGAATCCTCTTGAGGTTCTTCCAGATAAGGGACGCGCAAATACTATTGAAGGAATAAGGCGGCGCACAAGTGTGACCAGTTCCCTTAAGGGCTGGCCATTCATGCGCGCAAGTGTTGATGAGTTTCAACACTTAGGCCTTCCACCCTCTCTTTAGATCTTCCGTTCTAGGTAAGAAATTACCTTAGAAGTGTCCTGGAAGCTTTGAGAAGAGACTTGGGCGTCGGGAGCTTCAATCCGAGTTTCTGGAAAGAGATCCTCTCGAATGGGGGGGCCCACAGGGTCTATTTATAGGCAGGAGAAGACCCCGGGCGGTTACCGGGCGGTTATCACTTAGGTCGTGCAAGTCACTTGCGCGACCAAGAGTGTCGCGCAAGTGTACTTGCGCGACAGTGATATAACTTGCGCGGTGCAGTTTCTGTTGATCCTTTCTTCCTGCCTTTGACGATTTTTTATGTTTTCTTCAAAGGATGAATCACTTTGAGCTCAGATATTCCCTTTTCCGATCTTTAGATTCTTTGACAAAAGGAGCGTCAACAGTGACCCATACCCGATTTTCCATATGGCCTTAAGCGCATCTCCCCAAATACGTGAGGCTGTCGACTATCAGCGAGAGCTTAGGAGCGATAGTGGGGAGATTATGCCCACATTTGCAGAGTGTAACACAATAACAATAATAGTAAATCAATAGAAAAAATCAATAATACCATACAACAGAAGTAAACAGCAGAAGACTGATAATATAAATAACCAAGTGTCAAATCGTACAAAAGATGATGCAGTATGGTACATATTCTAGGAAAACATCAAAAACAGGTTACACTACATTAATACATGTTATAAGTACCAAAATTACAAAAAGAGACAAAAGAAACTGAGAAGCATTGAAAGCCTTGGCTTGGTCTCATGCTATCCTACCCATAAACAACATAGCAAGTACATGTAGAAGGGAGAATCCCCTTATCAACACCTACATCCATATAATATAATTGGGCCAAAAAACATGACCCAAATAGGGTGTGAGACTAAATCCTAGTAGGAAGCCACCCAAGGTCTCTGCCAATCTATCAGTGAATATATATAACATGCTGTGTACATAATGAAAGTAGTAAGCAAGGTAGTACTCAAAAGTAAACATTTATACATGCACTAGTTTCAATTTACATTCATTTCATTTAATTCACATTTCAATGATATTGAACATTATAGGTATCAATATCTGGTCTAGGCTTGATGATCCCTGTATAATAATAATCACCACAAATTCCTTAGAAGTCCGTCTAGGATATTATGGGGAATGACTCAAACAAAGCTTGTTAATTTTCTATTGAGATGCATCATAAACCATTCTATATCCAAATAACCTCTATCCCATTCTTTAAATTCCTAATGTGGAATTCAAGGACCACCCAAAGTGAAAACCACCAACACCCAACAAGTCCATCCCTAAAGAACCTCATAAGGGAAACCGGTATCACACTAGGTGTGATGTACCCTATGTCACTGATCCCATCCTTTTTGTTCCTATAGGGAGCCCATGTGTCACTCATGACATAACCCCTACCTCTTGATTCCATCCATGGAATCCTATAAGGATCCATGATTCTTTTGGAATTTATGCATCCTCTGTGAGCCTGTATAGGGAATCCATGGTTCACTCACGGCTTAGCATTATATAAAAAACTCGTAGATTAGGTCCAAGGAATTCTAAGAATACAAGGTTCAGCCAAGGGCATTTACTAGTTAACCAAAACAGGTTCATTTAATAATTTCATTATACATGCTAGAGTCAACACCAAAAGCATCTATTATACATATCTTCATTAAGGATGTCTCAAGAAAAGACCGACCTCTATGGTTTGTCCTATCATTAGTCACATGGGAACATATAAATTATCAAGAAACACATGAAAATTAAACAATGGAATGGATTAAACATTAACTACCTCACATGGGAAGCTTCATAATTGGAGAAAAACGTTCCAATCATGATTAAACAAGCATAGGAATAAACATGGGTCAAAGGGAAAACCATATATCCCATACCCTAACCAATTCAATTAAAATTTAATAACTTCATAATTCATTAATAATATAAAATAATTTTTAACATCCCAAGAAAGGGAATCAAAGGCATGCCTCATAGACATCCTAGGCCAAAAGACCATAAACAATCATCCAACAAAACTAACCCATGGGGTGGTCCTCAATCAAGGTATACAAGCGCAAACATGCTTTAAAACACTTATTTAATTACCTAAACATCAATAGGAAACAATAAGGGTCAATTATAATCAATGTTCTACCCCAAAATGGTTTTGTGGCACTCTAACATATATACATAGCTTGACAATTGGAGAAGAGCATGAGACGACCTACCTAGTAATCGTACGACTCTCCTCGTCTAGTGCCAGCCTCTAATTCGACCTAGAACAGATTAGATTTGAAAAACAAGCATAAATTATCAAACCTATATGATTATTTAAAGATAAAAAAATGATGAATAATGGATCAAGAGTAATCAATAACTCACTAAATGGGTTCCAATGCATCCTAAAGAGATCGAAACGGAGTTCAGATAAAGAATCAGGAGTAAAAACTCCCCTTGGGTCGACCTAGGAATTGATGTATGAAACTGGTGGGTGATCCTTCTATCTCTCTAAAGAAGATGTGGCTACTGCCCATTATAGAAAAACAAAATACAATTTGTGTAATAGAAAATACACGTCGTATAGTTTCCTCATTTTCTCTTTGTTGTTGACATGTCATACACTTCATAAATAGGTCTTGGTCAGACCATTAAACAGCATGTACTGGGATTACACAGTGTGTAACTCCCATTCATGTCATCTAATTGGCCAGAAACTATCCCCTAACCTATTTTACCTCCTCTTTATTAAGAAAAAATTTAAATGAAAATATATCTACCTTAATGGAATAATTGGGTTCCTACAAACTTCCCACTAAAAGAAATTCATCCTGGAATTTCCCTTCAAATGGTGGTGAAGAAACATCTGAAAACAACACTAGACACCAGAATTGCACATCAACCTCCCTCCCCCTGGTCTCATCCAGCAAATTGGTCGTGATTCCATAGCACTAGTACTAAAGGAATTGACCGGCCAGGAAGAAATTCAGTGCGATGATCCACAATTCGAATATGATGCTTCTCAACAGACAAATATACCTATAACTCAACCTCCTCGGGTTAAAAAGTGTGATATGGGTCTAAAATGTAACTTCACAACTGAGAAACATGGAAGATGTCATGCATATCCTGGTACCTCTGAGGTAACTCAAACTGATAGGAAACTGACCCAAATCTCTCCAAAAATACCGAATGTCCCAACATATCTTGGCGAATGCTTACCCTGTCTTCTAGTCCTCTTGTGTCCCATCCTCAGTGAAACATATAGGAAAACCAGATCCCCGACATCAAACTCCAAAGGTCATCTATGGAAATCGACATACAATTTCTGATGAGACTGCACAGTATCCATATGATTCTTAATCAACTGTACATACTCAGTGGTCTTCTAGACAACACGAGGTCCCAGTATAGCTGTGTCTCCTACCTCAAACCAATAGAGGGGTGATCGTGAGGGTCTACCATACAAATCCTTATGTCGTTCCATCTGAATAGTAGCATAAAAGATATTATTATAGGAGAACTCAACCATGGGTATATGTCTTTCCCAAGAACCCCCAAAATCCAATGCATAAGTCTGAAGGGTGTCCTCCAGCACATAAATCTTTTACTCTGACTTTCCATTTGTTAGGTGGTAGTAATCTATGATCAGAATCACCTATGTGCTCATATCCCTCTATATCCCTTTCAAAAAACAAGAAGAAAACCAAGTATCCCTCTCTGAAATGATAGAATGCATAACTCTATGCAGTCATACAATCTCATAGATGTACAACCTCCTAAGATCTTCAACACTGATGTTTTCTTGGATTGGAAGGAAATGTGAAAACTTCATGGGCCTTTCAGAAAAATCCTATATGGAATAATTACCTTGAGGATACCTTGGTAACCCCATCTTGAAATCCATCGTGACATCATTCCATTTCCACTCAAGAATGTGTAGCTGTTATAAAAGGCTGGCTAGTCGTCGGTGTTGCACCATCACCAGATGAAAGGTGGAGCAACTCATGAAAAAACTAGCTACATATCTTATCATACATGTCCATCAATACTGATGATGTAAACTCTGAAACATCTTGGTGACACCAAGATGCACTTCCCATATAGAGGTATGAAAATCATACATCATCTCCTTGTGCATTTCTACTGAAACCCATACATGACCATGTAAATGAAGAACTTCATCCTCTACAACAGTCCAACCAGGATGAGGGTACTCACCTGTCATACTCTCCCATAGAACTAGGCCTTTAGAATCCTATATCCGCCCCCATCCTCACTTTATCTAGTATGGTAGAGGTAACATATAAGGATGAAAGAAACATCTATCTTTGAATTTCATGCACCTTCAAGTGTATCTCAGAGAAACAATCTATAAGCTTCCACTCACTACTGGACTACTGCACTGCCTGCACCTGATTCCTCCATCTCAAAGCATCATCCATTCTATTTCCATTACCAAGAATATAGGCAATCTCAAAGATAAAAGGATAAATGTATTCCAACCACATTTCTTGCCTTAGATTGAGATCATGATATTTAAATATGTACTTGAAGATTTTATGGTCCGTGTACACCACAAAATATTCTCTCAATAGGTAATGTCTCCAACTGCATATTGCATGAACAACTAAAGCTATCTCGAGATCGTGTATTAGGTAATTCCTCTCATGTGGCCTCAAATTCTAATACTTGTACACAATGAATCTATCCCCTTTTATAAGCACTACTCTCATCTTGATACATGATGCATTAGGGTACACAGTGTAACTCTTTCCTAGCTTTGGAAAAATAAGTATCAGTGATGAATTCAATCTTCCTTTCATATCCTGAATGGTCGTATTTCATGAATCTGACCAAAAAAAATTCACCGTCTTCTTATTCAAGACCATCAATAGCATCGTTAAGCATGATATGTCCTATATGAAACAGTTTTAGTAACCAAAAAACCCCAATAAACTCTGTACCTCAAATAAGTTATTGTTGTTCTCCCAAGAAACTACTACTATCACCTTCCCAAGGTCCACTAATACTCTTATCTCTAAGATGATATGATCCAGGAAGAGAATCTGATCCATCTAGAGGTGTCACTTTGTGAGAATATCATATAACTGATGCTCTTTAAATTTTCTCAAAACAATCTCAATATGTGTGGCATGGTCGTGTCGATTAAGAGAATACACCAAGATATCATCCATGAAAACCACAAAAAATGCTTCAAGATAAGGATGGAATAATTAGTTCATCACCACAATAAAAACTACTAGTTCATTTGTGAGACCAAATGGAATTACCAAGAACTCATATAGACCATACCTACTCTAAAAGGATGTGCGAGGTTTGTCTAATGATCTAACATGAAACTAATGATAACTGGACCTCAAATCAATTTTTGAGAAGAATCGATCTCCTCAAAGATGGTCTAAGAGATAATCTATCCTTAGAAGAGGATACTAATTCTTAACCGTCAACTAATTCAATTCTTGATAATCAAATCATAGTCTAAGGGTATCATTTTCCTTTTTTTCAAAAAGGACTGGCTAACCCCAAGTAAAATTATTGGGTTGGATGAAACCCTTTTCCACTAAATCCTATGGCATCTACTTGATTTCTTGAAACTCCATCGTAGCCATCCTATAAGGAGGAATTTATACTGGTAAACCTCTAAGAACTAGCTCGATTGAGAAGATTATCTCTCTCACTAGAGGTATGCCTAAATTTTTTTCCAAGAAAACATCCCTAAAATGATCAAACAATGGAGGGAAATCCATATGACGTGTTCCTTATTCATCCAAATACAAACTCGAAATCTGGGTTGTCATACCACCCAACCCATGATTCTAGGGTCTAGATCATCTCGCTTGGACATTCTATTCACCTTTGTTTAAAAAATCTCTACCCTTTGGTAACCTGGAACTCACCCTACGATGATATAAATCAAAAAGGCTTTGACGTGAAGAAACTAATTCACTTTGATGATGACATCAAATCCAGTCATCTTTAAGAAAAAGAGATCTCATATGAAGTGACACCCACCAACCTCAAGGGGGCACTCTTTGCACTAACAGACACTAGCCATTCTAATCCCTAACGGATTATCTAGCATTATAACATCATCAGAAGTAAAATCACAGAGCCCAAGGATCTCCACAACAGGAACAAATATTAAACTACGTGAAGATCCTACATAAAAAAGTGTAGAAGTTAAAATACAGGCGACTATAATGGTACCTCTTATAGTAAAGGGTATGTGATACTTCTCCTACAGGGTATGTTTCACTGTATAAGTCTTACCTATACCACATCCCTATGACACTATCTTGCTACCCAAAGCTAATCCACCATATTGTAATTCAAAACCTGGGGTCTTGCTACCATGGCCACGACCACCACCTCTTCCTAATCATCCTCATGCATTCCAGTTCCCTAACTTGTGAGAAGATATATACCCTGCTCCTGAACATGGAGTTAGTGCAGAACCTCTCTCACTAGATGATAGTGGAAACATCCAATAGAATCACAGAAGATGGTCCATCTTGCCACATGATTAGCACTCAACTGGGTCCTTCAAAAACTATATCCTCATATATCTCAGCCTACCACACTGGAAGAACCTCGCTTGGAAACCTGAAGATATGTTCTGACTATTAACTTCACCAAAAGAAAGATCAAGTGTAAAATTCCTACTACCAATCGAGACAGTACTAGATCGAGGTACCGAACCTTCCTAGCTCGCACCTCCATATTCCCTCAAATTACACTCACTAATAAGTGCCATATTCACTATAGAAGATATGTTAGTCACCCTAAAAACATTCACCTATGATTGTATATTATACCTTATACCGTCCTCAAATGGCCTAGTCTTTTATAAATCATCACCCATCAGAATCAGTTTGAACCGTTGGAGCTCAGTAAAAGAGGAAAAGTAGTCCAACATAGAAAAATCACCCTAATCTGGATGCATAAACTCCCAATCTCTATTGTCCCTCAGCGTCTTGAAAAAATATTAATCATATAAGACTATTTGGAAATATCCCCATGACATACCCCGATGACGCTCTTCCTAATTAATCATATCCCACCATTCTTGGTGGAATTACACAGCATGTAAGTCATGAGCTTTACCGTCCTCTTAGTAGGTGTCTCTAGATGGTTGAATATTGAAAATATGGACTCTATCCATGACTGTATATCTTATGGTCCACAATCCCCAGAAAAAGTGTGTGGATGCTGCTACTGGAACACCTATTTCATCTATTCCATAGAATTGGTTGGGTGTGGTGCTCCTTGAAAGTGTTGCATGAACCCCATAAAGCATACATGGAACTCTGCATCAGCACTTGAATTTGGAATAATAGTTATTTCCACAAATGGATTGACTAGAGGATCCACTAGTAGATTATGGCCTACCACCTATGGGGTATGATCATCACTACCCTCCTGGCATACAACTGGAGGTCGTCGTGGTGGAATGGCTCTATAATGTCAATCACACACATCATTTCTAGTTCATTGTCAAGATTTGCAGTTCAAGAGAACAAAAAAATAGTAAGATACCCTCAACGGTTACCAAAAGGGGAGTACACAGTGTGTAGAAACCATACATGAGGTGTATCCTCAAGCTCTTACATGGGCGTGTACTTCTATCAGCCTGGGTGTCTAAACACCCTAGGTACACGACCTGCAAGTCGGGGACATGGTTTGTACTCATGTCTTCCCTTCTAGCCATGTACTTTTACATGACTAGAGTTACCTGAGGTCTTCTTATGTAAAACTACAGGGTGAGTACCTAAGGTACATAGCATTCAAATTCAAAAACCATCATTCTGCATTCTTTCTCACAAGACCGGACACAAGGCCACATACCACATGGCATGTACTCAGAGTACATGAAGAGTAATTAAGAAAAAAAATTCTTACTGAACAGAATAACACATGGCATGTTTTTATAGAACCACATGTCAGGTTGTCTGGGTTTCCGAGTATAAAATCAGTAGAACTTCCCTGAAACACCCATTTTTGAATGGTACCCCAAAGATATTCCAAATTCTGATATGTGGGGCCCATAATCCCAATGCATGAAAGATTGGAATCCACATATAGCACATCATAACAAGTTTAAATACAAGGTAGCAACGTGATACAGCAAATTATAATCTAATAGGGCCAATAAACCTCAGTTATTAATGATTGGAACCTATCTAATTAGAATCGTAGCACATACCAATACACATATCACAACCATAGGCATATCTATCATGGTACCTATCACAATATCATGAAATCAGTAATGCTCATAAATGGAATAAAGAGAATGCATGGAATGTGATTTCTAGAAAGTTTCCATATGATGAATGATATGGTATACCCTCATCTCATTAGGTTGTAACAAAATAGAACCGCAATATTACCAATAATAGTACCACAATACAAGTTTGTCACCCAATAGTGAAATTGTAACGCCCCGACCCTAGTTACCCAGAGTCAGTGCATTATTACATAACATTGGCATGATCACAAGAAAGATCAAATCTCGAATGACCGATTGGTTTAGTAGCCTTGGAAACACTAGATATATTCATAAGTCTTACATTACATCATAAAATGAAAAACTACTACAACAACATATTGTCTCCATAAACCACACTCATATACCCACATAATATCCCTGCAGGTCATTCATAATTTACTTCTTCACTTCCTGGGAAAAATAAAACATAGAAAAGGGGTGAGCTCAAATGCCCAGTAAGGATAACAATATACCGGAAACTTTCATAAATATGAATAAACATTTAAGGATATGTATAACTAAAACAAAAGCCTTCTAAACTTGAACTTCAACATAGTATGGCAAAAGTAAAATGAAATAATTCCATTTACTTGTTCACATGGATATTCTACTAATCGAATAATCACATGCAATATCAATAACCACTTTCATAATGTTGGAATTCATAATGCTAGACTATCATAACCACATAGCCAAGGCCTCGTGCCAAGACTACAAATAATATTTTCCCAAGTCCTTGTGCCAAGACACTAGTTTGTCTCATGAGACCTACCGATGCATCGAGGAGCTATAGCGGGCTCCACCCGTCACATATTAAGTCCAATGCATTCCCATATGAAAAGGTTTAAACATAACATAAACATTCGTATTAAAAATAGCATACCAAATGTCAATAATTTCACCATAAACTATGAATGGTATAAAAATAGCACATCCACAGTCAAACATATCACAAAACCTTCAATACAATATAGAAGTTTTGTATCATAATAAATCAACTTCAAATAAGTGTAAAATCCATCAAAGGATGTTGACATAGATGAAATCAAAACACTTTTTGGAGAAATATCTCTTTCTATTTTTGAAATAATTTAAGAGCCATATAAAATAAAACATTTTCTTGAAAATATTATTATAAGCTTGTAAGGAAAACTTTGAAGATTTTATAACGGCGGAAAATAACTGCACTCGCCGTATAAGTTAAAAAAACATTCTTACCTTAATTCTGTCGAAAAGGTTAAAAAGGACCTTGTTTTGAAAACGACGGAAAGATTCCTCTTATAAAAAGTCAAACAAGGGTATAAATGACTTTAACCCATATTCTTGTAAATAATAAAAATGTTTTGAAATACATTTTGAAGAAAAATGGATGTGGATGATAAAGAGATCCCAGTAGATTATTACATATAAACAACCTCGGATAATGAAGAGATTGTGAAATAACCCTTACCTTGTACTTTTCCTTGGTTGGGGTAGGTTAACCTCCTGTATAATGGTGAAATAATTGTTATTAAATTATACAAGAATCATATACATTAATATGATATCATATATGATCTTTTAATATTGATTTGATAATAATATCTTAGTATTATCATTGTTTCGGGTGTTAACTTACTTGTTTTCTTTTATATGTTTTGTTACGTAAGACATGTTTGTAAAGGATAGGTTGTATATTATTCATATCCAGAATGATATCATGTCCTTAAACATCATTTTTTAAATCATCAAATGATAATTATACTTGAATGGATACGATGGAGAATGAATCTCATCACGTTCGTGGAGACGGTAGTCCGTACGTACGCACGAGCGACAATATCATTATTTTGATATTAAAATAATATATAAATGGATGGTATATCATATATACTGAATAATTAACATGTTATATTTATTATTTACATGAGTTACACATCATTATTATACCCATCCAAATAATATTATATTGAATAACAATTACACCACGACGTGGAGACGGTAAGCCGTACGTACGCACGTATGGTGACATGTTATTCAAAGGGTGGATAGAATACTGAATATGGTTGTACCATATTTATAATAACATCACATTATATATATGATACTGGATTTATTATTTTAGAATGGTAACAACAAAGGAAGAAGAAGTGGAAGAAGTAATGAACTTGGAAAAAGGGTGGTGAAATCATTACCTCTTCTTCGGGTTCTTCCTTTTGATTTGATCAAAAGGGCTGCATAGGTTGGCTTTCGGATCACAATAATGCCTCTAGGTTGTAGTGAGGGAAGTTGGGAGAGTATTTGGGCAGAGTTTGGCCGAACCAAAAGGCTTTGAAGGTGTGAATAAATGAGAAGGAGGAGTGCCCTTTTATAAGAGGGGTGAGGGGCACCTTTGGAAAAGCTAGAGATATTAGTTTGTAATAAATTCATATTCGGTTTCCAATGGCTCCAAAGTTGACTATTCAAAGTTTAAGGTGGCGATGGGTCGAAAAAAACTCAACCAATAGAATTTAGACAGGTTTGGGTACTTATATTAACCTTATCTTTAAGTATTAACTCTAAGTTAATTAGTTTCACTTTTACAATGTCTCTTTGTATTTTTATATAATATGGTTAATAAACTTACTATATACATACGAGAGACCCCCAAGTGGTCCATTAATGATGAAACTATCATGATATAAGTCTCTTGGCCGAACATTAGATTTTTAGGAATTTAATATCAATTAATAATATAATATTTGTTTTAAGAACTCTTTTATGTCAATTTTGACACTATTCAATAGTTGATTTTTTTGAAACTCCTAAAAGCTTGATTACTTCTAAAAAAGTAAATTACATCAATCCTAATATATCATAATATCCTAGAAAATTATTTTAATTCATTAAAAGTTTCATATTATATTTATTTGGGTATTTATAATATCAATTAATTTAATTTTTCACTATTTTAGTAATTACTACATCATCATTGTGTCATAAATAAAATAAAATATTTAATGTCTAAAAATTATAAATAAAATATCATTATGTATTAAATCTGTTTATATTTCTAATGAATATTTATAATCTAAAATCCAAAATATATAACCCTATGTAATAATTTTTTTTCTAAAAGATATATGCTTGTGTCATTTTTGTATTCATTTTAACTTAATTAAAATAAAGTGTCCCTATCACCTACAAGTGGCACCATGGGGTCCCCCAATCGACCCAAAGATGCCTATGGTCTAACATGTATCAACCAATAAGGCTAGGACACGTTTTAGAGTAATTTATTATTATTATAATATTATCTTTTAACCCTTATTTACCAGATTTACCCTTAACCATGGTAAATAAAATATTTACCACAGTAATTATTCAAAATGTCTAAAAATAAAAGTTACCTATTTACAAAATTTGGACATCCAGATTCCAAATATGGAATCCATTTTTCTAAATTCAAAACACAGAAGTGGCAGAAATTAATTTTAAATTAATTCCTGTTGTCAAAATAAAAAGCGTGTTTTTAAGAGATAATAACTATCAAAAGATTGACACTTGTTTATGTTCGGTTTAATTGTAAAATTATGTCCAACTACCAACATTATATTAAATGGTAAAAATATATTCTAAATATACTTTAAAACCACTCAAATTCATAATTTATCACAACTAATTATTTTGATTAAAAAAGTTGTTTTTAATTAAAATTTAGTAATTTTCACTATTCATCAAAATATGAAAGTTATCCGAAAAGTACCAAAATTTCACCTTAGGCTAAATTCGATATTCCGAATCTAGAAATGAAGTCCATTTTAAAATATAAAATATATATAATTTCGAAAAGTAGGTATTACTACTAATAACGGCTAGTTTGATTAGTTATGGTGTGTTAGAACTCGGTGTTGCGTACAACACACGCTATCACATTATTCAAAAAGAAGCGTACCGTAGAAGCTTGGGGTGTTACATTCTCCCATCCTTCAAATAATTTCGTCCTAGAAATTTCTAGAATACTACCGCATGAAAATACTTGGGTGGTTCTTCATCATAAGTTCCTCGGGTTCCCACGTTGCCTCTTCAATCTTATGGTTTCTCCACAAAACTTTTACCAGACGCGTCGTCCGGTTTCTCAGTACTTGTTCTCTTGTATCAAGAATCCTGACAGGCTCTTCACAATAAGACAGATCGGGTTCCAGTTCTAATTCCTCATAGGTGAGTACATGCGTTGGGTCAGGCATGTATTTCCTCAACAGAGATACGTGGAACACATCGTGAACTTTGGAGAGACTTGGCGGCATTGCCAATTGGTAAGCTACAACCCCAATTCGTTCTAGAACTTCGAAGGGTACGATGTACCTGGGACTCAATTTACCTTTCTTACCAAAACGTATGACTCCCTTCCATGGATATACCTTCAGGAAAACATGATCACCAACTTGAAATTCCAAATCCTTCCTTCGATTATCGGCATAGCTCTTCTGCCTACTTTGAGCTGCTTTGATGTGATTTTGGATTACCTTCACCTTTTCCACCAATCCCTCCACCAGTTCTGGGCCTACAAGTTTTCTTTCACCAACGTCATCCCAACAGGTTGGTGTACGACATCTCTTTCCATATAATGCTTCATATGGTGCCATCTGAATACTAGAATGGAAGCTATTGTTATAGGAAAATTCTACCAGTGGTAAATATTGATCCCACATACCCTGAAAGTAAAGTGAGAAAGATATCAACATGTCTTCTAAGGTCTGAATAGTCCATTCTGATTTCCCATCTATCTGAGGGTGGTAAGAAGTGCTCAAATGAAGTTCAGTATCCAGGTATTTCTGAAGACTTTTCCAAAATCTTGAAGTAAAACGGGGATCACGATCAGAAACAATTGATAGAGGTACTCCATGAAGTCTCACAACTTCATTAATATATAGTCTTGCTAGACGTTCCAGGGGTAGATCTTCTCTTATAGCAAGAAAATGTGTTGACTTGGTAAGACGATCAACAATAACCCATATTGAATCATTCATTCTAGGAGTCTTTGGTAGCCCCATGACAAAGTCCATCGTAATATTGTACCATTTCCACTCTGGTATGGGAATAGGTTGCATGACTCCTCTAGGCTATTGCCTTCCATCTCTCACTTGTTGACAAACCATACATCTTGACACAAAATCAGCAATCTCCGTCTTCATGTTGTCCCACCAAAAATGTTTCTTCAAATCTCTATACATTTTCGTGATCCCAGGGTGTATAGAGAAATTTGAACTATGAGCATCATCCAACAATTACCTTTTTAGATCAGGTAAATCGGGAACACAAAGTCTCTTCCCGAATTTCAAAATTCCATCTTCATACACAAAGTCTCTCAATCTCCCATCATTCACAGCTTTAATCTTCTTTTTGAAATTCTTCATCATCGGTCTGATAACTCTTAATAATTTCTAGTAAAGATGGTTTGGAAACCATTTGAAAAAGTATTGATGTTTCACCTTCCCTGGTTATTCCCATGTCCATCTTCACTAGATTCATGAAAATTGGATCCCTTTCAATTCTCATATTGTTCAAAACTCCATGGTCTTTTCTACTCAAAGCATCTGCCACCTTGTTTGCTTTCCCCGGGTGGTAGTGTATCGTGCAATCATAATCCTTGAGTAATTCAAGCCATCTCCTTTGCCTCATGTTGAGTTCTTTTTGTGAGAAAATATATTTCAAACTCTTGTGATCAGTATAAATCTCACATTTTTCACCATAGAGGTAGTGCCTCCATATCTTCAAAGCAAATATCACAGCTGCTAACTCCAGATCATGAGTAGGATAGTTTTTTGATGAATTTTCAACTGTCGTGATGCATAGGCAATAACTCTATCATAAGGACACAACCAAGTCCTTTCTTTGATGCATCACTATAAACAACGAACCCATCATTCCCCGATGGTAGAGTCAATATAGGAGCATTGACTAATCTTCTCTTCAGTTCTTAAAAACATTCTTCACACTCTTTTGTCCAAACAAATTTACCCCCTTTACGGGTGAGCTTCGTTAATGGGTTAGCCAATCGGGCAAAATTATGGACGAAACGTCGATAATAACCTGCCAAACCAATAAAACTATGTACCTCAGTTATACTCATAGGTGCTGGCCATTCTTGGATTGCCTTGGTCTTAGAAGGATCAACAGAGACTCCATATTTAGAGACAATATGGCCAAGAAAAGAAATCTCCTGAAGCTAGAATTCACACTTGCTAAACTTCCCATTTAATTCATGCCTCCTCAGAGTCTTCAAGATAATGCGCAAGTGATTTTCATGATCTTAGTAGGTTTTGGAGTATACGAAGATATCATCAATAAATACCACCAAAAATTCATCGAGATACTCCTTGAAAACTCTATTCATCTGATCCATGAATACATAGGGTGCATTAGTCAATCCAAATGGCATTACGGTAAACTCGTAATGCCCATACCTGGTTCGAAATGCTGTCTTCGGAATGTCTTCCTTCTTCACACACAACTAATGGTATCCAGATTGAAGGTAAATCTTTGAAAAGTATTGAGCTCCATGTAGTTGGTCAAATAAATCATCAATACGAGGTAGGGGATACTTGTTCTTTATCGTTATAGCATTTATCTCCCTGTAGTCGATACATAACCTCATAGATCCATCTTTCTTTTTAACAAAAAGAACAGGGGCTCCCCATGGAGAAACACTAGGGCGAATAAATCCCTTATTACTCAATTCCTCTAGTTGTTTCTTTAGTTCAACTAATTCAACAGTGGCCATTCTATAAGGGGTCTTTGATATAGGCCTTGATCTAGGAATAAAATCAATGGAAAACTCAACTTCTCGTTCTGGAGGATGTCCAGGTAAATCTTCCGGAAATACATCTACAAATTCTTTCACAACAGGTACATCCTCTATTTGAACATTCCTTTCCTCACCGATAGTTATTTCATTCTCTTCATCCCCAATAATTGAATTAAGTTGAGCTACTGGGGGTGGATCTAAATAAGAATTAGGTGGTGACGATTCTGCTCTAAAGATAAGGTGTTCCTTATCATTACCATCAAGAACCGTAACCTCTTTCTTATTACAATAAATCTTCGCATCATAGTCTGAAAGCCATTCCATACCAAGGATTATATCAAACTCAATCATAGGTATGACGACGAGATCAGCAGATAAAGAACATTTATGTGCCCTAATGGGGACTGATTCACAAAACTTTGTTGCAATGATACTTCCCTTAGGAGTTTTAACTGACAATTCCCTTATTAAATCAAATTGGAAATATCTAATTTTCTTAGCAAACTGGGAAGATATGAAACAATGCAATGATCCAGAGTCAAATAATGTATTTTCTAAACTTGAGGAAACCATTAAATTACCTGCCACCACGTCTTTCGGAGCTTCTACCTCAGCAGTAGTGATAGCATAAGCCTAGCCTTGATCCCTTGGCCTTTTCTGAGGTAAGTTCTCCTGACACTTAGGACATGCATTTGCATAATTCCCCATCTCCCTGCAATTGTAGCACTGATCGTTGGTAGCTTCCTTCTTCCCCTTGCAATCACGAGCTTGGTGGCCTTTTTCACCACACTTGTAACAGACTCTCATTCCCTTCAAGCAAGTACCAGGATGTTTCTTCCTGCATTTACCACAAGATGGATATTCAACCTTTCCCTTCATCCCCTTATTTCCATTCCCAGATTGATCAGTAGGTCTCTTCTTCTCTTTCTTTGCTCTAAAGTCATAAGACTTAGAGAATTCCTTTTCGGTCTTGATAGCACATGATACAATGTATTCGTACGACGAAAAGGATTGTGAGACTAATGCTCAATGGAGAAATGGTTTGAACCTATCAAAGAAACGATCAATCTTACTTCTTGGGTTACGTATATAATCACCAGCATACCTTGCTAACCTTGTAAAGTTAGCCTCATACTTTGTGACATTCTCATCCTCCTTCTGTCTCAGACTTAGAAATTGTCTTTCCATATCTGCTCGATGGTTGCGAGGAAAGTATTTTTCTAAAAACAGATATTTGAACTCCCTCCATTTCATATTTGATACTTCATCATCTTCCTTCATATTTTGAATTAATGACCACCATTGATCAGCATCTCCAGTGAGGCGGTAAACTGCCATGATAACTTTTTCCCTTTCACTGCTCCCCAAAGCCTGAAATATTTTCTCTAGGGAATTTATCCATTGCTCAGCTACTAAGGGATTTGTACTCCCATTGAACATTGGTGGTTGTTGCCTCATGAATCGATCTAACATTGATCCTCCACGCTGTGGATCAGGGTGCTCCATACGGGTAAGGTTATTATTCATAACCTGAGTAAGTTGTCCCAGTATGGTAATTAGCTGATCGGCACCAGTTGCATCACCAACTCCACTATAATTATCTTGAGCAGGAGGGAAATACCTACATAGAGTGCATGCATTGATACGGTTTCCATTTCTTCCACTAGGCGCCATTTCTAAACAATGGCATAAACTAGATCAGTTTATGAATCAAAATACATAATCCCATACTTATAAAACACCTAACATAAATTGAACTATTTATGGATATAATCCATAATCATAAAAATGTTTTCTTTGAGGAAGTATATACTCATAAACCCTTCATAATGATTTGTAAAGAAAATGATATTTTTCCTAAGCATATCCCTCGGGAGTGTCGTAACCAAGAGTGCAGCAAGGCCTATTGTCGTGCACCAGTTCCCGTTCGAGTCTATCTCAAAGCGGTGTTTTCGGGTTTTACCCCTAGATACATCTGTGCCATAGCCGCCTCTACCTACTCGTATCCAGACAGGGATTTATTTCTTGGAAAACTCACAAAATCTCTAAAATACCAAAATTCTAGGAAGTTCTTCTATACTAATCCTCAAAGTTCATCTTAGGTCTACGTTCTCTAATCAGAGTTTATCTAAATATAGCTTCCAAGGTTTGTACTAAGCTTACTCTGATACCAACTGTAATGCCCTGACCCTAGTTACCCAGAGTCGGTGCATTATTACATAACATTGTCATGATCACAAGAAAGATCAAATCTCTAAAGACCGATTGGTTTAGTAGCCTTGGAAACACTAGATATATTCATAAGTCTTACATTACATCGTAAAATGAAAAACTACTACAAGAACATATTGTCTCCATAAACCACACTCATATCCCCACATAATATCCTTGCAGGTCATTCATAATTTACTTCTTCACTTCCTGGGAAAAATAAAACATAGAAAAGGGGTGAGCTCAAATGCCCAGTAAGGATAACAATATACCGGAAACTTTCATAAATAAGAATAAACTTTTAAGGCAATGTATAACTAAAACAAAAGCCTTTTAAACTTGAACTTAAACATAGTATGGCAAAAGTAAAATGAAATAATGCCATTTACTTGTTCACATGGATATTCTACTAATCGAATAATCACATGCAATATCAATAACCACTTTCATAATGTTGGAATGCATAATGCCAGACTATCATAACCACATATCCAAGGCCTCGTGCCAAGACTACAAATAAGATTTTGCCAAGGCCTTGTGCCAAGACACTAGTTTGTCTCATGAGACCTACCGATGCATCTAGGAGCTATAGCGGGATCCACCCGTCACATATTAAGTCCAATGCATTCCCATATGAAAAGGTTTAAACATAACATAAACATTCGTATTAAAAATAGCATACCAAATGTCAATAATTTCACCATAAACTATGAATGGTATAAAAATAGCACATCCATAGTCAAACATATCACAAAACCTTCAATACAATATAGAAGTTTTGTATCATAATAAATCAACTTCAAATAAGCGTAAAATCCATCAAAGGATGTTGACATAGATGAAATCAAAACACTTTTTGGAGAAATATCTCTTTCTTTTTTTGAAATCATTTAAGATCCATATAAAATAAAACATTTTCTTGAAAATATTCTTATAAGCTTGTAAGGAAAACTTTGAAGATTTTATAATGGCAGAAAATAACCGCACTCGCCGTATAAGTTAAAAAAACATTCTTACCTTAATTCTGTCGAAAAGGTTAAAAAGGACCTTGTTTTGAAAACGACGGAAATATTCCTCTTATAAAAATTCAAACAAGGGTATAAATGACTTTAACCCATATTCTTGTAAATAATAAAAATGTTTTGAAATACATTTTGAAGAAACATGGATATGGATGATAAAGAGATCCCAATAGATTATTACATATAAACAACCTCGGATAATGAAGAGATTGTGAAATAACCCTTACCTTTTACTTTTCCTTGGTTGGGGTAGGTTAAACTCCTGTATAATGGTGAAATAATGTTTATTAAATTATACAAGAATCATATACATTAATATGATATCATATATGATCTTTTAATATTGATTTGATAATAATATCTTAGTATTATCATTGTTTCGGGTGTTAACTTACTTGTTTTCTTTTATATGTTTTGTTACGTAAGACATGTTTGTAAAGGATAGGTTGTATATTATTCATATCCAGAATGATATCAAGTCCTTAAACATCATTTTTTAAATCATAAAATGATAATTATACTTGAATGGATACGATGGAGAATGAATCTCATCGCGTTCGTGGAGACGGTAGTCCGTACGTACGCACGAGCGACAATATCATTCTTTTGATATTAAAATAATATATAAATGGATGGTATATCATATATACTGAATCATTAACATGTTATATTTATTATTTAAATGATTTACACATCATTATTATACCCATCCAAATAATATTATATTGAATAACAATTACACCACGACGTGGAGACGGTAAGTCGTACGTACGCACGTATGGTGACATGTTATTCAAAGGGTGGATAGAATACTGAATATGGTTGTAACATATTTATAATAACATCACAGTATATATATGATACTGGAGTTATTATTTTAGAATGTTAACAACAAAGGAAGAAGAAGTGGAAGAAGTAATGAACTTGGAAAAAGGGTGGTGAAATCATTACCTCTTCTTCGGGTTCTTCCTTTTGATTTGATTAACAAAGCTACTTAGGTTGGATTTCTGATAAAAAATAAGGCCTCTAGGTTGTAGTGAGGGATGTTGGGAGAGTATTTGGGCAGAGTTTGGCCGAAAACAAAGGCTTTGAAGGTGTGAATAAATGAGAAGGAGGAGTGCCCTTTTATAAGAGGGGTGAGGGGCACCTTTGGAAAAGCTAGAGATATTAGTTTATAATAAATTCATATTCGGTTTCCAATGGCTAAAAAGTTTACTATTCAAAGGTTAAGGTGGGGATGGGTCGAAAACAACTCAACCAATATAATTTAGACAGGTTTGGGTACTTATATTAACCGTATATTTAAGTATTAACTCTAAGTTAATTAGTTTCACTTTTACAATGTCTCTTTGTATTTTTATATAATATGGTTAATAAACTTACTATATACATCCAAGAGACCCCCAAGTGGTCCATCAATGATGCAACCATCATGATATAAGTCTCTTGGCCGAAAATTAGATTTTTAGGAATTTAATATCAATTAATAATATAATATTTGTTTTAAGAACTCTTTTATGTCAATTTTGACACTATTCAATAGTTGATTTTTTTGAAACTCATAACAGATTGATTACTTCGAAAAAAGTAAATTAAATCAATCCTAATATATCATATTATCCTAGAAAATTAGTTTAATTCATTGAAAGGTTCATATTATATTTATTTGGGTATTTATAATATCAATTAATTTAATTTTTCACTATTTTAGTAATTACTGCATCATCATTGTGTCATAAATAAAATAAATTATTTAATGTCTAAAAATTATAAATAAAATATCATTATGTAGGAAATCTTATTATCGTTCTAATGAATATTTATAATCTAAAATCTAACATATATAACCCTCTGTAATAATTGTTTTTCTAAAGGATATATTCTTGTGTCATTTTTGTATTCATTTTAACTTAATTAAAATAAAGTGTCCCTATCACCTACAAGTGGCACCATGGGGTCCCCAAATCGACCCAAAGATGCCTATGGTCGAACATGTATCAACCAATAAGGCTAGGACACGTTTTAGGGTAATTTAGTATTATTATAATATTATTTTTTAACCCTTATTTACCAGATTTACCCTTAACCATGGTAAATAAAATATTTACCACAGTAATTATTCAAAATGTCTAAAAATAAAAGTTAACTATTTACACAATTTTGAAATCCTGATTCCAAATATGGAATCCATTTTTATAAATTCAAAACATAGAAGTGGCAGAAATTAATTTAAAATTAATTCCCGCTGTCAAAACAAAAAAGCGTGTTTTTAAGAGATAATAACTATCAAAAGATTGACACTTGTTTATGTTCGGTTTAATTGTAAAATTATGTCCAATGACCAACATTATATTAAATGGTAAAAATATATTCTAAATATACTTTAAAACCACTCAAATTCATAATTTATTACTATTAATTATTTTGATTAAAAAAGTTGTTTTTAATTAAAATTTAGTAATTTTCACTATTCATCAAAATATAAAAGTTATCCGAAAAGTACCAAAATTTCACCTTAGGATAAATTAGATATTCCAAATCCAGAAATTAAGTCCATTTTAAAATATAAAATATATATAAATTCGAAAAGTAGGTATTACTATTCATAACAGCTAGTTTGATTGGTTATGGTGTGTTAGAACTCGGTGTTGCGTACAACACACACTATCACATTATTCAAAGAGAAGCGTACCGTAGAAGCTTGGGGTGTTACCGAAATTGAATCAACTATAACAACTCAAAATTAAAAAATCAAAATTCAATTTGAAGAAATTTGGATTTTCACTGTACATGGGGTAGCTACTCCCGGGCACAACTTATTACCAAATCCCATTTCCTTCTTATCCTTTTCTAATGTCACCAAATAGTAAGGAAACACAGAAGAAAAGAACCCCTCTGAGACCACTTTGTAATTTCACGGATCCGAATGCCACTCAAAGGTGCCTCTTACCCTGTTGGACATATGGCCTCAAGAACATATCCCAAAATTCTATAGGTTTCCAACTAGCATTGAGGGCCTATGAGTGAAATGGGGAGACTATTCCCTTATTAGAATAGTGTAAAATAATGAAAAAATAGTAAATCAATAGAATATGAAGTAATACCATACAACAGATGTAAATAACAAAATAATAATAATATAAATAACCTAGTGTAAAATCATACAAAATATGGAGCATCATGTTACATGTTCTAGGAAAAGAGACAAAACAAGTTACACTACGGTAATACATGATATAAGTACCAAAAGTATACAAAGAGACAAAATAAACTCAGAAGTATTGCAAGCCTTCGCCTGGTAACATTCTCTCATGTTCCTAAAAAAATATCAAGTACCTATAGAAGGGATATTTCCCTTATCGACACATACATCCATATAATCGTTTTTTCACAAAAAAACATGACCCAAATGGGTTGTGAGACTAAATACCAGTAGGTGATCACCCAATTTCTATGCCAATCTGTCAGTGAATATATATAACATGAAATGTACAATAATGAAAGCAGTAATCTAGGGAGTACTAAAAAGTAAATATTTATAAAATTAGTAGTTTCCATTTACATTCATTTCATTTAATTCATGGTTCAATTAAATTGAACCTTATAATTCTAGAGATATAGCCTAGGCCCGATGATCCCCGTAGAGCAGTAATCACCACAGATGCCTCAAAATGCCATCTAGGATATTATAGGAAATGACCTAAACCTAGACTGTGATTTGGCTTTGGGGAAACATTATAAACCATTCCATATCCAAATAACCACGATCCCATCCATGACATTACTAAAGTAGAATTCAAGGATCACTCCAGGTGAAAATCCAACAACACCCTACAAGATCGTCACTAGAGAACCTCATAAAAGAACCTAGTATCACACTAGGAGTGATATAAGCTATGTCATTAATCCCATATTTGGTGGTTCTATAGGGAGCCCAAGAGTTACTCAGGATATAACCCATTCCTCTTGAGTTGGTCCATGGTATCCTATAAGGATTCATGATTCTCTCAACATTTACATAGCCTCTATGATCCAGTCCATGGAATCCATGGTTCACTCACATATTATCCTTAACAAACAAACCCATTGTGTCCGTCAAAGGCATTCCAAGAATCTAAGGTTCACTCAAGGTTATTTACCATTTATCCATAATGGGTTTAATTAATAATATCTTTAGACATTCTAGGGTCAACACCAAAATAATATATTATACATTTCACTATTAATGGTGTCTCAAGAAAAAAAACCTCTAAGGATTAGAATATCATTACTCACATGGACACATGTAATTTATCAAGTAACACATAAAAATTAAACGATGGAATGGTTTAAACATTATCTATCTCATGTGGGAAGGTTCACAATTGGAGAAAAAAAATTCAATCATGCTTAAACAAGAATAAGCAGAAATACGGGTCAAGGGGGACACCATATATCACATAACCTAACCAATTCAATTGAAATTTAACAACCTTGAAATTTATTAATAATCTCAAATCATTTTTAACAAACCAAGAAAGGGAAAAAAAGGCATCCATCATAGGAATCCTAGGCCAAACTTCCGTAAATGGAACTCTATGAAAACTCACCCATGGGGTGCCCTCAATCCAGGTATATAACCAAAAACATGAATTTAAACACTTATTAATTTACGTAACCATCAATAGGAAACAATAAGGTTAAATTGTAATCAATTCAACACACCAAAAATGGTTTTGAGAAACTCATTCATATATAAATAGCTTGACAATTAGTGAAAGGCGTGAGATCACCTACCCCATACACATACGACTCTTCTCATCCAGTGTAGGCCTCTACTTCCACTTACAACTGGAGTATATCTGAAAAACGATCATAAAAACCCAGACCATGATAATTATATTGAGAGAAAAATAGATGAAAAATCACTCAAGTATAATCAGGAACTCACCGAAGGGGTTCCAATGCACCCGACGATGATCGAAATGGAGTTCGGATGAAGAATCAGGTGGAAAAATTCCCCCCGAGATGACTTGGGAACTACTTTATGAAACCAGTGAGTGATCCTTCTATCTGTCTAAAGAATATAAGGCTATTTCTTATTTTAGAAAAAAAAATGTACATGATGTGGAATAGAAAATACAAATCGTGTAGTTTCCTCATTTTCTCTTTATTTTTGACATGCCTTACACATCATAAATAGGTCCTGGTTAGACTGTTACACAGTGTGTACTAAGATTACATGGCTTGTAACCCCCAATCTTGTCAAGTCACAGGCCTGCATCAATCCCTTGACCTTTTTCCCCTCCTATTTCGTAAGTAAAAAAATAAATGAAAAGATCCTCACCATAAAGGAAAAATGGGTTCTTACATTTCCCTCTCTAATAAACAAGGATATGTAATTTAAAATAGTGATACATCTATATTTGAGTAATAAGAAGAAGATAATGTTTTTAATACCATCCACTTTCATTGATGTGAATATTCTTATCTAGTATTTCATTAGTGTACGATTAGAGAAAAAGTTCAATATGGATCCACCACCAAGTGAGAAAATATTTGAGATATCAAGGTATAGATAAGATCCCACCACTCCCCACTAGAAATATCCTTTTTCTTGGAGAAAACTATCCTTTTTTAGGGTGTCCTTCTCTATAGTACTTCCTGTAACTTTTCCACCATCTATATAATAAGGGGGCTTCATTAGTACCTCTATGGTTTATATCAAATATAAAAAGAGAAACTTTTTGAACACTTTTAGTTATCTTGATAATTTAATACAACCTTTTATAGGATCTACATCATATAACATTATGATCAAAGATTTCAACCCACTCTTCATCGATAGACTAGTTGATGGACTCTTAGATATTATCATTATATAGCATCTCCAGTATGTGTCAAGTGATTGGGATTCAATTGTAAACTATATAAACCATCATTTCCATATCACTGATTTACAGACTAACATTCTATAGATTGTTGTCATTAATTATTTTTTTAAAAATCCTTCACATTCCCTATCTATGGGATTCACACACCACCTTGAAGTCTTACCCGTAGATTTGCATCCTTCTATCTGAATGGATATATTCTCAATGAATTAGAGGCCATGATATATACATTATTAAGAGAATCCTTAGTTCGCATCATATTTGATTGTTTTCCTGACCTTTGACCTTTTTACTAGGCTCTATCATGATTCTTTCAAATTGATCACCTTACTACATACTTAGGATGTGTCTTCTATTCATTCGAATACCCTTAAAAAACTCATGGGCGTATTGGATCATGATTTTGAGGTACTCTAGATATGTTATAATTCTTATGGGACTTCATTATTCCCCAATTTCCCTTCTCTATGGCCAGGTATCCTCTCACTATAAAAATATTCTATGATGTTATGTCATTAGGATATGGGGACATCCAGGCATGTTTGTATCTCAGTTCTAGCCTGATGATGGCACAAGTATCTTGATCTCTATATGGTTGGTTTCTTGGGTATCCATTAACCATAGTTTTCCAGCCACCATAGGATTCTTCTCCTTTATGATATATGTGGTATGTTATTAACCCCATTTTTTCAGGCATTAAAACTTTTATATGAATTGGTATGATGTATAAGACATGAAAATGATGTATCATTCCACTCATGTTGATAAGATTTTATCTCTTAATGTTATCATGTAGGACCTCCTATCATACTCAACGTGACTATTTACATTTTCTAAGATATTCCACATTGGGACTTCCCCTATTGGGAAATAAGTTGAATTGTGAAAGTGTTTTCAAGGCCTCAATATCTTTATCAGACTTCATTGGGAGGGGAAGAATACCTGATACGTCAAGGATAAATGGATTAAACCTGCACTATGGAATTTTAACGGGATCTGGAATTCTTATACTTTAATGTTCACTGCTACCCATCCCCACAACACCTGGAACAACCCTAAGATGCAGAATATTGACTTCCTAGTGTATTTTTATAGTTGGAACAGTTATATCCTATCCAGCATAGAAATAACCAATCCAATAGTCTTTCCTTCAACTATTCTAGCTACTATCACAAACATTAATGACCTTACCATAATATGTGTATTATAGATTGGTAGAATATATCTATTGAGACACATCATGAGGAAGTCTATTAGGTGATTCTATAGGTCCATATCTAATTTTACATGATAACCACATCCTTTGTAGTGGCATTATTCCAGTTCAGAATAACCGGTTTCTAGAGCTCTTATTTTATATATTTTGATGAATACTATAACATACTAAAAAGATTATTTGTTACCATGAATGACTATGAAAAAAATTATCCATTTGTTAAATTTAATGTCTTTCCATGAATAGGGATATATACTTGTAGCATCCATGGCCTTTCTCAATAGTTATTATGCTGATGTTGGTTTCTTCTTGGTTTCTTCCCAGTTAGCCATTGGCGTTAGGAATTTATCTTTCATGATACTAAGTATTGGTGACCCAAAAATCTTATTCATATCCCATAGGTTTATTTAAACATCACCATGTGGTTAGTGGAAGTTGTTGTTCTAGGGAGTCTAATACATCAACAACTTAGGGATAAGATGAATGTTATTTTATACATACATCTATGATATCCAAATGGCCTCGTATATGGCCACTAAATTTAGCTTATTTTCAAATTTTATGTATGTTTTTCAAACCCAATATGAACACATATATTTGGGATATAGCCTACTGTATGGGATGAAATCTTCGGTATCGTTATATCCTTATAGTTTATATATGATTTTATAGAAGTAGATAGAGGTGAATCAGTGTGTTTTTGAATCTAGGTCATATTTAAGATTATCTAGGTCACCTTAAAATTTGAGACAAGGTAGGCTAGGTTGGAAGAATATTTTTTAATGTATGATACCATGGATGATACATTCATTAAATCCATATTAGTATAGTGAGTGATCCTAGAGTCTAGAAAGGTTCTTATTCGGATTTATGATGTAAACATCTATTAATATCCCATAGAAATATAAAGGGATAAATAATGATACTCAGAAACTCTGATGGTTCCCTCATATAACTTTTTCATGTCCAACAAATTTTGTTAACACTATTTTAATTAGCTTTGTTTAATATCTTAGATCAGCTAATAAATGAAAGTCACATCTTCTACGTAAGGGATATTATTATAATATCAATCTAGTTCTAGTAAAGAATATTTTAACAGACTCAAATAATATAATATAGAAAATCATTTAAGTATAAAAACACGAGATAATTAACAATGAAAATGAAGAAAAATTTAAAAAGTGTGAATTTTCACCATGTTACTTAACTTAGGTCGTGGTACCCAACTAGAAGTGCCTTGTTAAATTAAATTAGTGGAATACAACCAAGTTCTACACCCATTAGATCATTCTATGTTCACATTTAAATGGGTGTTTATGCCCATTGCACTATGATTTGTCACTTGAACCCTATTCCCTTAAACTATCACTCATTCCTAGAACTCCAAAAGAGATAAAAGTTAGGGTTTAAAGAAGTTTAGTGTGTGTCATCATAAAAAAATAGATATCTTCATCTATAATATTCACTAATGTAATTGATACACATTGATGAGGTGGTCCCCTATGTAACGACCCAAAAATTCATTAATGAAAATTCCTCTTGGTCTATTTAAATGTATTCATTTGGTTATGTAAAACATATTCACTTATTTGGTTCTCTGTTTTGGATTTTAAAATACCATTAATAATTGTGACCATTTCTAATATAGTCGTTGAGCAGTGATCACATGATTAGTATAAATATAAGGCTTTAACAAATCCAATTTACTCAAACAAAAAAAGCGATGGCCTCATCCAGTAGACTTTACCCCATATGAAGCCCGTTTTTTGGTGCTCAGAAAGGAGGTGGAGACATTGGGAATTTCTCTTGACCAATCCCAATCTGAGCTTGAATTCGTTAAACTCGAGCGGAACCGCCTACAAGAGAAGTGGAAGTTGATAGAGATTACCACTCGAGAAATATTATCCAAGCCAACCCAAGAGTCTGTCACCATCGTGCACCTTACCCTAAGGTCTTATGTGGGTTTTTAAGTTGTTATGTAACAATACCCTAGTACTAAGATTATGTACATTATTGTTTTATAGATAACATACATTCATTTTATTATTATTACGTTGTAAATAGTTTTTAAGGCACAAATAGTATTTTTAGTTAATATTCACCTAAAGAATCTATTTTGAAAATTTAAGGGATTTTTTTAATAAATAATATTTTAATAAAATATTATTAAATTAATTTTTATTATTTTTAAATGATTGTATCATTTTTTAGCAATACAATTGTAATATTTATTGAGGCTTGAAAGCCGTTTTTTTGTCAAAACCCATGAATTATTTATAAATGTTAGTTTTTGTTTTAGAATTAAAAATTCACATATTCATAAATTTTTTTATATAAAATGAATATTATTTTTGGAATCAGGATGTCGAAATTATCCAATGGTAAATTTTTCATAATTTTCTGAGAGAGTTGATTTTTTGGGTAAAGATTAAGTAGCGCTTAAATATATAATGGATTTTATGACATCATAATGACCCAATACTTATATAATAAAATACTATAAACATACCTTTTGTACAATATATGTTTTACCATTAATATAATGTGATTTTGGGTTTGTTTGATTTATTTTACAAAGCTTTAGTGGACCCTCCAAGACTTATAATACATTTTAGCTTTTTAAATTGATTTTGTTGAGAGTGTGACCCACCTCCGCATAAGAAACCTTATTATTTTAAAAAGTTCGTACATTGGACATATAAAATATTTATTTCCACACCCCTTTGGAAAAAACCATGGGAAAAAACCATGGTCTGGTTTGTGGTTTTGATTAGTTTAATGTGTTGTGTCCCAAATATAAATAATAACTAATTTCCTCTTCTTTACTATATAAAACCACCCAATCTCCCACTTCCTCTTCACTAAAATCCTTTGGAGTTCATCCAAGCTCTTCCCTACTCTCTACAGAATCCTCCCAGGGTTTCCCAAGCTTTCTAGAAGACTCTCTCAAGCCTCTCTGAAGCCTTTGAGATCACACTTCCAAGTAAGGGATTCCTTCCTTCCTCATTTTAGCCATGTTTCTTAATATTGTTATGTCCTTTTATTTTCAATTATAAATGTTGGGGTATTATTTTTAACCTCTCCCATACTTCCCTATTTATGTTTTAATGATTGGAGACCCCTTTCTCTCTCATTAATTCCTTCCATGTACCCCTGTTACTATGTTGAAATTCTGTAAGGAATTTCCCTCTCCTCGTTTATATTCAAGAAATTATTTGGTATTATGTAACTAAATTCAATTACATATGTTGGTACATGTATATATATGACCACCTAACTTTCTATTTCGTTTAAAAATGACGAGTCACCCCTTTCTCTCTCATCAACCATTTTTATGAATTCTTATGTCACGTTGTTACGCTGTCGAAATTGCACTGATTTTCCAAGCCAATGTCATTGTGTAGTGAATAGCATGCCCATTTCTCAATCAAGGGTATTCACTTTTATGCACATTTAATTATTGATTATAAAGATTCATGTATGTATTACACAACCCTTTACCGTTGAATAAATGATTATTATTGATTCCATATTGTATGATTCATGTGGCATAGTTATGCATGAAATGAAATATTTAAGAAGGGTGCGCCATGATAGCTCTCCAATGCATTGGGTAAAGTATAGTATCATGAAACATCATGTGTGATGATTTTTGACTCATGCTAATTCAATTGAAATAATGGTTTACTCATGCTTCATGTGCAATGAGGGTTTACTCATTCTCTAAGTGCAATGAGACTTGTCTCATGATAATTCCATGATAAGTGTTGTTTCCACATTTCCATGTTATGATAATCCTGTTATAACATGATTTTATGTAAATGTTTCTTTTATGCTCCATTGATATGCCTCTTTCCTAACATGTATTTTATTATTCATGTTATACCTTGCTTACTCCCTTACTGTTCTTTACACCTCACCCTTTTCTTATGCATGTCCTCAAGTTATCCCATGTAATTCTAAGTACGATGGAATGTAGTTGTCATGTAATGGAAGTTTTCAATATAGATGTTGTGTTTCATGTTTTAAGTTGTTATGTAATGTTCTTATTCCCCAAAGACACTAGACCTCTCGATCTTCCATGTTGTATCAAGTGAAGAGTTTATATAAAAATCTTGTTTAACTATATAATAAAAGCAGGGATGTTATACCCTAACATTTATTAGTGAATACTGGTTCTCACATTAGATGTGTTTCTTTGAACATCACATGAAAAAAATATTTTGAATAGAGCATGCGTCATGCACCACCTTTGTGCATAATTAATTCCTTAATTTGAGTGCCTATGTCAATCCTCACTCATGCCCAAGTCATATTTACTTTAAAATTGTTTCTTATTCATGCTAATTAGATTCAATTCTATGGTGGTGTTTTTTGGAGATAAAATTATAAAAAAGGGACAATTCCATCAATTCCTTGAGAATGATAAAATATTTTCAAAAGTAGTAAGGAACCCTAGTCACCTAGGTCACCTCACACTCAACATTTGAAGGTATTTTGTTCCATGTCTATAAAATGTTTCATATGCCATATAATCCATATATTTGTATGATGTCATGTTCTCATACCTCTCCATACCATTATTGTGTTCCCTACTCAAAATATTTGAGAACCTAGAGTTGTTATCGATATTTATTGGGGTCCCTAGATCCAAATGACTATATAAGGACCAATAATCCCTCAATTTCAAAACCTAATGTGAAAGTTTTTTAGTTGACTGTATAAGAGAATCCCTAACAATACATGTGCATAATATTTTTATGACCAACTCCTTTAATTTCACCCATAGTTGTTTTTAGACTCTAAAATTAAGGAAGATGATTTAAGGGATGGTTATTTGTGCCTTTAAATGATCATAATCATTAAAATTTCTCATAGACCATATACCCTATAAGACCAGGGTGAAGTAAGATCCTCAATAAGTGTGATTGAGTGGTCTTAACATGACATTTAGGTAATATGTTCTTCTTTAATTGGGGTATTCCTAATACATCCTAAGGGAACCATGCCCACATTAGCCCAACCATTTATCATATTCACTCGGGTATCCATACCATGGTTCCATATTAACTGTTTCCTCTATATTTAGGTGATTATTTCTCAAGCCTCCATATGAGGGAACCATATTGACCCAGACCTCCAAACATGGGAGACACTTCTCCCAGTCCTCCATACTAGAGAACCTTATTTTCCAATTCCTCTACACTTTTTCACCACATTCACCTAAACCTTAATACTTGGGTGAAAATTTACCCAAGATTCTATATTAAGGGTATATATTCTCTCTAGTCCCATGAATGAGCACACCCTTTCTTAAATGGCCTACCTAGGATCTCTATTCACCTAGGTCTTTGGCATGGGTGTCCCATTCACCCAAGTCACCTACCCAGGTGTATACTCACCTTGGAATTATCCTTAACATCTTGAAATAAATGAATGGGTTAGTCACACCAAATTTCTACCATTTAATCATTTATACCTCTAATAATTAATCTTCATCGGTTTTCCTCCCAATCTAGAAGGACCCTCAAGCTGTTTGCAATCATTTATTCCCTTGATAACGAGGATATATGTAACTAGAAAATTAGTGAAGCCTCTCTTGGATTAATGTTCTTAACCTGATTATCCTATATCAAGAATATTTTCTACCTTCAAGAACATAGTGGGACTCTATGGTCCACTGAATGAGACAAAGATCCACATATGGGCCTTTTACTATGTGTAATTACCAATCATATCCTCATTGATGACATTATCCATAACCTACTCAATATTTCACATACCATCTAATGGCCCCATAATTTTTTGTAAATCCTAACCCATCCTAACTAGTCCATATTCCCCATGATTTATCCTTATATTCTTAATTATCAATGGACAATATGATTACACACATATTCTCCCTTATTTGGTGTAATACCCAATGATATCCTCTCTTATTTAGTTAAAAATGGATAGGATGAACTATAAAGGGACTCTCATGTTTAAATACCTCAATAAAAATTGCTAGAAACCTTTTTTAGTAGTCTTATCTGCATGAATTTAAACTAAATTGAATATATTCTATTTTATAAGACATTAAACTACTCGAAATTAGTCACAGACACACTACTATAAAAGGAACTTTACTTGGTCCTAGAAACATAAACATAAATAGAACCTCAAATGGTCATGGTTTTATGACCTTAAAAGGAACCACAATGGTTAATTGCAAATGAAATTAAAATTTTTTACATGTCCTATTAAGTATCAGTGAACTATGTGTGTTCTATTTCCTTGTATAGGGTAACCTAGGAATCCCCTCTAATGGGCCTGATCCCAACTCCACAATACTTATCCCCTCCTAGTACAGTGAATAAATATAGAAAACCTATTTGTGATAATTTAAACCATAATGTAATTAGACATTGAAAAAATAAATATAAATAACCAATGATATATAAAGATGTTCATGTCGATGCATGGTATCAATCAATCACTCGCACAAAGATAACCAATATTGTTACTAATGGGAAGGATTTCACATACACGTATTAAATATATAAGAGATTCATGAAACATAAAATTAGAACCATTAATGGATGATATGACCTCCCATCCTCTTGACCTGTGACCAATCTAAAGCATCACTAGTATATCCAAGTGAATTCTATACTTTAGAAAGTAGGATTATACCAACAAAAAATGAACGAATTGTGGGACCATCATAAATAGAATGGTATATAGTTATCAATGACATGACACATAGATGGTGTCCAATGAATCATCATGAGGGTATATATATGATTCTATCAATTCATTAATTGGAAGCGGACCTTGAGGGTAGAGGTGAGCATGAGATGTTGGTTGAGTTTCTAGGGTTGGTAGGGAAACCCTAATGGATAGAGGATATGAGAATGAGGTTTAATGATCAACTTAAGGAGAAACTTTTATGGGTTCTACATAACATAAGTTTGGGATATCAAGGAGTTAATCCATCCATCGCATACCTAGATAGGAGTTCCAATCACAAAATCCTCTTTTTTCATAGGGAGAGGATGGACCTCAGGCAGCCAACTATTCGATTAATTTGGTACAGATGATCTTTGTTCAAATTGAGAATCCCCTACATTGGAGGGTAAATTTGGATTCATATATGATAAAGGATATATTAAAGAGTAATTGGACAAAAAAATATAGGAAGAAATGAGTAGATTAATTTAATGGATTTTTAGGACAGGTTCATCAAGAAAATATTTCCAAAGATGTTGTGATCATACTAAGACCCATGAGTTCATGCACCTAGTGTATGAAGAGACATTATTTTTGTAAAATGGAGTGAGATTTAAATATATAAATTGGTTTTAGTTGATGATTATGGTTGATTAACCCTATATAGTGTGGAGATTAAAGGATGGTTTATATAATTCCATTAGAGTACTGGTGGATATCTTTATATTGACCTCATGTTCTGAAGTGTTTAACTAGGTGTTGATTGTTGAGAAGAATTTGACCTATGAGAGTATATAGAACTAGACCATGGTGTCAGGAATGACAAGTATTAGGGAAGAAGGGGTGATATGGGACATGATGAGCCCCAATAGGGTAGTCAAAGCAGAGGATTAAAGTTTCCACTATGGAGTGGGTAAATGGTGTGAAATATTTTATCGACATAAAAGGCATGTTTTTTTCCAATGTGATCAACCAATGAACTATTTTTTAGAATATATCCAAATAGTACTTTTGTAATGGTTTTCCTATATAATCCTTCATTCATATGGGGATCATTGGTCAAGTTAGACTTAGGCATCTGCAGTAAGACTAGGAGTAGTTCCAAGAGCCGATAGTTTGAATTTGTCTGCATGTGTAGGTTGTGGAAATGGATGGGATACAAAATAAATGGAGTAGTGTCCAACAAGGAGTTTGAATCTATATATAGGATAGAAATCCAAAATTCATGCTCTAGGTTAGCTACATATGATCAACCTGGAATATTTTCAGCATTCTAAAGAGTCATTGACCTTTAGTGGTGCATGGTGAGGGTATTGGTTATGGTTTTTCATGATGGGTACTAGTTAACAATGTTCACCTATGGGAATTGGAATGTACATATAGTGGTTTATGTTTGGGAATTATATATAATGCATGATAACTTTAGGGAACATTGAAATTCAGTGTAATATTGCACATTGGGTATGATGTGTGATGATGATGGTTGACGAATAGTGTTTATGTGTGGATAACTAATGTTTATGGGATTCAGAATGATGGCCAGTGTTATACAATTTATATGTTTGGTTGTTTGGTTAGCATATTACCAGGTTGGTGATTCGTATAGTATAGAGGGACCATATAAGGAATCAGTTGGTTTGTGTTGGTTGGTCATTATAAATGTGAATATATAGATATCTTTGGTATTATCTTAAAATGGGGTGAGTGGGTCACATGGGTTTTTGTATAGGATTATTCGTTTGGTGGCCTGAGATGAATCTGGGAAAAGTTGTTGTATGTTGGGGAGGTTATAATGGTTAAGGTATTTGGGAGAAGTAATTCACGATTTCTCTTGAGTCTACCATGTGTATTTGAACCCTATTGATGGGTCTAGGGTATGAACATAGGCTAGGAATCGAGTTTTGGGAAGTTTTTATTGGCTCCTTGATGAAATTGATTAGAATGATAAAAACGAGGACACAATGTATGGTATTTTGGTATGGTAATGGTTTGCATTATATTAAATGTATCATAGTATGTTGATGTCCCTACCACACCTAATGGAACCACCACATGATTATTAGTTATATAAGATTAGTTTTTTGTGGTAGATAAAATAAAACACAATAACTAAGGGAATTATGGTGTGGCATGTGACGTGTATGTTTAATAATTTATTGTGAAAAAATAATTTATTTTGATTTATGTTGTTAATTACATAACATAGAGGGTTTCAATATAGTTAATTTTTTATTTATAAGTATTCTATCAGGAAGGTAAAGGGTCACACTCTTTCCACTTGAGAGATCTCTCTTGTTGGTAGTTTTTTCTTCAATCTATTCATTGCAAGGAGGTATTCTTGGGTAAGGGTAGCAGTTTTTGTGAATTTATTTTCTAGAATTATTAATATTTTTTCATCCCTCTTTGGGAATCCCTAATTCTAGGAATTTTTTATATTTTGATGAATCTTATCTATGCAATAAAATAAAACCACAGAATTCAACTAATGGAGTCTTGCTAACTCAAGGTAGGTCATTTCTAGATTCTTCCTTATTTCACTATAATAAATTCACCGAATAGCAGCGGTTTTTTTTTATAATGGTGGTAGTTTTAACCGTCGCCTTATGATTAGGCAGTGGTTTCAAGAAACCACCACTAAATTTAGTGTTGGCGTTCAATATGTGGGGGTTTCTTCAATTTAGCGGTAGTTTCTAGAAACAATCGTATTAAACCCATTTAGCTGTGTTTGGAGTGGTTTTATTGGCGGTTTGGCCAAAAAATGAAATCTTTCTGTGCGGCGGTTTTAATTGCCGCTAAAAATAATCATTTTTTCCAGGGAAACACCGCAAAAACCACACCAACCACCACTAAAGCACAAAACCTTCCACTAAATATGGACCATTTATTTATTAGTAGTTTAAGCTGCCATTGAAGATAGATTTACAATTAAAAAATCGCTACTAATTATGTCGCCCCAGAACTAGTACCCTGAAAAGAAACATGTGCAAAATTCATATAACACTTGGGAATAGCGGGGTACAGTAGAAATAAAAAGACACATACAATGAACATATATATATATATATATCCACATAAATGACCATCTTAAGATTTTATAACCGGAGTCCCAATTTACATCCACCATTTTTACAATAACCACTAAATTCATAACACTATAAAAGCAATCCCAGAGCTGCAATTTACATCCACCTTTATTTTCCAGTAGTTATCATTGCACAATCTCCAATCATCATATGTAATCATAAGGGAACCTGGTTTCATGGCCATCTGGCCTAGAATTTGGCCAGGTAATCTTGCGACATAATCCATAGGGACCATATATGAATATGATAGGACAATTATATTCTCTCTAGTTTGATTCCATACATTAGAAATTTTTATATTTTTCTCTTTACTTTCATTGTTTCCATATTTTATGAAAAAATAGTTAGTATAAAAAAATTCAATAAATTTATTCATATTAAAATTTGTAACTATAAAAGTCACCCTCCAATATCCCCATGAAGAAATATAAGTAGCACCCCACTTCCTACTTGGCATTACTGCCATTGAATCAAATAAAATTAAGTTCAGAACATATATTTCAAAAAATCTATGCATAAAGAAAATTAAAAATGGTAACAAATTCATTGTACTAATAAACAAAATATACATAACAATGATAATGAATAACTTCACTAATGAAATAATTAGTTTCTATATGAATGAATAATTGTACATGTAATCATTTTCCCCTTCAATAATGTTGGCATCCTGCTTCATTACTTTAACCACTTCATCCACCCTTTCTAGACTAATATTTTCAATATCATGATGAAAAAATAAGTATCCTTCTTTTTGTTGATGAGATTCAATGTCAGAGGTGAAATGTTCCACTTCATCACCCATATCATTCAAATCTCTTTATTTTACGTGAGAAATTACAATCTACCCCTCATAGACAATGTCATTCACATAATATACCATTTTTTCATTGGATGATAAGATATATGGATCATGAAGTTTACGATCACTAACAACCATAAAGCGACAGAAGTTCACAGAAGTAAATTGCTAGGAATCTCTTTTAACACCTCTAATAATATCATCCCATTTTCATTTTAATAAAACAACTCGGAAACACTTGTAGTAGTTTATTTCGATAATATTTGTCAAATTTCCATAGTATCCCACTTCAGAAAATGTAAATATACCACAATTATATGTTTTCCAACCCTCTTCTCGGTCAACTATATGAAATCTAATTCCATTAACGTTGTAAGTGTCGAACTTTCTAACTTTTTTAGAGGAACTTGAGCAAGAAACTTCAAATCTTCTCACAACTTTTCTCGAGTATCAGTATTCATGAAATAAAAAAATATATATAAATTATTAGATTTAAAAAATATATGTGTCAACATAATATCTATTTTTATTGTAATATTTTTGAACTTACATGTCGTGAAAACCATTCTAAAATCCCTTTATTAATATATTTTGTTATATCATTCTCATTTCTTATTCGGCCTATCATTATTCTCTTTGTTTGTATCCTAAACTATTCAATAAATTTGTCTACAATTTCAATATTTAGAAGAACATATCTATGTGCCTATAATAATTTAATTTCTGTTAGTGTAACAATTGAGTTCATCCCAACTGGTCGACCCATAGTAGGAAATATTTTTGATTTCCCATGTATTTAGGATTATATTGACGTGTCTTCAAAAAATATAACTCAATTAAATATTGTCGCAATATCATCCAAGTATCAAGAAAAAACTTTAAGACACTCCTCTTACAAATAGCCTTCAAAAATAGAGCCTTTAGGTTGAGCTTTATTTCTCTCGTATGATTTTAAATTTCCAAGATGTCTGTCAAATAAAATAAAAAACATAATTATGTATTTAATTAAGTGCCAAGAATTTTTTACTTAATTGAAAAACATATAAATAGATTAACTCTTAATTGGACCTTCTAATTTATCTTCCTCAACCAAATGCATTGTTAAATGCAACATGATAGTAAAAAATGAAGGAGGAAAGATCATCTCCATTGCACAAAGTGTCAATAAAAATATCTCATGCAGTTTTTCAATATCAAATGGATGTAGATATTTCTGACATAGTTGTCTAAAAAATGTTTATAATTGGAGTATTAAATCAGTAACCTTTTTCAGGTAATAATGTACGCAATTCCAATGGTAGTAACTTTTGTAAAAAAGTATGTGAATTGTGACTTTTCAATCCATGAAACCTATGATGCTTTAAGTCACCAGAAATTGAGATGTTACTTAAATACCCATCAGATCCCTTAATATGATTTAAAATTTGAAAGAATGTATCTTTATCCATATTTTTCTTACCAAAAATTGTCGGAGCATACGTTTCATTCTCATCAGGCCAGGTATCACATTTTATGTTCATTTCTTGTAAGTAGTTCCGATCATTGAGATGATTCTTTGAATTTCCATGCACATTAAGCAATATAAAGATCAAATTGTCACAAACATTATTCTCAATATGCATCACATCAGGATTATGATACAAAAAATTAAATTCCCAATAATTAAGTTTAAATAATATACTTTTTTCTTCCATTGTTGCACGTTGATTTCACTTGACAATGAACTTATAACTCATTTCCCACTATCATTTAAATGATGAACCTTCCCAGAAAAAATTTCAACATTTCTAATTTGTGCCAATATTTCAGAACCAGTTAACAACTTAGGAGGTGGTCTATGATCAATAAAACTATTGAATTTTGACATGTCTAGCTGAAATATATGAGATCATTAAGAAATTTTTTATGGCACATAAAGAACCATTTTCTACTTTGAGGTATCCCTTTGGGCTCAAAATCAAATTTACAAACAGGACAAGCCAAACCAGTGTATGTCTTCCAACCAGCTAAATTCCCATGTCTAGGGAATTCACTAATGGTCCAGATTAGAGCAACATGCATTTTGAACATTGTTTTAGAAGAAGCAGCATATGTCTCAACACCGTTGATCTATAACTCCAAGAATTCATCAATTAAATACTGAAAGTATACATATATACCATTTCCATGATTTTTTTCAGTAATTATCATTGAAATGATAAAAGATATCTATTTCATACACATCCACAGAGGCAGACTGTAAGGGATCAAAACAACTGGCCAAATGCTATAATAGGTACTCAAAGTTACAAATGGGTTCAATCCATCGGCAGCTTGTCCAAATAGAACATTCATAGGATAATATGGGAAATATAGATATAATGAATCAAATTTCTTCCAAAATTTTGAATCTCTTGTATGTTACATTAATCCATCATTGTTATTATATACAGAATTACACTTCATGTGTTCGGCAGATTTCAATGACATAAATAATCATTGTAATCGATGCTTTAAAGGAATGTAATACAAACATTTTGCAGGTGTGTTACTTCTCTTCATCTTCATGTAAGTATTTTGATCCAGACTTCCAACATCACCCATTGATAACAATCTAGAAGAAACACATTTTCTTGCAATTATGTCTGCTTGAATCCTCTTTCCAATAAAGCATACAATCATTGGGACATTCATGTATTTTTGTATAATTCAGACCAATCCTATTAACAACTTTTTTCATATCATAAAAATACTTGAGGATATTTGCTTCAGGAAATACATCACGCAACAATTCCAATATCATAGAAATTGCCTTATTTGTAATTCCACATAGTCATTTGATATGGTAATACTTAAAAAAAAGTTTTTGAAAATTTCAAACATCCACTATAAAAATATTTATTTCCATCATCAACTATACCATGAAACATATTTTTCTCAGTGTTGCTTTCTTTGACATTAGTCTCCACATAATCAAGAGTAGGATCCAATGATATGTTACAATCTTTATATGGTTGTCCTACAGTCTCAGAAACCTCACTTGTTATGTTTCTATTTGTAGTGCCATCAATTGGTTATTCTAATATGTTTTGATGTTGATGTTGGTGTCTTGCGATGTTGAATGCATTATTTAGAAGGTTTTTTATTTAATTTTCCATTTTCGAGGAAGTTGGGATCTCATTTGGTGGATTGACATTAATTATCAACCTTTCTGTAATGTTTGATTCTCCATTCCAAATCTAACACAAATTTCGAGCAGGGAATTGCTTCAATGTCAAGTGTTCATAAATTTTATCTCTCTTCAACCATATTCTAAATTCAAATTTAGGACATGGAAATCTTATTCTCCCTTCAACGGATTGATTGTAAATTGAAAAATCTAAAAAATACTCCAAACCCTTAGCATACTAAGTTGTGTTCCTTGGTAATGTGATCTAGCTTGTATCCATGTATATCACAATGTGCCTACACAATATTAAACAAAACACATAACTATTTCTAAATAGGGAAATAGATTCATATATACAAGTTGAAAAAATACGTTAAATAATGTTTTCCTATATAAATACAGATATTAAATAATAAATCATTTTAAATAAGGTTTTCTATAGTCTTCTTACTACAATCAGTTGTATATACTTCTCTTGAGGATTCTATACAAATATTTATAGTATTTATAAAATATCCAAAAATAAAATAAAATTTTTTCTAGGTCTAAAATGAATCATCAAAGAAGGTTGTGTTCAATATGCTGATATATAGTTGAAAAAAGACTAAAAATGACATGAAAGCCATGGTGAATGATGTAATGGTTGATAGGTGGAGTATAATATAAAATGGTCAAATCCAAAAGGACTATACCTAGGGTGTGAGAAATTTTGAAGACCTAACATTCAGTTATTCCCAAACATATAATTTTGAAAGCCATGTCAAGTAGGTTGATTAAATTATGATAATTTTTCATGATGTTTTATCTTGGGTGGATGAAGGGATATCTAAATCATACTACAAAAATGGTCATTATGGCATGGTTTGTATGTTTCGTAAGATTAAACTTTTATGTTAGAGTAAATAACACCACAACCTTGGTTTTTTTCTATAAATGATACTTGAGAAGAATGCATCACATTAAAATCAAACGTTTTCATCCTAAAGGGTAATTTGGTGGAGTTTTATCAAGTTTCCCTTATGTGGTTGGTTGTTCCTTGATTCCCTGGTCATGTTTCAATGTGTGTTTATGATGTTATGGGTGTTTTTCTAGGGTTGATTTTTTACCATGATCCATTGGGTCATTATACAACAAGACCATATAAGTGTGGAATTAATCCATTCCCCCGTGAGATATGTTGAAATGGTCATTTGGACCTATTTTTTGGAAGGGTCAGAACTATTACTTGAGGGTTGGTTATTCCTTCTTTAGTTGGGTAGGTTCATTAATGTTGTAATTTTTTCATCCCACTCCCCCATTGTTCCCCTATTTTGATCCCTCCTTCTCTTTTATTCTATGTTGATTAGAAGTTTTTTCACCATACTAAAGCTACGTAATATTCTCCACCCATCTTTTCTCTTTATCTTTGTAGTTCTTCCTCTAATTTTGGGTGGTTTCATCTATGGATTTAATGGAAATTCCACAAAATCATGGTGGTTTTATCTATGATTCATGGGGATTTATGGTATTGTTGATATATTATTCATAAGGAGGATAAAAGATGCTTGTTTCTTACCATTAGACAAATGGCTTGGTGAAGTATTGGTTTGGGAATTCAACCAGATTGGACTATAATTTATGATCAATTCATGGGGATTTTGTTCAATGGAGTTCTAGAGGAATGATATGATCCTTTCAAGCATCATTGGTTGATATTTATATGTCATGGTTATTCTTGGTGATTTATCAATGGTTATTCCTTATTAGATTAAGTTGGTTAATTATTTATAAATTTTTATAATTAACTATTGGAACCTTTTAGGTATTAAAATGGGGCTTAAGAGCATAGTGATTTTTAGTATGATCTTGGATAGAGATAGTAAATGGGATTGTAATGGGGTAAATCTAACATCATGTTAGGTATCCCCTTTAATATATAGAAATATTCAAGCCTAAATGTGCATGTATTTGAATGATATGGTACTGGGTTTAGGAATGTGGGTAGGGATTAGTTGGGCTCAAAGTGCCTCAAGTGGCCTGGGTTGATCCATATAAAATATATTTGGGTATTTCATGCTTGTTCCATGAATTATAAAAATTTCCAATGGGTATACCAGTATGGATAATGGATCCATAAACAAAAATATATACTTTTTTGTTGTCTTTATTGGTGCGATGACTTGTGTTTGGCATGGGGAGATCCCTAGTGAGCTAGTTTAGGGAAATCCAAGTGGTTAACCCTTTAAGAATGGACTAGTTAGCATTGTTGATTGGGATTTTCCTAGGAACATCTATAGGAAATGAACTACATCATAAAAACACCTTAATTGTGAGGGGTAGGATGTTGTTAAAGATTCTAGTACCTTGTGATATACTGTTGGTCTTGGGACGATCATGGTATTAGATGGTAGAGGTGATTAACCACTCACTATAATATTCCTAGAGTAAATTGGTGATAATTAAGTTGATGCTTAGGATTCCTTATACTCATGGTTCCTGGGGGAATTTGATGGAATCAAAGTAACTAGCTAGACACCTTATTTTTTGGTTGGATCCTAGTTTTGTTCTAGTGATGGGATTTGGTGATGGAATATACTCCATGATTACCTTTGAGGGGGCGTATGGACTATAAGAGGATTAATGTTTAGTGTAGATAAAGATGACCTATTATTCATGATTTTAAGTTGGGTAAGGACTAAGTTCCAAGAATTTTATTAAGATATTGTGTACCTATATTTTATGATCATGATGGTTGTGTGGTTGAGATTGGTCATGGTTGAGACTAGTCATGGTGGAATAACAAAATACACATATAGGATATATGCCCACATTCACATATGGATATTCCCACATCTAATGGAACACCCATAAGGTATCTCAAAAACATAGAAGGATATAATTCAGATATCATAAGGAACATTTTAACCATCTATACGAATTTAAAAATAGTCCTCAAACCAAAAAAAAGATACTAAATCACTCACCCAACCCAATTTCACATGCAAACCAACTACTAAAATCAAACCAAGGTTAAAATAATATAAAAACACTCAATTATGCTTTAGAAGAAAAATTGATATTTTATAAAACTCTTTAGATGCACACATATATAGGATTTTTAAATTAAATCCTTTGAAACCCCTATTTTTATCAAAAATATAACATAAAAACACCACTATAACTCATAAAAACACACCATAATCATGACAATCTCATTTAGAATTTAATTAGGAATGATCAAGAATTGAGATATTATTCCAGAAATATACTCGATTGAGACACCTACCTCAACATTGTGATAATTAAATATAACTCTCATAGAAGGAATAACAATGCTTGAGGAACAATCCACACACCATATAATCTATGAAAATTAAACCAAAAATCAAAAATATCCCCTCAGGTTCATCCAAGATAGATACAATCCAATCATTTCAAATTTTATAAAGGGAGAAAGGGGAAAACAATCCACAAAACAAAATAAGAGAGGGAGGAGAGCCTACAGTGGTCTAAAATGTTGGAGACCGAGGGCGTCCCCCCTTATCAGATTGACTCCTGAAGGCTTGAGAGTGATCATATTGTGTAAACAAACTACGTTGGGACCAAGGACCTCAAGAGAAGCAAGGTGATCCACAACTTTTTTCCCTTGTGCCAAGATTGCATCACTTTGGTATTGTTGGTGATTCCAAGATAGATCCAAGATATGAAATAAGAAGGAATCAAGGGAGGGAAAAGGGGAGAAGATGAACTAAACATTAAAAATAAAAAGAACATTCCGTATTACCTTGAGAAGGATTCAATGGAGGATCGAGAGTAAGGGAGGCGTGGTGAGGGCAGTGAGGGTGGTGAGGTGTGTCAAGGGTGGTGAGGGTGGTGAGGCATGGTGAGGGTTGCGAGGCACGGCGAAGGGCGGTGTCAAGCTGCGGTTAGGGGAGGTGAAGAGAGATGTATGGCTTTGGGGAGTCGGGGGGTTGGGGTGTTAGGGGAGGGGGAGAGTGTCATATGTTAAAAAAATTAATGGTTTAGCAGCAGTTTTTTTGAAACCACTTCTAAATTATTTTAAAAAATATAATTGTAGTGTAATAAACCACCGCTAAACCATTAGTTTGTTGTAGTATTTATAAGTTTTTTTATGAATCATGTGGTAATAAGTCATGGGTAGTGTCATGTGAGAAAATGGAAATTAAAAACTTTTAGTTTCTATTATTTTTTAGAGATTCCTATGGGTAGTCTCATGTGGGAAATTTATAGTATATCTTAGTAGGTACTGGAATACATGGTAGTCAGGTTTTGTGGATTGATGTGTGCTGTTATCAATGTTTTATATGATGTTACCTGATATGTGATAGTTTATATGGTTCCTTGATAATGTGATGTATGTAACCCACGTGCGTATAGGTGATGTTGATTACTGGTGGTTGGTTGACATGGTTCTTCAGGGTGATGTAGATAGTGTTGACTATTTTTGTGGGTAATGACAGCGGTTCACCGAGTTATAGTTTTCATTGTTGGTTATTTATGTTAATCACGTATATAAGTCCATTGGGGTTATGTGCACACCAAGTAGGGACTATGAGGAGGTTTTGACCACTTATTTTTTGCAGTATCCCCTAGAGATTTGACTATATTAAGGGTGATTGTAATGACCATCATTTTAGAGGAGGGATACACCATTGTTGTCTATAACAAATGTATGGTGATTGGGATCACCATATAGGAATGAGTTCTTTACATATTTTAGAACTCCCAAGTTATTGACCAAAAATTTGGCTTATGGGTTTCATTGTGCTATTAAGATTATGGTTAAAATCGAAATTAGTGGACTCTGGTACTTGTGACTTGAGATGTGGATGTTCCATCAGGGTTTCATATATGGCATGGGGTGGTTTTTTGTACTATGGGTTAGTGTGTGATTTCATGTGAAACAAAATTGGTTTGAAGACCTAGGAGGTCTCTGTTATAAAAGACCAAGGGTTCATTATCCCTCACTATCATTAGATAATGAATGTAAGGGGATCACCCATTAATGGTGGAGTTTTGGGTGGATTACATTGTGTGGATTATATTGGTTTATGTTTATTTCGATTTTTATACACTCATATTCATATGGGTATTATCTAGATCTACCATTGGTGGTGACCTATGGATATCATACTCAGACCCTACATGGGCCCTCCAAGATGCATGTAAACATTATTTCTCATGATGAACAAAGGAGAAGGTATCGATGTTTGGAGTATAGTGGATAGTGGTTTTATATATTAATAGCTAGATGTAAATGATTGGAGATAGACCAGGTGGATTCCTAGTGCCAAGTTGAGAGTTGTCTTTTTTTATCCTAGGAAAGATAAATCCCATAAGACTACGGTGAATAAAATTATTTTGATATTTTATTTTTCTCCTATACATTTATTTTTTGATTATATTATTAGTAAAAAATAATACCTTACACTAAATATAATGTAATAAATCCCCAAAAAAAGAGACATTAAAATTTTATCTGGTTCACCCAAAACATACAAATCCAATGAGCATACACCAATAATGTGTCGAAGTACCAAAACACTAGGTGCAATTATATTTAAAATTTATTGTGGTCGCACTAACCCTACAAGAATTACAACTACTATATGATAAAGACATCAGTTCTCTATAACACTCAAGGAACTCATTTCTCAACCTACAAAGTGAAACTCACTGCTTATCTATCACTCTATTTTCCTTCTAAAAAAATAAACTGAATCTACACCTGGTATGGTGTATTGATACACTTCACTTTCATCCACTTGATGAAATTCACAAAACATATAGTGAGATAGCTATTGGAACCCTTTTTTCTCTCTTACTTCTATTGATTGTCTTAGAACTCCCTATGGTGCATTGTTTTCCCAAACAGGTATTGAAAATAAATTTCCCCTCTCTGTGTTTCTATTATAACATCCTTTTCTTATTCTTAATTTCAAAGAATATATCCACTCTATTTTAAAGGTATATATCTTCCCTTTTTTCCAAAAACTAATGTAATACCTTTGTATAAATTTTCGTTAAAAAAAGTGTAAGTCAACACCATTATTTTCTAACTACATATATCAATGAATCAAATCTAGAAATATTTGATGGTTTGATCACATGAACTCTAGAAATACTAAGTTTTTTATTTCCATTATTTACAATTCAATCCTATTATTCCTTGCGTGAGCACATCCACATTAAAAATACTTTTGAAATATTCATAATTTGATTCATGGTGAGAGCCTCCTTCTATGTGGTGTGGCCACTTATACTCTATAGACAGTAAGTCCTACATATTGAGTCTTCCCAGTGCGATCATATCCCCCATAGAAAACTACTTACTCTATTAGAAATAATAAAGTAGATATCTTATGTATTCTACTAACCTCCCTAAAAAATGAATATTATATACCAAGGGAATTTTCTATTTCTCCATATGAAAATCAATTCATGAAACCACTTACACTTCCACAGCATGATAACTTCCTCTATTCAAATTGTAAAAATAAATATCATATATATGTTGTTCAACTCCAATAAAAATAATCTAATATATATATATGTTCATTTCCATTTTTATATAAAACCTCTATTTATCATGCAACATGAACTTCCATTTCAGGACCATAAAAATAGATTGAAGCCCAAAATTCATAGCAACCGGTTATAGTGTAATCCTCCTAGTAAATCCTTTATCTAGAAATAGAATCCTCTACCTTATCCATTTTGTGAGTGTGACAAGTATTCCTCTTCCGATAAAAAATTGTGAATTATTTTGATTTACGATAAGACTCTTATGATTTCTAAGATAATCCTTATTATTTCTAGGATGACCCTAATTATTTCACTATTTTTTTAACAGTGAACTCCAATCATGAAATGACATGTGGTGTCATGATGTTCATTATATCTAGTAGATAGAACACCTTTATTTTCTTCCATAACTCTATAATTATTTTACATGACTTTTTAATATTATTTGGAAGCCTCCAATTTCATTATCAACAAATAGAACCCCGAAAATTATTGAAGGTTATTTTTTCTAACAATATCCACCTTTCAGGTTTAATGACTACTCATAACTCCTTCATAATATTATTTAATAAAACATCATTCGAAAAATTTTAATCTATCTAGAAACATAGTGTGAATCCTATTACCTTTATATAGTCCATAGCTGATCAAGTAATCACCAAATCTAATCCCATATGTGTAATTCATATAATGAGAATCAAGAGTTAAATGAAATTTTCGTCATGAGAACACTATATTGATCTTCATTATCCTCTACACTTTTAAACCAAACTAGTCACCCTAAATAAACAATCTAGTAATATCCCCCTTTCACAAGAACCAGCATATGATTGGTGCCCATTTTTCAATAGGAAAGAACAATGCCAACCTCTACAATCATGGAACTTATGGAATGTTTCTCCCGTGTAACCTATAAACAGCTTCTCCATCTTTTTCAACAAACCCAAATAGAAATTCTTGAAAACTTCACATGATAGGATCTTAAATCCAAAAATTAAATTCTTGATAATGTTTATACATTGTTATAAATTAAAACACCAATGGGGGATTGGGGGTCCCGCCTCCAAGCTATCTAGTTTCAGGGAGACTGTTGGACTCCAAGTGTTAATTTATTCTTCTCAAAATAGTATTTGGGTAGTACATTTTTTATGATGTCTACAATATGATCTTTTATTAACGTGTACTGAAACCTCACACTCCCTTTATGAACCTTCTACTTGATGAAATGACACTTTATCTCAATGTTCTATGTTTGTGAGTGATAAACAATATTTTTTCTAATACTAATGTCACTTGATTTATCACATCAAATTACAATCATAGTTTTCACATCAATTTTGATTATTACTTTTCATGAATCTAATTTGGACTATAAAATTCATTATTTTCTGGAATTTTAGCCATGATTCTTTCCAATTTACTCATTGCTTTATTCAATCATTATCCAGATAAATTTTGATGTGGAGTTGGGAAGTTGAAGACACTTTATTCCATGGCATGACACTAAATTAATGAGAAAGCCAAATGTATGGGAGTCAGTTTATATTGGATTTCACACTTTTAATACACTATTCATGTTGTGAGTTATGTCATGTAAAATTCATCCAACCCAAAATTATAATCTAGTCCATGAATCAATGGATATTGCATCATTAAAAATCATGGGATTTCATTTATATGAAATATTCGAATTCATGTAAAGGGATTTTAGGGAAAAGTGGTTGTAGAGAGTAGTTTTCATATTCCACACCATGAAATGTATTTTCACACCAGGAATGGTTTGATAAACTCAAAAATCAAGGATTAAAATTTAAAAACTCATAGTGGAATTAAAATGGGTTTAATTATAGATCATTGGGATTGACATTTAAAAATCCAACTGTGATTTGATAACGATGAAAGTCCAACCATTAGTGTTGTAGGAATATAAATACTAGGGAATAACTTGTTTCTTAGGGGAGAGTCAAACCTAGAGCCTAAAAATGTTGCATTGTAGCTAGAGAATGAAGTCATGTTGTTCAAGGTTGTTCTACTACATCAAGGATCATTTATTATTACACATCTTAATTACTACAATGAGGGGTAAGCTTATATTTTGAATAAATGTAACAATGAGAGAATGAGTTGGTGGAATTTCATTTCTTTCTTATAGAATTGTTGGGTTATAAATTAATTATTATTTTCTTAAATCTACTATCCCTTTATTGTTTCATGACCATTTAACATGGATTTGTTTAGTGCCTTGTATTTCATGAAAAATGATATTTAACTATGTATAAACATTTCATAGTTTAGTATAGTCATGTTTAAACATGGTATAGAGACACCAGGACCATTAATTAAATAGATTATTTGACCATAAGAATGGGGGTATTTCTAATTTAGATGGAATGTACCAAGACCAAGGACCTATATAGTATTGACTCCAACTCCAACATAGATAAAACAATTATCACAGTACTCCAATAAGATATGAACCCATTACAATAAATCTTTGTTTTTTTCTATCATTGATTCTGAAATTCTATTTCCATTCTCTCATTCTCATTCAATCACTTTACTTTTCCTAAAATATATATGACCTCTCTCATGGGGTTGGCTTCTAACTTTTACATACTACATTCATTATTTAGGAATTTTTTAGTTTTATTAATTTCTAAATTTTATTAGCCTTGTAGAAAACAACAACACTCTATGGGAAGGTCAAACAAAAATATCCTCAATATGTTTCTTAATCCATATTATTTCAGTACATTATTTATAAAAAAAATTTATTCAGGTTCAATAGTGATCAAAGAAAAAAAGTAATTCTTTTTACTCCACCATGAAATTAAAAAATAACCCAATATAAAATGCAGTGTCTGGTGTTGACTTTTGATCATCTATTGAACATTACCAATCTACATCATTATATCATATTAACTCCTATTGTGATTTTAATTGATAAAACAACTTGAATTCCATCATGTTATTGACATAATGGAGTATTCTTTTCACTACTAGCATGTGTAACTCCTTGGGAAAACATTGGTGTCATGTTTCCTTACATGTGGAAAATAGAAGGTTGGGGAAATTTTATATTATGTATTATGTTCTTGAAATGATTTTCTTATATTCCATTAAATCAACTTTATTTCCATCATCATATTTTGACAACTTCATCCAAGTAGAATCAGGTGTTGTCATTAACATAGAAGCATCAATTCCAAATCTCTTTATTTTCAATTTTGAATTTTGTGATTTAGAAATGAATGGTCCAAGACTTAGTTATATAACCTTTAATCCAAATAAAACCATAATTATCAGATCGATGAAATTTCAAACACACAACTCACTTTTTTTGTAAATATCTTACATTGTGATTCATATAATGCTCTAATAAAATGTCATCAATATATATGGGAACAAAAATACTTTTATATTTCTCATTCTTGATGTAGATATTTTGATCGCTCCACCTCACTGGAGTCCAATATTTCTTAGGTATTGAACTTTCCGAGAATACCTGGACATTGGTGACTACTTCAACCCATAAAAAGCCTTATTTAACCATTATAAATTTTTATCATATTCATATACTGAGTTCCCATTTTGATTCTAAATGTTCACCTCCTTCTCAAGTACACAATTATGTAATTTAGATTTTACATCCTTCAAGTTTAACTTGAACTACATTGGAACTGACATAAAAAAATAGATGAATAGTTTCCAATTAAGGTATAGGGGAATTGTCTTGTAAACATCAATTAATTTCATTTGGTAATTCTATTTTCACACTATTAATGATTTTTCCATGTCACCTTGTCATCCCTATTGAATGTTTTTAGAGAAAACCCACATGGTTCCCATGATATTTTTATCTTTTGACCTTGGAAAAATTTCCCACATATTATTATTTTGAATTATGTCAAGATCCACTTGCATTTGTTTGACCTAAATATCATCTTTGGTAGCCTCTTAAAAACTCTTAGCCTCATCTTGAGATAATAAAAAAGTTTTTTGTATAGTCTTCGTTCTTCATGGTTTCAATAGAGTTATCCAATCACCGAGATATTCTACTAACTCGTTTTAGCCATTACATACACTATTTTTAGCTACTGAACCTGCTTTTTTCCATTTTCATTAATATTTTTTTTAATATAATTTAGGTATATGTTCTATTCCTATACTTTTCACTTCATCATCAAATCCATAAATATATTCATTTGTGATTTATTAAAACACCTAATCACTGGATAGAGAATTATGGTCGATATCCATAATAGTGACATCAATACTTTTAATGATATTCTGAATACTTTTGTTATAGAACATATGTGATTTTATTTTAGAGAAATATCCTAGGAAAATATGTCCATAGGCATGATATTCAAACTTATTGTTCTTATACTTAATGATAATAGTACATTTTTATATAAATAATTGAAAAAATAAATGTGGTATTCTTCCCATACCGTGTTTCATTGAGTGTCTTCTCTTCACCAATACATTAAAAAGCCCTGTTTGATATATCTACTGATGTAATCACTTATTTCTTCCAATATTTATCTAATAAATCATTTTTAATAAATATTTTCTAGTTTATTTTGTTGATAATATGGTTCATCCTCTCAAAAACACCATTTTTTGGGGATTCATTATTACAGGGCTTGGTTTCTTATCACATATTTTTTGAGATATTCGTCTACTTTACTATTGGTGAATTTTGGGCCATTATCAGTACTTGATTTATTAATTTTCATCCCAATGATATTATCCTCCAATCACAAATAATTCATAATACACTTTAATACATAATATTTGTAAGAGATAACCAGCATCTACTCCATCTTGTTGTAAAAATTGATGAATATAATATAATACCTTTTTCTATACACATATTTGGGTGATTTTAGACCACACACATCAATGTTAACTAGCTCAATAATTCTTATGGATTTCTTGTCATTTGGATTGTATTGCTTCCCAATGGTTTTATCAATTTGGAAGGTATAAAATGTGTGAATATGATCATGTGCGAGTTTTGGGTAACCACAAGCTGCTTATTTCTTCACTAACTATTCCAAGGACTTTTGTCTTAAGTAGTCATGTTATTTATTCCATAACCTTTTCTCTTCCTCCTTCGTCAAAATGATCATATCTTATTCCCCACCAATGGGATAAATATTCTTATTTATTTTCATCCATTTCATCACAACTTGACTATATCTTCCTTTTATGATTCATGTATCCTTAGGAAAATTAACTTCATTAACCAAGAAACACAATTGGCTTATACATTTTAAATTATGACTAAGGCCTTCAAACCCAATGAAATTTATGCACCCTAATAATTTTTCCTCCAATTTTGACGTTCCCATATCCAATGATCATTATACATTCTTCATTTCAAAATTTAATGATACCTTTTTTATCATACTTAATTTTAATGATATGAAATTTGTTTCACATCATGTGAGAATTACAAAAATTGTTTAGAATATATAATATTTATGGATTCATTATCCTCTAAGAAATTTTTTTGACATTATAAATATCATCATATTTTTCTTAATCCATTTCTACTGCTTCACTTCCATTGGTGGTAGATGTAATTGTTCCACCTCTAGCTCCATTGAACAGTCCTCATCTTATAGGGATGGAAATTTACTAGAATGTTTCATCTTACATAAAGTTGCTTCTAGCTATTATGTTCTACTTTTCCAAGCCTCTATTGGCATGATTATTTATACCCCTGATTTTAAATTCATGGTGTTCTTCCACAACCTTCTCACTAAATATAATATCCATTTAAAACATATTGTGTATGAGAATTTTTGTTCTCTTATTTTTTTTCTCTTGATCATTGAAATGACTTTTCAGTATGGAACATGCATATTATTTATTACCCATCTTCCCATAATAAAAACACTAGATCCGTGGTGTCTTATTATATGAATACATTGTTCCACTTATGACATTTCTAGGACTTTTGGGTGTTACACAAATCAATATTCGCTTGGGGTATGGGTGATTTTGGTTTCTAAATGACCACCACTTCTTCTTTTTTCTTAAAATCAATCCCCTAAATTGATTTTGGTTATTTTTTAACTACTTCACATATGTAAAACATTCCAAATTTTCTATGTAATCATCAATGTTCCTCCCTAACGTATTTTGAAGAATAAACAATTAAAATTCCTAATTATATGTTATGTGTTTTAAGTATCTCTTGATCATCAATATTTCACTGCATCAATATGACTTCAACTTTAAGTTCCTCAAATATTTTAAAAATAACTTTTATATAATCGATCCAGCTATTAATGATCTAGGCATTATAATAAATTTGGAGCTTAATCTCAATATTATTTTCGGATTTTCTAGAATTTCTAGACATAAGATATTAAATATCAACCTTTAAAAGTTTTTTATTATTTTTTATTGTTATATATGTATCTTAGAGTCATGAAAAACTCTATTTTTTTCATCCTCTAAATTTAATTCTATTTAAAATAAACTTTTGTCTCAACCTTGAGGTCAACTCTTCCCACAACTTCAATGTCTTCATCATAAATATTCTTCAATTGTGGTATGTCTTTGATATCTACAATAACTTCTTTACTAAGGTATTTAAAATCCTAAATTTCCACTACTTTCATTTATTCCAAGACAATATCTTATTTTTAGATCAAGTTCATTTCCTTGGAGAATATATACTATGAAGGCTTTGTGCATATCACACCCTTAAATGGTTTTTTCATGGGTTCCTCATATTCATAATCATATTGGAATTTATTTAGTAAATTTATAATTATATTCCCAAATTTTCTATACTGAATTCAATAAAGTGGAATATTGTCTTCAAAATTTAAATTTCCCCTTTTTGGGGTTGAGTATAAAAAATTAATCACCTCATCAAATTCCATTTCATCCAGATATTTTTTTAAAATGATTTTTTTTATTTCCATGAATAGATCTTCTTTATAATTATCCTTTTTTTAGTCATTTCCATTGTTCCTTGTCTCCTTGCAACAAGTTATTTAAAGACTATCCAACATAACTTCTTTGGATCCTTGTCTTTGAGCATCGATACATTTTCATTGAAATGTTAGGGTAATATTATCAGGATACTCTATAATATTTTTATATCATCAATAGTTTCTCGAAGACTATACATATCCACCATAAGAATATTGACATTGTCAAATAATTCATCAATGGTATCATTTGGATATATCTTAAAATCCTAAAACTTGTTACAAAAAAACAATAATTTAACTTCATGTACCTTGGAATCAATATTTTTATTGTTGAGAAGTTTTTCCCTCATAGTATGTGATGATTTACCTGACAACAAATTTTGTATACATCATTAGATAATTCTCCACCAAATTAACTTACTTCTTTATCATCATCATCAATCTCTCTTCAGTATTTTTCTAAAAATTATCCGCTTTCTATCCTAGCCAAAATCCCATTTATAGAAGCTATGTAGATGTTTGATCAAAAGGTTCAAAAAAATTATTGCATCAGATTATTCCATAGTTAAAAAAATTTACCAATAAAGATCATAATCCTATTATGGTTAATGACCACTTCCATGTCTCAAATGAGAGATAACTTATTCATGTCTTTCAACTTTGATAACACTTGGTGTTTCAAATAATGGTAAATATACAGAGAGAGGGGTGAATCATGGTTTGTTAATATTTTATTGATACCCTTACCAATGATCATGTTCCCCCATTACTAGAAAGAATACATACTTCACACTTAATATAAATTGAAAGATAATGACAAATTAGGAAGACTATTGTTTTACATGGTTCACCCTAACTGGTAGAATCCATGGAGCATATACTGATAATGTGTCAGTATACCAAATCAATAATTGCCATAATTTTTACAATTTTGAGAGGACATACTAACCTTATAGGTTTAAATGCTTTATTCGATAGATAGTTCAATACTCTAAAACACTTAGGGAACTCACTTATCCCCCTGTAAGGTGGAACTCACTACTCATATTTCACTTTATTTTTTCTTCCAATAATGATAAATAGAATGTCAACCTAGGGTGGAATTTCGATCATCTTTAATTATATAAACATGATGAATATAAAGAAATCTTTTAGCGAGATATCCTCTTGGAACTCTATATTATATATGAGTTCTAGTCCTTGTAATGGAAATCCCTTTGATGCTCTATTTTCTAAAACTAGTTTGGAAAATCCATTTATCCTCTCTATTTTTCTACTACATTATCATTTTCTTTCTCTACTTTTTAACGAATATATCCTCTTTACTTTTGGAATATATTTCTTACCTTTTTTCCAAAAACTATCATAATCATTTTTTTAAAGGTATTTAAAAAATGGAAATTCAACTCTCTTCTTTTCCAATGGTACATATCAACATGAGATTTTTGGAAACATCTTATCATGATGCCACTAATATATTCATGGTGTGATAACCTAATGTCTAGAAATAACATGTTTTGTATTTCACATATTTTCCAAATTATCATATTCCTCATGGTGCTAAAATCTACACTATAAAACTGTTAAATAAATTTAACCAAGTTTAGTCATGGAAAAATCCTCCTTAACTAATTTATGGCCACCTTTATAAAGATTTCGGGTGAAATGGAAGCACCTAGATGGAGTGGAAAACTTGGATTTCTATTCCTAATTTATGAATAATAATTTTGGTACATAATGAATGTCTTGATTAACAATAGAATTCATATATTGCTTGAATTTAGTAAAAATAGAAACCAAAATAAAAGAATATTTTCATTTGATTTATAATTAATTTATGAGTAGATGTAGATTTGACTAAACTTGTAATTCTTTCTTTTTTTGATGATCTGGTTGGATCGATCTCATTTTAACATCTTTGAACTATAGGATACAAGTAAATTATTTATCTATTTGTGATCCACATGACTACCACAATCTATGAATGTAATCATGGAATCAATGGGTGTTATTACAGTCGATCCTGGCCGCTTACATTGTTTATGGTTGATCACGACCGAATAATTCTATGAGGATAAATAAATCATGATCATCTCCCGACAGCTTGAGTAATAGGAGGGTAAATCACACTTTAGATCATAATAACTATCTCTATGGATTTTTAGAGCTTCTATTTATCTGTTGTGAAAAAAAAATTCTGAAAGTGATATAATATAATATTTATTATGGTAGAATTAGTTTTTGAATCTTGCACAAACTCCCCTTTCCAATTACCTAATTCTTAGTGAATCCCAAGAATTAATAATAATATAATTTTTATTCACTTGACATGTGCATCACCTAATAATAAATTAACATAATTTATATTATTTCTAATAAGACTATTAAAATTGCTCTGCTTATCCTCCTCAACATTCACCAAACCTGAATAATGAATATTTTTTAATAAATATATATCACTTCATTATTTTTTTATAAATATAATAATTATTATATTCAAAAAGAATTGAAAATATATATTTATTATTATTATTTACCTCACTTTTTCCTTCAAATAACCTATGATTAAATATATGTGATCAACCATACCTAAATAATTATAAAAACACAAATAACGAATAACATATATTCTAACTTGTTAAATTTATCATTTACTTTAACTAATGTTGTGATTAAAATTATTATGTGAAACTCTAAGACTCTTTCTCAGTGGAAATACAAGTACACACCTATATTATAAGGCTTTCATATAGTAACACACCAAAGAACACATAGAGAAATAAGTTAATGTAACAATGATATATAAACACATATGGATTCTTACTAAGTAATATAATACCTTTATTGTGGTATCTCTAATAAATAAGGTTCCATGTTGGTGCTATCAACCTATGTGCTCGGTATCTCTTTCATTTAATTTTCAAAAGTGAACTTTCCCACCAAACACCATAGACATGGATTTATCCAAGTAGTTCCATTTTCATCAATGGGAATGTAATATCAACTTTCTCTAATAGACAGAAGGGGTGAATACATTATCTTAATACTCATTAATGTGATATCACTCATGACATAACCAATATATCCCACTTCACTATGAATATATATCATCATGGTCGTTTTCAATACCTCAAATTACATGGATTTTGACATTCATTAATGATAATCTTAAATTATAAGGATCAATACACATATATGAATATATAAACATCCAATAACACATAAAATGTATATTTCCTACTCGTGGTTCCATTCTCATAACCTCCCATCTTAGAGATACCCAAGGTAAAACACCATGAGAATGTGTATCAATATCTTATGAGCCTCATACCCCTAATAACCTATATTATTTGTATCCCATCAGATAATATCATCCATCTATAGAAAATTTATTTAAGAATATTGTTGTGGAAGACAAAAATATTCTTAGGAAATTAACACATACTTTTTCATGAATAGGAATAATATTAACATGATAAGAAAATTTATTAATATTCATAAAAATGAATACATGTAATCATCATGTACTTAGAATTTGGTTGTTTGGAAAAAACTTCAACACTATACTCCAGAGACATTACGTCCAGTATATCTACTCATCACGATGCAACCATATACCCCACAGTTTGACTACTTTCTCTCATAGAATTGGAAAAGGTAATTTATTGTGTATACTCATCACCTCTATCAAAAAGAATCTTATGAATCAAGGGAATTTTCCTTTTTTTCATTTTGAAAACCCATTAATAGCATGATGAACACTTCTATGGTGTGACTGTTTTCCCTATTTTAAATAGATAAGGAAATATTCTATATATGATCTTGACCCCCAACAAAAAGAATCTCTTATATAGAGGTATATTACCATTTTTTCATATAAAAACATTCATGAATTGATGCATAATTCCATGGTGAAACCATCAATCTTTCTCGATATAGAAAACTCACAGGCATCTGTCACAGTGTAAGAATCCCTGAAAATCCATTCAATAGAAATGGGTTCCACTTCTATAGCCATGTCACAACATGACCATAGTTTTCATGATGTGACTCCCCTTCCTATTCCAATAATAAATTCAAAAATATTATGATTTCTAGGATAACTCTTATGATTTCCAGAATAATCCTTATGATTATTACGATAACCATTATGATTTCATCATTTTTAATTTTATGGTGAACTCTAGTCATGGAATAACATGTGGTATTGTGGTGTGACTTATGTCTTGGAGATAGAATTCCAATTTCTTCCAAAACACCCTAATCCTTCTTAATTACATTTTATGATGCTTCAGTGGTTTTAAACTCCAATTTCAATCAAGACAACCCTAAAAACACACCAAGGTAGTTTTTTATAATAATTTTTTTTGTTTTTGAAATTGTGTGTGTATGATCAGCCAACAAGAAATCGTTTTGACTATTATGTGACTTGTATATCATTATAGATGTTGTCTTTCCATACCATGTGGTATGTTATATTTTGTTGTGTTTTTTGATTTATGGTATTCTTTCACTATTATTATGTTTTTATGGTTTTATTTTCTATGGTTATATTCTCTCCACTATCATCTCTTACAACAAAGTAGATAGTTGAATCCTCTAGAATATAGTGAGTCATTATTGATATTAGTGGGTCTCTAGATCAGGTGTTGTTTGGGAAATTGGGGTCTTGTATGATTCACTCCACATGTTTCTCCCTTAATTTAATTAATAATTGAAATGATTCATTTTTGAATATACGCCATCCCTGTGATACAAACCTTAACTATTATATAAGATATAGTTAATAATGATAAGAAAATATAACTAAATTTAGTACCATTTCAAGAGAAGAATTGACACATTCAAAGTATTTTATATATTCTATTTTGTACTTTTAAATATTAACTTCTACTAGAGATGATTTTTTGTCTTACTAAATTTAAATTCAATTCCCTATATTTTTTTAAAAAAATAATTTTATTTATTGTATATTCTTTGGATAAAAAATAAAACCAAAATTATAGACCTATAAAATAATTGGTATGAATGCTCGGAAACAATTTTGGATTTTTTAAAAGTTAATAATAAATTTTACTGAATGAAATGAAGACTAATTTTTTCATTCTTTTGATAGATTCAATTAAATATTAACTCAATTTTCTGAACATAAAATTATATTATGTCTACATATGATTTTCTTTTAAGATGTATTAACCGTGTAATATCAAAAAAAGTTGTTAATGAATTCAGTGGAGTTTATGATTATTATTGTAATACAATATAGAGTGTTACATGTGTTGACATGGTTGAAAAATAAAGGAATGCTTCTAAAAATCATAGTTTAAAATTATAAAGCCTTTACATGGAGTAAAAGAATTTCATTATATATAGTTAATAGTAGTAAACCACCAAGAAAACTCATCCCTCGTGAAAATTGATCTAATATTATTAAGAATGACTATAAACTCATTAAATAAATTTTTTATATTATATTCAATCACTAAAAATTTACTTTTGTTAGAGTATAATTAAGTAAAGAGGTTTTTTTTACTCTGTTGATGTTGAAATTAGTTATAAAGGTTCAGTGACATGGGGTTAAAATTCTAAGAGATTGATCATTTGAATAATTTTTTATGTGTTTAAGTGATAAAATCTATAAAGACGCTCAACTTAAAATTCATATCCAGTAAAAATAATTTCATCAAATTATTCAACAAATAGAACCTTGAGAGTTATATTTAAGTGTCCACGTGAGGGTAAAAATACCCTTTCCAAAAATAATTTAAAAGAAAATATTTAATCTAATTTACCAAGGAGCACATAATGATGGAGTTTGAAATAAAATTATTCGATTTTTTTTCTAGGATCAACATTTTATTAGCTACATAAGTAGAGATTTCAAAATTAGAAATCGGTTATAAAGTTAGGAAAATTATAATAGTTGACTTAATAATGGATATTAATGGTTTAAATACTATACTAACTAATTTGAAAAACACCTTTTCAAAATTTAGTATTTAAATCCCAGCTAGTAAAACTCTTATTTTTGATGGTTTTGAGTACACAATAGAGGATAAGAGTTATGATATTATTGTAACACATTTGGAGGTACCATATATCTTTTTTCACCTCAAAGGATCTCTCAATGTGTTAATTTTATCATTAAAATAGAAGTGAAAGGTGTGTTCACTAATGCTATAAATGGGGACATTTAAGGGTGTTTTTTAGTGTATGGAAGTCTAGTTTCTTATAAGTGATTTTAAATTCTAAAAGAGGAAGTTTATTACCTAGGAATAAATGACTGACCAACATGTTGTAGTTTTTTAAAATACATCCTCCTATAGATTTTGGATATATTTTTAGGGAAGTCTATATGAAGACTTTAAAACCATTATGTAATAGGAGTTAACCCAAGGTTTCCAATAAAAGAAATATTCATCTCGTTTTTATTTGTTTATTTATTGAAAATAAATGTCTCATCCCCTATTTTCTATTTTTGGTTTGGTTAAAGGACTTAATCCAATGGTGGAGAAGGTCCAAAACCATTCTGTTGTAATAGTGGGTTCGCTAGACCAAACTTAAACAGTAACTTTATATTACCATACCATTTATATAGTGATTTATACATGATGTATACTTACCATTATAGTGTATATATTTGTATGTCCACAATTTAAATGGTAAATTCAAATGATTATTTTTCATATCAAAAGGTTATAGAAGTTCCCAAGAAATAATGAGAAACTCAACATAATAGGAAATTAATATTAAACATGTCTTGTGTTCTATATTAATCATATTGAATAGTCACATTTGATGTACAAATATCATGTTTTTTGAGTTCATAATCATTGAGAATTATTCTCAAGAAGTTCGCACTTTGTGATCTCTAGTAGGAGAGATTATAAGGATAGACCCTCCAATTGGAACATCATATGTTTCAGGTGTCTTTGTTTGTTCCTATATACGAACATGTGTATTTGTCACATAAATTGAGATCATTATCAATGTGAATAATTTGATCATGTACATTTATGAAAAGAAAAAACCATGACAATGAAGTCGTGGTGAGGTAGCTTGTGTTGGGGGTGTCATTAGTGGAATGACATTTTTTGAATGGTCAAGATTGAATTTGTCGCTTTTGAATATAGAAATTTATATCTTAGGCCTAGATTATTAGGATGGTAGTAACTTTATATATCCTTTTCCATGGTAGTTGGAGGTAATACCCACAAGTTAGATCAAAAAATAATTAATAAATCAATGATAATGACACAAGTGTGTGTCCTACTATATGAGATATCATATGAAAAAGATATTATATTATACATTTCATGTTCATAAGATGTTTTTTTGTTGTTATGACTATTACTTATCTCTTTTGGGGGCTTGATGAGTCGATAGGCTTCGCTCTTAGTCTGTGAATATAATTAACTACTATCGAGATAAGGTCTTAGAGGGTCACACAAAATAGTGTATTCAAAAATATACCCTATTTTGGTGAATAGGAATTTTGGCTATGGTGTGACCCACCACAAGGTCCAAGATTTTCCCAAGTAATAAATCACCAATGAATAAATAGATTCATTATTATTTGAGTATATAATAATTGATTTTAATTTAATTATGAAAATTATCCATAAGGTATTAAGTGAATACATGGAGAATTTTATATGAACAAAAATTATTTTAATATTCAAGGTTCATTTAATATGAGTGGGATTACAAGTTGAGTTAATGACTTAGTTTTATCACATGATATATGTAATATATATTAAAAGAATTTGAAAAATATAAATAATATTTAGGATGTGGTTATCTCACAATAATTATTTATTTATTTCTTATTTAGTGGGAATTTATTTTCCAGGGGTTGGGTAACTTATATGAGTATATTGAGCAGTCCAATGTATAAGAAGGGGGGGATCACTATTCCAAATATTGTTCATGCAAACATAATGATTGATTCTCTCTCCTCCTATATCCTAAAGAGATAAATTCTCCCTTTGAGCAACCAATCCTAGAACACCTTCGATAGATCGAAGGGGTGAGATCGAGTTGATTATCGTGATGTCTAAAGATTCATCACAACTTCATACGATCACCCCAAATTCAACGAATGGTTATTGAAATTATTCTTTAAACATGTGTAAAGAATTCAGCGGTGTTAGATTTGGATCCTTTGAGAAAATTTCTCCAGTTACAATCAGAATTCGAGTGCTCTTCGTTTCAAACAACGTATTTGTATAGTATTAATTTTGTCTTTTGATTAATGCACGTGAGATTTTCGGACCTCTTTTGGGCCTCATATTACCGTAGATGATATGTTTTTTCACTCTGGTGATGGTAAATTTTAAATCTCAAGACTATATGCTTCCATTGTGTTCCCTGATAGTAAAATATGATATCAGAGGGATCGCATGAATTTTCTAAGCTAAGAAAAAAAATTAATTTCTATTTAATTAAGTAGAGGGTTTGCATTCAGTCCCAATAAAATAGAACCCACTTTGATCTGATTTCATATGGTCATGTTATGGCTAGCTAGATTTGTTAATATAGATCGATAGCTATTTTTTAGGTTTTAAAATTAAAAAATGTATATTTGATACATGTTATTTTTATCCAGCAAAGTTTTCGATAGATATTATCTTGACCTCTTGTACCCCAGATAATATCCATATGGATTCTAGTCACCAATACCATACATTGCAACTAAAATATGACCATAATTTGGTATTCTAATGGTTGTAACTCTTAGTCTCAGTTGGTCTGAATTCCTCCTATAAGTTATGTTTTTCAATAATAATTCTCATTTTTTTATTATATTAAAAGGATATTTTAGTAGCATTTGTATTTTTGATTCATGTGGGATGGATGTGGAAAATCCATAAATGGATTGATGGTGGCATGTCGAAAAATCCACACAAAAAACAAACATAAATGGGTGGAATAGCCCATGGGGTCAATAAGAAAACAAAAAAATTGAGGCATGAAAGGGGATGGGACTTATCAGCCTCTTCCATCCCCTTTCCTTGGCCTCCACCACGCTCCACCTGATCAGTGCCATCGCGGCCTCTGAATCATGCAATTGATGCCACCACTCCACTCCTAAAAGTTGGATGATCCCATATTGGATCACCACATCAACACCACATCCTGACCTTGCAGTGTGCCTCATCCCGTGCACCCACGGAGATTCCAAACCCCACAGCCACACCTCTTTGACATGGATTACCCCTTCCATGCTCAGTCATCCTCATTGGTGTGGCATGGCATGAACCTAGTCATTAACATTCCTCTAACACTGCACCAGATCTGAACCAAGAAACATCCATCTGAGATCCTTGAAATCAGACCACCACGAGCCCATGACTAAGATGTCGCATCACCATGAACTCCCCTCCCTCAATTAAGCATGCCCCCTCACCACACTATATCTCCCAGAGGCCCAATCTTCCAATAACCATCCATAAACCATCACTCTAGTAGGATTCTCCCACACTAGTCTACTTTCTCTATGACACCTCAGATGAGGCACCACTGTCTGCCTCTCCTGGTCCAAAATAGTGACCACGCGCTAAAGGTATTACCATGTACCACCCTAAACACCCGAGATCTTCGCCGAAATGGGATTAAGTGGATATTCTTAAACTGTAATGGGTCAAGGAGTGTCTTCCTAGCCCCGAACACCCCTTCACGGGTTTTGTCAGACCTGCAGTGGCTCTAGGCGGGGTTTCTGGGCTTGGGTAAAATTGTTTAATTCATTCAATTTAAGAATAAAAAAATAATTTATTAATGTAATGAAATTAAAATAAATTATTATAATTTAAAATACTTCATTTAATGTAATAAATTCCATCATACTTAAATTTATTTCATGTAATTTTTTCACACATTACTATTACTCACTGACCAATCTTGAACAGTTACCAGCCTCGATTGTCTAGTTTATTTTATTTAATTATTTATTACTTGTGTGTGGTGCTTGTAATAATTATTTAGTTTTATTAACTGTCATCACATCATCATTATTTATTCAATATATATAAGGGTCTGCACATCCATCATTATCTGTATGTACATTTTTCTTTTCAAGACACCCTCACATGTGTGTGATTAAATGTTTATTTTTAATATGATGTTTTAAGTTGTGGACCACATCAAGTCATAGTGAAATACATACAAGAAGTGAACATGTTAAATGGGGATGAGTTGTATCATGAGTCAAGACACGACTTGGGTATGATTACCCCAGTTCATTGTATATACATTAAGTTTAAATGGATCAACCAATATTAAATGTTCAATACCATTCATGTATTTTTTATTTCCTTTATGCATTTGGTTATTATTTTATGCTTTTTCAAAAAAATGGGAAACACACAAAATAATTAATTATAAAAGGCCTAATGTCACGATGAGTGTTTTTCTATTATTATTTTTTTACAACAACATAGAATGAACATATTAATAGAAATGGATTACAATCATTTAAAATAATAATAACCCTTGAAGAAATATTAAGTCATTAACACCTTTCAACATTATAATTTTGAAAAAAAATAGGTTTATGGGGTACTTGTCAGTTATATATTAGGGTACCTTTTACTACTGGGGAGTTATTATGATAGCGATGAGCTTACTTAACTAATGATAATAGTAAATATATATCCATATTTCACTTATTTCATTTTTAGAGGAAAGTGTTGAGTAAATCATTTTAATGATTTCAGAAGTTAGGATTTCTCTCAATGGGTTAAGGATACATGAGCTAATGTCATTGTCCAAAAAAATTCCTTCCATGAACACACTGAGTAGTGGTGTAGCCATAGCTTCTAGACTATAATGAAAGGTTCAAGGATAATTTCCACTAGAATACCTATGTGATAGAGTATTCTTATTATTATACAAAGGGTTTCTATAGTTCTATAAAATAGTGGGATATATTTAATGATTTAAATAATTAGTAATGTCTAATCGTTAATCAAGATAAAATTACTAATCTGTTAGATCATTTTTTATAGTAAATGGAAAGTAAAACCACAAGTAAAATACAATAATTATTTAACAATTAACATGTCAAAAATAGCTTGAATTGTGAAGAGTAGTGAAAGATCTTTCGCAAAGTACTAAAAAGGAAATTCAATATGTTGGTTTCAATGATACCTATTAAGACACATCAACAAGGGGGTGTAAATATGCTTACAAGATACATGTGTATGATGCATATGATGGTTATTTCATAATTTTATCATCAATATATGATTTTTTTGTGGTAAAAACACGGGGAAATAGATGGTATCACATCTTGTCTCATCTCATATAAGCTTATAAAAATAAATTGAAGAAAGATATGAATGGGTGATGGATATAGTGAATATGAATAAAATATAGAGACAGATTATGATCTTTAAATACATAATATTCTTATATCATTTTTACCCAATTTATTTGGATTTTTATAAAATTAAAAAACAAAAAAAAAATTGAGATAAATTTTTAATTACCTTTTGTGTAAAATTCACTAAGTGAATAAGAACTTAATGAAATAATAATCTATAGTTATTATGGAAAAAAAGTTATAAGACAAGCGAAAATTAAAATGTAAAGTGTGATTTCAAAGTTATATATTCAATATCATGAAATAATTCTATAGAATTTTATATACAATGAACCAAACTCAAGAAGCATGTAGTCACTTCTTCTTTAGTAATATTCATTAATTTTATGTAATGCTTCTATAATAATTAATGGGTATTAAAAACAATATTGCAATCTCATTTCTGTATTTGAATATAGTAACCAATTATGTATAACGTTACAAGAAGTAAATTGTGTTCTCCAAGAGGTTGAGAAAGTGTGTTTCCTAAGTTAGTGGTGAGAAACATGAAACTTCTAATTACAATGATTAATGATACAAATTGGAATTTTTTTGAGTATTACCAAACAATTAAAGTCATGTTTCTAATAGACACAAGTATAAATTATTACAGTTTCATAATGAATATTTTTGTGTGTTTAATATTGAACGAATAGTTCATTATTACATGAATAATAGAAAATTTGTGATAAATATAAAATTTCATACTTATATACACAGTTTTTTAAATATAATACTTTATCAAGAAAAACTAAATAGTTTTAAAGGATATACGGAGTATGGTTTTAGATTCTTCGAAGTTAAATACCTTAGGTATTATTGACACACTTATATACTTAGCTATGGACAAAGAAACCTTTAGAAATAAAGGTATTCCACAAAGCTTTTGGAATTATTGTTTCTAGAGAGCATGAACTATTCCAACAGTAAGATAGAGGTAACTATAATTAATAATATTCCTTTAAGTGTTTTAAGGAATGTAAAAGTGAATTTTTGTATATACATAGTTAGAAGATATAAGATTATTTGATCCGGTATATTGTAGAATATCTTGACCAAGCATTCATCAATCATCGATCATTATAATGTCGCATGGAGTTATTCTTAAATGTGCATTACCTTATCTACATTAATGTTATGATGCTAATAAGGAGGTTTGATAAAGACTCTTACATGTTAATATTGATCAATAAGAATTAGCATGGAGTAATTCCTAAATGAACATTTCTTTCTATACATCAGATATATGATTTAAGTATAAGGAGCATCAATGTTGAGTTATATATGCATTATAGAAACTTCCATTATTTTTCAAAACATGAATCATAAATGATGGTGTTATCCCTTAACTACAGGATAACTATAATGAAAAATGGGTATCAAATGATTTATAGTATGATATAAATTAGTTTTTAAATAAGAACCTGTGTATAGATGCAAATATTTTATTAATATATAAAACAAATTCCATCAACAAAAACACAATGTGAATCTATAGTAATTATCCTAAAGTTTCTAAGGATATTATTGAAAACCATAAGATTGAAAATAGATAGTCATGTTATAGACTATATTTCTATATAAGGGTGCACATATCTATTTGAGATAGTGGGAGAAATACTGACTTTGGTTTCGTCAATGCTGAGATATGCACAAATAGTAGGAATAAGAACGAGTTCCACGGGAGGTGTGGGAAAGAATTGTTCTATAGACGCGACTGCATATGAAGGTTAAAACCATAGTAATGGTTTTATGTTTACTATATCCAATGATATATTGTTCATTGAGAATAATAAATCATATAATTAAGAATTACAATAAAATTGTCTAAAAATTACAGGATCAATTAAAATTCAATAATATATTCCATGTATCAAAGTATAGGGGGTTATTATTTAGAATATTAAGGTAGGTATTCAAGTAATATTATACATTCATGGTGTAGGCATCATACCAATAAGGCTCGATTGTTTATTCCAACTCATCACTCCTAAATCCATTATAATTTTTCTTATCATAACTAATCTCTATGATAATTTTATTTAGAAATGGTTTTTAAGACCACTCATCGTGGAAGGTGTCTCTATAACATAATTAAAAAGGGATGGTGACATAATATAAGGATAATATTGGGTGTAAGTTATTGAAATATTGTTTTGTATTTAATTAAGAAATAAGATCATAGAATATTCATTTGGAATGAATATTTTCCATGTTTCTACCAAAGGTTAGTGGGGGAGCATCACTGTTTTCCATGTAAAATATTTTTTGTAACATATGAAAAAAAACTATTGGTATTATAGTTAGTCAATACTAGGATGAAAATAACTCTCAATATGTTGAATTATTATAGCAACCTACGTTTTAGGGAATGGTATCTTTTGAGTTATATATAACTGTTTCTTAGATAAAGTTAATAGTATATATACTGATAATGTATTGAAAATAAAATTTTGGAAAAAATGAGAGAGAATTTTTAGCAGTGTCACATGGCATAAATCCATCCAAGAATACATGAATATGAATAAGAGGAGATTAATTAAGAGATTTTAATTCTATACATTTCAACAATGTGTCAATCACATAAATCCTAAATATATATGAGAAATGATATTTCCAACATAAACATTGTGATAGGAAAATATCAATTATATCTAGGGGACTACAAGGGAAGTTGTCAGAACTATACAATTGTACATGAGAAAGTAAAAAAAGGATATGTACCTGGTATATAGATAGTAATGGATACTTGTAACAAGGGGACACAAACTATACTTCCATGGACTAATGTTATCTAATATCACAGTTAGGCTAAGGTAATGAGTGATACAATCTCATATAATCTAGTGGTATCCATACCTAAAAATACCGTTTTCATTGTAGCTTTTGTGGTAGATAAATAAGTAGTGTAAAATATGTAATTATTTGTTCATATTCTTATAATCACACCTAGTTATTATTTATTTATCATTATGATAATTATTCTATTGGTACTAGAAAAAATGTCATGTTTATATAGTGGAAAAAATAGATATACATGGGGATATCATCTCTTGTGAATTCTTACTCAATGAGCTAAAGTTGTAGATAGTAAAATCATCATGCAATGAAATCATGGTAGGCTCATGGCTAGAGTCATAACTCAAAAAAACATGATCTTATCATGTGAGTGCTAACAAGTTTTGTTAGAAAGTTGGATCAAGTGCAAGTAGGAGTGTCTTAATAGTGTGTTCCCTATATCCAACTTCAATGGTACGTTTCGATTACCACACCATGTATGCAGTGAGCTATACATGATGTACAATTACGATTATAGTGTCTATATTTCTAAGTCTACTATTTAAATGGTAATGTCTATAGATTTTTTTCATATAAAGGTTATAGTAGTTACTAGGATATAATGAGGACCTCAAGATACTATGAAATTAATATTAAACATGTCATATGATCTAGAAACATCATACTAACAAGACACAATTGATTTCTGACTATCAGGTGTTAGGGGATCATAAGCATTGAGAGTAATTCTAATGAATTTCACATATGGTGATCAATGATAGTTGAGATCATATTGATTGACCCGTCAGTATGAACACCACATGTTTTAGGTGTCATTGGTTGTTTCTATCTATGTACATGTCTATTGGTCTCTTTACTTGATATCATTATCAATGTGTTCCATTTTATCATGTACTTTAATATAAGGAAAAAAACCATGACAATGAATTTGTGTCGAGTTTTCATGTATTGGGTGTGTCATTGATTGTATAGAATTGGTTTAAGGATCAAGATAGAATTTTTCACTTCTAATTTAAGGAAGTGATATCTCAGGCCCAGTTTATCAGGATAGTAGTACCATCTCTTTAGCTAAGGTAGTCAAAGTTAAGTACATCTAATTAGATCAATAAATAATAAAGCAAGGAAGTATGACGACACAAGTGTGTGTCCTAATTTATGAGATATCATATGGAAAATATATTATATCACATAGTGCAAGTTCGTAGGATAGTTTCCATTATTATTACTATTCCATAACACTTTAGGGGTATTTATGGGTTTCTAGACTCTTCTCTTTGTGTATGAATTCTATTCACTATTATCTTGATAAGGGCATAGTGTAATAACCTTGACCCTAGTATCCTGGGGCCGGTGCCTTCTATATGAAATTTCCATTGATAAAAGTAATTGCATCCCAAAGGGTAGAAAAGTTTAGATGTTTTGGAAAACTACATACATACATGATACTCCTTTTATATTGGCAATAGAAAATAAAACATAATACATAATCAAAGAAAATGATCAGTGTCCATGAAAACTCATACAAAGAATTCACCTTTATAACCTCTAGAAAGGAAAAAAATAAGGGTGAGATAAAATTATAAGTTAGGGTTATGTAAAGAAAAATATATCAGGAATAAATAAGAATAATAAACATGGGAAGTTAAATAACTAAAAACACATTCCATTTAATCAGTAAGCTGAGAATTAAATGCATTTATAGATGATATCATAGCAAAAATATCATGGATAATAATTACTAAATTTTTAATGAAAGAAATTCTTAATTATTAGATGTCATGTTTCCAAATCACATGATTTCTTTACCATCAAGACCTTTCACAAGATGTTTTATAACATACTTCTATCAAGAGCTTTCACAAGACAGTTTAAAACATACTGGAAACAAACACATAGGTTTTGGAAAACTGATTTAGTCTCATGAGACTATTGATGCATCAAGGTGCTTCTATTAACTTTTCCCCAACCTGTAAGTTTCATATACAAATAATTTATCATATATTGAATAATTGATTTAATTAATAAAAAATGCGCCTTATCAAATATTTTTATTGAGTAAAGGATACAGATTTAACAATATTTCCCCAATTAATCAAATAAATTTCAAAGTAAAAAACTTATGTAAAAATGTTTCATGGTTTAGGAAATAATAATATCCATCACACAAGAATATTAATATTTAATAGAAATTTAATTTCCAACGAAAAATGATTATAAGAATGAGATTATTTCAAGAGAAAGTTAACAATCAAAAAAGAAAGTTATTATTTCCAAAAAACCCCTTTGGAAGAAATAATTCAAATTGAAACACAAAATACCATGAATAATTTAAAATTCATGATATTAAATATCATATGGGAAATATATACACCTTATAAAATTTAATTGGTGCATAATAACAAACCAATCTCAATGGACTGTAAATTGAGATGAAATCCATTACCTCACACTTCCTTTTGATTGTACATTGTTTAAACTATTTTATATTGATTTTAAACATGTTATTAACTTATACCATAAAATTTTTATTATTTTTAATAACATATATTATCCTTTTATTCCATATTATCACCAATTCATTAATAATGATTCATTATTTTCATTGTTTCGGGTGTTAATTGCCTTGTTTTCTTATGCATCTTTTTTCAATAATGATATGTTTCTTTCACATATTATAGATTATCACCATATCTAGAATAATAATAATGTATTAATTATAATATTTATTCATTAATTATACTTTTAAAATTAATCTTATGGAAAATGAAGTATGTTACGGTCATGAAGGCGGTGGGTTGTACGTACGCATTAGTAACATTTCCATTTTTTTATAGATCATTATGTAAATGAGTTAAGTATTAATTTAAATTTACATAAAGATAATAATATCGTAAATAAAATATTATATACTTATATATTTCATCCATGTGGTATGGTGATGAAAATTGAGTCACATCTCTTTGTGAAGGCAGTAATCTACACAAACACGAACGATGTTACATCATTACATGAGTCATAAGAAAAGACAAAAATTTATATATATTTTCTTTCTAGAATAGTAAATATATTATTAATATAATAATTTGTTCATTTTTATAACATATAATCATTAACTATATATTTATCACCTTCTATGTGAAATGTTACTAAAATATGAATCACATCACTTCACGAGGTGATAGTCCTCCATACACATGAGTGACATTATCATATCTCATATAAAATGGAGGTTAAAAAGATATATATTATATAATGAATATAGAGGTATAAATATTTTTTGAATATCCTATATATTATTTATATACATAATCATACCCAACCTTGAGATGTTGAAATGGAAAAACGAATGACATCGGTTTGTGAGGTGGTAGTTTGTCATACATCCGAATGATGATTTTGTAAATCATTTGATGGAAGTGGAGACAGTTTCACATCATGATATTATTTTAACAACATCCCATTATATTTAATATAATGATTTTATTATATCATTATGGTTTATTAAAAATTGAATGAGGTGAAAAAAGAAGTAAAATAAAAATGCTCGTTGAAGAACATTACCTCTTCTTTGGGTATCCTTCTTAGGTTTTCACTTAAGACTTATTAGGATTTATGTATGCCAAAAATAAGGATTATATAATGAGGTAGGTAATTTTAGAAGTTATTTTTTCTGGTATTTGCAAAAACAAATATGTTTGATGGTGTTATGAAGTGTGTGTAGTGAGTTCCCTTTTATAGTTGAGGAGTGTATTTCTGGTAAATACTCAAAATTATTTACTATTGGGAGGTAAATATTACCTAAATTGGATAAAACAATTGATACTTAAATGCAAGTAGGTATTATTTGGTCTATACAAACCTCCACAACTCAATAAAACAAGTTATTTAAACATTTTTTCATTAACTTCTAAGCTTTCTTCTTTTTACCATTTTGGTTTTCACTACGGTAACTAGTATTTTTAACCTAGGTAATTTATAAATTAAACCTAAAATAAAATAAATATTATTAGATAATTTAGACCCAATAATTAGAATTATTTTATATAATTTAAAAAATATAAATCCAAATTTTTTTATAAATTAATTTTAACATAAGTTCATGTAAAGTTCAAAAACACTTCTTTAACCATAACTGCCATAATATAGTTTTTACTATTTATGGGTCAATATATTCATCAAAAAAAATTGGTCTATTAATGGAACAAATAGATATTTATTTTCATTTAAGAATTACTTGTTATCATATAATTTATTATTTATTTTCAATCATTTGATAAAATTTAATTTGTCCTAAAATAACATTAATATCAATTTTGACATTATTCATTTAAATTGAATTATAAAATATAAAGACAATAGTGGAATTAAATTATATTATTTTATAACTATATACCAAGATGTATTCATCTAAAAAATTAATGTAATATAATAATTCACTCAATTTACATCACTTCTAAAAAAATTAGTACCGTTTATTTTAGTTAATTATTAACTAAATAATTACTGTGTTGGATTTTCTTTAGAATTTAATGTAAATATTTCACATTTAAAAAATTAAAATAAATTATCAGGATAAAAAAACTCATTTATATTTTAAAAAAATACTTATAATCGAATATATGTTGTTATTTTCTCTATCCCAAATATTTATAGATAAAAAAAGTCAGAAAAGTGTCTTTTTTGTATTTTTTTAAATAGCTTATTATATGCATCATATTCAAAAGAAAGTTTAACAAAATTAAAATATATCATATAAATTTATGGATAATGTTCAAACAAACTCATTCAATAAAATTAAGATAACATTTGTTTCTTTTTCACTCTTATCATTCTAGTTTAACCCCTCGGTAAACCTATTTTTACTTTATTTGTGGTAATTAATTTTTACTATATTCACTATTCATTTTGGTAAATAATTAATTTTAACTTTCTAGAAATTGTAAATTTTTATCATTTCAGATATGGAATCCATTTTTAAAAATTTAATTCACAGAAGTATGAAAATTTACTTTAAAAATATCCCACAAACACAATGAGAAATTGAGTTTTTAATGTGTAAATTTTAAAAAGTTTACAATTTTTTATATACAAACTCAATATAAAATTATTTCAATTACATATATTATATTAATGGATATAAGTTTGAAATAAAGTTACTTTAAAACCAATTCAAAAATATAATTTAACATTATAAATTATTGAAATGAAAATAATGTTTCAATTAAACTTTAGTACTTTTCATTATTCATAAAAAATGAAACTTCTTATAAAAATCTCAAAAATTAAACATAATATAATTTTTCTATCTAGATTTCAGAAATGAATTTTATTTTTTCAGATAAATTTTTTAAATTGGTAACATTAATTTTAAATTAAGTGCGCAAAGCGTGAATAAACCATTTTTTGTTTAAACCTGATGTTTTGTGAATTACCAGTTATAAATGAAGTTAAATTTATTCTAAAATAAATATATTGTAAATTATTTAGGTGTTTTATTCTCCCCAACTTAAATAAATTGCATCCTCATAATTCAAACTTCATCTCGGTAATCAAGGGTTTGACATTTGAAAATACTAGTGTTGATAAAAACCTGCATCATAAAAGGGTTGATAAAATATCATCTTAATCAGAGAGAAAGGAAAGTAAAACTATCATATGAAATAATCACATAGCTAGGCTCCAAATTAGTATAACATAGGTGGGAAATTAAAACATGGAAATAGAATAGAAAACTAACACCCAATGATTAATGGAGTTGGATAGACGCCATTAATCAAAAGAAAGTGGGTGATCTCAAGAAGGTTAACAACCACAAAACCATACATCAATTAGGTGTGAAAATGGTCATTAATATCATCAAAAATAATGTTAATAGTATAAAAGTTTATTTCAATATACTTTTACAAAATTAGATGAACTTTAATTAGATGATATACTTACTTTATTTCATTCAATTTCATATGCATACCCTCATCCTTTCGTTGTTCTTTGAAAAATTATTAATTTATCCCTTACCCCATGAAATGAATACCTAAAAAATAAAATTTTTATGCTTGAAGCAGTAAAATTCACTTTTAACAGATCACAATATTCATAAAAGAGTGAAAATTCTCTCTATCTGCCTCAAACTATTTTCCAAACCCAATATGGTTAACACAAGTTATCCAATATGCGTAAATCTTCATATGGTGAAGTAACACATTAATCATTAAAATCTCTTCAAATGATCAACTTAAACCACTAAATAAATGGTTAAACATATTACACTTTTAGAAGATCAAGATCCAAAACTTTAGAAATAAGGTCACTGAATATTCAAAATGAACTTACTATAAATCACCTAAACAATATGAAGTATCTCTTAGTATTCACATACCAAACTTGTTAATACCATCATCATGTATTCTCTTCAATCATAGTAAAAACTAAAATTACCATAAAACATTATTAAAAACATAATTTATTTATTATTCTTTCAATAACACTCAAATTTATTAAATATATTCCTTAAATAAAAAAATGTTGAAAACACCATCAATGATAGAATAAACCACTTTGTTAATGAATCATTAATCAGTTATAAGGTAGTTTGTACTATGCAATTTACTTTATCCATATCAATCATCCCTTAATCCTGTCATCATTATCTCAACATCAAAAACATATTAAAGTTTATCATTCCTTTAATCATTTTTTACAAGTATTTGAACGTTCTACTAAACCATTTTTCTTGTTCATTGGTACCATTAAACATATCATTTCAAATAATTAATGAAACAGTATTAAAAAATAATCCTTATATGTTTCATAATTCATATGATGTGAATATCATCAATAAAATAAATTTAGAACATTTTTCATAGATCCAAATACATAATATCATTAATCATTCCAATGTGGTTGTATCAATTTCATAAGATTTACCTTTATCCCTTGGATTCTTCTTAGTTATATTCCCTTGATTCTTGGGTCCTTAACTTGTGTAGTGCCACATTTACTTATAGTTAAAGCACTAAAAGTGGAAAACAATTTATTTCCCTTGAAAACCTGATCATGGTGACCTTTTTCTCTACACTTGAAGTTAAATCGCATTCCCTTCAAAAATATACAAATGTGTTTTTTTCCATAATTATAACATGTGAGAAAATCCTTCTTTTCCATATTTATTTTATCCATTTTTTATATCTCTTACTCTTCTTCTCTTGGTTTCCCTTGAATATGTAAGATATAGAAAATTCCATGTCCATTTTGATAGAACATAAAACAATTTAATCATGTCAATATAAATTTTGAGATATCATAACCCTTCAGATGCATGGCCTAAGACCTTCAAAGAAATGGTCAATATTTCAATCCATTTTGTGTATATAATCTGTATCATACCTATCTATCCTTATAAAGGTATCTTTATACTCAAAAACACTTTATTATTCACTTTTCATTAAGATAATAAATGTTGTCTTCATCGTAATTTGTTTTTAATGAGGGGAATATTTTTGGAAGAATGTATCCTTAAAATATTTCCATTCCATGATTTTTATTTCATGTTCCTCTCTAGTATTATATATCAATGAACACTACTAATCAGTATCACCTTTGATAAAATATACTTAAAATTTAACCTTTTCCTTTTCACCACACCCCAATTCCATAAATATCTTCTCCAAAGAGTTAATACGTTTTTCATCTTCCATTGAATTAGTATTACCATTAAATGATGGGGGATTCAATCATATAATGTGATCCATCAGAATAAAATATTTTAATAGAATATGTTTCTACATCTAGGAAATTTTATTTTTCATAACCTGATTAAGCTTCCCTAATATATCCATAACTTTATTAATTCCAATACTTGATGTATTATCTTCCTCAATAGGGAAATCTCTACATTAATCTTGAGTATTTATACCTTTATTCCTTCTAGGCACCATTTCTAAATGATGAAATATATACTTGATTAGATCATATCATTATGAAATACAATTTACAGTTTCAAAACTATTGGAATACATAATATAAAGAGAAACAAAATTCATACCTAATTTCATAATTATAAACATTGTTTCTTTGGGGATATCTTTATTTTCAAATCCATTATAATGGTTTATAGAGAAAATTTGAATTATCATAATCATATCCCCTTGGAGTGTCAAACCATGTGCACAATAAGGCATGTTATAGTGTCCTGGAGACACTCGATTCAAGCCTAATGTGCCTTTTTCATAGTTATTACCCTTAGGTTCCTCTATTCCAAAACCACATACACTTGTATTATCAAGATAAAGATGTATTACTAGGAAAAATAAAAATTATATTTTACTTAACAAAACTTTAGGATGTTATTATATACTATCCTCATATAATATAAAAGTTTTATGTTCCCAAATATATGATTTTCTTAAATCTAGTTCCCGTGATTTCTACTAAACTTACCCTAATAACAACTATAAAGACCTTAACCCTAGTAGTTCAGAGTTGGTTCCTACTTTATTACATTGAAATATAAATAAGGAATCAAAATCCTAAGGACCAAAAAGTTTATTAGTTTTTGGAAATATACACGGTTTCCATTTTACATTGGGAATATTAAATAAAACGTAATGAATAACAAAATAAAGTACTCGACATCCTTGAAAAATCATTCAAATGATTCATTTTCATTACCAAGGGAAAGGAAAAAATAAGGGTGATCTCACATAATCAGTAAGGGTTAATTATAGTGTAATATATTATGAATCAATAATAATAATCAACATGTGAAGGTAAATAACTGATAACATATTCCATTTAATCGATAAGCTAATAATGAAATGCATCCAGAGATGATATCATAAATAAAATATCATGGATAATAATAACTGAATTATGAATGAAATTAATCATTAATTATTGGATGTAACACTTCCCAATAACATGATACGTTTTCCTTCAAGACCATTCAAAAGACTTTTTATAACATATAACTTTCAATACTTTTCACAAGACAGTTTAAAATGTACTCATTACAAATGCATAGGGTTTGGCCAACTCATTTTGCCTCTTAATACTACCGATGCATCGAAGGCCTTACATGAACTATTCCCCAGCCCATGAATTTTATTTTAAATTACTTAATCATATATCTAATAATCAATTCAATTCATAAATAAAATTCCTTATCAAATATCTATATTCAGTAAAGAAAATGGATATTCCAAAATTTCCCTATATAATCAAATAACTTTTAAAATAAACCTCGTTTGTAAAAATGATATAAAATTTTGGGAATTATCATATCCATAGAATATTAATTTTTATATTTAATATAAATTTAATTTCAAATGAAAATTTATTAAGGAAAATTATTTTTCCAAGAGAAAGATAATAATTTTAAAAGTAATTTATATTGTACAATAACTCTAACCATTTGGTAATTTTCAATTAAAATCTCCTTTGAAGAAATAATTTAAATTAAAATTTTAAATAACATGAATAATGCAGTATTAATAATATTACATGTCAAAGGGTTATTATATACACCACATAAAAGTTAATTTGTTCATAATAACAAATCTTCCTTAATAGAATTTAAATTGAGATAAAATCATTTACCCCATGTTTCATTTTGATTGTAAATTATTTAAACTAATTTATAGTTGTTCTAAATATGTTATTAAATTATAACATATACATATTAATATTTATAATATCATATATTATCCTTTTATAAAATCTTATCACCTATTAATTAATAATCATTCATTATTTTCATTGTTTCGGGTGTTAATTGCCTTGTTTCCTTATGCTTGTTTTGTCATTAAATACATGGTTCCTACACATATTATAGAATTTCATCATATATTGATTAATAATTAAGACAAAATTATCATATTTATACATTAATCTTAATTTTAAAACCAATACAGAAATATGGATATGAAAAATGAAGTATGTTATAATGGTGGAGATGATAGCTCGTACGTATGCCTGAGTAACGTTTAAATTTTTCACCAGTAATTATGGAAAAAAGGTGAGTAATATTTTAAATTTTCAGAATTATAATAACATCATTAATAACATATTATATACATATATATATTTCAATCATTTTTTTGGTGATTAAAAGAGAGTTGAATCGCTTCGTGAAGGTGGTAGTCTACAGGTATATGAAAGATGTAATCATTTTTACGTGAGTGAAAAGGAAACAAAAAAAATGATTTATATTACCTTTAATAAATTATAAATATGTAATTTATATCATAATTATATCATTTCTATCACATATAATCATTAAATTTATCTTTATCACATTCCATGTGAAACATTAGTGAAATATGAATAACATCACTTCTTAAGGAGGTAGTTTGTCGTACACACGAGCGACATTATTGTATCTCCCACAAAATGGAAGATATATATATATATATATAATATAATTACTCAAGATATATAAATATATAATATGTATCATATATGTTATTTATTTCCATAATTATATCTAACCTTGAGAGGTGGAAACAGAAAAATGAACGACATCGGTTCGTGAGGCGGTAGTCCACCACACACATGAACTTTGATTTCATAACCCATATGATAGAAGTGGATATGGTTTTAGGTCATTAAATTATTATAAAATCATACCAGTATATTTAATAAAGTTATATTATTATGTTTTAATAAAATTTTAAGGAGGTGGATAAGGAAGTAAAATAAAGACGCTCGTTGAAGAACATTACCTCTTCTTCCAGTATCCTCTTTAGGTTTGTTCTAAAGGCTTCTCATGATGTATTTCTACCCAAAATAATTATTATATGAATATAGTTATGGGAATTTGGGAAGTTATTTTTGAATGTTTTTGATGAACCAAATAGGTTTGAATGTGTGAATAAGTGAGGGGAGTGAGTGCCCTTTTATAGTTAAGGAGGAGTGGAATTTTTGTAAGTATTCAAAAGTATTCACTATTGGAAGGTCAATATTACCTGAAGTTGATCCAAAATTGATAATTAATGTATTTTAGGGATGATAAGTTCAATGCACGAACCCAACACTCAATGAAACACATATTTCGTACATTTTGTTACTTAACTTCTATGTTTCCTTATTTTTACCATTTTTGGTTTTCACTACGATAACTAGTATTTTTAACCTAGGTAATTTATACATTAAACCTAATATAAAATTATAATTATTAGATAATTTTAAAATTATAATTATAAATATATTATATAATTTAAAAATTAAAAATTCAATGTGCGTTGGATATTGATTTTTACACAAGCACGTGTAACGTACAAAAACCCTGCTTTAACCTTAACTGTCCTAACAGAGTTTTTACTATTTAGGGGTCAATATATTTATTATAAAATTAAAAAAATCCATTAATGGAACATAATTGATATTTATTTTCATTTAAAAATTACTTGGAATAATATAGTATTTTTAGTAACTTTAAATCATTTAATAAAATATAATTTATCATAGAATAGCGTTAATATCAATTTTAAAATTATTCATTTAAATTGAATTTAAAAATATAAAGAAAATAATGGAATTAGAATATATTATGTTCAAAACTATGTAAAATTATAAAATCATCTTCAAAATTAATGTAACATAATAATTAACTCTATTTACTTTATGTCATATTTTAATACCATTGTTTAGTTTATTATTTACTAAATAATTATTGTATTGGCGTTTCTTAAGAATTTAAAGTAAATATTTCATCTCCAAAAAATTAAACTAAATTACCATGATAGAAAACTCATTTATCTATCCATATAATTATTATAAAAAACATATTTTTTTCATATCCCAAATCTTTATAGATATTAACAGTAAGAAAAGTTTTGTTTTTGTCATTTTATTTACTTAACTTATTATATGGGTCATATTCAAAGGGAAGTGGAAATAAAATGTCATAACTCGGTTAATTTTATGTAAAATATTGAAATAAATTTGCTAAATAAATTTAAGATAATAATTTAGTTCATTTTCACTTTTATCATTCTAATTTTACCCTTGTTAAATTCATTTCTACCTTAACACGATAATTTATTTTTACTGCATTCACTATTCATTATGATAAAAAATTAAGTTCAACTTATTACAAATTATAAATAATTATGATTCCAAATATGGAATCCATTTTTTAAATTTATTTCACAAAATTGTACAATTTTAATTTAAAAATAATCACAAAGACACAATGCGAAAGTGGGTTTTTAATGTTAAAATTTTTAAAAGTTTACAAAGTTTTTATATCTAAATTCAATATTAAAATGATTATAATAACCTAAATTCGATTAATTTATATATAATATAATTGTTTTTACATTAAAACCATTTAAAAATATATTTTAATGTTATGAATTATTTAAACTATAATCCAGTTTTCAATTAAAATATAGTATTTTTTCACCTTTCATCAAAAAATGAATCTTCTCAAAATATATATATAATTCAAACTAATCTAATTTTGGTATTCTAATTTCAAAAATGAAGTTTATTTTTTGGAATAAATTTTTTAAAATTTGTGAAATTTAATTCAAAATTAAGTGTGCAAAGCATTATTAAACCATGTTTTTTTTTAAACCCGATTTTTTTCGCAATATAAGTTATCGACAAAATTAAATTTATTCTAAAATAAATATATTTTAATGTACTGGGTTGTTACAACTATAGGGTCATAGAAAATAGTGTATTCAAGAATATTTTATATTCTGGTAAATAAGAATTCTGGATAAATCCATTATTATTAAATTATAGAATAATTTTGTTCAATTTATTTATTAAAAGTATTCACAAGGTATTAAGTGAATACATGTAAAATGTTATACGAATTAATATTATTTCAATATTCATGTTCTTTTAATATTAGCGGGAATTAGAAGTCAAGATGATGACTTGGGTTCGTCACATAATATATTTAATATATATTAAAATTATGGGATAAAATATAATTAATATTTATGACATCATTGGTTCATCATATATCTCTATTTATTTCTTATTTAGTGGGTGTTGATTTTCTTGTGTCTAGGGATCCCTATCCAGGTATTTTTAGCAATAGACTATATAAGCAGGGGAGGAGCACTATTCTAGAGACTGTTTATGCCAACAGAATGAGAGATTCTCTCATATCCCACATCCTAAAGAGAGAAATTTTCTCTTTGAGTAATCAATCAAAGAAATCCTTCAATACATCAAAGGTATGGGATTGAGGTGATCATAATAATGATGAAGTATTCATCGAATCTATGAGATATCACCTATAATTTGATTAATAAAAATCACACAAATTATTGAAGCATGTCTGGATGATCTATAGAGGTTTTTATTCAGATCCTTCATGAAACAGTCATCGAAAATTATCTACAACCGAACACACTTCATTTCAAACAAGGTATTTGTTTAGTTTTAATTTTATGCTTATATTAATTCATGTGATATACTCAGACCTCTCATGAGGCTCAGATCACATGAGATGACAAGTTTGGTCACTCTAGAAGTTAAAAATTTTAAATCCCCAAACCAAAGGCTTCTGTTATGTGCCCCAGTACACTACTAGAAATTTAGGCTATAGCCACGATTTGGAACCATGGTTATGATCCCAAAAAAAATGGCTATAGGTTATAGCCATGGTTTAATTAATCGTGGCTAGTATTGGAATGGATATAGGTCAATGCTTATGGCCACATTTCAAATCATGGAAAAATCCATGTAGCCATGGTTTAAAATCGTGGAAGAATCATAAGTCACAAAAGGTTTATGGCCACGATTTTGAACCGTGGCTATAGGGCTTTATCCAGAGATTGAAACTGTATCTATAGGCCTTCACATTTCATAAAAAAACAACACGGTGAACTGTGTTGGCTGTTGAGAGGACCCCCCCCCCACCCTACACCAGCACCCCCTTCTCTTGCACACGCCTCCCCCCTTGTACCATTTCCCTCCCCCTTACACCCCCCCTGCATTCCTCCCCCTGCCCATTTCACCCCCCCCCCTCCTCACTTCACACCCCTCTTCCCCATCCCCTGCACACCCATTTCCCCTCCCCCATTCACCCCCCCCCCCCCACTAATCATGCACACCCCCTTTCACCCATCCCTCCCCCCTCACCCTGTCCCTTTCACACCCCCTTCCCCTCCTTCCTAGATAGACCCCCCACCCTATCCCCCCCACCATGGACAGACCCCACCCCCTCCATGGACAGACACCCCCCCTTACACCACCTTGCACACCTCCCCCCTACACACCCCCCTGCAGACCCCCACCCCACCCCCACCCCCCCTACACACCCTCTCCCCCTGCAAACCCCCACCCATGCAGACCCCCCCCCCCCCACCCCCTCCCACCCCCTTGCACACCCCCTCTGGAACCCCCCCACCCCCCCACCCACCCACAAGACATCCCCCTTCCCCCTGGACACCCCCCTTGGACAGACCCCACCCCTTAGACACCCCCCATCACCCCAACCCCCCGGGACAGACCCCCTTCCCCTTTGTCACCCCCCTCCTGGACAGACCCCCCCCCCCCCATCATGGAAAACCCCCACCCCAGGACACTGGTATGTGCATAAAATCAATACCCAACAGGATGATATATATTCAATGAAATCAACATTCAATGTATTTAATAGTTTAAGCACAAAAACTAAGCAATCATAAAACCCTGAAATAAAATATTTAAAGTTGTTCCAATGAGTGGGAATGTGAAAGAAATGTTCTATATAGGTAGAAAGATGAATTAATCCCCTAAAATGCAAATATGTTTTTCTATTAGTAGATGTACCATTCATCCTAATATTTGTAAATTTCACTCATCCTATTTTTTCTCCTTATGTACCTACAAAAGAAAAAAATAAACTTCAAATTAAATTATTTCAGTTCAAGAAAAATAAAACTAGGAAAGACTGATGGGAACCCCCCCCCCCCCCTCACCATACACTCCTCCCCTAGACAACCCCCCCCCCTCCAACCCTACAAACTCCCCCCACCCTTTATATCCCCCTCCCACATGCATCCCTCTCACCATGCCCTTCCCCCTAGACATCCCCCCTCCACCTCCAAACACCCCCTCCATGCCCGAGTGCATCATTATGTCTGTATACATTCTAAAACCATGTATTGGTCCCCATCATTTCTAAAATTAACTATTTCACCTATTAAATTCAAGGATTGTTGACAATCCTGGTTGTTTTGATCAATTTCCTTCATTGGAAATAATTATAGGTTTAGTATCATTTATAAATAAGATATTTTATTGCATAAATTTATAAAATATTTCACATAAATCAAAATATCTCTATGTTCATATGCAGTTTTTGTCATAAACTACATCACTTGTTTATCGAACAAAAGAACTTAAATATTTTCATTTAAATCCATTACCATAAATTTCACCATGAATCCGGAGGTATATAATAAAGAACTATTAGAAATATAACTTATATCATGTGTTGAAATAATGATTTAGAATCATACAAAATGATCAAAAAATAGAACATACCAAAAAAATAGATCAAACCATAAAATAAAAAATTGACCTATTGTATCCACACCAATAGTTTGATCTCCCCAACAGTTTTTATAGCATCATCATCTACAGTAGGGGCATCATTTGAAATATCACCCTAAATCATTTGCATTGATACATATCATCATCATAATAACATGAAATCTAATATGTTTGGTTAAGAACCTAATGCTTTTGAAAAAAAATTTATAGATACTATAAAAGTGTAGAAAAATTAAAACATATATATTAGTTTAAAAAACAATTTAATATGATATTGTAACAGTTCAAAATATATATTAAAAGTATAAAAAAATCATATACTATTTTTTTAATACAGTTCAAAATATATATTTAGTGTTGATTTTTTTTTTGTGAAACTTTCTCCTAGAATCCTCATTACCTAGAATTTCTTAAAAATTTTGGATTTCATAAAATGGGATTCTCAAGGCTTCATATGACATCAAAATTGTATGAATTTATTCTTCCAGATGTTAAAACAATTAAAATTTTATTGGAACTGTTATTCTCTCGTGCAGGATTACTCTAACCAAACCCAACATGAGGTATGTCTAAGCTGTGTCACATAAACAACAGGTAAATAAACTAAATTCCCATAAGTTTTGGTAAGATTTCATGGCAAAAAACTGGGTTTTGACGAATCAAATGAAACATGTAACCCCTTAATCAGAATATTCACTTAAAGATAAGGTCATAAACCATCAAATCCTAATCATAATCCCATTTAAAACTATGTGTGTATTCAGGAGGAGAAGTGACACCAAAAAAAGAGTATACTGAAAAATAGAATTTTCATAATTTTTTTCACTCAAAATATATTAACAACCCATTGAAGGGTCAGCTGCAAATATCTTTGCAATTAGAAGTCAGCATTCCGATGATACATGAATATATTATGGAATATAATACTAAAAATTTTGATTCCCTACAGGTAAAATTAAATATCTTAGATAAATTAAACTTCATATGGCTTAATAAATTATAGTAATGTGATTTAAAAAAGATACACTTATTATTTTATAGAAGTTCCTTGGATCTTTTGGGTCCTCGAAGGAGCAAAAGTGCTTTATGTAGAAGACATCATTGATGATTGGACTGAGAAGCCTACTAAGAATGGTAAACTAAAATATAATGTGGAAAATGAGGTTTTATGTGGAAGGTTTAATAATGCAAAAAACAATTTACATAATTCATAACTACTCAATCATGATATAGGGACATACAAAAGAGAAAGTGGGAAACACCATTAACTAATTATGTAAAAATTTATAAAGAATATATTTTGAATGGATAAGAAACGAAAATTTTTGTTCAAGAATAAGAACATATCATTGTTGTATGAAGGGGTATTAGAGATCAAAAGAAATTTGAAAATATAATTAATTAATATGTATAATTATGATTGAATTCAATGGAATATGTTTGTGTAAATAAGCTATAATCCATATTTTTCAACAAAATGTTTTACACAAACCTGCACCCCATCAGGAGAGAAATCCATATCCATGCACATCCCCCCCACCTACACATACCCCCCCCCCTCTACATCCCCATACACACCCATAATACACAACCCACTCCCCCGCAACTACACAGCCCCCCTCCCCCTACACCCCCCCCCCCTCCCACACTTCACAGCTCGCCTCACCCCCTACTTCCCCCAAGCTGCACACAGCAACACCCCCCCTCCAACTGCACAACCCCCTCCCTCTTAAAGTCCAAACCTACCCCCAGTACCCCCCCCCCCCCAACTGCATTTCCCCCCTCCTACATTGTACATCCCCCCTCTCCCATGCATCCCCCCACCTACACGCAACACTAGTTCTTTATAACATATCTATTTTGATGATTATATTAAGTAGTTTTTACCAAGTGTTTCTAAACAGACTTTGCCGATTATTCATACTTTACCTTTATGGTGTGAGGAGACTTACCATGGTGTAGCATCACATATATCTAATACATGCTCCATTTCACCAATAAAGTCCTCGGGAACCTGATATACCTACTTCCCTATTAATCTAAAAAAAACAAGGGTTCCTATATCATTATCATGATAAAGGGAAAAAATCACAAAAAATAGCTAACACTAGAACTATGAATATGATAAAACTTTCATAAAAATGACACAAGAATATTCTATTAATGGTATTTAGGACATAATATTTCATTATTCAAGGTCATTTCTTCCTCTATTTGTGTCAATTGGAATTTATCATAAACATTAATATATAATAATCTTAAAAATCATTGTATAATGGCTATATTAACAATGTTTATGACTTTTATTATTCTTGTTAATCTAATTTTATATAACTTATTACCATCCAATAAAAAAATAAGTTAGTGTATTTTTTAAACATCATTACATTACCAAGAATTTATTCATTTTAAAAGGGAATTTCATTTATGAAAAAAATTGGGTCATTATATTGTCCCTAAAAAATACAAATATATTCATGTATAATGTTATATGAGTTTTTGTAAAATAACTAGAAATGGAAATAATAATAATAAATATTTCACAACCATGGGTACTACACATCCACCCGATTGTGACTGTACCTACTTTAGGAATTTTTATGATGTGTCATAACATATCACATAGAAACCAACTCGGAATCATGTCCAAAGATGGAACCAATTTGTATAATGTCCATTCATAGTATAATTACTAGTATATGGAAAATAAATCCCCAAATAATATCTATAATGATTTTTCATCACTAAGTAGGAAATGCTTCATGGATATGAATTTAGATCAGGATTTTGGGTATTTTAACATCACTTTGAGATAGTTTTTGATGTGGATTGAGGACCAATTACTTTTTTCAGTGATAGTTCAAACATAAGATAAGCGTTTAGGGGACCCATGTATGTTTTTTTGTTATAGGTTAATACCAAATCAAATCCTTAGTCATTATAGTGTAGAATATAGTGTCCTTTCATTATCAATTTTAAGGTATAGAAGATATGAAATATTTTAAAAGGTTTAACAAATGGGTTTATGACTGGGAGACAACCATATCTAGTATAGGGTTAGTATAGTGGATTTCTTCTAGGATTCTACATAATAAGGTACCCCTTGGAAGGGTGATGTGTCATGTGCATTGGTTCTACATCAGGGTGGTGATCGAATTAAGCGTCACATCTCCCTAGGGTAGGGGATACATGGTGGAGGGCCTTGGGAGGGACAACATTTTGTTTTCTCCCATGGTTGATTGTATAATGGATCCTTTCTCTACCTCATAGCCTAATATTATTTTGAGAACTTACATCATGGCTCGTATGTTCATGCTACAAGGTGTCCTCTCTTTGTTTTACATGTGGTGAAAACTCATCATTTTATGGTTGGTCTCTATTTTATTTTAGTGTGAGAGGGTAGTGTATAGAGTGATATTTGTTCATACATCCTTCTATATACATCCTTATTCAATACCCCATGTGTAGTGAAATTATTATGCATTTTTAGGGTGATTTATGTTGTGTTCTTCTATTTTACTATTTATTCGTTCTTTATATTGGTGCCTTGTGATGTTGATGTGATCTTGGGATATGAATTTTTAATAATTTCATTATATCATGGTGGAATTATGATAGGAGGATGTGTATTTAATGTTTCTTTTCTAAATAAGGTTCTAAAATGTATAACAGACATTTTTTGTTGCAGTTTGTAAACAACACCATGGATTTTTCTTGAAAATATACATCTTTGTATTAAATTAAAAACATATTATAATTAAATATTTTGGTTTTACATAGTGATATAGAACTATAGATATTAATAAATTTTTTGATGAATTTTAAAATGTTTTAAAGGAGGATGTGTGTTTCAATAGAAAGTATATAACATCACTATTTCTTTTTGTAAAACCAAAATTCGTTTTATGAAAGAAATTACTCTTTAACTGTATTTTTAAAATTGAAATTGAAGAACATTTGATATTTTATTCCATGGGTACAGAATAAATGAACTTATTTCTATGTGAAATAACATTGTTTCTACTATTGAAACTGTAAAAATTCTAAATGAGTTCAAATGCATTTCCTTTTTTCACCGGTTTCTAATTAAGTGAAATATAATTATTTATTTTATAAAAGTTTTATCAAACACACATATAATTAGATATCTTACACTTTTGATCATTAAAAAATAGAAATAGTTATTTTTTAAGTGTGTTTAAACAGACTTACATAGAAAATAGTCTTTAAAATATAAAATATTACAAATAGTTATCAAACAAACATGGAAAGAAATCCTTAAATATATTTTTACCTAGATTTTTGGATTACCTTAAACTATACATGCCAGTTACAATTGAGAAACAATGATATTGCGCCTATTTTAATTGTACCACGATATTATATATTTTATATCAAATGTAATTTTAATCATCATAATTATACATGAATATTAATTGATTTGTAATTAGTTTATAATTAAATGTGGTTATAAAAATTACACTGTAAAATTTCACTATTAACACTTGAAAACTATAAAAGAAATACAAAATGACATAGAATATAGTGAAAACGTGTAATGGATATATTGAAAAAGAAAACTGCAAATACATAATGATATGGATCTCATTTTTATAACATAGGTATACTTAGTTTTTTATTAGAAAGTATTGATAACTATGTCAACTTTATTTGAATTAATTCATAATAGAAATGAATAATGAAATAAAATTCATTAAACATGTATATAATATTAAAATTTTTATTATATTCAAGTGAAAAATATGTATCGTTATCTTAACAAACACTGATGATGTTTTTCTGAAGTTAGTTGTTTGTGAACTTGTATTAGAAGAAACACTCTATAAGGAAATAAAGGAAGAATATTTCAGGTAAAAATGCCTCATATATTAATTTTTTCATTGTATCACTGAAAGGAATTTAAAATTCATAGTCTATACTATGTAATAATGTAAATATTTATAGAGTTTGTACATTAATTTGGTTCACAGAATTGTTGAAATGTCTATTTTATTTTATTTTTTCCAAGAGTAAGTGGATCTTAAAAGTATTTGGTTTACATGTTTAGTGTTTATTTGTAATATTGAATTTATTAATTTCAACATTGATCGGTTTGTTTTATATTTGAGGACATTCAACTCTGTTTGAAACATAAACTCGTTATTTTTCTATTCTTTAGAGATATACTTTTTCTAAACATTACAATTTTGGTAATATATTAGAGGAATATTAGTGACCTTCCTAAATTAAAATATAATTTACTATAATTATATTTTTAAATGAATTTCATAACATGTTTTTTAAAAATTAAAATAGATATAGATCATCTATAATCATTGATTAACAGTTGTACTCAGAGTCTAGAATGATATATGTTACAGTTAATTAATCATGAAATGTTTAATGATAATAAATCAATATATTTAATGGTACTAACTAACTCAAAATAGAATATAAAAATTCAAAAGGAATATAAATTTAAACATTTGAGAAAACCAAATATTTTCTAAATGACATTTTAGAATTACACTTAAGTTGTTACCTTCTAAACTATAATGATTTATACGATAAAAAATCTATAATAAAACTTATTGGGAAATCATTAACCAAATATTATAATCATTTAATATTATATCACTTGAAATTTCATAGGTATAAATAAATCCTAAAAATGAAAACTCCGACGATTTATTGTATAGACACTTGGAAAGAAATCCTAACATTAATTAATCAAAATAGGTCAAAACAGATGGATATATTTACTCAATAATTATAATATGTTAATGTGAAATGAATGAATGTAATGGAATGAAAAAGAGGAGGATGATCACCAGGAGGGGGTGGACACGTTAGATGAGCTTTGGAGAAGGAGGTGGGGAGGCCACCTTAGAGCATCGTTGGTGAGGGTAGGTGAGGTGTCCCGGGTTCGGTGGCAGCATCAGGGGAGGAGGGTCGTAGATGACAGCTCGTAGTGGGGTTTCCTCATTCGGTTGTAGCAAGGGAAAGCATCATGAGGGGCACTACAATGAGGGGCACCATCAGGTGAGGAGGATCAGGGAGAGGAGAATACGTAAAGGCTTTTGAGAAAGAAGGGCCTCCGGGGTATTATGAGAGGGGTCCGTAGAGATTTTAGGAAATGTGATTAATTAAACCCTACTGTAATGGGTTTAATTTGACGTGTGGCTATAATTTACCCTATAACTACAAACATATGTAATTGTGGCTACAGTTTCGTGGATATAAGTCATTTTTCTAGTAGTGGTACCAACACCTTCAACATAAAAATAGGTTATTTCTTTCTTATAAATCAATTCTTAAATTTAATTTTAAAATCGATTTTCTTTGTAGGAACTTAATGGTAATAGACTATAATGTCTTATATTCTTAATAAATGGTAGTTGTCCAATTATTGCCACTTGTTTCATGAGAAGACCAATTTTCTTTCTGAAAATAAATTGCAATTCACATGTGGTTTTGGGCTTCTAATAAATCCATTGCTAGCCTTGGGGATTCACTTCATCACATTTCCTTTAATTTTGAGTTTTATTACATTTTTATTAGGAAAACCTACTAAAATTTTATGTTTAAATTCTTTTTATATTTCATTATCTTAATAGTAGAAACTATGATAATTATTCATAGTGAAATAGGATTATTCTCTTGAATGATTTTAGTGGAAAGCGATAAAAATTATTTGGGGAGAACTTCTTTTAAATTTTCATTTTTCTTATTCTATAATTCCTACTAAAATTAAATTTTGGTTGAAATTACACATGTTGATGCTTGTTGAAATGCATGTTATTATTATTTCAAACTACCTAAATGTTTTTTCTTTATTAATGGTTTTATACAATGACTTAATTTTGGCGATGTTCATGTTTCTTCCTATGTTCAGTTACAAATTATTGTTAGCTTAAACTATATGCTTTCATTTCTATCTATTGATTTTGTTTGTAACCCTTTGTGAGTTGTAGACTGTTGATAATAAAATATTCATTTTTAATTTCATTTTTAATGAAATAATTGCCTTAAAAATAAATATTAAGGAAATTTTTGAGTTTTAAGCATGAGGGAATAGTTTCTTATATATGATATAATGAATTTCATGAAGCGAACATAAAATATTTTGGAATATTTTTCAAAATTTATTACTTTTAAACATTAGTTTTCATGCTTAGTGGGTATGATTATTTCTCAAAAAACATGTTTTTTGCATGTTTTGGGTGGTTTCATATATTCTTTATCTCTATACCATTTTTTCATAAAAAAAATTTGTATTTACATTAAAAAATATATTCATAGTTAAAACATAGAAGTACATTTACATATTTTTCAATTTAATATCATATTTTTTTACTGGAATCATACTCTAAAATTATTTTTTAGTGTTTTCAAAGATTAAATCTAAACCTTTTCTTGAGATGATTATGTTTTTATTTTATTAGGTTAATTGTAGTAACCAAAACTTATCAGGCATTAATATTTGTAATGACATGACTTAGATGTTTCATATCAGTGCCCCGAGCAGATATGTTATGTGACATGAGGCGCACCTTACCATTTTCTAGAGGCTTCTGATTAGCAGTGAGGGTCTAATATATATAACATGGGCATACTATACTCTATTTATCAAATAGTCACAATAGAGGAAATAACCAAGATATAAAAAAAATACAATAACCAGCAACCATAACAATACATTAACCAGAACAAACCAGTATCACGTGCTAAACCAAAATAGGATTACAATATCTATAACTAAACAATATATATGTCATTCCAAATAATCATCAAGTGTAAAAATGAAAAACCCAAAATAAATACATTGAAAAATATCCCAAGTGGGTCCCAACACTAATTCAGGTTCCCTTATCCATGCTATATCCCAACTCTACCATCTAACATAGGGATATTTCCCTTATCTTATCCTACAAACATGAAGTCTATTCAAGTACTGATAAGGCATCCTGAGTAGGGTGTGAGTAAAAATAAATAGTCCACCACCAACAGTGACTAAAAAATAACCAATAAATAATAGTTTATGTAGTTTCATAAAGAATAAAGTATAATCAATAAGGTAAACAGTTTACATAATCAATTATTCTTTATTTAACCACATAAAATCTCTAGGTTCACGAAGACAACCAACCCATCAACACCTTCTTTGACCCGTGCTGCATATGAACTATCCCCAAGGTATATTACTTGTCACAATACCCCTTTTATCATTTATCATTTCAATTAAATTCATATCATGTCCATTTATATTCACATGCAAATCTCATGGGCGTAGAACATCATGTCTGGCACCCCGTGGCTATTTGGATCATCACTCTATTCCCCATGACCTAAGGGAATTTGGAGCATTAGTCTCAATCCCATAAAATAATAATCACATGCATGTATTTGGGTCTAGAACATCATAGATAGAACCCCATTGGTATTTGGAGCAACAATTTGTGTCCCACACCTCATTTCTCAATCAAACAAACATATATCACATATATCATATTCATCAAGGTTAATCATCATTGACCTTATTATCAAACATTCTCAACATGGAATACCATTTCAATTATAAATCCAATCATAATTCTTTAATTCAATCACATGTAATAATATGAACAATTCACCATTGAACCGTTTATCTTCATTTAAGAAAAACCCACTAACTCTCCAATGTTATGATAAATATCCCTTTATTCTTATTATAAAACAATCCCATATCTCAAAAATTAACAAATTACACAATCCCATTTAATTGACCAATTACAAAATCCCAATATCCCATAAACTCCATAACCACTTCATTCCATTAATTTATTAACCAATTAATTAATTCAATTCATCCAATTACAATTTCCCCAAATTCAACTGATTCAGTTATCACATGAAAAATTAAATTTAATCAAATTAAATTCAATATGTGATTTCCCAATAATGTAAATTTAAATTACACAATTACATAAATATAATTAAATCAAGACTATGGTATTTGATAATTAAACCACTTTCTAGAGATCGTTGATGGATGCTTGCTAACAGAAATCTCCAAATTAAAGCGAAACATTAAATTACACAATGCAAAATGAGATCGGGATCCAAAATAAAATGGATTAAATCTATGAAAACCCAGATCTAAACCATCACCAAAGGATGGAATACTACCTTCAAAAGATGATATAAATATGGTAGATATGAGGAAACCCGATTAGGATGAGAATCTCTTACCATGAGAGGTGTTGATTCTCCAATATAATCTTTGAATCATAGAGAACAGTGTTTGGAAGCCCTTGGAATCTGTCTGGGAGCCTCTAAAAAATATAGAAAACCTTTAGGGTTTAGTTGGGTTGAATTATAATGATAGTTGAGGGGGTTTGGGAATTTTAAAACTAATTTTAGGAGGATTAAATCTAGCATGCACAGTTTCCTAGGAAAGGGTGCACGGTTTCCAAACTATGTGTCCTAACTGGGTGCCTCTCTTATGGGGGTTTAAAGTTACACCTAATAGGGTTCATGGTTTGACCAACCATTTTAAAACCATGAAACCCCTCTATGTATGGGGTTACATGGTTTTCTAGGTCAGGGCGTAAGGTTTCGTAAAATTGTGTGCCAACCATGCATTACTGAAAAATCCTCTAAAAACATCCATGTTTTACCCAAATTAACCTAATAAATTCCACACCCAAGTTATAACCTAAACAAGGAAAATTATTAGTTGTAAATGAGATAGATGAATCACTAGAAAAGCTATAGATCATACAATATCCCTACCTTATAATAGATCATCCTCGAGATATAGTCCCAAACATCACTAAGATTTATAGGTAAAAAGATCAGGCCATTGAACCCATATATACACTTCTCTCTCCCATGTTTCCTTCCAAACACACCCTTGTTTCCAAAATACCCAAACTATCAGCACAATATTTCCTCGTGATGCTTGCTCACTTTTATCCAATACAAGTATTAGATTATCCTCAAATAAAACAGTGCTATCAAGCTCAACATCATCCATATAGATCATATGATAAGGTTTGGGGTGATACCCCCAAAGTTGTGAAACATGAGAAACATAATGAAAATTAATCTACTAATATGGAAGATCCAATTAGTATTACATCATCTTGATTCTCTTCAAAACCTCAAACTCTCCAACAAACCTGGCCTCCAACTTTCTCAACCTCTAAATACTATGGTGACCCAATCTTGGCCACACCTGAAGGAACACATGATCACCCACTTCATACTCAAGTATTCATCAATGTATATTATCGTAAGAATTATTCCTACTCTTATCCATAGCCATATGTTTCTTAATCAATTGAACCTGCTCTGACATCTCCTATACGAGACTCAGTACAAACAAATATGACTCACCTGCCTCCATCCAATATAGAGATGATCTGCATGTCCAACCATAGAGAGCCTAATATGGTTTTATATGTAAATTTTAATAATAATTGTTCTTATATGATAACTCCACCAATTATAGTTGATTATCTCAAGACCCACCAAATTCGGGGATTTATTCCTAAATCATATCCTACAACACCTGAATAGTAGGTTATGACTTCACATATGTTTTTGGGTGGAAAATCGTACTAAGGAATAAATTTGTGACAATAACCTTCTGTAAGAATGGAGATAATCACAAATTGAAACATGATTCATGATATGAAACTAAACTTTGTGGCACCCCATGAAAATTGACTAACTCCCGAACATACAAGTCATCCAACTAGTCCACTGAGAAAGTATCTCGTATAGGAAGGAAATTCCCCACTTTTACCAATAGATCCAAAACCACACAAATATAATACTAATTATAAGGAATCCTCTAGATACCACAATGGAATACAAGGTAACATCATCCCACATTCATTCTAGAATGGGAAACAACTATAATAAACCACCAGGTCATTGATACTCAACCTTCACCTATTGAAAGATGTTTCATCATGTCACGAACCTTGTAATATTATTTTTCATGACAATCCACCAATTCCATTTCCATAGGTCACAATATATTTTGATCAAAAATAGATGTACCACCCACTTTTAGGCATGAAATTCACACATTATCCCCACCCACATACATGTAGGCACAACAACACAGACCTAGACATAGATGATCTCCTCCTCATCTATAGTCCAATCAGAAGGTGACTCCCCACCTTCAAGGATTTCCCTCAATGTAAAACACTCTGTATCCTCATACTGCCTATCTATAATTCAACTCAAAATTGTAGACTCCACTGATATAGATGTGAGATTTATCTGGTCCTAGCTCTCCTAAACCATAACATGCATCTCAACTAGCAGAGTCATCACGTTTCACTGAAAACTAGACTTCTGAATTTCCTATGTCTCATTTTTCCCGCTCAAAGAATCTAAAAAACTATTTACCTTTCCATTTTATATGATAGATAAAAAATACTACATATACTCAACCCACCTCTGATTCCATAGAATCAAATATCATTCCTAAAAGATGTACTTTATGATCTTTTGATCAGTATATAATGTGAAATTTTCACCCAAAGAAACTTTTTATGACACTTCAAAGAATAAACCACTATATCCAACTCGAGGTCATGTTTAGGGTAAATTTAATCATGATTACTCAAGTGATGATACCCATACACCACAAATCAATATTCTTACATCAACACTACTCTAAGTCCTATCTGAGATGCATCACAAAACATCATATAATCCTCTCCTAGATCATGTAGGATCAAGATTGGAGAGTCAGTTAAGCACATATTAAACTCCTAGAAATCATTACCACATAATCCAAACCATTAAAACTTTATCGCCTTCTTGGTAAAGCCAAAAATTGGGGCTGCCAAATGGAAAATTCCTTGATGAAACTATAATATTACCCCACTAATCTCAGAAAACATTGGATATCGAAAACATTTTTTGGGCTTTCCCAATAAATCACTATCTTCACCTTCTCTGGGTCCACAAACACACCTTCCTATGAGATAATGTGACCTAATAAATATACTTGATCATTTCATAATTGGAACTTAGATAGATTAGTGTATAGACTATGCTCTCTCAAAATACTAAGGATGATGTCAAGATGTTGTGAATGATTGTTTTGAGTCTTGAAGTACCCCAATATGTCATCCAAAAACACTACCACAACCTAATCAAGGTTTGGATGGGATATTCTATTCATCAAGTACATAAACATTTTTGGTTCATTCATCACCCAAAATGGCATTACAACGAACTCATAAAGGCCATACATGATTCTAAAAGAATCTTGAGGTATATTAGAAGGTCAAACTATCAACTGATGATACCCTGATCACAAATTGATCTTGGAGAAAATTCAATATCCTCTAAAATGGTCAAATAGATCATTGATATGTTGAAGAGGATACTGGTTCTTCAAAATCATCTGGTTCAACTTATGGTAGAAAATACATAAGAACAATGTCTCATTAGCCTTATTTACAAAAAAAACTAGAAAACCCCAAGGAAACATGATCAGAAAGATAAAATCCTTATCTTTATACTCTTACAGCTGAGTATTAATATCTTTAATATCTATTGTTTCTATTCTATATGGTGAAATATAAACCATCTTAACTCTGAAGATGATCTCAACTGTAAATTTTACATCCATCTTTGGTGGAAACCCTGGGAAGTCCTCAGGAAACCTATCTTGGAACCTATCCACTATGGGTGGAAAAAAATTATTATTTTCACCCCCATAATCGATCAAAATACCTTCAACCTAGGTTTTGAGATCACATATTTTCTAGATAATTGTCCTTGCATGACAAGCATGGATTTCCCACTCTCTGTAGTGAATATAATTGTCACCCCTAGTAGACGTAAATTTCACTCTCCTGCAGTAACAATCTATGTGGTATTAGCATTCCACTAACTATTCTATACCCGTAATCAAGTCAAAACCTAACATATTTAGAATGTAAATATCCTAATGGAAACAACACTCTCCAACCTCGAGAGATGACCCCTTTTACAAACATATGTCTCTTAATTATACTCTCAATGGTGTATCAATTATCATCACCCCACTCAAAAACTCTACTATCAGACTCAAACCATTCATAAGTTTGGAAGATATAAAGGAATTAGAGGAATAAGTATCAAATAAGGAACTAAAAACTGTAAAATTTATAAGAAATGTACCTCTAACTATCGATGGTTTAGTCTCACTATCCACAACTGTTGGTTGAACTACATGAAACTATCCTTACCCTCTTTCTTATGTAGAATTCTGAGTCCCCTGAAATTAACTACTCTACTAATATGGGAACTATTTCCTAGAATAACCACATAAACTACCTCTACTACCATGGAAAATATAAATCCAACTGCTAGACTGATATTGTACAGAAGATCATATTCTTGAACTCAGATTCTACCTAGCTGGTCCATCATTACCCATCTATTGTGGGATCCTACAGAACCTCTGTAGATGTCCCATCCTTCTGAAGTATTGGAACTCTACCAATGGTTGAGGAAAATTCCTCTGAAAGTGATATGTCCTACTGCATTGGTGGAAGAGAACTCTAGTAAGATCTTGAGTAACTAACCCTTCCCCGTAGCCACTTTGTTTTCCAATACTCTGGTTAACATTATTATAGAGACACATCCAACTCTTGGAAGAAATACCTCCTAATCATCCAACAGAAACAACCTATCCTCTACTAGAATCCTCCTTCAGGTTCCCATCAGATATGAGAGCCTGATCCACTACTACAGTAAACTTCTTTAACCGAAAGATGTTTACCTGTGATTTAATCTCATATTTAACCCTATCCTAAAAACCTATTGTCGTTATTGTCTCATCCCCTACTAAATATGGAGAAAATTGATGCAAGTCGGTAAACGTACCAGTATAGTATATTACATACATACTCCCCTTTGTTAGCCTCGTAAACTCTACTTGCCTCTCATCTCTTAGAGTCTTTGGATAAAAGTGCTATAGGAAATTTTATTGTAATTCCTTCTATGCCATGTTTTCTTATTGTTCATCCCATGTCTATAAGTCCCACCATCACTTCGCTAATCCCTGAAACATATAAGTATTCAGATTGACTCTTTTCTAAGTAGGATTATCTAAGTGGTCAAAAATTATATAGATAGACTCAATCTATAATTCAACTTCCTCGTGACCACTCTCTCTAGTGAGATTCATAGGGTGATGAAACTGAAACTCCCACATAAAATTAGACAAACTCTTCACAAACTACCATGAATCTCTTTCTATAAATTCCATAAAACAAGAAAAGTTCTCATGAAAACCTCTCCTACTTCCTCACCTGACACTATTGGTTCCAGAGGTTCCACTACCGGTGGATCATATCCAGTCATAACCTTCTATCATCCTATCAACAAGCATCACCATGGGGTAATATCTCTATAATACCAAACACACATATTTGGGCCATATAACACAACCTTTACACATTTAACAAGTGGATTCACCTAAATCCATAAAAATGCATCCCCCTTTACTACCACACGGTCAAAACTGAGGAAATATCACTACCCTTAACTATCCAAAATCATGGTCATGGTTAAAAAATGGTAATCATATTCGCATTAACACATTTTCTCATTAGACACCCATTTTCCACATTCTGCATCATTTTAAAATTTTCAATTCATATTAGGTTCCTTTATCAGTTCAAATACACAACAAAAGAAAAAAAATCTGAATTTCAACAACATACCCAAAACTATCTTTTCCATGTGTGCCTAAAAATTATGTATGTAACAATAATTCCTAAGTTATTAGAATGATACATGAAAACTAAACTCTTGTTCCATATCAGGCCATGACTCAAATCTCAAAAAATATAAAAAATCACATCACACAAAATGGCATCACTCGGGGTGAAATAACATCCAACTGTAACAACACACGTCAATAACAGATATCCCAACCTGGGTACTTTGATTTTACCCCCACACATGGGTGAGCTACTCCCATTAGTGAGATAGTAACCAAGGATTGACTCATACTATTATCATGTATACCTTTCTCAACTGTTAATAGAAATTAAAATTGAAGAAAACTCTTTTGTTACCAATTTTTACCATCCCGAACCGGGTTCCAAAGACACCCAACCCATCAAAAACCACTTCAACCCATTTCAAATCATGAACTATCCCTAATGTATATCACATATCTCAATAACATGGTTATCATTTATCATTTCAATTCAATTTAGATCATGACCATTTGGATCCAAAGTCCAATGTCACTCTTAGGGGAATAGTACATCATGTCTACCACCCCGTTAGTATTTGGAGAATCAGTTTGTGACCCACAGCCCATGATTATTTGGATAATTAGTCCTTATCTCATATAATAATAATCACATGAATGTATTTGGTTCTATAATTACATGGATAACACCTATTGGGTATTTGGAGTGTTAGTTTGTGCCCCACACCACATTTCTCAATCAAGAACATATATATCACATTAATCATATTCATAAATATTAATAATCCTTAAACTTCTTAACAAACATTATCATAGTGGTATACTATTTAAATTATCAATTCAATCACAATTATTTACTTTAATCACATGGAATAATATGAAAAATCACCATTAATCCATTTTTTCATCAGGTTTCAACATGGAATGTTGAATGGGATTCCCTTTGATTGTTTTATTGATGGGTATTTTATGGCCACATTAAATAGTGAACATTTGGTTTTTCATTTTTTCTGTCTTATATACAAACTACCAATGGAACCCTTATCCATAGCTGGGTACAGACCTTCTTTCCAAAGGCTGGAGGTCATCTGGGTTTTCAGGCCCAGCGAATCTTAGGGACTCGCATTGGTCGAGAGGATGGGAGGTTGGATTCATCATACCCTTTTGGAAAAGTTGTTTCCTACTCCATGAATCTCTTATAGATTTAATTCTGTTTAATTTCAAAATATAGGTATCTCTTTAGTGAACCCAATTTTATGTATCTGAAGTTCTCCATCATTTTCCTGTAATATTTTGAGGAGGGGATTGAGCCATTATGTGGCATCCTATGTATCTTTTTTTTTTGCAGGAATAAAAACCCAAATAGTTCATTCAGAATTTTAAGACAGAACCCAAGGTATATACCCTTGTATAAGGTGTTTCCATACCATTTCTATGGTTAATAGATATTCATGATGCTCAATGAGGTGTGTTTTTCATCCCCCTAAGCCCACGAGACATATTCTCAGTGTGAGAAACAATGGGGTAGCAGGTGATCAGTCTCATGGTATGTAGATATGGATCTTGGGTATTGGAATATTCCATGGGGTGTTTGGTATAGATCTCAGTCCTTATGAAGGCATCCTACATATCTCGGTTATAGAGGGAATCAGAGTTCTCCGATTTCACATTTGTCAGGGCTTATACACTGAGGTTTCCCTGGTGACATGGACTTCTTGTCTAAAGAGTGTCACATAACGCAGTTGGCATATCCTAGGATCCATTCTATGACCTGGCATGACACTTAATGAGGGTGTTGCAAGAGACAATGTGTCATATTCCAATAGGTGTCGCATGTCTTGGTTGAAACATCTAGGAGACATTCCATGACCTGGTCGACATGTCTGGAGGGCATCATGAATCTCAGCTGACTTTACTATGGAGTGTCAGGAGGGCTTGGTTTTCATGTCTAGGTGCTTCTATGAGACTCGGTTGACATTATTGGGCATTGTTGTATGAGTCAGGAGATGTGTCTGAGGGGCGTCGCAAGTCCTGCATGATGGACCCATGGGGTCCTCATGGTCCAAGTGGTGTTTGCAGGAGAGTCGTGTGACTCACTCTAATGTGTCTTGACTATTCCACATGTCATAGATGACATGCCAAAGGAGTTGCACGAGATCTGGGTGATGTGCCCTGGTGTTGTAGCGTTTCATTGGTTGACACACGCAAAGCAGAAAGGGGGTAGTGAGCATGTATTTCGCTTAAGACATCCATCTTTAATCTTGGTCCTCACCATTGTATAGCGAATACCTCATGTTTTTTTCAGCATCATTTTGTATTGATTCTCTCATGATCTAGTGGTCTTATGGAATTTCCTTAGCATAACCCACTAAATACCCTTATCATGATTGATGAATGATCACATGAAGTGATTTATTCCAAACGCATGACTACTCTAAATGCTCGTCGGTATATTACCTGAAGGAAAGATGGTTGGTTGCGTGATATCTCCGAGAAGTCTCTAGAATTCAAGATCTGAATCCTACAGAGTTTGGGAATCAAGAATTAAACCCTTTATTTATGCTGGGGAGTAGAATTTATAGCCCTCTCCCCCTCAAATACTCACTATTTTGTACGTTGTATCTAGAGCGAGTCCAAGATGGAGCCAGCGAAGGGGCCTAGAGACATGCAGTTTTCCGATTCTCTACTGTGGATTTCTTCTGGTACGTCACCATATTTCTAGTGATTATGAGTCTCCTATATCTATTATTATTTCATTTTATTATTTTTTTTTATTGTTCAATACTTGTTTGATCATGCGTACATGTTGAAGGACATCCCTATTGTCACATTAACATGCCCAAGGGTCCTCACAAAATCTTGGTGTTCATTGAAAGACACTCATTAGTCCTCGTATGACTTGACTTGGGGTCTCATGGGAAAGCGTTCTGGGTGTGTTGGGTGCATCACATGCCTTTCAGCGACCATGAGTACCTCTCGCCTACTCTATTTAGATACCCTTTATTTCATGTGACAAATTTTTAATGTCATGTGAGATTTCATGTGTGTTGTTGAGGATATTTATTCTATTTTTCGGTGATGCATCGCGTGACCAATATGGGTCATATAGGGGAACGCAAGCAATTCATGGACAAATTTTTTTGTTCACCCTTGATACACTAAATATTTTTCTAGAAATTTCTAAGGACTTCATGTGGTGGGGCCATCAAACGAAAGGGTTTTTGTGAGACATTCTAGATAGGTATCTAGGGACTCGCAGTGTCTTACAGCATGCGTCGCATTCCCTTTAGTGACTCTGAATGTCTATCACCTATTCCATTTTGATCTCCTTTGTTTTATTTTACAAATATCATGGATTATGTGAGTTTTCATGAGTGACATCAAGGATTTTTTCTCGATTTGTGGATGATGTCTTGTGTGACCAATATTGGTCATATGAGGAGTTTGCAACCATGTCATGGTAAAGTCCATTCATCTATCCTTAGAGTGTTGCAAAGTTGTCTGGATATTTCTAAGGACTTTTATATGATAGGTTTGAAAAACCATATGGTTTTCACAAGGCGAGGCATACATGTCACCGAGGACTCATAACATCTCATTGATCTCTTAGGGTGTGTGTCACATGTCTCTCAGTGATCGCAAACCCCCCTCACCTCCTCCACATTATCTCCTTCATTTGATGTGACTAAGACTCGGTGGTCTTGAGTGTTTGATAGAATATCATAAATGGTTTTTATGATTCCCAATGATGATTTGGAACAAGATATTTGCGACCAATGGGGGTCTCTCTATTTTAATCTCATCCCTCTTTATTTTTTTGAAGGATTTCGGACGGTTTCTTAGGCACTTTCCAATGAAAAATTGTGTGGCTTGGGGGTGCTCATTTGATTGTCTATGGATCCTTCACAAGATCAAGAGGGTTTGTTGAAGGGGACTCTGCAGGACTTCCCATGGGTTATATACCATGTGTGGAGCCTTCCCATGACATTGAAATGGTTACGCCATTCAGATATCTCATAGAGTCTTAAGTGACCTTCCAGGATCATCATTCCTCTTCTTTCTTTTCTTTTGTGGGAAAATAATACCCATATTTAGGTATTAAATTTTTTTCTTCTCATTCTTATTTTTTGGGTGTCAAAAAATACCCCTCCTCAGGAGCCGCATCCAAGGAGACAAGAACTTAGTTTTGAGGAAAACTAAATGCCTTCTAGAGTTATTGGGAGCATAATGAACTAGTGTTTCGATGGAAGTTTGGTCTACTGGGGACCTTTGGTATTTCATGAAACACCTATATATAGCAGGGGTGAAGGATAATTCATTCCATCAGATGCCTCTCCTCTCGAGAATTCTTGTTGTTATTCTTATCGTGAGACCATTCCACGAACCATGATCACAAATGTTGTCCACAAGTCTACGCCATGAGCCTATTCCGCCAAAGCTCTTGAATAGGGCTATTTTCTGGTCATACACTTGACCACCTCAATCGTGACCTATTTTTTGTTAATTCATCACACTTCGGTTGTGAGGACCATGGTCGGTCTCGAGGGATTTATGAGATTCTATGACCTGATGGTTCGATCATTGGAAATTCACATGATCGTGTTCATGTCACGCCATTGTGAGTCTCCATGGGGTAATGTGATACACATGATTCCTTTCAGGGTTTATGCACCACATGAGTCTTCTAGAGATCATGCGATCTAAAATCTATTTGATGCGTTTCGCGAAACCTTTGTTGAATCATGTTATCTGAATGATACCATCAGGACTTTTATGTCTTTATTCTGGAAAAGGTTTTATGTTTTATTTATCTGAAATCTGTCACATACTGATTTTCATATTGATTATGGTTCTCAATGAGTATCCTCAACTACGTCTAATAAAAGGTTCATGATTTCCAAGAATCGCAACGTCAATCCCCACAATCGCATGCATGATGGTAATGAGGTCCTGTAGGGGTTCCTTTCATCGAGTGATTAGAATTATCCCTTATCTGATCAAATTCGATTGTATGAGTTTTTCTTGCTATATGATGCTTTTATACATCCCCTGTATTTTAATCTTCCATTCTGATGGGTATATATCTCCCCCGACTATGTTCAGGTGACAATTACTATGGATGGTCAGCTTGTTACAGCTTAATCTCAGGGCTTGTCTTATCTATTGATCAATTCTCTCCTAAGACCAGATGGTCATGATCTTGCTCAGCAGACTATTACTCAGAGTTGTTAAATCATATTATCTTCTAATCTAGATGCCCTGGGTGTCGGATGGAACTCAAAATGTGACCTTCTCCTTATTGGAAATTTCTCTAATGAATGGGCATGGCCATTCGGGGTGAGGTAGAGCTATTTGGAATTTTTTGATGATCTGTATTCTGTTAATCTATATGAAGCTATGTGGATATCTCAATTTATTATTTACCATGAGCTTGACCATCTCTAAGAAATGATAAGTCATTGGTGTCCTAAGTCTAACGCATTCCACCTTCCTCACAGCGAGGTGGGTATCAGCTTATGGGATATCCATCAGCTGGGGGAAATTCCTATTTTTAAAGAGATGTATGGTGAATTTCTCCCTACTATAGACATTTGGGATGATCCTCTATATGATCTAGTTCTATTGAAGTATATTCTCATCAATTAGTGGAAGAAATTGAGGATAGATATAACAGTGTGTTCGCTTCTTTCCTTCAACGAATGGATCAATATTTATTCCATGGTAGTGGGGTTAAGCCAAATGTTATTCTTCCCTATCAGTGCCCCTCCCAAAAAGTCTGATAAAGTACAGGATCTTATTGGGCCATTTTGGAAGATGGGGATCACAAACCATGGTTCTATCGAGTGAACATGATAGTTTCTTTGTGACTTTGGCTGGCATGTTTTCTTGCAATGTTCCTGAATGAGTGGATTTGTTTTGGCTAGGAATTCACTCTAGAATTTGTGTTAGAACCATGGAAATGGCGGAACGACTTGAAAAAGGTAGTAATATCAACTTTTTAGAACCAGTCCTTGCACTCCTCTACCTTATTTTGGGAAATATCCAATAATGAAACACCCCATACAGGATCGGTGGTCCTCTCCAATTCTCATTTAGCTGAATAAGAGATCACTTCAATTGCTATGAGTACTACACTAATTCTCAAATCCCAGATGTCATATTATATCCTAGACTACTTCACATTAATGGATTTAATACTATGTACATAATCCTTTAAGAGTTATAAGGTTCACTACATCAATCTAATAGCTTCGACTTTGCTATCATCCATGCACCGAGTGACCAGATTATCAACGATGACAGTGGCACTCTTGAAGAAAGATCTTATATGATCTTACTTTAGGATGGATCCCTTACAACAAGGGTGGATGATCTAATTTTCTTTTATTTTTACACTTTCTATCTATTTTCCTGACAGTTTGGATATATTCAAGGAGTTTCCCTCATACCTTTGGCCAGCATCCGAGGGGAGCGCATCCCGACGTCGTCCACCAATTTTAGAAGATAATATTCCATGAATATACCAGAGTTGTGATCTTATTTCATCCTACCAATGTTCGTTCTTTCCTCACCCAAGATTATGAATAGGCTTGGGTGGTGGCTTATCCCAATGGGTTTCTATGCTAGTTGGTCCTCCATGTGGATAGGCCTATTACATCACCAATTCCCCTATTTGGGGAACTGATGGAATTGATTGAAGACTCAGGAGAGGCTTCAAAGAAGTGACCTCACTCTGATGGTGGTCATTTAGATGGTAAGTCATATTCGTTTGAGGAGATCAGTCCTTCTGCATCGGCTACGGATGATACTCATGTTGAGATAGAGGCATATGAGGCTTCATCTCCAATTTCAGAATTTGTCCAACTCGTTAGTGATCCTTATACTAGACCTGATTTTTCGGCTATTGAGGTTTAATCATTTTTTAAGCTAATATGGGGGAATATCCCTGTATTGATTACTAGGACCCCTGTGAAGACATTCTCCAATCAAGGGGAGCAGCTTTGGTAGTTTTTTCATGATCTTGGGGTATACAGCTTCGATCAGTAGCCTCTTTATGAAATTATGTTGTAGATCATATTGACCCAAATAGATTTGGTTGTATAGTAAAGGGGCCTACCCAATTTTATTATTGAGGCCTCCCTTACAAAAAAATGAGGGAGATGATAGAAGAACTGATTTTGGGTCGTCAGTTGTTGCCTGAACTAAAATCCTAGATAGATGCTTGGAGGGTCTAGATATGGAGGTATTAAGATATAATTGATCATATAAATTTTAACCTATCGACATCATTGACCTCATTGGACACAACTTGTGGGATGGTTGAAAAGTTGACTTCTCTAGTAGAAGTTCTTCAAATTGAGCCCGAGGTGGAAGAACTGGGGTGGGAGACACTCCAACGCTCAATTAACACCTCCCTCCAGACTCCTAATGATCTTTCTATCATTGTCAACTATATTTTGTTGTGATTCCATTTTTATTGTTTTGCATCCCATTATTTTTCATTATACTCCATTTTTTGAGGTTTCAGAGAGAGACTCCAAAGTGTGGATATTCCTCCCTCTTTTTCATACTATTATTGGATGATTTTATTGAGATTGATATCCAATTCTCTTCCTTGTATGATATCTCGTTATTTTTTAATTTTTTAAATTGTTGTTGATGTCGATTTCCTTCATTATCTTGAATGGAATTGAATTCCTGGAATTGGGTTCTAGAATCTTGATTGATTTTTTTCCAGGGATGCTCACGAATGCATACCCATATGAGGTTCTGTATCAGTGATATGTTCCAACTATCTTGATATCACTTAATGTGTAGAGGGGTCATTTCGGTAGGAGATATGTTATGAACAATGAATGATTTTCACATCTATGGAGAGTATCTTGGGAATAATAATGCCATGTAGTGGGCCTCACAATAATTTCCATGTGTATTAGTTTAGGATATTTTAGCTCAGACCACCTTTTTATTTATTTTAGGTTCTTTTTTCTCACGCAATACATTGAATTAGTTTATGGTCATTTAGCTTGGAACATATGCCACTTTAGTTTTAAGGTATTTTATCTCGGACCATCTATTGGTTTTGTTTGAGGTCTTTTAGCTTGGACTCTCTATCACTTTAGATTAAGGACTTTTATATGGGACCATCTATCACTTTAGTTTAAGGTCTTTTTGCTCAAACCATATATCACTTTAGTTTACGGTTTTTTAGCTCATACCATCTATCGATTTAGTTTAAGGTCTTTTAGCTCAGACCATACGGTCACGTGATATGGTGCATAAATTCCAGGAAAGACTCAAAACACTCTTATGTGGTAGATTCTACCATAGTGTTGTTGAGGCTCACAAGGATCGGAATGAAATTTTTTTCAAAGTGACACATTTGGTCGACGAAAATAAGAGCATATTCTAGAGCCATGGTCTTGTATTCATAGTCAAGAAAATGATCCTTAAAGTCGGGTATCTTTTCTAAGGTCTATGGAATATTTTTGTTTGTAATATTGATGCAGTTGGAATACTAGTGATACTAAGCCTGCCTGGATAGTTGGAATATAGATGATGTAAATCATAACCCAAAATTTTGATTCCATGAATATGGGATGGTGTAGAAATGTCGGGTATGTCCCATGAAATTATAAAATTCCAAGTTTCTCCATAGTGTTTCAAGGGATCACTTGGATCGAAGCCCCTTTCTAGAAAGGAGAAGATGCCTTTAGTTGGCGGGTTAGGGCCCTTATGCGTCGGTAGCAAGGCCAAGAATAGCTGATATTAATTTCTTTCTGAGGGAGATGTAAGATTTTCAAAGAATCAAACATCTAGATGGTGAAGTTTTATATGGGAACAATGGTATCTAGGAGGGGTTCTAACACCCTAGGATAACTATCTCTTAAAGTGAATATCAAGATCTATGTCCCATGGTTTCGAATCATGAGATTTGTGCCATAAAAGTTCAAGAAATGGAGTGTCATAGTCTGTCCTTGATGAATGGAATGAAATACAGTGATGTAACATCGAGGATATCAAATCTTCTAAGCTATTTTGGTGTGCGGACTGTAAATCATGATCTAATGTGTTGAATTCATAAGGATGATATGGGACAATCATACAAGGATCAGTTCAGACATACCGAGATGTTGAGTGTTACTGTGATTATTTCAATGATCATGAGAATCGGAACATCATTTTTCAGAGTTTCTCATTTTTTTTATGGCTATAGGTTCATATAAAAGATCCATGGGAATGTATGCATAGTCCAACAAAGGTCCCTTACAAATGGATATCCTTTCCAATGGATATGGATGGTTATGGTGATTTGAGACACCCCAACTCAGGAATTTTGGTTTGAAGAAGATATAAAATCCAAGGAGGCTTAGAGTACCCTAAAAGATACCCCACCTTTTATCTAACATATTCTCTCGGTGTGGATATATGACTAATATTTCCCTAACTTATTCTTAGACCAGTGGATCCAGCGAGCATAGGTTGGATTTTATTAGGGTTATGGAACATATGAGCTTTGTTTCTTTTCTTTTTCTACCCTAATTTTTTCCTAAACCCTGTAAATGAAGAGTTTAGTAGGATAAGACTTGACTTTTTCTCAGGTTCCATTTTATGGGTTTTCAGTCTGATGAGTTTTGTGTCTCTTTTGTTGGCAGTTTAAGGTTCTTGCGGTTTGGGCCATTATGGGATAAAGTTTAAGGTTGTATAAATTTGACCAAATTATCACTCCCTGACCTTAGATACTCCTTTATTTCATTATATTTCTTGTTTTGGTTCATTTGGATGAGGTTTGGGTGGATTCCTGGTCAAAAGTTTTGAAGTTTTAAAAGTTTGGAAGGATTTTCTTGGGTTTTCATGGTTACTGCACGGTTAGTAGTAATTGTGCGGCTAGTGCAGGCTTAACAGAACCAACCACACGGCTTGCGCATGGTTATGTGGTAGGCTCCATGTAACCATGCATCTTTTCATCTATAGGAAAATATTACTGAATGGTTACCTCATGGTTTGGAAAACCGTGTGGCCAAATCATGTGGTCATTCCAGGTCATTAAATTTTGGTTTCCCACATTCCCTCTCTACTCCTTTTTACCCATTTTTGGGATCCTCCTCCTCCCTCTTATTTTGGAACACCAGGGTGTCCTCCCTAACCCTCCTCATTAGCACCCAATCCTGTATATATGCTCATCCTTTGGTTTTAAGATAATTTTTAGGGTTTTATTGTGTTTTCCCTCCTATTTATCTTCCCTTCTTCATTTATAGGTTTTTTTGGGATTTCTCCCTTTGTTCGAACCCTAATGCTAGGTTTTGTGTGTGGCTGGTGATTTCTTATAACTAGGGTGTGCGGGCTTATTGTGGGGCTTACATCTCCCTAACCTTGAAGTTTTACTTTGGCGAAACTTGATTTGAAGTATGTTTTTCATGTTTTCCTTCCCTAACAAACCTCCCTTGATGCTTGGCATTTTAAAAATATTTATAAACACGATTTGTTCCTCTATGGAACCATTTTTATCTATTATATCATTTTGGAGTTGGTTTAATTTGATAAAAGTGTGTTTTCATGGATATTGGTGTGAAATGTCAAGTTTTTTGGTCCTTAGGGTGTTTGGTTTAAATTTTATTATTCTCTTAAAGTGAAATTATGGGTTTTTGAGAAATGTGTATCCATAATTGCGTTTTGTGGAATGGTTTGATTGTGAATTTGGTTCGGTGTTGGTGATTTGGTTATGTTCTGGCTTCATATATGTGTTGAAATTGTTTGGAAATGTTTTTATGGTTTTGAAGGGATTTTGTTATGTTTCTTAAGATAATGTGGTTGGTTCGTTATGGTTTTAATGAAAGTGGTATTTTAGGGAAATGGTTTTTGAGTAACTCTTTGGATGTTTAATGTGCCATTAGATGTTTTCACATCCATGGGTCCACTATGTGCCCACAAGGATGTGTACTCAAATGAATATGGTACTTGAAAAGTATTTTCTCTTTTAATCCCCATTTCTTAAATGGGTTTTAGGTTTCAAATAAAGTTTTTTCCATTGTGTGATTTCTAAATAAGGTTTTAAATGAGGTTTCAACTTTTTTGTGGTTCTTAAAAATGGTTTTAAATGTGTTTTTCAAGGTTTGGATCCTTTGGACTTGGATCATGTTCTAGTGTGAGTTAGGAAAGGATATGGTCTCATTTGCCACTTCCAATCCTAGAGTAAGGTTCGTGTTGAATCTTTGAAATGATTGAGTTTTGGAAACTATGTGTTTCCTATTGGAAACTTGAAATGGTTTATGAAAAGATTTGAACGTGTTTGTGGTATTGTGGCCCAGTTGGAACCTTGTTTTAAGAAATGAAAATGTATGTATATGAGGCACCTTTATTGGAGGAATTTCTCTTGTGGGTTATCATATATCAGTGTCTCTGTTTGGGGTAAGAAAGTTTAGTGACGTTAGCCAAGCTGAGTCACATGTGAAATGGACTCCTACTTACACATTATTATTATAACTACCGTGGGTTCCAAGGAATCTTATAGTTGATCGAGCGATGGTTTCTTACTAGCCCCAATCAGACGGGTTAGTACCCTATGGAGTTATAGACATTCCATGATGGTTGTGACACTAGTGAGTCTAGGATGGAGAATCCAGTTGGTTATTGACTTAGGAGCATCACCATATACTGGTAAGTGGCTCCTAACCTAGTACGTCCATGGGTATTCGTGGGATGTTTGGGATCTCCCATGGTTATTATCAATGTTTGATTGTTTGTATTTCTCTGTTTATAGTTTTGTTTTTACCCTATTAGTGTATTTTTAGCCTTCATTGTTTACCTGTTTTATCTTATCACAACCATGGTTTTTCTTATTATGGATTTTGGTCATAATGTTGAAATGATTTTTGGAAATAGTACGTGGTGTGAGTTGGATTTTAAAATGGGAAAACTATATTGTTTTATATAAATTTGAAAATACTACTTTTAAAATTTTACTTCAAACTAGGGTTAAGGGAATATTTTTGGGAAAGGAAATATTGGGATTCAGTGGTTTATTCTTGGCATCCCTACTAAGAATTTTGGTTCTCGAACCTATTATATCTTTTCAAGTGTAGGTTTAACTTTCTTTTAGGTTTACTATTAGGTGCTCGATGTGGAGAAAGTTTGGTTTAGTGGTTTGAGGTGAACAAGAGGTCACATGGTAATTGTGGTAGTGTGGTCTCATTTTCATTTTTTCATTTTTTTCCGCTTGTTCGGTATATTAGTTACCTAGGAAAGTTGTTAATTTATTTCTGTTCAGTTGTTGGATCTTGTGGCTTGTTAGGTCTTTTTTAATTACATATTCCTGGTTGTTTCTTTAGAATGAAATCATTCCCTCTTGTGTATGTTTTGATGTCAGGCACTAGTTTTCATCCTGTGGGGATCAGGAATTCCCCTTGGTGCATGTTGCGGACTAGCACGAGTGACCGATTTAGGGTCGACCCAGGTTGGTTCATGAAAAAATGGTATCAAAGCAGTCCCTTTATATTTTGGGTGTCTGGTAGATGGATATTGGGACTGTCAGGACTCAAGAGGTAGGTCCAGGAAGATCATCGCGAACTCTTGGTCACACTCATCCTCACGTTTTGAGGGGTAGTCTTGGATTTGAGTCTTTTGACTTGGGTTATTTTGGATTAAGGGATGAATATAGAGGTGGATCAGTGTCATTTTGTGGCCTCATATAAATTAGTGACCCATGTGGAGTCCAAGTGCCCAGTTCATGTTCCTCCTAGTGTTAGTTTCTACTTGGGGCATGGATCACTACTATGTTTCCAAGTGATTCATATATGCTAGTCCGTCCTTCCAGTTGTTTGGTGTAAATTTTTATTTTTTTTGTTATGGTTGGTGTAAGTGGTTTTGAAAATTAAAATGGTTTTGGGAATGAATATGCTTTCTTAAAATGGTTTGTAATTAGTAAAGTGGGTTTTAAAATTGAAAGTGTTTTGATTTGGAAAATTTGGTATGTGTTTGGATTTGATAAGGAGAAGATATGTTTGGCCCTTGGTACTCTTTATGGAGGATCACATGTGTACGGGTATGTATGGAAATCACATGGGGGGAACTTTTCTGTGGATGTTGTAAGTGGAATTGTATGGATGAACATGTGATGGCACATCAGATTCCATGGGTGAGTTTTAAAATTTAGGGGTTTAGAAAAATGGGTTTTGGGTATTTGAGAATTTTCATTGGAGAAGGTAGTTTTAAAAATTTATAGGGAAATGGTGGTTTTGAAAATGGATATGATTTTTGGAAATTGGATTTAGTTAAAAAATGGTTTTATCATTTTAAAAATGGCTTATAAATGTTGTGTTTTTTGGAAGTTAACATGAAATGGGATTTTTTAAAGGATGTTTTTGGTTGATATTGAATTTTAGTGGCTTCTGAGTCAGTCATTTTGAGATTGGGTTGTTTTTTTATTGTATTTTGTGCTTGATTCCAGTTTTGGTTTGTTCTTCTCATGTTGTTCAGGATGTGCTGCCCAGAAGTTCCCCTAAGTATGCAAAGGATCCATTCATATTTTCTGGTTCTTTTTGAGTGTTTCTGGTTTATCATTGTGATTGGGGTATATTAGAGGTTGTTGTGTGGTTTTTGTAATTAGTGTGGGTATTCAGGTGGTTAGGAACTCCTATGTTTGATAAGTTTCATGTCATATCAGGTTTGTTGACGGTCTAATTTTGGATCAGTATGGTTGGTTGTATTTTGATTTTTGGAACTTGGGGTGTAGTTCGTGGTGGTCACATTTCATGAAGGTTCCCCACCTGGCGAGGAGTGCATGCCATAGGAACCCATCTATAATCAATTATCCTTATTGTCCCTGACATCTAGTTCATCAAATCACTTTATGGTATTCCATCAATATGGTCAGTTAGATAATTCCATGAAATTTTGTTACATCCCCCTAAAGTCTTTCCATCTTTGTGGTCGTTTGGGTCACCAAGGAAGGTTTTTTGAGAAGTTTCATTCGGGATGGTGTTGTGATCAGGGGATGCTCATGCCTGACTATGAGGTAGGATATGATTCATCCATCAGATCCCTAACCTTATGTCTCGGGGTGAATCTTTCTCACATTCAGGTGTTACTGGGGGTCTGATGAACCTTATCTTAGTTCTTGTTTCCACAATGGGATGGAAGTTTTTAATGTTTTTTCACTCTTATCTTCCAGTAGTTTTGGTTTTTGTTGTTTTTTTAAATTCATTATTTCATTGTAATAGTGGGTTAGACTTGTCCTTTTGTAACCAAAGTGATTTTTGTCTACTTGGGTGTAATTCCTTAAATCGTTTGTTTTTAAGGTGTGTTTGGATCTTTTGTTGTATGGTTTGGGTTGTAGGGGTTTTCATTTGGTGATAAAAGTGCTTCAATTTTTTGGAGATTGTGGATGGTGTTTCTAGTTTTTGGTGAGGTCCTATTTTATGGTTTTTCTTGAGTATTGGGAGTTCTAGATTGATGTAGGAATTTCTTAGTTTTAGTGATTTTTCTAAAGAGATATCTGTCATTTTAGTGCTCCATATGCTGGGTTGATTAATTTTGTGTTTAATATTTGAGTCTTAATGGTTGAATAGTTTCTCTCATGCTATAGGAGTTGGTTTTGTTCAAAAATAAGAACTTGTTAGTCTCTGGTTGTGGTAAGGCCATTATTTTTTTGTTGTGAGGAGTTGGGGTATGTTCTGGTTGGGAATTCCCATGTTACCCCCCCCCCCCTCAAGGGTGGTGTGTTAGGATTTTAAGGTTTTTGAGCTAGTAAAATTCTTGTGGTTGGGAGAAACCTCCTAAATTTTATCCTCAATATCAGGATGTGGTTTTTCATGAGTCAGTCGGGTGTGAAGTTTGTTGGAAATGGTCACCTCAAGTCTTTGGGTCTTCCTCAGTTTTTGTTGGGAATGGACTCAAGTTTTGGTTAACTATTCTATTGGTGGATTTTTGGGGGGAAACTTTTCTGTGGTGGGTAGAATTATCACACCCTGACCTCATATACTCATTTATTTCATTCTATTTCTCTTTTTAGTTCCTTCAGTTGAGGTTCGGGTGGAGTCCCGGTCAAATTTCATGAATTTTTAAAAGATCATGAGTAGTTTCTTGGTGTCTCGTGGTTACCGCATGGTTAGTAGTAACCATACGACTTGGTCATGTGGCTAGTAAAAACTGGACAGAACCTACCTCATAGCTTGCACATGTATGTGCGGTAGGTTCTAGGTAATTTTGGGTCTTTTCATCCATAGGTAGAGAGGCCTGCACAGTTACCCCATGGTTTGGAAAACTGTGTTTTCATGCCAGGTCATTAAATTTTGGTTTCCCTCTTTCCCTCTCTCCTCCTTTTTACCCATTTTCAGGATCCTCCTCCTTCCTCTCATTTTGGCACACCAGGGGTTCCACCCTGGCCCTCCTCCTTGGCTCCCAATCCTCCATGGATTGTCCTCTTTTTGTATCAAGTTATGTTTTTTGGGTTCTTTTTGGTTTTCCCTCCTCTTTCTCATCCCTTCCTCCTTTCTTGGTTTTTCTTTGGGGCTTTCTCCCTTTAGAAAAATTATAATTCTCGGGTTTATGTGTGGGTGTTGATTTATTGTGGATAGGGTGTGTGGGTTATTTTTTGGGCTTATATCTCCCTCTTATTGAAGTTTTACTCCCTCTTCACTTTATTTGAGGTGGTAATTTCCATGTTTTCCTTTCCAAAGGCACCTCCCTTGATTCTTGGAATTTTAAACAATTTTATAATCTTGATTCCCACATCTATGGAACCCTTGTTTATCTTATTATATAATTTTTTAGTTGTTTTAATTTTATAAAAGTTATTTTTTATGTATATTGGTGTGAAATGTCTAGTTTTATGGTCCTTAGGGTATTTTATTTAAATGTTACTGTTCTCCTAAAGTGAAATTAGGGGTTTTTAAGAAATGTGTAGCCTTAATTGTGTTATGATGTAATGGTTTGGTTATGAATTTAATTTAGTGTGTGTTATTTGGTAATGTTAAGCTTGATAGATGGGTTGAAGTGATTTGGAATGTTTTTTATGGTTTTGAAGTAATTATTTCATGTTTCTTAAAATAGTGTGGATTTTTGTTTATGATTTTAATTCAAGTGTTTTTTTAGGGAAATGGTTTTTGAGTAACTCTTTGGATGTTTGATGTACCATTATATTTTGTCACATCCATGGATGCACTATGTGCATACATGGATGTGTCCTGAAATGAATATGGTACTTGAAAATGATGTTCTCTTTTAACATTTGTTTCTTAAATGGGTTTTAGGTTTCAAATAAAGTTGGTTCCATTGTGTGATTTCTAAATAAGGTTTTAAATGAGGTTTGGTCTTTTGTGTGGTTCTTAATAATGGTTTTAAATGTGTTTCTTAGGGTTTGGACCATTTGACCTAAGAGTATGTTTTGGTGTGAGTTTTGAAAGGATAAGGGCCCGTTTGGAACTTCCAACCCTAGAGTAAGGTTTTTGTTGACTCTTTGAAATGAGTTTTGGAAACTGTATGTGCCATGTTGGAAACCCAAATTGTTTTATGAAATTGTTTGAACATTTTTGTGATATAGCATCCTGGTTAACACCTTGTTTTAGATAATGCATATGTATGTGTATGGGGAACCTTTATAGTAGGGATTTCCATTAAGGGTTATCATATATATATATATATGTTCATGTTTGGGGTAGGAAACTGAAGTGACATCAACTGAGATGAGTGGTGTGTGTGTTGGCCTCCTACTTACACATTATTATTATAACCACCATGGGTTCCTGGGCATCATATAGTTGATCGGTCGATGTTGTATTTCTATCCTCGATTAGATGGGATAGTACCCTATGGATTTGTATACAGTCTATGAGGGTGTTCCATTGATGAGGCTAAGACAGAGCAGCCAGTTATTTATTGTCTTAGGGGCTTCACCATGTGTCGGCAGTTGGTTCTAAACCGAGTACATCCCTGGGTCTTCAAGGGATGTTTAGGATCCCTCATGGTTATTATATATGTTTCATTTTTTTTATTTCTCTACTCATAGTTTTCTTTCTACCCCATTAGTGTACTTTTAGCCTACATAGTTTGCTTTTTTTATTTTAGCACAACCCTAGTTTTTCTTATTATGAATTTTGTTCATAAAGGGGAAATTAGTTTTGGAAATTATATGTGGCGTGATTTGGATTTTAAAATGGGAAAATGATATTCTTTTATTTAAATTTAAAAACCCTAATTTTATAATTTTACTTCAAATTTGTGTTAATGGACTATTTTGGGAAAGGAAATACTGGGATTCAATGGTTTATTCTTGGAATCCCTATTGAGAATTTTGGTTCTCACGCCTATTATATCTTTTCGGGTGCAGGTTTAGCTTTTTCCAGTTTTCTTATTAGGTTCTCAATGTGGAGCTATTTCGGTTTAGTGGTTGGAGGTGACTAAGAGGTCACATGGTTATCATGGTAGCATGGTATATTTTTATTTTTTCATTTTGTTTCCTCTTGTTTAGTTTATTATGTACCGGGACCAACTGTTAATTTATTTATGTTCAATTTCTAGATCTTGTGGATTCTTTTTTCATTTTAAGTACCTGGTCATGGTTGTTTCTTTGGGATTAAATTGTTCCCTCTTGTGTATATTTTTATACCCAGCACTAGTTTCCATCCCGTGGGGATCAGGAACGCCCCTTAAGACATGTTTCGAACTGGCTCAGGTGATTGGTTCAGGGTTGACCTAGTTTAGTTCGTGACATAAAGCACAAACTGTTTAGGGTCATGACTTTCATGGACCTAGTATGGAAGTTGTTACACAAGATCCTAATTAGGATAGCCATGGTCAAGAGTACTCCAATATATTTCTACGAGAGGGTTGAAGATGTTGTAAATCAAAACTTTTGTTTCTCGATTGATGCGTAATGATGTGAGATAGTCACACAAGGATCGTTTTAGACACGCTGCAGTGTTGAGTACTTCCACAATGATGTTCAACCTCACTAGACTTGGAGTTTCCTTTTTAGAGTGACACACTTTTTTGAAGTCCATAGGCACATATGACAGACCCATGATCATATATCATTGTCAAGAAAATGGTCCTTGATTTAGGATATCCTTTTCAAGGAACATGGAAGGTTGATGGTGTCATGGTATGATCAATACATGAAGTGTGGTATATGGGTTTGAAGTTCTCTTAAAGGATGGTGGAAGAAACTCGTACTCTGGTTGACAGAGGTAAGTCTCTTGTAGTCCTTTTATAACGAATGAAAATTGGGATATGATCTATAAATTTTATTATCATGTACTAGAGACATTCATCTCTGTGTAGTTTTACGTAATGCAGTAATGATGTATTTCCATGTATTTTAACATCATGTGGTAAGGACGTAGGAGAACCATCATGAAGAAATCGAAATTTCATGGTTGGGTCCAAGGATGGAGACTTGGCGTCACTATGTATCTCATGAAAATGAGAATCCAAAAAGATGTAGTTTTGAAAATTTGTGAAGTTTAATAACATGAGGTAAGGATGGTACAACATAGTTTAATACTCTGTTGTAGGGACTTGTGTTGATAGGTTAGGATTGTGTGGTTTAGACCACAAGATAAAGGTCCTAACATGGAGATGTTCAGTTTTGTTCCATGAAGAAACCCAATGTGAATGAGGACCAAAGAGGTCTCATCCACACCATGAACCTTTCTAGGAAAACATAGGCCAAGGGCTCAAAAAGGGTTATCCTCATGGCTGGTCCCAAGGGTGAAATGTCTGGGCATCTCTATATATCTCCTGAGGTTGAGAATCAAGACACATGTAGTTATGGGATAACCATGTAGTTTAACTTCATGTGGTAAGGAACCATATAATTTCTTTTATGGTCATGAATTCGGGAAAGTAATGGACCTATCATGCACCTTTATGCCTTGGTTGTGAGGGTAGGTCTTTGCCAAAATTCCCAATCACATTTGAGCTATGCTCGGTGTGAGAAACAAGGAATGACGCAGTTCTTCCTACTATGAAGATATATACATGGTTTTCGAAAAAGGTATTTCATACCATATAGTGGTTGGACCAAGATATAGAATTAGGGAAACCTTACGTATCCCATTGGAAACAGGAATCAATTCATACATAGTTCTAGAAAGTCCATGTAGTTTAATGTCATGCGGTGAGGACGTTGGTGACTTGATGTGAATAAAAAGTAAAATTGTGGATCCATGCATTTTTAGTTCATGATGTAAGGATGTGTACAATTTAGTGTCTTGTGGTGAGGATGAATAATATCATGCAGTTTAACGTCTTCCTTCTAGGATGAACTCCATATAGTTTAACATCAAGTGTTCCAGATGCTTATGTATAGTTTAAAGTCATGTGGTTAGGATGATACATACCATGTTGTTTAACATCATGTGGCATGGATGTTTAGTGGGACGTACCTTGATGTGGATGCCCTATTGCTGAAATCTATGCAAAGTATTTCTTGAAAAATATTACATTGGTAGGTAGTGTGACATTCTCCCCTTCCATGGTGGTCAGTGAATAGGATCCATTATGATAGACCTTATGTGTGACGTAAGGTCCTTCCCACTTGGGTTCCAACTTCATGGGATTATTCCCCATTATCATTGGGGTTCTAAGGGCCAGAACTAGTTCTCCTTAGAAAAATGAATGGAGGTAAACCTTTTTATTGAAGGATCATGTTATCCAGTTCAAGTGGGCCTCAAGGTTTTCCAGTGTGCATGACCTTTTCTCATCTAACTATTCCAACCCATCTAGTCTCTTTTGTGACTAGTAATCATCTGAGAGTTATCCACAAATGGTTATTCAGAGCAATGGTAGCTAGACCTATATGGGTTAAACTGCCTTAGTCCCATACAACAGTGTGTATGGAATTTCTTGTGTAGCAGTATGTGTGGTGGTATGGTAGGCCGATAAAGCATGGAGGAGTTTTTCCATCCAAGACTTATTATCCTTGTTTTCAATCTTCTAGAGTATGTTTGATAGAGTCTTATTTAAGGCCTCTATCTATCCATTTTTCTTTTCATTATAATGAGATGAGTGATTAGACATGATGTTATAATCTTGCTACTTCTTCTTCAACTTTGTGTAACATAAGTTGGTTTCGTTTTCCATCAATGTTGTGTGAGTGTCTCTAAACCCGGTTATGATATGGGACTTCACGAAGTTGATGATATTATTCATCCTAAATTCTTTTAGGAGTATCACCTCAACCCACTTGGAAAATAAGTTGGTTGTAGTAAGGAATTACTTGAATTGTTTGGTTGTGGCTGGGGGATATGGCCCTACAACATCCATACCCCAAAAAAAATGGCCATGAATATTCAGTTTTATGTAGAAATTCTGATGGCTTATGGATGGAATTTTCATGGATATGGAACATATGAAATTTCATATTGAATCCCACATAGTCTTATATCATGGTTTTCCAGTAATATTACATCCCCTTGATTTGGTGGGTGATCCTGGTTCCATATTCATGGGCATTGTAGGAGCCTTCATGGACTTCTTCCATGATGGTGAGAACTTCTTTTGATGATATGCATCATAGGATAATCCCATCAAAGAAACATTTATAGATCAATTTTTTCTCATTTGGGCTATCCCAATGACATATCTGTTCCCTTATGATATGATCTATTGTGAGAGTCTCATCCTGAAGATAATCGATTATAGGCTCTATCCATATAGGGATGGTCACTAGTTTATCACGCTTTGGGTGGTGTTTCCCTGATTGATCTCTTCAATATCACATACGAAGATCAGTGAGACCATTATTTGATGTTTGATGCATAATGTTGCTTCCTTCTGATCATGGTCAGCAAGGACGGTGGCTACTTTAGCCAGCACGTCGACGTGAGCATTCTGTTATCGAGGTACAGAATGTAGTGTGGGATCAGAGGGGAATTATGCCTTAAATCCCCTGACATATCTAGTAAGATGGGTCAGTTCCTCCTTTTTTATGAAATATTAACCATTGATCTTATTTATCACTAGTTACGAGTCTACTTTGATATTCTAGGAGGCAATGTGCAGTTGTAGGTCGGGTTCTATTCCATCTATAAGGGCTTGGTATTCAGCCCAATTATTTTTGAAGCATTTTAACAATGAGAAAGAGTAGGGAAAATGCCTTTTATGGGGAGACAAATGCAATCCCTAGACCGACCCGACTGAGTTTCATATTTTCCATTCTTGAGCCAATAGGGCTCTTGGAGGTGCCATCAAAATACATATTTAATTTATGGGGAGTGTCATGGGAAAATAATACCTCTTCATCGGGGAGCTTGGTGTCCTGTGTTGTATTTTCTGGGTTAGGATGTTCTTCCAGTAAGTCATCTAGGGCTTTCCCTTTCACCAAAATCTCAGATATGAACTGGATTTCTTATTTCTGCAGAATGATTATCCATCAATCCAAGCTCCCATTATGTTTAGGGCAGACAAGTATTTATTTTAGAAGATCAATACGAGAGACTACGTGGACTTCATGGAGCTTCTAGTAATGCCTCAAATTTTTCACTACGAAGATGAGTGAAAGGTAGTTCTATTCATCATCATAATATCATGTCTCAGTACCTAGAATGGTTCGGATGAGGTAATGGAGACTATTATAGCTTCCCATATCATTATTTTGTGTGAGGAGGGTTCCCAATTAGAATTCCATAGTGGCCACATATAATATGAGGGGCCTTCTTTCCACTAGAGGCATGAAACCTAATGGGTACATCAAGTACTGATTGATACTTTAAAAGGATTTTTGACATTCATTTTCCCATTAGTTGGAGACTCCTTTCCTCATTAGACCCATGAAAGGGAGATATCTTCTGGATAGTTTGGATATGAATCACTGAATGTAGGTGAAATTCTCTTATATTCACCTTAGTTCATTCAGATTTCTAGGGGTGACAATGCTAGGATAGCACGAGTCTTCTATAGGTGTACCTCAATTTCATGGTGGCATACCACAAATCCAAAAAACCTGTCTAATGTCACCCCAAAGGAACACTTTAGAGGATTCATCTTTAGACTATGTTGTCGCATATTGTAGAATATTTATCAAAGATCTACAAAGTTATCACATCTCTTTTAGGATTTAATGACCAGTTCATCGACATAACACTCGAATATCCTTCCTATAAATGGATTAATGATGTGATGCATGGAAAGATGATGTGTGGTACCCACATTCTCTAATCCAAAGGCCATGACCTGATAGAAAAGATCCCTTGAGGCACTCTAAAGTAAATGGATTATTCATCCTTGGGGGACATATTGATTTTATTGTACCCTAAGTACTCTTCCATGAGGGAAAGGGCCTAGAAGCTAGCAGTTGCATTGATCAAGGGTTCTATGATTGGAAATGGGATCTTTTCTTTCAGGAAATGCCGATTAAGGTCTCTAAAATCAATGAAGAACATAATTTTCCCTTTTTTCCTTAATAGGTATGATATTTTCAATCCTTATTGGGTACTACACTTCTTGGATGAAATTGGATTTGTTCAATTTTTCAACTTCTACCTATAAATTTGTATCATGATAGTGGTGGATCCTTCTGGCTGCTTTCTTGAAGCCTTGATGCTCATCAGGTAGTCCAAGATGGTGTTTAGACACATATGGATTTAGTCTATTAATCTCTATAAAATTTCAAGAAAACACATATCGATGCTTCTTTAGAAATGAAATGTGCATCTCTTACTCTTCAGGGAGCATGGTAGAACTAATCAGAGTTGGTCGTTGATCTTCTTTTATCCCCAAATTTATCTATCGGAGCTCATCTATGGTGGTTGATACACCTTCATCTAATACTGGACGGTAAGTCCTAATATCATCTTCATCCATTTCTAAGTCTATGGAGACATATTTAGGTAAAGATGGAAATTTTGGGGTCTCTCCATCAATATTAGGGTGAGGAAGTCTATTAGAAGTGATATCATCACCCCATTCTATTTGATTTTCTGTAGTGATATAATAGATTTGATTGTTTTCACTGAGGATACGTGAGGCTTGGGCGTCAGGAATTTGATCTGTTATTTCAACCATATTTATGGGGAGAAAAAAATCATCATTGATCATGCTCTAGGGATTCTCAGGGGTGGTCCCTAATCTATTGGGAGATTAAACCTGTTTATCATCGTCCTCCATTGGTTTTCTACCTCCCTTATTATAGAAGTATTCTTCAGCACATATAGCTTCTGAAGTCTCAAAGGGGGAATTTTCACCATAGAGTATACTGACCTTCCCATTGGCGGGGTACTTCATACATTGATGGAATATTGATGGTACTTTCAAGTGGATATGGAGCAAGGGCCTTTCAAGAAGGAAAATATATGCAGTGTCTTTCTAGATAACCATGAACTCAGCCTCAGATGTGATTTCCCCAAATTGGTCCTCGATATTGATCTTCACAAGATGCCTTTGCTCATGCTTATCATATCCTGAAATAGTCATATTTGTAGGAGATAAGTCCCCTTCGCTATACCCTAAACATCGGTGATTCCAAACTAGGCTGAGATTGATCTAAGATCCATTATTAATAAGTTCTGTTTATACATCGACATTATTGATTCTTCTCGAAACATATAAGGGATTGATGTTCCTATTGTTTGACTCCTCCAAATCATGATCATTGATTGATATGGTGACATGACATCCTATGGACATAGTCTCCACTTGATATACCACAACTACAATGACTTATATGTCAAATTACTATGGGCTCCGGAGGGCTTCCAAAAGTGACTCCCTATGTTATTTTAAAATACAAAGCGCATTAAGGATTGAGATCTTGGATGGGACCACATTCATATATTTCAAAATATCGTACTTTTTTTCTAGAGGTTAGTGATTCCTAATGTGGGGTTGCTCCTAGGAATGTGGCTCTGTGGATAGAGAATGTAGTTCAGAAGATGAGGTAAATGGACCTGGATCATGAGGGGGTATCTGCTTCTAGTGGTGAAGGTCACGCTAGCGTTCCCCATTGTATGGGTTGATCAGATTGAACCCCAGCTAAGTGGTCATGTAAGATGATCAGATGAGGGTGACTGCTATAGGGTTCTGAGACACCTACCTAGTTTTATTGGGGTCACTAGAGCACTTTCCCATGAGTTATAGCTTCATATGTACATTCTATAGAGGTGTGGCCAGAATATTGGGTTTTTCCTCATCTGTGGTGTCACATGTATCCTCAGATCTGATGCATGTAGCTTCTCGTTCCTTTTTTATATATAGGAAAACCATATTCAGGGGAATAATCATCATCGGATAAGGGGTTTTTCAAGTGTATTGTGTTCAAAAAACAAAATATGAATTCAAAATCTAATGAAGACTCTGTTTTGTGGGGTGGTTCTTGTGCCGCAGATGTTGTAGGGAAGAAATATGCAAGGGTCGGGGATTCCTTTAGAGTAGAATATAACTCTTCATCATCCATTTCTTCTTACTTCTGATGGTCACTCTCACCCTTATGAGGCACATCTTACATCTCCTTCTTGGGTTGTCTATTTATTGAAAGTTTTTTCAACTCTGATTTCAAAGTTCCAGGAGCTTAATCAACTGTTTTTCGATTTATCCAGTTTTCCAACTTTTGCATCTTCCTAGCCAGAACTTTCTTCAAACCTTAATCTTTTTCAAATCAGATGATAGTTATGAAAGGCACCTACTCTGGAAAATTGTCAAGTTTCAACTATTCAGATTCTACCATTCCTTGAAGGATGTCCTTGAAGATAAAGCAATTGTAGATATTATGATCCAACCTTCTATGGAAAGGGAAGTAATCTAGATGGTTGGTAAGGTTGACTTCATCAGGACTCTGGGGCTAAGGAAGCATGAGAAAGTTATTAGACATTGAATTCCAAAAAAATATCTCAGGAGTTTTTCATTTTGGAAGGAGTATAATATGTTCATCCATTCCTCAAATCTCAAGTAACCCTGATTTCTCTATACATCTAGCCGATGGATATTTAGTGGTTATCTCCACTTGAAAGGAGGTGTTGGTCGGTTCAGAGCTTTTTTAGGTGCTTGGATGGGTACTATAGTGGGATTCAGAATGAAAACTGTAGCTTCTACTCTACTTGGATTTTTCCCCTAAGTTGTGTGCATGAATCAGGACTTGGATCGAGTCCATTGACTGGCATATTCAAGATATTGTGATGTTTCAATGAACACTCAGAACTCGACTGGATATATCATTGTAATTAAGGAAGTATGAAACTCATCCCTATTATTTTCTTCATAGAGGTCTAGCAGTTGTTCTTACGAGATGGGGATACTGAGTGAATAGGTCAAACCCTTCCATATTGTTCTGAAATCAGAAAACCTGTCATTCTTGCATTTCTTGCAGTTTTTCTGGTCAATGGTCATTGTTTTCCTTAGTTTCAAACTAAATTGAGAAAGGAACTAATGATGAAGGTCTTCCCATCCTATGACAGATCATGCTGGTAGACTGTTATACCAAACAAAGGTTGGCCTTGTCAGAGTCTGTACGAAACACCTCAGGTTTTTTTCTCCCTGTTGATCTTAGAAACCCATCATCAGACCACCTTGGGATATGAAGTGTGTGAGATGCTATTCAGGGTTTCCTACACCATCAAAGGTAATAAATTTAGGTCTTTAGAAGTTGGGTGGAGGTGGGGTGTCATCCACCCATTTGGGATATGGATTCCTTTCAGGTTTTATAAGTGCATGTCGCCCGTCCGTGGCTTCCATCTAATTATCCAAGGATTCAATGGTAATAAGTATCTCTTAGGGAATGGTTGTCTGAGACACCTCCCATCCATAGGGAGAAGTTGGGGGATAATTAGGTGGTCCTACCTTCATCTCACTCTAATCCTCAATTTATCCAATCACTGAAGGATTACCCTAGTGAGGGAGAGGCTATCACTACAACGGAGTGAAGTATCAATAATTTTCATCTTTCCCATTTTTATATATTGGATGTCGAGACCCAGATATAATCTGATGCTTAGATACCACTCTTTCTAGAAGATAATCCATGGGAGGGAGAATATTCTTCTATAGATGGAGATGATACCTAGTGGGGATGTTTCCCCTGAGTATCTTATCAATGAGTTGTCAGAGAGATCGTATTTCACTCTCATATCCTAAAAAATGTTTTCACATTGGAAGAAACTGAGACATAGTTGTGTCTTTACCATTATCTTTTCCAATATTCCATTTAGTAGGTGGAAACTCAGTATTTGGTGGTGCCAAATTTTAAATCCTTCTTTGGTTTCATGTGTGTGAAACCTCACTTTTTGCATCCAAATCACCCTCCTCCTGGGGTATGTTTTCTATATCGTGTCCATCTATATCTTTATCTTTATCAATTTCATCCATGTTAATATTAAAAACATTCATAGAGGCATATTGATCAATTTTGGTTGTGCCATTACTTTCCATACAATAATTTGATCTAGAATGGCTTCCATCAGGATCGTTATTCAAACCCTTGGCCTTACTGGGAAATTTTGTCTTGTGACCCCAACAGGGTCTAATTTCCTTTTTCATATTCTCTTATACTCTCATTTTATGAACAGTGACCTTGAGGGAGTTTTTTTCATGATTTCCAAGTGAGCCCCATCCAATAGAGGATTATCTTATGGTGGGAGGAACTGGTGGGATATCGACTATTGATTCCTTCCTCCCATCCTACAGAATACTGATTACCTCTATGGTTTTAATGATGTTGAAAATGGCCTCAGTCTAGTGGGGTGAGGGTTATTTGAGGCCTCCATCGGTATCTATTTGTCCTTTTGTCGAGGATCCAATGACTCTGGTTGAGGAGTTGATGATTCCTGGGATGGACAAGAAGATATAAATTCTCCCAGACCAGTGGGGTGGGGATGATCTGAAATCAACGTCGATGTCTCCAGGGTCTTCTTAGGGGATAATGAATCTAGATATGGTGATTGAGATAAAAATTCACCCATCCCTGTGGGTTGGGGTTCATCTGAAATTATGAAAGTTATGTCCTGAATCCTCTTATAAATCGATTATCCAAGAGGTGGAGGCGGTGGAAGATATTATCCTGGTCCATGGGGCGGAGTCCAGTCCTAAATGACTGTTATGGTAGAAGCTACTATAGTCTCTATAATGTTGTGCAGTTGTTCTTTCATGGTAATTGGGTGTGATGGAATCCCATGGTGAGAGTTATTCCCCATGGGAAGTTGTTTGGATGATCACAACATAGATTTTGATGTCCAAAATGTTCCCCTATTATCTTGAGGGGCCTAATTGGGAATCTTGTTAGTTATCCTCCCTCCCTATCTATGGTTTTTGGTTATCTTTATAGTGGGGGATTTCTATAATAGTTACCAACTTTCCCAAGCATTACCCAGTGCCATGATTTCACTAGAGGCTATAACATTTAAGGATGTTATATATGAAGAGATCTGATATTCTAGGGGAGCAGAAACTTTCAATGCTCCATATTGTCCCCATCCTCAAATGTGGATGCCTAATGTGGCTTCAGAGATCATCTTATAAAGTGCCTCTATGAAATTATGGAAAGTGTGTTGTGGATTTATGTTGTGCTTTTCTAGTTTTGGATCTTGGTCCATGGATATAGCAGCTAGGTCGAGCTATAAACAGAGTATCCTAATTGTATGAAGGTGACACTTGTATCCTAGATAACGGAGTTGTTGATCCTTTATTAATTTATGAGTAACCAATATATTCTAGAATAGATAAGGAATTCACTCCTTATCTAGCTCATATGGGATCTCATAGCTGGAAGTAGCAAGGGGCCAGAACATTTTGGAGAGGTTGTTCCCAGATTACTCTCTCCATATATCAATTTTTCGTCATCCTTATTATAATTACATTCCTCCATCCATTTATACCATAGAATATGGATCATTGCTGAAAGTATCATGGTTTCTTTCCAATGAGAATGGATCATTGCTCGAAGTTGATGGGGGAAAATTATATGGTTGACCCCAGTGTTTCAATCAACTCTTTGTATAATGGTGTATTTGTTTGGTTCACCTCTCTATATAGAGGTGTCTACACAAAGGGAGGATTATCTTTCCCATGGGAGATATTTCCTTGGGGAGTTTGACCATAATGGGTATCAGAAGTAGAGACACTACGATCCATCTCTACACTACCACGAGGAGGACTATCCTGGTAATGAACGCATTCTGGTTTCGGTTTGATAGAAGAGACGAAGGACCCTTGTGGTGTTTAGAATGTGTCTCAGACAATCTTGAGGACATTGGTATTGAGGATATTAGGAATATGAGACATGTTCTACATCGTGGTTAGAATAGGTATATCTAGCTTTTGTGATTGCATAGGGATATGATCATACAATGTGATAGCTGTATGAACCTGTATATAACCATCAGGTGTCATGGGAGTATAATCCCACTACTGAGAATCTATTGGAATATGCAGATAAGATGTCTCATTATTGATAGAGATAAGAGTATATCCTAAGGCATGTTCCACTTTCACCTGGTGAGATGCAGACAAGACATGAGTATGATCCCAATCTTGAAAGTTTGGAATATGCCACAGGTTTTTCTTTGTAGGAGTATGAGCCTGCCCTAAGGCGTGTGTTGGTCTCACCTAGTGAGCCCCAGTTGGAACAGGAGTTTGAGACCAATCTGAATATACATTCCCTGATGGAATATGTTTATGGACCTCCAAAATATGATAAGGGATATGTGCCTCCTCTTATTTTTCCTTGTAATGATGTTGGTGCTCTCATTCATTGGCTGAAATAGAAATATGCACCTTGCTTTTGTGATTTGCTGGAGTATGTCGGGCAGATTCGTTGATAGGAATATGAGAATGTCCTGAGACTTGTTCCACTCTCACCTAGTTAGAATTAGCTAGAATGGAGATATATTCCTTATCCTAGGCTTTTGGAGTATGTCTTCAGGATTTTTCAACAGGCATGTTCCCCTATCATGAGGCATGTGCCTCTCTCACCTGGTTTTCCCTTGTTTGAACGACAATATAAGACCAGTCTGATGCCTCAACCTTCACCAAAATATGTAGATAGTCCTCCTGTTTGGTAGAAATAATGTGCTCATGATCTTTTACAACCATTTTATCATGATGATCAGAGTGTTGAGTTTTTATGGTTGTAGGTAGAGGAGTATGTGCCTATCCCTTTTTATGCAACAGTGTCGGAATATGATGGCATAGCTCTTCAGCTGTTTCTAAAATATAAAGGCATTTCAGAAAATTGTGTTCATGGATATAATTTTTCATTTTTTATATCTCTATTATATTTTGAAAGACATATTCAATTGAAGTGGGGATATGCGCCCACATCTGTCCCCCTTGTGCCATCGGAGTATGCCAATGGGCTTCAGGTAGTAGGGTAGGAGTATGATCCTACCCCTTTCCTAATGTGGAAATATTCCCACAAATTTGTTCTAAGTGAGCAGGGGTATGATCCTACTTTCTAGTCCCTGTCATAGTTTGATATCATGCATTATTAATATTATTGGGGATATGATCCCTCACTTAAATGGTTGTGGGAATATGCCCACAGACTTGTTCTGAGTCAACAGGGATATGAGACTGCTTACTAGTTTCTAGTGGAGTTTGCCGGTAGGCATCATTAGAAAGAGAATGAATATGAGACCTCTTATGAATGTCCAAATACCTCATCCTTTTATGATTCTTCCTTGGATCTCATTCATGGACATTAGAGGCAGGTTGTGCATCAGATGGTACCCCCAGCAAGGGTACCGGCGGGATGATGTTCGCAACGGTGGTTAGCAGGTGCCCTCCTAAGTGGCACATGGACCGAAAGGGATCCATATTAGGATTCCTTGTCCACCTTCATCATATATGGAAGGTGCTAGTTTTAGTACTATGGGGATAAGCTCCCAAAGTGGTTGGTTATAGAGATGGGGGCTACTAGCTTAGCGGCAGCCTTCACTGGGTGATGCTGACTCATTGGCTGCAATGCTTGATGTATCTCATAGGAATATTACATAATCAGGATTGTACCATATTGGTGGTAGTCCCAGATCATTGTATTTTCGTCCTTCTATTGGATTTTTCTGTTAAGTGAGATCTCTTTATGACCTATGGGGGTCACATCAACAGATGAGGTACCAAAACGAGTGCTGGATGATGAAGACATTTCCTCGGGATGGGATTCTACAATCATGAAGACAATAAAGAACTTGGTTACCAATCAATGATATATTGTAGGAATGAAAATAATCAATTATATATGCATGGTTAACATAATTGTATTGTATTTCCATTATTTAGATTCTATTCATGTGGACATGTCAGCGTGAGGATGGACTTAAAGGAGTCTCAGTTTATGATGTTCTTACTGGTTTGTTTGTATATGATTTTCAAAAAATCGTATCCTAATAGATTCAACCTAATATTTTCAGTACTTGTTTCTTATATGGGGAAAGGTACATAGCTCAATGGATTATAACCCAACCATTTTTCATTAGATTTATTCATGTCAGGTTCACCATTTTTGTTTCATCGAGTTTTGATGTGGAATGTAAAATGAGATTCCCTTTAATGGTTTGATTGAGGGGTATTTTATGGCCTCATTCAATCATGACAATTAGGTTTTCCATTTGTTTTGTCTTCCCTAGAAACTCTTAATTGTTTCTTTTATCCCTAGCTGGGTACAGACCTTCTTTCCAAAAGCTGACAGTCATTTGGGATTTCAGGGCCAGTGACTCTTGGAGACTCACATTGGTCAAGAGGATGGGAGGTCAGGCTCATCACACCCTTTTGCGGGGAGTTGTTTCCTACTCTGAGACTCCCTTATATATTTAAGATATGTCCATGAATCTCTTCTTAATCTCGATACGGGACTGGTTACCCTAATGAAATAACTATAGGTTAACTCTCTTTTATTGAAAATATGGGGATCTCTTTAGTGAACCCATATGTATGTATCTGAGGTTCTATATCATTTTCCATTAATGGGTGGTTGCTTATATGATAAGTCATAATACTAAGTGCTTCAAAATATGCTTCCATGTAAGGAGGCGGTTAATATTCTGAGGAGGGGATTGATTCATTATATGTTGTCCTGTGTGTCCTAGTTATTGCAAGAATCAAAACCCACGTAGATTGTTCGCGTCCTTGGGACTAGCCCAAATTTATATACCAATGTACAAGGGTCTTCCATTCCATTTCCCTAGTTAATGTATATTCATTATTCTCAATGGGGTTTTCATTTCCTCCCCTAAAGCTCATGTAAGCTATGATCAGTGTGAGAAACAAGTGGGTAGCAGGTGATCAACCTCATGGTGTGTAGATACAGAGCTTGGGTGTTGGAATAGTCCTTGCGGTGTCTGGTATAAATCTCGGGCATTAGGAAGGCATTATACTTATTCCAATTATGGATGGAATTAGAGTTCTCATAGTTTACATATATCAAGGATTACACACATAGGCTACCCCTGTGACATGGACTTCTTGTTTGGAGGGTGTTGCATGACCCATTTGGAATATCCTAGGATCCATCCCCTGACATAGCTTGACATGTATGGAGGGTGTCGCATGACCCAATTGGAAAATACTAGGAGCCATCGCATGACCTGTTTTAACACGTATGGAGGGTTTCATGAGAGCCACTATGGAATAGTCTGAGAGGTGTCGCATGTCTAGGATGAAACATCTAGGAGACATCACGAGACTTGGTTGACATGTCTGAGGGCATCCCGAATTTCAGCTGATGTGCCCAGGGAGTGTCACAAGGCCTTGGATGTCATGTCCAGGTGCTTTCGTGAGACTCAGATGATATGAGTGGATTCCATTGTATGAGTCAGGTGATATGTCTAAGGTGCGTCACAAGTCCTGGGTTATGGACCCAAGGGGTCCATAAGATCCATGTGCTATCCATAGGAGAGTTGTGTGACTTGGTCTGACATGTTTGAAGTATTTTATGTGTCCTAGGTGGCATGTCTAAGGAGTATCACAAGATTTGGGTGATTTCCCCTTTTTCTGTCATGAGTCATTAGATGACACATGTGAATAACATAGGGGGTAGTGAGAATGAATTTCTCTTAAGCCTCATGGCTTTAATATTGGTTCTCACACTTGTATTGTGAATCCAGCAATTTTGTTCAGTGTTCATTTTTATTGAGTCTTAAATTATCCAGTGGACTTGTAGAATTTCCTTCACGTAACCCACCATAGGTCCTTCGTGTGATCTTTAAATGATCACATGAAGTGATTATTCCCAGTTCATGACTACTCCAGCCGCCCACCAGTGTATTACCTGAAAGAAAACTGGTCGATCGTGTGATCACTCATAGAATCCCATAGAAGTTGAGATCCATATCTTGCAGAGTCTAGGAGTTAAGAATTCAACCCTTTCTTCATATTGGGGCATAGAATTTATAGGCCCCACCCCCTCGAATACTCTCTCATTTGTGTGGTATATATTGTGTGAGTCTTGGCTAGATCTAGTGAAGGGACCCAGCACCACACGGTTTTGTGAGTATCTGTGGTGTACTACTTTGGGCGCGTCACCTGATTTTTAGAGATCACGAGTCTCCTCCGTCAATGATTCCTTTATCAGATTATTTGTCAATTATTGAAGCCTTTTTTTATCATGAAAATGTGTTTATGGACATACCTATTGTCATGTTGACATGTCAAGGGTCCACGCAAGATCTGGGTGCCTATTGGAAGACACTCATCAGACTTTGGTGACTTGTCTTTGGGTCTCAAAGGACCATGTTGCGGGTGGATTGGGTGTCTCACATGCCTTTCAGCGACCACCAGTACCTTTATCCTCCTCTCTTTTGATCCCCATTATTTCATGTGACAAAGGTTGGGAGTCATGTGAGATTTAATGTGTGTTTTTTAGGATATTTCTTCTATTTTTTGGTGATGCATTGTGTGGCCAATATGGATCATATGAGAGAACATGATCAGTTCATGGAAAAATCTATTTGTTCTCCCTTGACGCGCTGAGGATTTTTATAGACATGATTGAGGACTTTCATGCGGCATGGCCATCAAGCAAACGGGATTTCTCGATACCTTCCAGATAGGTCACCAGGGACTTTTAGTTTCATTTGGGGCACATCACATTCCCTTAAGTGACTGAAAATGCCTTTATCCTCTTCCCCTTTGATCAACTTTGTTTTATTTTACAATGTTTAGAGATTATGTGAGTTTTCATGACTGACATCTAGGATTTTTACTCGATTTTTGGATGATGTCTCACGTAACCAATATGGGTCATATGTGGAGTGTGCAAAAATGTACTGTGAAAGTACTTTAATCTATTCTAACAGAATTTTGAGGTTTCTTGTACATGTTTGAGGACTTCAATATGGCAAGGATGACAAACCAGAGGGTTTATGCGAGGCGAGATAGACATTCCACTGAGGACACATAGTGTATCGAGGATTCCTTGGGGTTCATGTAGCGTGTATATTATTAATCGTGAACCCCTCTCACCTCCTCCCCTTCGTCTCCTTCGTTTGATGTGACATAAGCTCGGTGGTCTTGCAAGTCAACCTAAATATCATTAAGGGATTTTACGCTTTGAATGATGATTTGTCACATGATATTTGCAACCACCAATGGTATACTACTTTGAATATCATCCCTCGTTATTTTTTAAGAATTTCAGACAGTTTGTCAAGAACTTTCAAATTAAAAATTGTGCATCTTGGGGGTACTCATTAGATTGTCCGAGGGGCCTTCTCAAGAGTAGAAAAGTATGTCGAAGCGATCTCGATAGGACTTCCCATGGGTTATATTCCATTCATGGAGCCTTCTCATGACCTTTAAATGGTCACGCAATCTCAAGTCTCTTAGAGGCTTAAGTGACCTTCATGTCTCGGCCTTCCTCTTCATCCTTTGCTTTTGCGGGGAAATAATACCCATATTCATGTATTCCTTCTTTTATGATTTTTTCGATGCTTATTTGGAAGGTGTCAACAACCATATATCAACATTTAATCAAAACCCATTAACATTTCAATGTTATTCCAAACAACCCTTTATTCCCATTATCAATCAATCACATATCTCAATAGTTAACTAAGTACACAATCCCATTTAATTAACCAAATCCACAATCCCAATATCACATAAATACTATAATCACACCATCCTATTAATTAATTAACAATTAATTGATCCAATTAAACTAATTAAAATTACCCTAAATCCAACCCATTCAATTATCATATGAATATCTAATTTACTCAAATTAAATTTTTGATGAAATTGCTCAATCATGACAATTTAAATTACATAATTACATACATGTAATTAAATCAAGACAACAAATTTTGATAATTACACCACCAACCTCAAGTTTTTTACGGATGTTCGCCAACAGAAATCCCCAAACTGAAGAGGAACCTTCAATTGAACAAAAATGAATGATATCTAGATCCAAAACCTAGATCCAATATTAAACAGATTATATCCATGTGTTGACCTCCTAGTTTTAATGATCAAAAAATCATGAGTCTAGTGATACTAATGAATTTCATGTTTTCCTATAAGTAATTTGTTTTCTGAGAATATGTGATAAATCTGTCCAAGTGTGAGACATCGTTGAGACGGACACTATTGTCCATGACACACTGCCAGCATAAAAATCCCTAAGTCTGAGATACCTCTAGGATATCACACTATAAGACTATCATACTGGTGGACTGAAGAATTGAAAAACTATGAGACATGTTCAGTCAACATAATGTCAGGATGTCATGCCACCAGAACATAAATTTGAATAAGTATGAGAAACCACCAGATGTCACACTTCCATACTCATACCGCCAATAATAAAAAAAATTACCTAAGTATGAGACACTATCAGACCATACACCACTAGATGAGACACCACCAGAATACTAAATGTTTTGTCAAAGTCTAACACACCATCAGTGTCATACCGCTAGAGTAACATACTGCTAGATCCTGACACTGACACTATTTTTATTACTTTACTTATATTGAATTATAATACTCTGGATATATTCATTAAATTTAATACCTTTTTCTCTTTTAATGATTATACCAAAAATTTATAGCATAAATCATGTTAGAACCTATAATATGAGGAAGAAGCTGATTTGGATGTTCCATCTACTACTGATAAAAGTGAAGCACACTCCCTCGTGCAGATATAGAGAACAAATTCTAGGAAAGATAAAAAATGTTGTAGATAATAAAAGAGATGTAGAAAAAAAGAGATCATGATTCACTGAATATTTGAGAGATAAAGAGTTTAACCTAATTGTAAAAATGAATATCTCACATGTTTTGAACATTCGACTGAGGTATCCAAAGAATCATCACATTCAGTGCTTCCCTCCAGTAAACAAACAAGCGTTTATGACACTCTATTTTCTCTGGATATTTTTAAAGGACCTGAATCAAGCCTTGTTACTGATACAAATCAAGAGTGAAAAGATGCATTGCAACAGACCGATCACTTCTAAACTCCATACTCCTAGATTGCTTGATTAATTTTAGTTTTATTAAAGTTTGTGCATTGTGTGTGCTTACTATACTTTACCACATGCACACTATCTCATACACTAAACTATAAGATACTTTATATCTTCTCAAACACTTTTCTTATTTGTTTCTCCAATGGATAAAAGTGGTATAGGTACATGTGTGGCCTGTTTTTTTTAATCCCACGCATAACTGTGGAAGAGTTCATGTGTGAACTGGGCAGTTGTTAACTATTTTATAAACATGATCTAGGTTTTGGATCATCAAGATTATTTTATATAAGCTGTTTGGTGGTGGGTGATCAACAAGTGGAGAGTTCTAAGTCTCAAATTGGTACGGAACCTCTTGTATTCCTTTTTCTTCTATGTGATTTAATTTTGTTTTTTACACTTTAAAACTAAAAAAAATTAACTTTAAAAAAATTAATAATTTGATAGTTTATATTAATTCATGTTCGTATAGTATTTTGATCAAGTAAATTTATTTAAAAGGATTAAATAATATTATATATATATATATATTATGCATCTGATTCTTAATCAATCTTTAGATAAATCTTCATAATGATTAAAATATATATCATACTACTAATTTTGATAAACTTGCTCATATTTAAAAATTTGTGGTATTTCAAAATAAACCCTTTTCAATAGAAATTGTTACTTGGTAATCAATTCACCCCCCCCCCTCTTGAGATACTCACTCTAACCAATATTTGTTATCATAGGAGTTTTCTTTCTTTTATATTCAAGTTTTCAAAAAAATTAACTTTGATTTTAGTTATAAATTAAAGATATTAAATTTTTTTCTAGTTCTAAATTTAGTTATTTAACATGGATAACCATCAAGAAGGTTCTACTACCAACATACCACCCTTATTCAATGTAACAAATTATGCCCAATGGAAAATAAAGATAAAAAATAATGTAGAGAGCTTTATTTTTGGTATTTGTTCTGCAATAGAGGTTGAATATGTAATACCTAATTCTGCTAGAAGCACATAGGATGATGCAATAAAGATAGAATAAAACAATAATTATAAATTAATTAATTCCTTGTGATATGATTTAAGAGATGAGGAATTTAATAGGATTTCTTCTTGCAAAACTTCTTTTGAGATTTGGGATAGTTTATCTATTTCCCATGATGGAACTTCAAATTTTTAAGAGATGAGGTATAATAATTATACTATTAAAAATGATTGTTTTAATATAAAACCTAGTGAACCAATTTCTGACATGTATCTCAGGTTTAATGATATTTTAAACACCATCAACTCACATAGGAAACATGTATTATACAAGGATTGGATTATGCGCCTACTCAGATACTTACCAGAAATATGGAGAGGCACGTTAGTGTCAATTAGAGATTCCTACAATATCAGTAAATTACCATTCAAGGAGATTATATATAAACTTATGATGTATGAAGTTGAGTTTAAGGTAAAATAGAGAAGAGAATGAAGATCTTAAGAGGAATTCAATAGCTTTAAAGAATAATTCCCCAAGACAACAGAAGGAAAAATAAAAAGATAAGTCACAAGCTTCCAGTTCCAATGATAGTGAATCACCATCAGACGATGATGAGGAAATGGCTCACCTAGCCAAATAGTTTAATAAGTTCTAAAAAAAGAAAACAAAATTGTAAAACAAAACTATAAAGGAAAATATGACAATAGAGGAAATTAAAAGAAAAATGGTGATGAACCAAAAGAAGTTGTATGTTGTGAATGAAAAATTAAAGGTCCCATAAAATCTGACTGTCCAAATATTAAGTAAAAAATATATATAAATTAGTATAGGAGATACAAAAAGTCCATGAAGGAAACATGGAGTGCTTTATAAGATAGTTTAATTGATATGGATGAATCACCTAAAATAAACTAGATAGAGAATACATGTTCTTTATGAATAAAGTTAGTGAGGTACTTGAATTGCCTGATATTTATAGTGTTTTTCCTATGCATATGTATAATAATAATGACAATGAACAACATGATGATGATAATATTTCATGTGAATAATTATTTGAATACTACATCATACTATAGGATACCATTAATGAATTAAAGGATAAGTATAAAATCTTAAAATAGATAATTCTTTAACTATAAATGTAAATTATGAAATTTCTATAGAAAAGGACGAAAATGTTCAAATTCTCAAAGAAAACACTAAAATTAAACTTTAAAATAAGAAATTGAAGAAAGAACTTGAAAATTTTACAAATGGTAGAGAGAGTAACACAAATTTTGGGAAAATAAGTTGCTCCCAAATATGTCACTGGATTAGGATATGAACAAGGATAGAGAAGAATATCTAAGAGTACATTTGTTCCTAAATCTAGACCTAAAATATCTACTTCTAACCATTTTTCAAAGGGACCCATCAATGTTTTTTTTATAAAAGTTTACAATCTACATATAAGAAACCCATTAGGAACATGTGGGTTCCAAAAGCATTTATTACTTACATTTCTAGACCCAAATAGAGTTGGTTAGAAAAATTATTTTTTATTTAAAACATGTTTTGTAGTAAAAATGCTTAAAGAACTCTAGTAAAATTTTATGGTACTTGAAATTTGGTTTTTCAAGACATATGATAGGATATTAATCTTGCTTCAAGAGTCTCATAATGTTGGATGGTGTATATGTCACCTTTGGTGACAATGCAAATAGAAATATGATTGTATTAAGCCATATTAGTAAAAATAATTCATTTTTGATTTATAATGTTTTATTTTTTGATGGTTTAAAATATAATTTTCTTATCATTTCTTAGTTGTGTGGTGATGCTTTCCATGTTTTTATTATAATTATGCTTGTAAAGTTATTTATTCTAAAATTGTTTTAATTTCTACTGCTTTGAGAATAGAAAATTTTTATGCTATATATTTAAATGTTTTTAGTTTCTCAGAATGTTTCATACTTAATTAGCTTTCATAAGGAATCTTGGCTTTGGCATATGATACTAGGTCATTGCAACATTCACTCATTGAATAAGCTAACTAGGAAAGGGTTAGTTAAGGATCTACCTAAACTTGATTTCCCAATTGATAAAGTTTCTCGCCTCTATCAAAAAGGGAAACACCATAAATTTTCTTTTAAACTAAAGAAATATGTGAAAAATTCTCAACCTCTCGAGTTGGTTCACATGGATTGGTTTGGAACTTCAAGAGTTTCAAGTCTAAATGGGAGGCACAATATTTATATTATAGTAGATGACTATTCTAGGTATACATTGGTATATTTTCTTCATCAAAAAATCAAATCCTTCTCTTACTTTACCATTAATTATATGTCTATAGAAAATCTAAGTGGACTTAGGATTAAGATCCTAAGAAGTGATCATGGTCATGAGTTTAAGAATTAAGATTTTGTATCATTTTTCTCACAAAATTTCTATACTAATAAATTCTCTGCTCCTAGGACACCCCAACAGAATAGAGTTATTCAAATAATAAATCGAACCTTATAATAGATAACCCATACCATGTTAAATGAGTTTGACCTACCCATTTATTTTTTGGCTGAAGCAATTAATACAGCCTGATATATTATCAATAGAGTTTTAATCAGACCCATTATGAAGAATACCTATTCTATGTTATAGAATAATAGGAAACCTAGGGTTATTTAATTTAGAGTTTTTTATTGTAAAGTATATTTTCTTAACACTAAGGATAAATTGGAAAAAATTTCTTCTAAAATTAATGAAGGAATTTTACTTGGTTATTCAATTTCTATCAAAGACTATAGAGTTATCATTATGAAGAACAATACTATAAAAGAATCAGTCCATGTAAAATTATATTAAACTAATCCACATGAGCCTAAAAACTATATATAAACCCTTGAGGATAATTTATCTTCTCTAGACATAAATTCCAAACCTTTAGATTCTACTATAAAACAAGTAGAAAAACCACCGAGTTCTAAAAATTTCTAGAACTTCTAAAACCTGAACCTGAAAATCCAAAAGTGATTAATCCCTATTTATCTTGAGTTTTCATAACTATTAAGTACCATCCTTTATATGTTGTTATAGGTGATCTAAATAGAGTAACTCAAACAAGATCTTCTGTTATAAATCAAGTTTAACATCAAAATTTCTTATCTCATCTTGTACCTAAGAACATCAATGAAGTAATTAATGATGAATTATAGGTAATATCTATGCAAAAATAGTTAAATAATATTGAAAGGAACAAAGTGTGGTAACTTGTAGATATAACAAAGGACACCTTGACTATTGAAACTATCTGGGTGTTTATTAATAAAGTTAATTATCCAGGAAATATAGTTATAAAAAAGGCTAGAATAGTTTCACATGGTTATAGTCAAAAAGAAGGGATTAAATATGAGGAAATTTTTCACCTATATCCAAAATTGAGTTTATAAGAATCCTTCTTGTTTATATAGCTCATATATATTCCAAGATTTATCAAATGTATGTCAACAGTTCATTCTTAAATGGTTTTATAATTGATGATTTTTTTTGGAACAACCCCCTAGTTTTAAACATACCCACATTCCAAATCATGTTTTTAAATTAACTAATGATTTATATGGTTTAAAACAAGTCCCTATATCTTGTTATGATAGGATAAAAAAATAGATTTGAAAAGGTTTTTCAAAATTAATTGTATATGCTACCCTTTTCATAAAACAAATTTCAGAAGATGTATTAGTAGTACAAATCTATGTTGATGATATTATTTTTGGATCTTCAAAAAATTATTTATGTACTAATTGTTCTAAAATGATTCAAAATGAATTTAAAATTAGTTTAATTGGTGAACTCTAATTTTTTCTTGGATTTGATATTTTTCAAAAAATAGGGAATTATTTTAAACCAAATTAAATATATAAAAAATATCTTATAAAACATTTTAACTTGGATATCACTAAAAGTAGTAATAATCCTAGGAGTAACACCTATAAATTTGATCTTGATGAAGTAGGGAAAGCAGTTGATCAAACCAATTGCACAAGTATGATTGGAAGTCTTTTCTTCTTGACTGCTAGTAAACCAGATATTATGTTTAGTGTGTGTATGTGTGCTCATTTTCAAAAAAAAACCAAAATTGTCTCACCTAGTTGCAGTTAACAAAAGGTTAAAATACCTCAAGTATACTACCAATTTCGGATTGTTTTACCCTATAGAATAATAATTTAATTTGTTTGGTTATTCTGATGCTTATTTTGAAGGATGTAAGTTATATAGAAAAAGAACCTTCGGAACATGTCACTTTTTAATAAAGTTTATAGTTTCATGGTATAGTAAGACACAAAATTTTGTTGCATTTTCAACTACTGAAGCTCAATATATTATTGTAGGTAATTGTTTTTTAAAAATTTTGTGGATTAACACACTCTACTAAACTACAGATATCAATTCTGACATATCCCCATAAACTGTGACAATACAAGTGAAAATTAACATTTCTAATAATCTTGTTTCTCATTCTATAAAAAAACATTGATATAATACATCACTTTTTGAGATATAATTTTTAAAAAGGAGATATTACTCTTGATTTTATTGGTACAAAACATCAGTTATCTAGTATATTCACCAAACCCTTGAATTATGAGAGAATGCATTATATCAAACATGAATTGCGAATGATAAATTTTGGTTTAGTTTGACTAAATACCATTATGTTTGACATACCATTGTCTATATAATTATTTTGTATTATCATTTCTTTGGTTTTTCATACCATTGTTTTTTCACACTGTTGAGTTGTCATGTAGTTGTCTTTTATGCCTTAGAAATTTTTTTCTTTATTTCTCATTATTTCAAACCGCTAGTTTATTCCACAGTTTATTATATTTTCTAAAACTTGATTCGTGTTTTTTTTCAATCTTAAATTCAATTTAAAGTATAATTTTAATTTTAGAATACCAAATATTCCAAATGCTGTTAAAGTATCACAATGTCTATTCCAAACATACCTTGATCTCCATGAAATACTTGTGCATGTCTCTCTCGATACATGTGAAACCTTTAGTATCTTGATGTTTAAACCTTCTCCATTCCCTAAACTAAGATTTCCGATTTGATATGAGTGAAAAAAATGAAGCATGTGTTTGATCTTTCTCCTTCTAAGTCAATATCTTCTAAGAAGTAGAGGAAAGAGTTGAGTGCACCTGCTCCAATTGATTCAATTAATTTGGAGCTTGTAAACAGAGTTATTGTTGTAGAAAAGGAAGTAGAATCGAAGTGGTTGTTATCGAGTAACTCTATGGTACTTAAGGTTCTCTAGAACCAATGTTGGTTGGAGTGGTTTTCGTCAAATAATAGGCCTTTCAACCCAAAGCTAGTATATGAGTTTTATCAAAACATAGAGTTTTAGTTTAACCAATATTGTGCTGATTGGATTAAATTTTGTGTATAATGATACGTTTTTGGTTTTTATTCAATAAAGTTGGCTATGTTTTTTATTGTACCTCATTATGGAGTATGTGATGACTACCAAGGGACCATCCCATAATCTTGTGACTTGTTCATTTATGAGGATTCCCTTGTTGTACTAATAAGAGATGGTTCAACCAAAAGGCATACGTCCTTAGAGTTGGATGGAGAATATAGGTTTCTATTTATGTTTTTTTAGAATATGATATATCAAAGAAAATACAATTTTGAAACCATAAGGTATCAAGATGTTTATCTCATATCTATTATGATATAATTTCACAAGACTAATGTTTCTAGATATCTAAGGGTACATATGTGGGAGATGATCAAAACATCCTCTATATAAAATTCAATGATCTACCCAAATTTGATTGCTTCCATGTTAGAGTCCAAGGGAAAAGTACGTGATGATGAAGATTCTATTATAGATTGTGGTAGTTTATGCATAACTAGGGCCACATGTTGAATAATGAAGATAAGATGGGACCCATGTAAGAGACAATGGGTTGGTGATAGTGAGAAGTTGTTTGCTGAATATAATACAGTTGATCATCTAACTAGAACTAATGGTGAAGTTGATTCAGGATTGGAGCCTGATGAAGTTGTGGAATACTCAGATGAAGAAGAATGTTTTGGTGAAGAAGTGGAAAAGGAACAATTTTTTGATTTAAGGAGTGACCTTTACCTTTCTCCAAAATCCTATCCCATTACCTTTGGAGATACTAGTCAGCCTGGGAGGTTGAAAAAAATATAAATTTGTTTAGGAGTGATGAATAAGATGTTGAGGTCTTTGGGGAGGATCAATATAAAAGTACCAAATACACTAATGATAATGATGATGATGAGCAAGAAGAAAAGGAAGAATAATATGAGAATGGAAATAGAAATAATGGTAATGAAAAGGATGATGTATATGTTTGAAGTGATGATGGATGTTATTATGAACCTAATGATGATAGTGGATGAATCAAGAAGAAGGATGTGTAAATGCCTCCAGATATTAAGGATTCATTTTTTGAGGGAGAGCATTCCCCATAAGTTGATATTTTTCATGAAGCTCCAACTGTTCATGATGTTAAGGACAATTTAGTTGCCACATGTCAAGATGTTTCGGATTCTTTTTGTGGCTGAATAGATTAGAGTTATAGCTATTGTGGAATATCGTGTTTCCGAACAAGAGAAGGAGCTTATTGAGAAATAATTTTTAAATGAACAGTTAGTTATTTTAAATGTTCATATGTATCCTATGGGTTAAAATATAGAAGTTGGTTCAAATTCTATTGGTTCTTAAAAGGATGTTGAGATGCAATATGCACCAACTATTGGTATACATTTGTATGTCGAGCCTACCAGTGTTGAACACACAGTGGCTACTCAAAGTTCAGATGGTTAGAGGAATCTGGATGTTTTAGTACCTCCTTCCTCTACATCTATCTAAAATGTTGTTTCAGACCGTTGGGTGGAACCTATAGAAGAGGATTGGTGAAAGTATATAATGTTGTAAGAATCCATACAAAGAGTTATGAACCTAATTTTAGTGTTTAAGGTGATCCTAATGGATCCTTGATATCCCAATTTGATCTTAAAGGTCCTCTTTACAATTCTAGTCATGTGAGACCTCATGTAACTGAACTTACTCCAACTCCTCCAGTTGTTCCAATGGATGTGGTCACTTAATCTGATTTGAAGGTTTTTGGTGAAAAGATGATGTCTGAGTTTCATAAGTGTGTAAGTAATCAATACCCTCTTTTGAAAAATATTTGTGAAAAGGATGAAAGGTACATATTTGAGTTAGTTATTCATTATATCCCACATAAGATGATGCATCAGGTTTATGAGATAGAGATTAAGAATAAGTGGATAAGTGGTGAACTGAAAAGTCTCAAGCCTTTGATTAAGGAAATGAAGTCTGGGTTTAAAGATTCCTTGTACGGTATCCTTAAAATTCTTGAGGATGCATTTTCAGATACTTTACTTCTGATACACCTCCTCCTCCAATGTTTGATGTTGATTAGTTGAGATTAGTTGTAAGAGATGAGGTTAGAGTTTCATCTCCTAGTGCTTCATGTAGTTTAATTGATTTCCCCTGAGAAACCTTAATCAAAATTTGGTATAATTATGACCATTTTCTCAATATGGTTTCCAGCTATGCATGTGATATGAAATTTGATAGATAAACTATAATCAAGTCCATCAATTTTTATCTATCTCAGATCTATACCAAGAATGGAATGGATGCCAATTTTAAATTCATGGCTAAGAATTTGAGAACGCCTCCTGTGACTGAAGCTTTAAAATAGAATGTATGATAGCTCAATGATATGGCCCTAGTCTTGAACCTTCTCATGGAAAAGAAGGTTGATTTATGGAAAGGGGTGTCTAAAATGTAATAGATTTCATCAATATAATGAATCCATTTCTTTATATCCATGTCCAAGCAGTGGTTTCTTAGGATGTTGTTCCAATTACTCAATGGTTGTATCTTAGACATGGAATTTCTCAAAACCGTAAAACAGCTTTACCAGATCATTTCTAGTCTTTCCCAATGTCTCTTTCTCAATCTCTGTGAAAATTCATACCATTTGTTATTGTGGAAGACCATACTCGAATTGTAGCTGGACTCTCCTTTGGTGTTCCATATCTTCTACTTTGACCTAAACCTACTGCCTAAAATAAGGATCATGAGAAAGCCAAGCCTAAAGGAAAAGAACCGATGGACCCCTATACCGAATCTTGACCTTATATTTGGTTAGATTAGATTATATTGTCTTTGATGGGATCTGTATTGTAATAATTTTCTGCTCGTAAGTTTGGATGTCTGTCTTACCTCTTATTCTATCTATTTTAATTTTATATACAATTAAAATATTTTAATATCTTCCTTCTACCTACATTTAATGTATTTATTTTTATAATGTTTACCTTTTTATAATCCCAAAAGTGGGATAATTTTTATGGAATATCTTTTTATGAGAATTATTTTGGCATACATGATTTTATGGAGAATTTTTATGTCACATTTTTGTTGAAGCAATTCATGGAAAAATGTTTTCTATTTTTTCTAAACATATTATCTTTGATACTATTTTTTCATGATACTTACCTTTGATACTTACTATTTTCTTATCATTTTCCATAATACCATATACACATACTTTTAATGATAAGTCTTGATTTATATTTGGATCATACCTTAGATATCATGTTTAAACTATTGTAATACCTTTGATTACCTATTTTAAAATTTATAATATTCTATTAGTGCCATGATTTGTGAACATCAAAAAGGGGGATATTATTGACCTCATAGTTTTAATGATCACAAAATCATGATTCTAATTATAAAAATGAATTTCATGTATTCCTATAAGTAATCTATATTTTGAAAAAAGGAAAAAATATGTCTAAGTATGAGACCGTTGAGACATACATTGTTGTCCATGACACACTACCAGTATAAAAATATCTATATCTGAGATAACGCTTGGATATCACACCATTAGACTATCATACCACTGGATTAAATAATTGATAAAGTATGAGACACCTTCGATTGACATAATACTAGGATGTCATGCCACCAGAACATAAATTTGGATAATTATGAGATACCTCTAGATGTCACACCACCAAATTCATACTACAAACACTAAAAAATTTCATATGTCTGAGTCACCATCACACCATACACAACTAGTTGAGACACCACTGACATATTGAAACTTTTTGCTAACTCTAAGACACTTCTAGTGTCATACCACTAGAGTATAATACATAAAAATCTTAACACCTCCAAATCTTAAGACACTGTCACTATTTTTATTACTTTGCTTATTTTTAATTACATTACTCTAATGACTATATTCCTCGAATTTAATTCCATTTACTATTTTAATTATTGTACCTAAAATTTATAATATAAATAATGTCATAACATGCAGTATGAGGATGTAGCTAATTCAGATATTCCAATTGCTACAGATAAAAGTGGAGCACACTCTTCTCGTGCAGATATAGAGAACAATGTGCATAAATGATAGAAAACACTATAGGGAATAAAAGAGACGTGAAAAAATAGAGGTCATGATTAACTGAATAATTGAGAGTTTAATAGATGAACCTAATTTAAAACAAGAATATCTCACCAACTATGAACACTCCACTAAGGAAGCATAAGCATCATCACATCCAGTGTTGCCCTCCAGTCAGAGAACAAGAGTTTGCAACACTCTATTTTTTATAAAGAGATCAAAAGAACCAAAAATAAAGCTTCATTGATGATTTAACTCAATATTCACAAGATGAATTAAAAAAGAAAAAGCACTTATAAACTCTATACTCATATATTTCTCGATTATATTTAGTTTTATTGCATTATGATCAGTTTTTTTACTTTACTTTACCACACACACATTGTCTTCTACACTAAACTAGAAGATACTTGATATCTTATCAAACACATTTCTTATTTGTTTCTCCCATGGATAAGAGTGGTAGATGTACATATGTGTCTTATTTCTTTTTTACTCATACACGTAAATGTGGAAGAGGTCATCTATGACCTGTACAATTGTAAAATATTATATAAACCTGATCTAGGTTTTTGATCATCTAGTTTATTTTATATAAACTACTTGGTAGAGGGTGATCACTAAGTGGAGAGTACTAAGTCTTGACTTGAGAATGAACCTCTTGTATTCCTTTTTCACTATGTGATTTAATTTCATTTTACTTTATTTCTCGTTAAAACTGAAAACTATTTTTAACTATAAACAAAATTCTCACTTTGATAGTTTATCTTGATTTGTGTTCATATAGTATTTTGATCAAGTAAATTGGTTTCAAAGGATTCAATAATATTATATATATTATTTATCTGAGACATAATAAATCTTTAGAGAAATATTTATAACTGTTAATATTTATATCATACTACTTATTTTGATAAATTTTCCCATATTCAAACATTTGGGGGATTTCAAAATAATCCATTTTTAATAGAAATTTTTATAGGGTACTCAATTCACCCCCCCCCCCCCACCTCTTGATAAACTCACCTCTAAAAACACTATGAAAACCTAGATATAAAACATATTAGATGGAAGAAATAATCCCTTAAAAAGATGAGAGAAATACATGAGGGAGGGAGAAAACCAATCGGGATGAGAATATCTTATTTCGATAGGTGTAGATTATTAAATCTGGTCATCAAATCATTAAGAACGGAGTTTAGTATCCCTTGTAATATATTAAAGATCCTCTAAAAATGATTAAAATAACTTTAAGGTCAAGTTAGGTTTAATTAGGGCAATGTATGGGGAATTTCGGAATTTTAAAACTAATTATCAAAGGATTAAATCATGCACACATGTTTTCCTAGGAAAGGGTGCATGGTTTTCCCAAACTTGCACCTCTCCTGTGGGAGTGAAAAATTACTCTTTAGAGGGAACATGGTTAAAATACAATGTTCCAACTATTAAATCCCTCTAAGTATGGGGTTAAAAGGTTTTCTGGGGAAGCGCGCAGGGTTTCGGAAAACCGTGTGCCAACCATGCACTACCCAAAAACCCTCAAAAAATCAAATTTTTACCCAATGGAACCCAAGACATGCCTCAAACAATGTATAAATCAAAAAAATGAAAAATAGTACCTATAAACAAGATAGAAAAATCACCAGAAAAGGTTGGTATCTTACAATATTAAATCATAATAGATAAATATTTATGACATAACATAACAATCCATGCTAGAATCGTTTAGGTCTAGTGCATTTGGAAACATGGAAACATAAACAAATGATCCATAAGTGAGAAATGTCATATCCCACTATGTTCTTCGTAAATAGAACCCTTATTATACATATCATACATAATATATTTCTTCATAACCTGGGGAAAGGAAACATAAGAAAGGGTTAGCACGAATGCTCGGTAAGGGTAAACATGGGAGAAACGTAAGCATGTCATAAGAATAAGGGTATGAGAACATGATCATAACATTTTAAAATCATACTCTTCATATAAAATATCATAATCCTGGGTCCTTGCATAAAGATTTAAATTTCATAAGATGTGAATCATAAGGAAATCAAAGAACATTTCCATGAAAGAATAATATTGGCATAAGACAAATAATTTGTGGCATACACATATACATAGAAAATAATTTCTAGATTAGTAAAGTATTACTGAAAAAGACTATCATAATAGGATGGGTTTACTCCACAAACCATCATAGTTGTCAAGGTTCACTCACATTACCATAATAGTGGAAAAAGTCCTTTACTAAATCAAGTTCACTCCGTATTCTATTTATGAATATCTCATGACATATAAATTTTTACTAAATTCAGTGGAGTGAGATATAGGTCCCACCCATATCATATTTAAAACCATATTTATGTGTGCCAGAAGATCAGAAACAATAATTATATCATAACCCCTGAAATGAAATGGGTTTCATAAACATTTCATCATATCATAACATTTGGAAAAGAGATAGGTTTCAAAATAATCATGTCATCATTAACATAAAACATTTATAGAAAGAATAGGAATGGTATCCTTGGATCATATCCCTAGTAAGGCATAAGTAACATCAACATGCATTATCTTATATAGAAAATAATTTTGAAAGATCATTTAAAACATTTTAGGAGGAAAATATCCTTTCCTATTTGAAAATAACTTTTTAAAACTTAAAACATTTTGAAATTAATTTTCTTTGAATGTAACCATGGAATATTATAATAGAAGCTTCAATGTAATGCTTGGTCAAGATGTCGGTGAATTTTGTTCATGTCGTACATGTTAAAATAATGTTTTCTTTCACAAAATTATTTAAAAAGTCAAACATGGGTAATAATTTCTTATAAAAATCACTGGAGAATAGTAAAAAAATTTGAAAATATTTTTATAAAACATGGTTTTTGGGATAAAATGGAATTTTTTCCAAAGAGATAGATAAAGTGTTATTTTTCTTAAAAACATTTTCTAAATTATTTTAATTTATAAAGAGTGTAAAATAGTAATATTACTTGAAAATATCATGAAGAACCATTTGAGAATAAAATTCTTGATAATTATTGAGATATGGATTATAATATTTTATCAGTGGAAACATTGTCATAAACAATCCTGATAAATGATGAGATTCTAGCATAAAATCATTACCATTTTGGTAACATTGAATTGTAATACCCAAAAAGGATTAAAATTAATTGAAACATAAAATATTATTATGATAAATAATTTCATGATATCACATGTTCAGGGGGATTTATATACACCCCTTGAACGAAGATATGCGTATAAATTAACATATTTCACAAAGAAGGAAAATTGAGACAAAAAATCCATTACCTTAAGTCTTGACCTCCATCATACACATTAAAACATCCTGTATAATAAATAAAATTTTATAATAAATATATTACAAAACTTTATTTATATATATCATATCATATATTATTCACTTATGTCCTTTTATTACATGTTCATTGACAATTCTATTTTAAAGTCGCGCTTTAGGCAATAACTATATTGTTTTTTGTGTATGGTTTGATTTTTTATTTTTGGTCCTCTTAATTTGATCATGGTTTCATCATATCAGGAATATAAATCATGATATAATTATCATATATATATTCATTAAATTTTTATTTATAGTAATCTATAAAATTTAGTGATGTGAAATGAAATACACTGTTCATGGAGACGATATGCCATACATACACATGAAATCTATTTACATTATCTTCACGTATTGAAATAAAGAAAATTAAATGATATATTATAATTAAATAATAATTTTTATTTCATATATATCATATATTTTTATTAAAATCACTCTTATTACCTTCTATGTAAAGCGTGAATGAATCACATTGCTTTGTGAGGTGATAGTCTGTCGTACACAATAATGGGTTATCGTATTCCCATTGAATGGAAATTAAGAAGATATGTGTGACATAATAAATATATAACCATAATTATATCATAAATATAATATATAAATAATAAATATATCATTATGTCCAGCCTTGATAGGTGGTAATGGAGAAACGAATGGCATCGTTTCATGAGGCGGTATTCTACGATGTGATTCATTCAGACTAAGGATTATAGGATGATAAATGAGGATTTAAGATGTTATTTGGGTAGTTATTTTCTGAACCAAAAGGTTTTTAATTTTTAAATAGTATATTATATGGGTTTTCCTTTTATAAGTGATGTGAGGGGTAAACTTGAATATTTTTTAAAGACAACTGTGTACCCATGGTTGTTGCATGAAAAAAGGGTCTAAATTGGATACAATTCTACCCTTATGAATTATAAGTTCAAAATATGGTCATTAAATAAATTTTATACAAGTTTATGGGTCATTTTATCCTTAAACGTTTTATTTTAACCCTCCAATAAACTCATTTTTACCTTAACTATGGTAAATAATTTGTTCTGTTTTTACTATTCATTTTGGTAAAAATTTATGTTAACCTTATTAGATAATATAAATTATTATGATTTAAAATATGGAATCCATTTTTTAAAATTCCATCCACATAAGGGGAAAATTTTAATTTAAAATTAATATCATAGATTCGATGACAAAGTGGGTTTTTAGAGAAAAAATGTCCAAAAGTTTACAAAGTTTTTATATCAAAATTCAATATGAAAAAATTTCCAATGAGCTAAATTGGATTAATAGATATATAATTGAACTAATTTTATTTCAAAAAATTTAAAACTTATTTTAAATTTATAAATAATTTAAATGAAAAGGTATATTTTAATTAAAATTTAGTATTTTCCACTATTCATCAAAAAATTAAAATTTTCAGAAAAAAAAACCCAAACATAACCCTAGTATAATTTTGAAATGATGAATTAAAAAAATAGATTTTTATTTTATCAAATTAATGTTATTATTCTCCACAAAAATAAAGAAAATTCAATTTTTGAGAAAATGGTATTTTTGAAACATATAATGACTTTACTAAAAATTAAGTATTTTTATAAATGTTTTTTATTTAATTAAAAATTATAATTAATATTTAAAAAGTATTTATTTTTATTTTTATCACTATTTTTAATGTATAGTTTATAATGGTTTTGTTTTAATAATAATATTAATAGTATATCACAGTCTGCAAAAATACAGTGTAGCATTTAACATGATCCAAAATCAATTTTGCATGTATCACAAGCTTAAATTAGTGTTGCATGTAATGAACTCTATCGATTAAATTTAAATTATTAAAATGAAATAATTTATAAAAATTCAGGGTGTTTCATTCTACCCCACTTAAAATGGATTTTTCCCTTGAAATTTATCACTCCTCTATAAACAAATGATGATACTTTTGCCTCATCAATTATTCATGTTCCCACATAGCTTCCCCAAATAGGTGGTTTCACTAAAAAATTGACCAGGTGAGTGGTATTTTTTTAGAAATATTACTGTATGATGAATAATCGCTACTAATTATTCCTTATAAGAAACATATTACTCTAGATGTATGACTACTAAGTTTAGTACCTGTGAAGGGTCAGGTATGTACTTCCTTGGAAGTGATACATGGAACACATTGTGTACTTCAGAGAGGTTCAGTGATAGAACCAACTAATAGGACACCATCCTGATATGATCAATAATTTGGAATGGACCGATATATTTGGGGCTTAGTTTCCCTTTCTTCCTGTATAACCTTCTTCCATGGAGAAATTTATAGAAACACCTTATCACTATCTTCATATTCTAGATCACACTTTTGATTGTTAACATAACGATTTTACCGAATATGAGCTAAATTTATATCTTACTGAATTTCGTTACCCTTCTCTTCCATTTCTTCTACTATCTCAGGTCCCAATATATTTCATTCTCTAACTCAATTCTATTGGAGCTATACATTTCTTCCCATAGAGGGATTCATAAGGAGCTGTCTAAATGATTGAGTGAAATCTATTATTGTATGAAAACTCAACAAGAGTAAGGTGGTGATATCAACCACCTTTTTAATCCAAATAATAAGATCTTGACATATATTCTAGGTTTTGAAATGACCTTTAAAATGGACCATCTATTTGGGGATGATGCACTGTGATGAAACTCAACTTTGTATTAAGAGATTACTAAATACATCACCAGAACATTGAGGTAAACCACAGATCCTGATCAAATACAATGGAATGTAGTAATCCCTGAAACCATAACACTTTCTTAATGTATATCCTGGAAAGTTGATCAAGAGAGAATTCTTATCTAATAGTGATGAAGTGTGCTGAATTTGTAAGGAAGTCGACTATAACCCATATAGCATTATGTCCTTTATACATTTTGGGGAGTCTAAGGAAAAACTCCATGGTAATATTTTCCCATTTCCATTCTGGTATGGGTAATGGATGTAAAATCCCCTTAGAATTTTTTCTTTTAGCCTTAACTTATTGACATACCATGAACCGAGATATAAACTAGGTTATATCTCTCTTCATGTCATCCCACCAAAAGTACTCTTTAAAATCCCTATTTATCTTCGTACTACAATTATTAATAGATAATTAATAAATGTGGGTTTTCTCTAACAACTCATTCTTTAAATATAGTATGGATGGAACACATACATTATTTCTGAAATCTTGTTATTCTATCATGACCAAGTTTAAACTCAAGAACATTTGTAACCTTCTTTTTCAGCTCTACATCTTCCTTTTGCAACCATTTAATCATAAATTGGATAGATGGTTGATCATTAAATTGATCAAGATAATATTTTCCCCCTTTATTCATGATTTCCATATTTATCCTATGACAATCCATAAATATTTTTCTTTTTTATCCTCATCATGGATAATCTAGAATGATATTTCTGACTCAAAGCATCAGTGTAGTACCCCCATTTTTAGTTACTTGAACCTTTACATGTGTATTTTAAGTATATAAAGTGTTTAGGTTATGTTTTTGTAGGTTTTAAGGATATTTGGAATGTTTTGTGGATTTCTTAGAGGTGTATGTTTTGAGAACGGTTAGTAGAAACCATGAAACACCTCCTCGAACATCGTGCAACTAAAATAGTGGGCACTGGGTGGGTGCATAGTTAGGCATGATAGTTGTAAAAACTATGTGTATGAGCAAGATAAACCATGAAATATTGAATGATGGGTTTTATCACATTTTTTCATTGTATTGTAAACCTAATGATCCAACCATTCGTGGTGTGTTTGTAGGTGGTGGACAGTGCATAGTTAGTGCACGGTTTTCCAAACCGTTCACCCTAACAATGAACCATGAAAATTTATATTTTAAATTTATGTATCTAGTCTTATTTACCCACTAATAATCTTATATTTCCCTAAAATTTCATTTATTTAATTCATCTCCCTCCTAAAGCTATAGAGATCATTCCTTTCGACCTAGGAGCGATTCTTAAATGAAATTAACCGTGTTGGAGTTCAGATTTATTGGTAAGTGATCCTTCTTCATTTTTTTCCTTATATTTATTCTTATTCACTCTCGTGGAATCATGGATTTAGTCTATTAGTGATAAATCCACGTTATGTGACATCAATCATAATTATGTTTGATTATAGGGAACAATATCTAAGGACTGTTTTTGGACTTTCAAGCCATGTTTTTTGAGTTGTTATGTCGATCTTCATTTTCAACTAAATTGAGAGGTAGGTGGCTTCACACTTGACTCCTCTTGATTAGAACTAGATGGATTGGTTTCAAATTTATTTAATTTCTTGAATTGAATTTGGAAATTGGTATGTGATTATTTATGGAAAACCTCTTTAGTGACGATTTTGTGAAATGGTGGACATTGGTTTGTTTTTTGGAAAATTCATTTGATTCTAGATTTTAAAATGATGGTTTTAAAATTAAATTTTGGTTTTTATGTGTGGAAAAATGGATTTTTTTTCAAGAAAATATATGTTTTATTGAAATATATTGGCATGATTTGGAATTTTTTTGGTATGCATGGTGGGTGTGAGTTCACTTTCATTGACATGACCATAAAGAAGGGGTGTGTGCCATTGGGGAACTTGGTAATGGTTACCTTGTGATGACTTGGAAGATCAATGAGATACCACTCATGAGTATAGAACTACCACCTGGTCATATATATGTGTATATGTTTAATTGTGTATTGGGTATGCCAAATGAAATTGTAAAATTTTTTAAGGACTTGTTTGATTTCTTTCATTGGAAAAAAGTTTGGTTTGGAAAAATGATTTATGATTTGATATAAACTACATTAAAATATTTTAAACTATTTTATATAAATGATCTAACATGTTTTATCATTGTGGAATGAGTTGGTAAGTTATTGGGAAAATCCTATGGAGTTCTATACTCACCCCCTGCTTGGGAACTTCGGTGTATTTGCAGATATTATATATCAAGGAATAGGTAAATTCAAGGTATCACATTTATCTAGTGATGCATTGTGATACCATGGGAATGGAATATAGAGTTGGAGCTTATAGATTTTTGGGAGTGGATGAGTTGATTTCTTCTGTGTATTTAAGTTTTGTTAGTCTTTCTTCTTATATTCTACTCTGATATACTTTAGTTTGGTTTGGTTTTATTTGAGTTGTATTTTTTACTCATGCATCATATAGAGGTTGTTTTTTTAAAGTTATTTTGGTATGGTTGTTTTATTTTCAAATGGAAAACATATCCTAATTTATTATTAATCTCTTCACATTTATTTCCAGCCTTTGGTGTCTTGTGTATGTCACATAATTCCAAGTAACACACCAGTCACTTCGTAAGCCAATGAAAAGGAGTAGGATGATACAAATGGTATCAGTATTTATTGGTCTATCTTTCATTTTTTGGAAGTTGGTATCAACTTTTCTGGTCCTTGACAAGGGAATAGTGTCACTCTATTCATTGGGTATATAGTAAAGAGTAGTATTATTGGAACATGGAGTGTAAAACATAAAAATGTGTAGTTAACCTATTTATGTTGAAATTGAAGTTACCTGGGAGTTTGGGTACATGAGTATTTTGAGACACTTCTAGGATTTGTAACCTCATCATCATGGGTTTTACTATTGAGAAGATAATAACATGAATTGATAAAAATGAATTCCCACTAGGATTTCATAATTAATTTTGAGTAATGATTTATGATTTATTGAAAAAGTGTTTATTTTTAAAAATACTTGAATAAATTTTAATTTTCAAAAATCATGGTGGAATTTTAAAAATGGTTTGAAAATATAAATTGTTAAATTTTTTAAATCCTTATAGTGATATGTGTAAGATGGTAAATTTTAAATTTCTAATCCTTTAGTTGATAAGAAGTGAGATTAAATGGATTTTGTTTCTTATAGAAAATGTAATCGGGTAGATGTCATAGGAACCAATCAGAAGAGGCTACTAAAAATGTGGTTTCACATATGCCATAGGTGAACCAACAACTGGTTCAGAGTATTGTTTAGGATTATTAGGTCGTGGATAGAGGGAACATGAGGGATAAACTCAGGAAATTTTACCATTCCATTCAGTTCCAAAAGCAAAATACCAACATATTTCTAGGTAATTTATAACTGAAAAGGGTAGTGGTGTGGTTGAATAGGATTAATTAAATCTTCAATTTCCTAGGCACACAAGTTGAGATTAATGTGAAGTTGGAAACTTATATGTTGGAGTATCTTGCATGCTTGTGGTGGGATATTCCAGTTCATTCTAAATTGAAACATGGAATTCCATTGGAGAATTTTGAATAATTATTCAACAAAAAATTATATACTCACACATTCATAATTTCTATAAAATTATAATTTTTAGCTTAAAATAGGAAAATCTCTTGATAATAGTGTATACGGATATTTTTTTTAATTTATCCTTCTTTGAAATAAAATTTTCTTCATGTGCATCCTTAAAGGCATGAATTTTTTCATCAGGGTTAAAGATGAAAATTCTCTCAAATATTTTATTACTTTTTATAATGTATTACACATAGATGGTCAATAGAGTGATGATGGAAAAAAGAGACATCTCAGGAAACATAGGTTGAGGAAGCATGTTGATACCTATGGGAACAGGTGGGAACTCTAATGTTCTGAATAAGCAGAAGATAGAAACATATTTCCAAGGTGGTGGTACGACTTAGAATCAGAAAGAGGTATTGGTGAATCTTCCTCCAAAACTAAGGAGTAATATGTTATGTTTTCAGTTAAGTTATTTTGAGCATTTGAAGTGGTATTGTACAACACTAGCTAGATAATGTCACAATTATAACAAACTTTATAATATTCAATTCTATTGTCACAATTTTCTAAGGTCAGATGTTATGGACACATCTCATGTTTCTCATTAATCGTATGCTTTGACGAGATGAGTGTAGTAAAATAGCTCTGATCAGTAAAACCAAGGAATCCATAGTGATTCTAGGAATACCATGACTCCTCAACCAATTCATTATCAACAGGGAAATAAAGAGCATAATACAGTGAGTAAGAAATTATATGGAGCTAAAAAATGATCATAGATGATAAATCTGGACCTTTGATGGTGAGAGATAGGATCCTTTTCAATTATACCCTTATGAAATATTTTTTGATATAGGTGAATCTCATTCCTTTATTAATTCTCATTCTATTTATATTTTGGGTTTTCATGTTGAGATTATGACCTTTATTTTGAAACTTGAAAATCCTCTTTCCTAAGAAGAATATTGAGCCTTTATGGGGAAATCATGTTCTATGACTATAAATAGGGCTAAATTGCTTTCATATTTCTCTATTCTTTATATGGATGTCTATAAGTTTATCCTTGTTATGGATTGGTTGAAAATGTTCAAATCTCACATCGACTATTCTCCTAAAGGGTTGGTTTTACAATTGATCTTGGCATCGAGCATCTATTTAGAGGAGATCAGAATGTAAAGGCAAGAGGAGTAAGATTTTTGGCACCAGTGGTTGAAACTATATCATAATATTTTTTAGCTTTGACCTTGAAATCTGTGTATGAAATCGAGAATAGTAGTTTTATAATAATTTTTGATCAGTTTCCTGATGATTTTCCCAATAATTTTTCAGGGTTTCCACACACAAGAGAAGTGAAGTTTATGATTGATCTCTTACTAGGAACTATTCCTATCTCAATTATGTATTCTTAGATGGAACCGAAATAATTAATGGAATTTAATGTCTATTTGTAAGAGTTGGAGAGTAAATAGTCCATTCATCCTAGTATATCTCCATGGGAAGAACCAGTTTTTTGTGAAAAAGGTTGCTGCAACTCTTAGGCATTACGTAGATTATTACAATTTTAAACAAGTTATGAAAAGGAATTGATATCGTCTTGCATGCATTGATGATCTATATGGTAAATTCAGAGGATCCCACTAGTTCTCTAAAATTTAATTATATTTGGGATATCACCAAATGCTGGTTCGGAAGGAGGATATTCTAAAAACGGCATTCAGGAGTAGATATGGACATTGTGATTATAGGGTTATTCCCTTTGGTCTTACATATTCATCATTCATATTTATGGAATTAATGAATTAGATATTTCAAAGGTATCTGTATTCTTTTATGTTTGTATTTTTGGATGACAAACCGGTGTATTCTATGACAAAGATTGAGCATGAGAAACACTTGGTGATGGTGTTTTGTATATTGCGGGATCATTGTCTGTATGCCAAAATTTCAAAGTGTGATTTTTGGATATAATGGGTATTCTTATTTGGACATGTTATATTTGAAAAATATGCTTCTATAGATCAAGAAAGGATAGAGGTTGTGATGTTTTGGAAACTTTCAAATAATGTCTTTGAGATACCTAGTTTTCTTAGCCAAACAAGTTACAACAGACGTTTTGTTCATGGATTTTCACTACTAGCTTCACCAATGAAAGATTTGATAAGGAAAAATGTTCCATTCCAATGGAATGATGAATTTTACAAGTCTTTTCAAGAGCATAAAATACACCTTACATCAACAGTAATATTGATATTTCCATAATCATGATAAGGTTATATGGTGTATTTTCATGCTTCAGGATCTAGGTTGGGATGTGTTCTCATACAAGGAGATCTTGTATTTGATTATGGAACCTAGAAATTATGGTTTCATGATAATAACTAACCAAGACATGATTTGAAATTAGCTACTTGTGTATGTGCTTTGCTGACTTGGAATAATTACCTATTTGTTGAGAAATTTATGGTGTTTACAAATCATAAGAGCTTGAAACACATTTTATCACAAAGATATTTGAATCTGAGACAAAGAAGATGGATGGAGTATCTCTAATTTTTTGATGTTGACTTAATGTATACATTGGGTAAATGAAATTCGTTGGTGGATTAATTAAGCATAAAATCATATAGTCATTTTTTCGGAAGAGGCTTCAGATAAATGGATGTTGATATTAGTGAAAAATGATATTTACATAGATTGTGAGAACTAAAATAGTGTTGTGGTCTTCTTTCTAGTTTATTTTGTTTCTAATTTGGTTGAGAAGGCTAAATAGGCACATACATCAGATTCAAAATGTGTTTCTATGAGGTAAAAACTTAATGGTGGGGAGGCCATTGGGGGATGTAAGCTTCATAGAGGATCAGTGTTGTGTTTTGAGATCAGATGGTCCTACTTATGTATTTTCTAGAATAACATACTCATAATTAGTAGAATAAGAGATGGATTGTTCATCCAGGAATAAAAAATATGTATAAGGCACTAAAAGCACAATTTTGGTGAGTTGGCATGAAAAGGGTAGTGGCAGGGTTTTTTTGAGATGCATCACCTATCAGTAGGTAAAGGCAGAACATCAATGACCAGCAAGCATGTTGCAATATTTACCAATTGAAATTTGTAAATGGGAGAAGATAACCATGTATTTTGTGACAAGTCTCACAAGAATGGTTAGGAAACACAATTTCATATGGGTAATTGTGGATCTGATCATAAAGTTGGATCATTGTTTCCCTATTTTTGAATCCCATATGATGGAGGACTTTCCTAGAATCTATATCTAAGAAATTCTAAAGATGAATGGAATTAAAGTATTGATTGTATTAGATAGAGACCCTAGGTTACATATTTTTTATAGAAGTCTGTTAGGTCCACAAGGCTGAATACCCTGAGAGGGGGGGGGGTGAATCAGGGTATGACTAATTAAAAATTATAGCCCGTTCTGATCTTGTTTCGCTGTTAAGTAAAACACTCTTCTCTCTCTTTCTCGCTGAACAATATAAATAGAAAGTAAAGCATGAATACGACACAACAATTTTTACTTGGTTCACCCTCACTGTGCTATGCCCAAGGAGCATACAACAACGATGAGACGATGTACCAAATTCACTAAAGCACGCTGCTGTTTACAAGGTTTGGGCTAGATCACTTATATGCCCAGGCTCACTGCCTTTACAAGATTTAGGGTCAGCTCACTACTTTCCTAAGGGTCACTCCCTGTCTCTCTCTCTCTGGCTCATTGTCAGTGTAGAGGATCACCTTCTTCCTCTTCCTTTACTCACTACTCCAGAAAGGATCCACTCACAGTTTATAGACCTGTAGGTCTCTTCATTATCACAAATGAATACATCCTCTCTTGTATGTAGATGCTCTGTTGAAGCTCAACATTCACCCATAGATGAATTTCTATTTGCACCGAAGGTATCGGGAAATATCCCAGCTTCCACGCAGCCCTGAATCACTGTCGTAAATCAACCTTACTTGGTGCCCTTCTCTAAGGTGGCGCGCAAGTCTCAGCGTGCAAGTCAACACTGGCGCGCAAGTATTTCTTAACAATTGAGTGACTCAAACTTAAGCTTCTCCAAAATTTCGCAACGCACTTCCTTTGCTGCCCAAACCACCTTAGGCGCACAAAAAATAGATGGCGCGCAACTTCAACACTAGCGCGCAAGTCCCTACATGTGTGACCACACACCACTTGCGCGACTTCCACACCTGCGTGACGGGAGCTCTGATTTTTCTAAGTATTGAACTCCATTAGAAATGAGGAGGGGTGATTCAGTATTTATAGGCATTTGAACTACCTGCGCGACAGCGCGCAAGTCCCCCTCTGGCGCGCAAGTCTTGGTGTGCAGCTCAACCTCCCTCGCCGTTGTCGCACTACTCACTTGCGCGACCAAACCAATACTTGCGCGACCGACATTCCTTTTCTTTATTTTGAAGTTCCGATCCTGAAAAACAACAGGCGCCCAAGTTCCCAAGCCTCCTAAGCACCAGGGTGAAAGTCTCTTCACGGCGTACAAGTCACTTGCGCGACTAACTCAATACTCACATGACCCTTGTCCCTTTTCCATATTTGGATGATCTGATCTTGAAAAACATATGGCGCACAAGTTTCCAAGTCTTCAAGTACACATCACGCAAGTCACTTTTCCAAAACCACTTTTCTTCATTTGTCGATTTTCAGGCCCAAAAATTTGGCAAACACTGGAAAACGACGCCACCTTGTATCTGTTCTTTTTATGACACATCTAGATCATCCATTCCTTTGTCAAAGTTCTTGAATCAAACATGGATCGTTGATCACAGATATTGAACTCAACATTCCTCCATGAAATACCTTTTGTCAAAAAAATTATATGTCATGGTTTTCTTTGTCAACAATCACATCACAGTTGTCTACTTTGTCAACAAACACAATCACCTCAAAAATGATTCAATGATTCCTTGAGGGATTTTTTCCCAAAAAATTACTTACAGTAGGTCCTTGGGAATTAAGGGACTATGAGCATGGCATATCATCCTAAAATGGATGGAAAATATGAGTGGATAATGAAAATGTTGAAAGAGATTCCTAGGTATTGTGTAATGGATGTTGGTGTCTCATGGGAGGAGCACATAGCATTAGTAGAGTTCTAGTATAATAAAAATTCTCATGTCTTGATAAATATGGATTCTTTTGAAGCATTGTATCAGCGTACTTGACATTATCCACTTTTTTGGGTTAAAATGGGTGAGATTTCACTATTTATACCTAACCATATGAATGATATAACATAAAAGAATTATTTGATCATGATGTAGTTGGATATGGCTCAGAGTCGTCAGAAATCATATGAAGATCATCGTCGATAGTCGTAGTCATTTTAGGTGAGTTATCATGTGTTATATATAATCTCTCCAAGTCTTGGGAAATTTTTTTTTTGAATCAAGGTAGTCCCTTTTGAGATACAAGAATGGGTTGGTGTGGTGGTATATCGGTTGGATTTGACACCAATTTTGGATTTAGTACATAATTTGTTTCATGTATCTCAATTGAATAAGTATCAAGTTGTTCCTAATCATGTGATTTGATAGGATCATATCAACCTAGATCAGGATGCTACATCATTTCATGTGCTAGTGTGGATTTTGGATAAGAAAGAGAAAGTATTTCATGGGAAAAGAATTGGTCTAGTGTAGGTTTTAAGGCATCATGGTCAGATTTAGGAAGAAACATGGGAGCATGATAGAGAAATGACAGAGAAATGGCCATAAATCTTCAAGGACAACTATGGTTTTTAAATTTTAGGGGACATAAAGACCAATGGTGAGGAGAATTTATCACCCCTAATTTTAGTTACATGACCCTTTACTTCTATATTTTAAGTATATAAAGTTTTTCAGTTATGTTTCAGGAGGTTTGGAGGATATTTGACATATGTTTATGTATTTTCTGGAGGTTCACAGTTTGATAATGGTTAGTATAAATTAGGAAACACCTACTAAGAAATAGTGCAACATAAAAAATTGGCACTTGATAGGCATAAGGTTAGGTACATGGTTTGGTAAAATCATGAAACTTCCCATGAGAAAGCATGCAATATTAGATAGTGGGTTTATCATGGTTGGAACACAGTTTGTAAAATCATGTCAACCAACCATTCAAGGAGTTTTTGGAGGTAGTGGCTCATGCATAATTAGTGCATGGATTTCCTAACCATGCACTGTGAAAAATTATATCCAAAATTTATGGATATAATCTAATTTAGCCCCTAAACCTCCCATTTCCCCCCCTAAATAGGTCTTTTAAAAAATTCCTCTCCCTCCCAAAGATTTGGAGATCATTCCTTTCGATCCATGAGTGACTCTTATGCGAATCTAAGTGTGTAGGATGTCAGATATGTTTGTAAGTGATCGTTCTTCATTATTTTCTTTATATTTATTCTTTTTCCCTATCACAGAATCATGTATTTTGTCTATTGGGGATAAATCCATGTTGTGTGACATGATTCATGATGATATATGATTGTTTTAGATGATATGGAACAAGATCTAAGGACTTTTTTAGGAGTTTTATGCCACGTTTTTTATGTTGTTGTGCCATTCTTTGTTTCCTCCAAAATTGAGTGATCATTGGAATTACTATCGACTCCTCTTGATTAGAACTTGAAGTATTTGTTTCAAATTTATTGAATTTATCGAATTGAATTTTTAAATTGATGTATGATTCTTTATGGAAAACCTATTTAGTGATGGTTTAGTGAGATTTTTGGAAATTGGTTTGTTTTGTGGAAATATTATTTTCTTTATGATTTTAAAATGATGTTTTTAAAATTATGGATTGGTTTTGATGCATGGAAAGTTCTTGTGGGCATTTTTTAAATAAAATAAATTTTTTTGGAATGGCATGGCATGAATTGGAATGGGTTTTGACATACATGGTTGGCATGAGTTCATTTTCATTGACATGACTCTGTGGAAGGGTTGTGTTCCATTGGGGTACTTAGTAATTGTTACCATATGATGACTTGGTAGATTAAAGAGAGACCACTCATGAGTACGGAACTGTCTCCTGGTTATGCATGTGTGGATGTGTGGAGTTATGTATTGGGTATGCCAAATGAAATTGTGAAATGTTGTAAATACTTCTTTGTTTTTTATCCTTAGAAACTATTTGGTATGGATAACTGTATTATTATTTGATATAAACTACTTTAAATTGTTTTAAACTATTTTATATAAATGTGTAAACATTTTCTATCCTAATGGTTTCAGTTGTGAATTCATTAGAGAAATCCTACTGAGTTTTATACTCAATTCCTACATGGTCACTTTGGTGAATTGTCAAATATTGTATATCAAGACACAGGTAAGGTAAAGGTATTCCATTTCTCGAGTGATGCATCGTGATTCCATGGTAATAGAATGTGGAGTTGGAGTTTAGAGCAGGTTAGGAGTTATTAAGTTGATAACTTCTATGTTTTTTAGTTTTTTTATCTTGGTTTCCCCAATGTAATCTAATATAGTTTTTTTATTGGTTTTATTTGAGTTTTATTTTTTACTCATGAATCATATAGAGGTTTTTTGGTTATGGTTATTTTTGTCTCATTGTTATATTTTTTAAGGGAAAATCATCCCCCAATTTCTTATGAATCCCTTAGTATTTAATTTCCTACTTTGGTGTCTTGGGGATTTCACCTAAGGCCTCGTAACACACACATCACTTATCAATCCAATGAGAAGGGGTGGGATGTCACAATCATCCACCTTGTTTGCTTTCTCATGGTGGTAATATATTGATCATTCATAATATTTAATCATCTCTAACCATATTCTATAGATCATATTTAAATCCTTCTGTGCGAATATATACTTTAAAATATTGTGATCAGTATATATAAATTTTTCAAAAAACCCTTGATAATATCTAGATAAACCATGAATACTATATATCTCATTCACTATGGTTGGTATTGTCCAATATTCAATATCCTCCTTCGTTGATAGATCTAATGATATATCCACTCTAGAGCTTATATTACCCAAAAAATCACATTTTGTAAATTTTTCAAGTAGTTTCTCCTTCCATGGGGTCTTTAGTATAATTATTATGTGGTATTAATCTCTTCCTTTCTCTTTGAACAGATAATAATATCATCTATAAAGACTACCACAAACTGATCAAGGTAATCTCTAAAGATTCCATTCATTTAATCCACGAAGATAATGGGGACATTAGTAAGACCAAATGACATTACTATATATTCATAGTGTCCATACCTTGTATGGAATGTTTTCATGGGTATATCCTCATTCTTGAATCTCAATTAATGATATCCAAAATAAATGTCAATCCTGAAAATGTGTTGATCTCCACGCAGTCGATCAAACAAGTCATCAGTATGGGGTCAAGGATACTTGTTCATGATTTTGATCTTGTTAAGCTCCTCATAATCAATATAGAGTCGCATTGATCCATCTGTCTCTTTAAGAAAAAGAACATGTGCACCCAAGGTAACACACTTGGATGAATGAATTCTTTTTCAAGGTTCTCGTAGATTTTATTCTTCAATTCCTATAACTCAATATAGTTCATTCTATTGGGAGTCTTTGAAATTGGTGTGGCATAAGGTATGAGTTATATTAAGAACTCGGCTTCACATTTTGGTGGAAGTCTAGGAAACTCTTTCAAGAATACATCAAAAAAATCACGCATGATAGGCATATCATCAATGTCGAGTTTCTCCCCATCCATTTGAGATAAACATCCATTTTGAATGGGAATTAAGACCCATGAAATAGATGTATTCTCTATCAGAATTTTGTACTTATCATTACATTGATTGATGATCAAAGGTTTGTCTATAATATAAAATTTTACTTCCCTTCCTCAAAAATTGATGTGGGATTTATGTATAGAAATGTAATCCATGCCTAAGATGACATTAACTTCAACATAAGTAAGAATGAAAATATTTCCTGGAAGAAAATTCCATAGAACAAAAACCAGATAGAAATCATATACATGAAATGTGATCATCATACAATTAGGGTGTTTCACTACTAATTCTATATCTAATCATTTGGGTGGATTCATGATACCCTTATTAAATTATTTAGATGTGAATGAATGGTCATATTCGTACTCAAATAAGACATTAATAGTCCTAGAGTGGATGGTATGTATAAATTTCACCATGTCATTCTCGCACCCCTTGCGAAAAATAGTGATCGCATGAGATTTCCCCTTGTCTCTTGACTTAAGTGGTTACTGACATCGATCATCATCATTAACCCTTGGATTTGGGAACCAGTTAGAATACTGAACATACTAATGGAATTTGAAATACTAGAGGGTGGGTGATACATTTTGTGTAACTTTATATCTATTTACATTATTAGCTAACTTCTTCTCATCACTTCATAAATCAATTTTTTGATGACCTTACCTTCAAAACTTAAAAAATTTATTAATCCCATAATATAGTTTACTCCATGATTCTTCCCACACTTTGATAATAAAGAAAATCTCATCTTTTATCTTCATATTTTTTAGATTTTCCTTTGAACTCCATCTACCTTTTCTTATCAAAACCATGAGATTGATATGTAACTCCAACCTCCATTTCCACCTTGATAGAATATCAAAAAATATATTCATAGCTACAAAAGTCTCTTATTTATAAAACCATTTGGAGGCCTGGTTTTAAGACACTGAATAATCGATCAACCTTACATTCAGGTTGGATGATAATACCAGGAGCGTACCTTGAATGTCTTGGAAAATGTTCCTCATAAGTACCAAATGATTCATTATCATTTGGCTTTATCTTAAGGAACTCCTTATCCATGTTCATATAAAGAATATAAGGAAAGTACTTATTAAAAAACATGTTCTTGAGCTCATCCCAATCCATGGAGTCAATTTTATCTTGTTGCCATTCATTCTTGATTAGATTCCACCATTGGTCTGCTTCACCTTCCAAAACGAATACATCCAAAATGAATTTCTCATGTTACAAACATTAGAGGAAAATCTGTTTTTAGTTTCACTGATCCATTATTCAGTAACTAGTGTATCATAAGTGAAGTGCACAGTGTTTCATTTGTTATCAATAAGGTATGTTGTTGATCAGAAGATGTCAAAGAATGAATGGATGTCAAGGAGAGTCAATATGTGAATGACAAAGGCTATGATGGTGTTGGTGATGAATGGAGGATGTCCATGGTACTAAGATGCATGTCACTTAGGAGATTCACTAAGTTACATAGGATGTTGTGGTTGAAACATTCTCTATGAATATCAGACGATTATAGAACTGTTCTTATGTTTCAATACTTGTATCAAGATGATACTAAGTTACACCAATTGAAGAATGGATGATGATGGAGAATCATCATTACATATGAAGATTTTTGAGCTTCTCTTTATGTTCCAAGAACTTGTATCAAGTAGATACAATGTCACAACATTGTTTGAAGACCATGCATTGTACTGACAATGCATGAGGAGATGAAGAGAGCCATCCACAACTTCTAAGTGGATTAAGTGAGCTAAAGAAGTCCATGCACTATCACTTAGTGCATGTGAATATGAAGAAGATCCAACTTGATCTCTGACTAGATCAATAAAGAACTTTGATGAATATGTTTGATTCAAGAGTTCGGTTGAAGATGAACCTTTGGGAATTTCACTCCTAAGTGAAGATTAAATGTTTAAGAGGAATGGAGGAATCCATTTGAAGAAGAAATGGTGAAGAAGTGAAGGGAGTGGCATTTGGCATTTGGCATTTGAACCTATTACTTTGTTTTTAAACAAAGTACTTGTTCTATACTTAAGCAAAAAAATAGCCACCAAGGAGGCCAGTCGAGGGTCATCACCCAAGGCTCTTGTGGGACTCAAGGTCACCACGCCCGTGGGGAACCCTCAAGGCCAAGGCAGCATCCCTAAGGTAGGGGCGCACCCGCAGGACACAGCGTAGGCGCCAGGGGCATGCCCGGAGGAGCGCATGGTGGGCGCATAGCGCGCCCGTGTGTCCATAGTGGGCGCCAGTGGCGCGCCCGAGTGGCAGGGGTGGGCGCAAGAGCGCGCCCGCTAAGAGAACACGGTGCGGGGCGGCACCGTGGAGGTTGGAAGTTCAATTGACGAGAGGCGGGGAGCGCTAGGTTGATAAACCACGGAAAATCCGTAGTCCGTTTCGATGTGGGATGCGCAATTTTCATCGGGAGCGAATCCTGGCCGCTCGATCGATCGCGCGCCAGATCTCGACCGCACAATTGATCCCACGCGAGATCTTCTGATCGCGACCGTCCAAAGATCTGATCCAACGGCCTGCGAGTCGTCTCCTTCCTCGAGCTCACCCAAGGCACCTCCCATGACGCCGCCTGAACCAGTGGCCCTCCGAGCAAGACAAATCAAGTATCTGGCCACCTCCGATCGAGTTAAGACCTCCATTCGGTTCATCTAGCCCTACTGAACATATCCATGTATAAATATGGGCATGCATGCAACGTATGGGAAATTTCGAAGAAGGCCGAAGCAAACCGAAGGTGCGAGGCCTTGTGTGGTTTATGTCTTTGCATGATTCGGCTTAAACAGAAGGCATGCACACGTTCTAAAATGAATGCACGTGGAGAAGGCTGAAAAATAAAGAACCCGCGTGAAACAGAGGAGCAAATCAAGATTTGAAGAATCTTGAAAACCCGAGAATTTCGGGAATTCGGATTTATATCCCACGGAAGATATGAGGCATCCCTCTGCCTATAAAAAGAGAGGCCGAGGCTCTCTGTTCGCATGCTGATCCTTTGTTGAAAATCTGACGTCCCGCGAGTGCCTTGCCCCGCGAAGAATTTATCTGCGCGCCCCCTGTGCGGTAGAGAAGCCCAGAGCGATTTTTGGCTTCGCGAAGACCCTTTTGTGCACTCCTTGCGTGAAAGAAGAAAGGTAGTCCCCTGTGCGCCTTCCTTGCGCGACAGGAAGACCCGTGGCCACATCCTTGCGTGCCCGTGGTTGCATCCCTCTCTGCCCGCAGACTTGCGCGGCAGGAGGTGTCTGTGCGGCCGCTTGTGCCCTTGCACTTGCGCGCCCCGCGGTGTTGCACCTTGCACACCCGGGGCAGTAGCAACCTTGTGCGCCCAAGGCGGTTGCACTTGCGCGCTTGATCCATCTTGCACCCTATGTGTGCCAAGAAAAGAAGAAGAACTTACGGGTGTTGTGTGTGCGCCAAGTGAAGACCACACCATTTAGTGTGTGTGCAAGAAGAGGAGGAGGCCAAGTCATTTGTGGGTGCAAAGTGAACAAGAAGGCCGAGGCCATACCTTGTGTGTTTGCCAAATTGAAGAACACACTTTGTGTGTGCATTTGAAGAATAGGTCATAGCCCTTATGTGGGAAAAGTGAAAGTGGGTGTGTGCTAAGAAAGTGAAGGACCTATGGGTTAAGTGTGTGCAATAAAAGGAGGAAGGCTGTAGGCATTTTTGTGTGCAAAGGAATAAAAAGGACGAACCTAGTGTGTGCACTAAGTGAAGTGTATAAACTTAGAAGAAGAGGAAGACTCTCACACTAAAGTATAACACACATTTATGTGTGTAATAAAAAGGAATTAAGTGTGTGAAGGAAGTGAGAAGGTGTGTGCTAAAAAGGATTACACCCTTTGTGGGTTTATTGCACCGAGAAGAAGAAGGGGAGTGCATGCTTACATGCATGCACGTGCACACGTGAACAACAGTTCTTGAAGAGTTTTGAGAAGCCATGCAATCAGTGCATGAGGATGCAGAGATGCCATGCACTCGGTGCATGAAGTTGATGTGAAGTCATACTGAAGCCAGACTGAAGTTAGAGATATCAGTTGACTGAGTTTTCAGTAATTGAGAAGACCCTGATCAACAGAAGTGATCAGAAGTTTTGAGCAAGACCAACAGACCTTTTCAGAGGCTGTTGAATATTCTTGAAGAGAGAGTCCATGTCATCCTTAGAAGAAGGAAATAAATCCTGAGCAAGACGAGAAGACCTGTTCATCAAAAGTGAGAAGAGGTACAGAGCAAGGCCAGCAGCCTTTATCCTAGGCTGCTGAGGATACTTGAAGAGCTAAAGAGAAGAAGAGCTACTCGTGTGACTCGAGGAGCCAGGAGAAGCCCCCTGTGAGACTCAGGGTGGAAGAAGTCTTCAGTGGGATTCTGGAGCAGGCCAGTGGGACTCTGGTAACACTGTGGGACGCAGTATAAAGACCCTCCTGTGGGAATCAGGAGAGATACAATGGGACTCTGTATCGACCACTGTAATACTAACAGATTATAATGGAAGAAACCATGTTGAGGTGTTTAACCAACATGGCAAGGACGTAGGCCTTTGGAGTCGAACCTTGTAAATCCTTGTGTCCTGTGCCTTTACATTTACTGCATCACTCGAGGAAAGGCTGAGAGATACAAGAAGAGTGGATCGAGGCCTTAACAAGCCATAGAGGTTTAATTGATAAAGAATGAATTAGTAAAAAGTTTTAAAGGATCACTGATTCACCCCCTCCCCCTCTCAGTGATTCACACTGATCTGGGCACTTCAATAAGACTCACTGAAAGAATATAGATGACTCATAGTGAAGGAATCAAAAAAATGTTGTTCCTTACTCCATTCATTTGGAATTCCATCATGATTCATATATAGAGAAATTTTTGTGATATTTTTAATGATATTTTTTATTCTATCACCCATAACTTTTGGCTACTCAAGAGGAAAATAATTTCATTGTCTATCCCACTCAACATTAACGCAGTTTCATTGGCTTCCAGCCATTGACAAAATAAAAATATCATTGTGTAAGAAACAATAATCATTATGGAGAACCAAATAATTATAAAACATTACATATATGATGTCTAAATAATGAAACATTCTCTTTAATATATGAAACCATTGGGTTATCCTAAGTTATTTGTAGCCATCTTCAATTTAAATCTTTCATGATGGTTCGTAAAGAGTTTGTAAATTTCCAAATCATATCCCCTAGGAGTGACAAACTAGGTGTGCAACAAGGACCATTGTCATGCAAAAGGTGATGGTCGAGCCCAACTCAATGATCCCTTTTCGAATTTATTACCCCTAGGTACATCTACGCTAGAACTACATACACTTGTAGTATCCATACAATGATGTAATTTCATGGAAACTACTCGCTCTATCCTTAACAAAATTCAATGACATTTTCCTATGCATTGACTCGTCCTTACGTTATATCCTTAGGTATATCACTATATTTTTCTCACCTAGTATCAAAAGTTTAACTATAGCTAGCTATAATACCAACTGTAGAGACCCGAAATTCTTATACATTAATATTACATCTTAATAAACAAATATTTATTACATAACATAATGTTTCACACCTGAATCATTTAGGTCTAGTGCCCTTGTAAACATGGACACATAAAAAATTGTTCCATAAGTGAGCTATGTGATATATCATTATATTTTTCATAACCGCAACCCTTCTTATACATATAATAGATAATACAATTCTTCATAACCTCAGTAAAGTAAACATAATAAAGGGTGATATCAGATGCTCAGTAAGGGTAAACAAGGGAGACATGTAATCATATCATGAGCATAAGGGTATGAGAGCATGAGAAAAACATTTAAAAATCATAACATATATATAAAAGATAATAGTATTGGGTCATGGCATAAAGATTGGTAGTTTATAAGACATAAATCGCAAGGAAATTAAAGAATGTGTTCATTAGAGAATAACATTAGAATAAGACATGGAATTTGTGGCATACACATAATTATAGAAAATAATTTCTATATTAGTCAAGCCTCACTTACAAGGTTATCATAGTGGAATAGGTTCGCTCCCAAAACCATCACAGTAGTCATGGTTCACTCCCAATACCATCATTGAGGACCAAGTCCCTTATCGAACCAAGTTCACTCCCTTTTCCAATCATGTCATCTCATAAGATATAAATCATTACCCAATGCATTGGAGGGAGATATAGTTCCACCCGTCTAAAAATTAAAACCATATTTATGTGTTCCACAAGATCATAAACATTCATCATATCATAACCCATGAAATAAAATGGGTTTCATAAACATTTCATCATATCATAACCTGTGGAAAAGAGACTAGTTTCATAATCATCATGTCATCATACACATAAACCATTCAGAGAAAGAATAATAATGTTATCCTTATATCATATCCCCTATAAGGTAAGGTAACATCAACAAATGTCATCTTAGATGGAAAATAATTTTGAAATGTCATTTAAAACACTTCCTAATAAAAATATCCTTTCCACTTTGAAAACTATTTTTTAAAAATAAAACATTTTGAAAATATTTTTCTTTGAAAATAACCTTAGAATATTATAAAGGAATATTCAAAGAAATGATTGGTCATAATGTCAAAGAATTCATTCATTATGTACATGTTAAAATAAAGATTCCTTTCCAAAACATTTTGTAAACATTCAAACATGGGAAAAAATGACTTTTAAAAATCACAGGATAATAGAAAAAATTCTTGAAATCATTTTTAGAAAACATGTTTTTATAAGAAAATGGATTTCTGACCGAGAGGGAGATAAAGTCATATTTTTCTGAAAAATATTTTCTCCATTATTTTAAGTACCAAAGAGTGATAATATGGTACTATTACTTGAAAATATCATGAATAACCAGAGGTGATAAAAATTCATGAGAATTATTGAGATATAGATCATAATATTTTATCATTTGAATCATGATCATAAACAATCTCAATAAACGATGAGATTATAACATAAAATCATTACCAATTTTGTAACGTTGAATCGTAAGCCCCATAAAGTAATAATAATAAATGAAACTTAAAATATCACGAGGATAAATAAATTCATGATATTACATGTCAAAGGAGTTGTATATGCACCTTATAAAAGATGATAGGTGCATAACATAACATATGTCTCAAAGAAGGTAAATTGAGTAAAAAATTTACCTTCTGTCTAGACTTTCGTCGTACACATTCAAATCTCCTGTATAATAAATATAATATTATTATAAATATATTATTGAAATATATTTATATATATCATACCATATATGATTCACTTATAACCTTTTATTACCTATTTATTAACAATTCCATGTTAAAGTCACGTTTCGGGCAATAACTGCAGTGTTTTTCATGAATGTTTTGAATTGTTATTTATGATCATATTAATTTGATCATGGTTTCATAATATTTAGAATGTAAACCCAGATATAAGTATCATATATATTTAGTATATATCAATTTATAGTAATCCATAAAATTTAGTGATAGGAAATGAAATACATCGTTCATGGAGACGGTAGGCCTTATGTACGCATGAATTCAACGGATTGAAAGAAAGAAAGGTAAATGATATTTAAACATTGCAGAGTCATTCTTATGTCATATATATCACATATGTTCATTAAACTCATCCTTATTACCTTTCGTGAAAAGTGTGAATGAATCATATCACTTCACATGGTGGTAGTTTGTCGTATACATGAATATCGATATCGTATTCCCACATAATGGAATATTAGATAGTGTGTGTGATATAATAATTTTTGAAGTATAATAATATCATAGATATAATATATAAACAATAAATCCATCATTATTATCAGCCTTGAGAGGTGGTAATGTAGAAATGAATGACACTGGTTCGCGAGGTGGTAGTTCATCGTACACATGGATGATGATTTCGTAACCTATATGATATAAGAAGATATGGTTTTAGGTCCTGAAATTAGAAATAAAACATATCAGCATAAGGAAGATAATAAGGATATTATATCAGAATGTTTTAATAAGAATTTGAGGAGGTGTAAGAAGAAATAAAATAAAAGCACTCATTGATGAACATTACCTGCTCTTCTGGTAACCTCCTTAGGTTTGCACCAAAATCTTTCTTAGGATGGTTTTCTGTCCAAACTAAGGCCTCTATGATAAGAGGAGGGAAGTTGGGAAGTGATTTGGGAAGGACTTGACTGAACCAAAATGAATTGAAGGTTTGATGAGAAGAGGAGAAGGGGTGACCTTTTATAAGTGAGGTGAGCAACACATTTGTAATTTTTTTAATAAAAAAGGTGTACCCACGTTTTTCACATGCAACAATGGTCCAAAAAGAATCAAATTTGAGCCTTAAACATTATAAGGTCGAAAAATGGCTCAAATTTGAACCTTACACATTATAAGGTCAAAATATGGCCAACCAATATATTTTAGACAATTGTATAGGTCGTATTAACCCTTAACTTTTTAGTTTAACCTCTCATTAAACACATTTTTACCTTCATCGTGGCAAATACTTTACTGTTTTTACTATTCATTTTGGTCCAAAATTAAGTTGACCTTATTAGATTATAAATTATTTTGATAACAAATAAGGAATCCATTTTACAAATTCCATTAACAGAAGTGGAAACTTTTAATTTAAAATAATCTCTCGTATGTGATAAGAAAGCAGGCTTTTAAAGAGAAAATGTTCAAAAGTTTACAAAGTTTGTATATCAAAATTCAATATGAAAAAGATTTCAATGACCTAAATTGGAATAATATATATATAAATGAACTAATTTTACTTTATAACCAATTTTAAATATAATTTAACATTATAAATAATTTAAATGAAAAGATAAATTTTCTATTAAAATTTTGTATTTTTCACTATTCATCAAAAAAATGAAACTTTTTTGAAAAAATCAAAAAATTGACCCTGTGATTATTTTGACATGCTGAATTCAAAAAAAAAGAGTTTATTTTGTAAAATTCATTTTCTAAAAGTTTCAAAAATAATTTTTATTATTGTTCACAAAAAGAAATAAAAATTATTTTTTGAGAAAATAGTATTTTCAAAACATTTAAAGAGTTTACCGAAAATTAAGTATTTTTATCAATATGGTTTCTTTACATAAAACCATTATAATTAATATTTAAAAAGTTTTTATTACTATTCATATCACCATGTTTACCAACTATGTTATAAAGGTCACATTTTAATAATAATATTAATAGTATATCGTGATTTGTTCATACTCAGTGTCCAGTGCAATGTAAGCCAAAATCAGTTTTGCATGTATCATAAGTTTAACATGGTGTTGCGTGTAACGCATGCTATCAAATAAATTTAATTCATTCAAAAATTATAATTCATAAAAACTCGAGGTGTTACACTGATAGATGAATATTTTTTATTTATTTATTGATGTGAAACTCCCTCACTCATCAAGATATCTAGTGTGTAACTTAATCAATTTAATATTATTAATTAATTATGGTTAAGTTTTCAGCGATGTGTGTGTGTGTTCAACCATGGATAAAATATGAAATTTTCAGGGAAGGATTGAAAGCATGAATGAATACTTTTCAATTCCTTTCAATGATTTTAGATTTGATCATTCTTTCAAAAATTCAGACTGGTTTAGCTAAATATTTTCTTTTGAGGGAGCAATAATCAGTTTTAGCTAATTGGATTTCATGGGGATTAATGATTTTGGGAAACTGTTTTTTAGCATGCAAGACACTTTTATTTTGAGCTTAAATTGTTGCCTTGAAGAGCATGATGTGTTGTTCGGTTGAGGGAAATTAATTATCTATGCTTGCAGGAATTTGATGCGGCATAATTTTCATGTGTTTTCCACATCCATTTGTAGTTTATTCATGATTTTTTATGGATCAAGCTAGGATTTTATTGCCTATTTCTAGTGTTTGGTGAACATGGTTTCAAAATCTGATATTCATTGCATTTTTTGGTGATAATTGTTTCGTGCGTACAAATTATTAAATATTCGGTGAACAGTTCAAAATTTTGTGTCTATAATTCAGAGTAAAATATATTCTTGGCATATGAAATGAATTTCTATGAAATTGAATATGATATGATATTAAAATTTTAAATGTCTTGTGAACAAAATATAAATATTTTTTCAGAAGTATTTTAAGTATATCGTGTACTTTGAAATAGAAAATATACTCTGCGATTTTGAATCTATAATGATGAGTTGATTTTAATCAAAAAAAATTGTTGTTTGATGTTAAATTGAAATATGATTTGAATGAAGTTTTTTTTTTTTTTTTTTTTAAATGATTTTTAACCAGAATTTTTTTATTTGAATTCGTTTGTGACCAGGTGTTAGCTGGGCCGGATGCTTCATACTAAGCTAGGCAATTTGGACGACTTGAGCATTTGAGGGCTTCTCTGGTTTCATCTGGTTCCACCTGAGCTGCTGTGAGAGTGAAATTCGATCTCCTACATGCGTTAATGGTAGCTCGATTCGCTGACAAGCACTACAGAGGGCGATGAGACGATGTTGATGCAGTGGTCAGTTCAAAGTGGAAGATTTGAGAGGGTTCTGTGAACCTCTTAGCATTCACTCGATTCTCCGTCTGAGGATTTGGCACTATAGGTGTACAAGGCTTTAGGTGGGAGACTGAGAGTGAAGGGAGCGAGAGCGTGGGAGACATCGGGATCCAGGAGGCCTTTCATCGCTGCAGCATGAATCACACCCTCTTGAACTGCCGTACTTGGTTCAAGACTGGTGATGTCGAGTTCGCATCAACCGATGCTCCACCGACGGTATGTGCTAGGCATTATTGTTGAACTGCAACACTTGGTTGAAGACGGTCCAAGAGCACAAACCAGGCAGAGAGGGGTGTGTCTCACCTGATACACATTCAAACGGGGATTTCTCAACTATTTCTTTTGTCCTCTATTTATGTATTGTTGAACACCGATGGTCTGTGGCATTAATGTTATTTAGGCCTGTTTTTATCTTACAAATTATAATATTTAAATTTGTTTTCTTGATTTGATGTTGCCTACATGTTCTCCGAACCCTTTTGCTCAGTTTTATCCATTCTGATTGTTTTATTTTACCCTTAGCAAGGGCAGCTTCACCCTTACATGAGGTGTGCTTACCCTTACATGTGTCGGTTTTACAATTTGGTAAATGTGTTTTTACCCTTATGTGCGCTTTGAGTTTGCAGGGTTAACTTTACATAGGGGTTGTTGTACCCCTACAGAGTCTCGGTTCTATACGAGTTACCTTTACGTGAGGTCTGAAGCTACCTTTATGTGGCTGTGGGACGAAGCGACTTACCCTTATACGACCCTGGGTGCACCCTTATGCAGGAAGAGTGTTGCGCAACTTACCTTTACACGAGGACTGCGTGACCCTTACATAGCGGGCTGCGGTTTGTGTTACCCTTACGCAGCGCCTTGAAAACCCTTACGTAGCGCGCTGGTGGACCTTTACACTGTGTTGGACTTTCGAAGTTTGTTGCAACCACTTATTCTGGAAGCACTTTAGTCGACCACGTGTCCCGATGCTGTTGAAGGTTTGTTCGAGGGATTTGTTCCTTTGGCTTTAAGTGTTTGAGGCCCTTGCTTGTGCTGAGAGAGACAGATCGAAAGCTTGTAGAAGCTGAGAGAAATCAAAGGGGAGTGAGACGATCCAAAGAGGGAGAGCTCGCTGGTGGCTCAGACTGGCGACCCCATACATGACTAGTTCCAGGAGTACTATTCTAGTAGAGAGCTCGTGATTTTTGAGTTCTTGTGGTGCATCAATCGACCACAACGATTCTTAGAGGGTTCCTCTACAGGTGAGGCTTGCTGGGGCCGTAAATGATTGGCCCACCGGTGGAGCGATAATCATGAGATAAAATAAAGTGCAAAATGTGGAAAAAAGGACACCAAATGTAACGTGGAAAACCCCAAAAAATTAAAGATGTAAAAAACCACGGGCAAATAGAAGGATCACTATGAGGTGAAAGTGGGTACACACTCCCTCACTATTACAAGGAGAAAATCCTCGTAGATATCTCTCTTGAATAAGCAGGAAAATAAACCTCTGAAAACCGCTCAAATGGAATGAGAACTAGATGTAGCTGATGATGGGATGGTGTTGGGATGAAAAAACTGATGGGAGATAGCCCTTTATATAGGCTGCCTCTCCACTTCCCGCTGCATACTCCCGCTGGGGGATTGGGTGGGGTTGGCCACCCACCATCTACCCCGCCAACCCCATTTGACAAATAAAGGGGGGCGATGTCGTCCAAGGAAAAAACTGCTGACACATCTCCCACTTGGAGATTTGATTGAGAACCAATCACATCTCCATACATCCTTTCTATCTGCAAAGCCATTCTGCTGATGTATCTGCAAGGCCGCTCGAGGATCTGTATCATCTGAACTTATCAAAGTTAATTGTCTTTGTCAGGAAATCTGCCAGATTTTCTTTAGTGTGAATCTTCTGCATGTCCACACTTCCTTCCTCCACCACATCTCAGACAAAGTGATACTGTACCCCAATGTGTTTCGTCCTGAAATGAAAAGATGGATTCCTGGCAATGTGCAAGACGCTCTGACTGTCACCAAACAATGGAATCTACTCCTATCTGTGCCCGAGCTTCTCCAACAACCTTCTCATCCAAATTGCCTCTTTGCTTGCCTGTGTAGTTACCATGTATTCCGCCTCTATCGTGGATAAAGCCACAACTGACTGCAACTTTGAAATCTAGCTCATAGGTCCTCCTGCAAGAGTAAACACATAACCAGTAATGGATTTCCTCCGGTCATAATCACCTGCAAAATCTGAATCAACATATCCTTTGACAGTAAAATCTCATCCTCCATAACATAAAACAACATTTCAGGTCTCCTTGATGTATCTCAGGATCCTCTTCACTATGCTCCAATGCTCCCATGCTGGATTCACCATGTACCGACTAACTGCTCCCACTACATGTGCAATGTACGATCTAGTACAATCCATAGCGAACATTAGACTACCCACTTCTGATGCATACGATACTTGAGACATTTCCATCCTCTACTTCACTACTAGGACTCATTGTGAAGGATAACTTGAAATTAACGGGAAGAGGGGTAGAGATTGAATTACAGTCTTGCATGGTGAAAAGTTTCAAGACTCTCTGTAAGTAACTCTTCTGTGATAGACAAATCTTCCCATTATTTCTGTCTCGGTAAATCTACATCCCATGAATCTTGTTTGCTAGTCCGAAGTCCTTCATATCAAACTCCATAGCCAGTTGTGCCTTCGTCTCCGGGATCTGATCTTTGTTGGGGCCTGCAACCAACATGTCATCCACATACAACAGAAGAATGATGAAATCATTACCATCTGAACCCTTGAAATATGCACAAGGATCTGAATGAAGTTTTTCGTATCCAAGGCTCATGATATAGGAATCAAATCCCTTGTACCTGCACCTCTACACCTGTTTGAGACCGTACAAAGATTTGTTCAACCTGCAAACCAAGTTCTGTTTGCCTTCTTCTGAAAAACCTTTTGGTTGGAGCATATAGATCTCTTCATCGTGATCACTATGGAGAAAAGCATTATTCACGTCCAACTGCTCTAGATGTATGTTGTATGTAGCACACATCACCAGAACTACCCGAACAGTCGTCAATCTAACAATAGGAGAAAGTATTTCATTGAAATCAATACCTTCCTTCTGAGAAAATCATTTGACCACCAATATTGCACGATATCTTTCCACCTAGTCGTTTCTATCCCTATTTATCTTAATAACCCATTTGTTTCTGATAGCTTTCCTTGCATGAGGTAATGGAACAAGATCCCAAGTCTTTTTCCGATGCAGAGCTTCATGTTCCTCCTGCATCACCGCCATCCATGAGGATACATCTGGACTCTGGGTCACCTCTGCAAAATAAGATGGTTCTCTATCCTCTGTCAATATGCAGTACGCAATACTGCACTTAATGACATAGTCTGAGTGCCATATTAGTGCTCTTTTCTCTCGAGTTGACCATTGTGGTCCAGACTCAACTGGTACTTGATCATCATGCTCTGGTAATGCCTCAGAGGAAACTGGTTCTTCCTTGGATTTGTCTGCTACTTCGACTGTTGTAGTTTTTGTATTCTCCTTCTCTATGTCTCGATCAGTAGTCATTTGCACCTTATCTTCTTCAAAAATGAAATCTTTGCTGATGATAAATTTGCGGGCAGTGGGGTCTCACAAATGATACCCCTTCAAACCATCAGTGTACCTCAAAAAGATACATTTCCTAGATCACGAATCTAACTTCCATCTTTCTTGGTCATTAAACATTGCATATACAGGACTTCCAAAAGTATGTAACCGAGAATAGTCAGCGGGTTTACCAGTCCACATCTCTATTGGTGTCTTCGGATCAATCGCCATTGAAGGAGATAAGTTGATCACATAATAGGCGGTATTCACTGCTTCTGCCCAAAATGTTTTTGTAATTTCTGCAGTCTTCAACACCGTCATCGTTCTATCCAATAGGGTTCTGTTCATCTGCTCTGCCACTCCATTTTGCTGAGGAGTGTACGCCACCGTGAACTGTCTCTTGATTCATTCCTGTTGAAAAAAGTATCAAATTCCTCGCATGTATATTCTCCACCATTTTCAGTCCTTAGACACTTCATCTTCTTTCCAGAATCGAGCTCCTTCCATGCTTTGAATGTTTTGAAGACTTCAAAAAAATCTGCCTTTCTCTTGATTGGGTACACCAAACATCTCCTGGAATAATCATCAATGAATGATACAATGTACCTTGCTCCTCCCAGGGACATAATCGTCTCTTGCCAAACATCAGAATGGATCAACTCAAAGATTTCCTTGTTTCTCACTGTTGATGTCCTGAACTTTAACCTGTGTTGCTTTCTCAAAACACAATGTTCAGAAAATGGTAAGGATACCTTTGTCAGCCTAGAAAAAAAATTCTAATCCGCAAGAATCCTCAAGACTCGTTCTGACATATGGCGAAGCTTTCTATGCCATAACACTGTCAATGCTTCCGTCGAGGTAGTTGATGCAACAACTATCTCCGCCTCATTGTACGTTTCACCCATAAGCACGTACATGTTCTTTGAGATCATCTCCGCCTTCATTACCACAAGCTCACCCTTCACAATTCTCATCACTCCATTCTCGGTGTGAGTCTTGCATCTGATGTTATCAAATTGTCCCAAAGAAAATATGTTCTTCTTTAGGCCCTTCACATGACGTACTCCTTGGATGATCCATACTATGCCATCATGCATCTTCATTTTGATTCTACCGACTCCAAAGATCTTCAGAGTGTGATCATTCCCCATGTACACAAGTCCATCAGGGATGGTTTCATATTGGTCAAACCATTCTCGTCGAGACGTCATGTGACATGATGATCCTGAGTCGATAATCCATGCATCGTCGAGATGTTTCCTTCTCCCGGTAGTCGTTGTCGCTTCACTGACTAGTATATCTCCTTTTCTAGGAGTACTCGCCACATTTCCCTGTGATCATTTTTCAATACTTTTCATGTTCCAACAATCCTTTTTGATATGCCCCTTCTTTCCACAATTGAAACACGTGACATTATTCTTTTTACTCATTGATTTGGACCTTCCATGATTTTGGCTTCCACTGGAATCACGCTCCATCATCCTTCCTCTCTCCATTGACAAAGCCTCTGCTTGGTGTGAAGTTGTCTCTCTGTCCTCTTTATTCTTGTGCCAACTTTCTGCTTCAAGAACCACAGCTGCAACATCATTGAAGTCTAGTATATCTTTCAGGATATTGTTGGTGAGGTTGATAATGAGTTGGTCATACGAATCTGGAAAACTCTAGAGTAGAATCTCCGCATGATCAGTATCCACAATTTTATAGCCCAATGCTGTGAGCTGAGCGAACAGCGTATTGAGGTTGTTGATGTGGTCAGTCACCGATGATGACTCTGACATCTGAAGAGTGTATAATTTTCTATTGTGGGAAATTTTGTTGTGCAGTGACATGGCCTTGTATAACTCTTTCAGAGTATCCCATAATTCCTTTTCCTTATTTTTCTCTACAATGCTTGATAGGACCCTGTCTGCCAAAGCCAAATGGATGTTAACAATAACATTTCCGTCCATATCGTTCCATTATTCCTCTGTCACACCGGCCAACTTTTCGTTATTTACCAATAGGTAATTATCCTTACACAACACTGCCTGCATCTTCATTTTCCACAATGAAAAATTATTCCCGTTGGATTTTTCGATCACAAATTTCACTGTCATCTGGACACGCTGTCAGTCTAGAACCTCCTCTATTTCACAAAGATGTATTTAATAATCTCAATAATTTTTTTATGATGTGACAGATCAACCGGAGTTTCAATCACCAAGCATACTCAAATTTACAAGAATTATTAACACCCGAAAACGTGAACAGCACCAGGACAGAACCTTGCCTCCGATGCCACTTTTTGGCACCATAAATGATTGTCCCACTGGTGGAGAGATAATCACGAGATAAAATAAAGTAGAAAATGCGAAAAAAAGGACACCATATGTAACGTGGAAAACCCCCCAAAAATGAAAGGGGTAAAAAAACCACGGGCAAATAGAAGGATCACTATAAGGTAAAAGTGGGTACACACTCCCTCACTATTACAAGTAGAAAACCCGCACAAATATCTGAATAAGCGGGGAAATAAACCTCACAGAACTGCTCAAATGGAATGAGAACCGGATGAAGCTGATGATGGGATGGTGTTGGGATGAAAAAACAAATGGGAGAGAGCCCTTTATATATGCTGCCACTCCCCTTCCCGCTGCATACTCCCATTGGTGGATTGGGTGGGGTTGGCCACCCACCATCTACCCCACCAGCCCCCTTTGACAAATAAAGGGGGGGTTCCATCCAAAGAAAAAACTTCCGACAAGGCTGACCCTGATAAGGGGATTCGGTCCTGGTTTCTCGTGTTCTTATTGAAGTTTTAGCTAGGTTCTTGCATTGTTGTGTGCTTTTTCCTTTTGTGTATCGGTGTCAGTTAATTTCTCTTGATATAGTTTTTTCTTATTGTTTTTCTTTTTTGAATTTTAGTTTTAATCAACCATTGTTTCTTTGCATAATAATAAGAACTATATGGGGATGTTGTTCTTGTGGAGTAGGACCAAAGTTTTCTGAACCACGTTAATCCCTAAATTTTTCTTTTCTGTTTTTTTATCATTCATGCTGTGGTTTTCTGTAAACTATTTTGTCCTTTGTTTTTCTTATGTTTTATTGAATATATCTTCTTTTTGAAGCATTTTCTTTGACTCGGACCATGTTGTGTTTTCTTTGTGGGTGAGCCGTGTGATACAACCTCATGCCTTGGGAGATTTGTGTGTCGTTAGGGTTACCCTATAATAACAAGAAATTATTATTGAATTTTGAAAATGTTATTTGGATAAAAGTTTAGGGAACTTAGTACTTTTTGGTTCGTGAACATTTTTAGTCTATTCATTATTTTAATTTTTTCGATCTTGTTATGCTAGAAACCCCATGCTCTGAAGATGGACTTTCAGAATCTCACCTATGAACAAAGTTACTTGGAACACCACATATCAGTGTATTAGGAACCAAGAATCCCTGCACCTTATCCACACACAGTTCAAAAGAACTCAAAACTTACCATAAAATGAAAACAAGAATAATGGAAGATAAATCACTCGACAAAAGAATACAGGGATTTTCATGGTTCAGATCATGCCCTACATCATGAGGAACATAAAAACATAAATAGAAGAAGAACATAAGATTACAAAAGAACGAGACTTTGAAATCAATCCAAAACACATGTTAACAGAAGTGTAGTGACAAAAAAAGTCATTGTGAAAGTTACCCACCATTGCTTATTTGTAAGTAAGCCCAATTGGTTTTGTTGATGGTATCTCCTTCCGATCCTCAAAGAAAACCACTTGATCAGGTAAACTGCCAAAAACCCGCTAAACATCACCAACTTAACCACGAAATTTAGTGAATAACGCAAGCTTCTAACTCTCATCTTACTGCATTTAAACTTCTAGAAATTCTGATCCTTTGGTTCCATACATTCTCTATCCAGTTCGAAACCCCATTTTTAAAATATCTCCTTCCAAAAGGTCACATAGAAAACATCCAGTTTTCACAACATAACAATCTTCCACTTGAAGATTTTTTTCCAAGGCTTCACTATATTTATTCATATCACAACTCACCATGTTTCAAAATATCTCTTCTTCAGTTCAACTCTTCCATTTTATTGTTGTTTTTGTGATTTTGCGGCCACCAAGTCATCCAAGAACCACTGAAGCGCAACACCAGCTAAGACCATCCTGAACTATGACTTTAGTCAGCATTTATTCCAGATTTTGGCGTTCATTTGTGGGAGGTGGTGCCCTTTAAACAACTTCTATGTGATTTGTGATTACCTTTATCCATGGTTTTCAATATTAATAGAGATCTTGTTATATCATGATTATTTTTTTATATGTCAGGGTATGTGATAATGCCCCAAGGGTACATGTTTCACTGATTGGTTATGATAGTTTCCCGCTATGATGAGAACCTAGAAGTGTCATGATAGTATTATTAAATATAGGTTATATGATCGAATGATATCATTTGACAAGAAACAAATGATACGGGACCCATAAGACATTGAGACTTCTTCTCATGAAGTTCACAATTGATAATCTCCAAGATACATAGGTTATGAGAACTTGACCAGTCAGTAAGAAATCCACATTTATATGTTTCATTAGATATTCCTATGTGCGGATGTGTGTAATGGTCATTAGAATTCATGATTATTATTAATACATATAATGAGTTGCATACTTTGATATATTGATGAAAACTATGAAGAAATATATTCATGTCTAGTTAGAATACCTTGGGTACATCACAAGTGATATTGTATTAATGAAAAATGCGAGAAAGGATTTAGCCCTTCCGTTCTTTAACATATGTTGATATCTTAGGCCCTTTTGTGGGAATGGAACTTCTAGATTAAGTCCATGGTAATGACGTTATGTCGATATGTTCATTTCCAAAAATTCAATGAACATGACGTCAAGCACATATGATGATGACACCAGTGTTCAATCTGCTTGATTAGAGATATCATCATAAAGAGATTATATTAATTACGATATGTTTATTTCAGGTTGTATGTTGTTGCGTTGTTTACTTCTTTATCTCTAAGTTTTTTTCATGTTGCTAGATGATAACCTTGGACTTTAGATGATGTAGCATAATGCCACTAAGAAAGAGGCCTAGAGGGTAACACATTATGTGTATCTAAAACCTTAGTTAAATTATATATGAATTTAACATGTTGGATACATATTATTTCCATGCGTGGTTTCATAATTATTCATGTTTGATTGATCAAAAATATCCAAACACCAGTTATTCGAGAGAATATATGTGAGTTAAATATTTAATACATATTTATTCACTATTTTAGTGAGCATAATATTTATTTATTTATTAGAGAAAAATATAGTGATATTTATTTATTTTAATAATTAATTATTTTTCAAGGCCCGATAAATATTAAGGAGAACTGAAGGACTAAGTTGAATGGTTCGATGATAAATGACATAAAATATTATTTGAATAAATATTTATTAATTTATTCATGAAAATAAAATTTATCTTTCTCTGAGTTTAACACAAGTTATGTAAATAATAATAATATTATTATTTAGACATTGGGTTTTCTAGGGATTAGGAGAATTATAAGGGCCTTTGTGAAAATATTATTCTCTAACCAAAACACTGTTTAAACCATATTGTGACATTCTCTAACAAAGCTCTAGCCATTTTTGTCCTTGTGCTTAATGAATTCTAGAGTGTCCTCTCAAGATGTAGATATCTCCTCTCCTAGGATTTTCTCAAGAATGGAGAGTGATACTCTTCTTTTATGCCCTCAAGTATAAAGAGAACAAAAATATTCCTTCCACCCAAAGCGATTCTCAGGGAAATCAATGAGGAATTATGTAAGTGTTAAAATCTTCCACACTATTACCCAAAAACTTATACGACAATGTTTAGAGGTTTGTGGTGTATATGTATATCACTCCTAGAAGGATTATAACTTTGAATTATCTAACGCAATGACTATATGGCTTAAGGATATCAATCAATTCATCTGCAAAAAAGATTTTCAATTCTAGGTAATTATTTATTTACATAAATTAACTATAAATTATTTATGATGATATTGTCTCATGGATTCATGGGTTTCTATTTGTATATTTATAAGGATAAATCAAAATAAGTTGACAAATTTCCATTGTTAGGAATGAGGAAAACCGCTTCCGATACAACATGGAACCATCGAGTGTTATCAGAGCGGTCACATAAAATTTTATAATTATTTATTATTTATTGTTTGATTATACACATTTGTTGTTGGTTATTCTTTTATAGTTTATTCTTTCTTTAATATGAATTTAAATTAAAAAGTTTTTCAATTAATATGTTTCATTCATGTTTCATATGATATTATACAGATTAGGAATAGATAAAGAATGACTAGGGATATCATCAGGTGGAGTCAGAGTTTTTTTCCAATTAAAAAGATTAGATAACGTGTATTTGAAAAGTAAATGTTGTGTATCAAGGTGAACCACATTAGGGCATGTTGTGGGATACATAACGTGACTTATGAATTATCACACGGTTTGTAATTACACTTAGTGTATTGATTGGTTGGATTGACACATGGTTTTTTAGACTACACGACATTTAGCTGACATACATGCCTTATCGTCTATGCATTATGATAGAGATTGTTTCAATATTTGTGTGCTCAAATGTGAATTATGTATTGATACATGACATATGAGATTGAAAATCAAACAACACGAAGGTTACATTCCATTTAGTTGGAATGCACAACATGTTACACATAAATGTCCATGCCTGAAATACACAACATGTAGCTCATTAGCACACATTGTGTATCTTGACTAAGATACACGTTGATTCCCTAGGTGTATATCACATTCACATGAAAACCGAAATACATGGTGTGTATCTTATCAATACACACTATATATTCACCCAATAATTAATTGAATTAAATTACATGAAGAATAATTAATTCCAGTATTAAAAACCAAATTACATGATTAGCAGCCAGTGTTTTTACTATATAATGTGGTTTTCAAAATTAATAAATTCTCAATTAATTCCATGTAATTATTTGTAAACGCTAGTGAAAATGATTTTTTGTCAAGTTGTAATAAGATGATGAATATCCCTAAGACTATTCAAATGGATATTAAGATAAAATAAGTAATCAATCAATCAATTAATTGAATTAATTCATGTGTATTTAACTTAATAATAAAAATAAATTGAATTGAATACAAGCTAGTTTACATTTGAGTATTTTTTGCTTGCGTGTGGATGATCTCGAGCAATGATTGACCTATGTATGTGAATGGAATCATTAAATTTATTATTATTTCATGGTTTTTGTAATAATTTATTAAATGAAATGATGGATTGTGTGCCATCCCACCCTCCCATTATATAAGGGCATGTGTGTTTATATAATCCCCTCACCCAATCCTTTGGTTCCTCTCACCTGTGTGTGAATAAAACTTTTGTAATGGACGGAGATCTGAAATGAGTGGAGGTAGTTCCAGTTCAGAGCCAATGTGAAACCAATCTAAGAGATACATAGGTTGAAATGTGGAATGATGCAACATGATACAAGTTACGATTAAATATTTTATTCCACTAGGGCTGAGGGTTAGTTTTTAATCCACTAGATAAACTTACCATTCAGAAAATCTCATGATTATATCACTTTTATTATTTTATTTCTATCATGTTTCATGGTTAATTTCTTTATAAATGATTTGTCGTAATCACATAAAATAATGAATTAAAAATAATTCAAGATGGAACTAAAATATTTTGGATTATGTGTAAGTTTTATCTAGACATTGTTAATCACTTAGTAAACACTATTATTAATTTAGGCGATTTCCATGGTCTAAGACCGTGTAAATGACCCAGATTAGCATGGATATAGCATAAGAAAACGACTATCAAGCCAATAATGGCAATTTTATTTGGAATAACCTATGACCACAGTCATAAACTAACCATGTTCGTAGGATATCTATAACCACAGTAGCAAATAGTGGCCATATACTGTTCCTGTATGCCCCAAAAAAAATCCAACCAAGTTTCGACCCTATGACCTCCTGGTTCTGTTTTTGACACATTTCAACTCAGATGGAAATTTTTTTATGTATATCTATATCTCTATCTCTGTTTGTGTGTAACACCCCCATATTTTACCCTATGTATTTTTTTAATAAATATATTTCATTTCTTTGATAACCTAATTAACACAAAACACCGAGCTTAAAAAAATGATTAAATAATATTATTTAATTGTGGAAATTCTAGTCTAGCCATTGGAATAGAGGGAATTAATGAGATTAAATAAATTATGAAAATATAGTTTACACATGTTTATAAAATGAATTAATTTTTTACCAATTAATTTAGAATGAAATAAAATCCAATTGAACATAAAGGGTGTGTTTTTATAAAAAAACAATTTTTATACCCATAATGGTATTTTATCTTAATAAATTGAATTAGTCACTATTACTGAAATATATAAATAAAATATATGTGTTATATATTAAATAAAATATTTTTAAAATTCATTTAATGAGTTTGATAGGCTTAAGATAAAAAAAAATCTAGTTTTAAGTATAAAAAACTATATTATTCTAAAAGTAAAATTTACCACCTTTTAATAGTGAATTTGATTTAAAACTAAATATTGATACTTTTATAAATTTATTTTTTAAAAATTAAAATTAAATTTTAAATTTTAATATCAAAATTATCTTAGGGTGAATTTTTTTTATTTTTCAGAGAAGTTTCATTTTTTGAACAATAGTGAAAATTTTGAATTTGAAGTGAAAAAATATTTTAATTTTAATTTATTTATGTTATTAAAATATATCTAAAATTTGTTTAAAAGTATAATTAGATTAATTATACATCAATAAAACAAATTTATGTCATTGTAATCAATTTCACATTGAAACTAGATATAAAAGTATATCAAACTTTCAAACTTTTCACATTAAAAACACCCATTTTTTCATTGTGTATTTAGGATCAATTTTAAATATAATTTTTCCAATTATCTAAATTGAATTTGGTAAAATTAATTCCATATTTGTAATAAGAATGTCCAAATTATTTTTCAATTTCAATTTCATTTTTATGCATAAAAAATTTATAATTGAAAAAATTATTTACTACGGTATAGGTAAAAAATGAGACGAGATAAAGTTATAAGTGTAGAGGATTAAAATACATAAGAACTACAGAATTTAATGATTATTTGAGGTATTTATAGAACATAATCAGAATATACCATATTAATTTTGATATAAAGTCATGTAAATAAATTCCACCTCAATGTGGTTGGCTTTAAATATAAAATAGTCATTATTTTAATCACTTAAAACCACCTCTCCTCAAGTATAAATACCACCCCTCACCACCCCATTTCGACTCAAAAGTACTGAATCTCCTAAAATATATTACCAATCCTTTCCTCCCTGCATTCCATATGTTTTAGTGATTTTTTTCTAAAAAAAGACCAAATCCATGGTCCTCAATGATCTCTCAAGGAGGTGATATTCAAGAGGTAGTTTCCTCAAAACACCTCTATTGTTTTCATTTATTCTTTTTCTTTCTCATCATATACTTCATCCATCAAGGAATTATAACAATATAATTATGTATATAATTGATTTTTATATTGATAATGGAATATTTTATATCCATACCTTTTATTACCTGCTCTAATTCAAGTAAAATAAACTATTGTCCAAATTATGCTCATTAAACGCCTCTGTGAATAATGATTTTTCTCATTTTCTATTACCTCCTTCATATCTAGTCATAAAAATATTATTATAGTTATATAATATTTTAACCATTAAACTATAATCTATTTCATGTTATGAAACTAATATATAGACATAATAATAAATAAAACAAAACTAGTTTATGATGGTCAGAAAAAAACCACCAAATTGAACTATACATTTTTCACTAACATTTTATCAAACGAATCATCCTCATACATGAATGAAAAATTATATTTTGGAACATTAATACCCTTAAATGTTTATTAATATCCTTTTAATTACACTTATGTATTTTTATTCCCATTTTACAATATAATCCATAATTATACACAAATGAACCAATCATGATAATCATGAATACAACTCAACAAAAACAATGAAAATCCTAAAATATTCTTATTTAATGGGAGTTAATATGATATAAAAATATATCATAAGGTATTATAAATATGAATATTTTTATTTAGTTAATTTATAACATTATTAAACCCTTCATACATGATGTTAAGGAACACAAAACTAAAGTGAACTGTGAGGTAAAGTTTTCTCATCTAAATTTTACTTCTGTGAGACATATGATGTTTTCACCACTTATTTTTTTTGTGTTTGGTGTATTTATACTGCCATTTGATATATAATATACTTAATATAATTATAATAATGGTATTAAATGTATTATTTTATAATTATTACTTTTATGAGAATACGATTTGACTAATTACAAGTAGTAAGAGATTTCATAACTCAATTTTCATTCATTCGGTTAAACTTCTATTTAATTGATTATTTCTTGCTAATATTATTTTTTAAATTACTTTTTATTATCATATATGTTATTTAAACTTATTTTATATGTATTTATAGTGAATAAACATAATAGAATAATTCTATTAAGGATCACTTCAATGATATGATATTTATAAGTGGATCTGTAGTCTCACTTATATTTTTGTAATACCTTTTCCATATTTACCACTATTTTAATTTTTTTGGAGTATATACTTCCCATGAATGTAATATATTATACATATACTTAAATTAATATTTATTTACATATCCATTTTATGATATCTCTTTCGCAGGCTTTACTTTTAAAATTTTACCAAATTTGTAAGGTAATTTTGTCATAATTTTTTTATTGAGACACCTATTGTGTTATACACCTATATTTTTTTTCTTAAAGTGTATATATTTCCCATTTAAATTTAATATCATGAACATAATTATTTTCATGATATTATATGTTTCATGTAATTTTATTCTCTCTTCTATCATATTGTGTTTTATTTAAAAAATGTGTTTTCTAAAAATGTTTTCAATTTTTTTTAAATGATCTTTTAAACATTTTCTAGGAAAAGAATTTTAAAGTGTTTAAAATTGTTTTTAAAATATTCATTTATAAAATTTCGAGGTTATTTTATATGAAAATTGGTTTATAAATGTTTTATGATTTAAAAATCATTCTTTTAAATAGAAAGGATAAAAATAATTATTTCAAGCGATCACTCAAAATTAATTTCCATTTAAGCTAAAATTATTTGATTTCACTAATGATTTACCGGGTATATTATTCAAGGAAATTATCCTAATTCTTTTAAATTTTTTTATGTTTATATTTACGAATCCTATTTATCTTCCATGGGTTATGCTATGATGAAATTTTTATGATACTTATTTATTTTTATAGGTTTTAATATGATTTATATTCTTATGGCACATGTATATATGGTTTTCATTATTATGATGGGTGGGACCTATATATACCTATATTTAATAGGGTAATGGTATTATATATCAATAGATAGACATGAATGGAATGGGGATTGAACTTGGTTTTTATAGTACTGGAACGGGATGTGAAATCTGTTTAGTAAAGAACTTTGTTCACCATGATAGTCTTGGGAGTGGACCTTGACTGCTATGATGGTTTGGGGAGTGAACCCATTCCATAATGATTGTATTGGAAAAGATAATTGTATTCTAAAAAAATTATTTTCTATTCTTATATATATTTCCACAATTATATGTTTTATAACAAATATATTCTTTTGGGATTCTTGTCTTATTTTTTTATGATTAGTTCTATGACTTAATATTATGATCTTTGATATGCAGGGTATGATTTTCAAATTTTATGCTCATGTTCTCATACACTTATGTTAATTTTATTATTAAATATCCTCCATTTTTACCCTTACTAAGTATCTGATCTCATCCTTATAACGACCCACACTTTACATACATTGTTAATACTTCAAAATTGAAGCACACTTATTACAACATATGACAAAACCACAAAGGACCGTATAGGTATAGTGTCTTTAGAAACTGGGGAAACATAAACAACTGGTTCATAAATCTTCTACAGTGTCTCCCATTTATTTCATCATATCTAGGGTCCCTTTTAGCATATTCTACTTAATATCCATCTTCCTGACCTGGGGAAAAGAAAACATAAAAGGGTGAGCTCAAATGCTCAGCAAGGGCAAATAAAGGAAATAAAAATAATATCATATCTTTATGAAAATCAAAACCTGCAAAAGAGATCATAATATCTTAACATGAAATAAATCATAGAAGTGAAAATGAGATCCCCATAATCATAACATAAAACTTGAATCTTTGTGGCATGCATACATAATCATGGAAAATCATTTCTTGTTAGTCATGACTCATTGCCAAGACTATCTTAGTGGACAAAGTCCCTTTCTGAACCGAGTTCACTCCTCGTTTCAGTCCTGTATCACTGAACCGAAATAACCTTCCGTTCCAGCCATGTATATCTCATGAGATATAAAATCTTTACCCAATGCATTGGAGGGAGATATAGGTCCCACCCATCTTATAATGAATCCTTTCTTATGTGTGCCACATAATCATAAAACATACATCATCGCATAACACATATAACAAAAATGGGATTCTTGAAACATCATGACATCATAAATCAATTCATATATGATAAAGGAATTCATAAACATAATTCCATCACAACATAGTCAAACCAATGTAAAAAATATGGATAGAAACAGAACCCTTTATTATCTTAGATGGAAAATAATTTTGATAAAACACTTGAATTGAATTCTTGAGGAAAATATCCTTTCTTCTTCAAAAACATTTTTCCTTTCATAACATGTCATACAACTTTAAAATAAAATAAGTTGATTAAAAATAAACTTGAAAACTTGTAAAGGAAGCTTCTTTGAAGTAATGTTTTAAAAATCCATTCATGCCGTATAAGTTAAAAAAAACATTCTTCGTACTTTTGTCGGAAAAGTCAAAAAGTACCTCGTACGAAAAACGACAAAAGATTCCTTTCATATTCTTTACTAAAAACTCACCTAAGGGTAAAATTGTATTTAAACTATTGCAAGTGGATGGAAACAATATTACATATTGAGGGAACATGGATGTGGATGATAAAATACACCCCAGTAGATACTTACGAATAAACAATCTCGGATAAAAATGAGATTGTGATATTTCCCTTACCTTAGGTCCGATTAGCTTTGTACGTGTCCGAAGCTCCTGTATAATGGTTTAAATAATGTTATTGACTTATTCCAGAATCATACATATTGATATGAGATCATATATGGTCATATTATTAGCTTCTTGTTAGTAATATTTCATTGTTACTTGTTACTCAGGTCTTTATAACTTTTTGTTCTTATGCGTGTTTTGTCGAATAAATTCTTATTCTTATATTTAGGTTATAGATAATTCATTTCCAGAATGGTATTAGTGTAGTATATACCATATTCATTCATTCAATTCATTTATACAATCATTATGAAATGAAGATCATGTAGAACGAGTCGCATCACATCGTGGAGACGGTATTCCGTACGTACGCACGAGTGATGATATCGTTCCTATGATCGTGGAATTGTATTGGAGTATATATATATATTATTTCAGTATCAATATTACTTAATAATAATCATATATAGTTACTGATTACACCATTATACCCATCCTTGTAAGGTGATGGTGGAAAATAGATTACACCACGGCGTGGAGACGGTATTCCGTACGTACGCACGCGCGGTGATTTCATTTTTCCGTAGGATGGATAGAAGGTGAATTAGGGTTGTTTCATATTTATAATAACATATCAGTATGTAAGTAATACTGATGTTATTACTTCATCATGAAACAACTAAAGAAGAAGAAGTTGAAGAAGAAAGAAATTGAAAAGATCGGTAATGGATATTACCTCTTCTTTGGAACGCCTCTTTGAATCCTCCACTTAAGGAACTAAGAGTGGTCTATGGAGAAGACCAGGACCTCTAGGACTATTCTAGGGAAGTGGAGGGGAGAAAAGGGCAGGGGTTGGCCGAGCTTGAGTGCTCAATTTGGTGTGAGGAGGATGGGGAGGAGGTGCCCTTTTATAAGGGAGGAGAGGGGCATCTTAGGAATATCTCAAAATATTATTTTATATTAAAGTCAAAATCGGTTTATAATGGTTCCAAAGGGTCTTATTTCGAAGATAAAGTGGGGAAGGGTCTAAATCCTATCAACCAATAGAATTTAGACAAGTTTAGGATATTATTTTAACCTTATCAATTAGATTTAACACTAAGTTAAATAATTTAACTTTTACCATGTCTTTTTGTTTTTTTTCACTATATGGTTAATACACTTACTATAACATGCCAAACGAACCCCAAATTGTTTATTATTAATATATATATCCTTATCTAAGTCATTTGTCCGAACCTTAGATTTTTAGGAATAAAATAACAATTAATAATATAATATTTTATTTAAAAACTATTTTGTGTCAATTTTGACACTATTTGATATATGATTTTTGTGAAAGTCATAACAGAATTATATGTTCGAACCAAGTTGATTAAATCAACAATAATATATCATATTAACCTATAAAATTAGTGGAATTCATAAAAAGTCTCAAATTACATTTATTTTGGTATTTATATTATCAATTTTGTCAATATTTCATTAATAAGATAATTACTGCATCATCTTTGTGTCATAAATAAATTAAATTATTTGATGTCTAAAAATTACAAATAAAATACCATCATGTAGGAAATCTTTTTATCTTTCTAATGAATATTTACAATCGAATTTATCTTATGTATAACCCTATATTAAAAATGATTTACTTATTAAACTTTGATTTTAACTATTTTAACCCTTCTTTAAATAAATTAATAATAAATGTCCTAATCTAATACAAGTGGGCCTAAATGGTCATATTTTATTCCTAAGTTTGTTTTTGGTCGAATTACACTTGTCCAATAGAATTAGGACATGTGTTAGGGTAATATTAATATCATATTTACCCTTAGTTACCCTATTTACTATTAACCGCGGTAAAAAAAAAGTAAAAAGTTACTATTCACCAAAAAATTATTTTCATCTCATTGAACCACATTTTAGTCCTTGATATTAACCGTGTCTCTCGGATTTTCGAAATTCCATTCACAGAAGCGGTAAAATTAACTTAGGAATAAAATATGACCATTTAGGAAGGTCGCGATTGCGTGTAAAGTGAAACTCGGTATTGCGTACGACGCAAGCTATCGAGGAAGGTCGCGATTGCGTGTAAAGAAAGTCAAGAAAGTGTTGCGTAGAAAAAGATTCCTTTGATAATTTATATAACATAAAAGTCTCGGGTGTTACATTCTACCCCCCTTAAAAAGAATTTCGCCCTCGAAATTCGTCACTTTGTAACAAATAGATGAGGATACTTCTCCCTCATCATATCCTCAAGCTCCCATGTAGCTTCTTCAAGTTGGTGGTTCCTCCATAAAACTTTCACCAAGCGAGTGGTCTTGTTTCGTAGGACTTTTTCGCTACGATCCAGAATCTCTATCGGCTGTTCTTCATAAGAAAGATCTTGCTCCAGCGGTACAACTTCTGAGCTGAGTACATGTGAAGGATCTGGTATGTACTTTCTCAGGAGAGATACGTGGAACACATCGTGAACTTGAGAGAGATTCGGTGGAAGCGCCAATCGGTAAGCTACCTTCCCAACACGATCCAGTATTTCAAAAGGACCGATATATCTAGGGCTCAACTTCCCCTTCTTTCCAAATCTCATAACCCTCTTCCAGGGAGATATTCGTAAGAACACTTTATCACCCACTTCAAACTCTAGGTCTCTTCTTCGATTGTCGGCATAACTTTTCTGTCGACTCTGAGCTGCTCTTATGTGTTGTTGAATAGATCTGACCTTTTCTGCCATTTCATCAACGAGATCAGGTCCTAATAGCTTTCTTTCCCCAACTTCATCCCAGCAAGTTGGAGTCCTGCATTTCTTTCCATAGAGAGCTTCATAAGGAGCCATTTGAATACTGGAGTGAAAGCTATTATTATAAGAAAATTCCACCAAAGGTAGGTGTTGATCCCAACCTCCTTTGAAATCCATAGAGCAAGCTCTCAACATATCTTCTAGGGTTTGAATTGTTCTCTCAGACTGACCGTCTGTCTGGGGATGATAAGCAGTGCTGAAACTCAACTCTGTATCCAGAGTATGCTGAAGACTTCGCCAGAACTTCGAGGTAAATCTCGGATCCCGATCAGATATAATAGAAAGTGGTACTCCATGCAATCTTACCACTTCCTTTACATATATCCTGGCAAGCTGATCTAGAGAGAAATCCTCTCTAATAGCAATGAAGTGTGCAGACTTTGTAAGACGATCAACTATGACCCAGATAGCATTATTGCCTTTGGATGTTTTAGGAAGTCCTGTGACAAAGTCCATAGTGATGTTTTCCCATTTCCATTCGGGTATGGGTAATGGTTGTAACATCCCCTTAGACTTCTGTCTCTCAGCTTTAACTTGTTGACAAACCAAGCATCGAGAGACATATTCAGCAACATCTCTTTTCATGCCATCCCACCAGAAGTACTCTTTCAGGTCCCTATACATCTTCGTGCTTCCAGGATGAATAGAGAATGAAGAACTATGAGCCTCATCCAGCAGCTCTTTCTTTAATTCGGGGATGGGAGGAACACAAACCCGATTCCTGAACTTTATTATCCCATCACAATCAAGGTTGAATTTAGGAACATTTCTCACCTTCTTTTGTAACTCGACATCTTCTTTATGTGCCTCTTTAATCTTCACATGTATATATGGTTGAACATTCATTTGAGAAAGATAAGATTTTTCCCCTTCCATTATAATTCCAAGATCCATCCTTTGTAAATCCATAAATATTGGATCTTTTGTGATCCTCATCATGGATAAACTAGCATGGTCTTGTCGACTTAATGCATCTGCCACCTTGTTTGCTTTCCCAGGGTGGTAATGGATTGAGCAGTCATAATCCTTAATCATCTCCAACCATCTTCTTTGGCGCATATTCAGCTCCTTTTGTGTGAAAATATACTTTAAACTTTTATGATCAGTATAAATATCACACCTTTCACCATAAAGGTAATGCCTCCAAATCTTTAATGCAAAGATTACCGCAGCCAACTCCAAATCATGTGTTGGGTAATTTTGCTCATGGATTTTCAACTGTCGTGAGGCATAAGCTATCACCATATCATTTTGCATAAGAACACACCCTAATCCCTTCTTGGATGCATCACTGTAGATCACAAACCTTTCTCCACTACAAGGCAGTGTGAGCACAGGTGCACTGGATAACCTTCTTTTCAACTCCTTGAAATTCTCTTCACATTCCTCTGTCCAGACAAACTTAACTCCTTTCCGAGTCAACTTGGTGATTGGATTAGATAACCGTGAAAAATCTTTTACAAAACGTCGATAATATCCAGCCAAACCAAGAAAACTTTGGATCTCAGTTACGGTTGTTGGTCTTGACCATCTTTCGATAACCTCTGTTTTTGCTGGATCCACAGATATCCCCTCTTTTGAGATTATATGACCCAAAAATGCAACTTTTTGAAGCCAAAATTCACACTTGGTAAATTTGGCATAAAGCTTCTCTTTTCTCAGGGTCTTTAATATAATTCTCAAGTGATATTCATGCTCTTCCTTGCTCTTTGAATAGACAAGAATATCGTCTATAAAGACTACCACAAATTGATCAAGATAGTCTCTAAAGACTCTATTCATTAGATCCATGAAGATAGCAGGGGCATTAGTAAGACCAAATGGCATCACTATAAATTCATAGTGTCCATACCTTGTACGGAAAGCCGTCTTTGGTATATCCTCCCTTTTGACCCTTAATTGATGATACCCTGAACGAAGATCAATCTTGGAAAAGTATTGAGCTCCGCGTAGTTGGTCAAATAAGTCATCAATGCGTGGGAGAGGATATTTGTTCTTGATAGTGATCTTGTTAAGTTCTCGATAATCAATGCAGAGTCTCATTGATCCATCTTTCTTCTTAACAAATAGAACAGGTGCTCCCCAAGGTGACGCACTAGGGCGTATGAATCCCTTATCAAGATTCTCTTGGAGTTGCTTCTTCAATTCCTGCAACTCAATTGGGGCCATTCTATAAGGTGTCTTTGAAATAGGCAAAGCACCCGGTACGAGTTCTATTGAAAACTCAACTTCACGATTTGGTGGAAGACCCGGCAATTCCTCCGGAAAGACATCATCAAACTCCCGTACAATGGGCATATTCTTAATCGTGAGTTTCTCACCAACTATTTGAGATAAATAACCTTCATTTAGTGGAATCAATACCCATAAGATGGAAGAAATTTCCACTGGAAGGTTATGTTCATCCTTGCATTGATAGATGATCGTAGGTTGATCTGGAATATGAAATGTGACTTCCCTTCTTTGGCAATTGATATGAGCTCCATGTAGAGAAAGCCAATCCATGCCAAGAATCACATCAAATTCCACTAAAGGAAGGATCACAAGATTTGCAGGAAGCACTTTCCCACAAACTTCGATCGGAGAAGAATTATAAACTTCTGATGCGATTGATGTGCCATTAGGTGTTGTCACAGCTAACTCAACATCTAATTGTTGAGGTAATACGGTGATACCCTTAGAAAATTTTTCAGAAATAAAAGAGTGGGTGGATCCAGAATCAAATAAAACATTTGCTACTTTAGAGTGGATGGTAAGTGTACCTTTCACCACATCGTTATCGTACTCCACATCGCTGATAGAAATTGCATGTGACTTTCCTTTGTCTTTAGCCTTAAGAGTTTGTTGACGTCGACCATCATCATCAACCCTTGGATTTGGGCATTGATTGGCATAATGCCCCATCTCCTTGCACTTGAAACATTGAAGTGTAGCAGGTTCATTCTGTGTATCCCTTCCTTTGTTTGCATCATTAGACATCTTCTTCCCATTATCACGGCATTCAAATGCCCGATGACCTTCCTTTCCACATTTAAAACATTTACTTGTCCCTTTAAGACAACTCCCTCCATGTTTCTTTCCACACTTTGAGCATAAGGGAAAGTTCATCTTCTTTTCCGTGTGCTCTTTAGATTTTTCTTTGAATTCCATCTTCCTCTTCTTATCAAACCCATGTGACTGATGGGTTACTCCAATCTCCATCTCGACTTTGAGAGCACATCGAACGATTTCTTCGTAGCTATTGAAGTCCCTTATGGCTAACGCCCTTCGAAGACTTGGTTTTAGGCCACTAAAGAATCGATCGATCTTACTCTCAGGTTGGATAATAATACCAGAAGCGTACCTTGCAAGTCTTGTAAAATTTGCTTCATAGGTACTAACAGATTCATCATCCCTTTGCTTCAGTTCAAGGAACTCTTTCTCCATCTTTGTTCGGAGAATACGAGGGAAGTACTTATTGAAAAATAAGTTCTTGAACTCGTCCCATTCCATAGACTCAATTTCATCCCTTTGCCTCGTATTCTTAACAAGATTCCACCATTGATCCGCATCTCCTTCCAAACGATACACTGCTAGGATGACTTTATCATGCTCAGAACATTGAAGAACTGAAAATATCTTTTCAGTAGTACTAATCCATTGTTCAGCAACTAATGGATCAGTAGACCCGCTGAAAGATGGTGGACGCTGCCTCATGAAGGATTCAACAGAATGTTGCTCCCTCCTTTGTTCGTTTGGAAATCCTGCATGATTCATAGCTTGAGAAAGTTGTGTGAGCATGGCTACAAGATTTTGCATTCCAGCTCCCATATCGTTTGGTTGCTCAGGGGGACAATCATTGCATTGCCCATCACATTCCGCATTAACACGGTTCCTTCGGGTTCCAGCCATTGACTAAAACCAAGAAGAATAGTGTGAGCAACACTAATTATAATAGGAAACCACATAATTCAAGAATAAAATTTTCATGCTTATGGTCTTATCCTAGGTTATTCATGGCCATTTCTAAGATTGTGTTCTATGCTTAGACTTATCCTTAGGGTTCTTACTAAGGCTTTCACATCCTAGTTTCCAAAGGTTGACTATACCTTTCCTCTGATACCAACTATAACGACCCACACTTTACATACATTGTTAATACTTCAAAATTGAAGCACACTTATTACAACATATGACAAAACCACAAAGGACCGTATAGGTATAGTGTCTTTAGAAACTGGGGAAACATAAACAACTGGTTCATAAATCTTCTACAGTGTCTCCCATTTATTTCATCATATCTAGGGTCCCTTTTAGCATATTCTACTTAATATCCATCTTCCTGACCTGGGGAAAAGAAAACATAAAAGGGTGAGCTCAAATGCTCAGCAAGGGCAAATAAAGGAAATAAAAATAATATCATATCTTTATGAAAATCAAAACCTGCAAAAGAGATCATAATATCTTAACATGAAATAAATCATAGAAGTGAAAATGAGATCCCCATAATCATAACATAAAACTTGAATCTTTGTGGCATGCATACATAATCATGGAAAATCATTTCTTGTTAGTCATGACTCATTGCCAAGACTATCTTAGTGGACAAAGTCCCTTTCTTAACCGAGTTCACTCCTCGTTTCAGTCCTGTATCACTGAACCGAAATAACCTTCCGTTCCAGCCATGTCTATCTCATGAGATATAAAATCTTTACCCAATGCATTGGAGGGAGATATAGGTCCCACCCATCTTATAATGAATCCTTTCTTATGTGTGCCACATAATCATAAAACATACATCATCGCATAACACATATAACAAAAATGGGATTCTTGAAACATCATGACATCATAAATCAGTTCATATATGATAAAGGAATTCATAAACATAATTCCATCACAACATAGTCAAACCAATGTAAAAAATATGGATAGAAACAGAACCCTTTATTATCTTAGATGGAAAATAATTTTGATAAAACACTTGAATTGAATTCTTGAGGAAAATATCCTTTCTTATTCAAAAACGTTTTTCCTTTCATAACATGTCATACAACTTTAAAATAAAATAAGTTGATTAAAAATAAACTTGAAAACTTGTAAAGGAAGCTTCTTTGAAGTAATGTTTTAAAAATCCATTCATGCCGTATAAGTTAAAAAAAAACATTCTTCGTACTTTTGTCGGAAAAGTCAAAAAGTACCTCGTACGAAAAACGACAAAAGATTCCTTTCATATTCTTTACTAAAAACTCACCTAAGGGTAAAATTGTATTTAAACTATTGCAAGTGGATGGAAACAATATTACATATTGAGGGAACATGGATGTGGATGATAAAATACACCCCAGTAGATACTTACGAATAAACAATCTCGGATAAAAATGAGATTGTGATATTTCCCTTACCTTAGGTCCGATTAGCTTTGTACGTGTCCGAAGCTCCTGTATAATGGTTTAAATAATGTTATTGACTTATTCCAGAATCATACATATTGATATGAGATCATATATGGTCATATTATTAGCTTCTTGTTAGTAATATTTCATTGTTACTTGTTACTCGGGTCTTTATAACTTTTTGTTCTTATGCGTGTTTTGTCGAATAAATTCTTATTCTTATATTTAGGTTATAGATAATTCATTTCCAGAATGGTATTAGTGTAGTATATACCATATTCATTCATTCAATTCATTTATACAATCATTATGAAATGAAGATCATGTAGAACGAGTCGCATCACATCGTGGAGACGGTATTCCGTACGTACGCACGAGTGATGATATCGTTCCTATGATCGTGGAATTGTATTGGAGTATATATATATATTATTTCAGTATCAATATTACTTAATAATAATCATATATAGTTACTGATTACACCATTATACCCATCCTTGTAAGGTGATGGTGGAAAATAGATTACACCACGGCGTGGAGACGGTATTCCGTACGTACGCACGCGCGGTGATTTCATTTTTCCGTAGGATGGATAGAAGGTGAATTAGGGTTGTTTCATATTTATAATAACATATCAGTATGTAAGTAATACTGATGTTATTACTTCATCATGAAACAACTAAAGAAGAATAAGTTGAAGAAGAAAGAAATTGAAAAGATCGGTAATGGATATTACCTCTTCTTTGGAACGCCTCTTTGAATCCTCCACTTAAGGAACTAAGAGTGGTCTATGGAGATAACCAGGACCTCTAGGACTATTCTAGGGAAGTGGAGGGGAGAAAAGGGCAGGGGTTGGCCGAGCTTGAGTGCTCAATTTGGTGTGAGGAGGAGGGGGAGGAGGTGCCCTTTTATAAGGGAGGAGAGGGGCATCTTAGGAATATCTCAAAATATTATTTTATATTAAAGTCAAAATCGGTTTATAATGGTTCCAAAGGGTCTTATTTCGAAGATAAAGTGGGGAAGGGTCGAAATCCTATCAACCAATAGAATTTAGACAAGTTTAGGATATTATTTTAACCTTATCAATTAGATTTAACACTAAGTTAAATAATTTAACTTTTACCATGTCTTTTTGTTTTTTTTCACTATATGGTTAATACACTTACTATAACATGCCAAACGAACCCCAAATTGTTTATTATTAATATATATATCCTTATCTAAGTCATTTTTCCGAACCTTAGATTTTTAGGAATAAAATAACAATTAATAATATAATATTTGATTTAAAAACTATTTTGTGTCAATTTTGACACTATTTGATATATGATTTTTGTGAAAGTCATAACAGAATTATATGTTCGAACCAAGTTGATTAAATCAACAATAATATATCATATTAACCTAGAAAATTAGTGTAATTCATAAAAAGTCTCAAATTACATTTATTTTGGTATTTATATTATCAATTTTGTCAATATTTCATTAATAAGATAATTACTGCATCATCTTTGTGTCATAAATAAATTAAATTATTTGATGTCTAAAAATTACAAATAAAATACCATCATGTAGGAAATCTTTTTATCTTTCTAATGAATATTTACAATCGAATTTATCTTATGTATAACCCTATATTAAAAATGATTTACTTATTAAACTTTGATTTTAACTATTTTAACCCTTCTTTAAATAAATTAATAATAAATGTCCTAATCTAATACAAGTGGGCCTAAATGGTCATATTTTATTCCTAAGTTTGTTTTTGGTCGAATTACACTTGTCCAATAGAATTAGGACATGTGTTAGGGTAATATTAATATCATATTTACCCTTAGTTACCCTATTTACTATTAACCGCGGTAAAAAAAAAAGTAAAAAGTTACTATTCACCAAAAAATTATTTTCATCTCATTGAACCACATTTTAGTCCTTGATATTAACCGTGTCTCTCGGATTTTCGAAATTCCATTCACAGAAGCGGTAAAATTAAGTTTTATGCAAAATTCAGTTTTTAACCTACCACTTAGTGGTTTCACTATTCATCAAAAATTGAAAGTTTTCAGAAAAATACCAAAATTTCACCCTAGGCTAATTTCGATATTCTGAGTCCAAAAATGAAGTCCATTTTGAAAAATAAAATTTATAAAATTTCAAAAAGTGGTTATTACTATTCATAACGGCTAGTTTTAATAGCATATTGTTGTTTAGTGAAACTCGGTATTGCGTACGACGCAAGCTATCGAGGAAGGTCGCGATTGCGTGTAAAGAAAGTCAAGCAAGTGTTGCGTAGAAAAAGATTCCTTTGATAATTTATATAACATAAAAGTCTCGGGTGTTACAATCCTTCTTATGTTTTATTTTCCCCAGATTATGAGGAAAGATGTTAAATGAGATGTGTCTTGAAGAATTTCACATGGATGATGTTGATGAAATATTATGAAAGTTGGGTATAGTGGGATATAAGGTGGATATTAATGATCCATTGGTTTTTGAGCCTGAGTTGTTATTAGTTTTTTCCAATTCTATAAAACTCTAAAACTATAAGTTCCTTGAGTATGTAAGCGATTCAATATTTTCTTTTGAAGTTGTATGTTTTATTTTGGAAAATTTTGGATCACATTTATCAGTATCATATTCAGGATTTTATGGTTTGTGTTTTTAGCACCGGATCTGGAAGTGCAGATTTTGGGTTATTTTAGTTGGTATCAAAGTAGGGTTTAGACAACTTTGGAGATTAGGATGTTTTATTTTATGGTAATCTTGAGAGTTATGGATATCATCATTGGTTTATTATTTCTAGGTGGATCATAAGTTTAGTGTCTTAGAAACCCCTTTGAGGATTTAAGTTATGAAATTTTATGATGACTAATGATATTTTTAGAGACATTTATTTTCAATGTAATTATGGGTTATTACATTTTGGGATGAAAAATAAAAGGTATGAGATAAACATTGAGGTTAAAACATATTAACGTTATTTTTGAGGATGTCACTCACATTTATATTATTTTATAAGGATTATAATAATATAGTTTTTCGAAAAGTATAACTAGTAGGATGGGTGAAAACATATCGTGTCTTTCAAGGATGTGATAATTGAACCCAAAACCGAATGGTGAAAAGGTTAAATCACCTACCATTATCCTATGTGATGTCCTGGTTAGTATAATGTTATTTTATTTTATTTAAAATAACTGGCGGATAAAGGTTAAGCTCATTTTGGAAAAATATATTTTATAGATAAGAATGAAATTGAAAATTATTTGGTGGTTAAGTAATTAATGTTACTTCATAATATGTTCACCATTTTGGGAAACCTATATAATTAAGGTAAATAGAATACTATGTGATTTTATTTGAGGAATAAAGGTTGATTTCAATTTTGGAAACATATATGATTATATTGTGTCTTTATGGTGAGTTAAGTTATTTATGGAAATAGATATCATATCTTGAAGATTATGAGATTTAGGTAATTATATTTTGGTATGTGACATTAAGAGTGATTTATGTTATTTGGAGATGAATGTTAAAATTTACCTTGTTAAACTATGAAATCAAATCCTTCAAATTCATAGGCTTCAATATTATTCTAGAATAGTTTTTTGGAATTTTAAGGATAATTATTTATCAAATGTTCGATGCTTAACATTGGGTATTACTAATTAATTCTAGAGATTAAATTAGTTTTTAATCATATAATGGTTTATTGTTTTTGGAAGATTATATCTTGTAGTACCCATTTTGTTTTTGGTTAATTCCAATAGAAATGAGGAAAACATAGTTTTAATTTCATGGATATTGTTATCTATAGAAGTTGATTCTGGTGCTTCAGGTATAAAAAAAGCATCTTGAATACTCATCATTTAAAAAAAATGTGAGGATAAAATTATATTTTTCAATTAATTATGATTCCGTATGTTCTTAGTAAAGGTAGTAAAATAATTCTTAAATTTTTGGAAAATTATTTCAAAACAAAAATGTTATCCATTTAATTTTATCAATGTAATTTTAAGCCATCATATATTTATATTTTTGTGATGGTTAAATGATCATGCTCCCTATCACTCTCTATTAATCATAGAAAGTTAGTTTTATCTTCTATTTCCATGTTATCCTTTATGGAAATCTAGTATGTGTTATCTCATGTAACCATCATACTTCCATTTCTTTCTTTTCCAGAGGATGATTTATTAACACTTTTTATGATGTGGGTTTCCAAAAATGAATTTTTTGACATCCACCATTGATTTTCTATATCCAATTTCAAATTTGTGAGGATGTAATTTTTTTGAAATATTTATTCGTATCAGGATGGTAGCTCATTGATTGAATCTTCCAACAAATACCTCTCAAGTCCATGACACGTTCCATGTATCTCTTATAATAAATTACATACCTAATACTTCACATGTACTAAACTTAGAGGTCATACCATGGGAGAGATATATTTATTGTAATGAACAACCAGTAAAGATTCTAGTTTGTAGAGATAATGTTCTATGAAACAAGATCACTCACCAAGTTATTGTTTTGTGGAAAAATCCACAGATTTGAGGAGGCTATGTGGGAGCTCAAGGATGTGATGAGGTAGAGACATCCTCATCTATTTATATCTGAGTAATGAATTTCGAGGGTGAAATTAATATTAAGTGGGTTATAATGTATCACCCCAATATTTTATGCAATTTATTTTTTTAAAAAATAAATTTAATTTCTTTGATATCTTATGTTACATAAAACACTGAGCTTAAAAAAACAATTAAATATTATTATTTAATTATGATAGTTATTGTTTATTTGTTGGAATAGATGGAATGAATGAGATTAACTAAATTTTGAAAATATAGTTTACAAATTTTTATAAAATAAATTAATTGGTTACCAATTAATTAAGAATGGAAATAAAAACCAATTGAACTTAAAGGGAATGTTTGTATAAAAAACTATTTTTATGCCCACAATGGTATTTTATCTTAAAAAATTGAAATAAAAACTATTAGATAAATATATTAATTAAATTTATATGTTATATATTCAATAAAATTATTGTAAACTTCATTCAATGAGTTTTATATGCTTAATACAGTAAATAAATCTAGTTTCAAGCATAACAAACTACATTATTCTAAAAGGCAATTTTACCACCTTTTAATGACTCACCTATTTTAAAACTAAATTTCTTCAATTTTATAAATTTATTTTGAAAAAATAAAATTTATTTTTTAAATAATAATATAAAAATTATATTAGTGTGAAATTTTTTACTTTTTGATGAAGTTTCATTTTCTGATCCATAGTAAAAAATATGGAATTTTATTGAAAACTTCTTTTTCTTTTAATTTATTTATATAGTTAAATTATATTTTAAATAAATTTTAAAGTATAATTAGTTCAATTATAAATAAATAAAAATAATTTAATTCATTGGAATAAATTAAACATTGAAATTGGATATAAAAAAATTCCAAACTTGTGAACTTTTCACTTAACCCCCCCCCCGCTTTTTCATTGTGTCTGCATGATTAATTTTAAATATAATTTTCCAAATTAGGTTTATTGAATTTGTTAAAATGGATTCCATATTTGGAATCATATGGTTCGAATTAATTTTTAATTTCAATTTTTTAGGCATAAAAGTTATACCTTGGTAAACCATTTATTTACTGTTGTATTGGTAATAAAATGAAACAAGTTAAAGCTAAAAGGGTAAAGGATTAAAATACCTAAAAAATACAAACATTAATGGTTTTTTGAGGTATTTATAGACCCTAACCATCCTATAAAATATTAATTTTCATCCAATGTTATTTAAATTAATTCCACCTCAATGGGGTTGTCTTTAAATATAAAATAATCATTATTTTAATTAGTTAAACCCTCTCCTCAAGTATATATACCACCCCTCACCACAACATTTCAACTCAAAAGTCTTGAATCCCATAAAAGATTTGAAGAAAACACTCATCATCACTATCCCCACATACTAGTGCTTATAGTATCACAAAAATACTAAAACCAATATCCTCAAGGGTCTTTCAAGGTGGTGATATTCAAGAGGTAATTTTCTCAAAACACCTATTTTTTATTACTTCTTCTAATTTATCTTCATCTCCTTCATCCATCAAGGAATGATAATCCTATAATAATTTGTATAATTTATTTTTATGTTTATAATGGAATATAAAATATACATCTATTTTATTACTTCCTCATATTCAAAGAAACAAAACTATTTTCCAAATTATGCTAGTTAAACGCCACCGTAAATAATGAATTTGTTCATTTTCCATTATCTCCTTCATAGATGGTAATAAAAATTTTATTATTATTATATAAAATTTAAAAATTATATTCTAACCTATTTAATTTTTTCGTAACTAATATATACATAATATTAAATAAAAAAAACTAGTTTGTGGTGGTCGGAAAAAAACTGCCAAATTGAACTACACATTTTTCATTACCATTTTATCAAATTAATCATCCTAAAACAAGAAAGAAAAATTATATATGGGACCATTAATACTTATGAAAGTTCATTAATACCATTTAATTAAACTTATGGATTTTATTCCCATTTTACCAGATAATCCATAATTATACACAAATTGATCAATGCTGAAAATCGTGAAACAAAATCACCTGAAACAATGAAAATTATGAAATATTATTAATGAGTGGGTGGTGAAATGTTATAAAAATATCTCATAAGGTATTATAAATATGAATATAGTTCTATAATTAATTAATAACACACATTAACCTTTTATACATGAGGTTAAATTATGAAATACTACAAGGAATAGTGTCGTAATGATTTTTCATCTCGCTTTTACTTCTGTGAGATATATGACTTATTCAACACTTATTTATTGAGTGTGATGTATATATACTAAAATTAGATATATCATATCATTAATCAAATTATATTCATGGTATTAAATACATCATTTTATAATTATTATATTTATGGGCATACGATTTTACTGATTACAAGTGCTATGAGATTTCTGAACTCAAATTTCACTCCTTGGGTTAAACTTATATTTAAAAGATTATTTAATGATAATATTACTCGTGAAATTATTTTTTATTAATTTATTTTTTATTTTGAATACTTTTATATGTATTTAAATTTAATAAACATAATCGAATCATTCAATTAATGCCCACTTCAATGATTTGATATTTGAAAGGGGATTTATACTCTCACTTGTATTTCTGTAAGACTTTTTTCATATTAAACACTCATTTCGTTTGAATGGTGTATATAATTCCCATTAATTTAATAAATTATCCTTATCTATAAATTTATGGTTATTTACATATCCATTTTATGATCCCTCTTTCATTTTCTTTGTGTTTCAAAATCTACCAAATCAGTAAAGTAATTTTGTCTCAATTTTCATTATTCAAGACACCTATTGGTTTATGAAACTGTATTATTTTATGAGGTTTATATAATTACCATTATCATTTTTATCATCAATGTACTTATTTTCATGATATTATATGTTTCATGTAATGTTATTCCCTCTTCTATCAGAATTTTGTGTTTTAAAAAATAGTGTTTTTTAAAAATGTTTTCATTTTTTTTAAAATGTTATTTTAATGTTTTCTTGGAAAATGATTTAAAAATGTTTAAAATGGTTTTTAAAATATTAATTTATAAATTTTTATGATTATTTTATATAAAAAAGGTTTTATAAATGTTTTATGATTTAAATATCATTTTTGAAAATTGAAAGGATATTTTCCTAAAGAATTATTTCAAGTGATCTATCAAAAGAAATTTCCATATAAAATAAAATTATTTGATGTTACTTGTTATTTAATAGGGATATTATTAAAGTATATTATAATTATTAATTTATGGTTGTTTTAGGTTTATATTTATGAAGTACATTTCTTTTCCAAGGGTTATTCTATGATGAAATGTTTATGAAACCTATATATTTTTATAGGTTCTAATATGATTTATCTTCTTATGGAACACACATATATGATTTTAATTATTATGATGATTGTGACTAATATATACCACCAATGAATTGGGTAATTATATTATATCACATGAGATAGGCATGAATGGAATTATGATTGAACTCAGTTCAGACAGGACTGGAACTGGAAGTAAAACTGGTTTAGTTAAGGACTTTGTCTACCATGATAGTCATGGGAGTGAACCTCGACTACTATGATGGTTTTTGGAATGAAAAAATTACAATATTATAGTATTTTAAAATATCCATGACTAATAATTAAATTATTTTCTATTCTTATGCGTTTGTTTTTAATTCCATGTCTTATGAAAAATATATTCTTTAAGGATTCATGTCTTATGTTTTTTTATGATTTGATTTATGACTCATGTTTTTTATCTTTGATATGAGGCATATGATATTAAAATGCTATGATAGTGTTATCATACCCTTATTATCTTGTTATTCTTACTTATCCCCCATTTTAACCCTTACTAAGCATTTTATCTCACCCTTCTTATGTTTTATTTTATCTAGGTTATGAGGAAAGATGTTAAATGAATTGTGTCTATAAGTATTTCACATGGATGATATTGATGATCGATTGGGAATGATGGTTATAATGGGAGGTCATGTTAATATTTATGATACAGTTGTTTATGAGCTTGAGTTATTAAGAATTTTTCCTAATTCTATAAAACTCTAAACCCAAAAGTTCCTTGGGTATGTAAGTGATCCAATACATTATTTCGAAATTACATGTTTTTTTGTAAAAATTTGGGTCACATTTATCAATATAAAATTAAGGAATGTAATGTTTTTGTTGATATCACCAGATTTTTAATTTTTGATTCTAGGCTCTTTCAATGTGTGTATGTGTGTGTAGACATTAAACCACATTTCCTCATCACCCATATTGTTCTTTGGATAATTTGGGGTTACCATGCATGCATATGACCATGATTCTGTTGGACTATGTCCATAAGGAGAGTTTATATCCACGGTTGAGTTTATCCATGGAAATAGGTAGTGGTAGGCCTATCCTACAACCATTATTGATTTTTACCATGAAAATAGGTGGCCTACAACCACATTTGTTTTGAACATGGCTGCAGGACACCGTACAACCACATCTTTTCCTACTATTTCTATAGGGGTGTGCCCGTAGGAATATTTTCTACTAGTGAAAATTCACCTAATATTAACAAGCATGTAATAAGATAAATCAGATAATTTATTCATAAAGGTAAAAATCCATCAATCAAAATATTAATTTGGTATCACCTTCCTTGATTTAAGTTAAAATGAAACCACAGTTCAAAGTACTTGTATGAACCAATTTAGGGTGTTTTCAATTATTGGGGAGTTTTAATTGAGGTTGTTGTTTAACCTAACTTAGTTTACATCAAGGGTTGAATTCCCAAGTTGGAATTTATGTAACTGATAGGCAATCACTGGAGAAATATGAGTCCATAATTTCTTGATTAGGGAGTCAACTCTATAGATCATAGAACTATGACTTAATGCAGTTATGAATTCATACCTACCTAAACCCCTTTCAATATATTTTCTGGCCCAATGTTATTATATAATAATGGGAATACGATTCCTTGTCACTAGAATATCCTCATGAAATGATATTCTGAAACCAATGGTGAGAGATATTAGGTTTTAATAAAATATTTAGAGATTAATAAATTGAAATTTATTATCTAATTTATAATCTAAATAAAGTTATAAATTATGAACTTATTTATTTTAGAAAATGGAAAGCCACAAGACATAATCTATATCAGTGTGACCCATATTAGAGAAGGATAAAATTCTCATATACTCAAATTTATATGAATGGTCCTGGTGATTGAAAATTATATTACTCTATGAGAGGAAATTATATATGTTGGAAACCCATGTTCCTAATGTTCTTAGTGAAGTGGCTGGTGAGGATGAACTCTATCTCTATATGAAACATTTGGATGATTCCAAGGATGTCTAATGTTTCATTCAATCATTCATTTATAGTGAGAACATGAAGCAACATAAAGAAATAGATGCGTATAATATGAAGTATCACCTTTGTGATATTTATCAAGAGAAGGCGAGACAAGAGAGATATGAGATATCCAATGCACTATTCACATGAAATATTAGAGTGTCAGGTCTAGTTGGGCCTCATGTAGTCAAGATAATTTGTTACATATAATGCTTGGATATCTTAGGCTTTAAGATCCATGATGAGTTACACACAAATCACTTTTTATCCACATTACCCAAGAGCTTCTATAGTTTAATTGTGAATTATAATATAATAAATAATCATATGACTCTCTCAAAACTTCTTAAATTAATTTACCAAGTTGAAAAAGAAATAGGGAATGAACACTTATGGTCTTTATGGTGAATAAATGAATAATAAGAAAAAGGGACCCAAGAGTTACTCCATGCCTAAGGCTCCACATCACCATCCTTCCAAGAAGAGGAAGATCCCAAGATAGGAAAAAGATAATGAAACAATATATATTTCATGTGGAAATCCAGTCCACTAGAAGAATAACATTACTCAATTAAATAAGCATGATGAAGCGTTAGGTGTGTTTGTCATCAAGTGTATTCTTTCTATATCTACCCATTGTATATTATGTAAATCTTATGGTGATCACATTAATATCCAAATACAATAAATAAGTATATTTTGAAAGGTTTCATGAGGATAGGTGGATTTATTAGCTTCCAATAGAGCGAGGCTGGCTGCTCTATAAATTAGAGACTACCATTTCACATTTCCAACGAGGTTAATCTTGGGTTTGAATAATTTTTATTATGTGACTAGTTTTACAAAAAACATTATCTATGTTTATATCCATGAAATTTATGAATTTACCTTCAAATTTGGAAATAAATAATGCTAATTTTATAACAATGTCTTTTTATGGTATGTCACAACGAAATAATGGTCTTTACATATTAAATTATGAAAAAAGTATTTTAAATAAATAACAAAACATGTTCACATGACACATTTTATAAAAAATTGTGTAATCGACGACTTGGAAATCTAAATTAGAATCATTTTACAAAGAACTATCAAGATGGATATTTAAAATATTTTAAGCTAAAACCACTTGACAGATGTCATATTTGTTTTTAAGGGAAAAAATTAATAAACCACTAGTTGGTGGAGATGGTGAAAGGGACACATAGATACAAGAATTGGTACACAAAAATGTGTGCATAAATTTTATAGTATAATATATATGTGGGTATTAATACCTCATCACTTTTACTAATATATTGAGTAAATATTCATATGTCTACATGATGAGTAAGTCTAAACCCATTAACAAATTCATGGAATTCAATAATAAAGCAGAGAATCAATTTGGTAATAATATAAAGAAGTTTCATTCTGATTGGTCAGGAAAACACCTTAACTAATATTTTATCAACATTCTATCGGAGTATGAAATCCTATCTCCACTCACTCCACCTTATACTCTACAGTGGAATAGTGTTACTGAAAGGAAGAATTGTAACTTTCTTGACTTGGTGAGGTTGATGATTATTCATGAATATATTCTATTATTATTTTAGGGATATACATTAAAAATTGAAGCATATATACTTAACCTTGTCCCAACTAATGTGGAAAACAATATTCCTTTTCAGTTATAGAGTATAAAGAAATATGTTTTGTCACATATTCATGCATGGGGGTGAGAATCATTTGTTAAGAACACCTATTTTAAAAAAATATAACCTAGGGGCTTAAAGAATTTCTTTATAGGATATCCCATGTAAACTAGGGGATATTATCTATACAAACCCTTAGAAAATAATGTAATGGTGGATAAACATGCTATTTTTCATGAGAGGGAAAATATCCTCTAGAAAGATAATGGGAGTAAGACTGACTTCAATAAAGTTAATTCTCAAGATATAGAAGAGTTGGTATTAGAACATAGTCCATAGTTCCCTAAGAAATATTTTGTTCCTAAGACATGATTTTTTTATGAGTAACAAAGAAGTTATAGAACTAGAATGATATAGACCGAACATGTAGGTCATGTTATTTAGTATAACACAATCCAAGAGTGGATTGGTTCTAGTGTAATATGGAATACATTTTTTCAAGAAAATGTGTCCTCATGCACAATAATAAAGAGAGATAATGAGTAGGATTTCATATGATTATATGATAGGATTGATCATCCATGTCATGTTATTTTCTAGGCTTGATATTGCATATTCCTTGAGAATGGTAGGTAGATATAAATATAATATAGGTGAAAAACATTGGTCTAAGTCCATCGTTAATTATTTGAGGAATACTAGGGATATTTTTCTTATGTATAGAGGAGAGGATGAGATAATTATCAGGGGTTATATAGATGTTATAAATTAGAAACATCAAAATGATCTGAGGACATAGTTATGATATGCATTTTTTATCAATAGAGGAGTTGTTTGATGTAAAAGGATAAATAATCCATTTTTCTAAATTCTATGTCATATCCAAAGTATATTAAAACTTCTAATGTATCAAAGTAAGATGTTTGGATACAAAACTTCATCCAAAATATTTAATAAGTACCTAAAATTTGATACCCTATAAGATTATATTCTGATAATACTTTAGTGGTGGATCTCATAATAGAGACAAGGTCACGTCAACGTACAAAACAAATACGCTGGAAGTATAACCTCTTGATGGATTTTTATCAAAGGTATAAAGTCACTATGACTAGAGTTTAAAAGGAATAGAAGGTTGTAGACCCCTTGAATAAATAATCATCTTAGTAGAAGCATTAAATTTATGTTTGTTATAGAGGGTTGAATGTTTTTAGCCGTTTTATCTAGTGTAAGTGGGAGTCTGTTTGTGTTTGTGACATAAAAAAAACTTCAATATACTTCATGATTAGATGTATTAATGGTTTTTAATACAAATAATGTTCATATTATCTCATGACTATTCTTCTGCATGACATATTATGTGATGATGTCCCAAAGGTTAATGTTTTACTAATAGGTTAGAGTAGTTACCCACTATGATGAGAGCTTAGAAGTGTAATGAAAATATTCTTAAATATATATTCTATTTCCAAATGATATCATTTTACATGAAATAAATGACATAGTCTATCGGTGGTAGGGGGATCATAATACATTGAGATTTATTCTCATAAAGTATTTCTTTATTAATCTATAAGATAATGAGGTTATCAGAACTTGAACCACCGGTTGGAAATCTAAATTTATATGTGTAATTAGATATTTATATCTATGAACATGTGTAATAGACCTTAGTTTAATGATTAATATTAATTCATATCCCGAGTTGTGTACTTTGATGTATTGATGAAAATCTTGATGATATATGTTCATAATGAGGTAGGATATGTTGGGTAAATCATGAGATATACTGCATTAATACATAATGAATGGAAGGATTTTTCGCTTCTATTCTTTCACAGAAGTTTATATCTCATGACCTATGATGTGAATAGAACTGCATGATTAATTCAATGTCTATGAAATTCTATTGTAAAGTTCATTTCTAAAAATTTAGAGAAAGAGACCTCGTGTACATAGGTTAATGACATTGGAATGAAACCTTCTTGATTAGATACATTATTATAAATCAATTATATTACATGGTGTATACTCATAGTAAGTTGTATGTTGTTGTGACATTTACTTCTTTTTCTATGAGTGCCTTGACATGTTTCTAGAAGCTAACCTTAGACTTCATGTGGTGTAGCCTAATTCCACTAAGAAAGGGTCCTAGAGTGTCACACACTAAGATTATCTAGAACCTAAGTTAATATATTTATTAAATTAATATGTTGAATAAATATTATTCTGGCATGTGGTTTAATAATTATTCATGTTTTATTGATCATAAATATTTAGTCACTAGTTATTTGAGAGAATTTATTTAAATTGAATATTTAATAAATATTAATTCTCTATTTTTATGAATATAATATTTATTTATTGATGAATAATAAAGTGAAATTTATTTATTTAAATAAATTTTAATTATTCAAGGTCTAATAAACACTAAGGAGGATTGGAGGACTGAGTTTAATGGTCTGGTGAAAAATGTCTTATTGAATATTTTTTGAATAAATATTATTTTATTTATTCAAAGAAATAATATTTATCTATCCTTGAGTTTAATTCATGTCATTTAAATAATAATAATAATAGTATTATTATTATTTAGACAACAATTTTCTTTGGGAATTAAAAGACTTATAAGGGTATATGTGCAAGCATTATTATCCAACCCTGGTTCTATTTAAACTCAGTTATAAAATTATTTAACAATTTAATATCCATTATAATCATTGTGAATGATTAATTCTAGAGAGTCTGCTTATGCTCTTGGTAGATCCTCTCATATAACACTCTCATGAAAAGAGAGTGATCCCCCTCCTCCCCTTATCATGTATAGAGATAACATGAAGAGTTCTTCCACTTGATGCAATTCTTGTGGAGATCAATATAGAATGACACAAGAATTAGGATATTTGGAATTTGAACCTAATGATTTTTACATTATTTTTAGAGGTCTTTAGTTCATGTGGGGATCACCATTAGATGGATTATACCCTTTAATCCTCTGACACAACAATGGTATGTCCTAAAGTTATCAACCAATTCATTAGAAAAGAAAGAATTTCAACTTAAGGCAATTCATTATTTACATACATGTTTTATAAATTATATTTTGTGTTCATGTATTTTTGATTTTTGGGATACTATTTTTATAGTTCTAAGAAAAAAATATAAATAAGTTAACAAATTTCCATTATTGGGAATGGGCTAGAACACTTCCGTTGAACCCAAGAACCTTAATCACTCACATTACATAGTTCTAATATTCCATATTCTATAATATTTCAGATAAAGTTGTAATTAACTCAATGTGGTTCATAAATCAGTGAAACACAAAATTCTTTCACATGCGACTCACACTTTGGATGAAATAGAAAATGAGTCAACTTATTTTCTTCATTTAATTTTCTCTAATAGACCCTTAAACCACAAAAACTACTTTCATTCTCTCATAAACACAATACACTCGAATTTAATGGATAACTTTTCCACTGTATGTTCAAGTATTAACATGCATATCAAGATAGTTCCTCTAAAAGTAAACACAATACCAGTAGTACAATTCATAGAATCCATATCTCCCCCTAATTTATAATCTAAACATCCTTGTAATGGAGAATCCATTCCAAAATAAAGTGAAAGATTAATTAGACCTTTGATATATCAAAAAAATCAACTTGAAAATATCTCAATGCCCTTTATTTAATTCTATATGAACTGACTAATTACACTAACCACATAATAGATATCAGGACTTTTATATACCAAGACATACATAAGTCTTGCCATAGATGATGAATGAAAACAATTCACCATATACATGTTAGATATATGACCTATAATCTTAATATATAAGTGATATATTTGGTCCATATATTCTTTATGATTGAGCATTTAAAATAGAAAAACATATATGGTTCAAAAGGCATATCATATTCCATGATTCTATATCATATGACATTAAAATAGGGATATTAAAAGGACTTTTATGTGAAGATATGCCACTTCCTTAGAATGGAAGTTGAATCTTAAATAACAAACACTAAAATATTACAATATTGGATATTATTAAAGAAAATTTCATAAGATGAAATTCATGGTAGGATCAGTGGAATCATGAAATGAATGCAGAATGATCGAAACCATTAATTCATGTGTTTCAATGCATTAGTAAATGCAATATGCTTGGGTAAAATCCCTGGGGGATTATATATGGTGACAATTCTATTGAGAATGGTGTGTTAAAACCTTGTGTAATCTCTTGAATGATTGTACCATTATCCAAAATCTCTCTTTTCCCTCACCCTTTTCCTGTGTGAGATACTAGTATATCATGGGTGTTTGGACGATCCAACCCATATGATGGGTGATTCAACTTTAACCCGTAGATGCATCATGGAGGAGGGAGTCCTCTGGCTATCTATTGGTGACCATCATCAAGCATTATAGATGTTGACTATAGAATAGGAATCATCAATACAAAGTATATAAAAGTATTCTTAAATTTATACATATTTTTTTGGGTTTTAATTATTGGAGATTTTGTGTTTTGAAGTTTCTAATTACCTATACTATGACAAAAAAGTGTTTTTAATATTATGAAACCTTCAGTGGTGTTAGATATTAACCATGGATTTATATTCTAGAAATAATTTTATAAGATGATATTTTGGATGATATTATTTCATGGGATTAAAATATATTACCATAACACATATATGATATATTGGATTTTATAAAATTTGATTCCCAGGTTACAGGGTTTAATGAGATATACAGCATATCATAAGTCATGAGACCAAATGTCTACGAGTTTATTCTCACACAGGGTAGTGAATAGTTAATCCTACATAGGTTTCAAGGAACACTCACTAACATTATACAGGTCTTCACACAAGATCATTGTGTTAATATTCCATAGGCTATATATATCATAGTATGAAATTGATAATTGTTGAACAAGTTAAACCTTGAAATGAGCCTGTAATGATTTTATCTCACATAAATTATATTATCAACTGTATATTAAGATTTATATATTTTAAGGTCAATATGGCTTATATTAATAAAAGCGATATTATATAAAACAATTATTTTTCTAAATTGCAATCATGGATTGATTTAAATAATAGATAAATTGTTTATAAATTATGGATAAAGGTATAATGGGATATTTATTAATTTATAAAGGTATTTTTAAATTAATTTATTAAATATTTGTAAAATTAATTAATTAAATGATTATAAAATATTTAATAAATAAACATCTACAATACTAAAAGTTAATATTGAAATAAATTATCTCAATTATATAGAATGAATAATAATTTAGATAGGAAATATTTATATGAAAATTATAAGGTTAGTTTATAACGTTTTTATAAATTACAAAATAAGGGAAAAATATAAAAGATTTTATATTAATTATGAATTGGTCATAATATTTAATTTGAATTTTAAAAATTAAAGGACATATTTTAGAATTTTTTTAAACCACATCAAAAGATATTTTTATAATTAATTTGATCAATGATTAAAATAATATTAAATATGTGATATATAATTTTTTTAAATAGTTTACAGAATAGAATTGGAATATAAATTATATATATTTCACTTAATATCGTATATTTAATGTAAATTCCATATAATGAAAAATATAAAATATTTATTATTTGAAATTGATATAAACTTTTTATATTTTTTAATTATTGAATGTTAATAATTCATGGTTAAATTATAAAGTGATTATAATTTCTATATTTATGAATTGTTAATAAATTTTTATTCTCTTATTTAAATATATTGATGGTTAATTTATTTAGTTTATTATTTTATTTATTCATAAATATCATTTTTATATTATGAATATATGTATACCATAGTTTAATTTTTAAATTCCTTCTATAAATTTTCATACATGCATCTAAGGATTTACATGTTAGGTATGATATTTTATTTAAATGTGTTTTACCTTGAATTTGGCTTGTACTTGTTTATGTGATTGAATTAAGTAGTTAATTATGATTTTTTACATATTAATTGTTAGAATTATGATTAATTTTAACTATCTATTGATTAAAATATCACTGGGTAGGGGGAATTTGGGTTGGACTGCTCACTAGCCTGAAGGCTTATGTCTTTTCTTGAAAAATGGGGGTTGGATATCAATTTCTCCAAGTTTACTCTAGTGAGGATTGTTGGTATCATATGAATTAAATAATCTATATAAAAGTGTTTCATATATCTTATACATGTGATTCATTTGGATATGTATAAATATAGTTGGTTTTTAATTTAGGTTGGTAACACAAGTAGTGAGTTATATAAAGGGTTATGCATCAATATGGTTTGAACATATTATTTTAGTGTAAGGAATAGGATTCCAATATAAATCCTTATAATAACACATACATGAAAAGGTAATATATTAGTTAATGTGGTGATATTTAATCCCCTTTAAAATACTATGTGTCAAATTCCTTCCAAAAGAACACTTGTAAAAATATCGATCATAAAACCTAGTAGGTCATTCCAAATTTGCGCACCCTTATGTAATATAAAAAACTAATGAGGTGACCAAAATTTTTAAGTTCTTTGTTCTTGGTATATGATTTGGGTTACAATTATATTGGAAACCCTAACTGTAAGGATACTATAGGAATCGAGTTGTGAAAATCTCTATGATGGATTAGATAGATTGTTTTCCACTAAAATATCGAAAAATAATATATGATATAATTATGTTGATTTCTACCAAATATAGTTTTGATTATTTATGTGATAACTAGTGATAGTCATAATAAAATATGTGTTTTGGTGAAAAAATGGATATGATGTGTTTAAAAAGGATCATCATTTTAGTGGGAGAATATTTAATAAAATTCCTTATTAAATGTATATAAAATATGATACTCATTTGATAAAATATTTTTTTAGATAAATAATATCACAATTATCCAAATTTATTTTGAGATCAATATAGGGAATATAGAAATTTAATGTAAGAAGATTCTTGGATTGGTATAAATATTAAGAAATTTTCTAAAGAAAGGAAAATCTTATGTGTTAAGGTAAACACCATCATGAGTAACTTAATGTTGAAGTATTTCAATGGGTGGATCTAATATTTTCTTCGGAGAAGAATAAAATGATTCAATAAAGGTTATATTAAGTATTGTTTTGGTAAATAAAATCAATTTTTAATAATTAATGGAAATGTTCTGACAATGTGATAGAGTTAAATAAAAGTTTACTCATTATTCTCAAAGTGTTGGGGATAGATTAAATTGTTATATTATGTCAAGGTTGTAGTTCTATTTTGATAGTAAATGTATGTAAAAGTTAAAACACAAATAAGAAAATTTAGTTGAAAATAAAAATAAATGTTTCTTCAAGTATATAGTTAATGTCATTGAAAACTAAAGGTGTTATTAGGAAGGAGTAGTAATGATTACATATGATGAACTTTTATGGTATACCTAATGATGTTATAGAAAATCCATATATTGTATATTTCTTGTATCAGTGTTATATAAATAAATTCATATTTTTTAAAGGTATATAAAACCAATTTAATACTTTATAAATGTTTTAAATATATAGAAGTTAAAATTCAAGGGAAAAAATGAAAGATCTTATAGTTTTTATTTAAATGATGATGCAAAGGGTTGCTGAATCATGATTTGAATACAAATGAATAATTAAATCTCATATTGATCATTCTATAAGGGATTCCATTTTCATCTTATTTCTCTTAAGTGTTTATATAATTTTTTTATAAATAATAGTTATTATAAAAAATATGAGATATTACACACAATTTTTGATTCATCATACTTCATAATATACCTGAGAAGAGTATAATGATATAATTGTTTTATCTACGATAAAATAGTTTTCCTATATGTTTGTTAAGATATGAGAGATATGATCTTACCGCCATCAACGACATATTTTAAATAGTAAAATATTATCTTTACTAAAAGTTCCAAACACATGGAATAACATATAAGATAAAAATATATATTTTTAATTTGTTAAATATTTCTACTAAGATGAAATTATAGTTATTTTATCACATAAAGAAGTTTATGTATCTTTGAAAGATATTATAAATAGATTATAGTGTCTAAGAGGATAATGGGAGTATTTGTGGACATTGATAAGTTCAAAGATAATATAAAAAAGATTATTCTAGACATAATAAAAAATTTATTTCACTATATATTTTAAAAACATCTAACATATGTTGGAAAACAAATAATGTAAAGAGTTAAATTAGTTAAAAAAATATTTAAGGGGAAAACATTTGATGGAAAGTGTTCCAAGGATGATGGTGATGATAAAATTAGAAAGAGTTCTATATTTAAGAAAAAAGATATTAACATCTTAACATTGGATGTTGTGAAGTAAAGGATTTTTAATACTATGTTTAAATAGTTAAACATTAGGAATATGATTCCGAAAGTATCACTATTATTAAAACTATATTTATTTACAGATGTTATTCACTATAGAGTTTAGTGGGTGAGTTTTTTCAGGGGATCACATATCAATGTGATTAGAATTTCATAGAGATGTTATGAGTTTAACATAACCCCTGAAAGTGAAACAAAAATAATGTTGATATGGAAGTCTATCATATTTTATATGTTAGAGAGAAACTAATGTAAGATTTTTTAAGTATTCTTAAATAAGTTTAATCATATAAAATGTAACATGTTATACAAAAGTAAAAATCCACTTTACTATCATTTTACCTTGGACGTATGAATATATATATATATATAACATAAAATGATAATTGAACTCTCAATATAATAATGTTATTTATCCATAACTGATGCTTTTCTTAGAGAATTATAGGTTATAATGAAATGTTAACATTAACAAGAGTAATATTCTTGTATTAGGGTATGGAATATTCTTGTGATGCATAAAATGTGTTTTTTTTCAGAAGATGACCCAAAAATCATACTACATGGATTTCCATACATTATATATTTTGTATATAAGGGGTTTTTGGTTTATATTTATAGTCCCATGTACTTTAGTTTGGAGAGATTCCTATAGTTAGAACCTTCATGCATTGATAAATTTCTTACACAAACCTTGAGGATTAGATAATCAGGGGGTGTCTGGGTATGTTATTGATAATGTCATCAGTTGGAGTTTAGAAAAGATGGGATTCTTCCTCTCATATGATGATTTTGACATCTGAGACCTTTATTGAGATAGTCTAGGGAAGTGTAAAATTAATTATATATAGTTTTCATGATTTTATTATATATAGGGTGATGGAAATGTGATATACTCATCAAAAAAGGTAAATGACCTGTGATGAATTCATTGGGATGTTCAGTATATAATCATAAAATCAAGAATATATGAGTTTCTATATAAGAGTGATATACTCTATGTCCCATGGTTACAATATGACTTAGAGAACTGGATTATATGAAAATTCATGCTTTTATATGATGAAAGTGATAGACATAAGTATATAGATACATTTTTTTGATAAAGATCACACGAGGTCCATTTATAGAATGAGCATCACTGATTATTTTCTAGAGGAAACTCCATGATTAAATTTATGAATTCTATATTTCATGATTTTTTTCAACATAATAAAGGTTCGTGTGGTCACACATTATGGTCAACTGAACGGGGATTCAATTTTACTTAGAGATATTCTATAAAAGTAAAATAGAGTTTATCCAAAATAAGTTTTGGATGTTTATTCACAAGGTGATACATATGATGAAATACACGGGGAAGTTAATTACAACTCTAAAATATCATTTCATAATATTTTCAAAAATATTTTTTGATATGGTTTCACAAGTTATTTGATATGATACAAAATATTGTGAAACAAAACTAAGTCTTATAGGATTTATTGCAAGTGGAAGATTATTGTAAATATTTTATAATATATATATATGTAATACATTTGTTCCATATATAGTATAATATTGATCTTTTATTTTTTTAATACATGAATGGTTCCAAATAGAAGTATTAGTGCATTCATGGTTTTAGTTTTTCATACATGGAGATCTTTGGTTTTATGGTTTCTAATTTCTTCTACTGTAATAAAAAAATGTTGTTTAATCCTAATAAACCATTCAATATAAAACTTCCTTTCCCATTTTTAGGTTCCTTAACCTTAGATAGTTTTAAATTTCTGTTCAGGTGGGTGTTCACCGACTTCGAATCACTCATTTTGAATCACTCTAACACCTTCTGGATGTATTTATATTGATACATGAATAAAGTTACAAAAGTAAGTTATATTTTTATATTTATACCCAATATCCACATTTTGGAATCAATATCCTAAATCTAGAATATTTTTGGAAATTAAACCTTCAACTCTTATAGCCTTTCATTTACTGATCAAACTCAGAGCATGTCGTCAACATAAATAAGAACTTTGAGGAAAATAAAATTATCATACAACTTCCGATAGAATCAATGATCTACATTGAACCAAATAAACTTATATTCTACTATAGAGGCATTTAAATTCCAGTTCTAGTATCATAATGTCTTCTTAATCTCATACAGACTTCATTTGATCTTTCATAGTAGACCTTTCTATTGATTCCAATAACTCTTTTTATCATTTTTTTGAAAATCACAATTAACTCTACTTCTTTTAGATACAATTAATATTTTTAAGTTATATTTGTACATAATTAAATTCAAATTGTATGTTTCAATGAACTGAGCTGAACCATCTAGATATTGGAATATGTTGAAGCTCTGAGAGAACATGTTAGTTACTTTTATCAAAAGAAATATTTATTATTTATTTTGCATCAGATACTATTGAAATAAAACTCAAATAAATCATAATGTCACCATTAAAGGTTTTTACAAATATTATTATAAATTGGGTCCAGTCATCATAGAATGTAATATATAGTATGATACTAAAAATCATGTAATTATTTTGATGTTATGTATCATTTAATTTTTGTGATGAATTCTAATTTAATTTTTCTTTCAGTGCAACTTTCTAAGAGATACCATTTGATGAGTTTTAATTGGGAATATATAAGTTTTACTTTTTAATTTTTTATCTTCTAATATACGTGGACGATGAATTTATAGTGATGAATCTTATACTTTTAATCATTTTGATTGACGAGTTTCTGGGTTTAGAAAAATGCATGTTTGGAACTATGAAGTTCATTGAAGTATGTTGTAGTTAGACTTGCTAATGATCAATGGGATTAAATAGATCCTCAGGGATAGAGATATCTTTTGTCTATATTTCTATCAAATAATTTCCATGTGTGTAACCTTATTCTACCAATGGGAGTAGTTGAAGAAGTTATGATATTTGGAAATTGTGGATACCATTGATCTTCTTGAACAATCTAGCTGTAAGTTTGGTATTATAATTTTGAGTTCTTATAAATAGCTAATTTTTTAATAAATATTTTTTATATGATTATTCTCATTTTTATCAAATAATAAAATCTTCATTTATTAGTGAAAAACATTAATTTTTAATTTTTTCATCAGATGGGTTTTTAACTCCAGATAGTATTTCTTTAACAAAATATATTTATTCTTTGTCTTAAGCTTATAATTTGACACATTTATTTTATTAGTTATTATAACTTTTGATAATTTTAATTTTTATTGGGATAGAAATTTTAATTCAATTTTTTATTATAATTCACCACCTCTTATAGTTTTTATATTGTTTTTTATCTTAGAAAACACATAGTATCAAAGATTATCACTTTTTTACTTACACTATCATATAGAAGAGATTAAATATTTTGGTTTATATGGTAGGGATACCAATTATAACATTGGATAATATCAACATCATCAAACCACTATTACTTGAAGGATCTTGCTTTGAGTACTTGAATAATTAGATAAAGACATTTTTCATCAACATCAGGGAAGATCATTATCAGATGATGATCAGAAATTACAAAAATCAAGAGAAGAAAATTTATCAGTTTACTAGATAGAAAAATATGGAATATTAATTTAAATACCAATTTTAAAAACTTTTTTTTATGTTGAATGACTATAAATATCTAAATTAATATATCATTGTGTGAAATAATAATTGGAATATAAATGATTCTTGAAATTATACATTTTGTTACTTTGAAAGTCTTGGATACTAGAAGAGAAATGATCACCCGTAGAATTAGTTTCTTAGATACACCAATGCTGTATAATGGTAGTTAACAAGATGAAATTACTTGGTGAGTGTAAAATAATTGATGAATGACTCATAGATAAGTTCATAAAAATTATTCCAAAAAAGAGTGGGAATCCATGAGGACAACGACAGATGATTCAAAAAATATTAATAATATTAACTTGGATGACTTGATTGGAGCCTTGATACAATAAAATAATCCAATAAAAAGAGACATTTATAAGAAAAATAATAATAATTGAGTTACCTTTGAATGAAATTCTAGATCTCTAACTTCTAGTGTAAAAACTAATAAACCTAGTACTTCTAAAAACTGTAGTTCAAATTATTATTCAGATAGTTACTGTTGGATGTTATTAAATTTTAACCTTACCAATTTGCATGGTTATAGAAATGAGGACTTTAATAAATATAAATAGAATTAAATATATGAAAATAATTTAATAATTGAATATTTGTCAAACATGGTTGGTTATGAGCACAAAAATCCAGGGCTTGTCAGAACTAACTAACCTAGAATGAAAAAGAAGAATAAGTATTCCGAGAGAGTTTCAAATAGAAAAGGAACAAAATAATTTAGAGATAATGTAGATGAATGGAGTTTTAGGAAATATCCATCATTAGGTGATAGTAAGTGATTTTTAACTATTACAATCATAAGATCACTATTTTTTTTAAAGGTATCAAAAAATGGAACATGTTTCATGGAAAGGTAACAATAGATTCTCATACTAATTTATCATTAGATTGTTCCAATCCTTTTTCTCTAGATTATGAATATGTAGATTATCCTACATAATTTTATGGAATTGTTATATATTTTATTATTCTAGATAAGAAAATTAAAAATGACAATTAAAGACTTTTATTTGTATAAAGAAGATCTTACTAAATATAACGATATAATTCCTAAAATTATTTCAGAGTTAGAAGCTAAATATAATCTTGTTTCAACTAATAATGATAAAAAATAAGTTTTAAAACTAATATATGAAGTTATAATTCCAAAAAATATTTTATTTAATTTTACTTCTAGAAGGGATAACTTTAGAAATATCTAAATATGGTTGAAACTTAATCATACATCATTTAGAATAGTTTTCTCATCTAGAAAGTCACATTTCCAATTAAATAATTTCATTATAGAAAGTAACCTTTATCTACCAAATTTCATAGATAAATTCAATTTAGGAAACTTTATTATTTAAATATGTTTCAATCCTTCAGAATTCATAGACCTTATTTTCTTATAGAACCTTTATCTGTTCAACACCAAAAGGTTTGACACATGTGGGTTCCTAAAGTATTTTTTAATAATATATTCAGAACCAAGAATTTTTAGGTACAATACATGTATCCTTTATCATTTTCAAGAAAATAGGTTGATTAACAGTATCCAAAACACAGGTACATTGATAATAGTTGTTCTAGACACATGAATGTGTTCACATACAAATTCTAAAACCTATAAAAAGTGGAGGTTTTATGTATTTATTTTTGAGAAAACATGCATGAAAAAATATTTAGTGTTGGTTTTGTTTCATTTATTGGTAATACTATAATATATAATGTTATTTATGGTTTCAAATTTAAGAACAACCTCATTATTATTGGACAATTATGTGATAAAGGTTACTCTATATACTTTTAGAATAATAAATTTACTTCTTAAAGTTAGAAAGGAGTTCACATCTTATCTGAAAATAAGAAATATATTTCTTACACAATTAAAAATGTAGAATTTAGTTTTTGGAATACACATTATGTTGTATGGTAGAAGATTTATCATGGATTTGGAATAAGAGTTTATGACTTTCCAATGTTCTAAACTTAATCAAAATTTTGAGAATTAGTGAAGGAGTTACCAAAACTTAATTTTAATTATTATAGTGTCTACGATCCTTTCCAAAATGGTAAACATCACAAGTTAATCTTTAAACCTCTAGAGAAATTTCAAAAAAAATTAGTTAGTAAAAATAGAACTATTTGGTCCTACACAACCCAGAATTATGTTAGGAAAGCACTATGTGTATTTCATAGTTGATTATTATACCAGGTATAATGGGGTCTATTTTCTTAATCTTAATTCATAAGTACCCTTTTTTTAAATTTTTATTCTCTTGTTTAGAACATAAAAAACATAAATTTAGTCACTATATGAAGTGATAATGTTGGAGAATTTTTAAACTCTGCTTTTGAATCTTTTTTGTAGTGAACATGGAATTACTCACAATTTTTAACCCCAAGAACTCGAAAATATAATGGTATCATTGAAATAAAGAATAAAATACTTTATATAATTGTATATACTTTCATGTATGAATATTTTTTAATAATTTTTATTTATGAAAATATATCAGTGTTAGTTTTTATACCATAAACCATGCTTTACTTAACACATTTTTAAATTAAACTATCATGGATGGTAGAATATGTCATAAATTATGGGAAACATTTTCATCAGTATCTAGACTCGAGTTCATCTGAATTATATTAGGCTTCATAGATCACATGTACTTACCTATATTTTAAATGGATGTAAATATTATATCCCTTAATGTTTATATTTATTAAGAAGTTTACATTTAATAACATCCTAGTTTTGAAGATATATTTTTGAACATGTATTTAGACTTACCAAGGTACTTTGTGGATTTAAACAAGCCTTAAGATTCTTTTATGATTGAATCTCTAGGTTTCTACTAAAATTTTTTTTTGTTAAAGCAATGGATGAGAAAAATATTTTCATCAAGATAATTTTGAGCAACACTGTTCTTGTATAAATATGTATCGATGACATCATTTTTGGATTAACCCAAAAAATGCTTACAGATAGTTTTTTGGAGCTTATGAAATATGAATTTGAGATGAGTATGATGGGTGAAATTAATTAATTTCTTGAATTTTAAATAACCCAAATACCAAAAGGAATAATCCCAATTAAAAATAGATGTACTACATTTTTAATTATATGTTTTTGTTTTGACAATGGTTCTAGTCTTCATAATTCGAAACGTACCTACTATAGGCTTCATCTTGATAAATCTAAGAAACCAGTTGAACAAAAATTGTTGAGAGGGATGATCCAAAGTTTACTTTACATGATGTATATTTGTAAATACACTATGTTTTTGTGTTATTTTGTAAGAAATTTCAAGCAAAACTAAAATCATCCTATAATATGAAAGTTTAGTGCATCTTATACTATCTTAAAGGGACTTTAAAACTTTGACTTTTTTATTTCTTCAGATCATATTTTACTCTAAAGAGTTATTATGATGTTTTATTTAGTGGGTGTAGGGTTGATCAAAAGATCACATCTAGAAATTTTTTTACTCTCCTTGAGAAGATTTAGTCTCCTAATCTAGAAATAATAAAATATTTGTCTCACTTTTAATAGAAGAATTTGCATATATGGTAACTGTATATTATTTCACTCATGGGTTGTAGATACAATACACAATCATGGACTTTGGGATGTGTTATACTCAAACTATAATTCTTTTCAATAACACAGTACATATCTTTATCTATGAACCCATCACATCATCCATGATATAAAAACAAATATTTAATGCACCAATTCCTTTAATATCACATATAAAAAGGACATATGTTATTTTTAGGTAAATATGAAAAAGGTCTAGAGGGGGGTTGAATAGTCCAATTTTAAAATTTAAAGATTTAAATTAAATATCTAAGTTAATTAATGTTATTATAAATGTTAATTATCATGAACATCCACTAATAAAAATTATTGGAAAATAGAATTAATAATTCAGAAACATTTTATAGTAGTTTAAATTTTTGTTTACCTACATCAACTATTCACACCCTTTACTCCTTGATGGATATAATAATCACTAAATACATGGTTTTTAAAGGGGAATCATAACCTAATTACAACACATACATTTTTAAGTGGAATTATAACCAAAATATATCTTATTTTTAATGGGGAGTCAACAAAATTTACAAGACTAACTTTAGATTCTAGGATTCAGAACCCAAAGATCCTAGATTTGGAATTCCAGAGTCTCAACCCAAAGAGAAAGAATTATTTTGTTGGGAAAATCATAACTGAAATAGTGTAAACATAAGAGAGAGATATATATAGAAATAATTAACATTGACCAAAACAGAAGTTGAAAAAATAAGTCATTGTAGACAGATAAATCACATTCAATGGTTCTTGAGTAATGGATCAATACATATCGTCAAGGAAATATTAGTCATATAATAATAGTTTATCCTTGAGATTTCATCTTGCAGATGAGAATAGTTTGAATAAGATCACTTGTATTTTTATATAATCACACATCACCTGAGATATTTAATGTTTACATAGAAATAGTATCTTATCATATTGGATCATATTAGAGATCCTTGGAAGAGTGTTGATCTTTTTAAATAAAATCCAAAACAATGAAACCAAAACCAATAAATTGGATATAAAATTCAAAATAATATTTTATAATTATTGGAGATATATATATTTATATTATGATTATAAAAATATCATTGAAATTCAAGAATCAAATAACAGTTCAAATTTATTTAAATACATCATTAATTATTTCAAAATATCTCAATAATAATTGGTCAAAATAAATTACATAAATCTCACACTATTTCAAAATATAAAATTTAAAAAACCTCCCATTTTTATGAATGTGAATAATAAAATTAAAAAATAATACATTAAATATCATAAAACAACTTTTAATATGTTATTTAGCATTATTTTTTTAGTATCATTAAAAACAATGGGATCACTTAAAAAAATTGATAGATAAAAATAATTTTTAAACATAGAATATTTTGATATTAAATAAAATGAATAATTATTTTTTCATATGAATGTAAAAAAATGTATGAATTTAAAAATTTATTATGACTAAAAAACTCCTTTCATATAAATTTAGATGAAAAAACATATGGATTTGAAAATTTTAATAACTTTTCAACACAGGTAGAAAAGTTACCATACAGAATGGATTGACTGCATGAACACACATGTGACTATTTGAAGTTATATTACCCGATGAATAAACAAGTGACCATGTAAAATGGATCAACCACATGAAAAAACAAGTAGCCATGTAAAATGGATCAACTATATGAACAAACAAGTGACTGTGAAGATCGACCATGAGAGGATCAACCATGTGGGGATCGAATGTGAGGGAATAGATTGTGAGTAAAATTATATATTTTAAAAATGAAGCTATTTAGATATATAATATTATAATAATTCAAAAAATAAAGTATGAATATTAATGAAACATGTAATAAAAAAATATAGTGATTAAAAAATCATAGAAAACATATGTATATAATTAAATAGTGACTGTAGAATACTTTATCAAAAAAATATATAAATAACCACAAAACAGATAAATTACACATTAAGTATATGATTTTGTGATAAATTAAAATTGATCTTTTAAAATAAAAATCATTTGAGGTTTTTGGAATAATAAAAAATAGAAAATATAAAGCTTAAACTCTATGAAACATTCACTTTTTGAAAATTATAAAACCAAAACATGATTTTACAAAATTATCCCCCCTTTTCAAATTTATCAAAAAGTAAAAAAATTAAACAATTACGAAAATATTTAATAACTCCCCCTGAGAAAATGTATTAAAACTAAAAATCCATCTTTCAAAGTTCAAATTTTACTTTTGAAAACATTATTTCATCCAATGGTTTAATAAAAATATCCATAATTAGATTATTAGTTGAAACATATTCTAGAGTAATATATTCTTTATTGGGATAATATATTATAAAATGAAATCTCATGTAACTATTTAGAACACCATTATGAAAAAAATATATTTACTTTCATAAATAGATAAAGAAATTAAATTTTGTTTCTTTGAGCTCCAAGACACTATTTTTTACTAAGAAAATGTAACATACCTAAGTAAGTTTTCTGTCAAGTTTTCAACCTTCAAAATAAGAACCAAAATAACTAATTAAATAATAATATATATTTATAGAATAAAATAATCCATAATTCATAGTAACTTTAACATATCTAAAAATTATTTTAAAAAATTTTTGGTGAAATTCATCAGGATCTGATTGAAATCTTTCACATAAAAAACACTAAAAAATATCTAGTTTATAAGTAATAAAATATAATAAAATCCCAATCATAACTATAAACATTTAAGAATATGCATATTTTATATATTTCTCTATGTCTAATTTAAAACTTTTATTCATGGGAGTTTTAGAAGTTTTAAAAGAATCTAAACCAAATCTAATAACAATTATTTTGTATAATTATATTGATTTAAAAATATCCCATCACATATTTGATTAATTTATTTACCTTAAAAGAATTTTAGTTCTCCCATTAAACTCATCTAAAATGCATTGGTCATAATGTTATAAAATTATTTAAAAATTAATTCACTTAAATATCCAAAAACAATATCATCTTTAAAAGTTTTTACAATTAAAATATCATTTTAAATCATTTTAATAAACAAGTAATGATCTAATTTATATTTATTAAAATAAATATTATATAACAATAAATTTATTTTATCATACCAAGAATGAGGTGGTTTCTTAAGACTATATAAGTCCTTTGATAACTTAAAAACATGATTTGGAAACATTTAATTTTCAAAACCAGGTGGTTGATTAACATAAAATTATTTGGAAATATAACCATTTAAAAAATAACTTTTAACATCAAGTTGAAATAATTTAAAACCTTTAAAACAAATTAATGATAAAAAAATTATAATAGATTCAATCATATAAATAGATGAAAATTTTCATTAAAATATTTATTTTCTTCTTAAAAATAACCATGAGCTACAAGTCTATATATATTCACAATAATTTGACTAGATTCATCTATTTTGTTTATAAAAATTCATCTCGTTCCAATAATGTGTTTATCTTTAGGGGGTTCAACTATATTTCAAAAATTATTTCTTGAAAATTTATCATGTTCATATTTAATAGAAATAACCTAAATAGAATCTTTTAAATCATTATGATTATTATTAGGATCAAAATCAGAAACAAAAGCATAATTTTCTAATTTTTTTTTGCAAATTTTAAAATTTTAATTCCAAAATCAACATTAAAAATTACTTTATCATTAGGGTTTCTTTATGAATTTTCCATGATTTAGGTTCATAATAAAAAGGAGTAATATTCCCCTCACTTATCATATAACTATCTTGAGATTCCTTTCATCCAAAATTAAATTCTCTATATTCTTCTGGAAAATATACTAAATCGTAATTATTTTTTAGTTTATCATCATCAAATTTAAAATGAAAAAATTCTTCCATAATCATATTTTATTAATTATAAATTCTATATTATTCACTTTTAATATAATACCCATACTTTATCACTTTTAGAATCAAATTTATCTAAGTTATCCTCTATATTTAAAATAAAAACATACACCCATAAACTTTGAAAAAACCCACATTATGTTTCTTTCCCTTAAGAAATCCATACACATGTTTCTTAAATAAATATATAATTAATACACTATATAAAATAAAAAAAAATGTATTTATAGATCCAACCCAAATATATGAAGGTAGATTATATTTATTTAACATAGTTCATTCCCTTTATATAATAATTATATTTTTTTATTTTCACAACACAATTTGTTTTGTGGTGTTTTAGGAATAGAAAAAATATGATTAAAACCAATTTTTTCAAAAATAATAATAATTCAAATTCAATATTAAAAAATACACCTCCATTATCAGTTATAATATAAAAAATTAAATAAACCTTTTAATTATCAATGATTTTATAAAAAGAAATAAATTTAGATAAAGTATTAGTTTTATGAGATAAAAAACATGTCTTAGTAAATCTACTAAAATAATTAAAAGTCACAAAAATGAAATTTCCCTATTAAAATAGAAATATTAATTTTACCAAATTAATATAAATTAATATTTTATAATTGTATAGTTTTTTTACAACATGAATATATTAAAAACCTAATCTATGTTTTTTAACTTTTAAAAAATAATAAAAAATAAAATTCTTAATAATTTTTAGATCAGATAATTGTTAGATTTGTACTTTCATAGAAAATTTGTTTAACAACTGAATGTTCACATGTTAAATCCTTTGATTCCATAACATATCTTGTGTCTTTGTTAAATTAAAACACTTAATATTTTGAGTCAACTAACTCAGAAAAATCAATAGAATATATATTGTCTTTTTAAAAATATAAAATAAAACCAATTATTTTTTAAAAATTGACATTTCTTATAATAAAAATTAAGACTCACTAATCCATCTCAATATTGTGAAAAAATAATTAGTTTTGTTTTAATAATTAAAAATATAAAAATTTAGAAATTATAAAATAGTTAGATATGCCTACTTCCCTAAATACCTTAACCATGACTTTTGAGCTATCATCAAATTTTCCTTGGCCACCATTACATCAGTTATAAGAAATTAAATTTTATGAATCTATAGTAAAGTTTATAGATTATCCACTTTACTAGTAACATGTATCTTTGACACTTATGAGGCACGTTTCATAAAATATTATTTAAGTAGAAAACAATTTACCATTGTTATATTAGGAAAAATTGGGTTAGTATAAGAATTATTAGGTACCCAAATAGATTTTAAATATGTATTCATGGATAATGTAGAAAATAAAATCTTGGAAATAAAAGTTTTAGTATGGCTTAAATACCGAAGAAATATTAATTAAAATTTATTATAATAATTCCATTTCATTCAAAATTTTAATCATCTAAAATTATATATAATTACTTTAGAACTCTCAACAAAGAAGGTATTTTTTAACATAGGTATTTTTTTATTATATCCAAATCAATTACTTCCGTTTTTTTGGTTTCATTATTGAAATAATTTTATCATACTTTTCATAACTTTGGGAAATAATAGATAAATTTTCCTTTAAAATTTAAATTTATTTCTTCATATTTTCATTATCTTTTTAAGAAATCTATAAATTAGTGTAAAATTTTTCATTTTAACAAATTGTTATTATTTCTAAGAAATTAATTTTATTTAGTTTGTTTCTTGTTTTTTGATATGTTCTTTATATTCTCCTTTTAATTTTTTATACAAACTAGTAATTTCAAAAACATCCTTCTATAATTTTTCATTTAATTCAATTAGTTCTTTAATTATAGGTAATTCAGATTCAAAATCATAATATAAACTATAATAAGAATAACTACTATTCTCATTCATACTTTTCACCATGAATCATAGGTTAACTATTTCTTTTACACTTCTAGTTTCATCACTTAAGTTACATTCTTCTGTGAAACTTCATGTATCTATCAAAATTGTTTTCTTTTTTTTTTCTAATATTTTTTATCATTATTAAAATGATTTAACATAGAAAAATCTAGTGTTTTGTGTTCTTTAATTCTTCACTCATATCATGTTAGTTTAGAGTAATCATTATAATTGACAATATGACCTTTTCTATTTGGACAATACTTATGATTATTCATTCAAAATCGATTATTGAATCCTCCTTTTATTTTCATCATTTTGTAAACACCATTAGTAAGCTTGGATAATTATTTCTTTATTTTATTTAATTCAGACTGATAATATTTAATATAAACAATTATATTTGATTTAAATTCCTACATTTATTGTAACGACCCAAACATTCATTAATGGAAATCCCTCTTGATCTAATTAAATGTCTCTTTATGTAAAATGTTTATATAAAATTTCAACCTCTTTTGTTTTATGTTTTTAGATTTTAAAATACTGTTATGAATTTTTACCGTTTTTAATATAGCCATTGAACAGTGATCACATGATTAGTATAAATATAGGGCTTTAACAAATCCAATTTACTCAGACGATGGAAGCGATGGCCTCATCCAGTAGACGTCATACGAAGCCCATTTTTCAGAGCTCGAAAAAGAGGTTGTGTCTTAGGTATTTTCTCTTGACCAAGCCCAATACGAGCTTGAATATGTTAAGCTCGAGCAGGACCGCCTACGAGAGAAATGGAAGTCGATAGAGATTACCACTATAGCAAGGTTATCCGAGCCACCCCAAGAGTCTGTCACCATCGCACACATTACTCTTCGGTCTTATGTGGGTGTTATAAGAAGTTATTTAATAATACATTATTACTACGGTCATGTATATTATTTTTGTATATAATAATGATTATACCTTCATTTTATTATTGTTACCTTGTAGAAGGTTTTTAAAGCACAAATAATATATTTAGTTAATATTCAAATAAGAAATCTATTTTGATGAATTAATGGGTTGTTGAATTAAATAATATTTTAATAAAATATTATTATTGTTATTAAATTAATTTTTATTAAATTTAAATGATCGTATAATTATATGAATGAAATCGTAATTTTTATTAATGTTTGAAAGCCATTTTTGTCAAAACCTGTGATTTTTTGATAAATATTGGTTTTTATTTTAAAAGTAAAAAAATTAATATATTTAGAAAATTATTTAGATAAAATAAATATTATTTTAGGAATCAGGACGTCTAAATTATCCAATGGTGAAATGTTCATAATTTTCTGAGACAGTCAAATTTTTGGGTAAAAATTAAATACCGTTTCAATATATAATGTCTTTTATGACATCATAATGAACCAATAGTGATGTAATAAAATACTATAAGCTTTATGTTCGGACAATATATATTTTACCATTAAAATAATGTAATTTTGGGTTTTCTTGACTTATTTTACAAAGCATTAATAGACCCTTCAAGACTTATTTAACATCTTCGATTTTTAAATTGTTTTCTTTTAGAGTGTGACTCACCTCCACATAAGAAACCCCATTATTTTAAGAAGTTCGGAATTTGTAATTATAAAATATTGTTTTCTACTTCCCTTTAGAAAAAACCATGGGCAAAAACTATGGGCTGGTTTGTGGTTTGGATTAGTTTAATGTGAGGTGTCCCAAAACTAAATAATAAAGAAATCTCTCACCTTTCCTATATAAACCCACTGAATATCCCACTTTCACCTCACTCAAAGCCATTAGAGTTCGTCCAACCTCTACACAACTCTCTATAAAATCCTCCCAAGGTGCCCCAAGCTCCAAATAATCCTCTCTCAAACCTCTCTCAAGCCTTTGGAAGCACAATTCCAAGTAAAGGTTTTTTCTTCCTTTCTCATTTTTTTCCAATTTTCTTAATGTTTTTATGCCCTTTTAATTTCAATTATAAATGTTGGAATACAGTTTAAAACCTCCCCCATACTTCACTATTTATGTTTTAATTATGGTATACCACTTTCTCTCCCATTAAATTCCTCCCATGTACACCCGTTACTATGCCGAAATTTCAAAAAAAAATCTCTCTCCTCTTTTACATTCAAGAAATTCTTTTGTATAATGAATCTAAATCACATTAAAATTGTTGAGAAATGTATCTATATGACCCCCTTAATGTCCATTTCATGTACATATTATGAGACACCCATTTCTCTCTCATCAACCATTTTTTATGAATTCTTACGTCACGCCGTTACACTGCCAAAATTGCACAGATTTTTCAAGCCAATGTCATTGTGTAGTGAATACCATACCCATTTCTCTATCAAGGGTATTCACATTTATGTACATTTACTTATTGATTATAAAGTTTAATGTATGAATTACACATTCCTTTATTGTGGAATAAATTATTATGTTTTATGTATCCATGTTATATGATCCATGTGGCACACTTATGCATGAAATGAAATGTTTAAGAAGGGTGTGCCCTTATAGTGCTCCAATGCATTGGGTTAAGAATAATTTCATGATATGTCATGTTCAATGGGTGTTTACTCATTATAATTCAAGTGCAATGAGGTTTTACTTGTGCTTCATGTGCTATGAGGATTTACTCATTATCCATGTGCAATGATCCTTGGCTCATGCTAATTCCATGTTAAGTGGTGTTGCCACATTTCCATGTTATGATCATCATGCTTTATCATGACTTTATGTTTATGCTTCTATTGTGATATAATGATATGCCTATTGTCTAACATGTATTGTATTCCTCATGTTACTCTATGTTTATTCTATTACTGGCCTTTATAGCTCACCCTTTTCTTATGCATGTTCTCATGTTATCCCATGATATGCTAAGTACGAGGGAATGTAGTGGTCATGTAAAGGAAGTTTTCAATAAAGATATTATATTTCATGTTTTAAGTTGTTATTTAATCATCCTAAGCCCCAAATACACTATACCTCTCTATATTTTATGTTGTATCAAGTGAATTTTATGTAATAAATTATGTTTAATTGTGTAATAAAAGATCAGGGATGTCATAGTTGGTATTAGAGGCTAGGTTTAGTTATTTTTGGGATTAGGATTAGAAAACCCTAGAGAAGCCTTAGAGACAAGACAAATTATAATAAAAACATCCCTAAGTTTTGGTGAGTTTTGAGTTAGTTTTTTATCAAAAAAAAGATCCCTGATTGGATATGAGAAGGTAGAGGTAGCTCTGGCAAAGATGTATCCTAGGGGTAAAACCCGAAAACACTGTTTTGAGCTAGACTCGAATAGGAACTGGTGCATGACAATGGGCCTTGCTTCACTCTTGGCTACGACACTCTCGGGGGATATGATTTGGTAAATTTACAAGCTTAGTATGAACCATTATTAAGGGACAAAAAAATTCCCTAAGAATATATGTTAGAAAGCAGATCATGGATAGCATAGATTAAAGCCTATAGATTCATAAGTTAAGGAAATAAAAGCTATTTATAAGTTATCTTTTTTTCCTTGGATTCAACTTTATGTGTTAACACTTTTAGATACTGATCCCTTTGTTTATATTGGATAGAGTAATACCTGAATCAAAAAGTAAAAGGTAGGGTTATCTTCCATGGTTCTACGCATTCTTTTATATCTCGAAAGTTTAGTAGAACAATCCCATCACCACCACAAATCCTGGAAGTGAAGATGTCAGTGAGTACGGAAAATGGGGAAATCATTGCATCCGATTAATATAACTCCTCCACTGTCATAATCTCTGGATTAAACCTCCTGGAAAACCTCTTCATACTCCCTATTATGGAATTATATGCAATTCTTGGCATGGATTGGCCTTCCTTATATAGAGCCAACATAAATTGCCGTGAAAGGGAAATCAATCTCCATGTGGAGAATCGACCCCCGATTCTTTAAAAGTGCAATGAAGAAGATGAATCTTCTTCAGCTCCATAATCTCAAGCATGGATATTACTTACCTATGAGAACACATATCTAAATTAGATGATTTAGTCTAAGGAGGCAACCATTCTAGAGGACATGCCTATTGCGAGGGAACTCACTGAACTATTTCCCAAGGAATTACCTGGTCTTCCTCCTAGAAGAGATGTTTAATTCTCAATTGATATTATACTTTGGGCATTTCCAATATCCAAAACTCTATATATAATGGCTTTTATAGAGCTTAAAGAGCTAAAGAAACAACTATAGGTGAATCTGGATAAAGGGTTTATACGCCCAAGTGCTTCACCATGGAATACACCAGTCCTCTTAGTCAAGAAGAAGGATGGGTCAATGTTCCTTTACATCAATTATCGTGAGCTCAACAAAATCACAATAAAGAACAAGTATCCTCCCCCACGAATAGATGACTTGTTAGATCAGCTACGTAGAGAAAAATACTTCTCCAAGGTGAATTTGCGGTTGGGATATTATCAAGTAAGGGTGAAGAATGAAGATATCCACAAGACTGCTTTTCTTACAAGATACAAGCACTATGAATTCATAGTAATGCCTTTCGGACTCACTAATTCTCCAACAATCTTCCTATAATTGATGAATAGATTCTTTAGAGATTATCTTGACATGTTTTTGGTAGTATTTATAAATGATATTCTAATATACTCCAAAACCAAGGAGGATCACGAGAGCATCTAAGAACTTTACTAGAGACCTTGTTGAAGGAGAAGCTCTATGAAATGTACAAAAAGTGTGAGTTCTGGTTGAAGGAGCTCTCGTTCTTGGGCTATATCTTTAAAAGCAATGGGATATCTGTAGACCCCTCAAAAACAGAAGAAATTGAGGGATGGTCGAGGCCAACATCTGTAACGGATATCCGTAGCTTCTTGCGGTTAGCTGGATATTATCAAAGATTTGTGAGAAATTTCTCATGATTGCCCAACCCTCTTACCAAGATAACTCATAAGGGAGTAATGTTTTCATGGAGTGATGAATGTGAAGAAAGCTTCAAGGAGTTGAAAAAGAGGCTTATCACTGCACCCGTGTTCACTTTACCCACAAGTGGAGAACTTTTTGTGGTATTTAGTGATGATTTGAAGAAGGTCCTAGGATGTGTGTTGATGCAATATAAAAAAGTCATTGCCTACAATTCAAGGAAATTGAAAGTTCATGAATAGAACTATCCAACACGTGACCTCGAGTTGGCTGTAGTGATCTTCTCTTTGAAAATATGGCGGCATTATCTCTTTGGGGAGAAGTGTAAAATATATACGGACCACAAAATAATCAATTATATATTCACACATAAAGAGTTGAACATGTTCCAAAGAATATGGTTAGACATGATCAAAGAATATGACTGCTCAATCCATTACCACCTTAGGAAAGCGAAGATGGTGGAAGATTCCCTAAGTAGAAAGGACCCCGTGATTCTATCATTGATGAGAATTGAAAAGGATCCAATATTATTATATTTGATTAAGATGGACATGTAAATAATAAAGAAGGGAAAATCATCAATCCTTTCACAAATGAGTGCTCAACTTTCACTTTTGTAAAGGTTAAAAGATGCTAAAAAATATGATCTGGGAATTCATGAAAAAGTTAAAGCTATCGGAAAAGGTAAATCCTCAGAGTTTAAAGTTAATGAAGAAGTAATTGTGAGATTTGGGAAAAGACTATGTGTTTCATCAAGTCTAGAGCTGAAGAAGGAACTTTTGGATGATGCACATAGTTCAAATTTCTCTATTCACCCAGGAAACAGAAAGATGTATCGAGATCTCCAATAGCATTATTGGTGGGATAATATGAAGAAGGAGATCGCTGAATATACATCAAAGTTTTTGGTGTGTCAGCAAGTGAATTCAGAGAGACAAAAGTCTAAGGGGATGATGCAACCATTTCCCATACTAAAATGGAAATGGGAGAAGATCACCGTGTACTTTTTCACCGGACTTTTGAAGACATCCAAAGGCAACAATGAAATCTGGGTTGTTGCGGATTGTCTTATAAAGTCTGCACACTTAATTTCTATTCAGGAGGGTTTATCATTGGAACAACTAGCACAGATATATATCAGGGAAGTGTTAAGGTTGCATGGAGTACCACTATCTATTGTGTCTGACCGAGATCCAAGATTCACCTCTATGTTTTGGAAGAGTTTTCAACATGCTCTGAATACTAAACTGAACTTCAGTACGGCCTATCATCCTCAAACTGATGGCAAATCCGAGCGGACTATCCAAACACTTGAAGAAATGTTGAGAGCATGCTCAATGGACTTTAAAGGAGGATGGGATCAACCTATTCCTCTGGTTGAGTTCTCTTATAACAACAGTTTCCACTCAAGCATCCAAATGGCCCCATATGAAGTCCTATATGGGAAAAGGTGCAGAACACCGGCATGTTGGGATGAGGTCAGTGAGTGTAACCTACTTGGACCAGAAATGGTTGAAGAAATGGTGGAGAAGGTGAAAACCATTCAGCAGCACATCAAGGCAGCCCAAATTTGACCAAAGAGTTATGTAGATAATCGTCAACAAGACCTTGAGTTTAAAGTTGGATACATGGTTCTTCTACTCATATCTCCATGGAAGAAGGTCATGAGGTTTTGGAAGAAAGGGAAGTTAAGTCCAAGGTACATCGACCCCTTCGAAATTCTTGATCATGTTGGGGTTGTGGCTTATCGACTAGCACTTCCACCTACCATGGACAAAGTACATGACATCTTTCATGTATCCCTATTAATGAATTACATACCAGACCCTTAACATGTACTATCTTCATAGGTGGTATAACTAGAGGATGATATTTATTATGAGGAGAAACCAGTAAAGATCTTAGATCTCAGAGAAAAATTTCTATGAAATAAGACAATACCCCTCGTCAAGGTGTTGTGGAGAAACCAAAAGTTTGAAGAAGCGACGGGGGAATCAGAGGAAATGATGAAGAAGAGTTACCCACATCTTCTTTAGTGTGGGAAAAGAAAATTTCGAGGGAGAATTTTTTTAAGGGGGGAAGATTGTAACAACCCAAAATTTCATTAATGGAAATCCCTCTTGATCGAATTAAATGTCTCTTTATATAAAATGTAAAATTCTTTGGTTTTATGTTTTTGGATTTTAAAATATTGTTAAGAATTGTGACTGTTGTTAATATATCCATTGAACAGTGATCACATGATTAGTATAAATATAGGGCTTTAACAAATCCAATTTACTTAGAAAAAGGAAGTGATGTCCTCATCTAGTAGACATGCCCCATACGAAGCCCATTTTTCAGAGCTCGGAAAGGAGGTTTCATCTTTGGGATTTTCTCTTGACCAATCCCAAACTAACCTTGAATATGTTAATCTCAAGAGGGACCACCTATGAGAGAAATGGAAGTTGATAGAGATTACCACCCGAACATTGTTATCTGAGCCACCCCAAGAGTCTGTCACCATCACACACCTTACTATTCGGTCTTATGCGGGTGTTATAAGGGGTTATGTAACAAGACATTAGCACTACAGTCATGTACATTATTTCTTTATATAATAATGAAAATACCTTCATTTTATTATTTTTACCTTGTAGAAGGTTTTAAAGCTCAAATAGTATTTTTTTAATATCCAACTAAGAAATCTATTTTGATGAATTAATGGATTATTGAATTAAATAATATTTTAATGAAATATTTTTATTTTTATTAAATTAATTTTTATCAAATATAAATGATCATATAATTTTATGAATGCAATCGTAATTTTTATTAAGGTTTGAAAACCATTTTTTTCAAAACCCATGATTTTTTGATAAATGTCAGTTTTTATTTTAAAAGTAAAAATTAACATATTTATAAAATTATTTAGATAAAATAAATATTATTTCTGGAATTAGGATGTCGAAATTATCCAACGGTGAATTTTTCATAATTTTCTGAGACAGTCAAATATTTGGTAGAAATTAAATACCGTTTAAATATATAATGTGTTTTATGTCATCATAATGACCCAATAGTGATGTAATAAAATACTATAAGCTTTATTTTTTACCAATATATATTTTACCATTAAAATAATGTGATTTGGAGTCTGTTTAACTTATTTTACAAAGCATTAATGGAACCTTCAAGACTTATTAAACATCTTGCCTTTTTAAATTGTTTTCCTTGGGAGTGTGACTCACCTCCACATAAGCAACCCCATTATTTTAAGTAGTTAGGACTTTGGACTTATAAAATATTGTTTTCCAGTTACATTTTCAAAAAACCATGGGCAAAAACCATGGGTTGGTTCGTGGTTTGGATTTGTTTAATGTGAGGTGTCCCAAACCTAAATAATAAAGAAATCCCTCACCTTTCCTATATAAACCCACCCAATCTCCCAATTTATCCCCAATCAAATCCATTGGAGTTCGTCCAACCTCTTCCCTACTCTCTCTATAATCCTTATAAGGTGCCCCAATATCCCATGAAGCTTCTCTCAAACCTCTATTAAGCCTTTGGAAGCACACTTCCAAGTAAGGGTTTTTTCTTCATTTCTCATTTCTTTCCAATTTTCTTAATGTTGTTATTCCATTTTAATTTCAATTATAAATGTTTGTGTATGGTTTAAAACATCCCCCATACCTCCCTCTTTATGTTTTAATGATTTTATACCCCTTTATCTCTCATTAAATTCCTCCCATGTACACCCATTACTATGCCGAAATTTCAAAAGGAATTTCTCTCTCCTCTTGTACTTTCAAGAAATTCATTTGTATCATGGTTTTAAATTCCATTACAATTGTTGGGATATGTATATATATGAGCCCCATTCAGTCCATTTCATGTAAATATAATGAGACACCCCTTTCTCTCTCATCAAACATTTTTTATGAATTCTTACGTCACACCGTTACGCTGCCGAAATTGCACTGATTTTCCAAGACATTGTCATTGTGTAATGAATACCATACCCATTCCTCTATCAAGGGTATTAACCTTTATGAAAATTTAATTATTGTATATAATGTTTCATGTATTAATTCCACATTCCTTTATCGTGGAAAAAATGGTTATGTTTTATGAATCCATGTTATATGATCCATGTGGCACACTTATGCATGAAATGAAATGTTTAAGAAGGGTGTGCCCTTATAGAACTCCAATGCATTGGGTTAAGAATAGTATCATGATACTTCATGTGCAATTGGTGTTTACTCATTATAATTCAAGTGCAATGAGGTTTTACTTGTACTTCATGTGCAATGAGGATTTACTCATGCTCCACATGCAATGATCCTTGGCTCATGCTAATTTCATGTTAAGTGTTGTTGCCACATTTCCATGTTGTGATTATCATGATTTATCATTTCTTTTTGTTTATGCTTATATTGTGATCTAAGGATATTCCTATTGTCTAACATGTATTTTATTCCTCATTTTACGCCATTTTTATTACCTTACTCGGCTTTATAGCTCACCCTTTTCTTATGCATGTCCTCAGGTTATCCCATGAATTGCTAAGTACGAGGAAATTTAGTGGTCATGTAAAGGAAGTTTTCAATAAAGATATTATATTTCATGTTTTAAGTTGTTATGTATTGATCCTAATCCACAAAGACAATATACCTCTCGATCTTCTATGTTGTATCAAGTGAAGGTTATGTAATAAATAATGTTTAATTGTGTAATAAAAGATCAGAGTTGTCATATTTATTTTTTGAAGTCTCCTCTTTAGTAATGTTATTCAGCTCCAATTCAAATTTAAGTAATAAACCAATGAATTTAAAAATCATTTCTTATTAAATTAAAACTGAAAACTTATGACTTTTAAGATTCATATGACTTTTCAACCAAGGCATAAAATCAACCGTATGGAGTTGATCGACCAATTTTACACATACGTGACTATGTTAATTGTATTAACCAAATGGAAAAATAAGTTTCTGTGTGAAATGGATCAACTATATGAACAAACAAGTGAAGTTTTGAAATTGATTGATCACATGAAAAAAAGTGACCATGAAACTTGACCATGTGGATTGACCATTTGAATCAATCATGTGGGGACTGACTGTGTGGGGATCAACTGTGAGGGGATCTTCCATGAGTACAATTTTATATGGTAAACATGAATCTCTTTAGATATGTTGATCCTAGGTTGTATTTATTTTCAATAAATCAAAACATGTTGGTGGATGAAATGATGATTCTTGGAGAATTTTTATAAAATCACTTGATGGAATTTGATTCCATTCTTGAGAAATTATCATTATTAAATTATGATGGATGACTGCATTATCTTCAATTTCAAATATATGTGACTATAAAAAACATTGCATAAAAAATGTGGAAGACCATACAATATTTCATTATTTCATGAGGAATTAAAAGAAGTCCATTAAAAATGTATTTACACTTTATATGATGAATATTTGAGGAGGAAGACGATAAGTCCATTCATAATTCTATTATTTCATGTGGAGTAAGAAGGCCCTAAAAAACATATTCATGATTTACATGAAATAGTTTTTAAATAATCTTGATTTTTTGTTGGTCTTGGTATTATATTCCATACTTAAAATATAACTATGTATATGGATGGTCGTTTATAAAAAACTATGGCCAAGCCTTAGGAATACCAAAGAGATTCTCAACCATATATGTGGGACCTCGAGGTCAAATACTTTGAAGAGACCTGACCTAATCAGTCGTGGGTAGTAGTTGAGTGAGTTTGGGCATGCATAGTTCCCACAGAGCATGCACGAGTGTGTGAAAGGAACATGAAAAGTATATAGGTAGGTTCCAGTGGGCCATTATGGGTCGGTGTGGTCCATTAATCATGGTGTGTGAAGCGTGTCCAAGTGTCATACCTAGTGCCATGGTTTGAGTGATCCATGGAATGCATTATCATATATGGAAGTGCTTAACCACACTAAAGATCGATGTGTGAAATGGGATATGTGGAACTATCCAACCACCTTTAAAATATATTTAAATAATAACCACCATCCAATAAAATTCCTCTCTACAATATGATTGATCTAGTATATCGTATTCAACCTTTGACAACCCTTGATGATATCAAGCATTCTATTTATCACAACATTCTCATGTGAGATCAAGATAGTCAACGTTCAACCATCTTTGATGATTAAATAGGTACAAGAAGTCAGGATTGAAATTCCAAATTCATGCATGTAACTAAATATTTCATGCATGATGGTGATTAAAAGAAATTTATAGGTCATGATAGGTGATGACATGATGTTTTTACATGATGTTCTATGGATCATGCATCAGTAGGGTGATAATAATCTATCCACCATGAGAAAAATTAGTTCCACATGAATACATACTGATAATCGTCATGGCATCTCATGAATCTATCACATGAATAATAATATAGATTTTTTTTCACATGAAGCTACTATTGACTGTCAATCATTTTTTTTCCAAGAAAACACAAGATCAGCAGAGCGATCATGGGAAGAAATATTAAAAATTTCATGAATACTTATATCATTACATGATGTTAAAAAAATCTAGGAGTTTTAACATTTAAGAGATCCCAAGATCACCATAGTTCTTTGAATGAGTCTTTATCATGACATTAAAATTGAAGTTTATATGGGGTAACCTCCTCCATAAATACTTAAGCATAAATAAAGTAGAGTGTTGACCAGCATTGAGATATCAAGAGATATCTTGACATAGAGACACCCATGTGATTCATTCACATGAAGTAAGAGATGATTGTATGATTTAATCACATGAAAGATAACCCACAAACATCTCTTGTCTCATGAAGAAGAAGAATAATCCTCTCATGTTATTCATTAATTATAAAGAAGCAAGATCATGTGAACTTCATCATGAAAAATAAAAATAAAAAGATTCATAGGCTACACAAAGAAAAAGAGGAGGCACCCATATACAACCCTTGTCTCATAAAGGAATATTAATAAGGTTTGTGTGATCATTCATGAAAATACATTATGAAAAGAAGTATATAGTGTGTTCATGCCTGATTTTTATGGAGGAAATATCAAGAATAAGAATGTAAGAATATGTGAATGCATTCATACATGAGTATACAATCACTTGAGTAAATAACGAAAATAGAATCGATAAAAATTACACATAAAATAATAAGGGAATAATTTTTATGTGAAAGTGTTTACAAAGTAATAATACCATAAATTTTATTTCACATCCATGTTGTTTGAGAAATGAACATGTGATATTTTTTTCATGAATAGTGTTCGGTAAACTTGAGAAGGAATCATAGAAGAATATCAAGAGTTTATATCTGAGATGAAAGTTTATTGAGATCATGTAAGGATTATTATTGCATAAAATATCGAGAACTTTTTTACACTAATTAAAAACATTAATTTATTCTAGGGCTTTATATATAGAAGTGATAATTTACCAAGAATTGATGCAGCAATGCAATTGATCATACATAGGTGATCAGAATATTTGAGCAGGAATGACAAGAGGAAAATGATCTTGAAGTGTACATGAGCAACTGTGTTCCAATAAAATCATAGAGAAAGATCAAGAGTCTCACTGTGGATGAAGAAAGAATTGAATAAATAGATTTTTACATGGGGGTATAACCATTTTCTAAAGAGGATCAAGACTGGGGTGTATAACCAGTTAAGGAGAAAAATATATTCGGGGGGTATAACCAACAACGGATGAAGGTGGTTTGGAACTAGGGGGTATAATTTTTTTAATTAGGTGGAATAACAAGTTATTGTTTGCAATAACATTTCTCTATAGTGTAGAATATATGTTGAGGGGACTAACCGAAATAGTAAGGAGTATGTCTTTGTACAGAAACTTGAAAATCCTTGGGTTCTTTGACTTTGTATTTATAGAATTATTTGAAGTGAGCCTGACAGACACAAGAAGAGTGTATTGAAGATTTAACTAACCATAGATTTTAAATTAAAAGTAATAGTTTTTTAAAAGAAAAAGGTATACTAATTTACCCATCCCCCTATCACTGATCTCACACTAATCGAGGCACTTCAAGTGGTATTAGAGTGAAGGCCACCTTTGAAATATTCAATAGACTACCGAGGATATAGAACATGAATTTAGTAAACAGAAGGGGTGTCCCCAATTTTAATAGTGGGAACTATCATGGATGGACTCATATTACTTGGAGTAGTTGTGGTAGATGCAACAACTATGGGATTTTCACCCTATAATGATAATTTTCCTATGAAATTTACAAATAAGAGTAATATCAAAATAAGTGGAAAATCTTAGAATGACCTATTGATGTCACTTTCTAAAAAAGTATAGAATTAATTTAGGATACTCCCAACTACTAAGGATATTTGGGTCAAACTAAAAATTAGTAATGAGGGAGATATAAATGTTAATGAAGCTATACTACAAGTCTGGAGAAGTATATTTTAAAATTTCATAATAGTTGATTATGAATGTATAGATAACTATATTACAAGATTAAATTAGATTTTTAGTATCATAAAAGTTTTTGTAAGAAGATGGATGATTTATCCATTGTGAAGAATATGGTGAGAAAATTTCTAGATCGATTTGATTCAAAAGTTTCTACACTAAAATACCAAGATGATCTATTGCTATATTAAATTCATAACATTATCATATAAAATGAAATGATAAAATCACTAGAATTAAATAATAAGAAAAAAATATGAGATTTCCTTTGAGGTAATGTTAAAATATATAGCTAAATTTTAATAAGAACAAGAATCAAGGGACTCTAATGATGAGGAATGTGAAAATTACTTCATCCAAATGATGACCTTATTCACAAAAATATTTAAAAGGGGAAAATAGAAATGAACAGGAAAATAATAAATCAAATTCTATAATTTACACAACAGTGGTCATTTTTTCAGTAAATTTCCAAATAATAAAAATGTGGACATATACTCAGATGAAGAAGACAATAGGTCTCAAAAAGGTAAGTGGAAGAAACATAAGAATAGTTTTATATCCAAGAATAGAAATATGAAGAGTATAGAAATCAATTATTTTTAATAAAAAATAAATGAGTTGGAATATGGAAAACATTATAATAATCATATGTGTTTTATGGGAAAATTAAATAATTATAAAGATTCATTTAAAGGTGATGAAGGAGATGAGAGAACTAATATAGAATGGTTGTTAATAGAAAATCTAGAAGATACAGTTGTGAATAAAATGCAAATCAAGAAGTAATAATAAAAGGCTGAAGAAATAAATTAATAAGATCACCTTTTAGAATAAAGAATATTTCATGAAGGATGAGACTCATGCTAAAGAAATTAAGGTATATAATATGAATATGACTGAGTTAGAATAATGGATAAATACTGTTAAATAAAAACTAGTATAAAGTGAAGAGCTTTACAAGAATAAATCAAATATTTTTTAAGATAATATTTTTTTAAGATATCTAATTTGAGAAGTTGGTGCATAATATTAGTAAAAATATTTTCATGAAATAGGAATAATATACAAAAAAACAATAAATGTTTCTTACATATTAGATTTAATTAAATAAAATTATAGAATAATCCACCAAGGAAGTTGAAATTAATGGTGAGTCATCACATGATGCTTAGAAGAAGGTTTCACAAAGAAAGGTTGTTTCTACTCTTAAACAGTCTCAATGCATATATATTATCTCTAATAGTGTTGGTTTTAGAGCGGATATTGAACAAGTTAGAACCAATGGTTTAAATAATAAAACAACTTTCACAAAGTAATTGTGGAATAAATCAACCAAATGGTTTCTTTCTAAGAAGAAACAATCAAAATATGTGAAAATACAACAACAAGAATATTCAAAGTAGAACTATTATTAGTATGTTAAACCAAGGTTTAGATAATACTACTAGTGTTTTGGTGTGTTTTTCATAAATATTATTTATGATGATATAACATGTCACTACTAGGAACAATGCATAAATTAAAAGGAGATTCCAAACAAATGAGATCATATTATAAGGAATAGAATTATATGACCAAGAAATCATCTAAAATATAAGCATAGAAATTTTTTTAATTATAAAATAATTTTATGGTTTATGTGGTTAAAAAGGTCACAAAGATGAGAAATGAAAAGTTCTCTCACAAAGTGATAATCATCCCACTAAAAATGTGAACATATTTTAGAAAGTAAATAAAGCTATAATCAATAGTGAATTATGTGAGAAGATATAACAATCTAATAATTATAATAGTGAATGTTTAGTTTTTTGGACCAACTAACTATTCAAGATGAAAAATGAAAATGATCAGAATATTGATAAGGAAAAAGTAAATCATGTGGTTATAGTTTATGATTTTAAAAATGATGAGAATTTATCTAAAAATAATGAGGTGAAAATTCTGAGGTATGAATGGTGTGAAAGCACTATGCATGACACAAACAAATGTATGAACATTTTACCAAAACAAGAAGGGACAATAAATAATATGCGGTGAGAATAAAGTAATGCCTATGATACTGAATAAGAAAATACATCCACATTATAAGTTTTTATTGATGTGAAAAAATCAATCACACATTCAGAAAAACCTAAAGATAAGAAGAATATTAGATTACGAGAAATCTCTCAGTTTGAATGTTATTTCTAAGAAACCATAATATCCCTCCTTATTACCCTATTTTTATATTTTTTATGTACTAACATGATGATAATTGGAGAATATGGATGCATCCCTTTAGGGGGGAATTGACAATATAAAGCTATTAATTATTCATTACAAAGTGAATGTGTAACTTATTGATAATGTTGTAAAATTAGCAGATGAGTAGTAGAAGTCACTGTGAAATCCCTACTCTAAATGAATTGATAATCATTACCATGGGTGATTGGATATTATACTAATTAGGAGAAGTTATATATTTTACACCAAAAAGTTTTTATTTGTTTGTTGAAGTGTGTGTATGATTTAACATTTACTTGATAAATATAATTATTTTCAACACCTGAAAGAATAATTGGATTCTGATCATGATTTCATATTCCTGGTAGTTTTTGTATAATATAGAAAAACTAGTTCATATCTATATTATTTACTACATAGAGTTATCACATGTTGAATTAGAGTTGATTAACTAATGGATTTTTTCTATGTGAACCATGTGATATAATCCATTTATCATAATTGTTCAAGAGATAATCTTTTAAGGGAGGAGAAACTGATTTTGAGAAGAAATATGAGATGAAATGACCCCACAAATCCTTTTCAGTTTATTGTAATTTTGCATTACCTTTTTACTTTTATGATATATTTTTATATTGAAAACAAAATACAAATGGGATATTATTGATCCCAGGTTGCATTATTTGTCAACAAGTCAATACGTGTTCTTTAGTTTGTTGCTTTTTTATCTCCGTAGTTGTACTTGTAATATTTTCTCCTTATAAATAAATAAGTGATGATGTTAGTAGATGAAGTGATGATTCTTGGAGAATTTTTGTGGAATCACTTGATGACATTGGATTTCATTCTTTGACAATTATCCATATTATATTGTGATGATTTATTGAACTGATGTTCAATGTTAAGGACATATCCTTAGGACAACACAATACAATAAGTGTAAGACCATGAAATATTTTATTATTACATGAGTAATTAAAATAATTCCATGTAATTTTTGAATCACATATTTACATTTATGATATGTGTTGATATTGGGAAAAAATACAAAGGGGGATATTTTTGAGCATAGGTTAAATTTTTTATTAATATGTCAATAAGTTTTGGTGGATAAAGTGATTTTTTTGGAAACTTGTTATGGACTCACTTGATGGAATTAGATTTCATGCTTAAGAAATTCTTCATTTTAAATTGTGATGATTAATTGCACTGAAATTCAATGTCAAAGACATATTCTTGGGAGAAAACATTTCATATAATTAGTGGAATTCCATGTAATATTTTATTATCGAATGTGGAATTAAGATTAGGCCATGTAAAATGTATTTAAATTTTACATGATGAATATTTGAGGAAGAATTTGAGAAAGCAATTCATAAGTATATTGTTTCATGTTGAGTGAGAAGGCCACAAAAAACATGTTTTTCTATTTCTTGAATGATATTTAATGAATCTTGAGTTTTGGTTGGACATGGTAATATATTATATAATTAAAATATATTTAAGTATATGAATGGGAATTTATCAAAACAGATGGCCAACCCTGAGGCCTAAAAAATATTCCCTCAACCATATATATGGGACCTAGAGGTCATCTATATGGGAGATACTTGACTTGGCCATTTTAGGGTGTAAGGTTAGTGAGGTTGGGAATGTATAGTACACATGGATCATACATAGGTTGGTGTAAGGTGAATTCATAGAATTTAGGGACGTTTTCATGGGATAATGTTGGTTAGAGTGACCCGTGAGGTGTGGTGTGTGCAATGTGTCTGGGTTTCGACTTTGGTATTGTGGTTTGACAACTCCATGGAATGTTTCATCATATATGGTACAGCTCAAATGTGATAAATATTGATGTGGGATGTGGGGTATACAACAATATTTACCCACCTATGAAAGATATTTATATAACAACCGCCATATAATCAAATTCCCCTCCCCCATCCGATCAATCATGCATGTCATATTTAACTTTGGAAAAAAAATTAATGATGTCGATCCATTAGTTTATCATGAAACTCTCACGTGATATAATGAAAGTCGACATCCGGCCATTTTCAATGATTGAAGAGAGACAAGAAGTCATGATCTTCATCCCAAATTCATGCATGAAAATAAATATTTCATTAATGATGATTATTTGAAGAAACATGATGAACATGATAGGAAATCACATAATATCATTTCATGATGTTCTATAGATCACACGGTAGTAGAGAAAAAATCATCGAGATATCACGAGAACAATCGATGTGATATAAATAAATACCACTAATCACTATTTCATACTGTGAATCTGTCACATAAAGAAAAACAAAACTTTCTATTGCCTGAAGCCAACGTTCATTATCGAGTGTCTGTCCACCAAGGAACCAAATGATGAGAAAAGTTTTCATGAGAAGTGATCAAAATAATTGAATGATAATTTCATCATTGCATGAGGTTCAAAGAAGACTAGAGCTTCACCATTAATGATATCCTGAGACCATTAGAGGTATTTTAATGGGTCTTCATCACAATATAAAAAGATGAGCATATATGGTGTATTATCCTCTATAAATACCAAATCAAGACCAAATGATAATGTTGCTATGATTTGATATATTGAGAGAACTCTTGAAACTAAGACACCCACTTGATCCATTCACGTAAAGGAAGATACACCCACATGATTCAATCAAACAAAGGAGAACCTATAGAATACACTTGTATCACAAAGAATAGGAATCCTCACACATGATTCATTCATGAAAAGGAATCAAGCTCACGTGAAATTACTAATGCATAGGATAACATGGGAGACACTTAGGTTATGTGAAGTAAAGGTGAAGACACCCACATAGAACCCTTGTCTCGTGAAGGATTACTAAGAAGGATTGTGTGATCATTCATACGGAACCCTTATATAAAGCATAAGTGGAAAATTTATGCATAACTAATTCACATGAATGAAATTTCAAGAATAAGAATGAAGGAATTATTAGGTGACATCATGAAAACATGAGTACACAATAACTTGAGTAAATAACCCCAACATAATCAACAGAAGTTGATATTTCACATAAAATAATAAAGGAATAATTGTTTATGTGAAAGGGTTTATAAAGTAAGAATAACATGCATTGTATTCTACATGAAATATGTTTGATAAATGCACATGTGATATTATTTACATGGACAGTGTGTAGTAAAATTGATATTAAACCCATGAAGAATATAAAAAGATTTTTTATATGAGTTTATAGTTTATTGAGATCATTTAAGGACTATTATTTCATAAAATACATGATTACGTATGCACATTTCTTGCACACATTATTTACTGTTAGGAATTCATTAACAGAATGAATAATTTCTTGATCATTGATGAACTGAGGTAACTAATTATACACATGTGATCATATTATCAGAGAAATACCAGCAAGTTTCAAAGTCTCTTAAAGTGTACATGAGCAAGTGTGATCCAACAAGCTCATGGAGTAAGATCAAGTGATCATCCAACAGAGGATCATGATATAATAGAATAAGGATCTTGTAAATGGGGGTATACTAGTTGATGAAGAGTCTTGATACTGGGGGTATAACCAATCATTTATAAGAATATAGTTGGGGGGGGTATAACTAGCTGAGGCTAAAGATGGATTGTAAATGGGGGGAATAACTAGTTTTTAATTAGGGGAATAACCAGTTATTGTTTTTAATAAACTTATGTTATAGTAGATAACCTGTATTGGGTTGAATAACTAACATGAAAAAGTATAGGTCATTATACCAAACTTTTCAATTCTTTATATTCTGTGACTTTTTATTTATAACATTATTTTAGGTGAGTCTGAGAGATATAATAAGATTGGATTGAGGCTTTAACCATCCATATATGTTGAATTTAAAAAGAAAAAATTGTATAAAGAAAAATGGATCATTTATTCACCCCTCCCCATCTTAGTGATCTCACACCGATCTAATCAGTTTAAGATACAAACTATGAACAAAATTCACAAAATAAAAAATTTAGAAAAATTAATAAAAGAATAAAAAATACAATGATATAAAAATAATAAACAAGTTATATAAAGAATTTAACTATAGTTAAAGGATCCTTTATCAATATATATATATATATGTATATATATAAAATCTTATCCAAGATAAATTACACATTTAGTATATGATGATGTGAGAAATTATGATTACAAAATTAAATCGATCCTATGTTTTTCTTTTGGTTTCACGATCACCTGATGTTAAAAAACTCATAGAGAAAGGGGGAAGACATTCCTTGTTTAGAAATGTGCTAACTTCTATACAAAGACTTTATATTTACAATAAGTTTATTGAATAGAACAAATTAGATGTAATTTTTCCATCCTTCAGAACTACACCTAACATAAGATACCCTTTAATAGTTTAATTTAGCAATAATTATCTTTTAATTGGCACCATTTAATTCATGTATTATCTTATATGAATAGAACATATTTTTTTTATAATTTTTATATATAAATATATTTTCATTTAATTGGAATATCTTATATATAGAAATATTATGCATAAATATATTATGTGTTCTTAATGAGTTGATGTTATAGAGTTTACTTGTACAAATTATAATCTTTACTCTTACATTTCAATAAGTTTACCTTTTTCTCTTCTCTAGGATCACTTTTATGCATAATTAGTACATTAGATTTTGATTTATTACATATAAAATTTTTTATGTACTAAATCATGGACATGTTATGTTTTTTCATTTAACAATATTAAAATGAACTTTTTTACTAACTCCTTGAAAATGGGGATTTTAATTTTTTTGGTTAAATCTTGTATAATGATTCATATTTTACACATCTTTTTATGGAAGTTAAGAAAATATTTTCAATATAATTTTTGGAATCATATTCATCAGAATAAGATCATCCACGTGCACCACATGATAACCTTTCAAAGGATCATCTCTTTTATTGTTATCATCAATTAATTATAATTACTTTCCCCTTTTAATACCAATAATGGGAGAGATTTTTTATTTTTGTTATATTGGTTTGATAAGGGATAGATATAAATCCCAGGGAGAGAAAATAATGGTTATAAGGAGAATATTTATTCACAACCAAATTTTACTCTCATGTATTCACTACAAACCTTTAAATGAGAACGATTTACCTAAATTATAGGAAACTTATTTACTTGTTAATTTTAACATTCACATCTTATGTAATTAAATAATGTTTTACGTCTCTTCTTTGTGTTTTTATTTTTGAAAGTAAAAAATAGGGATAAATTTGAGAAAAGAGTTGATAAGTTTTCTATTCATTAGTTTTTCATTTTTTGTTAAAGGATGACATTTTTTGTTAAGGGTGAGTTTTTTTCTACTAAACCTATGTTCTTATTAAAGGAGATATTTTATTTTCTTATATGTTATATCCAAGGGAGATTTATCAGATTTTTATATTAAATATTGTTTTTAAATTTTTATAAAACATAGAGTTCAACCATGTTTTCTGATTGTCAAAGAGGGGGAAATTATTCAGTAAAATGACTATTATTATCCCTTATTTTGAAAATCATAATAAACATTACTTTGTTTTTTAACTAACTTGAATATTTTTCTATGTTATGTTTATGATGTATTAACTTTTGTTTGTATGTTTTAATGAAATAATCCAAACCACCTGAACACCAAAACATGCTAGTGAATTGTGATGATGAACTAATTAATTTTATACAAAGAAAGAGTTGTTGATATTACTACTTCTAATATTATTTCAACTAAACCAAAAGGATGAAAATAAAGTATGTCAATGAAAATTTTCAAAAATGTTCCAAAATAACTCAAAATATTAAGATCAATTTTTATTATAATGATGACATTAAATTGGACCGAGGCTTCATGGAAGAGAATATTCAAGGAGATATTGAAAACTGGGCTACTGTATTGATGTTGTGAATTATATCTTTATCATGATTTATTTGAATTGTATTTTTATATTAGTGTTATTTTCTAATAGAAATAGTTTGGTGAGGTTTCATCACAAATCTCTTAGTTTTCCTTTACAATTAGTTACCTTATTATCTTTCTGATCGATGAGATTTCAATGATGAATCTTATACTTTTGATCACTATGATTAAATAGTTTTCAAGTAAAAGAAAATGTATCTTTGAAACTATGAAGTTAGATAATGTTTAAGGTACTTGGAAATACTTCCAATTGGTGAGACCAATGAGCTAATAAAGGATAAAGATAACTTCTTCTGATGTTTCTGTCGAAGAAGTTCTAGGTTACGTACTTTCAGTTACTAGCTAGATTAGTTGAAGAAGTTATAGTGTGTGGAACTTTTTGATACCTTGGATCTGGTCTGCTAATCTGCCTACTATTTGTCTTTAAAATTGAAAAGTTACTATGATTGAATTTATTTGTTAATAAATATCTTTTATTGGAGTATTTATATTTTTATCTAATATGTTGTGTTTTATTTCATATTTAACTACTTTAATTTTTGATTGTTTTGTTTTTATCATTTTTTTGTTTACTAATAATACATATTTTTTCACTACATATATCACTTAGTTATTTTACACTTATAATTCGATACAATAATTTTATAAAAGTTTATATATTATGATTTATTTACTTTTTTAGTGGGTGATAAATCATAAGTTGACTTTCTGCTACAATTAAACACCACTTATGGTTTCCATTACACTATTTTTATCTTTGAGAACACTTATATTCTATTAGTTATGAAACCTTTTTATTTTTCAATGTTGATAACTTCATATGTATCTAATTGAGTTAATTTAGTATTTACATCAAGATATTCAAGAAGTATAACTTCAATTGAATAAATTTAAGAATCATCTAAATTATTGCGTGTTTAACAACAGGAGAGAAAATCTCATTAAAGTATACTATGTTTGATTATCAAAAACCTTTAAAAATTAATTTTGTATTGTAAAATTATATACCACATATTCTTTATTTTATATGATGAAACCATTTGTTCTATAGCATCATCTTTCCAATAAAAACTTTTATTATCTCCCATATATTATAAATAAGAAATCTATCTCTTTCTACATTACTAACATCGACTACAATTACTCTTTTATAATCCTCACCACATATATGATTTTATGTTCCCAATTATATATAAGTAGTATAAAGTTTATTACAAAATAAAACATTTAAATTAGTATTCAAACCCTAGTAGACCACCTTAATCCTTGAGGTTCAACTCCTTCCAACCCCCACACTTCCAAAACATCACCAAAAGCTTCTGTAGTCCTTGAGAACTCAGGTACATTAGAATTTTGTACTTCTAAAACTTGATTAGTGTCTTTAATTTTAGAACATATTTGTATCTCCCAAACTTCTATGAACTCTGAAAAATCTATAACCACCCAACCTTTGTTTAGATCAACCTCAATATTCACTGGTTCATTTCATCCAGTTTTATAATTACCTTGGTTCTAATACTTCCATAAGATATATTTATTGAAGAGGATATTATATAATCTAATTACCTTACAATATTGTTTTTGTCTTAGAGTCATCATATAAAGTTTTAACCTCTATATCCTATAAGAAAATATCTCTGGGACATAAAATTCATCTTATAATTTTCATTGAAATCAATAGGGGATAATTTTATAAAATGAAAACCTTTAAGACAAGTCAGATAGACTGATCATCCAATTCATAGTTCATTTTAAAGATACTTCCCCTTCAGTTTAGTAGGAAGGTTTTTTATTATATAAGAAACATAGATAACTAATTTGGAAAAAATATTATATAAATATTGAACGTAACCTCATTCTCCTGGATCTTTCATTTTCTGTTTGATTTGTCCATTCCTCAACACCATGTTATCTAAGTGTTCTAGGAATATTCTATTCCATTTGGATTTCATTCATCCAAAATAATTTCTTTTACTATATTCCTTTATACACTCCACTATTATAATACCAAAGTCATTTCAGCTTCATTGTGGTATAAACTTAGACTATGCCTCTATCCAATGAAAATTATGAAAACCTATGACTTTATTTAAGGAAAAAATCCACACCTTATGTGTGAAATCATCAATAAGGGTAAAATAGTATAGTGCACCACCATTATATTAAACTAGTATTTATACTAATATATTAATGTGAAATAATTTGATCATTTAATTCTTTGGTTCTTTATCTAATGATGAAATGCACACCTTTCACTAATAACACAATATTAAACTTTAACATGTTCTCTACTCTAAATGATGAAGATTAAAAAAATACTTTCTTAACAATTGTGAAACTTTTCTCACTAATGTGATCAAGGAAGTCAAGAAAAAAATTTGTTCTATAATTTTATACTTTTTCATTAATTTCACCTTCCAAATTTTTAGTATGGTATAAAGTTTTGTTTTTCACACCTTGTGGAACCACCATGGAATCCGATATGTTTTCCTCACCCCATCCACAAAGACATTATAGAATCTAAACTCATCTTGATGAAGAATTGTTTTTTGATTCTTCCATAGAATAAGGATGTGTCATAAACCATGACATTTAGAATGTATTCATTATTCATCTAAATGTTCACATCACCTTTTCCAAAAATCTTGATCTTTGTACTATCTATAAGGTGAAACTTGAAAATTATTCTATACACATAATTCCTTATTCACAATCTATTTGATGGCGAGTGAAATGAAGCTTTAGAGTCTAGAATCCATGGCTCCATCAAAATCACAACACTTAAGATCAAATTATCAGCCTATCCTTCAGCTAAAAAGTTTTTAAATGAAATGGAAGCATGATTTTTAGAGTTTATTTATATTTCTAGAGAATATTTAATCAGTGTCCATTATTTTCATAGTGAGAACATATAGTTTCAACATGACCATATGATTTTCTATGGACCCTTTCTATTCATTTATCTCCCTTAGTTTGACTTATTTGAGAAAAATATCATCTACCTTCCATACTAAAAGTCATTTTTTTAATCACATGAGACATCCATATTCTAGATATATTCATTAAGAATAAAATGAATAATCAAATCTAAAACCATGTTAGTTTTAAAAGATGAGTTTATCACACCATTAACATCCACACACCAGGATTCTAGAAGTTATGATAGATGTATCATTTCTTGGAAAACTATTTTAAGTTCACTCCAACTGAGTTTAGAAAACATTGATGTCATTCACATGATTATCCACTGAACTTACTTTATACATCTTTCTAAAAATAACATTGTATTAAAAAAATATTATTCATTTTATAAGGTTTATTTTATATGTTTAAAACCAAAGACATCAATTTATAAGTTGTATTCACCTCATGGACATTGAAGGACATGTTCAATGATAAAAACATCTAAATTAAGCCCAATTAATTTTGGTTGATCCTTTCACATTAATCCTATAAAATGGATTCTATATTGAACATAAAAAATAAAAGACCCTAATCCATCTAGTATAGTTAATTTTAAATATTCAACCTCTTGAATACAAAGTCCTTTATGTCTAATTTTTCTAAATGCAAATTTACCACTTCCAATATGATAATCAAAATTAGTTGTCACACTAATATTGGAAATCATAAAGAACATGGATTTCATATCTTTCCCAAAGTAGTGGTATAATCATCTCAAACACTAAAATATGAAGATCAGATACCACTTCTTTTACCAAAAACTATATAATCTATAACTATAATTCTGGAATCTCACTTGAAAAAAAATGTCATTTGGATGGTTTGAAATTAAATAAACCCATAGATCATTATATCCAAAACCGAGAATCCTCACATCCCAAACAAACATTATTTGTGTTCAGTTCAGAATAAAACATAGCATACAACCAAAAAAGAAAACGAAAAATGGAATATAAGTTACTTAAAAGAATAACATAGGAATTTATGTTGTTTTTATTAATACCAACTCCAAATAATACAACAATATCAATAGAAGATGAATATGATATTACTATTTTAGAAGCCCATGAATTCAGAACTTTATCTTTATTATTTCCACTTCACTTTCCCTATTCTCTTCTTTTCTTGTTTTTTTATACTTTGAATAAATAAAATAAAAAGTGTGTTTCAACCAAGTACCTCTAAAATAGAAGCTAATAGATTCCTATTGATTAAAAAATAGTAATCATGTAAGTGGACCACCCTTACCTATTTATAAGCATGCACCGACTATTCCATCTGTTCCACCACATTTCAATATTCATAGAAAACCATTATTTGATCAAGGAAACTTTTAACAACAGACTAAACAACAGAAAATTAACCTATATGTCTAGTAAAAAAATAAAAGTATCCAAATCTCAACCTTTTATATTTACACTATTAATACTTCTAAACCATTAGTTCCAGACTATCTCCATTTAGTTTTGAACTCTACTTCAATAATACATCCTTATAGAATGTCAGGATAAAAATTGGAAAATATATTTCATTAAATAAAACTTTTAAGTTATTATACTTCACTATTTAATCTTTAATGAAGAAATTTCATAGACACAGTAAAAGTAATAATAAGATAATAATTTTTGTAATTAATACTTATATTTTAGATTCATATTCATCATTAAAAATATACTGAAAGGTTGAATCAATGATCACTAATAGAGTTAACTTCATCAAGTAATATGACAATATGGTGTTAATGATAACTATCACTTAATTATCACTTTTTTAATTTATATCAATCTAAAGAGAATCATGATTAGTTATATAAAATGTTTTCAATTTTTGATAGAGATTTATATTATCTCAGTGATAGTTTAGTTAACCATAAAATTACATTTAAATAATATAAAATGTTTTTATCGACTACATTAATCTCAGTTACCCATTTCTTATTTCATTTTCATCAACTCTTGTTTGTCTCCTCTTTTAAACATAATCTAACACAACACCCTAGTTTCACTCAATATTTGATATGTAACTCATATCAATAATTACTTTTTTTGGAATATGAATCTCACTAAAACTTTTAACCATGATATTGCACAATTTAATGAGCTTATAAACAAATACATCTAATATACCACTTTCCTTATAGTATGACATTCACTTTTATATTGGTACATTTTATATGTTATTAATTTTATCTTAAAATTTTTTAATGACTAAAAATTTTATTATAGGGAAAGTATAAATATATATAATCCTCAATAATGTTTAAGGAATTTTTAAGACAAAAAAAATCTAATCTCAAATGTAAAACTAGTTTGGGTTAAGATGTAACCCAAAAAACATTAGCCTAGAGGTGAACAAGAAAGATGCTACATTACAGAATAGAATTAATTTTGGGTAATACAATAATGTATGGGTGTAATCAATGAAAATTAAACCAAAAAAACAATAAATTTGGTATTTTTTCCCTAAAAACATTTGTCACTTTATTGATGTTTGTTCAATTTAAATGTTAAATAAGGAAAATAGAGCAGAGAAATCATAAAAATGATGAATATACGTATTCCCTATAAATGTAAATTTATTTTCAATTTATATTTCTACTAATATTTTAATTTTTTTATAGAAATATTTATATTGTTCATAAATAATAATAAAGAGTACAACAATGGAGATGATAATTGATTCTCAAATGGTAAATCATTAAATAATTTAGAAGAATAATTTAAAATCAATGAATCGATTAGTTATGTTTGATAAAAATGATATCCTTTTTTGATGGGGAATTTTAGGTAAATAATACTCCAATCACCCAAAAAATAGTTATAAATAGGTAATATTGATAAGGGTAATGTGGTTGAATTAGTTATTAATGTAATAAAAACAGACAGTACATGGATCCTTGATAGTGGATTCTCTTCCTATGTGAAATGAAATATGGAATTCATTAAAAATGTTAAAGAAAAAGAATTTGGTAATATATGATTCAAGAATAATGATACTATATAAATAAATTAATCTAACAAATCCAAGATTGGTGGAAAGAATATAATGAATATTGATATGTTCTAAGTTAAAGGTTGGAGGTAAAACTAACTTAGTGTAAGTTAACTTTTTAACTTTGGTAATAACATACAGTTAACACAAAATACTTATATTATGAAGATAATATATTGATTTATGGTTTTAAATGGAAATTGTAAAAGAGTTAATGTTATTAAATTTCATGATTTATAATCTTCTTATTTTCTCTTAAAGGGGAAAGAAAAATATTATAGAACTATCATCATAGAAATATCAATAAACACTTCATATAGTAATTAAAAATGTATAGTGTTATCAAAGGAGATCTAATGATGAAGTTAGATATTGATTATTTTTTTGGATATTACCTAAAATCTAAAACAAATTTATGTATAAAAAGGAGAAATAAAAAATAGATATTGTTTATATGGTTTTATATGGTCAAATTCATCTAAAAGTCTATAGAGGTTAATTATTCCATGCATTATTCATCTATGACTATAGTATTATGATTTTTGTGTTTTTTTCTTAGTCATAAAAATGAAGTGTGATATTATATCAAAGATATATGGGGACCACTGAGAAGATGCGTAGTAAAAAAAAATCCTAAATTTGATATAAAAAAATGACACAAAATTTTCAAATCATTTGGTATAAGAATAACTTGATAAACCTAGAAAATGTTATCAATGATTGGTAGTGACAACACCTAAAAAAAGTTATTTGGGAGAAGAAACTGGATAATCAATAATAAATAAATAATAATGTTAATTGTAAAATATCTCTCTCAAAATTAATAGAATAAATTCCTCTTAACAACTATATCCACAAAAAATTCGGCATTATTCTTATATTATGAAGAGAATAATCCCTATAAGATATGATATAGTTAAAATATAAGCCTCAAATACAATTGTTACCTTTAAATATAAGTGTCATAGCTTTAAGAAAGAAGTTAATAAAAATGTTAATCATGATATGTTCTAGAGTAATGTTGATGAAGGTATAATTCTTAACTATTAATTCAAGAGAAATAAGTCAAAATGATTCAATAAATGGATAAGAGGATATTCATTCAAGTTAAAAGAGTCTAAATGATTAAATAAAAGAATAGGAAATGCTTTTTTAAAGTAAATATGCCACTCCCATTAAAGTTTAGTTTACTAAAAATCCAAATAGTGAACAAATTTAAGAAGTTCATGTGATGAATTTTTATCTAAAATTTTCAGTGAACAAATGAGAACACTATGATATTGAATCAAGAGCGAATGATGAAATTAAAGAAGATTAATTTCATAAAAAACAATAATGATTAAAATGAAATGATAAAATTAATGAAATGAATGTTTTTTGTGATAAATAGACTATGGTTCAAGCACAGTGAATGAAAATAAACTCCAATAAGAATCAATATATATATATATATATATATATTGGGAAAATTATATTCATGAAGAACTTGATAGAATTTAAAATAATGACACTTAATAAGTTTCTCTGAGATAAATGAATAAAAATTATATCGAAACTGAATTGGTTTTTCTGGTACAACCTTAATAAATACAGACAAGTAATAATTAATAAATAATGAATAATGTGATAGGATTATTCTTAAATTGGATGAGTTACTATTTATGAGCTTTTGGAAGCAAGGTTGGAATAAATAAGGATTTTATTATTCATGTTTATCAAAAGTAAGTTACACATATCCCTAATAGATATTAAATCATTATTTACCAATGGGTTTTGAAAAGAAGAAGTCAAGATAGATAAATTATAAGGATTTTTTGTTTAAGGATGATGCACGAAATATGTGTAAACTTAAAAAGGTGTTGTGTGGATGAAATAAATAATTGAGTGAATGGAACTTGAGGAATGATTCATTATATAAGAAGCTGAGATTCACATGATGGGGTATTTATCATGAATTATATATTAATAAGACTCCTGAAGATAGAATCCTATTTTTATTTTATATTTATGACTTCATATTTAGAGGTTTTATTGAAGAATATTAAAAAGGGTTTGTAAACTAATTAAAATGAGTTTGAAATATATATGATAGGTCAAATCATATTATTTATTATAATAAAAGTTACTAAAAATACTACTAGAATATTTATATCTCAATATAAATACTCAAAAGATGTCTTGAAGCAGTTTCATATATAGGATAAAAAAACAATTTCAAAGCCAATTTAAATATGGATGGAGTTTTTAAATGATGATGGTCGAAATTTAGTCAATATCACATAGTATAGTAAAATCATTAGAATATTACATTCCTTTATAGAAAAAGATCCATTTTTTCACATGTTAAATAGAAAGGTATCAACTTGGTCTCAAGTAAAGTCACTTGTTGATTGTTAAATAAATAATATGATATATAAAAGGCATGATATAATCTCAATTTTTATATTGAAAAAACATAATTAATAATTGATGGGTTTTAAAAATATTTATTAGGTTATTTAAAGGAATGATAAGAAATCCAAATCCTGAGGTACATTCAAATAAAAGAAATTGTATATTTTTTAATCAAGGTAAGAAACTATTTCTAAAGGGTTGATAAAAAGAAAAATTGCATTTCATTAAGTACATTAGAGGTAGAGTGCATTCTAGATACTCAATATTTCACCAAATTTATTTGGATGAGAAAATGTTTTAGATAATTTGGAAGAAGTTTTATGTTTTCCTATTTCCATCTTGTCTGAAAATATTAGTGGTATTAATTATTAAAAAGATGTCATTCAGTACTAAATATTTAAAAACATTATGATCAAGTGTCCCCATATTAAGGAAAAGGTATATCAAGGAGGTGTGAAATTGGTGTATTTACTTAAAATATATCATATAGATGACGTTTTAATGAACTTACTCCCAAGAAAAGTGTTAGGGAAGCATTTGGCGAAGCTCAGACATTATCCATTTTTATTCACATAAATAGATAAAGGGTAACAACCTTCTACCCAAGGTATTATTTTCATAAATGGTTATTGGATGGTTTGGTTATTTTAAAATAATTTTAATTATTAAAAAACATTTTTATTTGGAATTATAATCCTTTGGATTTATTATAAAAAATAGATAATGCATAAAATATATCACAAAAGGAAGATATTTTTAATGATGGAGAAAATCAATTAGATATATTTGGAAGAAATATCAGGAAAATAATTCTAAGTAAAGGGGATATTTGTTGGAGACTAGTGAAATAAAAATAAATGTGGAGTGAACTGATTGACATGTAGAAAATTAAATATGAATTTAGTTTAATATTGTAAAAATATTTTTTCATTAATAACATGTATCAATGAGAGCTATGTGGAGCATGATATTGATCATTGACCACAATTGTTTAAATTAAACCAAGCATTGTGGACTTTATTCTCATTTTTTTATAATTAATATGAACCATTATGGTATATAATTTCAAGTATTTCTATTGAAATGATTAATTTTTTACTCATGTAAGTCATAATTAGTCTAACTTACAAGGTATTAGAGTTATTGAATGTAGTTTTATTAAAAAAACTATAAACTATCTACTCATAATGTGACGATATGATGGTGTTGATGTTAAATGGGTGTTTACAGCAAACCCAAATGGGCTATTTTGGAGATAAAATCAGTTATGGATATTGGGTTGTGTATATTGTAAAATTAGATAAAGAATAATCTCGTATTATGTTTGAATAGTCTTTTGTAGATATTACAACCCATATATTTAATACACATTATTTCATGATTTTATGTATAAAGATACATTTAATAAAACCTCATAATATCAGGAGTCCTATTGTATTTATAGTGACCCATGTTTAACCTAAATGAGTATTAAATCATTTTAGATAAATATTCAAATAATTATTAAAGTGCATTCCTGAGGACCGTAATAGTTTTGTGTCTTTGAAACTTGGAACACATAATTATAATTTGGTAAAAGATCTTCAAAATCTCCTATAAATATCTCCCTCTTTAGTAATCCTGCTTAAAACATTTATTTATAACATGGGGAAAGTAATCATAAGAAAAAGTGATCTTAGATTCCCAATAAACGTAAAAATAAAGGTGATAGATAGCATGAAATGATCACAAGGGGATGCTAAAATGAGGATAACATTTTAATATCATACCCTACATATAAAATATTATATATATGAGTAATGGAATAAATATTAGTAGTTCATAATACATGAATCATAAGGGAATCAAGAGCATAATCCAAGAATGAATAAAATAGAAATAAGACATAGTATTATGAAAGACACATAATCATATAAAAGGTATTTTTATAAAAGTCAAGGATTAATTCCAAGGGTATATTAGTGAAATACGTTCACTCCCCAAACCATATTGGTAGCCTTGATTCACTCCCATGACCATCTTAGTAGCCGGGGTTCACTCTTGAGACTATCTTAGCAGAATAAGTACTTTACTAAACCAAGTTCAATCCCTGATCCAGCCATTCCGATCTCATGATATATAAATTTTTAACCAATTAATTGGAGGTATATATAGTTCGCACCCATATCATAATGAAATCATATATATGTGTTCCACTAGATCATAAAAATCCATCATATCATAACCTATGAAATGAAATGGGTATCATAAACATGTAATAATATCATAACCTATAGAAAATAGATAGGTTTCATAATAATTTCATCAAATCATAACACATGAAAAGAATCTTGTTTCATAATTATATTACTCATGAAAGAGAAACATGTTTCATAAACATCAATCCATCAAAACATAAACCATTTAGAGAAATAATATGAATGGTACCCTTGGATCATATCCCCAGAATGGCATGAGTAATATAAAATGAAGTAATCTTAGATTGAAAATAATTTGGAAATATCCTTTAAAAACATTTTTGAAGAAAATATCATTTTCTTGGATTTTTTAAAAGATAAAACATTTTTTAAATCCTTTTTATTTTAAAATAGATTTGAAAACTTATAAATTATGGTTTTAAAATAATATTTTTTTTAAAAAAATTCATTTTCCTGGAAAATTATCTTAAAATATCATGAAAAAAAAATTCTTTGTTTTTTTTTGAAAAATGGGGTTTTTAAATAAAACAAATTTCCGACTGAAGAGATAAAAAAAGTAATATTTTCTTAAAACAGATTTTATTTTCAATCATAAGTAAAAAGAGTGGAAAATGGTACTAATGAATGAATATATCTTAGATAAATAAAGGATAATAAAGTTCATGAGTGTTCTTGTGATATAGATCATAATATTATAACAATATAATCATAATAAAAAAATAATCTTGATAAACAATTTGATTATTGCAATAAAACCTTACCACTTTGGTAACATTGAATAAAACTACTCATGTAAAAAAATTAAAATAAATGAAACTTAAAATATCATAAAAATATAGATATTCATGATATAACATGTTAAATTTCGTTATATAAACCTCATAAAAGAATATAGGTGCATAATAAAACATGTGTCCAAAAGAAGGAAAATTGAGACAAAACTGCCTGACTGATTTGGTAACTTTTGAACAGTAAAACCCCATGAAATAGTGATCATAAATTGGGTATTAAAATAAACATATATTTATGTATAAGTATAATTGAGTATATTCATGGGTAGTAAATATACCACATAAAAGAAACAAGTTGTGAATAAGGCATAAGTGTCACAAAATCAAAAGTGAGACTAGAAATCCTCTTACTACTTGAGTAACTATTTAATCATGATCCTAAAAAAAGAATAACATAAATTGAAGATTTTAATATCATTAAATAAATGAAATTAATGATATAACATGTCATATTTATGTATATACACCACATAAAATAAGTGAGTGGTTAATATGGCATGTATCTCAAAGAAATAAAAAGTGAGATAAGATTTTCTTACCTTAAGTATTGACTATATTCGTACATGTTAAAAAATCATGTATAATAAATATAATATTATTATAAATATACCAAAAAAATAATATTATTATATATAATACCATATATTATTTTTTTATGACTTTATATTTTCCATTTATTATCAATTCCATGATAATGTTACGTTTTGGGTAATATCAGCTTTGTTTTTCATATATGTTTTGAATTATTTTACTTGATCCTCTTACATATATAATTATTTACTTATTTATATAATGTAAAAAATTATATAAAAATTATATATATTCAGTATATAAATATTTATAATAATCTATAAAATATAGAAATATGAAATGGAATACATCGTTCATGGAGATGGTACGTCGTACGTACGCATGAACACCATTTCCATTTTCTTATCGTATTGAAAGAAATAAAGTAAATGACATATATGTATATATATATTATAATTCTAGTAGAAATATTATGTTATATATATCATATAATTTTACTAAACTCATCTTTAATAAATTTTATGTAATGTGCGAACAAATCACATCGCTTTCAGGAGGAGGTAGTCCACACGTCCAAATAAAACTAAGTCATCATATTCTCGAAAAATGGAAAAAATTAAGGTATGTTTTATATAATAATTATAAAATCATAAATATATCATAAATATAATATAATAATATTATTTATAGAAAAATTACCAATCATGAGAGGAGGTAATGGAAAAAATGAATGACATCATTTCGTGAGGTTGTAGTCTACCGTACACACAAATGGTATGTTCATTACCCATTTGATAGAAGTGTGTGTAGGTGCAAGTATAACCATTAGAATAAAAAAGGTAAGTATATTGAGTATAATTATGTTGTTATATAATCATGAAATAATAAAAATTTATGGGGTGAACCATGAAAATAAAACAAAATAGCTTGTAAAAGAAAGTTACATCTTCTTTGGGTAACTCAACATAGTTTGCAGCAAAGGGCTTATTTGGTGAGATTTACCTCAAAAGGTAGGATTTTAGGATAATGGGATGAAACTTTTGAGGATATTTGTGCAGTTTGTTTCTGATACAATGATATTTATATGTATGAACAAGTGAGGGGGTGAGTTCCCATTTTATAGTGGAGGAGGAGTGACATTCTTATAAATATAAAATGGTAAACACTATTGAGTGGCCTCCAATACATAAAATGAATAATATAATTTCAAATTTTATATAAAATAGAGTAACTGGTCAAAATATTTCCAGACATTAGATTTTGGAAAATTTTCTTGGTTATTTGGCCCCTAAAATTAAAGTTTAACAATTATGTAATGTTGTTTTACCTTAATCGTTGAAATTAGTTTGAATTAATTTCACTAATATTTTTGGTAAAAAACTAATTTCACCTTAAAAGAAAATATAAAATATTATTATTACAAAAATGGAATCCATTTTTCAAAATTATTATCACAAAAGTGGCATAAATTAATTTAAAATTAGATGGGATGAAATAACTGTTTTTTAAAGTGAAAATGTTAAAAAGTTTGAATTGTTTTTATATCCAATGTTGATGTAAAATTGAATAAAACGACACAAATTAGATTAATTGTTGTAAAATTGATCAAAATTAACTTTAAAACCAATTTAAAAAATAATTTAACTATATAATCATGTTAGATAGAAAAGTAGTTTTCAATTTAGTATTTTTCACTATTCATCAAAAACTGAAACTTCTCATAAAAAGACCAAAACTTCCCCCAAAGTAAATTTTTATATAATAATTTAATAAAAGAAGTTTATTTTTTCAAATAAAAATTATAAAAGTGTAAAAAATTATATTAAACATGGGTTTTCTATTAAAAGGTGATACAATTACCTTTTCAAAAAATACATCTTTTTATTCATAAAACTATATTTATTCTTTTCTTATGCCTATAAAATCTATTGGATGAGTGTTAAAAAAATTTATTTAATATATAATATATTAATTTTTATTAAAAACATTCATCAAAACTGGTTTGTTTAATTTATTGAGAAAAAATGGTGTTTTTACATAGAAAAAAATATTTTCTTTGAAAATGAGTTTCTTTATTATAAAATAGTTCTTACTTTCATTTATAACTAATTTATAACTAATTTATTACCAATTTATTCATTTTATATAAATTTTTAAATACTATTTTTATAATTTAGTTAATCTTATTCATAACCTCTATTCCAAAGAATTAGTGGTAACTATAATAGTATTTTATTAACAATATTAATAGTATATTGTAGTTCGATAAAACTTGACCTTGAATTTACCACAAGCCATCAAAAGAACTCGGAATTGTATTAAAAAAATTTGGATATAGTTTTTGTGTGTACCAAAATCTAATCTATGTGTTTTGTGTACATTAAGATTAACTTCGTTTTGCATGCAACAAAAACCAGACTTAGTACTTCCATGTAACAAAAGTTATATTCAATATTGTGTGAAATAAAAAAAATCAAAAAGAATAAAATAATTCCAAAACAAATTAAAAACATATTAGGGTGTTACATTCTACCTTCTGTAAAATGAATTCATCCTTCAGAATTATGCTGTTTTATCAAATTTTTAATACTTCAAAGTTCCATTATTAGAAACCCACAACATAAAAATGAATACAAACAATTCCTTTAAAAATGGAAAGTTGGAACAATGACAGTTACCCAAATTAACTCATAACTTGGATTCCACATAGGAGAACATAGTTTGGGAGTGAAGATTTAACATGGAGGAAAAACATAAATAATCATAGAGAGTGATAAAGATCATTGATCACTATAAAGTGAGTGATCAATGGAAATTTGAGGTCCTCAATACCATAAATCTAAAACAATTTATAAGACCATCAGTTCAATAGAAACTATGGTATTAGTATAAATATTTTTGAATATAAATTTCATAGATTTGAGGATTTATTTTACTATCTAAGAATATAAAGAAATATAATTACCTGATTTCATTCTATTTTATATGGACAATCTTAACCTTTGTGTCTTGACCAATCTCCACTTCATCTATAACTCTAAAAAAATTGAAGGTAGCATTTTTACCCATGATGTACTAATGGATCATAAGAACCATAGGTTGAATAATAAGTCATTCCATCTATCTTTAGTAAACATCACAGAAAAAATAGGTTAGCACATATTATCTAATATGCATAAATCCTCACATGGAGAGGTAATAATTTAATCTATAAACCATCATCTAATGTTTAAATTAAACCATTCTATAAATAGTCAACCCTTAAAACATTTAAAATGATGAAAATATGACACTTTTGAATGAATTTCACTAAATCATATTAACATTAATTCTCTATATATCGTAAGGTTACTCTTGGTTTTCATATTTAAAACATGTGAATACCTTTATCATGTAATATCGTAAAACTTGGTAATAACCAAAATTACCATGCACCCTTTTTGAAAAAAGTCACGATTTTTATGGATATATTCCTTAAATCGAAAATGTTGTAAACTTTATCCATGATAACATAGACCACATTTTCAACAAATCCTTAGTCACTATATGGTAATTAGTACCATCCAATTTACTTATTTATATCCAACATATCTTAATCCAAATTTCATTATCTCGAAATCCAAAATATATTAAGGGATATATTTTCATTAATTGTGTGTTTTCTAGGAATGTAACATTTCCATTAAATTACTTTTCTTGTCCATCAGAAACATTCATTATATTCTTGTAAATTATTAATGAAAAACATAAACTAAACAATCCTTATACAATTCAACATTCATAATTCTTGAATCCAAATACAAAAATACTTAAATAAATCCACAATAGGTTGTTCACAATATTACTTTCTTAAGTAAATAATAATTTATAGAATATCATTTCACATTAAAAGTCCACTCATCAGCCACTACTTGAAATCAGGAAACTATAATACCAGTCTATGGATAAAGGCAAGTTAAATGGAAATTCATTGTGGGTTTTTCATCAAATGGTGTGGAATGTGGAGTCACTTAAAAAAATGGGTTTATAGGAATAACATGTCATGGTGGAAATCTGAATTAGATATTCCCTAAGTCCATAGATATATATAATTTGTTTAATGTAATATCATAACACACAATATGATGATGACATATGGTACTACATCATGATATGAAAGTAATTTTGAATTATTTTGGGTATATCATTTAATTTGATATTGGGATATTGTATAAACTCTAAATATTCCAATAATAGAGTATTATTTGGCCATTTATTAATGAGTTGTTGTAAATAATCGTATTATATGATTGTTAAAACACCATATGGTTGATATAGAATCTGAATGTTAATTTTATCCTTCAAGTAAAGTCTATCATTGATTAAATTATTCAAAAATATGAAACATCAAGAGAAATGGAATGGAAAAGGGGTTATGTACAAGGAAATAATTAATTTTTTATATATTTATTACTCATTTATAATTCATTACTTTAACCATTTAAGTCTTTTGGGTTAATTTTGATGTTTTTTATTGTTTTTTATAATTTTTAATTAATTATATATTAATATTAGTTATTATTATTAGTTTTATATGTTGTTTTCATTATTTTCATCTATATGCAACCATATTAAATTTTAAATTATGTATAATTATATTTGTTGGTGAACTGTTGTTCTGACTATAATGAGGGGATATAATGGTACTATAGTGGTGCACTATGGGTATTGTAAAGGGACACAGTTCCATACTACATCAATGAATTTGGGGGGTATTTATCAGTTGGGTATGGGCTTGTGAGTCTCCAGTTTTTTCATGTAAATTGTGGTGGGTCAACCCTTTGGGGGTGGGGGAGGGGATACTGATCTGGTATTCCTAGAGGTAATGGGTGCATGAGTGTGTGTTTTTTCCTTGTACTTGTACACTCAATGATAATGTATTATAATTATCATTATTCAATTGGCATTGGGGCCAATGGTTTGAGAGGGGTGGGGTTCACTTCCTGGGGTTGATTCCCCATGATTTATTATATTGAATGTGTGGGATTATAATGCACATAAATTGATATCATTATTAGTATTTAAATAATAACTTATGTACTTTTAAATTTGAATTACAGTTTTCATGTAGTTCCAATCATCACCTTTATTTTCAATCCAAAATGGATTTATTCAATAGAGGAGAGGGAGAATCTCATCATAAATACCATTCCAAAGGTTGTTAAGGGATATGTTAATGTATTAGTCCCAACGTAAGATCAAATATAAAATAATCCATGTATTGGGATTATTATTTGATGTAAAAAATTGGATTAGAAAAAAATATAAATGACATATATAAGATGAATTCATATAAGAAAATAAAGGAACATAGTTATATTACTTTCTTTAATCAATTATGGACCTATATGCATGATGAGAACACCAACCACATTTTTTGTTAACAAATAAAAGAAAAGATCCAAAATTAAAAAGGATGAAAGAAAAAAGAAACATATAACAGTATCCAAGGATATTCTTGGAAGATACTCAAACTATAAGAAATAATAGAAGGACACATACCCTTATATGGTAGTAAGAATGAAAAAATAAAGAAAAATTAACTTCTTATAGAGACAAGTTCAAATACCAGAACCTAGAAGAAGCTCGAACTGAGTTCTATATATTTATGTATTTTTTCACATGAGAACTTACAACAAATAAGGCTGAGAAACACCACCACTTTCTACCAGAACCCTAGATCAGGCCAGTGATGGTGAAGAGGATCTATTACACATGAATGTCGTAGGGTATGGAAAAAGAAAATTTCTATGTTTTCCTAGTGTAACATAGTGTCTGACAAGGGATGTCTCACTTGAGGAGCATCACAATTGGTTCAATCATTACTTTCTAATTCACCTAATCTAATAATTTTTGGTTTTTTAATATTTTTTAAAATAATGTTTATGGGGTCATTTTGTATCCAAATGGCCCGAAGGCCTTAATTTTTATTGATTTTTGATAACCCCCTTTCAAGGGATGAGGGGGAACCCTTACAAGGCCCGTAGGCTCAGAGATTACATGGCCCATAGGCTTAGGAGATTACATGACCCGAAGGTCTTAGTGAATTCAACCAGACCATCTACAAGGAACTAACCCTCCCCATTATCTGCATCATGATAGTAGCTCTCCACCTTGGAATTTTTGTCCGGCTAGGATTCCCGTGCAAGCACAGGCTGGTACCGATGGCATAGCCATACCCTATAATGCAAACAAATCCATTTGAATCTTCTCTGGTGAGTGCACCTACTTTGAATCCTCTTTTGGGGTACTCCATTTTTGTAGAGTCTTTCTGAGGAAACTGCATGTGGCCCGAAGGCCTTGAGGTGGCCCGAAAGACCTACTGACCCAAAGGCCAGGGTGGAACGAAATACTTAAGGACTCTAAACCCAAACCAGTGGCTCAAAGTGAATAGTTATAGATGCTACAGTATCAAACAATAGCTACTATAGTAACTGCTACAGTTCCTGCTACAGTACACACAATGTACAATTTTTCTATAGTATCTGTACAGTGTACAATTCTGCTATAGTTACTGCTACAATACTACTACAAAATACTGCTACAGTACTTCTACAGTACCCTCAGAAATATTCCTCTACCTAGTTTTGAACTTGGGTATTGTGGATGCACTCAAGGATACCTCACCTACTGGGATGAGTCTCATGTGCTTATGGGGTCATTTGGAAAACATGCAATTAAAATAATTCAATGCATAATTTAAATCTAAATGAAGATTAAAATAATGAAATTAGGGATGAAATGTTTTTTTCTTAGGGTTGGATAACATAACTTCATTAATTATTTATTTGTTATTTAAATTCAATATGATAATTTGTTTAATGAAACCAAATTAATTAATTACTTCCATTTATTTATTTATTATGTTATTTTATCATTCCTTTGGCACACCAAACCACATATATAATAGTCAAATAGGATAACACGTCAACTGAGAATATTACTTATAAAATACTTGGCTCCACCGGATATTGTTTCATCACTTTTGGCCACCCCAAATCCACCGTATGAAGTTATTTCTTGAGATATGGAAGGGAAAAAGAAATAATCATGTAAGGTTAATGAAATTAGAAATAATGTCATGGTGGATGACCACCACAGCTGTAAAATAATACCACATCCACCACAAATTGATTTAAACATGTTTAATTGATGAACAATAACAAATAATGTCATGAATCCTCCCCCAGGTCCATGCCTTAGGTTAGTCACATTCTATTTCAAAGTGAAAAGATACTACAGTGGAAGATGTAATATAAAAATGATGATATTAGGGTTATTATAGAAAGTGGGATGGAAGAATAAAAGGTACACACTTTAATAAAAAATATTCATGAATTACATGAGAAAATAAAAACTAAAAGATAAAAAATAACAAATAATTACTAAGAGGTATTTTTCATCTAAATTTTCACTCTTCAGTGGATACCAAATTCAATAAACCCCTAGAATCTTATTTATAGTCATGGAAGAATCCTTGTGGTGTCATAACCGATCATTTAATTTTCTTTGGGACATAATGGTATTCAATGGTTGAAATTTTGTTTCCATAATTTTTTTATTTAAATTATTTCCTGTAGTTTACTATAGTTTTTACCAAATATTAAAAATTTATATTCTAGATCATTATTATAAAATATGTTCTTAATTTTGCCTCCAAATTTCAACTTAATTATTCATGTACAGAAGACTTTATATCCAAATTACTATATATTTTTATTCTGGATGAACATATCTTGAATCATCCTTCAATATAGAGCATCCAATGGCCTCATTATCAACTGAATAACTCCTTAAAACTTAATGTAGAAATGAACCTATTAGTCCTCATTAAAATCTAGATATAATTCCCTCAATTGGAGGAGTTTATCATGGTTTATGCCTCATTTCCATAGTGGGATCTGCTCTGTCTGCCTGAACAATTTCTCAAATTGATTAATTTTTTAGGGACCCTAGATTTTTGAATCACATATTTGTCTCGAAGACAATATTGAAACCCACAAATTAAGGAATCCTAAATAATAATCACATAAATTGGATCCATATATAAATAGTTACTCTAAAAATAACAATGTGATCAAAATCTTTAAAAATTCCACAATGAAGCAATTTTAACATTTTATCCCAAAACAAAATACAAATCCAAAATTGATTTAAAAAATATCCAATTGAAAAATGATGAGGGATTAAATAATTAAAAAAAATAAAAAATGAGTAAAATATTAGCTCTATCAATTCCCACACACTTAAACTATGCTTGTTCTTAAGCATAAAATATTAACATGGAATTCAGAAGGCACAAATTCTTTCATTATTCAAATTAAAAAGAAATAAAATCAAAATTTTTTAAATATAAAATAAAAATAACAAATGTAACATAAAATATCAATTAAATGTATTATTTTTCAACGAAAATATCATTTCAAGAATTTTTTTTCCCTTTTGAAAATTTATGGAACTTATCCTTTCATTCATTTAAGTTCCTGACTTCATTATTATTAAACATTCCAAATCATGATCTAAATCACTTTTTATTCTTTTATATCATCACTCACGGTACAATTAAAGTATATTTATTCTCATTTATTAAAAATATGCTCCTTATCCATAGGATTGTAAGGGAACTACTTTATCCACTTTGTAAAGGAAAAAAGTCACATAAATCATGATGACTTTCATTAAAGATTCAAATGACTCAGAGACTTAAGTTTGATAGGAATTGATATTTAAAAATTAAGGATCAAGGAGGAGGTTTATCGTTTTATAACAATGAATGATATCAAAAATAAATGTGTAACTAATTTCCACCCTTCAAATTTGCAACTCCCACTTCCCAAAAACTCAAAGTAATTGTTATGATCAAATAATTCATAATGAAGGATTTGTGCACCCTATTGAATATTTATTTACTTTTGTAATATTTGGTTCTTTTTCTAAATAAAATTTACATTTTTTTATTTTTTTTGAATGTTATGATTAGAATAAACCTCACATATACTACCTAACAACATATGATAAAAATAATAGGTCTAGTAACGGTGATTTTCGGTTTTCCTAAATCACAACACATTTTTATGATTTTTAATTTTTTAATTTTCCATTTTGTATTCAATAGGGGAATGAATCAACTAAATTAATTTCCTAGAATAAAAAAACTGACACTTTTTCCTTATAATGTATTTTATTTATTCCACCATGACTCCCTTCACTTCCACACTTCTATTTTAAAATATCATGAAAGTACTATGAGGTTGATAGTAATGGATAAAAATGGATTGAAACATGGCTCATTATTATAAATATTATTCATGGTCTCTATGGGATAAATAAATATTGATGTAGCAGTGGTATTTTAAGATAACGTGGTTTTTAAAAAAGATTACCTAGGAATTTTAAATCAGTTTTTTTATATTCATAGCTTTGAAAAGTTCAAATGAAAGTTCTAGTAGGTGGAATGTCCCAAGATCACTCAACGAATATGATCAATAATAAAATAGGAGTTACTTGGTCTATAAATCCTCTCGAGAATAGGAAATATGATATTAGAAAATCACTCAAGGCATGATTAATAATAAAAAGTCAATTCACCTAAATTTCAAAAATTCAAAGCATGAAAAAATGGTTAGAAAATCACATTTACATGAATCGACCAATTCCCTCAAATAAAAATTCATCATTTCAATATTCATGCTCAAATTTAATAACTCAATTATATATTTTTCTTGTTTAATTTCATTAACATTGAAATCTAAAACCTGGATTCATATGATTCCTAATAAATTCATGTCTCTTAAATAAGTCAATTAAAGCACTAATTCAACTATGGATATGCAATTTCTGTTTAAATATCAAAACAAGACTAGGAAACAAATTTAGAGAGTTTGAAAGATAAATAATAAAAATTAACTCCCCTTTTAAATAAATATTGGGTTCTCCTCCTCTTCTATTTGGTTTTTTCTTTATTCATCATGGACCTACAAAATAAAACTACTCAATTAGGAACAAGAATCATGTATTTTTAGATTTAAAAATATAAGAGGGAGTGGGATGAATTCTGGTATAATCTTAAAAATGAAATTGAAATCTAAATTTATATAAATAATTTAAAGATAAATTTTGGTATGATCCCTTAAGTAGGCCATAAAATTTTACTGCCTCCGGAAGAGAATTACCCGCTGTTATCCATAATCTTTTAGTAGGTGGAGTTTCATGGAATTGAACAACCACATGTAGTTATTCCGATATTTAATTTATTTTTTATTGTTTATAAGAATTAAATGTATTTAGTACACTAGATCCATCCATTTTGTAATGTGGTACAACTTGCATAGAGGGGGTAGAATGAAGAACAGAACCCCCTCCTCCTTCGTTTCTAATTGTGAAACGTATTCTTCACAATCTAGTGGTTTCTATGGATGTGTTTCATTAAAAGAATAATCAAATAGAGATTTGAAATTTAAATTTAAATAATTAATTTCAAAATCTTCTCTTTCAAGGTTGAAATTATGTATCTTTTGTTCGTTAGGAAGAGCCAATTAGATTTATTCATGTTCTTTCCTTAGTAAATCTTCAATGTCTTCAAGAATCTCTAGGTCTTCCTCCACAGGTACAATTTATTCGTCCTCTTTATCCTCTAGGTCATAATAAGAGTCGGATGATTATGAAAATTAAAAACAATTATGACTAATACTCAAAGTAGTTTCAATAAAGTTAAATGATTTTGAGTTCAATAATTTATTATCTCTATGAGTTTGTGTGTCTTGAATCTCTTCATCGATGGAAAGTGCCTCTTGTTGTTTATTACTAATGGGTGGAGGTAGGTAGTTAGGCTCCACTATCTTTAAATAAAATTCCACCACTAAGGTAGATTATTCCTCCAAATTTAGGGAGATATGTAATGGTGGTGTCTATTATTCTTTTCATGGTTTTGGGAGATCAAGTAGTTCCTCACATTCATTCCAGAAGTTATCCATTTCATACTGATATCCCACATTTAGCTCATCAAAAAAGTAATTTTAAATTATATCTCCTAGAAAATGTTGAGAAAGGATGAATGAATCTTTAAGTACATCTACTTTTACCTCCTAAATTTTTTCAATTTCCATTATGTGTTTTGAAATTTATTCCACCACTATCTTAGGTTCTTTATCCAACTTAGGTTTGGGATTTTCTATTAATGAAAAAACCTAGTCAAATTCCCTTTATTATTTTCCTATTATTTGTTATATGTTTTCTATGGGTTCTTACATCTAGGATCTATTATAATCTTCTTATTGTTGTTCTTGTTTCTTTTTTATGGATCTGTGAGTAATCTGTCCATGGATAATAATTTGAATTTAAATACATCATGGAAAGTATTTTTTAAATATTATATAATAAAGAAAAAAGTGAATAGTATTTACAAAAATCTGAATTTATAAAAATTGATTGAAATAATGTTTTTCTCCCCGAAAAAGACAATACTTTTGATGAACCCTTATCAGAGGGCATGGATAAAGAAAATTTCTTTATTTTCATAGTGTATCATAGTGTATAACTAGGGTCATCTTCATTACAGATTGTCACAATAAGTTCAATCATTATTATTTAATTCACCTATTATAATTATTTTTGGGATTTCTTATTATTTATTAAAATGATGTTTTGGGGGTCTTTTTGAAAGCATACAATTAAAATAAGGCAATGAAAAATTTAAATCTAAATGAAGATGTAAACAAAATGAAATTAGCTATGAAAGGTCTTGGTCCTAGAGTTGGATAACATTAATTCATTCATTATTTATTTCTTATTTAAATTCAATTTGATAAAATCTCATTAACAAATTACTTTACTTTGATTTATTGAGTGTTTAATTTTAACATGCCTTTGGAAAACTAAACTAGACCTCATCTAATAGTCAAATTGTATAACACCTCAACACAAAATGATATTATTAAATGACTCGACTCTAACATATGTCGTTTCATCCCTTTATGAACCCCCAAATCCATCTTATGAAGGACTTGATTTAGACATGGGATGGAAAAAGAAATAATCAAATAAAAGTAATGGAATTGGAAATAATTTCATGGTGGAAGACCATCGCACCCATGAAACACTCTCATATTCACCACAATTAGATTTAAACTTGTTTAATTTAAGAATAATAATAAATAATTTTGCAAAACCTCCCCCAAGGCTAAACTCAGGATAGTCACATGACACTGAAAATTAAAAAGAGATCATGATGAAAGATAAAAGAGAGAAATAATGATATTAAAATTGGAATATAAAGTGGTATATAAAAATAAAATGGAAATACATTGATAAAAAAGATTCATGCATTATATGGGAAAAGAAAACTAAAATAAAAATAAAATAAAAACGAAATCCAAAGTAGTACCAATCATATAAGAATTATTGTTCAAGTAGATATCATCTTAAATACACACCTATAATCTTATTTATAACAATTTAATAGGACTTTTAGTGTCATAACTGACCATTTAATTTATTTTAGTATATAATGGTAGTCAAAGGTTGAAATTTATGTTCCAGATTGTTTTTATTCAAAAACATTCATGTGGATTCCCCTTGTTTTTAATAAATCATGGAATGTTTTATTCCTTAAATTTTCTCCAAAATATTTTTTTAATTATAACTTTAATTTTATTCTTAATAATTTATGTTTAGAAGAAGTTATAGTCGAATTACTATAGGTTTTTATTTTGTTTAAAGTCATCACGAATCATCCTTTAAGGGTGAGCATCCAATGTCTCGATTAATGAGTGAGTAACTCCTTCAAATTTAATTGGTAAATGAGCCCATGATTCCTTTTTAAAATCTAACTAGAATAACCTCAATTTGAGCCACACAACATTATTTATTACTCATTCTCAGAGTGGGGTCCACTTTGTCTGTCCAAACTATTTCTCTAATTCATTGATTATTTTGGGCCTCTAGATATTTGAATCACATCTTAGTCTAGAATATATATTTTAATTACACAAATTATATAATTTTTAAAAAGTAATCACATTAATTGGATTGATATTTTAAAAGTTATCCCCAAAACACCAAAGTGATTAAAATATGATAAAATTATAGAATTAATCAATTTTTACATTTTATCCCAAAACAACCAATAAATACAAAATTGATTCAAATACGCTCATATTGATAAATTGGGCGTGATTAAATAATTAAAATACAAATACAAAATGAGTAAAATATTTTCTCTATCAATTACCCTAAACTTAAATAATTATTTTCCTCAATCATAAAATGTCAATGTTGAATTTAGAGGTCCCCAATGCTGTCATTATTCAAATTCTAAAGTAATAAAATCAAAAAATTTACAATGTCAAATTAAATTATCAAATGTAACATTACATATCAATTCAATTTCCCATTTTTTAATGAAATAATCAATTCAAAAAAATTATTTTTCCCCTTTGAAAAATGATGGAACTTATCTTTAATTCATTTATCGTTCTTAATTCATTATTATTAAACATTCCAAATCATGATATACCTCACTTTTGATTCATTTATCTCATTAATCATGATAAAATTCTATTGGAGTTATGCTCATATCAGGAGAATATTATTCTTTTCCATAGGCTTGTAAAAGAACTGCATTCTCCACTTTAGAAAAACAAAATCACATAAAATCATGTTTTCTTTCATTAATGTTTCAAATGACTCCATGGATTAAGGTTTTTAGGAATTTATGTTTGAGAATTAAGGTTTAAGGAGGATGTTTTATTCTTAATTAAAATGAATAATATAAAATATAAATGAGTAATAAAATTATCCCTTTCAAAGTAGAAACTCTCACTTCCCCAAAACTGAAATTAATGTTTATGATAAAATGAAGTATAATGAATGATTTGTGAACCTTATTGAATATATTTTTTAATTTTTCAAAAATCATTTTTTTTAATTTTTTTGAAATTTATGAATAGAATAAACCTCACATCCACCACCTAACCACATAGGATAAAAATCAAAGGTCTAGTAATGGTGATTTTTGGTTTTCCCAAATTACAACCCAATTATCTCGTTTCTTTGTTTCTTTTTCCCATTTTTCATTTTTTTAATTCAAGAGGGAAAATAAATGAAGTATCATGAATGAATAAACAACCATAATTTCTCATAATAAGTAATCCCACACTTTTTCCCTTATAATTTATTTTATTCCTTCCACGATGAGTCCCTTCACCCTCACACTTTAATTTTAAAATATCATGAAAATTCTAAGAGGAAGGTAGGAATGAATTCAAATTACTTGAAACATGGATCATTACTAAAAAGGCCATTCATGGTCTCTATGGGCTAAAGAATAATTAATTTATATATGGTATTTTAATATAAAGTGTTTTATCAAATGATTCTTCAATCAGTTTAAATGTGTTTTTTCATAGTCATAGATTTTGCAAGTTCAAATAAAAGTTCTAGTAGGTGGCATTTCCCAAGATCACACATGAAAGTTCATTAAGAATAAAATAGTATGTACTTGGTCTAAAAATACACTCAAGAATAGGAAATATGATATTTTAAAATAACTCAAGTAATGATTAAAAATAAAAAACAAATTCACATAAATTTCATAAATTCAACGAATGAAAAAAATGGTTGGGAAATTACATTTATAGGAATCAATAGTTTTTCTCAAATCATCAGTCCTCATTTAAATATCCATGCTTCAATTTATTAATTCAATTCTCCATTTTTCTCATTAAATTTCATTAACATTTAAATCTAAAACATGGCATCATAAGATTACTTACAATTTCATATATCCTAGATAAGTTAATTAAACCAATAATTCAAGTGTGGGTATGAAATTTAAGTTTAAATCTCAAAACAGGATTGGGACAAAAATTTAGAAAGTTTGAAAGATAAATAAAAAAAATTAATTTTTTTTCATGATCCTACACTATTCAGGGTCTAACTTGTGGCATAATGATCCTATAATATAAAATTACTCAACTATTAATAGGGATCATTTCATTTAAGATAAAAAATATAACAGGGAGAGGGATGGATTCTGGACTAATCATAAAAATTAAAATGAAATCTAAATTCTTTGAAAGCATGTAATGGTAAATCTTGGAATAATCCCCTATGTGGGCCCTAAATTTTTACATCTATAGGAAGGTTAGTACCAGCAATTTTACATAATTTATTAGTGGTTTTAGTTTCTTAGACTTGAACAACTACATTTTTTCTTCCTAACTTCCATTTATTGGTTCTTATTGAGGATAATTTCATAAATAGAGTAAAATAGATCGAATCATTTCACATTTATAATATCTTTCATGAATATGGAACGATGAAGTATGGAGCCTCCTCCTCCTTATTTGATACTTGTGAAATGTCTTCTTCACAATTTGGTGGTTACTCCATATGTTCTGAATTAAAATAATAATCAAAGTGAGATTCAAAATTTATATTTAAAAATTGAAATTCAAAATATACCCTTTTAATGTTGGCATTGTGTATCTCTTGTTATTCAGACAAAGCCACTAGTTTTTATTCTTATTCACCCTCTAGTAAATATTCAATGTCTTGGGGGAGCTCTTGGAGTTTCTCTACAAGTGAAATTTCTTCCTCCTTTGCATCCTCCAAGTCATAATAAGAGTAAACTAATTCTGAAATTTTAAAATATTTGGGATTAATACTCAAAGTAGTTTCAATAAAATTAAATGAGTTTGAGTTCAAGAATTTTTCATTTCCCTAAGTTGGTTCGACTTAAATCTATTCTCTGATGGAAAATGCCTCTTGAATTTTATTATCACTTAATGGAGGTAGGTAGTCAAGCTCTTCTATCATTACATAAAATTACAACACTTTCATAGATTATAATTTCATATATATTGAGATATTTAATGGTAGTGTATCATATTATTTTAAAGGTTTTGGGAGATCATGTACTTCCTCAAATTTGTTCTAAAAGTTATCCAATTCATTTTCATCTCCCACAAGTAGCCCACTAGGAAAGTCCTTTTCATATATCTCTCCTTGAAATAGTTGATATAGGATAAATGAATCTTTAGGTACCTCCACTTTTACCTCCTAAGTATCTTTAATTTTTTTTATTATAAGTGTATTTTATTGTACCGCTGATTTATATTCTTGCTCCGACTCACTGTTGTATTTCTACATTAATGCAAAAACATAATCAAATGTACTTTATATTTTTCTCATCAGTTGTTCTTTATTTTCTCTAATTTAATGAATCTGGGATCTATTATAATATTCTTGTTGTTGTACTTATTTCCATTTTTGATACACCTATAACTAATCTTCCCTTTAATAATAATATGAATTTGAATACATTATGGAAAGTGGGGATTTTAGTTTTTTGAATAAATAAAATAGTAAAAAATATTTAAAAAAATGTGCCTTTTTAAAATGAGATTGAAATAATTGTTCATACCCATGAAAATGGTGCCAGTTTTAACACACGCCTATCATAGGATGTGTTAAAATAAAATTTCTATGTTTTCTTAGTGCAACATAATGGCTGACTAGGGTCATCTCACTTGAGGAGAATCATAGTTGGTTCAATCTCTACTTCCTAATTCAACTAATAAAATTCATTTTGGTTTATTATTATTTAATAAAATGGTGTTTTTAGAATATTTTTTAAAACATGTAATTAAAATAAGGCATTGAATAATTTCAATATAAATGAATATGAAAACAAAATGAAATTACGGATGAAAGGTTTTGGTTCTAGGGTTGGATAATACAGGTTTATTCATTATTTAATTGTTATTTAAATTCAATTTGATAATTATTTTGATGAAAACTCATTAACTAATTAATTTAATTTGATTTATTGAGTGTATTATTTTAGCATGCCTTCATCACACGAAACTACACCTCCTCCAATAGTAAAATAAGATAACACCTCAACCGAGAATGTTATTCCTAAAGACCTGACTCCACCATATGTTGTTTCATTATTTTAGGAAAACCCAAATCCACCGTATGAAGGGATCACATAAGTGATGGGAGGGAAGAAATGAAAAAAATAAAATGAATGGAACTAAACAAAATGTGGTGTTCAACCACAACACCCATGAAAAACTTCTATATCCACCACAAATAGATTTAAAACATGTCAAATTGATGAACAATAATAAAGAACACTGTAAAACCTCCCCCAGGGCCAAGCCTTGTGTTAGTCACTTGTCATTATAATGTGAAAAGATATGATGATAAAATATGGAAGAGAGAAGGCATGATATTATGGTTGGAATAGAATGTTCTATGGAAAAATTAAAATGAAACACTTTAATAAAAAAAATTTATGCATTACATGGGAAACGAAAACTAAAAAAGAGAAAAAAATAGAAATTGTAAGTAATAGTTTTAATCTATATATTCCCTCTATATTAGATATAATATTCATTCCAATCAAATCCTCTAATTTATAGTCTTTAAATTGGCCTTGTGGTGTCATAACTATCCATTTAATTTGTTTTGCGACCGAATGGTTGTCAAGAGATTAAATATATGTTCTTGGAATATTTTATTCAAAAGTTTGAACATGGTTTCTCCTTGTTTTTACCGAACTATGAATAGTTTTCTTCTATAAAGTTATTATAAAATATAATTTTCATTCGACCTCTAAATTGAAGCTTAATCATCCATGTGTAGAAGAAGTTATAGCTATAAGTTTTTATTCTAAACGAATAAATCTTGAATCATCCTTCAATGTTGATCATCCAATGACACCCTTAATGAGTGAATAAATCCTTCAAATTTAAGAAGAAAATGATCTTATGATTACTATTTATAATCCATCTAAAATTATATCAATTTATATCATGTGGCAAGATTTATTCCTTATTTCCATAATGGGGTTCACTCTATCTGCCTGAAGAATTTCTCATATTAATTGATTTTTTGGGACTCTAGATGTTCGAATCACATGTTGGTATAAAAGAAAATGTAGAAGACCAAAGATCATGCAATCCTAAAAACATTAATCACATATTTTTTATTGATATTTTAAAATTTGTTTCCAAAAAATCAAAGTGATTAAAATCTGATAATATTCCAGAATTAAAATTTTTTCACATTTATCCCAAAGAAATCCATAAATCAAAAATTGATTCAAATAAGATAAAATCTCTTAATAGGGAGGGATTAAATAATATAAATAAATTTAAAAACAAAGAAAAATATTATCTCTAAAAATCCCCCTCACTTAAACAATTATTTTCCATAACCATAAAATCTCAACATGGAATTGAGAGGGCACCAATGCTGTAATTATTCATATTCCAAAGCAATAAAATTAAAAAAAATCAACTTTAATTAAAATTTTGAAATGTCACATAAAATATCAATTCACTTTCCCATTTTTAAAATAAATAATCAATTAATGAAATTTATTTCCCCCTTTGAAAAATGATGGAACTTCCTCTGTCATTCATTTAATTTCCTCAATTCATTATTATTAAATATTCCAAATCGTGATCTACATAACATTTGATTCTTTTATCTCATCACTAATGATAAAATTCAATTAGATTTATTCTCATATCCAATTTTCTTCTTTATATATATTCTTTTAAAAGAACTATTTTCATTAATTTTTAAAATAAAAAATAACATAAAAAAAAGATGGATTTCATAAATGGTTCAAATAACTTCGAGCCTTAAGGTTTATTGGAATTGATGTTTGAAAATTAAGGCTCAAAGAGGAGGTTTATCTCTTAACTACAACACATGATATCAAAAATCAATGTAAAATAAAATTATACCCTTCAATATAGAAACTCCCACTTCCCCAAAACATAAAGTAATGGTTATGATCAAATAAATCATAATGAATGATTTGTGCACCCTCTTATTTTTTTCTACTTTTCTACTTTTATTTTTATTTTTCGAAGAACCTTTATATTTTTTTCCTTTGAAAGTCATGATTATAATTAACCTCTCATCAAACACCTAACCATGTATTATAAAAACCTATATTTCAAGTAATGGAAATTTTTGGTTTTCCCAAATCGGAACCCATTTGTATCATTTTTTGGTAATTTTTTTCATTTTCCATTTTTTTAATTAAAGATGGATAAACTATGTAATATAATAAATTAATCAAAAACCCTTATTTTACATAATAATAACCCCACACATTTTCCTTACAATTTATTTCATCCCTTTAACCATGAATCCTTTCACCCCCACACTTCAATTTTAAAATAGCATGAAAATACTAAGAGAAAGGTTGGAATAAATAAAAATGGATTAAAACATGGCTCAAATCTATAAATTTCATTCATTTTATCTATGGGATAAATAAGGATTGATGTATAGGTTGTATTTTAAGATGAATTGGTTTATCAAAATATGCCTCAATCATTTTAAATGTGTTTTTTCACAATCATAGGTTTGAAAAGTTCAAATGAAAGTTCTAGTAGGTGGAATGTAACAATATCACACAAGAAATACTCTCAAGAATAAAATAAGAATTAAAAGGTCTAGAAATCCTATATGGAATGGGAAATATTATATTGTATAATAACTTAAGGCATGATTAATAATAATAAATAAATTCACATAAAATTTAGAAATTTAAAGCATGAAAAAGTAGTTGGGAAATTACATTGAAATGAAGCAATCAATTCCCTCAAATAAAGACTCATCATTTCAATATAAATGATTAAATTTAATAATTCAATTCTCCATTTTACTCATTCAATTTCATTAACATTGAAATCTAAAACATGGAATCATAGAATTCATTTGAATTTTATGTCTCCTAAATTAGTCAATTAAAGAAATAATTCAAGTGTGGATATGAAATTTTACTTTTAATCTAAAAACAATACTGAGAAAAAAATATAGAGAGTTTGAAAAATAAAAAATAAAAATGAAATGCCTTTTGAAATGATGTTTTGGTTCTCCTCGTCAACTATTTGGGGTTTTCCTTTTGACATCATGAACATAAAAAGTAAAATTACTCAATTAAGAACAAGGATCATCTCATTTAAGATCAAAACTTTAAGGGGGTTGGGGATATATGATGGACTAATCCTAAAAATGAAATTGATATCTAAATTCATCTAAAATAATTATGGATAAATCTTTGAATGATCCCCCAAGTGGGACTTGAATTTTTACTACCGCTAGAAGGAAAGAACGAGTTGTTATCCATAATATTTGAATGGGTGGAGTTTCTTGGAACCACCACATGTTGTTCTTACCATATTTTATTTCTTTGTTCTTGTTGAGGAGAATTCAATGTATATTTTACACCCGATCTTCCACCATCATAATGTGGTATAGCTTGTATGGAGGGGGTATGATGCAGTATAGAACCTCCTCCTCCTTCATTTCTACTTGTTCAATGTCTTCTTAAAAATCTAGTGGTTTCTTCAGATGTGCTAAATTAAAATGTTAATAAAAGGGAGATTAAAAATTTAAATTTAAAGAATTATTTTCAAAATATCCTCTTTTTAATTTTGGAATTGTTTATCTCTTGTTTTTTAGATAGAGATACTTGGATTTCTTCTTGTTCTCCATCTAATAGATATTCAATGTATTCAGGGAGATCCAGGTGTTCCTAAATAAGTGTAATTTCTGCTTCCTCTTCATTCTCTATGTTATAATAAGATTCAACTAATTCTGAAAATTTAAAACATTTGGGAGTAATACTCAATGTAGTTTCAGTAAAATTTAATGAGTTTGGGATAAAAAAATTTATCATCTCCCTGAGTTGGTTTGGCTTGAATCTCTTCTTTGATGGAAATTACCTCTTAGATTTTATTATCATTTGATAGAGGTAGGTAGTTTGGATCCTCCATCTTTACTTCAAATTCGACCACTTTAGTGGATTCTTATTCTATATTTAGGGATATATGTAATGGTGGTGGCACTTATTATTTGTAAGGTTTGGGGAGATCAAGTAGTTCCTCACATTAATTATAGAATTTATATAGTTAATGTTGATCACCCGCATGTATCTTATCAGGAAAGTCCTTTTAATCCATCTCTCATTGAAATTGTTGAGTGAAGAAGAAGGAATCTTTAGGTACCTCTACTTTTACCTACTCAGGTTCATTAATTTTAAGGAGGAGTGGTGAAATTTCTTCCACCACTGCCTCATGGTCTTTCTCTAACTTAGGGATGAAGTTCTTCATTAATGCATGAACATAGTCTAATGAATTTTTTAATTTTTTAAATAATTTGTTATATGTTTTCTATAAGTTCTTGAATCTAAGATCTATTACAATATTTTTTTGTTTTTGTTTTTTCTTTTATTTATGCACATGTGAGTAATCCCCCCCATGAATAATAATATGAATTTTAATTTATCATGGAATGTGGGGGGTTTTTGATTTATTTTACAAAGAAAATAGTTAAAAATATTTACAAAAATGTGAATTTATAAAAAGTGATTGAAATAAATTTTTATCTACATGGAAACAGTGATAGTTTTGATGAATACATAATGTAAGTCATGGAAAAAATAGATTTCTTAGCTTTCCGAGTGCAACACAGTGAATGACCAAGGTCATCTCACTTGAGGAGTGTCGTAGTCAGTTCAATAACTACTTTATAATTAAAATAATATAATTCTTATTGTTTTTTATTTTTATTTATTAAAACTATGTTCTTGGGGAATTTTGGAAAATCTGAAATTAAAATAATACAATGTATAATTTCAATGTTTAATAAGATAAAAACAAAATGAAATTACGGATAAAAGGTCTTGGTCCTAGGAATGTATAATGAGGGTTCATTCATTATTTTTTTGTTATTTAAGTTCAATTTGATAATTCATTTGATAAAAACACATTAAAAAATTACTTTACATTGATTTATCTTGTGTGTTATTTTAGCATGATTTTGGCACACAAAACCAGACCTCCTCCAATAGTCAAATAGGATAGCTATTCCTTAAAGACCCAAATCCACCATATTCCATTTAATCCATTTAGGCAACCCCAAATCTGCCATATAAATGGATTTATTGAGATATGTGAGGGAAAAATAAAGAATAAAATAAAAGATATGCAATTGGAAATAATTCTATAGTGGATGACCGCCATACCGATGCAATACTTATGGATCCATCACAAATCGATTTAAAACATTTTGAATTTAAGAAAAATAAAAATGAACACCATGAAAACGTTCCTAGGTCCAAGCCTCAGGTTATTCACTTGTAATTGAAAAGTGAAAAGAGATCATGATGGAAGATATAAGAGAGAAATAATTATATTAGGCTTGGAATAGAAAGTGGCATAAAAAAACAGAAACAATTTAATAAAAAATATTCATGTGTTACATGGGAAAGAAAAATAAAATAAGAAAATAGAAAAATAAATCCTAAGTAGAATCTGTTATCCAAAGATTCCCTCTCCAGTAGATATCCTCCTCAATACACCCCTAGACTCTTATTTATAGGTATGTAAGAGGCCTTTGGGTGTTATAACTGACCATTTAATTTGTTTTGTGATATAATGGTAGTCAATAGTAGAAATTTTAGTTCCATATTTTTTTTCAAAATATTTCCTATGGTTGTACCTTTCTTTTAATGAATCCTAGAATGTTGTTCTAAAATATGTTTTTCATTTTTCCTCTAGTTTTCATCTTAATCAACTTCATTTGGTAGATGTTATAACCAAATTACTATACGTTTTTATTTAAGATGAATGCATCTTGAATCATCCTTCAATGTTGATTATCCAATGGAACCATTAATGAGTGAATAACTCCTTAAACTTTATTGGGGAAACCCTCATTTGAGTCATTTTTTTGAATCTAGCTAGAATCACCTCAATTGGAGTGCGTGGCATGATTTATGCCTCATTTATGGAGTGGGGTCCACTCCATCTACCTGGATAATTTCTCAACTTGATTGAATTATTCAGGCCTCAAGATATTCAAATCACATATTAGTCAAGAAGAAAAAGTTTATGTACAAAAATCACGTAATTATAAAAAACACATCAATGGGAATATTATTTATAAGTTATTCCCAAAATACCAAAGTTATTAAGATCTGCTAAAATTACAGAATTAATCAATTTTCAAATTTTATCCCAAAACAAACCATAAATCAAAAGTTGATTAAAATTAGATGAAATTGATAAATGGGAGGGATTAAATAATTTAAATACATATAAAAAATGATAAAAATATTAGTTTTATCAGCCCCCCACACTTAAACAATTTTTTCCCTCAAGCATAAAATATCAACATGAAATTTAGAGGGCACCAATGCTGTCATTATTCAAGTTCGAAAGTAATAAAAAAATCAATGTCAAATCAAATTATCAAATTTCACATTTAAGTTCTTTAATTAATTGTTTTTAAACATGCCAAATAATGATCTATCTCACATTATATTCTTTTCTCTCATCACTCATGATACCATTTAAATAGATTTATTCTCATATCATGAGAACATGATCCTTATCTAAAGGTTTTAACAGAACTATTTTCTTCACTTTGTAAAGACAAAAGTCACATATAATCATGAGGGCTTTCATTAAAGATTAAAATGACTTTGTGGTTTAAGGTTGGTAAGAATTGATGTTTGAAAAGTAAGGATCAAGGAGTAGTTTTATCTCTTAATTAAAATTCATGATAACAAAAATAAATGTATAATGAAATTACCCCCTTCATATTAGAAAATCCCACTTCCCCAAAACTCAAATTAAAGGTTATTATCAAATAAATCACAAAAAATGATTTGTGAACCCTCTTGAATATATATTTTTGTTTAATTTTTTTTTTCAAAGATCCTATTCATTTTTTTATTTTTTTGAAAATTATGATTAGAATAAACCTCGTATATACTACCTAATCATGTATGATAAAAATTATAGGTATATTATAGATGATTTTATATTTTCTGAAATCAAAACAACTTTTTCTCATTTTTGGTTATTTTTTTCATTTTCTATTTTTTTAATTCTATAGGGGAAAATAATAAAGTATCCTGATTGAATAAATATACACAATTTCCCACAATAATAACCCCACATTTTTATTTACACTATATTTAATCCTTTCCACCATGACTCTCTTCACCCCCACACTTCAATTTTAAAATATCATGTAAATACTAAGAGGAAGGTTGGAATGGATAAAAATGGCTCGAAACATGGTTGATTACTATAAATAGAATTCATGTAATATATGGGGTAAAGATAGATTTATGTATATGTGGTATTTTAAGATAAAGTGGTATATCCAAATATTCCTGAATAAATTTAAATGTGTTTTTTTACAATAATAACTTTGATAAGGTCAAATGGAAGTTTTAGTAGGTGGATTGTACTAACATCACTCAAGAAATATGCTCAATAATAAAATAAGAATAACATGGTCTATAAATCCTCTTAGGAATGTAAAATATGATATTAGAAAATCACTCAAGGCATTATTAATAATATAAAATCAATTCACAGAAATTTCAAAAATTCAATGAATGAAAAAATGGTTAGGGAATTACATTTACATGAATCAATAAATTACCTCCAACAATGAGTCCACATTTCAATATCCATGCTTCAATTTAATAATTCAATTATATATTTTCCTCATTACATTTCATTAACATTAAAATCTAAAACATTTAATTATAGGATACTTAAGAAATTTGCGTCTCATAGATAATTTAATTAAAGCAATAATTCAAGTGCATATAGGCAATTTTTGATTAAATCTAAAAACAAGAATAAAAAAATGTAGAGAGTTTGAAAGATAAACAATAAAAATAAACTCAATTTTGAAATGAATTTTTGGTTATACTCCTATACTATTAGGGGTTTACCTTCTTCTATCACGAACCTAAAAAAATAAATTACTCATTTAAGAACAAGAATAATGTCATTTAAGCTAAAACATATAAGTGAGAGTGGGATTCATGATGGACTAATCCTAAAAATTGTATTTAAATCTAAATTCATATAAAGAATTTAACGATAAATATTGGTATGATCCCCCAAGTGGGACCTAAATTTTTATTGCCAGTAAAAGTGAAATACGAGCTGTTATCCAAAATCTATCAATTGTTACAGTTTCTTATACTTGAACCACCATGAGTTATTCTTCCTATCTTTCATTTCATTATTCTTGTGGAGGAGAATTCCATGTATAGAGTACACTAGATTTCCCAGTTTTCAATGTAGTAAAACCTACATGGCAGTGGTAGGATGAATTATGGAACTTATTCCTCATTCATTGCTACTTGTGAAATGTCTTCTTCACAATCTAGTGGTTACATCAAATGTGATGTACTAAAATAATAATAAAAGGGGGATTCAAAATTTAAATTTTAAGAATTTATATCAAAATCATTGCTTTTGATGTTGGCATTGTGTATCTCTTGTTATTTAGGTAGAGACACTAAGATATCTTCTTATGATCCAACTAGTAAATATTTAATGCCTTCAGGGTTCTCCAAGGGTTACTCAATAGGTGGAATTTATTCATCCTCTTCATCCTCCAAGAAATAATATGAGTCAACTGAATTTGGAAATTCAAAACCGTTTGGAGTAATAATAAAATTAGTTTCAATAAAATTAAATGAGTTTTAGTTGAAGAATTTATCATCTTTGTGAGTTGGTTTAGCATTAATATCTTCTTCATTGGAAAGTTCTTCTTAGATTTGGTTATCACTAGATGAAGGTAGGTAGTCAGACTCCTCCATCTTTACTTAAACTTCCACCACACAGGGAGATTCTTCTTCCATATCTATAGAGATATGTAATGGTGATATATCTTATTCATTAAAAGGTTTTGGGAGATCAAGTAGTTCCTTACATTCGTTCTAGAAGATATCAAGTTCTTATTGATATCCAATATGTTTCTCATAAAGAAAAACCTTTTCATCTGTCTCTTTTTGAAATGGTTGAGAGAGGATGAATGAATTTTATGGTATATCTACTTCTACCTCATCAGGTTCTTCAATTTCAATTATGAGTGGTGAAATTTATTCCACCACTGCCTCAGTTTCTGGCTTCAATGCTGGGTTGGGTTTTACTATTAAGGCATAGATATAGTCAAATTACATTTATAATTTTCTTATTAGTTGTTCTATGTTTTCTTTATATTCTTGCATCTAGGATCTATTATAATCTTCTTGTAGGTTTTATTGTATATTTTTTTTTGATAAAAAATTGAGTAATCTTCTCATGAATAATAATATGAATTTGAATACATCATGGTTATTGGGTTTTTAAGAGTTTTTTTAAAGAGAAAATAGTGAAAAATATTTTTAAAAAATAGAATTTAGAAAAGTTTATTGTAATAACTATTTAGCTCCCCGACAATGACACTATTATTGATGCATTCCATCTATAGGGTATAGAAAAATGAATATTTCTAAGTTTTATTAGGGTATAATAACGGCTAAATAGGGTCATCTCACTTGAGGAGTATCGCAGTCAGTTAAATCAAAAATTTCTAATTCACATAATCTAATTATTTTTGGTGTTTTTATTATTTATTAAAACATATTTTTAGGGAATTTTAGAAAATTTGAAATTAAAATAATTAAATCAATAATTTAAATATAAATGAATATACAAAAAAATAAAATTATGGATGAATAGTATGGTTATTAGGGTTTAATAACGTAGGTTCATTAATTAGTTATTCAATATTTAAATTCAATTTGATAATTCATTTGATAAAAACACATAAAAAATTAATTTCCATTTAATTTTTGAGTGTGCGATTTTAACATGCCTTTGGAACACCAAACCAAACCTCTCCAATAGTCAAACATGATAACATCTCAACCTAGAATTTTATTCCTAAAAGGTTTAACTCTACCGTATGTTGTTTCATCCCTTTAGGAAACCCCCACTCTACTGTATAAAGGTCTTCATTGAGGGATAGAAGGGAAAATAAAGAATAAAATTAAATAAATTTTATTGAAATAATTTCATGGTGGATGACTGATAAACCCATGAAATACTCCAAAATATACCTCAAATAGATTTGAAACATGTTGAATTAAAGAACAATAATAAAGAAGTCCGCGAAACCCCCCTAGGAGAATCCTCAGGTTAGTCACATGCCATTTAAAAGTAAAAATAGATCATGATAGAAGATTGAATAGAAAAATAATGATTTTAGTATTGTAATAGAAAGTCCTATGGAATAATTAAAGGTAAACACTTTAATAAAAAATATTCATTTATTAAATGGGAAAAGAAAACTAAAATAAAAATAAAGTTAAAGAGACATACTATATAGTAGCTGGCATCCACAACATACCTCTCCAGTTGATATCCTATTAAATACACCCCTAGACTCATATTTATATGAATTTAATAGAAATTGGGGATATATAACTAACTATTTAATTTTTTTCGTGACATAATGGCTATTAACAGTTCAAATTTCAGTTCCATAATTGTTTTCTTAAAAATTTTGCATGTGGAATTCCCTTGTTTTTATCAATTCTTGGAAGGTTTTCTTCAAGAATGTTGTTATAAAATATTTTGTTCATTCATCCTATAACTTTAATCATAATCATACATGTGTAAAATAAGTTATATCCAAATTACTAGATGTTTTTATTCATTCCTAATGCATCCTGAATCATCATTCAATTTTCAGCATCCAATGACCCCCTTAATCAGTGAATAACTACTTAAAATTTAATGTGTAAAACTAAAATATGAGTAATATTTCTAATATATCCTTAATCACCTCATTTGAAGGTATGTAACATGATTTATTCCTCATTTCTAGAGTGGGTTCCACTCTGTCCACCCAAACAATTTCCCAACATGATTGTTTTTTTGGGCCTGTAGATATTCGAATAACATATTGGTCCAGAATATAATGTTGAACCCCAAAAATAAAGAAATCCTAAAATAAAATAATAACATTCATTGGATTTATATTTTAAATATTATTCCCCAAAATACCAAAGTGATTAAAATCTACTAAAATTATGAAATTTAGCAATTTTAACATTTTATCCCAAAACAAATCATAAATCCGAAATTGATTCAAATAAGACCAAATTGATATAGTGGGAGGTATTAAATAATTTAAATAAAAATAAAAATTTGGAAAACATTAAATCTATCAATCTGCTTCAGTGGACTCTAGGAAACAAAGAAAATATTTCTACTAATTTATCTTGATATTTGTCTGCACCATAATTAGAAAACCACCCTCATAACACACTAAAATTATAATTATAATAATGGTGAGAAAAAAATTAAAATCATAATATAGAAGAAATGATAAGGTAAGCAGCGAATGATGGAAACATTCCATGTGTATATCCCCGAGGTGATATGAAATTTAGCTGTTATAACAAATTAAAAACCCTTACTCAACATTACCCTTACATGATATTACCATTACTTGAGATTGGGATGATATTTATGAAAACAAGGTAAATACCCTTATACAAGAAGGACCACCCTAACATGCGATGATTTAACATTACCCAACATAGGTAGTACACTTATGTGACTGGTCATAACCTTTGTACAGCTGGGTGTTACCCTCACATTAGTAGGGATTACCCTTATGTGATATAGTTAACCATTAAATCACCTAGGAGTGACCCTTACATAGACCATAAGTAACCATACACATCATGTTATGTACCCTAATTTTGGTAAGGATGACCCTTATGTATAAAAGGAGTACCCTTACACAGGTTAGAGGGTTACCATTACGTGGACTAGATTTCCCTTATATAGACAGAGGCATACCCTTATGTAATAAGGTATGGCCCATACATATTTAGGGACTACCCTTATGTCATCAAGGAATCACCCTTACATAACTGAGTATTACCATTATTTATACCGTGGTACCATTATACAAGAAGTAGTCTCCCCTCACACAATTTTCAATCTACCATTACACAACAGAAGTACCCTTATGCAAGATCAAACTATAGGAAAATAAAAAACTTTAAATTCAAAAGTAATAAAAACGTTAGAATATTTTAAAAGAAAAAATGTAAACAATATTTTTTATGAAAATTTAATTTGATTAAAAACATATAAATAGATGTATTCATATTTTAAAAAATATCCACTATTTAAAGAAAAATAATTTAAACATGATGGTTCTCTCAAAACCTTGGTCATTTAAAAGGGATAACATTAATATGTACTAAACATTTTATAAATAAGAAAAATGAAAAAACCTTAGTAAAATTATTATCAGGATTTTCACAAGTATGTTTTTTTGGTAACACATACTATCACATTTTCAATGAAATCCATAAAAAGTTAAATATTATGTCTATGCATTTTTATCTACTATGGAAAACATGATTTTAAGAAATATCTAAAAAAGAATGACTAAAATAGAACACATCTAGATTACCAGAATATAAAGATATTTTATTAGCTAATCCATTAATCCAAATATATTATTTTATTTCTTTATTTAATTCAATGTATTCGACCTGAGTGGTGAAAATGGAAACAATGGATTGAATATTTCATTTCCATGAAATAGATCCACTACTAGAGAAGAATAAAAAACCATTACTGGAATTTCTTGTATCTATATTTTCATTATAGTCAGAATCAGAAAACAAACATATTGACTATAAGAATAATTTCTTCCAAAAAATAAAAAATTAGAACATATTGATACATAATTTATTAACCACATTAATGAACGCCAATGGGGATTTCCCTGACTTCCCATAAACTTCCTCATGTTTAAAAAAATCCATATTTGAAAAAGTGTATATATTGGAATACATGAGGCTACCTACTATGTTAGCATAAGATATTTTATTCATAAAATCAATTTTAGAAACATTTCTCGGGGATTGGGATAAGGATAACATGAAGTGATAATCTAAAGGCACACCAAAAGGTTTCAAATAATCCATCAAATACATTTCTAACAGTTCTTGATATTAGAATCTTGGGATTAATACAAAACTCCATAATTTTTGTCCCTGGTGATTTCCATACAAAGAGTTTGTTTTTATTTCACTAGATTTTTCATTTCAAAATCAGTATGCAATTGGTTTTTCATTCAATTTATCAACTTGATATATTTAAAAATTATAATCATATCATAAATATATAGGTTTAAGTAAAAAAATAAACTTGAAATATTTTTTTTAAAAAAAGCATCATATTTACATCTAGTAAAATATTTTTCATCATAAATTAATCAAACTCCTTATACCACTGTCTAGATGATTTCTTAAGGCCATAAAAGTATTTTCATAAAATTTAAACATTATTGATTTTAAAATATTATGAAAAGGAATCATGGGGTTGCATATTAATATTTTCATCCAAATTACCATGAAAAAAGATTTTTTGACATCCAATTACTCAACATGAAATTCACATTTTTAATTAATCGATAATAATAATCTAATGGAAGAATACATGAAAATAGATGAAAAAATATCATTATAATATATTCCTTCATGTTTTAGGAATCCATTTATAACAAGAAAAACTTTGAACATAATTTTATTTTCACTGGTGTTTTTCTCTTTAAAAATCCATTTATAATCTATAATTTGTTTCCTTTTAAATTTGTTTAAAATTATACCAATTTGGTTTTTAAGAAGAGATTCTATTTCATCATTAATGGAAGTAAGAAACTCCAAAAATCCAATATATTTAAGTGATTTCTTAAATTTTTAAGGTCCATCATTTCCTAATTCAAAGCCAATATTAAATGAAAAGGATTAAACAACATCCTCGGTAAACTAGGATCGAGGCATTAGGGTTATTATGGTCTTTTCACAATGAAATTGATATTATCTAAAGCCATTATCTCTATAATCCTCATATTTAGATTCAGAATCATAAGAAAAATTGGTTTCATTATTAGCTAGTTGGGGAGGATCAATAGAGAGAGACTTAGGTCAAGGTAAATCTCAGGCTCTAAACTTAACTCAACACCAATAGGTTTATATTTCACAGTCATGATAGGATTAGAATAATTTTGTTTAGTAGAATAAACATTATGAAAAACTACAATATGAAGGATTATATGCTTTTGAAAATAATGATTATAAACGTAAAGCCTATACTATATAACACTTTGTGGGTATCCAATAAAAACACATTTCACATACCCAGGATCATGTTTATTATCCCTTTCATGTGAAAAGGTAGTACAACAAAAAAATATTATATAGGATAATATATGTGGTGAAATGATCCACATCTATTGAAGGGTTTTGAAGTTAATGGAACCATAGAGTAATATATTGAAAAATAGATAGAATTAGTATAATATTCTACATAGAAGGACTTAGGAAGACTAGAATTGCATAGCATTCTTTTCACTCTTTCTAAAATAGTCATATTCATCCTATCCATTATGTCATTCTATTATAGGTTACCGAAAACAATTATGTGTCTAATAATACCTTCATAACTAAAATAGTCTATAAAATCATTAGAAAAATACTCTAAACCATTTTCCACCCTAAAGTTTTTTATTTTATTTCTAGATTCAGTTTCAACACTATATTTCATGATTTTAAATGTTTCAAAAGAATTAGATTTATTATTAAGAAAGTAAATCCAAAAATTTCATGAATATACATTTATAAAGGACTCATAATAGTGCTTCCCACTTTAGGGAGTAATCCTAGAGGGAGCCCAAAAATTAGAATGAACATATTATAATGGGGGTTTCGCTCTATTTTTGGATCTTTTAAAACTAACATGTTTTAATTTATCAAGATCACAATCTCTACAAAATAGAAGGTTTTTTATTATTATGTAATTTGAAATTACTTGTTGTCATAGTTGATTCAACACTTTTTATCTAACATGTCCTAACAACCTATGACATATCATAGTATTATCTGTCATGGGGTAAAGAGTTACATTTAATTACATCATATGAGACCTACCATCTAAGAAACAATGTCTATTGATGAGGGTTCATTTCATAATAGTGAGTTACCCCTTAGAGATCATAAGACTCTCAAAATAATACCTAAACCAATACCCACTCTCATTTAAGATGCCTAGGGAAATATGATTCCCCTTTAAATTGGTAACCCACCTAAATCAATCCATATTATAACAATAGGGAAATAGTACCTCTACCCACAGTTCAACATATATTTCTATATCATAGGAAAACTTTACCACTCCCAATATCTCCCAGATAAATAAAGTAATCATATTGGGACACATATGAAATGATAACCATTAATTTAGGACCCATTAAACACTAATTGAATAAAAAACATTTAAATTATCAACAATATAAAAATATTGTTCAACCAATAAAGAATGTTTACTATTATTGGTCATTTTCTTATAATTTTCCATTTAGGGAAAAGTTCGTCTAATATAAACATGTTTTTTTACAATTAAATCATTTTATTTATATACCTTTAGATCTTGAACATCTCTTTTACTTTCCCTTATAACTTCACCTCTTTTACATCTCTTAACATGCTTAACACTAATATTCATCCCATTGGATTCATGCTTAACAGAACTAGGATTCTTATTTTTTATTAATTTAGATAACAAGGTGGACTTAACATCATCTGGGTTTAAATAATTTCTAAAATACATAATTTAATATTTAATTGAACTATAATAATCATCTAAATATGTTAATATTATGATAGAAAAATATTTACTATCCAAATTAACTTCTATATTATACAAATAATGAAATTGTTTATTAAAACCATCAATGTGAGTCCGGACTAAAGTTAAAGGATGCATACAAAAATTATAAAACTGTAACATATTATGTATCCTAATAACTAAGGATTTTTCTCATAAATAAAGTATGAATTTTAGACTATATTTGGGTAGCATTGGATTCATAATCTTCCTCATAAAATAACTTATGACCTAAAGATATGATCATTAGACTTTGATCCATCCTGATCACTTTAACATGGTTATCTATTTAAGTAGTATCAAACTATCCATCATTTGATAGGGTAATAAAAATTATTTATAGGACCACAAAATAATATAAGATCTCATTATGGTCTAGCAATTAATTCGTCTTTATCCTACATATATTTTTATTATTATACTTGATGAATTTGTATATATGGAATTTACTAAATCCTAATATTATAGATTAGATGGATCTAATACCAATTTTTAAGGGTTATTATAATGTGGTAGTCCCCATAAAATATATAAGATCCAATAATTTGGTTACTAGTTTCAGGATTTTATGTATATAATTTTATTAACGAAAAATAGAAGGGGGAACAATGGAAACCATAGGAATGTGATACAAGAAAATAACAGAACAGTGAGATATTATGTGGTTTAATTTACTATGGACCTATTTTCATGATTAGAATATCACTATAAAAGTGTTAATACTAAAGAAAATAAAACATCAATAATTTCAAAAGATAAAAGAATAAAGAAATAGAGAACAATATATGAGTATCTTCTAGGATTAAACTCATACTACACACAAGAATATAAGGATATAACACCATACATGATATAAATAGATAAAAAATCAAGTGTAATTAACTTCTTAGAGATCATGGTTTAAATAACACAACTTAGAAGAATCTTCAATGGATCTCTAGATGTAGATGTATTACTATACATGATAATAACCCATAAAAAGATATAGAATCTTCACTAGTCTCCACCAGAATCCTAGTCCAGGTCAATGAAGATAAATAGGATCGACTTTAGCAGACATTAAGAACTGTATTTGTTATCTATATTTAGCTTCTCTGTATATTTATCTTCATGGGAATCAACAAAACTTTCTCACAATGTATTTAAATTAGAATTATACTAACAATGATCTCTGATGTATAAATATAATTTCAAGGTGATAGTGAGGCGGGAGAAAAATGTGGTACATGGGCCATGTTAATGGCCTAGAGGTGATTGGTAGTTCGTCTATTATAACAAATTAACAAACCCTTACATATATTTACCATTATGTGGTATCCCCTTTACACAATATTGGTATGACCTTTACATAAGCTAGGTAAATACCATTATTCGATAAAGAGTAACCTTATGTGATCTTATTTACCTTTATGTGACATAGGTAGTACTCTTATGTGACTAGGAATAACTATTACAAAACTCGGTATTACCCTCATTCATGTAAGGATTACCCTTACATGAGAGAGTTAACACATACATGAATCATCTATGACCCTTACATATACACGGAGTACCCATACACATCAGGCTATGTACCCTAATATAGGTAAGGATGACCCTTACTTATGTCAAGAGTACCCTTATATTATTCATGGGTAACCATTACACGGATAGGAGCACTATTACACAGAAATAGGCTTACCCTTCCATAAAAGGTATAACCCTTACATAGTTAGGGATTACCCTTACATAGATAGAGACATATCCTGATGTAACGGAGTATTACCCTTATGAATACCAGGGTAAATTTATGAAATAAGTATATTTCCCTTAAAAAAGTAAAAAATATACCTTTATGCAATAAAAGTACCCTTACGTAGGATCCAACTAAAGGGTAAATAAAAAATTGAATTAAAAACTAATAGATAAGAAAAAATAATGAAAAAGAGGAATTATAAGCAATATTATGTATATAAATTAAATTTTATTATAGGAAAATAAATAAATGAATAAAAATATTCATAAGGGACAACCATCTCTTTTGGTAGTGGCTTGCACCACCCCAATTCCTCCTTCAAGATTCATCCATACCAAAAAAATAGTATAACCCTACAAATACAACTTTACCCCCTATACAACACCTCCTTTTAACTCCCTCATCCTTTTTACAACACTACACTATCTCATGTTAACCATAGAACATAGGGAATGATCCCACCTCTCCACTTTTATGATTTCACAGGTTGAACTTCCCCCTTGTATCATTACACACCTATTCTCTAACCATTGATGTTGTAGCACATCAAATGATCATCTAATAATATTCTTCTCACTACAAAACATCTACTAAATATGTTCACTTAGCACCACCCATCCAAAGTTTTCTATTTAGGCCTGTAGTAGTCCACAACATGCTTCTCTCTATTTAGTAAAATTAACATCTTCTCACCACACCATCACAAGCTCTCAAAACATGAAATATAATAATTTTAGTGTTTATACGAACATGTAGTAGTAGTTGTCTTAAATGTTTATGCGCAATTTGTGCTAGTAGACAAGGTGTGTAGTTATTTTCATTGTTGGAAACATTCACATTATAGATTGTGTTTTATTTTAATTTGGATGTGGTTTACATGAGTTATAAAAAAAATTTTGGTTGACATTAGTATTATAGGGATCAGTGTGGTGATATGATATAAACGGGGGTCTAATTTATCCCTTTTGAGTGATCTTACTCAAACATATTGATAAATATAGTAGTGATAGCACTACCAATTAAAATTAGAGAGTTTAATCATTTGGTTTATACATGGTTTTGGTCTCAAGCGAGTTAGATCTTAGTTATTAGTGTTATAGTTGTTTAAAATGTCTTAATTAACTACTGATTAAACCATAGAAACCCATATAATCTATTTTAATAGAGGTTGTTTTTTATCCTTACTATATGGAATGGGGAGAACCATATAAAATTTCATGATTAAACCTTTTTACCGTGAGTAACGAAATTTGATAAGTGAATATGAATAACTGCACCACGGTAGGATAAACCATGCTCGGGGTGAAATGATGAGGTGGAATCCAATGTTTTTAAAATGACTAAAATAATATGGAGATATGGTTTTAAAATCATGTCTTATGGAGTCAAATATTGAAATAAGGTACCACACCCATGTTGATATTAAACCACACCACAGTTTGGGTGATAATAGAAAATATTCTAAGATTTATATCACACTCAATAATGAAAATATAATAAATTCTATATAATCATTACATTTGGGATTTATAGATTAATATATAATATATTTGGTTATATTATGAAATGGAATTAAGATTCTAAAATCAAGGTGATTGTGTTGACCTAGACTCATACTCTTGGGACTAGGGCAAACAACAAAAAATTTAAAAATTGGATTTGAAAACATGTGAGAATATCAATGCTAAACTTTCTTACATTTTTAAATATTTTCAAATTTAAAAACTTAAATCTCACAATAATCTCAAAATACAAAGATCTTGAGGTTTATTATCTTTGAGGATCAAGTATATAATGAAATTATTTTAAAATATTGGTAATCCTTTATCTTCAATCAAAACATACTATAACTACTTTTAGATATATTAAAAGTTGTACCCATATTCATAACCATGGGAATGGAAACATAAGAAATGGGTGAGATAAAACATTTACTATGGGAAAACTTATTAATAAATCATTAAAGTTATATTAAAAACATTTGAGAAAACATGGATATGAGAAAAACATCTTATTAAAAGATAACTGGATCATAATTTCTCATCATAAAACTTTTTTGAGCATTATGGATCATGATATAGAAAGATAAGTCCATTAAAAGGTCATCAAGGAAGTATAAATTTTTTAACATATACTAATAAACTATAAAAATAAGGTTGATTCAGGGGAGTATAATATAATAAATAGAAATATCATATATGTGTCAAAAAATATAAGAATAGGTAATTATAACATTGTGAGAAAACTTAATCATGTTCATGAAATAATTTGTGAACAAACCCATCATGTCCACAAACTAGTTTGTGAACAAACTCATGATGTCCATACATTATATAAAAGAAAAAATGGTCATGACCATCTATAATTATCTCATGAGATAAAAATACTTAACCAATGAATTATAGGGAAATATATGACCCCACCCATCAATATCCATACATATTTGTTCCATAAGATGTCAATCATTCATCATATAATTAATACCCCTTGAAAGGAAATGATTTTCACATCATTTCCCAATGGTATTGTATAACGTGATATCAAAACTTGATTATATGATACCAAAAATACAATCACCCCAAATGATTATTTCATGGAGATATTTTTAAGGTTATACATAAAAATAACTCTATATAATTTATATATTTTTTATTTAAAGTGTAAAACGGAATCAAATGGAAAAAAGTCTTTAGAAAACATTTATTAATATTTTTATAAATAAAATAGTTTATAAAATAAAATTCAAAAGAATTATTTTTTAGGAATTGATATAAAGTATCTTTTAAAAGTTATTTGGAAATAAATTCTAATAATAGATCCTTGAAAAGTTTTAAATTTTATCTAGGGGAAATTAGAAGTGTTAGATCCAAAGTATGACCAGGAAAGGAAAACAAATTGAACAATTTAAAAATAAAATTATTGAGACCCACCTCATAAAAATAGTTAATTAAACCTCATATTAAAAAGGGGTAAATAGAAATATATATCTCACATTAAATAATACTTATATTTATTTTAAAATAATAATGAGAACATGGTCATGCAAGAGAAAGAGCTTATTTGGGGTTGATGTGAGCTATTCTTAATAGAGTGATTTTTAAAAGAGGAGGAAATGCATAAAGAGAAGAAAAACATAATGAAAAGAATTATTTTACACAACTAAAAGAGTAAATATCATTTGGAATAGATAAATGTAATAAAATGATAAAGTTAAAGGAAAATAATTTATAATTTTAGTTTAAGACTTAATAAAAAGAAATTGTTTTGACAAAAAAACCCTTACCCTTTCTACCGACCTCAATAAAGGTGCATTGACATCCTGTATAATAAAAACAAATATCTTAATAAATAATTTCATAATATTATTCATATATGTTAACCAATACACTATTAAATAATAATCATTTTATATTCATTTATTAGTTATTTATAGTTAATTATCATCTTCATGTGTTAGAGGTTTTGATTATTTCACACATGATTTAAAATGTCAATGTTAACCCCTATTATATGAAAAAAATTTATAATTCCAATATTATATGAGGAAATTTAATTTATTATTTATAATTATTTATAATGTTATAATTTAATTCAATGATAATTTTATTCATGATTTGTAACAATGGAATTTTTGATGATCTTGTTTTGGTAATTTTTTACAAAAAAGTTGGCATGTTAATAAAAATTTGGTTATTAGTAAAACATTTACATAACCATAAAAATATCATTAAATTTATTTTAATTAATTAAATACATTCATAGAATTATCTTAGTGTGGTGGTTATGAAAAATATAATATATCATCCCATGTAGGATATAGTTCACACATATACACAAGCAATATTTTCATTTTCCATATAATAGAGAGATGGTAGAAATTAAATTATCTTTTTAGAATATTAATAATTCTATAAATATAATATTTACTCATTAAATACCCCTTTTAAACCATCTATTCAAGGCAATTATAAAAAATAAAAGATTTCGTTCATGGATGTATTAGTCCAACCATGCCACAAATAACATTTTAATTTTTCTAATGGAGAGTGGTAGATAATGGTAATTACATCAATATAACACAATTTTAGTATTTTATTAATGAAAATTACATTATATTAAAATGTATAAAATATATTTTAATGAGAGGTAAAATAATAGTAAATAGAAGAATGATTATATAGGGTAAAATACTTATGTAGAATAATTTGATTTCTTCTTGGAAAAATTATTTATTTAGAAGGGATTTGGGCTATATCTAGGGAAAAGAAGCTTAAGAAAATGGGAGTGGCTTCTTATGGATGGAGACTAGAAGTAATATTTATATCTCCCTAGACTTATAATCATTGATCAGGTGCTAAAAATATTTCTTTAAACAATATATTTCATACCAACTATGAAACCTAGCATGAACACGAAAATATTTCACATCATTTTAAAACATGAAAATTACATCGAAAAATACTCTTATAATCTCATATAACATAAATTTTTAGTTTCTTTGGAGACTATACACATAAAAAGTATCATATAATATTGTTAATATTCCTTTATAATTAATACACACTAAAACTCTTTTAGTTATCTCATAAGTAATACTTATATTCATAACTCATGGAAAGAAAAACATAAGTAGAGGTGACATAAAACACTCAGTAAGGGAAACATATTAATATATCATAAGTGGTTTGATCATAAACATATGAGGAATTATGAAAATGAAATAGTTATTTTATTTAAAGATCTTGAAAACATAAGTGGTAATCATAAAAACTATTTAAGAAAAAATGATTTTTGATATAATGATATAAAACCACAGATAGGTAAATAATTTTTCATAAAACATATTACATAAAAAATAAGAAAACCATGATAAAATTAAATAATAAAATATCATAAGAAATAAAAATATCATAGAAATGTGGCTTATAAATGTAGAACCATTATAATAATATGTATAATTACTATCACGAGACACAACCACACGCCCAAGATCGACAAAAACTTAATTGTGACCTAAAATCACTTATCTCATAAGATATATACCTTTAACCAATTCATTAGATTTTGATATAGTACCCCACCAAAAAATCATCTATACATATGTGTTCCACTTTAAATCATTAATCATATCATATAAGAACCCATAGAGAGAGAATGAGTTTTATAAAATTTAAAAAACTTACTTAATTAACCTACTGAAAGAAATGAGTTTCTTAAAATATCCATAAAACATCCAAGAAACATTGATATAGTCAATAAATAAATATAAGGTGTATGAAACCATTAAATAATATTCTTAAAAGATGTTAACATAGATGAAAACTCCTGAACTAAAGAAATGGATCACAATATAACTACAAATGTAATCTTTTTTTGATGATTCAATTATTAAAATGGTTGATACCAAAAATTAAATCTCACAAAATCAAAGAAAGTGTAATAATGAAAAAAATTATAAAATAAATATTAATTTTTTATTTGGAGAAGAAAATAGAATCTAAAAATTAAAAAGAAGTATCATTAAAAAATTTTTAACTTGATTTTAAAAAATTAGTTCTAAATAGTTATCAAAATAATTTTAATTAATTTCAAAAAGATAATTTTAAAAAATATTTTTTAAAAATAACTGATTAAAATTTAATAGAAACAATTATTGTATAAGAAAATTTGGGTTGGAGGGTAATGGATAATGTTTTAAAAAGAAAAACCTTTAAATATCCAAAAATGATTTCATCAAAAATCCACACCATTCCAATAGATAATGAAACATATTTTTAAAAAGAGGTAAATTGAAATACGAATATCACTTAATATTTATATTTTCAAATCATAAATGAGAACATTGGTTAGGAAAAAAATATATACATAGAGAATAATTAGTCACAATAAAATATTAGAATTATTCTTGATGGCATAAAATTTTATAAAAAATATTCATCAAGAAAAGAAGACATAAAATGTGATAATAATCTACCTATAAAATGAAGGTGAAATAAAATAATCATATGGTAGAATAAAACCAACTTTTAAGAATAAAAATTTAATAAAGAGTAATAAAACTAAATTAAAATAAATTAATTTACCAAAAACCATTACCTTTCTATCCTACTAACATGATATTTCTCAAAAATATGTCATAGTGAACATAAATATCTTAATAACTATTTTTATAACATTAATAAAATATATTAATTTTAAAAAAATCATTTCTAACCATATATTAAAAATATATTACTCAATTACATATATTTTTCATCAGCGTATGTTATGATTTTATATTGTTTATTTTGTAAATGTTTCATGGTAATGGAGACTATTATAACTTATTAATTACAATTTAAAATTAAAATATGATTAATATAGAATAATAATTGTTTTTCCTTGATGAATTAAGTTTCATTTTCATTAGGTGAAGGGAATGAAAGCAGTTTCTTGAAAATGGAAATCACAATGAACTAGTTTCAACGTGTAATGATAAAAAGGGGAAATACCAAAAAATATGTTTAATATTAATAAAACCATTCCATAATCATTAAAAAAATTATATACATCAATATTACATGATATTATCATTATATAATATTCCATAACCATTAATGTTTATAAACATTATAACATCATTCTTGTAGGTGGTAAAACCAACCCAAATGAGGGCACTTTATAATGATTTAATTAGTATGGACATATCTTTATATAATGTTAATATAAATTATAAAGAAACATAAAAAAGTCATAAATAAAATTTAAATACATTAAATTAATTCTTAGGACCATCCATGTTGGTTGGTTATGAAAAATTAAATTCATTGTCCGCGGAGCAAACAATCCACACATACTCATGATTAACGATACCATTTCTCATTGAATGGAATGTAATGAAGATATATTACAAATTATAATTTAAGAATCATAATTGTATCATATAAAACATATTAATTAATAAAATCCATACCTTTTACCATCCATTACAATTTTTTTATAAAAAAACAAACCACATTACTTTACGGAGGCAGTAGTCCACACATACAAACGATCGATGCAGTTTTATTTTTCTTAGTGGATGGAAAAGAATTAATAATTGATTTTAAATTAACATAATAACATTTTAATTAATTAATATAAATTATTTAATTATATTAGGGTTTCTATAAATACTTTTAAAGATTAATATTAAGAATAAAAGAGTGAGGAGTAAGAAATAATCAGGTTGTGAACTTGATATTTCTCTTGGAAATCTCCATGGAAATAGAGGCATTAGTATAATTAGTTAAGGAATATGGATTAATAAAATGATATATGATTATAGGATAATAAAATTTCAGAGTTTAATGTTTCAATTTAATGGAATATGTGTTGGATGAATTGGTGAAAGTTATCTCGTTTTATACGTGAAGATAATGGAAAATTTGGAAGTACCCATTACATATCAATAATGGTATGTCACTATTCAATAGTAAAAGGATTTAAAATTATAAAATTATAGAGTAGAGTATGTTTTTACACACCACATATCATACATACATTTGGAAGAATGTTTTTAAAACGTTTCTATGTCTTACACACTTAGTTAGCGTCTTTTTAATCTATTTACTTTTACCTTAACAACTAATGTTTTTAACCTCAGTAAAAAAAATTAATGCAAAAAATTAAAATTTTCCTTATTACTTAATTTGAACATAATTGTTTCCAATATGAAAATAATTTTATCAAATAAATTCTCTAATTTTTGGAAAATTTAGTTTAAAATTAATGCACATGATGATAATCAACATTTTTTAAAAAAAAGTGTGTTTTTAAAATTAAATTTTCAGTGTAGGTTAAAATTATAAATTTTGTTAATTAAAATGATATAAAATATTTTATTATACATAAAATTATTTTTTTGGATTTAAAATATTTACAAAACCAAATTTTACCAGAAAAATGACTAATTAAAAGAAAAGACCAAAAACTGTTATAAATTTGAATAAAATTTCTCTTATGATCTAAAAAAATAAACATAGGTTTTATAAGTTCAGAATTATTTTTGATTATATAATATTACCAATTAAATAAATTTTTTATTCATTAATTTTTTTATAAATTTTAATTTCTTTATTATATAATGATAAATTCAAAAAATTTACAATTTTGATAAAAATATTATTTTTCAAAATTTAGTTAGAAATCAATTATTTAATGAAAATACAAAAAAACCATACGGAGAAAATTTTTATATTCTGAATTCAAAAATTAATATCATTTTATTGATTTAAAATTGTTAAATTTTTTAACGTATATTTTAAATTAAAATTCCAAATATAAATAATATACACTTTTACTGAAAATATTATTTCTATCATTAAATCATATTAGTTATTAAACCTATAAAGGTAAAGTTTTTAATTGATTACTTTATTAGGAATTTTATAATAGTTTTGTTTATAATTCTTTTCAAATATTTCATGGATCATTTAAATTTGGTGTTTTTTGCAACACAATTTGTTGAACATTGTATTAGTTTTTAAATTTTAAAAATCCTAAGTCGTTACATTCTAACCCATTAAGAGAATTTAATCCAAGGATTTTTAGTACTCCAATGAAAAAAATGTGAGGGTAAATTTTTCTCATTAAAACATATGGTCAACACATAACTTTCTCAAACATCTGATTTTACCCAAAAACCTTGACCTGATAGGGGTATTATCCCACATAACCTTTTATCTTTGACCTAAAACCTCCATAGGTTTCTATTCATATAAATGATCATTTTCCAACGGTATATGATCTGAGTTCAGTACATATCATGGAAATATTATGTACTTACTCAAGTCTGATACATGGAACATATATTTCACTTTAGAGATGTGTATAAGGAGTGATAGGTGATAGGCTATGAACCTGACATGATCAAATATCTTGAAGAGAATAATGTATCTTGGGATTAACTTCCCTTTCTACCCAAATCTCATAAGCTGCTTCTATGAAGGTATTTGAAGTAACACCTTGTAACCAACTACAAACTCTATTTCTCATTGAATTTTTTTAACATAGATATTATATCAATTTTTTATTTATTTTGGATTTCAATGAATGGTTTGATTTTTCTTTATCATTTCATATATAAGAGTAGGCCCTATCAAATTTCTCTCCCCATTTTCATCCCAACATGTTGGAGTCCTATATCTCCTCCCATATAGAACCTAACATAGTTCCATTTGGATTCTAGAATGTAATTGTTTGTTATATAATAACTCTATAAGAGGAAGGTGTTGATCCCGACATCCTTGGAAATCCATTTAATAAGATCTGATCATATTATTGAGAGTTTGGAAGGTTCTTTCAGAAGAACCATATGTCTGTGGGTGATAAGCGGTGAAAAATTTATTTCATTATCTAATAATTATTGAATACATTTATATAACCTCAAGGTAAAACATGGATCTCAATAAGATACAATATATTGTGCTATTACATATAGCCTAACCTCCTCATTTATGTATATTTTTTCAAGATGATCAAGTGAGAAATCTTCTTTGATGGAAATAAAATCCACTGAATTTATATAATGATTGATTATGACACATATGAAATTGTAACTTTTAGATGTTCTGGGGAATATGGTGATGAAATTCATGGTGTTGCGTTAAAATTTTTATACTGGTATGGGTAATGGTTTTATCATCACTTTATACTTTTATCACTCAACATTAACTTGATGGAATACTTATCATCAATATATGTATTTTATAATCTCTCTTTTCATGTCATCCCACCATAAGTTTTTTTAACTTCTATATATATCTTTGTGATTTTAGGACAGATATCTAAAGATGAGATTTTAGCATTTCCCAAGAGTTCTTTCTTTAGTTTTAATTTTGATTGGAAGCATATTCAGGTTCCAAACCTTATCACACCTATATAAAAGTTAAACTCTAGAATACTAGTTACCTTCTTTTATAGATCTATATTTTCTCTATGGGATACTTTGATCTTTACATGTATATATGGTTGAGTAAACATTTCGGTAAGATAAGATTTACATGATTCCATTATGATTCCAAGGTTCATCATTTTCAAATGAATGGGTATTTTTTCTTTTTTAATCTTCATCATAGTTAAGGTATCATGAAATTTTATTCTCAAAGCATAATGCCCCTTGTTTTCCATTCTGATGTGGTTATATATTTAGTAGTCATAGTATTTTATCAGTATAAAACACCTCATTTTTCATATGTTTAAATACTTTTGAGTTCATATATATTTAAAGCACTTATATTTTGTTTATATATTGTACTTTTCACCATAGAGAAAATGCAAAAAAATATTTAATGCAACGAACACTACAACAAACTCAAAATCATGATTAAGGTAATTTTCTTCCTAATAAATTAATTCCCATGATGAATATTAAATTACCTTATCATTTTACAAGAGGATATATTATAGGCCCTTTAATAAATCATCATTATAAATTAAAAACCCATCCCCACTGTAGGGTAGTATAAGTACTAGAGCTGTTACAAATGACATTTCTAGTTATTTGAAACTTCCTTCATATTATTTATTCTAAATGAACTTCAATTCCATTTATGTTAACTTGGTTAATGAATTTAAAACCTATGATAAATTTATCACAAAATATTTGTAATACCCTATTAACATGAGAAAACTAGAGATATCACTTATAATGGTTGGTTTTGGTTATTTCTTAATAATTTTATCTTTAATAGATCTACCAATATACTATTTATTATTATTACATGACCCAAGTATAATAATTTATTCATATATAATTCACACTTTCCAGATTCATCATATAGTTTCTCCATTTTCAAGGTATTTAAAATAATATATAAATGAATTTTAGGCTCATTCTTTCTCTTTGATAATATAATAATATCATCTATAAAGACAACCAAAAATTTATTAGTGTAGTCTATCAAGAATATTTTCATTAGATCTATGAATATAGTGGGATCATTATTAATTCCAAATAAAGTCACTATAAATTCATAGTCTCCATACCTTATATAGAAATATATTTTTGAAATATCTAATCTTTTGAACTTTAACTGATGGTATCGAGATCGAAGGTCAATCTTAGAGCTCCTATAAGTTGATCAAATAGATTATTGATATGGGGTAGAAGAAACTTTCTCTTCATAATGATTTTCTTATGTTTGTGAAATCAATGAAAATAAACATTGATTTATTATTTTCTTATAAAAAGGACTGATGCGCCCCATCATGATGTACTAGGGTATATATAACCCTAATATGGATTCTATTGTAACTGATTCATTAATTCTTCCAACTCATAATATAAAAAAAATTGACATTGAAATGGATATAGCTATGATTTCCATTGGAAACTTAACCTCACATTCTGGGGAAATACTAGTATGTTCATCAAGAACTACATTAATATATTCATGTATAATAGGCATGTCACCAATGTTGACTTCTTCCCTAATAATTTGAGGTATAAATACCTCATTATTAGGTACTGGGACCCATATAATAGAATTTGATTATGAAGGGATATGATGATCATAATTTCATAGATATTTGATCAAAGGATGATTCTAGATATGAAATGATATCTACATATCCTAATATTTGATATGTTATATAGGTAAGGAATCCAATGTATACCTAGTATTAAATCAAATTAAACTAAGGGTAGAAAGACTATATTTTTATAAAATATATTCCCATAAATATTTATAGTAGACGATTTATATATCTTAGATGTAATCATTGACCCTCCAAGTGTTTTAAAATATAGTTCAATATTCAATGATTAGGGTGGTAAATCAACATTCTTAACAAACTTGTATGATATGAAAGAATGTTATGAACTAGAATGAAATAAGGAATTTTTAGTTATATAGTGAAGAATGATTATACCTTTATCTACTTCATTATAGGTGATACTACTCTATCGTAAAGATGATATATTCTCTACCTTATTCTTGTGGTTTCATAGGTTATTGTTTTATATTCCCTTCATTAGATCTAGGGGTTTGGAAATTGATTCTCATAATACCAAAACTCTTGAAATTTGAAGCATTGAAGTGTAGGTTGTTCATTGGTTGAGACCTTATTCTAATCCATAGTGTTTTTTTGGAATCTTTTCATTAGTTTAATTTTTGGAATATGGGTCACATACTTTAAAATAGTTAAAACACTTCCAATACCCTTTTAATCAATTACCCATAAGATTCTTCCATAATCTTTGACACAGGTTAGTTGAAATTTATTTTCCCCATATAATATATCATTAAGTATTTCATGATACTCTAACTTTGTTTTCTTTTCCCCAGAACCATGAGGGTATCCATATTCTATTTATCCCCTATCTACACATTTAATAATAGTTTTTAAGACACTATATAATTGATCAATCCTTTTTTAGGGTTTGAGAGAGAATATGAGGAATACCTTTTGAGTCTCACGATGTTTTCTTTATATGATACAATAGAATAGTTCCCTTCTTATTTTAGTTTTACAAACTATCATTCAATATTTTTGTGAAGAGATAGAGGAAAATATTTAGTGAATAATAATTTCTTGAAATTCACCCATTGTATATAATCAACTTATTTTTTTATCATAGTATTCTTAATGATTTTTCACCATTAGTTAGACTCACCATCAAGTTGATGAATATCTAAAATTACATTCACATAATCTAAGGGATAAAGAATGTAAAATATATTCTGTTACATTGATCCATTTCTTGAAAATTAATGGGCTGGAGGACCCCCTAATATATGGTGGATTTTGATACATAAAATATTTGATAGAATGGTTCTCCTTCCATAGTATGTTTGGGAGCTCAACATGGATTTCAATATTATTCATGATCTGAGAGATTTGTGTAATCATTTCAATGAGATTTTTCAATTTAGTTCCAATATCATTTATACAATCACCATATTCTCCATTGTATCCATCATTATATTTGTTCATTTTAGTTCCGACCTTATCATTAACAAAAGAGATTTTAATGGTGAGAACACTTAAATTAATAAATGAATATAGGGAAAATTGTGATTCTACAAGAAATAACTCTCAAATTATGTTTATATTTAATATTAATAAGTTAATAAGTTTTAATATATGTTATCCATGATCATTTTCCTATTTTGTTTTATAACCATAATAGTTAACATCATAATCAAATGCTTCATAATGGTTTGTTAAAGAGATTGTGAAATAACCAAATCATATCACCTAGGAGGGTCAAACTAGGTGTATAGTTAGGCCTCTTTATTGTGCACCAGGTGATGATTATGTTAATACCCAAAATTCCCTTTTCAAGGTTATTTCCCCAATGTATATCTATGATAGTGCCTATATCCAGTTATAGTATCCATAGAGGGAATTCATTTCTTTAATAACAAAAAAAAAACATTACTTCACCAAAATTTTGGGATATTCAACTAAAATTAAGATTACCCTTATGTTTTTTTGCAATGTTCTCCAAAAATAATATCCAAAAATAAGAAAACCCTTCTATGATACCAACTATAGTAGCCCATACTAAAACTCTCGGATTTGGTAGTAAAAAATACATCGTTAAACAGTGGATTTGATACTAAGTATAATATACCATGATAAACATGATGATATTTTAAATAATTTTAAAGTATAAATATTGCATCACATAATATTATAAAAATCCCATGAACCATTTGAGAAGATTTATCAAGATATACACCATAGTTTTTTCACTATATTTCATTCTTAGATAAATGTGAATTTACTAAAAATAATTTCACATCGAAATCCACCTCATCATCCACTACCTGAAATAGGGAGACGATAAGACCACTCCCTGACCAATGAAATTTTGCATGAAAATACATCTTAATTTTTTTTACCTCAAATGGAATGGATAGTGGAGTCAATTTATAAAATTGGATGATAGGAATTACATGTTGTGGTGATAAAATGAAGGAGTTATTCCCTAAATTCATAGATAATTTTTTTATGAAATATCAAAAAATACAATATGATGATGTCATATATCATGACATCATGATATGAAAGTAATTTTCACTAATTTTGGGTATATGTTTCAATATGATATGTTGATATTCTATATCCTCTTCCTATTTTAATCGTAGAGTGTGATTTCAAAATTTTATAAGGCACTATGGTGAATAATAATATTATATTATTGTTAAAACACCCTAAAATTGTTATAGAAGATGAATTTTACTTTTTAACACTTAGATCTATATTTTATGTAAAGTATACCATTGATTAAATTTTTTAAAAAGAAACAAAATTTGGAGAGTTGGCTTGGAAAAGCTGTGATTTGCATATAAATCACTAATTTTTTATATATTGATTACTCATTTTCAATTAATTAGTTTAACTTTAACCATTATAATGGTTTTTGGTTAATTTTATAGTTTTAATATAGTTTAGTTTTTTAATAACTTTTACTTAATTATATAATAATATTAGTTATTAATATTAGTTGTATGTATTATTGTAATTATTTTCATGTCTATATGACAATCTTAAATATAAAATTATATATAATTATATTTATGGGTGCACTGTTTGTCTTACTATAGCAGGGGGTGTAGTGGTACTGTAGTGGTGAAATTTAGTAGCAGTTATGTTAGGGTACTATAGAGATAAATTATATCATGAGATAATAGTATTTGTGGGGGGGTTTATACTAGTTGAGGATGAACTTGCAGGTAGACTCCACTTATGAAAGGTCAGTCTACCCTTACATAGCAACAATTCTACCATTACACAAACACAATCCACCCTTATATAAGTTCTTGTATTCCCTTACATAGATTATGTATTTAGGTCATTACCCATATGAAAGAAGTGGGTTACCTTTACATGATCCATGAGATAACATTACGTAGACATTTTACATTGTGGATTACCTTTACACAATGGGTCTATTACTTTTACGTGATTTTAGAATACACTTATTCTGTAGTGTGTTACCCTTATGTGTGTTATGATTTTACCCTAACACCACAATTCTAACCTTTAATTAGAATGTGATTTAGCCTTAAATATTATAGTTACCCATAAACAGCGAGTTGGAAACCTTTACATAGTGGCTTACCAATCCTCATGCTGGTGTGACATTTACGTAGCCTATTTTTATACCCTTACACATTGTTTATATTCTATTTTGTGTTATTATCAGGATGTTAGGATTTTTTGTTTCTTATTTGTTCATTTAATTAATAGTTTTAGGTCATTTAAACAACATGATATCTATAAGGGTATTTATTCTGATTTAATTTACATATAAAGATATATTTCATTCATGTGATGGTTTTTAAGAGCTTTATACTTACATTATAGAGTGAGTTTCATCTATTTGGAATTCAGATGAATCGTAAGGTGTCATACCCTACCAAACATGCCTTTTCCTTTGATATTAAATAATTGAGATCCCATAGTGCTATGTCCAGAAGAAGATTGTGCTCCTAATTCATGAAGTTGTACCATTTTCCTCATCATCTACACCACAAAATATAATCAATGGACCTTTTTTTGTGATCAGTTGGTAAATACGAATGTGCAAGTGATAATTTTCTTTTCAATATTCTTTCACATTTATGTATTTTAGTTTTTTTCGTTATTTTATTTGGTTCAATTTATTGATTTTTAATGTTTTTTCAATGTTAATAAAATAAGTAGTCGGGTGGTTTTAATCCCATGTAGTCGAACCAACTTATACCAAACCATGTTAAATATTTTTCATTTTTTTCTTCCTTTATTTTTTTATATTTTTACACTATAATCATTTATATATCACAAATTTTTTTTTCATTATTGGTTGGAACACTCCATAATGTGATTGATCCTTTGAATTTTTGTGTCATATCAGTGCCGATCCCTATTAATAGTTTGAATCAGACCCTTGTAGATAGAATATATCTACCAACAAGTATGAAATTGATAAATTCAATGTCAATAATGATTTTAATCTATGGAAATTAATGGTAATATCCCTATCAGTTCAGTAGGGGTTGTAGATGCACTTTATGAACCTAAGAAACCCTATATATGTTAATCTTATAATGTACAGACTATGAAGACCTATTTAGATTTCCCTCTTGGAATTTTGATGAAATAAAATAGCTCTTTAACCTTATCTTTAAATAAAAAATTCATATGAGTGGTCACTTATGAAACATCCACCACTTTTATTTGTTTTAAACGGGTTGAACTTTGTAGGGAAACATCATTAATTTTTTTTTACAAAAGAAACATAGATTATGTACCTTCAATATGAATCACAGAACTTCCATTTAGGAACAAATTGTTGATTTTTTAAAAAATATTTATTAAATTTACCCAATATAAATGTCAGTATTGATGACGAGGACTAATAAATTATACTTTTAATTACTTTCAAATGTTCATGTGAATATATTACTGATGCTATGATGTATAGTAGAGATTCCTTGGCCATAGAGGAAAACATGCATACTTTTCCCTCTCGTGAATTGTGTGGGAAGGATAAGGATAAACCTGAAGCTGAGGGTATGAATGTGAGGAGTCATCTAATGTTTCAAGGGAATAAGAAAAGTAAAAGAAAGAAGAGTGGAAATAACTATATCCAATGTAGTGAGTCTTAATCTAAATACCAAATTAAATAGGTTACCTACTATTATTTCAAGAAACCTATGCATGTTAGACCCATATTACTAGATTTAAAATTTTTTAAACCTCTTAAAAATTATACTGATCATTTTCTATTTGTCGAGCAAAGATACGAGAGTGATGAGGTGTTCTTCATGTTCCAAGATACTCTTCTTATGGAATGGGTTTTAGAGTAAATATTCTCTTTCCATATGTGTTTCAATAGTAGTTATTTTTCAATATTTATTTATGGATCTAAAGGATAGGTAGTTTTAGGCAATAATAATTGATTTCATTTCATGGGTAGAGGTTCTGTTATGTTATATCTCTCAAACCATTCTATTTTCACTTTTCTAGATGTTAGATGGGTTCTAGCTTTAAAAAATAATATGATCTCTTTAGTTGTATTAGATTTAAAAGGTTACAACTTTAATTATGATTCTAGTTCTCGAAGAGTATCTAAAGGAGTTCGCATGGTTATGAAAGTCTCCTTGATGAATGGGTTGTATGTTTTGGATAAAAGAAGATGTGTAAAAAATGGGTTCCAATAATTTACCTAGTAGTGATGACCCTTTGCTTCAGACTAGGAGGTTGGGGAATGTGAGTGATAAAGGGATAGAGGAATTGAGTAAGAATGGGCTAGTCACTCAAGTTAAACTAAGTAACTTACCTTTTTGTGAGGAAAGTATCATCGGTAAGTCTAAAAGTATTAGTTTTCATAAATCCATCTTCAAAATGGTTTCCCACTTGAGTATGTTATTTTTTATTTATGGAGACCATCTAGGTTTTCCTCCCATAATGGAAGAACCTACTTTATAACCTTTATAGATGAATTTTCAATGAAATTCATGTTTTATATTTTATGTCAAAAATATTATATATTTGAGTTTTTTAAAAACATGAAAATCCTCTATATAAAATCAATAAGTGAAGAATTTAAAATCCTTAAGAACTAATAATGGCCTTGAATACCTACATACTAATTTCACTATGTTTCTTTTAATATCATGGAATTAATAGGAACCACAATGTGAGTCATACTTTTCAGCATAATAGTATAATTAAGAATATGAATTGTATTATTCTTGAAAATGTTTCTAACATGATTTCATTATGATGCCATCCCAAGTGATTTTGGACAAAGGATATCACTTTAGCAGTCTACTTAATAAATAGTTGTACCTCATCTTCAAATGACATTAAAAATATTATATAGATATAGAGAAATCATACCCCATCCTATGGACATATTAGGGGGTTTGGTTTCACTTCTTATTCTCATGTCAATGATGATAATCTTGACACTATATATTTCAAGTGCATTTTCACAAGGTATCATTAGGGGTGACGTGGTACAAGGCACATGATCCTTAGCATGGTTGGTGAGGACTCCTTAAGTGCATCCAAGAGACCCAGGATCAAATCCAGGTGGGGGATAATTTTTGGGGCACTATAGCAGGAACTATGTAGAACTGTAGCAGATACTGTAGCAGACACTGTTTGGCACTATAGCAGCCGGGAATATGCCCCCATTTGGGTATATGGGCCACCGATTTGGTCCCTGAGTCATTTAAGGCCTTCGAGCCACCCAAGCCTTTGGGTCAGTAAGGCCTTCGGGCCACCTCAAGGCCTTTGGGCCACCTTAAAGTGCAGATTCAAACCAGACAACCTACAAGGAACAAACTTCAGAAGAAGGAGGAGCAAGGAGCTTTCACCATAACAGAAGCTAAACAGATTACAAGAATGAGAGGGTATGGCACCTTCCATCAGGACAAGCCTGTGCATGCATGGGAAAGCGTAGCCGAACAACCATGCGAAGGTGGAGAGATGATTTCACGATGAAGTTGCTGGGGAGGAACAGTTTTAAGTAGTCAGTCTAGGTTCTATGTAATATTTAAAGCCTATGGGTAATGAATTCCTCTAAGGCCTACGGGCCATGTAATTCTTACGCCTACGGGTCTTGTAAGGGTTCCACCTCACCCCTTGAAAGGTGGATTATCAAAAATAAATAAAAATTTAAGGCCTTTGGGCCATTGGAGGTGACATGGTACAAGCATTAGATATATAATCTTGGTTTCATGAATTATATTATTCATCAAGATGTGGTGTTTTATGAGTCTTTTCCTCATAAATTCTACCCTCATACTGATGTGAGTGACGACCCTTCTCATGAGAGGGATATTTAGGTTGATACTCAAGTGTTAGTGAGTATCCTATTGAGACTTCTCCATTTAACTATTAGATATCACTTTCTTTGACTCAGCCATAATATAGGTCTAATTCTAATCATTATTCTAATGGTGGAGCTCTTAGTGACCTTAGAGGATACCATATCTAAATGTATAGGAAAATGAGATTAAGTATACCTCCTTCTATGTATATCTATACTAATATGGTTTCATTTTACTTACATGTGGAAGAGGATATTTGTAGAGAGGATCTACAAAGCTACAATCAAGTTGTTAATGAAAAAAACTCTAATTATTGGACTCCAACCATGGAAGATGTTATAGAATCCCTTACAAAGAACCATACTCGATCCATAGTTAATAAATTACCAATTTCAAAGGTGATTATAAGTAAATGGATCTATGAAAAAATAATACAACACTATAAGGAAATAAATTTAATTAAAGGAATCATCCAAAGAGAAATAATTGATTATTCTAAAAAAAATCTATTGCAGTTAATAATTAATGAATAAGAATTTTTTTTTCTTTTATTTTCCATATAAATTTTCATATAGAATAACTAGATGTAAAAAATGATTTCCTATATGATTATTTGAATGAATAATTATACAAGAAGTATTCTGATGGTGTTGAGCATGAATTTTAAGATAAATAAGTCTCTTTTCTTAATAATTAATTATATGTTTTAAAACATGATTCAATATAGCGGTACAAAAAATTTGATTCATTTATACTACAAAATGGTTTCAGTAGGATTCAGTTTGATACAGGTGTTTTGTAATGACCCGAAAAATGTTCTTATTTTATTTATGGATCTCTTTCCTCCCAATAAATTTTTATTATGTTTTACAATAAAAGCACAAATAAGTACATTTTATTTCATGAGAACATTATACATCATCCATAAATTCAGATTAGTAAAACTATAAATAATAATGGGATATATACATTTAAGAATAGTTTTTTTTCTAATAAATTATATGTTTAATCGAGGTAAATTTGAAAAATTGTCTTTTCAGACCGATATTGTACTTTTTAGAAATGATGTAATTATTATAACCAATTAAGGTATTAATTTAATTATTATTTTAATTAAATAGTATTCCACCCCTTTTTAAAATGTAATTGATAAAATAATTTTAGTTTTTAAGTTTTTGAAATTTCACAATGCAATTCACTATTCATTTTCTATCCACTATTATTTTTAATAACTAAGGATTTTTATATTTAAAATTTAAATTTCTCATACGTAGAGAATTATTATAGTAAAATAAATATATTCTTAATTTAAAATGTTATAATTAATCTATGGTGATTTTTAGTAGTATTCTATGAAGTTTCAAATTTTTAATGAAATGTTTTTTGGTGAATAATATTTTTTGATGAATAGTATTTGATAAGTAGTATTTTTTTGTGAATAGTATTTGATGAAAAGTATTATTATGATTAATATTATAAAATATATATATATATTTAAATAATTATTAAATAATTATTTATGTGAATTTATTTTTGAAAAATAGATATATACAGATGTGATCAATAAGATATTTAGAGTCTAATAAAACCAACATAATTTTGTGGTGAATAGTAACTTGACTGTTTGGAATAGTAATGCCACCTTTCAGAAAATTAATCTGAATAATATAATAATAAACTCACCTAAGTATGTATAAATATATTTGAGTCATATTAAATGGTAATGTGATATAATTATATAATAGTATATGTAAATAAATATTTTAAAAATTTCTAGATAAGTATTTGTATTTTATTTATTTTTTTTAAATTTAAAATGAAATTAATTTTTATAAAATGGAGTTCATTTTTTAATTCTAAACATTAAAAAATGGTAATGGTGAATTGTTGGTATTTTTTTGATACAATTAAATTTTCAATGAATAGTGAAAATACAGTTTTGGGTTTCGGTATGTTTAATGACATCATAACTATGTCATAATGATGTAATGAGTAATTTAATATGCTAGTAGACTCTTATTAATTAAAATATGATATGAGGTTTCCCATGTGGACAAAAACATGAGAAAATACCATGGGAAAGCCCATGGTTTGGAAAATACCACAGATGACGTGTCCTCAGAAATTAATAAAAAACTCCCTCTCTTTTACTTTAAATACCAATCCATTTCTTCATTTACTTTAATTAAAAAATCATTCCCATAGAATCTATGATAGTAATAACTCCCAATAAGTTCTACAAAGGAGTCTTTCCATGGTATCCTGAATTCCTCAAGGTCCCGATCTTAGAGTTTTAGAAGTTGCTCTTCAAGGTAAGAGAATATACCACCCTTATCTTTTTATCACTCCTTTTATGATATTCCTTATTAATTTATATTTTATTATGTTGTGATTTTTCCATTCCATATCCCCCGTACTATAAATATTATTTAAAAATTATGAGATACCCTATTTTCTCTTAATCAACTCATTTTATGAATTTTTAAGTGACGCTATTAGGCTACTGAAATTTCCCAATAGAATTCTTCACTTCTCTTTTCTTTTAAATTTCTCTTTTTTTGTGCTATGCCTTTAAAATTTACATACCATGTTTTTATTTACAGTTTATTCTATACATATAATGTATTATGACTCATTTATGGAAGGGATATCCTTTTCCTATTTCCTTTCAATATTTTATAAAGCTGTGTTTCATAGCTGTTATGCTACAAAAGTTTTGTCACAAAATCTCTCTATTTTTCTCATGAAATGCTTTTATTTTATTTATTTGAATACCCAAACATATTTTATTTCCAGGGGGATTCATCAACACATAAAAATGATATATTTTATTTATGAATTTACATACATAAAACCCTAATTCCCTTTCTCTGGGTTATAAATGACAAAATGATCATGTTTTTAATCACTTTTTAAAACGTCACGATTTTGACATGAAACCCATTTCTATTGTTCGTTTTGGGATATTTTTGAAATTTTTGATTATGATATATGTGGCTCACATGAAAATAAATACCTATTAGGGGTTCACCCTAATATTTCTCTAATGCATTTGGAAAATAAATTATTCTCTAGAGATGAAAAGTTTAATGATACCTTGGTGAATAACATTGGTAATTTTTACAATACCTTGGTGAATAACCTAGATAATTTTTATAATACCTTGGCGAATAACCTTGGTAATATTTATGAAACATTGGGGATGGAACATGGTGAAATTCTTATGAATTTCTAAATTTAATGTTGATAACACATTTATAGTTTATGATTGGTGTTATTTCTTTTATAGTATGCCTCATTTTCATATGATCATTCCAAGTTTAATGGCTCTTTATCCTATTCTATGTGTTTTTCCCTTGTTGGAATTTATGCTCACCCCTTTATTTCAGTTATGTCCCTAGGTTATGATATGTAGTAAATTTAATTAGGATGAACCTTGAATAATCATTTCATGTGGATTTAGAAGAATGTTTTAAAGTACTATGTACCTAATTTCGAAGACACTAAACTTTAAAGATCCCATGTTTGTAAAATTTGATGAGGAGTTATGTAATAAAAAGGCATGATGTCATAGTAGGTATCAAAGGATTGTTTAGGTATTTGTGGAAATTAATATTCTAAAACTTCAGGAATAACCCTATAGATAAGTTTAAATATAAGTAATCTTCCTGGTACTTTGGTGAAATATTGGGTAAGTGGTTTCCAAACAAATAAATCACTGTTTGGATACAAATAAGTGGATGCGGCTTGGGAAAGATGTATCTAGGGGTAAATCCTGAAACAACGCATTGAACTAGAATTGAAGGGTAACTAGTGCACGACAACGAGCCTCACTGCTCCTTTGGTTTGACACTCCTGGGGGATATGTTTAGTTAATCACATGTTTTTTATAAATCATTATGAAGGATTTATAGAAAATATAATTGTTTTTAATGAATAATTTTTAAGCATTGTATTTTAAGACAAAAAATTACTTTATATTTATAATATTCCTAATAGTAAATAATTTCTAATAAGAGAAAATTGTGAAGACACAATTTCTTGAAGGGGGGACGAACGTAACGACCAAAAAAATGTACTTTTATTTATGGATCTCTTTCCCCCAAATAAATTTTTATTATGTTTTACAATAGAAGAACATATAATTAATTTTTATTTAATAAGAACATTATACATTTTGCTAAATTTTTTTCTGTCCAACTATAAACCATAATGGGATATATACATTTAAGAATAGTTTTTCTTAATAAAATATATGTATCATCAATTCAAATTTGAAAAATTGTCTTTCTATACCCAAATTATAATTTTCAGAAATTAGATAATTTTATAAAAAATTAGGGTATTTTGATTAATGATTATTTTAATTAAATAGTATAACACCCCTTTTTAAAACGAAAATGATAGAATAATTTTATTTTTTTAAGTGTCAGAAATTTCACTACATATTTTCACTATTCATTTTATATCTTATTTTTTTTAATAAATAATGATTTTTATATTTAAAATTTAAATTTCTCATACTTAGATAAATATTATGGTAAAATAAACATCAATTTTTTATTTCAAAAGTCAGGTGATTTTTTAGTAGTTTTCTAAGAAGGTTCAAATTGTTGATGAATATTATTTTTTGATGAATAATATTTTATAAACAGTATTTTTTTGATGAATAATATTTGATGAATAGTATTTGATGAATAGTATTATTTTAATTAATAGTAAAAAATATATTTTTTGAAGAATTATTAAATAACGTTTTTATGGAATGATTTGTGAAAAATTGACATATACGGTTGCAATCAGTAAGATATTTAGAGTCTAACTACATCAAGTTAATTATTTGGTTAATAGTAACTTGACCCTTTGGAATAGTAATGTTACCCTTATGAATAGTAATTTGACAAATGGAATATAAACCTCACCTAAGTATGTATAAATATATTTTAGTCATCTTAAATGGTAATGTGATATAATTATATCATAGTATAGGTAAATAAATGTTTTAAAAATTATTAGTTAAGTATGAGTATTTTATTTAATTAAATAAATTTAAAATGAAATTCAATTTTATAAAATGGATTTCAGTTTTTAATGATACACATTGAAAAATGGTTATGGTTAATTTTTGGGATTTTTCTGAAACAGTTGAATTTTTGATGAATATTAAAAATACAGTTTTGGGTTTTCAGTTTGTCTAATGACATCATAACTATGTCATAGTGATGTAATGGGTAAGATAAGATGTAGGTAGACTCTTATAGATTAAAATATGATATTAGGTGACCCATGTGACAAAAAAAATTGGAAAATTCCATGGCCAAGCCCATTGTTTTTCAAATACCACCGATGAGGTGTCATCAGCAATTAAAAAAAACTCCCTCCCTTTTACTATAAATACTAAGGCAATACTTCAATTCCTTTAACTCCAAAATAATTACCCTAGAAGATCATATATTACTAACTCCCAATGATAAATACTATGGTTTCCTCATGCCCTCAAGGCCCTGATCTTAGATTTTTAGAAGTTTCTCTTCAAGGTAAGGGAATCTACTACCCTTCTCTTTTCAAGCACTCCTTTTATGTTACTTCTTAATTTCTATTTTATTATGTAGTAATTTTTTCATTCCATATCACACTTACTGTAAATATTATTTAAAAATTATTAGAGACACCCTTTTCTATCAATAAACTCATTTTATGAATTTTTAAGTGATGCTGTTAGGATGCTGAAATTTCATAAGGGAATTCTCTACTTCTCTTTTCCTTTAAAGCTCTCTTTTATGTGGTATGTCATTCAAATTTCCATACCATGTTATTATTTATATTTTATTATATAAACATAATTTATTATGATTCATTTATTTATGGGATACCCTTTTCTTCTCTCTTTTTAATGTTTTCTAAAACCATGTTTCATTTCCATTATATTGCAGAACTTTTATCTCAAAATCTCTCTCTTTTTCTCAATAAATTATTTTATTTTATTTATTTGGATACACAAACCTATTTCATTTCTAGGGGTATTCATCAATACATAAAAATGATATATTTGTTTCTATAATTGACATACATAATACCCTCATTCCCTTTCTTTGGGTTATAAATGACATAATGATCATGTTTTAAGCACTTTTTAAAACGTCACAATTTTGATATAAACCATTTCATTTATTCTATTCGGGTTATTTATGTAATTTTTGAATATAATAATGTGGATCACATGAGAATAAAAAACTATTAGGGGTTCACCCTGATAGTTCTCCAATGTGTTGGGTGGAGAAATTAATATCCAGAAATGAGAAGTTTTACAATACCTTGGTGAATAACATTGGAAAATTTTACAATACCTTGGTGAACAACCTTGGTAATTTTTATGAAACCTTGGTGATATACCTTGGTTATATGATTATTAATTTCTAAATTAAATGTTTAATCCACATTTATAGGTTATTATTCATGTTATTTCTTTTATGTTATGCCTCATTTTCATATGATCATTCTTGGTTGTATGCCTCTAGCTACCATTCTATGTGTTTTCCCCTTACTGGGCTTTATGATCACCCTTTTCTTTGATGTATGTCCCCAAGTTATGAGATTTAGTATATATAATTTAGATAAACCTTGAAGAATCCTTCCAAGTGGCTTTAGAATAATGTTTTCATGTATTATGTACCTAATTTCCTAGACACTAAACTTTAAAGATCCTCTGTTGGTAATATTTCATGAAAAGATATGTAATAAAAATATGGTATTGAATATATATATTTTGAATCTTTTAAAAACTATGTTTTTTATTTAATTATTCATGTTAATCACATATTACTCATGTATAGTGATATGAGAATAATCACCCTTGTTAAAATGTAACTAAATCCAAATTTTGAAATAAAAGATATAGGATATTGTAATTAAATTTTGGGCATTTAAATTATTAGGGCCCTGAAACATAGACTTGTTTATCTATCTAAACATTCTTATATAAATAAAGTGGTTAATAGGTATTTTTTTAAAGATTTAAAACCTGTTAGTGTTCCTTTTTGTTATAATTTTAAATTTTATTTAACATAGACACCTATCAAAAATTTTTATATTTAAAACATGAGTAGAATCAAATATCCTAATGTCGGGGGAAGTATTTCCACCATACAAGATGTTGCATTTTATGTCCATAATTTGAGTAGGTTTATAGAAAATACAAAAGACACATTGGAAATATATTAAATGGTTATTAATATACTTTTCATATACATTATCTATTTTAATATTATTGGGTAAGAATGTTAATTTTTCTGAATTAGTAATTGTTTATGTAGATTCTGACTATGTTGGAAATATTGATACTATAAAATCACTAACCGGTTATGTATTCACTCCATGTAGTGGACCAATATCATTGAAGTTCAATATGAAAGAAGTGATGGCACTCTCAACCACTGAGGTCGAGTAAATTTAATAGAAAAATGCTTTCAAATAATCATTATAGCTCATGGTTTTGACTTCTTAGCTCAATATAAGTAATTAGGTTATTATTGTATATTGTTATTATCAATATTCCATTTCTCTGTCTAAAAATTTAGTTTATGTACCACCATGAACACAATTTCCTAGATTTACTTTATTTTTATTTGTTTCTTTATGTTTGGTCTTGTTAGTTGAGATATAGGTTGTGTTTCTGGTGATAGTTTTTGAGTTTTTCGGGTTTTTGGTAATTTTTGGCCCTATGCACGGTTGGTGTGCATAGTTTGGTTAAAAACTATACGACTGATGAAGGAAGAGGTTATTTTCAATTAATTTTCTATTTAATGGTATGTATTTCATGGTCTACACATCATTTTCTCTAAACCATAAGATCCAATGAAGAAACCTTGAATCTTGTTGGTGCTGTCTGAGGCAAGGCATGTGTCTTATGCATAATTAGGAGAAATAGCGTAGAATGTGTTCAAGAGGATTTTTAATTTTTGATAGAAAAATTTTTTATGGTTGGTTCAATATTTCAAAAAATAAGCAGCCATCCCATGAGGGTTCCCATCCATCCAGTAGGATACACACATTTGGTGCATAGTTTTAAAAACAATGCAGCCAAACCATGCGACTTACCCAGATTCTATAAAACTTGTGTTTCCACATTTCCCCTCCCTCATTTTAACACCAATTAGACCCCTCTCTCCACTTGGTAAATTTTGGCTCATGAAGGGGGCTCCCAAACCCCAAACACTTATCTCTCCTTCCCTCTTTGATGCTCCTACAACCTTCTATGGTGATTTACTCTTGTTTTTTGGTTAATTTTCATCTTTTTTTATCTTCCTACCTTAGTTTCTTGGTTCTAATTCCTTAGGATTCCTCTTGGTTGAACCCTAGGGTGAGTTTTGGATTATGTGCATTCATTTATTTGAAGTTAGGGTGTGTATATTTCTTATTGGGATTAGTTATTCCTTCCCCAAACGTTTTATTGTATTCAAATGTTTTTTTATATAGGTGTTTCCATCTATCCCCTTTCAATAACATTCAATGTGATTTCTGAGGATTTAAAATCAATTTTATATATGGTATTCATGCCTGTGATGTGTGATTATGGTGTTTCTGTGTGGTAAATATGGTGAAAATGTATTTTTTAAAGGGTTTAATGGGTTATACCTATATGTAGGTATGAATGGTGTTCGATAAAATGTAAATTGTTATTATAAAATGAAATAGATAACTTTAAAGTTGAGTTTGAACATGTGTGGTCTTTAGTAATTGGGTGACATGAAATAATGGGATATGCATGTGGGTTTGGATCCTCTTTGTGTCTTGGTATTTGTGTGTGAAACCTCATGTGGCGGTGTGGCATTCCTTATGTTTTCTTGGATGTACTCTTGGAAATTTTTATGTTTTTACAAATATATCCTAGTAGATGTTGACATATCTATATAAACACTAGGTTAATATATGGTTAGGAGCACATGCATATAATTGTTATTCTAAAAAATTTTCCATTTGAAAAACCCATATTTTCAAAACATCATTTCCCCCATTTTCTTCTCTTCTCCACCCATCCTCACAAATGGTATCTCTAAAATTACTTAATGGCTATTTGGAATCCTAATGAATTTTAATGTGGTTCCAAAATGTGTTTTCTAAATCATGTACCATTTGGTACATTGAAATGTAATTTGGTAACTAGAGGACATAAAAGGCCTATTTTTCATTTTCGAAGAATAATAGTGTTTTTACCTTAGTTTTGGAAAATATTTTGAGGATAAAGGTATTTTTCTTGTAAATGGATCCATAATTTTAAGTGTAAAAGCCCGATTATTACATTTTAATGTTTGGAATTTTTTTTTAAATTAACATGACATAATGGACTGGTTGGAACTTTTGAGTGATTTCATGTATGATGGGAACCCCTATGGTCATTCTTCTGATAATATGGCCTTTTTGTAGTTCTTGTTCAAGATTGGGCATGCTATGGATGATGGAATTTGTGATTTATGTTTAATTCCAAGCGTGTGATGACCTCCTCATTCCCCCTCATACAATTATCATGATATTCTTTGATGTCATCTAGAGGTTCAAGTTATGGTTTCATTTTAGTCCCAATGAGATAGATTAGAACCCCTCATATAGAGGATATTCTAGGTGGGATTTTCCACTAGTGAGTCTTGTTTAGAGAATCCAAGTTGGTTGTTGACTATGGAGTTTCACCATTCACCGAAAACTAGTTCCTAAATGAGTTGATTTTGGGATTAATTTTAGGTAATGTTAAGAAATGGATATTATTAGATATATTTATGATCCTATTTTATTTAACTTCATTTTAGTTATTTTTTATTTAGTATTTTATTTCCTATACTTGCACTATTTCATTATCTCTTGTTTTGTTTGATATTTACTATATCTTGTTCCTAGTTCGAATTGTCCATTATTTTTTGTATCATTTGGGTTACGCTTCTACTTGGTTTTTGGTCTTCAGCCTATGTTTAAAAATGATAAACAAATTTAAAATATAAAAGCATGTTTCATTTTCAAAGTAGGATTTTAGGAAAACACTGTTGATTATTTTAAATATATAAACCTTGTATTTCTAAATGTATTTGAAACTAGATTTTATAAACTAGTTTAAAAAAGTACATGTATGGATTCTTTATTGATTACCCTCTAAACAATTTTAATCTCCCACCCTACTAGTTCCACTCAGTATTGGTAGACCTAAGCTATTTTTCATGTTAAACTTTTTTTTGGGTTGACTATGGAGTGAGCTGGTTTTACTGACAGTGGTGGTCAAGAGGTCACATAAAGATCATGTTGGGTACTAGTTTGGGTTAATTTATGTTTATAATTTTCATTTCTTTAAAAAAAATTATTGTATCTGGATTTTTATGTATTTATTTATTTGTGATTAGTGGTTTCATGTTTCATACTCTATTCGGTTTCATTTAAATATATTTATTATGGGGTGAACCATTCCCAATTTTATAATCTTTGATAACCAACACTAGTTTCCAATATGGTAGGATTAGGAATGCTTCTCAGGCATAATTGTAGGCTAACTTAGGTGACCAGTTTGGGGTTGACCTAGGTTAGTTCATAACAACATGGTATCAGATCGTGACTTAGTTATTTTGGTGTATCAGGTAGATTGGATAGAGGACTGACATGATTTGGGAGGTTGTTTTAAGAAGAGATTAATTAAATACTATTCGTTATAAGCCTCGAGTTACTAGCGGTAGTCTGGGATTTGAGTTTTCTATATTGGATTCCGAGTTATGTTTTTTGTTCTTGTAGGGTTTTTGGTTTGGGGAATACAATGTAAGTGAATGAGTGTACAAAGTGAGCTTGCATCGAGCAGCAACCCATGTAGATACAGAGTGAATTGTTTCAGATACTTCCAATGGTTGATACTTTCTATGGGAATGGTATACTAAATCATACAGTCGAGTTATGAATGGGAACTACTTCCATATCCTATGAGTTTGGTTTTTGTTGTGTTTTGGTTTGATTTTAGTAAGTGTGAGTGAATTTTTGAATAAAAAAAATGGTTTTTTGGAAAAAGAGTATTCAAATAGAAAATCATTTTGGGAAATAATTTTATTTTAAATAGTGGTATGTGGTGTTTGAGTTAATATTAAAAATGAATTTTTGTACTTTGGGAATGTGATATTGGATTGAAATGGTTTTCAAATGGGAATGGAAATGGTGATGTTGAAAGAGGATATTTGGTTTAGTTTTGTGATTTTTGGATCATGGGTGTGGTATTTTGGATTAGGATGTTCATTTAATTTAATTTTGGTATGATGTTGATTTGGTTTTATGCCTTTGTGTTATGTAGATTATGATGCCCAGAAATGTCCCAATGGTTTCTAATTAGTCTATTCTAGTTGTTAACACTACCAAAACTCCCAGTGGGGTGGTATAGTCGATTTCTCATTCATTTTTACCATTTTACATGGTGATAGAGGTCTATTAGACTATGTGGAATGGATTGATAGAGTCAAAGGTGTTTTCAGGTCTTTGGGAACTATCGAATCCAGGAGGGTGAAAACTGTTCTGATATTTTTTAGGGTTTGGGTTTGGATTGGTGGAAGGTTCCCGCCCTATAATAGTTTCAATCCGGGATGACTTGGTAAGTTTTTAAGAATAATCTCATCCAATGGTCGATGCCTGAGAAGGTTAATGTGAATAAATTACTAGATCTATTAGGTGTTCAGCAAAGTCAGTGTGTGGTAAAGTCCTATGTTGACCACTTTAAAGAGATGGTTTCTTTTTATCTAGAGATAACATCAAAGGATCGGTTGAAAGCTCTTATTTTTTGTATGGGGTCTTCATCCTAATATTAAGAAGATAGTTCTAGGTTCTTTTTTGGAATTTGGTAGATGATTGTTTTCTAGCTGAGTTAGTACCCAGAGTATAGTATGTGGAAATTTTAAATCTAGTTTCTCTTTTCTCTCATGATGGTTCCCTATATTTTGAGAAGTGTGTGGAGGAGGAAATAATTTTTTAGAAGTATCCCTTTTCGAGTCTTTCTCTTATTTCATCAGAACACCCTATCATATGCTTCTAATGTGGTTAGTTTGGGAATTCAAAGCCATATTTCCATAACCCTCTGAAATATTATTGACATTGTGGTCATTTGGATCATTTGTAAATGTTATTCAAAAATAATTTTAGGAAAGGAAGTCTTGGTCGGTGGCTACCAGCTTCTTACTGCAGGGATGTAGATGCTTCATGACACTATTGCTCCATACATAGGCTCTAGAAGTGAATATCATTATGAATTCAATAATTTTTGTATGTGGGGTTGTTATAAAATCTTTTACATCCAATTTTTGTGTGGGTATGGTTTACATTTTTCTCAAAGTAGTTTTCTTGTTTTTTAAAATCCTTCTTTTTTAAAGGATTTTGGTAGCCACATATTCCTGGGAATTTTTATGGCGGTTCCTTATAGATGTAAATCTCTAAATGGATACCCATATTTTGAAGTGGTTTTAGTATCATATTGTGAACTTTTCAATATTCCCATGTCTTGAGGAAATGATTCATTGTGTTTTGGATAAAGTTTAGTTTGAGTTTCTTCCATTGGGGCCCTTAGTGTTGGGAGTTTCGTAGTGGGTGTCATTGTGCTAGATGGTTTCAAAATACTAGGGAGGCCCCTTTTTTTCTATATTTATCTTTGTGGTAGTTTCTTGTAGAATTATTCATGTGTCACTTTTGGAGTAGAAAGTTCACACCAAGGTTCATGGTTTTGTATTACCTCATTTAGTTTCAAGCTATTTCTTTTTTCCTTATTTGGATGGCTGACTTAATGGGTTCAGAAAGTTTTTACTGTGGGGAGAATGGTCACACCCAACAATATTTTAACATAATTTTGTTTTTATTTTAATGTTTTTCTTGATGTTTGATCTTGTTGTTTGAGTTTCGAGTGGGTATTTTTTATTTTTGGGGGTTTTGTGTTGTTTTTGGCCCAATGCACAGTTTGTGTGCACGAATTGGGGAGAAACCATGAAACTGGTAAAGGCAGAGGGTTTTTTCAGTTCATTTTGTTCTTTCATGGTTGGTCATGCATGATATATGCATGGTTTTTACCAAACCTTACAAGGAAATGGAGAAATCGTGTGGCCTATTGGTGGTGTATGAGTCAAGGTATGCAACTTTCACATGGCTAGGAGAAATCATGTGAAGGATCTGTAATTTTTTAAAGAACTATTTTTCATAGTTGGTGTAATGCCCCGACCCCAGCTACCCAGAGTCGGTGCATTAATTACATAACATTGGCATGATCACAAGAAAGATCAAATCCCGAAAGACCGATTAGTTTAGTAGCCTTGGAAACACTAGATATATTCATAAGTTTTACATTACATCATAAAATGAAAAACTACTACAACAACATAATGTTTCCAACGTCCACTCTATAAACCCCTCATAATATCCCTGCAAGTCAATCATAATTTACTTCTTCACTACCTGGGAAAAATAAAACATAGAAAAGGGGTGAGCTCAAATGCCCAGTAAGGATAACAATATAGCGGAACATTCAAAATAAGCATAAACATTTAAGGCAATGAATTACTAAAACAAAAGCCTTTTAAAATTGAACTTCAACATGGTATGGCAAAAGTAAAATGAAATAATGCCATTTACTTGTTCACATGGATATTCTACTAATCGAATAATCACATGCAATATCAATAACCACTTTCATAATGTTGGAATGCATAATGCCAGACTATCATAACCACATAGCCAAGGCCTCGTGCCAAGACTACAAATAAGATTTTGTCAAGGCCTTGTGCCAAGACACTAGTTTGTCTCATGAGACCTACCGATGCATCGAGGAGCTATAGCGGTCTCCACCCGTCACTTATTAAGTCCAATGCATTCCCATATGAAAAGGTTTAAACATAACATAAACATTCGTATTAAAACTAGCATACGAAATGTCAATAATTTCACCATAAACTATGAATGGTATAAAAATAGCACATCCACAGTCAAACATATCACAAAAACTTCAATACAATATAGAAGTTTTGTATCATAATAAATCAACTTCAAATAATCTTAAAATCCATCAAAGGATGTTGACATAGATGAAATCAAAATTCTTTTTAAAGAACTATCTCCTTTTATTTTGAAATCATTTAAGATCCATATAAAATAAAACATTTTCTTTGAAAATATTCTTATAACCTTGTATGGAAAGCTTCGACGATTTTATAACGGCGGAAAATAGCCGCACCCGCCGTATAAGTTAAAAAAACATTCTTACCTCAATTCAGTCGAAAAGGTTAAAAAGGACCTTGTTTTGAAAACGATGGAAAGATTCCTTTATAAACCTCTTATAAAAAGTCAAACAAGGGTATAAATGACTTTAACCCATATTCTTGTAAATAGTAAAGATGTTTTGAAATACATTTCAAAGAAACATGGATGTGGATGATAAAGAGATCCCAGTAGATTATTACGTATAATACAACCTCGGATAATGAAGAGATTGTGAAATAACCCTTACCTTGTACTTTTCCTTGGTTGGGGTAGGTTAACCTCCTGTATAATGGTGAAATAATTGTTATTAAATTATACAAGAATCATATATATTAATATGATATCATATATGATCTTTTAACATTTATTTGTTAATAATATCTTAGAATTATCGTCGTTTCGGGTGTTAACTTACTTGTTTTCTTTTATATGTTTTGTTACGTAAGACATGTTTGTAAAGGATAGGTTGTATATTATTCATATCCAGAATGATATCAAGTCCTTAAACATCATTTTTAAATCGTCAAATGATAATTATACTTGAATGGATACGATGGAGAATGAATCTCATCGCGTTCGTGGAGACAGTAGTCCGTACGTACGCACGAACGCTACTTCCATTTAATTTTTATTTTAAAAGAATCGAATCCAAATGATACATAGGTATATTACTATTCAAGTATAATATAATATTTTATATAAGTTACTTAAGTTCATTAACACCATCCTTTATACGTTCCATGTGTGGTATGAACGAGTCATATCATTTTAAGGGGGCGGTAGTCCGCACTTCCTCAAATGAAATTATCGTATGTATATACAACATGAAACGAATAATGGTATGAAATAAAATGAAATTACAGAAGCTTATATATAAAATATATATCATTAATATCATATTTAATTACAGTGCCATCATAATGGCCACCATGAGAGGTGGTAAGATGTATTTGAACAATCATCGTTTCGTGAGGCGTTAGTTTGCCATCCACAGAAACATTATGTTCATCATCCATTAGATGGAGTTGTGTGTATGTGTAGTTTGAATACTTATTATAAAAACATCCTAGGATACTGGTGTTGTTACAAAATAAGGGAAATAAAAAGAGGTTGGGGGTTGGAGAAGCAAAATAAAGGAAAATAATTTAAGAGAAATCGTTACCTTTAATCTAGGTAACTCACTTTGGTTGGAACCAAAGGACTTCTTGAAATGCTTTATGCCTAAGGGGAAGCTTCAATGAGGAGGAGAGGGATTTGGGGAGCTTAGTTGGGCAGAGTTTGGACGAGCCAAGTGGCTTGAGAGGTGTGAGGAAAAGAGAAGGAGGAGTGCCCTTTTATAAGAGGGGTGAGGGGTACTTTTGGAAAAGCTAGAAATATTAATTTATAATAAATTCATATTCGGTTTCCAAAGGCTCCAAAGTTGACTATTCAAAGGTTAAGGTGGGGATAAGTCGAAAACCACTCAACCAATAGAATTTAGACAGGTTTGGGTACTTATATTAACCTTATCTTTAAGTATTAACTCTAAGTTAATTAGTTTCACTTTTACAATGTCTCTTTGTATTTTTATATAATATGGTTAATAAACTTACTATATACATCCAAGCGACCCCCAAGTGGTACATTAATGATGAACCTATCATGATATAAGTTTCTTGGCCGAACCTTAGATTTTTAGGAATTTAATATCAATTAATAATATAATATTTGTTTTAAGAACTCTTTTATGTCAATTTTGACACTATTCAATAGTTGATTTTTTTGAAACTCATAACAGATTGATTACTTCGAACAAAGTCAATTATATCAATCCTAATATATCATATTATCCTAGAAAATTAGTTTAATTCATTAAAAGTTTAATATTATATTTATTTGGGTATTTATAATATCAATTATTTTAATTTTTCACTATTATAGTAATCACTGCATCATCATTGTGTCATATATAAAATAAATTATTTAATGTCTAAAAATTATAAATAAAATATCATTATGTAGGAAATATTTTTATCTTTCTAATGAATATTTATAATCTAAAATCCAACATATATAACCCTATGTAACAATTGTTGTTCTAAAAGATATATGCTTGTGTCATTTTTGTATTCATTTTAACTTAATTAAAATAAAGTGTCATTATCACTTACAAGTGGATCCATGGGGTCCCAAAATTGACACAAAGATGCCCATGGTCGACCATGTATCAACCAATAGGGTTAAGACACGTTTTAGGGTAATTTAGTATTATTATAATATTATTTTTTAACCCTTATTTACCGGATTTACCCTTTAACCATGGTAAATAAAATATTTACCGCAGTAATTATTCAAAATGTGTAAAAATAAAAGTTACCTATTTACACAATTTGAACATCCTGATTCAAAATATGGAATCCATTTTCCTAAATTCAAAACATAGAAGTGGCAGAAATTAATTTAAAATTAATTCCCGCTGTCAAAACAAAAAGCGTGTTTTTAAAAGATAATAACTATCAAAAGATTGACACTTGTTTATGTTCGTTTTAATTGTAAAATTATGTCCAATGATAAACATTAAATTGAATGGTAAAAATATATTCTAAATATACTTTAAAACCACTCAAATTCATAATTTATCACTATTAATTATTTTGATTAAAAAAGTTGTTTTTAATTAAAATTTAGAAATTTTCACTATTCATCAAAATATGAAAGTTATCCGAAATGTACCAAAATTTCACCCTAGGCTAATTTTGATATTCCGAATCCAAAAATGAAGTCCATTTTGAAATATAGAATATATATGATATCAAAAAGTAGGTATTACTATTCACAACGGCTAGTTTAATTAGTTGTGGTGTGTGTTAGAACTCGAGGTTGCGTACAACACACGCTATCGCATTATTCGAAGGGAAACGTACCGTAGAAGCTTGGGGTGTTACATTCTCCCCTCCTTCAAATAATTGCGTCCTCGCAATTTCTAGGGTATTACTGCATAAAAAGACTCGGGTGGTTCTTCATCATAAGTTCCTCGGGTTCCCACGTTGCCTCTTCCATCTTATGATATCTCCACAAAACTTTTACCAGACGCGTCGTCCGGTTTCTCAGTACTTGTTCTCTTGTATCAAGAATCCTGACGGGCTCTTCGCAATAAGACAGATCGGGTTCCAGTTCTAATTCCTCATAGGTGAGTACATGCGTCGGATCAGGCATGTATTTCCTCAATAGAGATACGTGGAACACATCGTGAACTTTGGAGAGACTTGGCGGCATTGCCAATCGGTAAGCTACAACCCCAATTCGTTCTAGAATTTCGAAAGGTCCGGTGTACCTGGGACTCAATTTACCTTTCTTACCAAAACGTATGACTCCCTTCCACGGAGATACCTTCAGAAAAACATGATCACCGACTTGAAATTCCAAATCCTTCCTTCGATTATCGGCATAACTCTTCTACCTACTTTGAGCTGCTTTGATGTGATTTTGGATTACTTTCACCTTTTCCACCGTTTCCTCCACCAGCTCTGGGCCTACAAGTTTTCTTTCACCAACGTCATCCCAACAGGTTGGTGTACGACATCTCTTTCCGTATAACGCTTCATATGGTGCCATCTGTATACTCGAATGGAAGCTATTGTTATAGGAAAATTCTACCAGTGGTAAATATTGATCCCACATACCCTGAAAGTCAAGTGAGCAAGATCTCAACATGTCTTCTAAGGTTTGAATAGTCCGTTCTGATTGTCCGTCTGTCTGAGGGTGGTAAGCAGTGCTCAAATGAAGTTCTGTATCCAGGGATTTCTGAAGAATTTTCCAGAATCTTGAAGTAAAACGGGGATCACGATCAGAAACAATTGATAGGGGTACTCCATGAAGTCTCACAACTTCATTAATGTATAGTCTTGCTAGATGTTCCAGGGGTAGATCTTCTCTTATAGCAAGAAAATGTGCTGACTTGGTAAGACGATCAACAATAACCCATATTGCATCGTTCCTTCTAGGAGTCTTCGGTAGCCACATGACAAAGTCCATCGTAACATTGTCCCATTTCCACTCCGGTATGGGAAGAGGTTGCATGACTCCTCCAGGCTGTTGCCTTCCAGCTTTCACTTGTTGACTAACCATACATCTTGACACAAAATCAGCAATCTCCCTCTTCATGTTGTCCCACCAAAAATGTTCCTTCAAATCTCTATACATTTTGGTGCTCCCAGGGTGTATAGAGAAATTGGAACTATGAGCATCATCCAGCAATTCCCTTTTTAGATCAGGTATATTGGGAACACAAAGTCTCTTCCCGAATTTCAAAATTCCATCTTCATACATAAAGTCTCTCAATCTCCCATCATTCACAGCTTTAATCTTCTTTTGGAATTCTTCATCATCGGTTTGAGAACTCTTAATCCTTTCTAGTAAAGATGGTTTGGCAACCATTTGAAAAAGCATTGATGTTTCACCTTCCCTGGTTATTCCCATGTCCATTTTCACTAGATCCATGAAAATTGGATCCCTTTCAATTCTCATATTGTTCAAAACTCCATGGTCTTTTCTACTCAAAGCATCTGCCACCTTGTTTGCCTTCCCCGGGTGGTAGTGTATCGTACAATCATAATCCTTGAGTAATTCAAGCCATCTCCTTTGCCTCATGTTGAGTTCTTTTTGTGAGAAAATATACTTCAAACTCTTGTGATCAGTATAAATCTCACATTTTTCACCATAGAGGTAGTGCCTCCATATCTTCAAAGCAAAGATCACAGCTTCTAACTCAAGATCATGAGTAGGATAGTTTTGTTCATGAATTTTCAACTGTCGTGATGCATAGGCAATAACTCTATCATTCTGCATAAGGACACAGCCAAGTCCTTTCTTCGATGCATCACTATAAATAACGAACCCATCATTCCCCGATGGTAGAGTCAATATAGGAGCATTGACTAATCTTCTCTTCAGTTCTTCGAAGCATTCTTCACACTCTTTTGTCCAAACAAATTTAACCCCTTTACGTGTGAGCTTCGTTAATGGGTTAGCCAATCGGGCAAAATTCTGGACGAAACGTCGATAATAACCTGCCAAACCAATAAAACTACGTACCTCAGTTATACTCGTAGGTGCTGGCCATTCTTGGATTTCCTTGGTCTTAGAAGGATCAACAGAGATTCCATCTTTAGAGACAATATGGCCAAGAAAAGAAATCTCCTGAAGCCAGAATTCACACTTGCTAAACTTCCCATATAATTCATGCCTCCTCAGAGTCTTCAAGATAATGCGCTAGTGATTTTCATGATCTTCGTAGGTTTTGGAGTATACCAAGATATCATCAATAAATACCACCACAAATTCATCGAGATACTCCTTGAAGACTCTATTCATCAGATCCATGAATACAGAGGGTGCATTAGTCAATCCAAACGGCATTACAGTAAACTCGTAATGCCCGTACCTGGTTCGAAATGCTGTTTTCGGAATGTCTTCCTTCTTCACACACAACTGATGGTATCCAGATCGAAGGTCAATCTTTGAAAAGTATTGAGCTCCATGCAGTTGGTCAAATAAATCATCAATACGAGGTAGGGGATACTTGTTCTTTATCGTTATAGCATTGATCTCCCTGTAGTCGATACATAACCTCATAGATCCATCTTTCTTTTTAACAAAAAGAACAGGGGCTCCCCTTGGAGAAACACTAGGGTGAATAAATCCCTTATTACTCAGTTCCTCTAGTTGTTTCTTTAGTTCGACTAACTCTACAGTGGCCATTCTATAAGGGGTCTTCGATATAGGCCTTGATCCAGGAATCAAATCAATAGAAAACTCAACTTCTCGTTCTGGAGGATGTCCAGGTAAATCTTCCGGAAATACATCTACAAATTCTTTCACAATAGGTACATCCTCTATTTGAACATTCCTTTACTCACCGACAGTTATTTCATTCTCTTCCTCCCCGATAATTGAATTAAGTTGAGCTACAGGGGGTGGATCTAAATAAGAATTAGGTGGTGACGATTCTGCTCTAAAAATAAGGTGCTCCTTATCATTATCATCAAGAATCGTAACCTATTTCTTCTTACAATAAATCTTCGCATCATAGTCCGAAAGCCAGTCCATACCGAGGAATATATCAAAATCAATCATAGGTATGACGATGAAATCAGCAGATAAAGAAAATTTATGTGCTCTAATGGGGACTGATTCACAAAACTTTGTTGCAACGATACTTCCCTTAGGAGTTTTAACTGACAACTCCCTTATTAAATCAAATTGGAAATATCTAATTTTCTTAGAAAACTGGGAAGATATGAAACAATGCGATGATCCAGAATCAAATAATGCATTTGCTAAACTTGAGGAAACCATTAAATTACCTGCCACCACGTCTTTCGGAGCTTCTACCTCAGCAGTAGTGATAGCATAAGCCTGGCCTTGATCCCTTGGCCTTTTCTGAGGTAAGTTCTCCTGACGCTTAGGACATGCATTTGCATAATGCCCCATCTCCCTGCAATTGTAGCACTGAACGTTGGTAGCTTCCTTCTTCCCCTTGCAATCAGGAGCTTGGTGGCCTTTTTCACCACACTTGTAACAGACTCCCATTCCCTTCAAGCAAGTACCGGGATGTTTCTTCCCGCATTTACCACAAGATGGATATTCAACCTTTCCCTTCTTCCCCTTATTTCCATTCCCAGATTGATCAGCAGGTCTCTTCTTCTCTTGCTTTTCTTTAAAGTCATAAGACTTAGAGAATTCCTTTTCGGTCTTTATAGCACATGAGACAATGTCTTCGTACGATGAAAAGGATTGTGAGACTAATGCCCGACGGAGAAATGGTTTTAACCCATCAAAGAAACGATCAATCTTACTTCTTGGGTTGCGAATATAATCTCCAGCATACCTCGCTAACCTTGTAAAGTTAGCCTCATACTTTGTGACATTCTCATCCTCCTTTTGTCTCAGACTCAGAAATTGTCTTTCCATATCCGCTCGATGGTCGCGAAGGAAGTATTTTTCTAAAAATAGATATTTGAATTCCCTCCATTCCATATTTGATACTTCATCATCTTCCTTCGTATTTTGAATCAATGACCACCATTGATCAACATCTCCAGTGAGGCGGTAAACTGCCATGATAACTTTTTCCCTTTCACTGCTCCCCAAAGCCTGAAATATTTTCTCTAAGGAAAATATCCATTGCTCAGCTACTAAGGGATTTGTATTCCCATTGAACGTTGGTGGTTGTTGCCTCATGAATCGATCTAACATTGATCCTCCACGCTGCGGATCAGGGTGCTCCATATGGGTAAGGTTATTATTCATAACCTGAGTAAGTTGTCCCAGTATTGTGATTAGCTGATCGGCACCAGTTGCATCACCAGCCCCACTATAATTATCTTGAGCAGGAGGGAAATCCCTACATGGAGTGCGTGCATTGATACGGTTTCCATTTCTTCCACTAGGAGCCATTTCTAAACAATGGCATAAACTAGATCAGTTTATGAATCAAAATACATAATCCCATACTTATAAAACACTTAACATAAATTGAACTATTTATGGATATAATCCATAATCATAAAAATGTTTTCTTTGAGGAAGTATATACTCATAAACCCTTCATAATGATTTGTAAAGAAAATGAGAGTTATCCTAAGCATATCCCCCGGGAGTGTCGTAACCAAGAGTGCAGCAAGGCCCGTTGTCGTGCACCAGTTCTCGTTCGAGTCTAGCTCAAAGCGGTGTTTTCGGGTTTTACCCCTAGGTACATCTGTGCCAGAGCCGTCTCTACCTGCTCGTATCCAGACAAGGATGTATTGCTCGGAAAACTCACAAAATCTCTACAATACCAAAATTCTAGGAAGTTCTTCTATACTAATCCTCAAAGTTCATCTTAGGTCTACGTGCTCTAATCCGAGTTTATCTAAATCTAGTTTCTAAGGTTTGTACTAAACTTCCTCTGATACCAACTGTAACGCCCCGACCCTAGCTACCCAGAGTCGGTGCATTAATTACATAACATTGGCATGATCACAAGAAAGATCAAATCCCGAAAGACCGATTAGTTTAGTAGCCTTGGAAACACTAGATATATTCATAAGTTTTACATTACATCATAAAATGAAAAACTACTACAACAACATAATGTTTCCAACGTCCACACTATAAACCCCTCATAATATCCCTGCAAGTCAATCATAATTTACTTCTTCACTACATGGGAAAAATAAAACATAGAAAATGGGTGAGCTCAAATGCCCAGTAAGGATAACAATATAGCGGAACATTCAAAATAAGTATAAACATTTAAGGCAATGAATTACTAAAACAAAAGCCTTTTAAAATTGAAATTCAACATGGTATGGCAAAAGTAAAATGAAATAATGCCATTTACTTGTTCACATGGATATTCTACTAATCGAATAATCACATGCAATATCAATAACCACTTTCATAATGTTGGAATGCATAATGCCAGACTATCATAACCACATAGCCAAGGCCTCGTGCCAAGACTACAAATAATATTTTGTCAAGGCCTTGTGCCAAGACACTAGTTTGTCTCATGAGACCTACCGATGCATCGAGGAGCTATAGCGGGCTCCACCCGTCACTTATTAAGTCCAATGCATTCCCATATGAAAAGGTTTAAACATAACATAAACATTCGTATTAAAACTAGCATACGAAATGTCAATAATTTCACCATAAACTATGAATGGTATAAAAATAGCACATCCACAGTCAAAAATATCACAAAAACTTCAATACAATATAGAAGTTTTGTATCATAATAAATCAACTTCAAATAATCTTAAAATCCATCAAAGGATGTTGACATAGATGAAATCAAAATTCTTTTTAAAAAACTATCTCCTTTTATTTTGAAATCATTTAAGATCCATATAAAATAAAACATTTTCTTTGAAAATATTCTTATAAGCTTTTATGGAAAGCTTCAATGATTTTATAACGGTGGAAAGTAGCCGCACCCGCCGTATAAGTTAAAAAAACATTCTTACCTCAATTCAGTCGAAAAGGTTAAAAAGGACCTTGTTTTGAAAACGACGGAAAGATTCCTTTATAAACCTCTTATAAAAAGTCAAAAAAGGGCATAAATGACTTTAACCCATATTCTTGTAAATAGTAAAAATGTTTTGAAATACATTTCAAAGAAACATGGATGTGGATGATAAAGAGATCCCAGTAGATTATTACGTATAATACAACCTCAGATAATGAAGAGATTGTGAAATAACCCTTACCTTGTACTTTTCCTTGGTTGGGGTAGGTTAACCTCCTGTATAATGGTGAAATAATTGTTATTAAATTATACAAGAATCATATATATTAATATGATATCATATATGATCTTTTAACATTTATTTGTTAATAATATCTTAGAATTATCGTCGTTTCGGGTGTTAACTTACTTGTTTTCTTTTATATGTTTTGTTACGTAAGACATGTTTGTAAAGGATAGGTTGTATATTATTCATATCCAGAATGATATCAAGTCCTTAAACATCATTTTTAAATCATCAAATGATAATTATACTTGAATGGATACGATGGAGAATGAATCTCATCGCGTTCGTGGAGACGGTAGTCCGTACGTACGCACGAATGCTACTTCCATTTAATTTTTATTTTAAAAGAATCGAATCCAAATGATACATAGGTATATTACTATTCCAGTATAATATAATATTTTATATATGTTACTTAAGTTCATTAACACCATCCTTTATATGTTCCATGTGTGGTATGAACGAGTCATATCATTTTAAGGGGGCGGTAGTCCGCACTTCCTCAAATGAAATTATCGTATGTATATACAACATGAAACGAATAATGGTATGAAATAAAATGGAATTACAGAAGCTTATATATAAAATATATATCATTAATATCATATTTAATTACAGTTCCATCATAATGGCCACCATGAGAGGTGGTAAGATGTATTTGAACAATCATCGTTTCGTGAGGCGTTAGTTTGCCATCCACAGAAACATTATGTTCATCATCCATTAGATGGAGTTGTGTGTATGTGTAGTTTGAATACTTATTATAAAAACATCCTAGGATACTGGTGTTGTTACAAAATAAGGGAAATAAAAAGAGTTTGGGGGTTGGAGAAGCAAAATAAAGGAAAATAATTTAAGAGAAATCGTTACCTTTAATCTAGGTAACTCACTTTGGTTGGAACCAAAGGACTTCTTTAAATGCTTTCTACCTAAGAGGAAGCTTCAAGGAGGAGGAGAGGGATTTGGGGAGATTAGTTGGGCAGAGTTTGGACAAGCCAAGTAGCTTGAGAGGTGTGAGGAAAAGAGAAGGAGGAGTGCCCTTTTATAAGAGGGGTGAGGGGCACTTTTGGAAAAGCTAGAAATATTAATTTATAATAAATTCATATTCGGTTTCCAAAGGCTCCAAAGTTGACTATTCAAAGGTTAAGGTGGGGATAAGTCGAAAACCACTCAACCAATCGATTTTAGACAGGTTTGGGTACTTATATTAACCTTATCTTTAAGTATTAACTCTAAGTTAATTAGTTTCACTTTTACAATGTCTCTTTGTATTTTTATATAATATGGTTAATAAACTTACTATATACATCCAAGCGACCCCCCAAGTGGTACATTAATGATGAAACTATCATGATATAAGTCGCTTGGACGAACCTTATATTTTTAGGAATTTAATATCAATTAATAATATAATATTTGTTTTAAGAACTCTTTTATGTCAATTTTGACACTATTCAATAGTTGATTTTTTTGAAACTCATAACAGATTGATTACTTCGAACAAAGTCAATTATATCAATCCTAATATATCATATTATCCTAGAAAATTAGTTTAATTCATTAAAAGTTTAATATTATATTTATTTGGGTATTTATAATATCAATTATTTTAATTTTTCACTATTATAGTAATCACTGCATCATCATTGTGTCATATATAAAATAAATTATTTAATGTCTAAAAATTATAAATAAAATATCATTATGTAGGAAATATTTTTATCTTTCTAATGAATATTTATAATCTAAAATCCAACATATATAACCTTATGTAACAATTGTTGTTCTAAAAGATATATGCTTGTGTCATTTTTGTATTCATTTTAACTTAATTAAAATAAAGTGTCATTATCACTTACAAGTGGATCCATGGGGTCCCAAAATTGTCACAAAGATGCCCAAGGTCGACCATGTATCAACCAATAGGGTTAAGACACGTTTTAGGGTAATTTAGTATTATTATAATATTATTTTTTAACCCTTATTTACCGGATTTACCCTTTAACCATGGTAAATAAAATATTTACCGCAGTAATTATTCAAAATGTGTAAAAATAAAAGTTACCTATTTACACAATTTGAACATCCTGATTCCAAATATGGAATCCATTTTCCGAAATTCAAAACACAGAAGTGGCAGAAATTAATTTAAAATTAATTCCCGCTGTCAAAACAAAAAGCGTGTTTTTAAAAGATAATAACTATCAAAAGATTGACACTTGTTTATGTTCGGTTTAATTGTAAAATTATGTCCAATGATAAACATTAAATTGAATGGTAAAAATATATTCTAAATATACTTTAAAACCACTCAAATTCATAATTTATCACTATTAATTATTTTGATTAAAAAAGTTGTTTTTAATTAAAATTTAGAAATTTTCACTATTCATCAAAATATGAAAGTTATCCGAAATGTACCGAAATTTCACCCTAGGCTAATTTTGATATTCCGAATCCAAAAATGAAGTCCATTTTAAAATATAGAATATATATGATTTCAAAAAGTAGGTATTACTATTCACAACGGCTAGTTTAATTAGTTGTGGTGTGTGTTAGAACTCGAGGTTGCATACAACACACACTATCGCATTATTCGAAGGGAAACGTACCGTAGAAGCTTGGGGTGTTACAGTTGGTGAAAAATTTCCCAAACCATGAGTCCAGCCCATGCGGGTGCCCCACCCATCCAATAGGGTGTGCACAGTTGGCACATGATCTGATAAACCGTGTGTCTAAACCATTCAACTTACCCATATTCTTTAAAACGTGAGTTTCCAAGTTTTTACCTCACTCATTTTTACTCTAATATGTCACCTATCCTCTCTTGGTCAATTTTGGCGCATAAAGGGGGATTCGAAAACCTTCTCTTTATCTCTCCTTCAATATTTGATGCTCCTCCAAGCTTACAAGGTGAGTTTCTCTTGGTGTTTGGTAAATTTTATTCTCTTCTTCCCTTCCTACCATGGATTATTGGTATTTCTTGGTTGGGTTACCTCTTATAGAAACCATATAGAATGATTTTTAGGATGTGGGTCAATTTATTTGTTGTTAGGGTGTGTGTATTTCTTCTTAGGCTTAGTTATTCCATCTCACAAAGATTCATCACATTTTCACATTGTTGAGGTATGTGTTTCCATCTATTTCATTTTCAGATTATTCCGTGGGATTCTTGAGCATTTCTAATTAATTTATAAATTTGTTATTAATTCTTATGATGTGTTGAATTGATTTATTATTTTTTTTCTATGTGGGAAATTTGGTGAAAATGGTAGTTTCAAAGTATTTACTTGGTTATATATATATGTATGTATGCAAGGTGTTTGATAATATTTCGATTGGTTTTTTAATATTAATTAAACCACTTTGATTTTTTTTGAAATTTTATAGGGATTAGTAATTGGATTTCATGTGAAAATGTGCTTTGTATGTGGGTTTTGTTTTCCTTTGTGGCTCGTTATTTTTTTGTGAACCCTCATGAGGTGCTGTAGAACTCCTTATGCTTTCTTGGTAGGATTCCTGTACATTTTCATGGTTGTATATATATATATATATGTTGTTAGATTTGGGAATATCCATATGTGTACTAGGTAAACATATGGTTATAAACAATTTCATATAATTGGCATTTCATAAAAGTTTTCATTCTGAACCCTCGGTTTTCAAAGCACCATTTCCACTATTTTTTCTCTTCATTACCCCACCTCTCAAATGGTTTCTCTAAAATTACTAAATGGCTTTTTTTTTCCAAATTTTTTACAGTGTGGTTCCTAAATGCCTTTTCTATATCAGGTCTCATTTCATAACTTGAAATGTAATTTGGTACCTAGAGGGCATAAAATTCATGTTTGGTATTTTCCAAGAATAATCATGTTTTTACCTTTGGTATGGAAATGTTTATGAGGAGAAAGGTATTATTCATGTAAAAAATTTTATAATTTTATGTGTAAAGTCCAAGTTGGTAGTTTTTAATGTTTGGGAAATTGATTTTAAACTAATATGACATTTAGGTCCGGTTGGAACTTTTGAGTGGTTCAATGTATGGTGGTAACCCCTATGGTTTTCCTTCTAATGAGTGGGACTTCACATATTTGGTGTTGGGGATTGGTAAAGGCTTTCACAGTGGAATATGTGAGTTATGTTTAATTACAATAATGTGATGACAACCTCATTCTCACTAATACTATTATCATGGGATTCATGGACATAATCTAGAGGCTCGAGTGACGATTACTTTCTACTCCTGATTAGATGTATTAGAACCCACTTAATAATGGATAGGCCAGATGTGATTTGACACTAGTGAGGCCAATTTAGAGAAAACAAGTTGGTTATTGGCTATATAGTTGCATCATATGCTAGCAAGTGGGTCTGAACTGAGTACATCCAGGGATTTTATCTAAGTTATTTTAGAAAATTCCCCTGATTACCTATTTGTAAGTTCTTGTTTTATTTTCCAGCACTATGGTTATTGTTTATTTAATATTTTATAAATTCTACTTGTATTGTTCCATTATTTATGGTTTTATTAGATATCTCCAACGAGCCTGTAACCTAGTGGTACATGCTCCTGCTTGGCATCCAAAAGACCCAGGATCAAATCCGGGCAGGGGCGAATTCCCGGGTACTGTAGAAGGACAATTTAGAAGAACTGTAGTAGCGGCGGAACTGTTGCAGCGGTGACACTGTATTGGCGGAGGGACTGTAGTAGGTACCGCAACGGTGGCTGTACTGTAGCAGGAACTATAGTAGTGCGGGTATTGTAGCAGTACTGTTCACAGAGGGGTCGTTTTGGCCAAAAAATGGGCTTTCAAGACTTATACTCAGGCCACTTGGCCTTGGGACTTCAGGCTATGTAATGAGACTCCCTCTACCCAGTCTAAAGAGGTCTTTTCTTTAAATAATAAATTGAGGCTTCAACCCCAACCTTTAAAAAAAATGGTTTTATTAGATATCCCCAATATCTTTTTCCTATTTTAGATTCTTCTTTCTTTAATACATCATTTGATTTATGCTTCCACTTGGTTTTTTTTATTTAAGAAGGGTTTAAAATGAGAAAAAAATTTTAAAATGGAAAACAATGGGGTTAAAAGTGGTATTTCTAGAAATAGGTTTTGATTGTTTTAAAGATATAAACCCTATTTTTTTTAAAAGTATTTAAAACTACAATTTATGTAATGGTTAATAAAATGAAATGTATTTATTTTTTGGTGCTTACCGATTGAGTGGTTTTATTCTCACAACCTATTTATTAAACTTGACATTGGAAGACCCGAGATGTTTTGCAGGTTTACCTTCTCTTTAGGGTTACCTGTGGAGTGGGTTGGTTTAATGTATGGTGGGGACCAAGAGGTCACATGGAGATCATTTCAAGTTAATTTTCATTTTTGTTTTTATTTTTTTGTTTCGAAGTCATTGTATTTGGATTTGTTATGTATTTATTTATTTGTGATAAGTGATTTTGGGTTGGGTACTCTATTCAGTTTCATTAATATTTGTTTATTTTGGGATAAACAGTTCCCAAATATAAAATATTTGACGTCTAAAACTAGTTTCGAGCCCAGGAGTACCATAAACATTTCTCGGGCATTGTTATAAGCTGACTCGGATGTCCAGTTCATGGTTAACCTAGGCCGGTTCATGAAAGTTTACCATGGTAGGTCTAAACACATAGACATTAGAATTTATTTTATTATAGAGGTTATGGAATGTGGAATAGTGTGTGTCACTAAGATATACATAGATGAAATCCAGTCGATAGTTTGACTACGACTGTAGCATTATCCAAGTTCAAGAAATACATAGGTATATTGAGTATGGTTCCATTGAAGGACCATTAGTTGGGAGAAAATCATCGTTGATTCTTAGTTTGTTTTGAAAATGGTGGATATTTATTTATTTTAGCATGCTTGACTTCAAAATGAAACTAATTTTCTCATTTTTTTCATTATTTATATTTTATCATGTTTAATATCAATTACAATTATCCACTATTTATTTCCATTCTTTCTTTTATTCTACTCTTGTTGTTTTCAACCCTATGTGAGGATTTTGAAGGTATCTTACCCTTTCATGGGTTTTCCATTGACCCTTACGTATCCTTTGTATTCCCACATTTACACTTATGTGATACCTTACTGACCCTTACGTAGGCTTTGTATTAAGTAGACTTCCATTATGCAAGGCCCATCTACCCTTACATAGCTATGGGTGTACCCTTAAGTAGCCATGATGTACAATTTTTTAAGATTGGGTGTACACTTACATTGAAAGTATATTTGGGGTGTTATCTAATTCAATATATATTTTACCTTTATGAGGTACATGAGGTACGAATCCTTACATGAATTGTTTACTTTGTAGCTTATCTTACCCGTTTGTTGGGTTGTGTTACACTTACACGGGTTACCTATTTATCCATACGTCATGGGTTTAGCTTTTAAATAGTGTACTCTATACCCTTACATAGTGTAGTGACCCTATACGGGGTTAGAGACCATCACATACTAACCATTACACGAGTTTTTATGTGTTTTTTTTAAAGTGTGCAAGTTAATTTATCTTTTTTAAAAATATTCTTGAAAGGTAGAAGGCCCGCTGTAGCCTTTCTGTTAAGTTGAAAAGAGGCAGAGGGCCTACAATCTTTCTATTAAAAAAAATAATTTAATTATATATGTTATTATATTTATAGATAAATAGTTTTTTATATTATGATATATATATATATTTTGTTTGTTTTATATTTTTTAGAACTATTCCATTAATATGTGAAAGTAAAAATGATATGATATTAAGAAATATATTTTTTGGTGCTCAAATTTGAGAAATTTTTAAGAACTAAGTATGGATATTGGTTAATCTTTAAGTTGATATAATTATGGATCCTTTCCCTAAAGTATCAAAACAATCTGAATAAGTTTTCTTAGTTTTGAGTAGGTAAGTTGTCTTTTTATTAAAATTGATGTCATTTTTAAATAAAAATACACACTTAGAGTCATAACAGTCACACTTTTCATAGGATTGAGGTACAAATGATCACTATACATCTCAAATGACTTGTGGATCATTTTCTTAAAGTATTAAAACTATATAAATGTGTTCTCTTGGTTTTGAGAAGGTCATTTGTCCTTTTTGTTAAAAGTGATATCATTTTAATTAAAAGATACACTGGGAGTCATAATGATCACATCGTGTATTGAATTGAGGTAAGAATTATTCCAACACGTCTCAAATGACTTACAGATCATTTTCCTAAAGTATCAAAAAAAGTTTTCATTTTCTCATTTTTGAGTACAAAACTTATTTTATTTTACTAAAATTCCATTTTAAACTGAAAACACACACTTTGACCTACATCGACCACATCATCTATCGGTTGGATGTGAGACTGATTCCTACACATCACAAAAATCTTATGAATTTATGTCCTAAATTATCATGAAAATCTGATCACCTTTTATTTTTTTAGTGAGTTCCATTTTTTATTGTCAATTTTAAATTGATAACGGACACATTGAGTCATAGTGGTCAAATCGTGTGTCAAATTGACACACATACTCCATATCTTGTGTATATGAACATATTTTTCTTGAAATAATATAAGAAGTAGTCATCCATGTGATGAGTAATGTTCAGAGTAGTAAAAGCAATATAAAAGAGATGGAGCTTGTCTTTATGCTTTTCAAAGAATATTAGTACAACATTTTTAAGATAAGTTTTAACCTAAAAAAGGGTGTCTTGTAAGATATAGTTTTATATATTTCTATATATAAACAGTTTTTCTTTATTATGTAAAAGTTGATTAGAAAATGATGTTATTTTTAATTTATGTATGATTTTCCACATTTTGAATGCTTATAAAATATAAATAGTGACTAAAATATTAATAATAATGAAAATAATGGATAATAATGTAAAAATGGATGATATTAATAACAATATCTTCATTTAAATTGAAATAAAACATATACATGAAGAAGTATAATCAACGTCTATGGGGAGGAGAATCCTTCCCACATGGTTGTATGTGAAGGGTACCTCCATAACTAGATCGCTGAGCTTTATATTGGGGTAGAGTTTGATGACCTGGAGAGGGTGATCCTCGCTCACTGGAACGTAGACCGTCGCATGGTCCACCTGTGTGTCAGTGGGAGGAGCTGTCAGATGCATGTTGTACTACTATCTTGATCATTCTCCCACTAGAGTAGTAGAAGGACCTACCATCATCGCAGTGGGGAAACAAGCCTACGATGGATCTGGACCACAAGATGGAGAGAAATGTGGATATCCTCTCAACAAAGATAGATCCCATGCCTCCTGATGCACATCCAAAATCAGGTGAGGTTGAAACATTAGAGGGACAACCTGTGCCTGTGGAATAGGTGAGGGGTCATTTGCAGGACGACGTGGTTTACGTCATCGTCATCATGGCTCTTCATCACTAGTAGATTGGGGATGATGTTCCTCTGGGGTTTGAACCTCCTCTCTCTAGGGTGAAACCTAGAATATAATATTGTAAATCCCACAATAACATGACCTCCACTCCAACACTATATCATATAACACTGCTTGTCTAAGGATCCTCTCCTATTTTATGTCACTCATGCGAATAAGATGCTCTATGTGAGTACACTATAAATAGATTCAAAAATGAATTAGAAAATAGTTCAATAAAAAAACAAATCAAAATTTATTGACATACCATCTTATGAAGGTCTCTACCATGTCGGGTAAGATACATTATAGACTTAAGTCTATACTAAGTCTCATATTTGACGTACTCTAAAAGATAGAATCACATTATAGGTTCAGCCTGGATGAAAATCTCTATACGTCTTCTCTAGAGGTCGAGATAGTTAGCATGTAATCGATGCTGATCCTGATCCTGCATCCCTACTAGCTTCATGACATGAATCCCCTATATCTGGCTTGGAGGAAATGGAGTCAGATGAGCATAGAAGAACTGGCACAAGAATCTATCAGTTTTCTTCCACTAAATAATGTAGAAGTGAATGAGAGGAACTACAACCATAGCATCATGAAGTCCATCAGTTCAGTATGCTGGCAACTAGTCCAGTATAGTGCAATATAGAGTCCATATAATTTGAAATGACATGTGACCTTTTTCAAAAAATCTCCTTACTAAAAACTAAAATGGATGCTATTATTAAATTATTTAGGCACTGTTATACTGAATATACCTAGCTATTTGGGTAAGAGTATATCTAAATTGGGGTGGTATGCACCCAAATGGTGTGTCAGAACCATGAATAAATTGTGTATATGAATCCACTAGTAAAATAAAACCACAAAAGTGATCCATAATGAAAAATTAAATTCAATAAATTCTACTAGTACCAAAAAACAATAGAGATGAGTGATCATACTAGCATCTACATGAAGCATCATGAAACATATCAATATGGAGTGGAAGAATAGCAAGCATAGGGTGGAATGAGGGGATGTACTCCCTTGCACACATTTTAAGAAGGATGAAACATCCCCCAAGATCTATGTGGTCTCTATGGGATACTGTGCATAATGATCTATATTTTCATGCAAAGAAGGATGTTCCTTAGCTTTACGTCCTAGCCCAATAAAAGTCCTCCAGAAGGGATAGATACATCAGGTACACGTGCACCCCCCGAGTGATCAGCACATAGGATCCCTCCAATGAGTCGTAATATATATGCATGGTTATAATGCATGATAGTTTGGTCTTCAATGTCAGCAACTAAATGTGGAATCTACTCCTCCATCAAGGGAATAGATATCGACCCACATCTTTAGCCCTACGGTTATCCAAAATGTCGATGCCTAACAATCACTGAGCATAACCAGACCAAGATGCATGCGTGGGTCCAATAATAGCTTCCCCTTGAATAAGAAGACCGAGAAGCACTGACAAATCCATGATGGTGATGGTCATATCTCCCTCAGTCATGTGGAATGTGTGTGTATCTAGTCTCCATATCCCCATGAGGGTATAAATAAGGAAATGGTCAACAAATGTGAAATATGATATGAAAATTCCATAGAGGCCATCACGGTGCATGTATGGTCTAATGGCACGTGGAGGATTCATATGATAAAAATGGTGTGCTCGACACACCCAGATCATTCAAACCTCACCACCATCTAACGCAACCTGGTAAACATGCATATGCTGCTCATTGATTAGTACGATATCCTCCATCTTTATATAAATAAATGAAATGAGTCGAAAGTGTAAAATTTAAATATAACGTTATGGTCAGTAGGATGTTATGACTTGTATAATGTAAGACATGCCATGTTTATTCACATTTTTTATGAAGTTATTTCTTACCATAAGAAAAGAGCATGACTTCATGTTTTTTATATAATATTACTAAAGCGTTTTTAATATATATTTTTACCTTAAAAAGGGTGTTGTGTAATATTTGGTTTATTTATTTATACATATAAACATTTTTTCTTTATAATGTAAAAGTTTATTAGAAAATGATGTGCTTTGTAATTTATGTATGATTTTCTATATGATGGTATGTTTCATTATTATTTTATCACATTTATGCATTATGGTTTAGCCATGGAAATATTGATTATGCATTAATGTCACCTCAAATACACTTGTCATATTCCTTTTAATGTCAACATGAAAGGATTATTGTTATTTGAAAGCAAAAGTATTTGGTGAAGTTGGAAAATTATATTTAATGAAGAATCTTATAATAAAACCATATAATTAAATATATTAGAAGATCACATAAGCGGAAATAAATCATTTTGGATGAGAGTGTGAAATCGATCTAGAAATGTTAGGGAATCATTTATGGATATAACCTTCTTGATGACCTATAGTGCATCTCAAACTTTTCCCTTATTCTTGAGGCCAGTCCATCTCATTCTACATCCTGTTGGTCATAAGTATCCCTCATTTACGCAACCTATTGATATCAGGTGTCACTATCGGATTAACTTTGAGAATTACGAAATATGAAAACTCCCTAAGAGGCTTCCATTGTACAACATAACAGTTAGCAATAGTGTTCATCCGGTACACTGGATCAACATATTATTCCCATGCTATATTCATAGAAGTACTTGTTATGATGGCGTGTGTGCATAAAAACCATAAGGTCTAGAATTTCACACATTGTAATTGCCTCACTTACAGTAATACCACCATTTATTCAATAATTATATTTGTGATGGGGTTCAAACACTCTTGAACTTCAAATCGAGAGTCTTATCGATGGAAAAGGATGGCATGATAACCATAATCATCTTCAATGTTTCATTCAAACTCTCATTGAAAGTACATTCCATACATTATCCCCAACTAAATTTCATCTAAGGCCTGTTTGTTTCTATCAACAATGTACTAAACACAAAAATATAATGTCTCTTGGAATATGGAAGTTATAGGTAAATTGTGAAGCCCCCTAAAGACACCATTGATGCACTCTACAATGTTTATGGTCATGTGTTCATAACTCTTCCCCTCGTTATATGCCAATACCCATTTTTTTGAAATCTAAATTATATAATGATTCACTTCTAAATTATCCTTGAGGATTTGTTCAAAAAAATTCTTCAAACATTCATTGATCTAGATCATATGCTACACAAAAGTAATCATATTTCTCCAAAATTTATTTTATCTTTACGTTGAAATAGTAAAACTAACAAAAACATTGCATACATATCCTCATGATTAACTTTTTAAAATGATTGTGGTGGAATGTTTTACTAACATTTATAGAACGGTGTATAATGCATCACAATGATGTGAATTGGGGGTATCCATGTAGAAGGGTCCGCATTGATCACCTAATTGATTTCCCAATTCCGATCAGATATCAAATAGGCACCCTGAATGTGGGTGAAATGGTTGCTGATACATGCCAATATCCAACTCCATGATTCATAGTTTTTCTTCTCCACAATGGAAATGGAAAATGGAAGAGTTTAATGGTTTCTATATTGGTTTCTATCAATCAACAATACACCCTTGTATTTTCTATATAGAAACGTTCCATTAATATTACTGAACTTTTTGCAGAAATGAAATACAGTGATATAGGGGAGGAATTCCTTGAACAACCGATTAAATTAGAAAAGAGATGGATCAAGTTGGTTATATCAAGACACATGATCATTTGTATAAATATGGAAGAAAACTTAGTAATCGTTCCTTAGTATGGCTAACAATTACATCAACACCCAATAAGAGTAATCCCAATTACCATAGACCTCCACAATGTCTTTCTGTTTCTCCATCCATGTCTTATTTTAAGAAATATTATAACCAAATGTTTGTTGTATCTTCCCTTGAACAATGGATATATAAATATCTTGTCATGTTCTAACAATCTCAACGAAAATGGATGACACAAATTCTGCATCCATTGAGGTATGATCTTATGATACGATTGACTGAACACAAGTATGGGCTTCCTCAATCCTCATGATTCAAAAATATCCTGAATCTCCCTCAAGATGAATCTGTAATCATTACCATAATTCTCACACTATATGAGATATTTATTATGGAATGATTCCTGAACTATATATCTGTAGTGCCTCTCAATGTGAAATCTGTTTAGCATTCTTTTTAATGCATCTTTACTTGGAAATTTCATTCCAATATATATGTTTTTTTCCAACTCACTAAACCTATCTGGTACAACTCCAGGAAACTCACTAGTGGGTGTGAGAACATTTTAATCAAATTCAGTAACACGTGTCATTACTTCTAACCAAGATGCAAAGTGTGGTTGATGATTTATTGTGGGCAGAAGCTGTTTTACAAAAAATGAATTTCTAGAAACATCCTCCCCAACTTCCGATGCTCCCTCCTCATCAATGTTGTTGTCACCATCTATTCCATAATTACGAAAATCCTCATCAGAAGTAATATTTACATGTATATCTAGAATATCATTTAGGTTTTCCTCTTCTAAATCATTAGGAATATGATCAATTTCAGGGGGCATACCATATTCAACCACACTCATAATTCTATGTCTTCGTACAACTGGACATTGTTGTTGTACAGTAGAAACATCAAGATATAACTCCATCATGGTACCATCTGAACATTTAGAAAATAAATTTATAGCTTGGACCCACTACGCACCAGCAACCAATCGACAACCTAGATGCCACATTGTTGTAGGGAATTGAAATTGTCTATAGCTCGTAGACTTGATCTCTGGATCATGTCTAATATTTAACGAACCACGAATTCTCTCTTGGAGGTCAATTAGGGTTACAAAATCAACTGTACTGACCACTTTTGTTGGTTTTTTACTGTAAGAATCTCCTTTATCACTTTGAATAACCTCCCTATAGTATTACACGTAGGAAAACACGAATCTCTACATCAAAAAGGTGTTTTGATCAAGATTCTGATAGTGTATCTAATACTGAAAATGATTTGTTGACCATATAATATTTATTACACTAATTTATTCTTTAGTTAATAATTCTTTAACTAGTCTATAATTATTCCATATTCAATAATTAATCATATTATATTTATTATTTAATGATTATTATCTAATCATTACATTTATTCATTTTTTAATCCTAGGTTTCCCATTATTTAATCTATACTTAATCATTACTAATAATAAATATTATTTCTAAACTATGATATTAATTTTTTAGTACATTTCTTTAAGTAAATAATTATTATTTAATTAGTAGTTAATCATTACTACGTTATTCATTATTTAATGTATTTTTCGTTATCCATTTCATTTTTTATGATCATAATTTTTAGTTTATCATTGATAAATATACTAATTTGATGTATTGTGTTCTTAGGTATTTTATTAGTTTATATAGAAAATATGAATAATCTAAAGAATATCCCCTAGGAGTGTCAAACCAGGATGGATCAAGGCTCGTTGTCATGTACCAGTTTACCCCGATTCAGGCCCGAGACACCTCCTCAGAGTTGTTACTCTTGTGTACATCTGTGCCAGAGCCACATCCAATTGTTTGTATCTAGAAAGAGATTTTATTTCTTATATAACCAAATAATCTTTATGTTACTATAATTTTAGAACGTCTAATCCTAAGTTATTTATTAGTTATTCTATACTTAATCATTAATAATAATAAATATTATTTCAAAATATATATAACCAAATAAACTACTTAATAAATAAAATATTTAGAACTACGTAAAATAATTAATAAATGAATTATTTAGAAATAATTAAAAATAATTACAATAAATTAATAAATAACAGTAAATAAAATAAAAAATACCTCTAAATGATGATTCATAGAAAAATTGGGAATTCGTTTAGACCACTGGATCCACCGCACATGAAAAAGAATTTTTTTAGAGAGAGAAGCTCTAGAATGTAGAGAGAGGAGTGGAATTGGAGGTGAGTTGAAGGGTGTGTTCCATTTTATAGGGTGTCAAGGCAACGAAAACATTGGGGGTGCTGCCATTTGCATTTTTTAGGCCAATGGTGGTAGTCTACCCACCGCCTTATCCATGCCATCAATCCAGGGAAAAAGGTAGTGGGGGAAGGGGATGGTGGCAGGCGTGCTGCCAAATTTCAAACAAAATAGAAGGCATCAACAGGGCTTCCACCTTCCATTCCTTTTTTTAAAAAATAACCTACACTTTTTTAATTTTTTTCATAAAAACTATAAAAAAAACTCCTATTATGTGGGTGTGACCTTTACATTGGATGTTTTAATACCCTTAATAATTATTTATTTTCTGGTTTGTGTTACTATCAAGATGTTAGGGTTATTTGTTTCTCACTTGTTCCTTTCTCTAATATTGTTGAGCTGTTGAAACTTCCAACTGAATGAGATATCTATAAGTTTTTCTTCCCTGAAATTTAAGGGATGGAGATAGATTTGATTCTTGAGATGGTTTTCTCCAAGTGTTTTTCTTGTGAAGTGGATTTCACTACACCAGTGCCTCCTTCAAGCTTCCACCATCCATACATATTGGAAAACCCAAGCAAGCCAGCTTTAAAAATTTTCAAAACACCACCCATCAACTCCCTCATCCATGTTTTCAATACTGCACCATCTCCCTTTTATCACAACTCACAAGGCATGAACCCACCTCTCCTTGAATCCATCACTATTGGAACATCCCCCATGCGTCGTTGAAGTCCTTGATGCTTCCCACATAAGCCTGATGAGCCTCTTGTCACCACAAGCCACCATTCTACTGCTTCACTTAGAGCTTCCCAGCCAACAATGTCTATGTTGGTATGATATAGTCTACATCGTGCCTCTCCCTTCTCAGTCTCGCATCGACCCATCCCAAGCTCTAGGTGATTGACACACAATAATTGTAGTGTTGATATGAAAAAGTAGTGGGTTATTTTTGTGCAATTTGTGTCATTAGACTAGGTTTGCATTGATTTGTTATGGTTGGATGTGTTACCATATGGATTGTGTTGTATTTTTATTGGGATGTGGTTTACACATGCGAAAAAAATGTGGTGGTTCTCATTAGTATTCCAATGATCCATGGAGTGATTCCACCAATTTGGCAATCATATTCATCGTACTTACATTAACACTATGATCTCAATTTATTATTAATTTTTTGTGTCATGCTTCTATTATGGATCTGACTTCATCATGTTAGGGTTTTTTTTTATAGGATGGGGTGTTTATTCATTTAATTCTCACTATACCTAAATTTAATAACAATATCAAGTCTCATTGTTTACTGTTGAACAATAATCTAATTTTTCCAGAAAAATTATTCAACGTCCTATCCTCAAATGTAAAATCATGTGTCTTGAGAAGTAAATTCATAGGTCTTAGGTAGTGTCCCTAAAGACTATATAGGTTTTTCAATGGCCATGGAAATTCATAGTTCATTATGTGGTTTCTCTGTCAATGTTATCTTCACTACAACACATATTCCCTTTAATAGTAGGCAAATTACCTTTTAACAATGCAAAAAAAGAATTGTTAATCGTAGCGCTAATAAAGCCCCATATATTATCACTATTGCAAGCATAGATAAATGAACCTCTTTATCCGAACCATTTATAGAACTTATAAAGGACCACTTTAACGGTGCTTTAAATAGCACTGATAAAGTAGGGCCTTTATCAGTGCTCAAAATAGAGCCGATAAAGGCATAATTGATTCAATGTGTTGTTAATATAACAAAACACCCAAAAAGACCTATATGTATATAAAAAATACCCAAATAACAATTATATATACATTTAATTGACATAATGAATACAAAAAAAATTCACTCATGGTATATTAAAAAAAACCACTACTATATACATTTTAAACAATGTTTTATAAAATTATGTTTACAATTATCCAACAAACAATAAAAAAATAATGTTTCATATTTTAACGCCCGTGATCCCATCTCAAAAATGTCTTCAGATGGTATAAATTATAGAAAAAATAATCCCATCATGAGAAAAAGGTTTCACATATATAAGAAAATAATGATTATGTTAGAAATATTATAAAGAAATAAATTAAACATTAATATGAAAGAATACATTAATAAAATGTAAATGTTTTATAGAAAGGAGAAATTTTGAGTTATATCGGTCACATAATGAATCATATTAAGGTTGTATTGATTCATATATGTGACAAATATGTTATGTATCATTTTCCTAAAATATCAAAATCATCTGAATGTGTTTGCATGGTTTTGAGAATGTCACTTCTTATTTTACTAAAACTAATATGAAATTTAAATCATGACACATTGGGATTTATACTAGTCACACCATGTGTTAGATTAATGTGTGGATGATTCCTACATATCAAAAATTATTGTTATAGTATTTTTATAAAGTATCAAAACAATATGAATGCATTTTTTAGGTTTTAACTATGTCAGTTTTGTTTTTTACTAAAATGTCATTTCAAACAAGAAACGCGCATTTGGAGTAATACTAGTCACGTCATGCATCGGTTTGATATGAGAGTGCTTCATACATGTCACAAATTACATATGAATAACTTTACCAAATTATAAAGAAAATTATATCATGTTTTTTGTGTTTTTAGTGAGTGACACGTTTTAAGCTACAATGTAAATTTTATACTAATAATAAACACTTTTAGTAATATTGGTCACAAAATGTGCCGAATTGAGGTGTGGTTTATTAAAAAAAGTTAAAAAGTACATATGGATCCTTTCCATAAAGTTTCAAAACAATCTGAATGCATTTTCTTGGTTTTCAGTATGTCACTTGTTCATTTAACTTAAATTAATGTCAATTTTAAATAAAAAGACACATTTAGAGTTATACATGTAACACCATGAATTGTATTGAGGCAGAGTTGATTACTACACCTCAAAAAATGACGCATGGATTTTTTTACTAAATTATCAAAACAATATGAATGAATTTTCTCAAATTTTAGTATGTCACTTGTTCATTTTACAAAAGTTAATGTCAATTTTAAATAAAAAGAGACACATTGAGTTATACTGGAGACATCATGCATCATATTGAGGTATGTTTGATTCTTAAATCTAAAAAACAACATATATATAATTTTTATAAACTTTAGAAACAATCTAAATGTGTTTTCTTAGTTTTCAGTATGTCAGTTGGGTTTTTTTACTAAAATGATATTTCCAATCGGAAACACACATTTTGAGTCATACCGATTGAATCTTGAATCAGTTTGATGTGAGATTTATTCAAAAACATCTCAAATTATTAATTAATCACCATAAAAAATTTTGTATACAATCAAAGAATGTTTGTTTGGTTTTTAGAGAGTGATATGTATTGAGCTAAAAATTTAAATTTTAAACTAATAATGGGCACTTTTAGTCATACCAGTCACACTGTGCATCAGATTGCGGTGTGGTTGATTCCTACATGTCAAAAATGAATCATGGATCATTTTCTTAAAGTATCAAAATAATATGAATGTATTTTATTGTTTTTCAGTATGTCACTTATTCTTTTTGATGATTTTAATGTCAATATTATATAATAATTTACACTTAAAGTCATATCATTCACACCATGCGTCAGATTGAGGAGAAATTGATTCCTACACATCAAAAATGACTTATGGATCGTTTTCCTAAAGTATATAAAGTATCCAAATGCATTTGATTAGTTTTCAGATAGTCACTTATTCTTGTTAATAAAATAAATGTCAATTTTAAATAAAAAGAGAAACTTTGAGTTATACTGGCTGTAAGAACCCGAGTTTTCGTATGAGGTACAAATCTTTTTATTTTCAGTTAACTGTTCCGTTGAGGCCTAATGTGGATGCCTAAATTGACTGAGGGAGTTACGGAGGTGTACGGGGCTTGTTTGGAGCCCAGAACCAAGTTTTAGGCTGGAAATGGCCTGGAACACGGTTTGCGCAGGACCTGGTTAAACTGTGCGCATTGGTGCAGGCTTGGAAGAGGCTATGCATGGCCTGTACACGGTTTGATGAAACTGTGCGGGGTGGCCGTGTGGTTGCCCCTTTCCTTCCAGGAAGGTCCACACGGTCTCCTCACGGTTTGTTAGGCCATGCGGGTAAACCGTGTGACGTGCTGTGTTTTCAAAATTTAATTAATTTTTAATTAAATTGATTAAATTTTATAAAAACCTAAACCTAACCCCATTATTCAAACCGCACAGCAGGGGGAAGAGATCTCAATAAGCTTTGGGAGAATTTGAGCCTTCTCCTTCATCCGATATCCATTTCAACTACCGTTTGTCTCGTTGGATTCGCAACGGTATGTCCTCAATTCATTTTTAGTCCTTCTCGATTTTTCTAGTTACAACGAACACAGATTGGATTAAGGGTCATATGCCCTAATTTCCTGTTCTTTGTCTGTTCTTCATATTTATTCCAAACCGGGACGAATCAGAGCCTAATACTAGACGAGCTATCTAGTACGAGCCTAAGGTAGGTGGTCTCATGATTTTCGCTGATTGTCAAGCTGTTTATATATGCCGGAGTACCGCGCGCCCACTTTTTGGGGGTGTCGCTTGAACCTTAAATTTAACCCTATTATTACCTTGCACGTTGTCGGTAATCTGAATAGGATGGTATGTTCTTGAGTTAGGTTGTATACCTTGGACAGGAACCACCCCATGGGTGCGTTTCCTTGAATGGATCCTTTATGGGTTTTGACCTAGGATTCCTATGAGGCATGTTTTCCTTTCCCTTGTGGGTTATTAAAAATATGGAATTGAATATGAATGTAATTGCAATAGAATGAAATTGTAATTTTAATTGTTTCGGGTATGGGATGGAGTTTTTCCCTATGACCCTTGTATGAAAATTCTTGAATTGCTAGCCCACGTGAGTTAAATGCTTCTGAGATGCTTTAAATGTGAAACAAAGTCATGGGTAAACCACAGAACCAATGTGAGTTTCCATGGATGGAATCATATGAGACTTGTTACTGAAATGATGAGTGAATCATTGATCCAGTACGATATGCCATGGACGGACTCAAAAGGGAATGATATGTCATGGGCGATACCCGGATCTTATTTATAAGATCCCGGGGACAGGTGACAGACTATATCGCACCTAGAGTGAGGCTGGGTACCTAGGAGGTTCGCTGGAATGGGCTTGTAGAGCGATGTCGGGTTCCTAGAGGTTCGCTGGAATGGGCTTGTAGGGTGTTGGTGGATTTTCTCCCTGAGTGATGCATGGTTTCCAATTGAGTATTCTAGGAACGGGATCATGGAATGGTTGAACACTTGAATGAAGTGAATAATGAATGGAGTGGATACATGAAGTGACTCTAACCCAAAGAACAAGCTTGGATCCGTCTTTCTAGTTTCCATTATTGCTGCTTTCCATACTACACCGCCTGTTTATATATTCACTGACATATTAGCACGGATCTTGGGTGGTTTTCTATTGGGATTCAATCTCACACCCTGTTTTGGTCATGTTTTTGGACCTAAGAAGGTTATATGATTGCAGGTAATGAGAAGGGAAAAGGCCATTGTACAGGTACTTGACTTGCTGCTCAATGTAGGAGCACACGGGACCAAGCTGAGGCTTGTGATTCAACATGGGATACATTTTGGTTTCTTTTTTGTGTTTTGTACACTTGTACTGTACTGTATTGACTTGTACCATCTTTGTCTATTTTCTAGACTCTTTTACCATTTCACCATTATATATATGTCATATATCTATATTTTTTATCTATTTCTGATGTCTATGTGTTGTCTACTGGTTACATTCTTCCACTATTGTATGTTGGTAATTCCACTGTGATACTTTGGTAATGAGGGTATAGTCTCCCCACATATTCACCGAGTCCCTCGCTGTTAGCCGGCAGCCTCTAGAGTTTGGGGAGATGCGATTGAGTCCATGTGACAACCGGTCCGACTACCAGGTTGAATGGTAAGTCAGGTCAGGAAGTTACAAAGTGGTATCCGAGGATTTTTCCCTTTCTGATTTGACTTACTATTTGGCGACTATAGATAGGAGTAGGAAGGGAAGGGACTTTGGTAATAAACTGTGCCCGGGAAATGCAAACCCGCATACAAGGAAAAGCCAAGTTGCCTCATATGGAATTGTGTATCTGGATTTAATTATTATGGTTGTTCTGATTTCACCATTGGGTGACGCACATGGTTTTTGCTGATACTATTGATATTATTGTGGGTTATATTTTGTTGAAACCCGAGGTGATGAGGGTTTTCCATCTCATGCATCATATATGAACCTTGATAGGAATCATATGTCATGCTACCTAGGATAGATTAGATGTTTCATGTTGCTGTGACAGGTGTAGTGATAGCTATTTCATGATGTTTAGATAGTTAATTGATAGGTGTGCCTACTGTTGTGTTAAATTGGGTGCAATGAATGAAGAGTGACATCATCTTTCAATTCATAAGGTGTATGGGCACTTATGAAATGGGAAATTATGCACCAACATGATGTAAATGCTGAATGAATTTAAATTGTATGGTTATATGGGCATCAAATCATGATTCATGAGGTGTTATGGGCCTTAGGGATCGGAACTTCGTGGACCATTGGTTAAAGCTTTTGAACAGAGGTATGTTAAGTGAATGAATATTGAAAATATAGCCTGACCTAGACCTGGATATTGAGTGGGAAATAGGTAGTGACTCCAGTGGTTTTTGGTGAATGTTCCTTATGCAGTCCTCTCCCTAGAAGAAGGCTTTGGGTTGACATGGTTTTTAGGAAGGTCTTGACCTGTCATATCCTGGTTCTTGTGTTCGTGAGTTTTGAACCTCATGAACTGAGGAATGTGTTTGGCTTTGCAGAGTCATGCCACCACGATGACCTCCAGTCATACATCGAGAGAGAAGTGAATACCATGTTCCAGACATGGTAGGCTGCGGGATACTAAAGGAAACTCCAGTTGTGCCATCTGCGACACTAGCGGTTCTGCCGGACATAGGTGCTGAGGCACAGTTCCGTGAGAACTTGTTTCATTTTATGCAGATAGTTCAGGGAGCACCGTGACTTGCCCCGACTATGGAAGAGTTGACGCGTGATTTCCAGCATCAGCATCCACCTACGTTTTCAGGGGATGGAGGACCAGAGGCTATAGAGTCCTGGTTAGAGGTGATATTGGCTATCTTTGAGCATTTGGAGACGCCTTTGCAGAGGAGGGTCAAGCTCGCTACGTACATGCTGCGTGATTATGCCAAGAGGTGGTGGGATGTGATCACCCAGTCGGATCATCATCGGGAGATGTCTTGGATAGATTTTCATATGAACTTCTATGATTTATTTTATCCTGAGACGTTGAGGGCCGATCGAGCCCGGGAGTTCTTGCATCTGGATTAGGGTGTGTTAACAGCGATGGAATACTCGACCCATTTTACTGAGCTTCTGCACTTCACACCTATCCTGATGGGTGATGAGCTGTCGAGGGCCAGGCGTTTTAAGGATGGTCTGAGATATGAAATCCGATCTCAGGTAAATATCTTCAGGTTGACTACAGTTTCAGGAATTGTGAACCAGGCGCTAATCACAAAACGTAACCTGAGAGAGGCTGGAGGTGCGAGCCAGAGCGGTTTGGCATCGAGATCAGGTACTGTAGTGACTGTTAGTAGGAAGTGTCGTCTGGAGCTTCCACATGGTAATTCTAGCAGTTAGAATCTATCTCCAGTTAGCGATCTGATGTGCTACCAGTGCGATAGGCTGGGACACACGAAGCCGCAGTGTCCGAGGGACCTAGTCGAGTGCCGAACATGTGGCAAGATGGGTCATCTTTAACGTTTCTACAGAACGTTTCCACCAGCAGCCAGTTATAGTGGGTCTAAACTGACTCCACATGAAGAACCATGGTCGGATGCTTATCCACAGATAGGGAGTTGGGGTGCGACTGGCCTATCAGGCCAAGGTAGTGGTCGTGGAAGAGGTAGCCAGGAACATGGTAAACTGAGACGTCAGAGTGGGCCAGCTCTGGGTAGTGAGGTTGTATCACAGGGATGTGGTTCAGGACAGATGTATGTAGTGCGGCCTACTTCTGAGGATCAGGGAGCGGGACCGTCTACGGTGAGAGGTACGATCTTAGTAGAATCTGTTATTTCATCTTACCTCTTTGATACAGGTGCATCACATAGTTTTATTTATGCACCTATAGTGAAAATCCATGGGCTAGTTGTGTTGTCTTCTGATGGTGTCTTGACACTAGACAAACCACTAGGAGTTAGGGAAGAGGTTGTACGTAAGTTAAGAGGGTGTCCCCTTGAGGTTGGGGGTGTCACCTCATTTGGGATCTTTATGTTCTCTAAATGGTAGGTTTTGATGTCATTCTCGGTATTAAATGACTAGTAGCTTACCGAGACTACATTGATTGTTTATGCTGGAGGGTGATTTTCACATCACTAGAGGGTGCAGTGTATACTCATAAGGGAGAGTGGGATCTCCAGGAAAGCCGAGCTGGACCAGAGCATCGTGGGCCATGCAGGATGACAACCCAGATTGCTAGTTTGTTTCTGGATGATCAGGGGGTGAGTCAGATGGACCTTCCTCCGGTAGTTGAGAGCTTCATGGATGTTTTTCCAGACGCCTTTTCAGGTTTACCTCCTGAGAGAGAGGTGGAATTCTCCATTGAGCTAGTGCTAGGAGCTACACCAATATCCATTCCTCCTTACAGGATGGCTACAATGGAGTTGCAAGAGCTCAAGAAACAGCTCAAGGATTTGAAGGAAAAGGGTTTTATTCGACGTAGTAATTCTCTGTGGGTTTCACCGGCCCTTTTTCCGAAAAAGGAGGATGAAACTCTTAGGCTATGTGTGGACTATCGAAAACTGAACCAACTGATGGTTAAAAACCGATATCCATTTCTGCGGATAGATGACCTGTTTGACCAGCTTCGAGGAGCTAGGGTGTTCTCGAAAATTGATTTGAGGTCAGAGTATCACCTGGTGCATGTTCAACCTGCAGACATTCCTCGTACAACTTTTCGTAGAAGGTATGGTTTATATGAGTATCTGGCTATGTCGTTCGGTCTCACGAATGAGCCAACGGTTTTCAAGGCTTTGATGAATCACGTGTTCCATCCTTATTTGGACTTGTTCGTTGTTGTTTTCGTGGACGATATTTTGGTGTATTCATGAAATCGAAACGACCATGCCAAAAATCTTGATATCGTCCTGAATACACTAAGAGAGAATCATCTATATGAAAATCTTACTAAGTGCCACTTTCGGATGGATCAGATTCATTTCTTGGACCAGGTTATCTCTGAGACAGGAGTTTCTATAGACCTAGAAAAGGTTAGAGTTGTGGTTTCTTGGGAACAACCCAAGAATGTCTTTGACATACAGAGTTTCTTGGTGCTTGTTGGGTATTATCATCATTTAATATATGATTTCTCACGCTTAGCAGCACTGTTGATAGGCCTAACTAAGAAGGGGGTGAAATTTGTATGGATAGATGCTTGTGAAGCAGCCTTTCATGAGCTGAAAGGAAGGTTGACATCAGTACCAGTCCTGATACTGCAAGAATAGGGCAAGAGTTACATGGTCTATTATGATGCATCAGGTATTGGGCTGGGTGTAGTGTTGATGCAGGGAGACAGATTCGTGGTGTACGGATCTCGGCAGCTGAGGCCACACGAGAGGAATTATCCGATGCACGATCTTGAGCTAGCAGTAGTTGTTTATGCGATGCGCTGTTGTAGAAACTATTTATTGGGAGAGTGTTTTGTGGTGTACACAGACCACAAGAACCTCAAATACATCTTTACTCAGCATGATCTGAATCTTAGGCAGTGACGGTGGGTGGAGTACCTACAGTCCTTTTATATCGAGCTAGCTTATATGCCTGGTAAGGGTAATGTTGTGGCTGATGCATTAAGCAGGAGGACTCAAATACAGGTTGTGCAACATGCTAGCAACGAATGGAAGATTATTTCTTTTTTCTCTGAGATGCATCTTGATGTGTAGAATAGCCAAGGGAAGTCTTTTCTATCATCCATAGCTGTGACTTCTACCCTCCAGGACAGAGTAAGGATGAGACAACTATCAAATTAGTAAGGCCTAGTTATACGGGAAGGTGTGTCAGGTAAGGACGCTCCTCCTGGTTATAAGATAGGCGAGGATGAAGTTCTTCGTATCCATGGATGTGTATGGGTTCCAGTGGATATTAGAGAGGAACTGATGCGGGAGTTTCATAATTCAGTTTGGGAAGTTCATCCTGGAGTCTCTATGTTGTATCGTGACTTGTGCCAACAGTACTGGTGGATGGGTATGAAGAGGGGAGTAGCTAGTTACATCATGAGATGTTCCACCTGTCAGTAGGTGAAGGCAAAACACCAGCGACCAGCTGGGCTTTTACATCAGTTACCTATCTCGGAGTGGAAATGGGATGATGTTGTGACAGACTTCATGAATGGGTTGCCAAGGTCACCTCGAGGTAACGATGCTATGTGGGTTGTGGTTGATAGGATCAAGAAGGTTTCTAATTTCTTTCCAATCAAGGAGACCTTCAGGGTGAATGAGCAGGGAAGGTTGTATATCCGGGAGATAGTACGACTCCACGGGGTCTCGCGCACCATTGTTTCAGACAGGGATGCTCATTTTACATCACGTTTATGGAAGAGTCTTCAAAGGGCGCTGGGTACACAGGTGCTCTTGAGAACAACATACCACCCTCAGACTGATGGCCAGTCAGAGCGTACGATACAAGTGCTATAGGACATGTTGCGAGCATGCGTCTTGGATTTTGGGGGCTCATGAGAGAGGCATATTCCCCTAGTTGAGTTTTCCTATAACAACAATTATCATGCAACTATAGAGATGGAACCATACAAGGCTCTATATGGTTGTCCATGCCGATCACCCACGTGCTGGTTAGTGGTAGGTGAGGTAGCTTTACTAGGACCGCGAATTGTTCAGGAGACTTCTGAGCAGGTCCGGTTGATACAGAAGCAGATGGCTACCACATAGTCTCGTCAGAAGTCATATGCTGATCACCGAAGAGGACCCCTAGAGTTTGAGGTCGGGGATCAGGTTTTCATGCATGTTTCACTTAGGTTGGGACACAGGCAGATTAGAAGATAGGGTAAGCTATCGCTGAGATATGTTGGGACTTTTGAGATTCTAGAGAGGGTGGGGCCGGTAGCCTATCGATTGTAGTTACCTCAGAGGTATTGATCCATGCATGACGTGTTCCATGTTTCTCAGTTACAGAGATAATATTCAGACCCTTATCATACCTTCCAGCCTGAGGAGGTTGAGCTTTAGGTAGATGCATCCTTTGAGGAGCATCTGATTCATATCGTTGATAGGAGCATGGAGGTTCTCTGAGGCCGGTCAGTTCCTCTAGTACAGGTGTTATGGCAGAACGGCTGTTTACAGGATGAGACCTGGGAGAGGGAGGCCGATGTACATGCTTAGTGGCCAGAGCTATTCGCAGAAGAATCTTGACCACCCTTCAGAGAGCAATTTGGGGATGAATTACTATAAGGGGGGAAGATTGTAAAAACCCAGGTTTTCGTATGAGGTACGGATCCTTTTCTTTTCAGTTTAACTATTCTATTGAGGCCTAATGTGGATTCCTAACTTGACCGAGGGAGTTACAGTGGTGTCCGAGGATTGTTCAGAGCCCATAACCAAGTTTTAGGATGGCAATGGCCTGGCACACGGTTTGTGCACAACCTACGCACGACCTGGGTAAACCGTGCTCCTTGGTGCAGGCTTGGCAGAGGTTGCACACGACCTGCACACAGTTTGAGGAAACCATGTGGGGTGGACATGCAGTTTTCCCTTGCCTTCCAGGAAGGTCCACACGGTCTCCGCACGGTTTGTTAGGCCGTACGGGTAAACCGTGCGACCTGATGTGTTTTTAAAAATTTGATTAATTTATAATTAAATTGATTAAATTTTATAAAAACCTAAACCTAACCCCATTCATCAAACCGCACAGTAGGGGGAAGAGCTCTCAATATGCTTTGGGAGAATTTAAGCCTTCTCCTTCATCCGATCTATGTTTCAACCGTCATTCGTCTCGTTGGATCTGCAATGGTAAGTCCTCAATTCCTTTTTAATCCTTCTTGATTCTTTTGGTTGCAACAAACACAGACTGGATTAAGGCTCATATGCCCTACTTTCTCATTCTTTATCTATTCCTCAGATTTCTTCCAAACCGGGACGAATCAGAGCCTGATGCTGGACGAAATTTCTAGTACGAGCCTAAGGTAGGTGGTCTTGTTCTTTTCACTGATTGTCAAGCTGTTTATATATGTCAAAGTGCCACACTCCCACTATTTGGGGTGTCACTTGAACCTTGAAATTAACCCTATTATTACCTATCATGTTGTAGGTAATCTGAATAGAATGATATGTGCTTGAGTTAGGTTGTATACCTCGGATAGGAACCACCCCTTGGGTGCATTTCATGGAATGACTGTTTTATGGGTTTTAACCCAGGATGGCTATGAGGCATGTTTTCCTTTCCCTTGTGTGTTGTTAAAAAATGGAATTGAATATGAATGTAATTGTAATAGAATGAAATTGTAATTGTAATGGTTTCGGGTATGGGATGAAGTCTTGCCCCTTGACCCTTGTATGCTAATTCTTGAATTGATAGCCCACGTGATTTAAATGCTTTTGAGTTGTTTTAAATGCGAAACAAAGTCATGGGAGAACCATGGAACCAATTTGATTTACCATGGACAGACTCATATGAAACTTGTTACTAAAATGCCAAGTGAATCATGGATCCGGTATGAGATGCCATGGATGGACTCAAGGGGCATGATATGTCATGGGAGATACCCATATATTATTTATTCGATCTCAGGGACGAGGTCAGATGATAGACTATATCGCACCTAGAGCGAGGCTGGGTACCTAGGAGGTTCGCCGGAATGGGCTTGTAGAGGGATGTCGAGTTCCTAGAGGTTCACTGAAACAGGCTTGTAGGGTGTTGGTGGATTTTCTCCCTGAGCGATGCTTGGTTTCCGATTGATTATTCTAGGAATGGGATCAAGTAATGGTTGAACACATGAATGAAGTTATTAATGAATGGAGTGGATACCTGAAGTGACACCAAGCCAAAGCACCAGCTTGGGTCAGTCTTGCTAGTTTCCCTTATTGATGCATTCCATATTATACTGCCAATTTATATATTCACTGACAGATTAGCATAGATCTTGGGTGGTTGCCTACTCAGATTCAGTCTCACACCCTGTTTGGGTCTTGTTTTTGGACCCAAGAAAATTATATGATTGTAGGTAATGAGAAGGGAAAAGACCCTTGTACAGGTACTTGACTTGCTGCTCGGAGTAGGAGTGCACAGGACCAAGCAGAGGATTGTGATACGATAGGGGATACATTTTTGTTTCTTTTTGGTGTTTGTACCCTTTTACTATACTATATTGACTTGTACCATCATTGGTTATTTTCTAGACTCTTGTACCATTTCACCATTATATATATGTCATATCGTTATATTTTTTTATCTATTTATTTTGTTTATGTGTTGTCTATTGGTTACCTTATTCCGCTGTTGTATGTTGGTAATTCCGCTGTGATACTTTGGTAATGAGGGCATAGTCTCCCCGCGGACTCACCTAGGCCCTTGTTGCTAGTCGGCAGCCTCTAGCATTTGGGGAGATGCGCTTGAGGACATGTGGCGACCGGTCCGGCTACAGGGTTGAATGGTAAGTCGGGTCCGGACGTTACACTGGCCACTACGTGAATCATATTGAGGTGAAGTTGATTCCTAAACACACAAATGAATTATATATCATTTTTATAAAGTATAAAAATTGTCTTAATGCATTTTCTCAGTTTTCAGTATTCCAGTTGTGTTTTTTTACTAAAATATCATTTCAAACTCAAAACACACATTTGGAATCATATTGGTTGCATTGTGCATCAGTTTGACATTAGAAAAATTTATACAGGTCAAAAATTACTTATGAATCACTGTACAAAATTATAAAGATAATATGAGCATGTTATCTTGGTTTTTTGTGAGTGAATTTTTTTGAGATAAAATATAAATTTTAAACTGACGAGAGACACTTTTAGTCATACTGGTCATACCATGTATTAGATTGAGGTGTGGTTTATTCCTACACATAAAAATTTACTAATGGATAGTTTTACTAAAGAATTAAAACAATACGAATTATTTTTCATGGTATTTAGTATATCAGTTATTCTTGTTTCCAAATTTAATTTCAATTTATTGTAAAAATCCACAATTAAAGTCATATCATTCAAACCATGCATCATATTGAGGTTCGGTTGATTCTTACACATCATAAATGACTTATGGATCATTTTCCTAAAGTATCAAAACAATCAGAATGCATTCGAATAGTTTTCAATATGTCAGTTATTCATTTTAATAAAATAATGTCAATTTTGAATAAAAAGAGGCACTTTGAGTCATACTGGTCACATTGTTTTTCATATTAAGGTGTGGTTGATTCGTACACATCTCAAATGGCTTATGGATAATTTCTATAAAGTATCAAAATAGCTAATGCATTTTCACTGTTTTGAGTAGGTCAGTTTCTCTGACACCAATGATATTGACCTAGAAATTTCATACAAAGATATAAAATCTTAGTAAATTAATATATCATACATAAAATAATGATCCATTCTAGAATATTTTTGGTTTAGTTCTTTTGGAAACATGAAAACATAAATAACTAGCTCATAAGAGTCTCTCATAAAGTTATTCTTTAATAGAAACCTTCTTAAGCATATCATTCCTAAAACCATTCTTCATAACCTAAGGATAAGAAACATAATAAAGGGTGATCATAGATTCCCAATAAGTGTAAACAAGGGTGATATCAAATATCATATAAGGATAAAATGAGTATAAAGATATTATATGGTGATATTAACATTAGGAATTCACACCCAATATATCGTATATCATAATCACGAGTCATGGATTAATGTTTGGTAGTTCAAAAGACTTTAATATTAAAATATCAAATAATATTATAAACTAAAAACATACAATTCAATTTATACCGAGCATACTGTGTATAATATTGATGTGCGGATGAGTGAGATATGAATGATTACTACACTATTTAGAAAAATGTTCATGAAATATATTTTTGGGAAGTTATACTTTGCATTAAGCTACTAATAAATACATGGGTAGATGCATCCTTACGATTCACTTCACATTTCATGCATTATGGGGTTTTGTCTTCCACCTGAAAGGAACATGTTATCCCTTTTCTATCTTGTTGTAGATAGTTGAAAGGAAAGTATAATTTCCAAAAAGATTTAAAAAAACATACAAATTATTAGATAGAAATGATAAGGAAATTAACTTAGAAATAATGGATAAAATGACGAAAAAATTAAATAATTATATAAGAAATACTAATTCACCTATATATATTCTTGACCCATTTCTTTATTGTAATTATCTTAGTTGCAGCCTCCAAATCCAATCTCTCAAGAGCATGATCGATTTCGAACAAACCACCCCAACATGAAAAAAGGAATACACTTTTATAAGAAAACAATTCTTATGTGAATAATAATAAAAAAGTAAATTGAACATAAATATGAAGCAATATATTATTTCAATGGAAGTCACATCTTCAGGCTATTTGTTTACATTCTTCAATCAGGTATGAAACCCATTTGTTTCTAAGAAAATCTTGATCGTATTGTGAATATGATTCTTTTCAATAGTCATATTAGTACTGAAAAAATAAGTACACAAAGGATTAATAAATATTTTAAATTAAATTGTAATTATGTTAAAAAATACCTCTACAGGGATTCTAGTTTGTTTATAAAATATGATCTATCTCATAAATTTATAAACGTAATAACCACAATCTTTTACATTTATTTGTTTTAGAAACTGAAAAAAACATTGATAAAAAATAGTAATTTGTTTAGATATGTTTTTTATAGTGAAATATTTTTATATAAAACCTAACACTTGTCCAATTTTAGATCTTTTTAGCTTTCACATTTATACACCCCAGCCTCATTCCTTGTTTTTTCAAAATAATCATACACCGCCATATCATAAAATAAACCTCACTAAACGATAATCTAAATTATATAACCTGATTTTTAGTTCTAAAACATTGGATGTATTGTAATAATTTTTGAAAAATTCCATTATCTGTGGTTGGTTTGTTGGGTATCGATGTATTGAATCCAGAAAATAAATATTTGGAGTATCCAAATTGATGATAATGAGCATCCAATTTTCCTAATATCATAAAATGGAATAATTAATAAATTATATTATATTATATTTTATATGATTAAATTTTAGAGTTTTACCCCTACATAGTTATTATTAAGAAGATTATTCCATCTAAAAGTTTTCTTTCAAATGATTTGACTGGGTCTGCCACTATTTAATCAATTTTTTTGAATTTATTTTTGGTTGTTCTGTAAAGGTGGTCTCAGGACTAAAGAGTCCATTTTTTCATGGGGAAATCCCTTTAATTATTTTTCATTTATACACCTACCAAAAATATAAAATGAATTTAGTAATAATTAACATAATATATCCATTTTTGGAAAATTGTATCTTAAAAACATACCTCATTTATACATTTACAACTAAGATACCTAGCCAATAATAGTCAAGGATTTCGCTTACACTCTAAAAAACAATGAAGTCTTGAAATTTCTCTCTGTACATATTTTCCTTAAAATATACTATGTGAGTACGACCATTTTTTAACTTCGTATCAACATGAACCTTCAATGACAGTAAACACGTATATAGAACATGCGGGGTAAAGGAAATTTTGGAAGATATTTTAAATCGGCCAGTTGATCCTTTAGATGATTTTGAGCCGGTCTTTCATTTCACCCCCTTCCCTTTTCTGTCTGTAATAACTTTAATCCTTTTTAAACATTTTTTCATTAATTTTTAATGGTTTAGATTGAAAAATAAATTGGAAATGAATACCTCTTTATCTACATGATTTTGTTAAGATCTGACGACCTTACGATGAATGTTCTGACATATTTTTCATCTAAATTAATATCTTCCTCATCAATTGGAACTGGTAGCTCGATGATTAGATCATTGGATACGCTAATCTACACTCTCACACGACTTTTTAGAAGTGGTATTTTGTGTAGCATGACATTTTGGATATATAACACCACATCCATTGCTACAAAGAGATGGGTGGATATTGATAGATATAAATCATATTAATTAACAACCTATAGAATATATTTATAGAAATGGTATCTGTGTCTATCTAATTAACATTTCACAGAAACAAATATTAGAACATTGATTACCTCGACTAAGAATTTATTAGGGGAATGGATCACCTAAAATATTTTGGGGTGGGGTGGAGTTGGATCTTTACAAATTGATTTTTGTTGAGTTGTTTTTTCTCTTTAATACCCCAATAAAAGTTTCTATTAACTATCTCTATTATCGGAATTATTTTTCAAGGGGTATATATTATTTCTCTCATCTATTTCATTAATTAACATTAATCCTCTTGTTTTTTTCTCAAAATATGTTTGGGGTGTCACCCCAAAACCCGCACTCCTGATGCGACTATACTGTTCTAGCCACTTCAAGGCCACCAAAAGTATTTGTTCATCTGGTATAGGTGTTAATGATTATTATGACTATGTCAGATAGGAAATATTGGAATATATGTGATCATTGTTATGTAATAGATATTTAAATAAAAATAATATTTTTATTAGTAAATACATACACATTTCTCCCACAATTTGTGTGTTTTTTAATACATTAGTATCCTGTATTTATTTACACATGTCTCATTTCATAGCACATTGAGTGGGTTAGAAGTGGTTTTTTATTTTGAGTCATCAATATGAATATAAACAGAGGAACACTATTATGGTGTTGTTTTATGTCACATATAAGTATTACAGATGATTTATAACACATACTAATTTTTTTCAAGTGAAGTATACCCCATCCTTCTTTTACAGTAGGAGTACGCTAGTTTTGATGGTTATTAATTATTTCTAGAAATCATTTGATGTTTCATAAATAAAAAATTATTAATCAAAGTAATGAATATGCATATCACCAAACAACATATAACTATCCACAATGTACCAAAAAATACACCTTCACCTGATGGCTAGTAAAAGAACCCCACACTTCTTAGGTTATAATATTTTTATAGATAATCAGTGTGTTTTCCCTTTAGTATATTTAAGATGATGTATTGTTTAAATTATGAAAAATCTTATGTGAATCCTTCCAGCAAGCATTAATACATATTTCTTGTGGGATTCATCTACTGTGAATGCACTCTATAATGAATAATAAAGAGTATGTCAATGTTTATTTATATTATTTTTCTGTAAAATAAAGAAATGATATCATAATTTTACTATAACATCTTCCCACATAAACATCTTAAGCATGGGCACAACATTGTACCACAAATATACGTCAATCCACATGCGTTTTTGAGTGACGATTCTAATGTAAGTACTGGGCATGGCCTTGTTGAGAATAATTGATAAAACACATTTTTATTGAATATTTTATTGGTAATAAATGATTTTATTTCTTCACATCGTGGTAAATGTGTTCATTTTTAAAATACTTGGGATTAGATCATTCATTTGAAAATTTAATGAAAATTCCAGTTTTACCAATTAAATTTTACTGTATAATTTCACATATAAATATTTTAATATGTATTATTTCAACATAATTTTTTTAAAATATGTTTCTAAATTAATGTGATACAACTTTCATTTAGGACATTGGAGCTAAATAAAGCATTTGGTTGGTGAACATGGGCCATGAAGTCAAAGTTGGGCTGGACATGTTACATTGGACATGGGTTCTGTATTTGGGACATATATTCTTTATCCGTGATTAGATTAGGCCCAAATGTTGAGAGGATCTCAGGGATGATGTTTTGAAAAAATTATCTTCCTGTAAGGATAGTTTATTTACACGTTTTGGTGGTCAAATGGGATGTGAAATTTGTATTTAAATATTTGGTTGTGATTTCCCATTCACACTTGAAACAACTTTGAAACTATCCTCCCCACCACTATATAAATTGGTATTTTTCCCATTAATAGAGGTTGGGACGTGAATTTGGAAGTTTAGGGAAGAGGATATGTAGACCTACTTTAATTATCCAACCATTTCAATAAGGGTATCTCTTGAAGAAATTATCTCTTCGACGAAGCTTTCTTCTTCTCCTTTGTGTTGTAACACTTTTGATTGCTTAATAAATTATTTAGTTATTCTTTAATTTCTTCTATTTTCATTAGTTTTGATCACTTATGTTCCTCATTATTCTTCCTATTTGGTCTAAAATTCAAGATTATAAATGAGATTATATTCTACCCTCTCTAAACCTTGGAAAATACCAAACGTTTCTACGACGACTACACCACCCATGAAAGAGTAGTTATTTTTAGTAATTTATATACATCTAACCTTATCAATTAATTTATTTTGAATCAATGAGATAATGTAATTTAGATAATATGATCTATTAATTGAGTTTTTAATTTAAATTAAACTAATAAACAATTGAAAAATAAACACAAATCACGCGAGGTTGAGAATTGAGTGAATTGTGAGAGCGCGAACTTAATTGGAAATTCAAAACCACACGAGATCAATTTTTAGTGTTCAAATATAATCCATAAACTCAATTAATTCTAATTTATAGAGAGTATATATTCCTTAATTTACCACTGACCATAATCTAACCTTAGAACATCAATCAAAGTAGGGTGTTGCGATTGCATGTTCCAAAGTTAGCCTAGGGTTAAATTCACTTCATCTTTGTGGTAAAGTTAATTCCCATAGGGTTTGGGATTTATCAAATTAAGGGATCATAATTAAGTGGAAATTAATTTAAATGATAATGATTAATAAATTATTAAAGAGGCGAGTTATATATATTATACATTCTAAAAATATTTTTCTAAAAAAACATCTTCTCGTTATGCTTTGTTAATCAACTTACATTTCAAAATTAAAAAATTCAATATTCTTCCATAAAAATTATTTTAGTTTTATAAATGATAAAAACCCCCCATCCTTTAATGTAGTGTTTTTATTCTCTTTTATTTTATTTTTATGATACCTTTAAGAAGGTTTTTCAATTACAGCCTCTTTGAGAGACGACCTTGTTCAGCCACTCTACTGCACCTAAGTACCCCAAAACCCATTAATCATTTGAGGGAGGCCAAAATAGAACCTTTCAAATTGGAACTGTTTCTAGGGAGAAAATTTATTTATTCAACCAATAAGAGGTATTCATTTTATTTTTCATTTAATTATTTTATTCTCCTCTTTCTTTCTTCTTTCCCCTTTATCATGTTTTTTTCTCTTATTCTCTTCGTTTATTTTTATCAGAACAACTCAAACTTCTTTTATTTTTATTATGGTCTACTTTTCTTAATTTATTTTTTTATATTTCATTGATTTATAACATGAACTAATCTCGAAGATCTCTTATATCTTGACCCTGAGATTGAACGCAACCTTAGGGATCAAATAAGACATCCTCAGTTTATAGGAAGTTTCAAAATTCAACCAGAATAATAATTCCTCAACTCCAAGATAATTAAAATTAGAAACAGTTCTATATCAAACCTAAAACAAGAACCAATGTCTGAAAACAATACCAATTAACTTAATAGAACCATTAAAGAGTTGGATGAACCAAATATTAATTATAAACCAGATTTTATTTCATACCCAAATCCTGAATCCGGCTTTGAACTAAAATCTTGGTTAATTCATCTTCTTCTAAAGTTTCATGGATTATCTAGAAAGGAAAAAAAACATTTAGAATAATTTATTGTGGTTTTATAAAACATAAAACCAAAAAATGTTTCTGAAGATTAAATAAAACTAAGGGCATTCCCATTTTAACTTGATGGTGCTGCAAAGGATTGGATGTAATATTTACAACCTAAAGACGTAACTTGTTGGAATGATTTGAAATGTATTTTATTGCAAAGATTTTTTACAAAATCAAGGACCAATTTCATTCGTAGGGAGATCTCAGGGATCAAGCAATCACAAGGGGAGTCAATGTATGAGTACTGGGAGCGATTCAAGAAGTTGTGCGCAAGATTTCCAAATCACCAAATCAGCGAGCAACTGCTCATCCGGTACTTCTATGAAGGGCTCAAAGCTATGGAAATATTTATGGTGAATACCGTAGCTGGAGGAGAATTGGTGGAGAAGACACCTAGAGCTACACATTCATTGATCGACAAGATGGCACCAAATTCTCAACAATATGGCGATCTAGGTACACCACATGTTTGAGGAGTACATCAGGTAAGACCTTCTTCTCTTGAAATTAATTTGATTGATACTATGTTATAAGAATTGAACACTGTGGTGAGGAATTTTTCATTGGATCAAAGGGCATCCCCACCCCCTCCATCAAGGCCTTGTGACATTTGCATTGTGACAAGCCACCCAACTTACTGTTTCCCCCATGTAAAAGAAGTAGAAGATTGTGCATCTATGTTTCATGGGAGACCATATCAGCAACAAAAACAGCCACATCCCCAAAAGAAGTTTGATTCATTTTCTTCAACATAGAACCAAGGGAGGAAGAATCAATCATACATGAGGTCAGTCTTGAGACAACAACAAAGGTCCCATTTTCAACAAATCTTCAAGCAGCCTCCACCTTACCAATAGGGTTTCCAACAACCCTAAAAGAAATTTGAAGCTCAAAAATCAACATTCCAATAACAAGGGAATCACCAAACCAAGGTATATTCTAACATTGGTGACCTTTTGAAACAAATTGTTCTTAATCAGCAGAATGATCTGAAGAGTCAAGGTTCAGAGTTAAGGGAGTTGAAGACACATATGAGCCAGATTGACACTTCCCTCCATGAACAAGTAAGTATGAACTCTTAATATCTTCCTTCCCAACCTACTCCAAATCCAAAGGGGAATTTCAGTTCCCTCACATTGATAAGTGTGAATAAAACAACTGATATATCTGCACCTATCATTCCATTGGGATTCACCTCAACACCAGAGAAGCCCCATTACAAACCGGCTGATGAGAAAACCAGGGAGAAAGATAAAAGGTAAGAAAGCAATTAATGATGTTCCTCTTACAATCCTTCCTTTTCCCAACAGGGTTGTTCAAAACAAGATGATGGCTGAAGAGGCAATGCAAAAGGAGGTTTTAGACACATTCAAGCGTGTAGAGACAAAAATCCACCTTATTGAGGCCATTAAGAAAATACCAATGTATGAGAAATTATTAAAACAACATTTTACCAATCATAGATGGATCAAGGGAAATAAGAGGATAAATCTTGGAAGGAATGTGTTACAACTCATTACATCAACTCTTGAAATTCCAACAAAGTGCAAGGATCCAAGAACATTCACTATCCCATGCACCATAGGGGAGTTGTAATTTTCTGAAGCTTTATGTGATTTAGGAGCTTCCATAAATGTAATGACTCACTTTAATTTATCTTCTTTACAGGTTAGAGAGTTTAAGCTGACAAGAGTAGTAGTGCTGTTGGTGAATAGAGATAGGACATATCCAGCGGGAGTCCTTGAGGATGTACTTGTCCAAGTAAGAGACATGATCTTTCTAACAGATTTCTACGTGCTTAACATGGGGGACAATCAAGTAAGTTCTCATGATCCAATTATATTTGGTATAACCTTACACAAAACTGCAAAAACTATCATAAATGTCAATGGGGGTACACGTTACATGGAGTTTGTAGATGAAGTTGTGATATTTAATGTAATGGACTCCATTAAGTACCCCTTAGAGGACCATTCAACTTTTGTTATCTCCCGTTTTTAACTGCCAAATAAAAACCCCATGGAATTTGATTGTCCTATGTTTATGGAGTTTATGATAATTGGTTCTAGCTTGATGTCTAAGATTACTTCCACACCCGTTTATAATTCACAATCCTCTCTTAGATTTGATTTTGAAATGGATTCATATTCTGATTTTGTTAATTCTCACTCTGATTATTACATGGAGGTTGATTATACTGATGGATTTGATGCTTTATTCTATTATTTTTATGATTTATATTCTGATAATAGTGTTTATAGTGCACATATTTCATTTTCTTCAATTTCTCCATCCACACATCACCCCCTTCGTTAGAACTCAAGCCATTGCCACCAAATCTCAAATAATCATACTTGTTAAGTGGAAGACCACATGAGTAGGCTTACTCACACACTAGAGGATGACACCATGTACCATGTTCCACTTCGGGATACTTTCCCTAACGAGCATCTTTATTCCATCTCAGGTATACATACTTGGTATGCTGATTTAGTTAACTACCCTGTTGCATCCAAAATACCTGTAAATTCAAAGAAACATCAAGTCCAAAAATTAGAGAGTGAGTCTAGGTTTTATGCATGTGATGACCCCAACCTCTGGCTCATATGTAGTGATCATGTTATTAGGAGATGTGTTTTTGATCATGAGTTTGAGTCTGATTTGCAATTCTGTCATAAAATTGCTTGTGGTGGACACTTTGGACCTCAACAAACAGCTAGGAATGTTTTGAACTCTAGATTGTATTGGACTAGTTTATTCCATGATGCTCATGTGTTTTTTTATTTGTGGTCACATTTCCAAAACACTGGTAATATTTCTTGGGTACATGAGATACCCCAAAAACCCATATTATTCTATGAGATTTTTGATGTATGGGGCATCAATTTTAAGGGTCATTTTTTCTAGTTCCTTTGGTTTTTTGTATATTTTGGTTTCTGTTGATTATGTGAGAAAATGGGAAGAGGATAAAGATACTAGGACCGATGATTCTCATGTTATTGTGGACTTTTAAAAAACACAGAGTTTGTGTAGGTTTGGAGTACCAAAGGTCATCATCAGTGACCAAGGGACACACTTTTTCAATCGTATTTTGGATTCCCTCCTTCGGATGTATGGGGTGAGACATAAAACATCAAAACCATACCACCCCCAAAAAAATAACTAGGATGATATTTATAACAGGGAGTTGAATCAAATTTTGGAGAAAAACATGCAGCCAAATAGGAAGGATTAGAGAAAGCACTTGGATGATGCATTGTGGTCTTATAAGACAACTTACAAGACACCCATTGGTATGTCCCCATTTCACTTTGTTTTTGGGAAAGTGTTTCATATCCCTATGTAAGTTGAGCATCAGGCTTATTGGTCTATAAAGAAATGTAACATGGATTTGGCCCAAGCTAGATTCCAAAGAAAGTTGAAAATTAAAGAGCTTGAAGAGATTCAATTGTCTTCATATGATAACTCAAGGATCTAGAAGGAAAGATCAAAATAATATCATGAAAAAATGATCTAGAAAAGATAATTTCAAGTTGGAGAGAATGTCTTGCTCTATAAGTCATGACTGAAGCTGATTCCTAGTAAGTTGAGTTCCAAGGGGTTATATCCTTATATTGTGACTAATGTTTTTCATTATGGTGCAGTGGAGATCATAAAAGAGGACACATGAAGGATATTTAAAGACAATGAGAAACATTTGAAGAAAAACATTGAAGGACATCCAATTAATGTAGTGGATTTCTTCACACTGCATGACCCCATCATCACATGATCATATCAGGCTGTTCTTAACCCTTTCACTTTTATATTATTCATCCTATTTAAAAATTATGCATTTCATGTGCATATATCATCTCATGGGTTCCCATTGAGAAAAATGCAGCATTTTAAGTGTGGGGGAGGGAACCTTTTAGTTTAGTAATTTCAATTGTTTTTATGTTTTTCAATTATTTTAAAACAATTGTGTGTTTTTCAAATTTTGTGTGTTTATATTTCAGTTTTTTTTGTTTTTTTGAATCTTTTGAGTTGAAATGATTCTCATCACCATTTTGAAATCCATATCAATAAGTGAAACAATTTATCCCATGAAACTAATCTTAAATGAATTCTGAAAATGTCTTTGTTTCAAGTTAAAATAGTTTATAAATTACTGATAAGAAATATAAATTTTGAATACCATGCCACACCTCACTGCCTTTATATTTGAAATCACATTTATGTGAGTCTTTTGAACCTTTATTTTCATATTCTTTACATTTTCCTCACTTCTTGAGAGAACCAAACCATTCTTGATTTAACTAGAATTTGATTTATTCTTGTCAAAAAATGAGGGTTTGAGGTACTTTTGTTTTAAATTATTGATGAATTTATTTGGTATTAAAGCCCCTATTTTATAAGAATACCTTTTTATAGTGTCCTGCCTCCTCTTAGCCCTTATAATCCATGAACAACCTGTTTGTTTAGACACATTACAATCCAATTTTCCTTGTCCAACTAACTCTTAATGTGAAATTTCATAATATAGTAGAACATAAGTGTGGGGGAAGCCATCTTGTGTTGTGATACCAAATTTTGTGATACTTTGGATGGAAATTTATATTCCTAAGATATGTGTTTTCTACTAAAAAAATCATTCTATTTAAAGTTGTTCCTTTTCTGGAGCTTTCATGATATGTGAAGTTGTGCCTTTCTGAAACTTTCACGAAAAACTATTTTGGAGAAGATTGAAATTTTTATTACTAAAATGGAGAATTTTGTAAAACTTCCATGAATTTTTGTGAGGATGTAGCTGAATTTATGATAAGGGTACTATGATGGATACTATATTTAAGTGAAAATTATATTAATGTAATTTTTCTTCAAAAAGAGTCAATCCCTCCTCATTCAGCCTCAAAAGTTTTCACATCTAAATACAACCAACAGAAAGGAACAAAACAATGCTAAAAAGTCCTCATGACAATAATATGTCATTAACTAACATCAGGTGTCAATGTAGAAATTTATAAATCCAATGGTTAACCTTTTATGAGTTTGGATGAGAAAGACATTGCTAAAAAATTGACATTTGTGTGATAAGAGAAAATTCAAGCGAGGTAAGTGTTTTGTGTGCATGGGAGGATAAATGAAGTGGAAATATGTTGAATGATATAAATGGAGAAATTTAAATAATTATTTTTTATGATTCATGGTATATTTTGTTTCTTTGTATGCAATTGTTGGATCTCAAGGATATGTGATTTAAAATTTGTTTTGATTTGATATTGATGTTTACTTGTCACAATTTTTTTGAATACATGATATGAGGTTTTTCTGATGAGTGAAAAAGTGTAAGTATGGGGGAGTTGATAAAACACATTTTTATTGAATATTTCATTATTAATAAATGATATAATTTCTTCACATTATGTTAAATGTTTTCATTTATGAAATATTTGGGATAGATCATTCATTTGAAAATTTGATGAAAATTAAAGTTTTACCCTTTACAATTCACTGTAGCATTTCAGATATAAATATTTTGATATGCATTATTTGAACATAATATTTTTTAAAAATGTTCCTAAATTAATGGGATACAACTTTTACTAATGACATTGGAGCTAAATAATGCATTTGGTTGGTGAAAATGGGCCATTAAGTCAAAGTTGGGATGGACTCATCAGATTGGACATGGGTTCTGTATTTTCACCATAACTTCTTCATCCAAGATTGGATGAGTCCCAAACTATGACAGAACCTCTAGGAATCCATTGCGCCCAAATAAACCTTTTGAAAGGATAGCTGATTCACACTTTTTTGTGGTCAAATGGGTAGTGCTAGTTGGTTTAAATTATTTGGCTGAGATTCCCCATTCCCACTTGAAACTAATTTGAACCTAGCCTCCCCACCACTCTATAAATTGTCGTTTTTCTCATTTGGAGGGGTTGATACGTGAATTAATAAGTTTATGGAAGATGAGAAGTAGATCAACTTTAATTATCCTACCATTTCAATAAGGGTAGCTCTTCAAGTAAGGATCCATTCGACGAAGCCTTCTTCTTCTCCTTTGTGTTGTAATACTTTTGTTTGCGTAATAAACACTTTCGTTATTCTTTAATTTCTTCTGTTTTCCTCTATTTTGTATGTTTATCTTCCTCATTATTCTTCCTTTATGGGTTGTAATTAAAGAATAGAAATGAGATTGAGTTCTATCCTCTCTAAACTATTGCAAATGCAAAACATTTCTACAATGACTACAATGCCCATGGAAGAGTAATTATTTTTAGTAATCGATCTACCTATGACCTACACCATTCATTTATTTTGAATTAATGAGCTACTTTAATTCACAAAATATGATCTATTAATTGATTTTTTAATTTAAATGAAACTAATAATTCAATTGAACAATAAACACGAACCATGCGATGTCGAGAATTGTGTGAATTGTGAGAGAACAAACTTAGTTTGTAATTCCAAACCACATGAGAACAATTTATAGTGTTAAAATATAATCCCTAAACTCAATTAATTATAATTTCTAGAGAGTATATGTTCCATAATTTACCACTGACCATAATCAATATTTAGAACATCAATCAATGTAGGGTGCTGCGATTGCATGTTCCGACGTTATCCTAGGGTTAAATTCACTTCATCTATTTGGTAAAGTTAATTCGCATAGAGATTGGGATTTAAAAAATTAAGGGATCATAATTAAGTGGATATTAATTTAAATTATAATGATTAATAAATTATTGAATACGTAGAGTTATATCGATTACACTTTCTAAAAATAATTTTCTAAAAAAACATATTCTCGCTGTGATTTGTTAATATACTTTCATTTCAAAATTAGAAAATTGAAATATTCTTCTAGAAAACTTCTTTTAGTTTTAAAAATTATAAAAAACCCCCCATAGTTTCATTTATTGTTCTTATTATCTTCTATTTTATATTTATAATACATTTAAGAAGTTGTTTAAATTACCGCCTCTTTGAGAGACGACCTTGGTCAGCCACCCTGCTGCACCTAATTACCAAAAACCCCATTAATCATTTAATGGGGCCCATTACAATGACTTTAAATAACATGCTGGCCTAATTAATTCCATACAACCTCATATTTTATGCCTTTGAATTTTGCCTTAAAAGTTTTTCTAACACCTTCAAACTATGACACTCTTTTTTTATGCATCACTGGTCCTTCATCCCATACCATTTCCCCAGATTGAACATAATTAATATGTTCCTATACAGTAGTAGCATCGATATGTGAAAATGGTCATTGTACCTCTAGACTAGGAGCAACAACTGGTTGAAAAACCTATTTTTACTCAGGAATAGGAGCACCAACACCTATAGAAGGTCGTTGTTCCTCTGTACTGTGATCAGTAGCAGGTTGAGAGACTTTTTGTGCCTAAGTATTGAGAGTTCTATTATGTTCATAAAGTTTTTGTTCTTATGATCTTTGAGAAGTAACAGGTTGAGAGACCTATTGTTCCTCATGAGTTGGAGCACAAACACATACATAATCTATTATCTACATAAGTGGTTTAACATTTAATTTAGATTACATTAATTTAATTTAAAATTAATAAAAAAATGAGGTAAAATGATGTATATTAAAAAAATATTATCTTATTATTGAAATAGCTTTTGTTTTTAAAGGTTTAAGGGTCTTGAACCCTCTATCGACTGTCCAAATACCTTTATTGTGGTCTCCTCTAGCATAAAAAAGCCATCTACATTGGGACCTCTGTTAAATGATTGTAACATCCCAATGAAAGGGTTATCCTTAGTTGAATTTTCAACTAAACCTTCAGTGGTTTTGGTTGATAACTAAACAATTGACTACTTTTTTTGTGGGAATTAGAACATAAAATACTTGTACTACCTGTGATCCCATTATAAATGCTTCATCTTTGTATCATTTCTTAATGAAATAAGCTTTCATGAATCTAAATTCATCTATTTCAACACCACTCCTATTATCTAACCACTGGTATTGAAACATTAGAACTTTAAAATTTGTATAATACAACTCACATATTTTTTAGATGATTCCAAATTTTTACATATTTATGTTAATTAGATTTATGTCCTTAGTACAAGAAACATGCATCACTTCATCCACAGGTGTAACTTCACTATTTTGTATGCTACTATCTTTATCATGTTCATTTTTATAAAACGTATAACCATTAATTACATAACCATTGTAAGATAATACACACATAATCGGTCCTACAACTATTTGTCAAATTCATATGAAAATTGAGTCTAAATTTTCATCTGGGTCCTTAAAAATATTTTTTGGAAGATATCCTATAATATTTTGATTATGTGTGTTTGATATCCGTATTTTATCCCTTGATGCATTCAAATTCCTAAGAATTTTTTATGGATTTCAACATATGGGTAATCCTTCAAACTATTATGAAAAATGTAATGGTGGTCCTTCTCCTTATCAATAATATTGATTGCTAGAACATCTCTTCCATAAATTCCTTCACCCCAAGACACCCAATGTGACGTGATTTCGGCAGAATAATACTTTCCATATCGAACAAGTATTCTTTATAGAATTCAATGGAATACTTAACAATACATCACTCTAAAATTCAAACCTATGACCTAATCTGATTTTTTATATACCCTTTAAAAATCTTCATATACCATTCAATGGGGTATATCCATCTATAGGTGATTGGTTCACATAGTCAAATCTCTCTCACCAAGTGAACCATCATGTAAACCATCATATCAAATAATGTTGGTAAGAATAACATTTATGATTCATATAATACGATGACAATTTCCTTTTCTACAGTCAATAATTTTGTTAGGCCAATACATTTTCTGCATAAAGATTTCATGAAGAAATAGAGCAAGGTAATTTTTTTATGGAAATTGTTGGAAAAAATTCATGTAAAGATATAAGAAATAGATCTTGAATCAAAACATGGAAGTCAAGTGATTTAAGAGCCTTTAAATTTAAATTAGTCATTGAAATGATGTTCTTTATCTTCTATGAATAAACCTCTTGAGCCTTCACATCATTCAAAATGATGATAAACTGATATCTCTTCTACCTAGAAAGAGTGTAAGAAGTAGGAGAAAGAAAATTTTGTTTTTCACCCTTAAATAGCACGAAATCTTTTCATATTCACATGTCAACCATGTCCAAAATAGCCTTAATGAAATCCTTTGTTTCTGGGTGCATTTATAAACATGCCAATCACACTATCACATAATTTTTTTCAACATGTTTAACATCGAGGAAATTCCTAACGTACAGACAATTCCATTATAGTAATTCGAAAAAACTGATATTTTTTTCAACTGGTTTTTGTACGTTTTTTTGAAAACGGTATACAAAAAGTAGTGTCCCCATCTTTTATGTTATAAATTGTTGGTAACCTATTACTATTTATGGTGTTGTATATTTTTCTAAACTTAATTTAATGATTTCATCCAAGATCGGTAATTATGTCATCAAGGTATAAATCTTTGATGTTATAGAAACACAGTTTTCGATGAATATTTCCACCTAATTAATTGTGTACCTTATTCTCTAATGGGACTCTATTGAGTTCCTTTAATTTTATAGCCTAAAAAATTTCCATAAGTAGTAATGTCATTTATCATCCTATACAACATGGATCCCAATTTGAAATCTTTATTTTTGTAAGCATCATATAACATAACACCCAAATACCATAATAATTTCAAATCCTTGATCAATAGAGATAAATATACATCAATATCATTACTAGATATTTTTTTTCCATGTTATAATAATATATAACATGATGTATTTTTATTTCATGCAAAACCATAGTGAAAAGTTATAATTTACCAACGAAACTAGCCATCCACTGTGAGTGATTCTTTGAAAATAAAAATGGTTCCTTCCATTTATAGATAACTCAATATAAAGGTTTCTCATCTCATTTTGAAATTTAGGATACCCACGATCAATTCTCTTCCACTGAAGAGAGTATTCCATGCGACATAGTTTCCCATCTTTAATTATTTTATCTACATGCAATGTTAATTGCCCTACAGTCTCCTCACTTCCATATTGGTGCCTAAACCATGAAATGATTGGAATATACCATAAAACTTTTATAGGACTAGATTAATATTTCTTTTATTGAGAAACACCACACTTTTGGAATTATTTAAGTGATTTTTGGTTATTATGAAACATTATACAGTCATTCAGGCATGCATATATTATTTCAAAGATCATACCCATTGAGTGTTGAATTAATTTGGTGTAATATGTTTGGATTAGAAGCTCATTATCATATGGGATCATGTCCTTCAAGAGAGAAAGTAATTACGTAAAACTGATGTCACTTCACTCTTTTCCTTCTTTCAAAATATACAACTTCAATATGGTTGAAAATGTTGTATATTTTGTGAAACCAACATAAAATGTCATATTTTCACAACCCTTTAACATCTCAAACAATTTCAGGTAATCACGAACGTCATATTTAACTATCATTTTCATTTTCTCAATATATTCTCCATCATCATTCTCATATATAATCACATACTCAATACAATATTCTCCATTTTCCACACTTGTAATCATTTCAGAAGATCCATAATACGCAGTGTTATCATAGTCACTAGCTACATTCACATTTTACCCATATTTATTCTAGAATTTATAACTTAGATCTATTCCATGATAGATCAAGTGTTCCTCCAAATCATCTAGAATAATTTGTCTTGGATAAAAATTGTGTAAAATTTGGAAAAATATTTGAGAAGGGGTATATGCATGATCTTTTTCAAACATGATGACCTCTTTCACTCCATCTTCATGATCTTTTATCATATGATTGGAATACATCCATTCTTTATTCATATCCATCCTATTAGATTTTATTAATATTTGTATTTAACAAAACAAATACAGAAAAGAAGTTCCAAGAATTACAATTTCATAACAGAAAAACCAATATTCAATAATTCTATATAAAAAACATCTTTACATTAAAAATACAATAAAATCTCAAAACATATGGGGCGAATGAGTATCAAATTAAGGCCAAACCACAAAAGTATCATTATTTGGAAAAGGTATATAGAATGTTTCATTTTTATCATAAATCTCATTAAAGATTACTTTTCAATCCATGAACAAAAAATTTTAATCCAATCTCACTAAAAATATTTTTTTCAAAGAAACTACAAAGAAGGAATGTTCTTTGAAAATGCTTGGAGGGATATTAAGAGAAACAATTTAAAATATAAAAATAGTACCTTTGATGGTAAAAAATTAACTTAACATGAGTTCCATGTGATAATTGAATCTTTTTTCATGGATCACATTTATAATATAACCTTATAAACTCTTTCCCATTATTGAAATTCAAAGGCTGGATATATAGGTTATGGGAGAAGAAATATCAGTATAATTTCGATAAAAAATCAAATATTAGATACTTGGAAAAGGCTTGGGGAAGTGATCCTTTATATCCAACCTTAATGTAATTTTCATAATTAAAATTTAAGTATATAATTTCTAAATAAAAAGTTTATCATAAAATAGACATGTAGAGAGATAATTTCATGTATCGCTCATCTGCATATGTCAAAATATTTGATAAAAATTAATTTAATGTGACTTCAATTAAAAATAGATTCTCACTTTTATTCTTATCTTCCACTTCTATTCACTACTTAATATAATACTTATCTTGAAATATCCAAATATCAAGCTACCTACATTCATTGATAGACTCGACCTCCCCATATCATTTTCACGTTTGGCCCTTGTAGCTCCAGTTCTCCAACTAAACCTATCCAAAAGCCTTCTATACCTACCACATGTCTAGATCTATTTAAACTAATATAAATCATATTTACCTAGGATAAATCAGGTAATTCACATGATTCTAGATCCAAACTAACTAAAAATTATTGGTACCTACTTTACATCTATAGTTTTCCGAGTTTAAGACTGGATCCAATACATAGAGCCACTACAGATCCAAGATAACCATTCCACACATTACTCAGAACCAGAGTAGATCACACCCATCTTCCCAACCACCTGATCAATGGAAATATCTATGAGAATCCCTTTCACTAAAATGTTTTAGTATCCCACATATGATCTTGTGAAAATACTACCTCAAAGAGTAGATCCCTATCTAAAATATACAATTTCAAATACAGAAACCTAAATCCAGATCTACCAAGAATAGTTGAACAAGAACAAATTTTTTTTGTTTATTCTACATCCCAATGTAGATTCAATGTACACATTCAGTTCCACACCAAGCACCTTCGAGAACATGAGCCTATAGATTTATCATGGTGTAGTCACTATCAAATATATCCCTCCCATTGTTAAATTGAATAAATGAAACCAGCACCACTTCAATCTTGCTTTGATCATGTCCCTTATCACTGAGGAAAACACCAAATAATTCCTATAAATGTATATTCAAGAACTACTTACTTAACGACATCATCTTTTTGAAGCAGTCAATTACCATGTACTAATTATTCGTGCATAAAGCTATAGTTCTATACCATGCACAATTCTGGCTAGACCAAGAGTCTCTCTTTCCATACCAATATATCCATCCCTCTTCCTTGTGTACATGACCATCATAGGAGACCTGATTCTAGCTTATTAATAGAACTCAATATTCATAACCGCACTAAATTAGATATTTAACTCTTTATATGAATCACTATTCAATTTAATGATAGATAAATCATAAAATCATAAATGTGACACCTTTTATTGAGTCCAGATACCAGCATGGGTCCTCCCAAATCTTGGTTAGATATCCATTTTGGAGTTTCATATAGGAGTCTTGATTAAATTCTTCAAGGAATGTTTCTTTTCCATCAATGCAAAATTACAAGTCGAATACATAAACTAGGAGTATGGTGAAACTGATTAAACAAAAATATTTTCATACTTGATAGTTACCCATAATGTAAGCACAAAATAACAAAATGTTTTCAATAAAATAACCATATTCATCATATTTAAAAGAAAATTAATAGAGCACAAACATAATTCAGAAATAGAGGAATCGGTGGAACCAACTCTTGAAAACTTTTGAGGCTAAATCTAAAGGAAAACCACATAGAACATTTTATTAATGACATGAAATAGATAAGAAACATTGACCCTACTAACCATAAATTAAAACGTGGTAAATAAAAAATCCTTACATGATATATAAATATTATTCCTTATAAAAAAGATTAACTTTCATGAAAAGATGATGAAAAATAAGAAGAAGGGAAATGAGGCAGGGATAGAAGGCGGTGATGTCGGAAGAGACAGCAGCGAGGCAGGGATAGATGACAATGAGGCAGGGAGAGACGTAAGTAGAGGTTGGTTCACAGAAGAGGAGGGGTTCACAGTAGATGTAGGGTTCGCGGTGTAGGTGGGGTTCATTGATAGAGGTGAGGTTCGGAGTTAGAGGTAGGGTTCGCACCAGAGGTAGAGGAGGGCTTCACGGTGGCATAGGACAGGTCAGTGGCAGCACGTGTCAGTTTCCGCAAGAGCATAATGTGTGCGAGAGAAGAAGCCAATTGTTATGGTTCATTTATAGATATTTGTAAGGATTTTATAGGTGCTACCAAAACGCACTGATAAAGGTATGTTTTATTAGCACTAAAATTGAAAGTGCTGAAAAAAGATGCCTTTATCAGAGCATTTTTAGCAGTGATAAAGACCTATCTTTATCAGCCCTAAAAAAGCATTGATAAATCTATAATGTTTATAATTTATTTAAATTATGATATATATTTATAAAATTATATATATAATAAATATATATATTTACTATTATAATTATAAATAAATAAATATATATTTATATGGATTTATATAATAAATATATTTATTATATTTATAATTATATATAATTAATATATTTATAATAAATTTATAATTCTTCATATATATCAATATTTATTTATAATTATAATTTAAAATATTAATATATATTTATAATTATAAATATTTTATATATTTATAAATATATATTTGTTAAAATTATATAATTATCTAATAACTATAAATTTATTTATATTTATTGAAATAATTATAAAATTATAATAACTGTATTTATTATATTTGTGATTTAATATATAATTAATATATCAATTATATATATTTATAAAATTATAAATATAGTAAATATATAATAAATATATGATAAATATACAATTTGTTAAATTATAATAAATAAATATTTATTTATAGTTATAATTATATATATATTTATATAACTATAAAATTATAAGAACTATATTTATTATACTCATAATTTTATAAATATATATAATTAATTAATTAATTATAATTTTATAATTATTGAATTATATATAAATTTTTTTAGAATTATAATTATAAATATCTGTATTTATTTTAAAATATCTGTATATATTTATAAATTTGTTTATTTAATTTTATACATTTTTTAACATTATAATTATAATAAATATATTTTTTATAATTTTATAATTATTAAAGTATATATATATAATTACAATCATAAGTATAAATAAATAAGTATTTATTTATAATTAAAATATTATAATAAATATATATTTATTTAATGTTAAAATTATATATATATATATATTTAAATAATTATAAAATTATTCCAAAAATATTTTATATATTTAAAATTTTATAAATATATATAATTAATATATTTATTATCATTTTTTAATTATTTAAATATATCTGTATTTATTTGGAATCATAATTATAAATATTTGTATTTACTTATAAATTTTTTTATATATTTATAAATATATTTATTTAATTATATATATTTATAACTTTATAAGTTTAATAAATATATTTTCTACAATTTTATAATTATTTAAACACACACACACACACACAAAAATATATATATTTATAATTATAACTATAAATAAATTTATTGAAATAAGTTAAAATACAATAGTTTTCTATTTCAAAAAAATAATAATGAAACCAAATCACATCATACTATATATAAATAATAAAAGCACATGAGCCCCAGATTAGTTGGTGAAGACTCGACAAGTTCATTAGAGAGACCCGAAATCAAATCTGGGTGGAAATATATTTCAAGGTTACTGTAACTGGTACTATAGTAGGCAATGTAGTAGGTATTGTAGCATGAAAAGTAGTAGGTACTGTTCAGTATTATAATAGACAAAAAAAATCATTCTTTTGGGATTTAGGACGACTAGTTTGATCCTCGAGTCCTTCAGGGCCTTGAGGCCACCCAAGGTCATCGGGCCACTAAGGATTTCAGGCCACCTCAAGGCCTTAGGGCCACCTCAAAGCACTATGGCCACATGAAATTGTTCTTAAATGGACCAAATAGACTCTACAAGGAACATTCTCTAGATGTGGATTTAGAGTATTCTCATTCACCATAATAGAGCTAACAGATTTGGAAGAATCAGAGGGTATGAAAATTACCATCGAGACCAGCCTGTGCATGTAGGGGAAGCCTAGCTGAACCCTCATGCGAAGGTGGAAAGCTTAGATCATGATGTAGATGCTAGGGAGGGTTAGTTCTAAGTAGTTATAATCTTGATATATTCCTATATGCCCTTCGGGTCATGTAATTTCAAAAAGCCTACAAGCCATGTTAGGGTTCCCCTTCAACCCATGGAAGGGGGATTATCAAAAATATGAACAAAAATTGAAGGCCTTTGGGCTATTCCAAGTACACATAGAGAATAAAGCTTCTTCTATTCAATGAAAAAACCATTGAAAAGTCTAATTAGTGATTAAAAACTTTGAAACATGAAATTAGTATACATGCTTTAATGAAAATAAAAAAAATATTTACAAAAATATTTAATTAATTATATATATTTATAACTTTATAATTATAATAAAAATATTTATTATAAAATTATAATTATATATATTTATAATTATAAATATATATATAAATATTTGAATATATATATATATATATATTTATAATAGATGGATCTATTGTAATTTTATAATTATTTATATATATAGTTATAATTATAATTATAAATAAATTTTAAAAAGAATTTATATAAAACTAAAAATTTAAAATTAAAAGTAAAATAAATATATTTATTTGTTAAATATATTTATTTTAATTTTATAATTATTTATGAGAACATAATAGCTTTGTGGGTATAACAAGAATGAATCGTATACCTAGTAAATTATAGATAATAAAAAATGAGTCATCACATATATATGAATAACATTAATAGTAATGAGGGTGTAATGTATAAATTAACATTTATGATGGATTCATTACATATGAACGTCAATTATATTCACACATCAATATATTTATTGACCAAATTCATTGGAAACTTATATTTATTTATAATTATAAATAAATAAATATATATATATAAATATTTAAAAAGTATTAATAAATAATTATAAATACATAATTATAAATATACAACTTTAAATATAATAAATATAATAAATATAATAAATATAATAAATATAATAAATATATTTATTATTTAATGAAATTTATTTTAATCTTTTAATTATTTTAATATATATTTATTTAATTATAATATTATAAATACTTTTTTAAAAACATTATATATATATTTGAATTAATAAAAAAATATATTAGTTATAAACATACATTTTTATTTAATTTATAAAAATAGATATTATTATTTATTATAAATATAAAAATTTTATATAAATTATTAATATTTTTTATTACAAACATTTATTATTGCTAATAATAGAGTTAATAAGTCTACCCTTTATTAGTGATAAAACAAAAACTGATAGAGGGTAGATTTATCAGTGATTTTAGCTAGCACTGATAAAGACCCCCCTTTTATCATTCCTTTATTCTTAGCGCTAATAAAAATCGGTGCATCACTTGCCATGATTTATGGTAGTCCTTTTCCATCTCTTTACCTTGAGAGGAATTGATATGTCATGGGATGAAGGAGGGTCATGCCCATACGAGGTGTTATTCTTTCAACTCATGGATACACCATATAAGAGAGAGTCTGATTGGAGTCTTTTGAGTGATCTTCCTCAAACATATTGATAATCAAAATGGTGGTAGAAAAACCAGTGAAAGGTATATAGTTTCTTTATTTGGTTTATACATGGTTTTGGTTTCAAGCATGGAAGATAATGGTTCTTCCATTTCTAGTTGTTTCCAATGTGTTAATTTATCATTAGAAGCCCATTATAATCCATTTTAGTAGAGGATATATTTTTTATTAGTAGATGAAATTGGGAGAACTAGAGAACATTTCATGCTAATATTTTTTACCATGAGTAATACAATTTGATAAGTGAGTTGAAGAACCACACCATGGAAGGAGAGAACACTCTAGTGAAAAGATTATGAGGTGGAATCCAAGGTTTTGTAAATGAATAAAATAACATAAAGGCATGGGTTTCATATCAATGATTATAGAGTCAAAAGTGAAAAATGGTAACACACCCACTAAAAAACATTGGGGTCTTAGCGGTAGTTTTTCTCACTATTGGCGGTGGTTAAAACCTCCAACCCACTCTTTAGTGGAAGTTATTTAAAGAGAAGCGTATTGGAAAACCAAAATTCATTTATAAGCAGTTCATATTATTTAATGGTGGTGTTTTAATGTATTGTTTTTAAATATTTAGTTGTGAGTTTTTATCCAGTCCATGATGTCTTTTTTCAAAAAAACATTTGGGAAATTAACATTATCGACACTATTATTTAGCAATGATTCCCTTTTTTGGAGGAAAATATAACATAACCAAACATAACCACCATAAAAAACAATTATAAACAATTATAAGAACTAAAACTAAATATATTAACTATTTTTTTTCTAAAAATATTTAATAAAAAATAATATGCACACAAAAAATTCAACAATATAATAAACTAAAGCATTATTTTTTATTAAAAACCTGACACTTACTTGATTTATTGTGAGGGGTTGAGTATTCTTTCAATATAATTAACATTGGGTTCAATATTTCTATTTACTATCACTTTTTGGGCATCTTCCAATGAGGTTAATTTGTGGAATCAGAAATACCCATGGATATCATTTTTGTAATGGCTCAAGGAATCACATTCCAAAGGCATCCATTCATTGGAGAGATTAACCAAAAATACTTAAGAACTCACATTGGTCAAGAGGATGATAGGTGAGGATCATCCCACCTTTTTTGAAATGAATTATTTCATACTTTGGGACTCTCTTATAGATTTAAGACATATTTTTGAATCCCTATTTTTTGTTCAAAATATTGAATAAGTCACCCTTAAATTAACAATCAATTATAGACATGTGTCGATTTAAGACCTTCTATTTGTATCTGATGTTCTCCATATATGGAACCATTTATATGTATTAGAGGTTCTCTATCAATGAGACTATTCATATGTTTCATATGTTTTTCATCTTGGTCACATTTATTGTTTTATGATACTGGTTTTATACTACATAGTGGGGTACTCTAATATTTATCATCATCTTGGGAGACGAAAGTTGTTTTGAAGTTAGGATCGGGCCTGTGATATGGGCTTCCTACATGTCCTCTTGAGATGAATCGGAAACCACATAGTTAAATTCCACTAAAGGGGGCGCATAATACCTTTTAGGGTCATGTGACAAGGATAAAACTCTGCTGTTCAACATTATGCGGCAAAGAAATCTAGGTGAAATGATCCTAGAAAAAGATGTTGTGAGACTTACGTCGATTCATCCTGAAAGACAAGAAAAGAATGTGGCCCTTTTAGTTGAATTCAAACCTTCTGGGGAAATGGACCATATAATATTAGGGTGGGTTTTGGGGTGTAGGGTTTGAACAACTGGGAGGTTTCCTATGTATCTGGTTTGGATAGGAATCAAAGACCATGTAGTTTGAAAGGTTGGGACATACACCTATGGTGAATCCCCAATGGGTTTTATCATTTTTAATATGACCATTTGAGTTGGTTATAACATGGTTATGTCTTATTCCAAATAGGAGTCCCATTGGGATATTTGATCATGATGATTACATGGTCACCATTAATCTCTAAGACCATGTGAGTTGTGATTGTTGTGAGAAAATAGAGGAAGTGGATGGTCTAATAATCCATACAATCTCTTTCATCCACCTGTGGATGAGGGTGGGGATATGGAAGAAGGGAGAATGTCCCACGTGAAATAATAGGGGCTTACTCTTAGTGGTATTCCTTTAGAGAGATTACCATCCCCTCCCCTTTTGAAAAATGGATGAGAGGTAGAGAGTAGGGCTATGAGCAATAGATGTCGCATCCCAGTTCGATGAGCCATCCACCACCATCCTTAAGTCCAGGATCCTCATTACCACACGAATTAAATATTGTGACCATTATAAGTATTCTGACTTAAAAGGAGGGTAAATATATGGCTTTGATTAGCACAAGAATGAAAGAATAATTGGGGGAAACACTAGTGTGGCAAGTCCCCAGGCATAATGAGTCAGGCGGTCATGGTGAAGGTCTTAATGGAATCATTACTTGGTTCTAGTAGAAGAGAGATGAAGACATTTGGAAAGTTCATGAAGGGGAAAATATGGTGTCAAATGCTACCTGTAAAGAGGGTAGTAAGTCAAGAAGGGAAAAATAACCTAAGGATATCACATTCTGCATACTCGTCTTTGCTATGCGGGGTGTGGAATCGCGAAGGGTTTCATTAAGGGGACTACTTCACTATGAGATTTTCATATGAGTGAAAGGTAACCCTTTTCAGGTGCCTAAATAAGTCCTCTCATGAAGATCCATTCTATGGGTCTCTTTTATGGTATGTAGCATGTGAATTACCTACATGAGTCTTATCTTTTCTTATTTTATTTATGTATCTTTATACACCCATCTTTGTAATGCCCCCAAATGATAAAGGGTTAAATGACTAAATGATATGACTCATGTCAACAAGGTGCACCTTCCTTTTCGGAAGCCTGTCTGATTAGAACTCCACAGTTAAGCGTGCTCGGCCTAGAGTAGTGATCAGGATGGGTGACCTTCTGGGACGTTTCTCAGTGTGTGTGTGAGTGAGAACAAAGCACACTGGAAAGGACATGTGTTGGCCTGTGGGAACTGTTATTAGTCAGATGACCCATTCAGGCATGTGGGTTGACCCTGGGGTGGGCCCCACGTGTCTGTGGGGCACCTGGTGGGCCAGGACTCGATGACCATGTTAAGGCGGGGATGTTGTGCTATCACCGGGACCCGGTTGTCACATTTGGTATCAAAGGAGGAACTCAGCCTTAAGTGCGGTGCACTGCCTGGGTTGAGATGTAGGACCCACAATGAGGGTGTTGTGCTCTAAAGGGGGGGGGGGGGTGATTGTAATTCCCCCAAATAATAAAGGGTTAAATGACTAAATGATATGACTCATGTCAACAAGGTGGTTGTGCTATCACTGGGACCTGGTTTTCACATTTGGTATCAAAGGAGGAACCCAGCCTTAAGTGCGGTGCACTGCCTGGGTTGATATGTAGGGACCACAACGAGGGCATTGTGCTCTAAAGGGGGGGGGGTGATTTTAATGCCCCCAAATGATAAAGGGTTAAATGACTAAATGATATGCCTCATGTCAACAAGGTGCACCTTCCTTTTCGGGAGCCTGTCTGATTAGAACTCCACAGTTAAGCGTGCTTCGTCTGGAGTAGTGATCAGGATGGGTGACCTTCTGGGATGTTTTTCAGGGTGTGTGTGAGTGAGGACAAAGCACACTAAAAAGGACATGTGTTGGCCTATGGGGACTGTTATTAGTCACATGACCCGTTCAGGCATGTGGGTGGACCCTGGGGTGGGCCCCATGTGGGAAGTTTTTCAGGGTGTGTGTGAGTGAGGACAAAGCACACTAAAAAGGATATGTGTTGGCCTGTGGATACTATTATTAGTCACATGACCCGTTCAGGCATGTGGGTGGACCGTGGGGTGGGCCCCATGTGTCTCCGGGGAAGCTATTGGTACCTGGTGGGACAGGACCCGACGACCATGTTCAGGTGGGGTGGTTATGCTGTCACCGGGACCCAGTTATCACAATCTTCCTCTTTCGCCCCCCCCAAAGATTCGGTATTTATAGGCACCGTAAACAACAATTTTCCAAGGATGTCCATTTGGTTGCATAACATATATGGAACCATGTAGTTGAGTGATAATAGAATCATATGCAAAACATTTTGTGGTTTGTGGGGTGACAAAAAGGGCACCTAATGCCACAAACAAATTACAATTGTTTGTGGGGGGGGGGGGCTTATTTCACCACCTTATCCCAAAAAACAGAAATTCATTTATAGGAGGAATATTTCACTACCTCCTCCAAAAAAGAAGAAATTCATTTTTGTGTGTGTGTGTGGGGGGGGGGGTATTTCTCTACCACCTCCCCAAAAATGAAAATTTGTTTATAGGGGGCATATTTCTCTGACTCCTTCCCAAAAAAAGAAATTCATTTTCTGGGAGAATATCCTTACCATCTCTCTCTGTAAATGAATTCTTTTCATTTGTGGGAGTTCCATGTGGAGTGATGATTTTTCCTAGTGTGTACACTATGCTAGAGGGTTGGACCACTTTGTGGTTTTTGTTACTTTATCGATTTCAAACTCCAAGAATGGATCCGTTTTATTTTTTTAGAATTTCTAAATAAATAAGAGATTTATAAGATTATTTGAAGATTTTTTAGGCCCAAAAAATTCCCCTCATCCAAATGGGGTCCAATTGAAATGAATAAGAGTCAATTATGATGAATAAGTAATCCCAGTTGAATGATTTGTGGGGTGGTTGTGGACATGATGGAGGGGACACACATATAAAAGGTGTTAGGTTGACTCATTTTTCACCTGGAGACCAACATGTCCTTTTAAAATCATTATAATCTCACACGAATTTACAATTTAATGATTGGATTCCTGTAAAAACTATAGTTTTTAAGAATATGAGGTTCACATTATCACAGTGAAATAAAAACTATCATCGACAAAAAACAGGACTGTAAGTCATCATAAAAATAGTTCAAGACCTTGAAACCTTAGGAGATTTTTTCCATTAGTTAAACCTAAAGTTGGGTGAATAACCAATGTTGTGTAATCCCTCAATGCCTCACGTTAGGTGATAGTTAATTTTTTTGAATAATTTAGTCAATGTTTATTGTAGTTATTTCATTTTTTTCTCACCACTCTATAATATTAGGGAGAGACTCTAGGGTGTGGAAATTCCTCCTTACAATCTTTTTATAATGAAAGGAAACTTGTTTGTTCTCAATTTTTTTTTATTTTCATCATGTCACTTAATATCATCCTGAAGCATTTCAAAAGAGTAAAATCAAGATATCTCAAATCATTCGAATTTTGAGTAACAAAACCAGCTGTAATTATGAAAACTTTGGCTGATGCAATTCACTTATTTTTTCTTTTATCCTGGATCATGGATGGGAATAGGTGAAATTACATTCACCATAACACCATAGTTGGATTGTTTTAAAAAATTAATGATCATGGGTTAGAATTTTTGGATATGTGAATTGAAAGGTTGTGAATAAATGTTTTCTATGCTCTAATGTTTTCCTATGTCTAGGGACACAGTGAGTGTAGTTTGACTATTTATAGGGTCACACGATGGGCCCTAAAAAATTTATGTATCTTATTTTATTGCCCTAAAATTTTTCTAAATATGATGTGAAGAATTATCAAAGGGAGTGACTGGAATTTTACTTGGGTCACCCATATCAGGTTCTAAATATATCTAGTTTTATGTCTCCTTACATTGACAGTTTATGGTCTTTCAAGCTAGACCAGTGCAATTGATGTTTTTGGTTGAACAACATTGACCATGAATTACCTAGACAAATCATCCCAGTCAATAATAATTCAACATCATCTAGATGTGGGGAGAGGATTCATAAAACCTAATGTTGGGGATCCCAAATCTAGAGAGGATAGCATGGGTAAGGTACACAATGGAAATTCTACAGACCATTTTCGAAATAAAGATTTCCTTATGATGTTATCGAGGTGTATGGAAATGAACGAATTATATCTTCATAATAAAAATTCCTCTTGTTGGTAGGTTAAATTTAGGCCATAAATTATATAGAGTCACATATGGGCATACTATGAATAGTAAAAACATAGGGGTCCTTCAAAGTCGTATATTTTTATCACAAGTAGCTAAGGAGTTTTTGTGGTTATTCATGTTTCCCAAGATAATGGGTTGTGGTTTATGAAATAAGGGGAAAATCCAAGATGTATAATAGGAAGAATATTATTCATCATTGTCTATGTGTGTAATAATTTTATATAAATTTGATTTGTATTAAGGGAATCATTTTTTTAATTATGGGTTTTCAAGTGGTGGGAACCCATGCTAGGATTCTTTTCATGGATAGGGACATAAATGTTTTTGGTGGTTGGTCCTAGAATAAGGAATTCTAGAGTCCCATTGTATCTCATTGAGATGAGAATCAAGACACATGTAGTTCTATGAGTAAACTAGAACAAAATCAAAACCACAAACTCACATGAGCCTTTATCGATGTGAGAAATAGGAGGAGATCAGATTAAATTTAGGTTATGAGAAGATGATTAGTTTCAGGTTGGTTCTTATAGGCATTTAATGGCTTGTTATCTTATGGTGAAGGCACCATCTAAAAACCACAGAATTTCGGGGAAGTGGCCAAAAGTAATCAAGCATAGCCCAATAATGATTGTAAGGAAGTGATGGAAGTCATAAATAATGATCTTTGGGATACATGAATCCAAGAGGGTGAAATGGGACAAAAAAAAAGAGGTGAATGCATACTCAATTCAAAAAGAAGCTTCCACTTATGATTGTGTTTGGGAATATAGAAATAAAACCATTCCATTCTAGGAATGAAGATTCCTTTGGTTGACAATCCATATTTGGGGAACACATTAAGAATAACCACATTTGAGAATATTATTCATACTTAAAAAAAGGTGTCATTAAGAGTTAGATTATTTTATCACTAATATATGAAGTAATATTTTGGGTATTTAAGTTTGACAAGACATTAAGGGTGATTTGTGAAGGAAAAAAATTTCTGGTTTATTCTGAATGTATTTAGACCAATGCTAGCCGTAATTGAGTAGAGGATTTCATACATAGAGAAAGATCGTATTCATGACAAATGGGTTTGGTGTTTTGTTCATGGATAATCCTAGGTTTAAGGTTATAAGATTCAATATATATCTCATTAGGATAATAATCAATCCAAATGTATTTTTGTTATGGAAAATTACCAACATGAGTTTGACCCATAGACAAGAAGGGGGCATTTTAAGTGGAAACTAAACATGGGATTTGAGATCTGGGGTGACTATGTTTCCCGTGGTTATAGGAATCAAGTAACACATAGTTCTAGAGTCAATATGTGATGAGAGGCTACAACAACACACAATATTATTTCATATTATGGGTCATAAACCATTCAATTTTACATCATGAGAAAAATATGATTCCTTATAGTTTAATGCCATGTGGAATGGGTGTATTATGTTCCTTTTAAGGTCTTGAATCAACGACCAACCATTTTAGGATGATCAAGAAAAATATGATCCGCCATTCTCTTAGTATGAGTGGGAAGGTTGAAAGCCATGTCCTTGGGGTCCTTGGATCTGAGGGAGTGGGATGAGACATTCATGTAAGGGGTGACCATAAACCATGTTAAAAAATTAGTTACCATTAAAATGTTGTTAGATTATATGAAGATAAGTGGATTTTCTCTTGGTAATGAAGATACCTCCGGTTGATGGGACAAATTTAGGGAACATAGTATGCAGATAAACATTTGGGAATATTATGAATAGTTAAAACAAAGGTGTCCCTCAGATTTGAACACTTATACTAATGATAGACAAAGGAGAGCATATAGAGATCCAAATTTCCCAAGACACATAGCATATTCTATGAAAGGAATGGTTCTATGTGTTATGGGATAATTTTTTCAAGAATTGAATAGGAATGGGTAGAGTGTTCTTTACACAAGTCTGACACATATATAGTGAAAGGAAAATTTTCAAATGGCCCCTTTTATTTGAGATTGAGGTGCCACTATGTGTCCTGTGGCTATATGAATCAAGACGTACATAGTTATACTGAAATATTACCCACACTAATCAAATTCTTGTTCCAGGAAGGAGATTTTTTTTCATATTTCACCAGGGCCAAGATATATGAAACTAGGAATCACTACGTATCTCTTTGAGATAAAAATCAAGCTATTTTTAGTTCTAATAAAGTTCCTTACAACGGTTTAGTTCATTTGTAGGGAAGGGAATATTTCCTTTTCAAGTACTGGAATATCAATTGAATGAGAACCAAACCTAGAATATCCCATGTAGATCCATCTCATACATAGAAAAGTGGAGTATTTTTTATTTTACACCTGAGCCTAGGGAATAGAATTTTGGAATCACTTCATATCTCATTGAGATGAGAATCAAGAAACATGTATTATTAATATAGGTGTGGTAATGGACCAACACCAATACTGGTGGTTCTATCTAGTGAAGGCCACAAAAATGGAAAATTTAATGTCATATGGAAGGGATGTTAACCATACATTTTTAACTTTATGTGGAAATGAAATTAGTTGCCTGGCATGAAGAGGAGGTATGAAGTTTTGCATTAAAAAAATTCCTCCTGAATGAGAAATACATAGTTTATGGTCATGGTGTTTGGACCATAATATGACTTGAGTATGCAAGGAGGCCATTACCAAGATTCCTAATCCCTAGTGTTCTATTCTTAATGCCATAAACAAGGAATAATGGGGGTTTACCTTTTTGCATGGTGGAACTCAAATAAAGTCGATGAAGTATCAAATTAAAACTAGTGAGTATGAAGTGGCTTCATCAACTAGTAGAAGTAATCTAACATGAATGAATATTATGGAGTTAAAAATTAGAGAAGGGGATCATACTTGATTTTGGAATTTGTGGATGGGACTGAGATATGAGGTCTTGGAAACACTATGTGTCATATAATAATAGGAATCAAGCTATATACAGTTCAAGAGATTGTTTCCTCCATAGATCTGAATCAAATATAGGGAAATATGCATATTTTTTTGTTCTGTGGAAAAGAATAGGATTAGGGACCTAGGTGTCAATACATATCTTGTCAAAAGGATAATCAAGTCACATGAATTTCATGAAATTCTATATGGTTTAACATCATACATAAATAACATAGGTGTCTTGTCATTTTATGTCATACTACTAGGACCATATATCATTAATCACATGAAACAACTATTGATAAATCTTATAATGGTAGGAAAAAAATATGTTTTCCATCCCTAGTGATCAATTAACATTCTCCATTTGAATAAAAATTATAGATAATAAAATTTCATTCCTATTTTAGTTTATGATTTTGAGGTTCTTTTTTTGAGTATTATTGGAGTTTTATGAGCTAAAACGAGTTCTCCTTGAAATAATGAATTGATATTAACTTTATTGTTGAAGGATCGCTCTATCTAGTTTTGGTGAAATTCTATGTGGTGCAAGTTATGAAAATTTTATAATCAATTTTCTCTAACTCATTCAACTACTTCTATGATTTCTCAAACTTTTTGATTTTCCAAAGATAGCTATTTAGAGTGAGGGAAACTAGAAATTAATTTATAGCACTACTTATATTCCGTAAACTAGAGAATACAGAGGTTCCTGAGTAGTAGTGTGGGTTTTAGTGTAGTAGTCTCACAAGGCATGTAGGAGCTTATCAATCGAAGAATTATTTTATTTATTCACCATTTTCTAGAGAATATTTGATAGAATTTTATTTCAAGCCTCTATTTTTTTATTTTACATTGGATGGTAGTGGAAAAAATGGTTGAATTAGATGTTTCACTCTTGGTAAAACTTCTTCGGTTATAAAGAGAATAAATTGGTTCCATTTTACATCAAAATTTAATTAGAGACACCAAATATGGTGATGATGTTTGACTTCTTAAAATTTATGATACTCTTGGTCCTGACATTCTTAATAGGTACTGCCTCAGCCCATTTAGAGAATAAGTTAGTAGCATTAAGGATATACTCAGAATTATTGGATATAGATGGAGGGTATCACCTTGAAATATCTATTCCCCATATAGATAATGACCACTATTATTTAGATATGTGTAGAAACTATGAGGGTTGATTGATGAAGTTGGAAAAAATGTGATAAGGATAAAAATTATTGATGAGTTATGTGAAATCTTGCATCATAGAAGGCTAGAAATACCCAAGCCTTTGAATTTGGTGAGAAAAATTGATTCTTAACTAATGGAACCACATGTTCCAGAATGAACATCCTTCATAGTGGAAGTTATATCATATCTTTCAACGAATCTGAAGATAACCTCTTTGAATCTTCTCTCGGAAATAACCTTTTGATGACTCAAGCTATCATAGAGAGTGAAATTGACTTCATATCATCTAATATATTAATTTATAGATATTCTAGATAGAAGGGTCCCATTTTGGTGGTATTCCAGGATGAAAATCATCCAACCATTTACATAATTATCTATTTCATTTATAGATTCATCCTTATTAACATCTTTCACATGACATTGAATAAACAATAATACTATTCTATGATGGTCGATTCTAATAACTATTTCATTAGGAATTGAATTTTATAAGGCCATAGTGCATATTCCTGAGAATTTTGTGAATGTGGGATTTGAGTTAGTGTTGTCTTAGAGGGAAATTCTACTATCAATCCTCAAACATAATTAATCAGGGGATCAAATCTTCTTTAATTATGGAATAATCATCGTTGATATTTTTAATCACCATCTCAGAATCATGATTTATTCTCAAAAGAGTTATTGGTATTTTAAATTCCAATTCCAAGACTATAACAAGGTCTTGGTATTTTCCCTCATTATTAGTACAACCTACTAATGGAAGGAATGAGTAGGGTAGGACTTATTTTGTGGTATAAATAAGAATGAATCCCAACCTAACTTTTTTGATCATAGGGTATTACATCCTATTACTGATTGGGATTATAGATGCACCATCAATGTACAACTATCACGTTTAGGTAGATTTTTGAATAGAGAATATCTATTCATTTGGAATTTTGGTACACACATGTACTTTTTCCGTAGAGGAATGTTCTACCAGGAAATTTTCTAAGGCCTTCCATTTTATCTTCCTTAGTGGTGTAAAACAAATGTTGAAATATTATAGAATGACTTCCCATCTTGAAACATGTCCAGTCAACATGGGATGATTGAGGATATTTTTGATCGGGGCATTTTGATAGATCAAATGGACCTCATGGTGTTTCCTATAGTGCCTTTATTGTTGAAATAAGAAAACCAGTGCCAAATAGTTCTTTTCGATATATGAATATCGAGTCATAGTGTTGAGCATGGTATGAATATGGTGTTAAAGTATATTTTTACTACCATGGTCATTTTTATATATGTGGAAGGACCCCATCAACCAATCTAGAGTTTCCACATATAATATGAGTGGATTTACTTCAACTGAAAGCATCAAAACTTATGGGACTAAGAAATATATCTTAAGGCAATTTAATTCTTATTAGTATTCATCAATCCACTAAAATGTGATCCCTTTCTTCATCAACCCAGTGAAGTAAAAACACATTCCTTTGAGGTTTTATATGATGTATATAATATAGGAATGATGTCCCTGTATTCCTCTAAACTCTTTGAGGTTTTGAGGGGGTGACATACCTATGATTTCATTAGGTTTTTCATGGTCTTCTTTGATTCCATGAAGACATATTATAAATATAATAAAATTTCCTAAGGTAATGCAAAATGTGCATTTTAGGGAATTCATTTTCAGACTATGTTTCCATAGCTTGTCGAAAAATATTTTCAAAAGGGAAGGTGATCGTAATATTGCAGTGACTTTACCACTAAATCACCAATGTAACAATTGAATAGTTTTCTAGGAAGGGTTTTAAGATGTGATGAACGAAACATTGATATGTACTACTAAAATTATTTAAAACAATGTGAATCACTCAATAGTAGAATCATCATTGGGTCACTAAAGGTAGTGGAGTTTTCTTCTTCTAGGGACATTTGGATTTTTTTTTGTATTCTGAATATACATCCATGAAAGTGAGGGACTGATAGCCAGCCGTTGCTTCAATCATAAGTTCTGTAATTGGAATTAGGAAGTCATATTTAAGATAGTGTCAGTTTAGGTATCTTATATTGATGAAAAATATGATCTTACTATTCTTTTTATTGAAGGGGAAAATGTTGGAAATCCATTTTAGTTATAGGACTTATTGAATGAAGGTGGTTTTGATGAACTTTTCAATTTCATATTTGACCTTGGAAGCATGAGTCATATGTGTCCTTTTGGTTGCCTAATTTTAACTAAGGGATCTCCTAAAAATCCTATGTGATGGGTAGCCACATTAGAATCAATTCCTAGAGTTTTTTTGTAATTCCAAGAAAAAATGTCTTGGTTCTACATCAATAAAGAGGTTTATATTTCTTACTCATATAGGGGAATAGTTGCGCTATTCAAAATCAGTAATAGATCCTTCTCTGTACCCAGATTTATCTATCAGATTTTATCAATAGTGGTGGAGAATCTTTCCTATAATGTTGAATGAACATATCTAAGGTTATCTTCTTCCTCTTCCACATATTTCACTTCATATTCCTCTTCCTCTATATCCATGTCAGGATAGATAAGAGAAAAAGGGAAACAATTGAGGTTATGGGGGAGACCATTTACTTAGGAGTCAGATTACAATGGTGTTATAATGACTTATTAAAATTTAACCAATGAAATAAACACCCGATAATGTTTTGGGGAAGACTTTGGTTCATTTTTATTTAAGGTATCATCACCAATGGGGAAATAAAAGACTTATTCAGCACCCTAATTTTCAGAATATGTGTTTAAGATAATGAATACTAGTGATTACATATGTAAATCTGAGATTTTATCTTCAACTTGAATTATGGAAAACATATATGCATCACCAAGCTCTTTGAATGGGTTAGCCAGAGTTATTTCCAGACCATGCGACTGATACTATCAATTATGGGTTGTTTCCACTCTATTTAGTATAAGATTACATAAATATATTTAGATTTACAAGATTTAAATAAAGATTTTTCACCATGTAATGAAAATCTTCATGTTGACATAATATTTGAGGTATTCATTATATTATAAAGGGATAACTACATGCTGGTGAAACAAATACCTTCTTAACAAGACATTGAAATCTATATCTTATCGGATGACCTTGAACTCATAGGTGGGAACTTGATCTCTAAAATGATATTTGAACTTAATTCATGAAATGGGTTATGTTCTATTTTATTACACACATGGATCATTATAGTGGAAGGAGAAAAATAATCTTTAGTGTATCCAAATCAGAAAATCATTCTGTTCAAAATAAGGTTGATCACTGAGCTATTTTCAATTAACTCTTGATGAATGTCAATGTTATCAAATCTACCAGATACAATCTTGTTCATGATGCATCTATGTATAAAAACATATATGTCCTATTTTGTAAAATATATAACTGCATGACATTCTATAGGGTCCATATCAATGTGATATTCCTCACTGGTAGTAACTTCTACTTCAAGCTCTTGAGGGGTCAAATGATCATCTACAAGTGATTCTTGTAGATCCCTTAACTTGTCGAGAGCATCTAGAATGTATAATTTTAATTTAACTCGGTCCAAATACTTCAAAATTTCATACTTTTTAGTCAATGGACTATGTAATACTATGGGGTTCATCTCTGTAGTAGGTATTATATGTACTATCATTCATGGAGTAGATGAATCACGTAGTTCTATAGATATTGGAGGAATCTTTGATGATGGATTATACCATTTTTTCCCACCTACTTGTCTATGTTGAAAATATTATTATAGAAATTGTAGTCGATCTTCAGAATTATTGGGCCTGAAAGACTCTTTTTGAATGTGGAGTCATTTAACTACTCTTCATATTCTCGTTGAAGGGCTCTTTAGTGAGTCTCATAAGAATAAAAATCCCTATCGAGGATGTGGATGAGAGATTAGTTTCAACCATGATGGACTCTTCCCCTGCCTCCCTTGCTTCTACGACCTCTACCCATGGTTTCCCTGATTGGAAAATGGAATTAGAGCTCGTAACCTTTCTCATCATTAGATTATGGACCCATAAAGTGAATGAAATTAATGAAACAAAAATTTAATGCCTCATCTAATGAGGAATCTGTCTGGCATGATGATTCTCAGGGTACCATTTGTTGGGATGGTGACCGTTCTTTTGGGGTTGATGGAATGAGGTTTGAGAGAGTTAAGTATAACTATGGACCTAGTGAAACTTCATCCTCCTATATTATATTTCTATTATTCTAGATATATTAATTCATGTAAGATTATCTCTTAGAAGACCGATGTGCTGAAAAAGTAATATTTTTATGGAATAAGGAACATGGGTGTGATTTGTTGATTTAACTGCACCATGAGGATAACATGCATTCCATTGGTTGTTTTCCTAACCATACAATAACTAAATAATTTTTCACCTTTTCTTATGAATTCTTTCCATTATCCTTCTTCTTATATAGTGATAACAAAAATTCATTCCACTTGTGTCGGTTGTTTTCCTAGCATTACCTTCTTAGAATCAACCATATTTTTTGAATGTATTTAAATAAAACATAATATCATATGGTGTATCCGATCATTCAATTATATGAGTAGTAATTCAGCAATTCATCAAGGATTGCTTTCTTGGGTATCTTTGGATTCAATAATTTTAGAAATCCATTTTCTATTACCACTAATAAGTAATCATGATCGTGATCATCTGGTAAGGAATAAACTTTGTTCATCCATTTCTAAAACTGAGAAAGCCTAGATTTATACCTCTAATCATGATAGGTATACTTAATTTCATTCTACTGTTTATGAGGAGGTTCTACAAATTTTGGAATGGGATTTACGTTTGGTGCTACTGTTGAGGATGATTTTAAAGTAACCATTGCAGTTTCCACTCCACCAATCCTCTTCCCTTAAGATGTCGGTATGAGATTAGAGTTAGCATCGGTTTAAAAAATAGAAGCTTAAATTTTTAGTCCACCATAACATGATATTGATATCCATATGAATACATTACCAGGATAAATTATTTTCATAGCTCATCATGAATATTCTCAGGGAAAAGAACCAACAAATATTTTCAAGGAAGCAACAAGTTCAGAAAATAAGTCAAACTTTTCTACTTGGAAATGAAATCCAAAACCCTATAATTTTATCATTGTTTAAATTGTTAGAAATTAAGGCCATTTTATTCTTCAATGTAGAAATTAATTGATAGATAAATTGTCAGTAAATATCTTCCCTTCCCTTGATGGATCTGGATAGTAAAATGGTATACCATGTGAAGGATGGTCCCTCTAAAGTCTGCATGAAGCATCTGAGCTTAGATTCCACTTATTGCTCATGGGTCCCCATCACTGGGCCTCAATGAGATACAAAGCTTTCCAGATGTTTTTTGGATCCCCTGAACCATTTAATGTGCGCAACAAACTATTCCAAATGGTTTTTGGGGGAAGAGTTTCATCCACCTATTCAGGTTAAGGTTTCCTATTTTTTGGTATTGGTGAACATCATCCATCCATAGCTTTTAATTGAGCCACTAGTGACTCAATATTTTCAATGTGCTAGGGAGGAACAACCAACTAGATAAGAGCCTAAAAAAGGGTATCTATATATTGGGCCACCTATGGTGGCTCTGATTATAATCTCGATGGGTAACCTATATGGGACAACATGTGACGATACATTTGATCTATATTTGGTTTTGTACCCAATATAGGGAACTCCTTATATCCTTCTATCATGGGGTTCAAATATATTGGTTATTAGTACCCCATATTGAGAGGATGCATTGAATCTATTTTAGTTGATAAGATGAACCCTATTTATCAACGTATATCTATTGGAAGAGGGATATGGGGATTTAATTTTAGAACATATATAGAAAGGATGTTTCCTTAAAGCAGTTACTTATTGAGTTTTCTCAACTCCTTCATCTCTTCCTCATACTCAGAAAATATTTACTAAATTGTGATAGGTTTAGCCTCTCTAGGCCAGGGGTGAGACACAACCACACCTTTACCCTTTTCCTTGGAATATGATTACTGATGAGGTGGTTGTAGAGTAGTTGAGGGAATACCCAAATTCATATAATTTATTTGGTTTTGGGTATGCATGCCTTCTATAATCATTTTAGTGTGGACCGTATTATGATTTGAAATGTCCTCCACCTATTCCTCTATATCAACCTTATATTTTTTAGCATCTACAAGGGTAGTGCTAATGACATTCCCTGATGCATATTGCATTTTAGGTGTCAAATTAATACATGAATGGTAAGAGGGAAAATTTTCATAGCGATATCTACTAAAAGAATTATTATCTCCAAGAGTGGTCATAACCTTACTAGATTTATTTTGTTTATTCTTGCCAAAGGGTCTCATCCACTTCTTCCCTAGTTCGTTTGGAATTGTTTGACAAAGGGTGTTATAAAGGGGATATCCAGACAATTCTTTTTTTCATGTTCCCAGTAAGGAAGTTGGGTCATGAGATATAATAAATTAGGAGGATTCTCTTTGATGAGATCCCCCTAAATAAAAATGAATGAATTATATTGAGGAAGAGGTTGTGATACAAATCCCCCTAGACTTGTGGGATGAGGATACTTCTATACTGTTTTTACAACCTTTAGAGATTTTTTTTTCATCCTTAATGGTTCTGTTACAAATTACCAGATCCCTATGGGACTGGGTTACTCATTTATTTCCACAACATTAATTGGTATGACTAATCTATTTATTTCATAGATATTTATTCAAACATGGTTTAGGTGAATTGTTTTATTTTAACATAATCCATATTATTATGAAGATATTAAAGATTCTTGATGATTAACTTCTCTTAAGCAAGGGGTTTTCTCACTATTTTAATAATCTTGACTCATTAGTATTTCATTAGATCGATCTATTATATTAGGATATCTTTGAAAGTCATTTAGTTGTGATTTTTGTTTAAAATACCAATTGTTTTGAGAAGAGTCTATTTTTCGAGGCTATCCCAAGGTAATGATGTTACATGATGTCACATTAGTAGAACTTTTCTGATTAAGAAGTGAGGTAATATGTAATTCCCCATATTCACCTTATCCCCTGATATTAATGTTGGAAGGGATATTGTCGATCATCTGACACTAATCTTTTAATAAATTGATACATTCACGTTGAAAGGATCCTTGGTGTATTTACAATATTAGGTGTAATAAATCTAGAAGGGCCTCCAATTATATTTGATGATGTATCTATTCTATTCACTTGATGTTTCTTGGATATTTAGTGTATGTCAAGACTTTTTCTTCATGTGATGAAGAGTAGTCTATAACTTTATGAGGAAATCATGCACATATTTTTGAAACAAATTATTGTAATGATGTATTAGGGAGTGGATAAAGGCTAGAAAATGAGTGGTATATTGTATTTATCCAACTATCACCTTATGAGAAACATGTATTATTCATCCTTTGTAATAGGTTCCTAAATTGGATCTCACTAAAGTGGGTGTTTCCCTATTATGTTTTTGTAAACATCAAGGTTAGTAGGGTTTTCCTCTATCACATTGGAAGATAGTTGATCCAAGGGTAGTTCACAGAATGACCCTTGACCTTTATTATATTCTAGTTGTGAACAAATATAAATTTTCAATAATAAGTCATAAGTCATGAATGACCTCATTTTCCCAAGCACCCCGCGATAGGAGTGATTTATCAAAGTTGTTTCGTCATGGTGAGGACCTTCTTGATGAAACGAAGTGTCACTTTTAGGAGGACCATCATAATGAATTTGATCATTTTGAAGACAACCATTCAGGGCTTGATGTCTGACTACACGAATAATTTTTGCAGTGTATACCCTACGGAGGACCTTTTGGGAAGACAATAGAAACGGGATGACCTTATTGTGGTTTGATATTATAGACATGATTAGGGTAACCAAATCACTAATCAAGAGATGATCTCTCATGATCTATTAGATTGTGGACATGAAGTAAGCATTCATCGTAAGATATTTGGGGAGGACATCTGGATCTCTTAGAAGAAAAGTTGTAGGGATAACCTTCAGAATTTAAGATACTATATCAGTAATTTTCTAACTGATGAGTAGGATCTTGATCCACTATAGATATACTTTCTAGGGCTTCAAGAGAACTAACAATGACCGGATCATGATCATAGAATGAATCTTCATTTTCTAATCACCTTTGGTGAGGCGTCTTTTTGGAAGATCTATTTCGAGTGACTAGGGATACTTTCTCTAGAAAAATAATTTAATATGTAGAGGCATATTTGAATATCTCATATGATTCTTCATTAATTTTATGAAAAAATTATAGAATTTTGGTAGGGATATATGCCTACCCCGGAGTGTCCATTGGGAGGGTAAGATCTCCTCCTCTTGGAATGGGGATATGGGATCGATCCATTTTCCCATTTATCATGGGATTTTTCCAATAAAACTCCTATATAGGATATGGGATATAAATCTTCTCCGAATTGACCCTCTTATTATGTGATGATTCACCCTAATTATGGGGGATGGTGTTGTGTGCTCTCTCATTAACTACTACATCTTTCATCATTATATCATGCAATTTTTTTAGGATGTGGGTAGGGATTTTCATATTACCTTTCATAATTTTCAGGATATGTTGGGTGAAATAAGTGGCTATGATGCTAATATATTCCCATTCGATGGTTGGAGTAAGGATGTAGGCCTACTCCTATCCTCAATTTCTTGTCAAGATGTAAAAACTTCCATTTTTGTGTGGGGGTATAGATATAGATCTACAACTTATTTATTACTGGTATTCACCAGCTAGTTTCTCTAATTTTTTCTAATCTAGGTTGGTAGAATTGGTGGATGCAGGAAAGTGTGTGCGCCTACTCATTGTTTTCCATCATATTAAACAAGTGGGATTCCATGTATTAGAAATAGGTATGATCTTGTTCTCTAATTCATGATTTATACCTTCGATAAGCTGTCTTGGGAGCCCAGGTTTGAGTGACCTAGGTAGAACTATGGAGTTTGGAACTCTAATCATATTAAGGGTTCGATTTTGTGCAACATTGGCAGTGATTTACTGCTAGAAATATCCCTTTTATTGAACTACTATGTTGTTAAAATGAGGTTGTTGGAGACCTATTGATCCACCTCCCAAATATAAAATATGAAATTTTTGTAGTGTTATGAGGATAGACTCTTGAAATGTTTTGAGATAGATATGGGTTAATTATACTTCTTTTCCACCAATCGATATTGGGTGGATATTTTTTAGGGCTTCATTCCTTGGAGGGCTTCATATGAGGCCTCCAGGGTCAGTATAGTACCATTTTGGTGGTACTCCCGAACTAGTGCACTTGATAATTGAAATTAATGATACTGGGTTTGTGATATGATCCTTTGATTTGATGAGGATATTTCATGTAGGATTGAAAATGCACAAGTCTAGGCCAGATTATAGGATGAAATTTGGATTTAATGGAGTTCTGATGAGAGTGATTGTATATACACAACACACTCAAAAATGAAAAACCCATCAAAGAAGAATCTCAATAAATGAATACATGCATAACTGAATCTTTTAATAAAATGTTTTTTTTCTAATTTCATTTTATGAGAGTATAAATGGGGCTAGGCATGTGGAAAAAACTCCAATTTTGGTTAAGGATTCATGTTGGGTTCACTATTTTTGTTTGAGACAAAAAATGATTCTCGTATGATTGATTGCGGGGGGTTGAGTATGGTTTCATAATAATTCATGTTAGATTCACCATTTTTCACATCCCTTTTCATGTGGAATCCAAAATGATTAATTTATGGAACTATAAATAACTAATAGGTCTCATATACATATGCCTCATAGTCCCACTTTCCAAAGGCAAGCAACCATTAGGGAGCTTAACCAATGACACATAAAAACCCACATTGGTCGAGAGGATGGTATGTAGGGATCATCACACCCTTTAGGGTGGGGGATTATTTTATATTTTGGGGCTCTCTTATATATTTAATTTATATTCATGAATACTTATTTTAAGTGAAAAATATTCAACAAAGTCATAGTTAAATTAACAATAAATTATTAACACGTGTCTATGTTATACCATATTTATTTTTATGAGGTTATCCATCGATGGAAAAATCTATATGTGTCTAAGGATTTCCATCCATGAGACTATTCATATGTGTTAGATGTTGTTCTAAATGGTCATGTTTATTGTGTTTTACTCTAGTTTTAATGCACCTAATGCATTTCTATAGAATCTATCATCATTCAGGGATATGTGAGTTGTCCAATGATGGTATTAGGCTTATAATAGGGGCTTCCTTCATACCCTTGTTGGAGGAATCAGAATCCACATAGTTTAGTTCCACATAAGAGGACACATCATATCTTTTGAGGCCTTGTGAAAAGGACTAAACCATGCAGTTTAACATCATGTGGTAAGGAAGTCAAGGAAAAAGAGGCCTAGAAAAATTTTGTGTGGTAATTATACTGATGTGGACTTAAGGACTAAGAAGGAATGTGGGCCTCTGGGGTAAATGTGACCCTACCAAGAATATAACCCAGATAAAATTAGGGTATGTTTTTGGGTGCTAGGTTTGAACCATTGAGAGGATTCCTACGTATCCTATCATGACAAGAATAAATACCCGCGTTGTTAGAAAGGTTTTGGATTACACATTTGGAGAAGGCCCAATGGGCTACCTCATTGGGAATATTTGCCTTTGATGTGGTTATAACATGTTATGAGATTATAATAAATAAAAGGTCCTTTGGTATATTTGATCATGATGAAAAAATGATAGTTTTAACCTTTAATCCCACGTGAATCAAGATCGATGTGATAAAAAAGAGGGAGTAGAAGATCTGGATATCTGAATAATCTTTTTCATCCACTGGTGGTTGAAGGTTGGGATATGAAAGGTATGAGAATATACCCTGAGAATGAATATTGGTTTTTTCTAGGAGGGATTCTAGTTGTAAAATCCCCCTCCCCTCCTCTTTTGATAGGTGGAAGAGAGGAATAGGGAGGGGTATGGGAAACAGATGTCATAACCCAACCCGGTGAGCAATCTATTACCATACATAAGGTAAGGATGCACATTACCATGAGAATGAAATATTGTGAACATTTTAAGGATCCTTCCTACCAATTAAGGTAAATAAATGGATTTTATTACCACAAGAATGCAAGACTTTATTGGGGACACATTGGTGCATCCTATTCCTAGGCTAAATGAGTGAGGTGGCCATGTGGAGGTCTTAATGGAAGCATTCCCGGGTTCAGGTTGGAAAGATGTGAAGTCATAACAATAGTTAAAGAAGAGGAAAATATAGTGCTGAACACATTGTGGAAAGAGGAATGAATGTTTGAAAGTGAAAAATACCATAAGGATGCCCCATTCTATATACTGGTCTTTGATATGCAGGGTGGCGAACTCTGAAGGGTTATAGGAAGGGGAATACCTCACGATAATATTCATTTGAAGGTGCGATGTAAAGACCCGTAAATTTCAAGGAAATTTTTTTCTTAATTTTCTTTGTAATTTTACAAGAACGCAGTTTCTGACGGCACCTGATTCCGAGGCCCGGTGTGCCCGGAATCATTTTCCGAAGTTTGGCTCGGGTACATTCAGTGAACGAATGAGCGAGTTTTTATAACTTTTGAACCGGTGCTCAGAATCGAATTTTGAGGGCACATATGGAATCACAACGCTAGTAATTTCTTAGAAATTCCTCTTCTGGAGTTGCGTTTGCTCGTGTGTGGTTTTTAATTTTTGGGCTTTAAGTTAAGAAATAAAATAAAGTGGTGCGACAACTTTATTTTTATTTCACTTAGGGCACTTAAAATCCACTTAAAGCCGCTTTAGCTAAGTTAAAGCGGATAGGGTACAATTCAAGATATCGTACCCTCTTGGTAGGATATTTGTGAGGTGGGGCCCGCATGAGCCTCACCATTTCTTTTCCGCTAAGTAACGCACCCACGAAAACCCCAATTAAATAAAAGTCAACTGGAGCGTTTCATAAACAATTAAACGCTCTGATTAATTGGGCGGTTTTATTCGTTAAATTAATTATATGAATTAATGGGTTGTTACTTAACTTATCTCTTTTTTTTTCGTTTGTTGGCATGTTAATAAAATAAGACCAACGCTTTTATTCTTAAGTGTTGTTCGTTGAGAGGATTTGACAGAAACCTCAAGTTCTTCATCCTCCTTCGTGAAGAACGTGAAGAACGCGAAGAACGCGAAGAACGCGAAGAACGCGAAGAAAACCGACCATCGACTAAGGGCGACGAAGAATGATGAGCCCTTGGAGATCAACGATGCGACGCCAAGTACCGCGATGCTGACGATTCTTCTTCCGTGACGTTCTTCCGTGACGATCCAACCCCGCGACATCCTTTCATCGAAAACTACAAGGTAGGAGGTTGCGCTCCTTTTAAATTCCTTGTGGATTATAACAAAAATATGGATTTAATTATTATTAATTAAATCTGTATGTTTTTGATCCTCAGAGTTCGTCAACGCGATGCCAAGTACCACGCGACAGCGACGCTCTTCTGCGACGCGACGATTCTTTTCTTCCGCAATGATCAATTCTGCGAAGAACGCACGCTCGACGACTACGGAGAGGTAGGGGTTTGATTCTTAAAAATCTTTGTGATTTATACCCGTGACGGTTGTTGAACTTTTGTTGTGTAGTTTCTTTAAAACCACTAACGCGGTGGGTGCGGACTAACGAACAAGTCCGAACCCACTGTACTTTTTCGTTCTTGGTGCGCGAAACGAAGGACGATGACAACGGGGCTGCAATGGCGATTTGAGAGCTTGGCAGTGAAGAATGGGACCCGGGAGGAGCCATGGCGCAGAAGGAAATAGAATCGGACCACCGGAGCAACTCTGGTGGCCCGCGGAATCCACCGGCGGCCGGAGGCGGCGGCGCCCCGACGCGCCGCCGGATGGGGCCGCCGCGGCTAAAGCCGCGGCAACGACGGCTAGCCAGACCCGCGACCGTGCGGGTCCGGAGACACATGGGACGCGGCAAAGCCGCGTCTGCTGACCCAGCGCGACCCCCAAGTGGGCCGCGGCACTTCATCCCGCGGGGGCAGTGCCCCGCGGTTTCCTCTGCTCGGCCGCTCGGCCGAGCTGAGCCGGGCCGACCCGACCGGCCAGGTCACGCCCAGGGCGGGCCGGGCCGGGCCACCCTGGACGGGCCGGGTCGCACCAAACCGGGTCGGACCCAGACATGAGTCGGGTCGACCCGATTCTGCCCGACCCAGGGGGGGTCGGTCCGGGTCGGTCCGGGCCCAGACCCCCCGTTTCTAGACCTTTCCGGTATTCTACTCATAACTTGAGCTACGGGCCTCCGAACGACACGCCGTCAGTGGAGATGCGATCCTTGGATCGAGACGGTCATTTAGGTATATCACACTCAAAGTTTCAGAATACTTTGAGTTCGGATTGGTTGGTTCATACACGAAACCAACTGGGCCCTCGCAGCGGAAACACTCATATCTTGAGCATCAGACGTCCGATTGACGTACTGTTGACGTTGTTGTTTTCCTCTAAATGAGACGGATCTTTTGGCATACTCCGCCCGAGGATTGGACACAGGTGGAGTACGTTCGGGTTGGTTTTGCCTTAAAACCCAACCGGGCCCCTGGAATGAAAAAGCCAATAACTCTCAGACCGGGCGTCCGATTGACGCGCCGTCTGTGACGTTGAGTTCCAATTGACGATACGAAACTTTTGGATACATCAACTCTGGACTATGTGTCAGTTGATGTAGCAGTCTCTCATCTCGTGGAGCGGACCCTCCCGAACGAGCTTGCTGTGTGTGGGAACCCTAGAGCTGGCTGCGACTACTACTGTGGCGACGACGACTATGCAGAGATCCTCAGTGGATTCGACGACGACGCCTACAGCACTCAGCGATCCATTGTGGGTCATTGCTACCGATCCAGTGTGGGTCCGATCCTATGTGGGTCAGCGCTCAGTGGTCCTGGGTGGGCCAGTGCCTACAGGTCCTGTGTGGGCCCAATCCTGTGTGGGTCTTTGCGGGGGTTAGTTACCTATCGATCCTTTGTGGGTCAGATCCTTTGTGGGTCATTGCGGGGGTTAGTACCTATCATTCCTTTGTTGGTCCGACGACTTAGATGGATCAGTGATCATCTCTATCGTCATTTGAAGAAGTATACCTGTGTGAGCTGAAACCCTGTTTTTCTTTCCTTTGTGGATTGTGTTGTGCTATCCTGTGTGGATTTACGTTTTGCTTTCCTTTGTGGATCGTGTTGTGCTATCCTGTGTGGATTTAAGTTTTTCTTTCCTGTGTGGACTGGGTTGTACTTGAGCTCGGATGTTGGAGCCGAGCGAGAATTGATGACTTAGGTATATGTATGGGCATATACCTAAGCCGTGTCAGATGTTACTTCGTGATTGTATCTTTCCTTTTGGATTATCCTTTGTGGATTCTGAGAGACCTTAGGGGGTCTCGGGGTCCATATTGAGTAGCTTATACTCACCCCTACACGGGCTATTCCCGCACTACGTTGTGTTGGTTGCAGACGACGGACAACGCTGATCATGGTGGAAGCTTGCGGAGCAGGACGGTACCTGGAGGTGGACCACTGGGCGGGGTGTACATGGAGCGGACGGCTGGACTGAGGAGCTGTGGAGGCTATCTGTACCCACCCTTCAGGTGGGGCTTCCAGAGGACTGCTCGACGCTGCAGCTTTTTCTTTCAGTTGCTGTTTTCCCCTTTCAGTTGTACTTTACAGTTGGGCTGGTATTTCCGGCCCCTTTACTTTTCCGCACTCACTGTTGTACTAACTTTTACTTAGTATTTTCTTTTTTAACCTTTCTTACTTTGCGGTGCTTGTTACTTTACAAAGGCAATTCCTTCCCTTTTTACCTGGATTTACGCCTTGGTGCTAGTCGCCAGCCCCTGGCCTATGGAAGGTGGGCTTGGGGTAGTCACGACATGGGCCCCGAGGACGGGTCATGACAAATTGGTATCAGAGGAGTTCGGTTCTACCACAGAATCTGATCTTTCTTCTATGTGAAGCAATAGTGTTTAGCGTATTGGGTGTGGTTATCAGTCCAGGGAGTCCAATGTTGTTGCGGCGGCCGACGTATCCATACACCAGGACCCTGACTTCTGATTTCCGACTTAATGCACGAAAACATTGATTGCATGTGTGTTTCAAGTTTTCTTTGTGATTACTTGTATCAACTCACCAGGTATACTGTTCTGACCATGGCGCACCTGTTTCTTTTCAGGATGTCCCCATGAAGGTGGCCATCTAGGGTTCCGAGAGTTGAGTGTGATGATAGCCCGCCGAGCGATGAGGCCTCGGTACAGGGCCCTTTGACAGCAGAGGCACCGGTGGTACCTCTACCCGTCGAGCCACCGATTCTTCCAGCACCAGCCGCTGACGATGCACGTCACCTCACTGCACTGCATGAGTTCCAGCACCAGCGACTGCCCATGTTCCGCGGGGAGACGGACCCCCAGGCAGCTGAGGACTGGTTGGAGGCAGTGGTGCGAGTTTTCAGACTAGTGAGGACACCAGCATACCTCATGGTGATCCTCGCAGCGAGCCTACTGCACGCAGCAGCAGGACGATGGTGGAGCTTGATGCTCCAGGTGCACGATGAGGCATCTCTCCTCTGGAAAGACATTGAGGGCCTCTTCCGCTCAGAGTTCTTCCCGGCCACCCTCCGTGCGGTGCGCATCCATGATCTTCTTTAGCTGCGGCATGGCAGCTTGACGGTCGCCCAGTACTCGGCGAGATTTACCGATCTCTCGCGTTACTTGATAGACATGGTATGGGACCCGTTCTTCTGGACCCAGACCATTGAGCAGGTATTGAGACACGAGATCAGGGCATCGCTGATCTCCTTCAGCATTCCGACTCAGGCAGGAGTACTGGAGCGAGCTCTTTTGATCGAGAGCTTCCTTGCCGAGCCTTCATCAGCAGCGAGAACTACCGCAGGGTGGCAGGTAGTAGAGTCTTCCGCAACAGGAAGCTGACGGATGACTCAAGGGTCTAGGAAGACGAGAACCTCACGTAGATGGCCTCAGGACACTGGCTCAGCAGTGCGGGGCACACAGCGCGGAGCCAATCTTTCGAGAGGCAGACAATGCTACACTTGCGGCGGGCAGGGTCACATGGCTTGTGACTGCCCGGCCCACCATGCCGAGGAGCAACAGATAGTTGAGGGGCCACCTAGGCAGAGGTAGAGGGTCGACCGTGGCGGTCCGCAGGGAGGAGGCGGACGAGGCAGAGGAGCTGTCCGAGCAGCAGGTGGTGGGCGACGCTTTGAGGCTCTACCACCACCACCACCAGGAGGTCCACCCCGGCCACAGGGAACTGGCGGGCAGAGACAGGAACAGCTCCAGGCAGCGGGGGCCTACGACCACGGCACGCCCGAGATGATTCGAGGTACGATCTGTGTCTTTTACAACCTTGCTGCAGTTCTTATAGACACAGGAGCGAGTCACTCCTTCATAGCCGCTTCCCTTGTTCGGATCTCGGAGATTCCGATAGAGCTGTTGGCTCGATCCTTACGGCTAGAGACTCCTATGGGAGCAGACTCGACGAATACGCACTGGTTCCGGCAGTGTGAGCTTACTCTAGGTGGCGAGAGCTTCGGCTGGGATCTTCTTGTAGCGGCGTCGAGGCCTTATGACGTCATCTTGGGCATGGATTGGTTATCTACAATCCATGCACATATTGATTGTATTAGGCGCAAGGTGCGATGTGTACGCACCGACGGGAGAAGGTTCACCTTCACCGGCGAGAAGGGAGCCTTCGAAGCACAGGATGGACTTCCGCAGAGGAGAGGAAAACCCATCACTCATCAGTTGGCTAGCCTCATCCTAGGAGAAGTTGACGTGCAGAGTCCTAGTTTTCCTGCAGTGGTGGATCAGTATGCGGACGTCTTTCCCGACAACGTTCCAGGGCTACCTCCTCGCAGAGAGGTAGACTTTCACATTGACCTGTACCCCGGGACAACCCCGATATTGACTCCAGCATATCGGATGGCCCCCGCTGATCTTCAAGAGCTACGGGTACAATTGGAGGACTTGCTGGGCAAGGGTTTCATCCGACCCAGTGTTTTACCCTGGGCTTCCCTGGTATTGTTCGCCAAGAAGGCGGATGGGAGCTTGCGACTGTGTGTAGACTATCGTCTCCTGAACTAGGTGACAATGAGGACCAAGTATCCACTACCAAGGATTGATGACCTCTTTGATCAGCTTAAGGGAGCACGGTGGTTCTCGAAGATAGACCTTAGGTCAGGATATCATTAGCTTAGAGTTCGAGACGAGGACATGCAGAAGACGGCTTCAGATGTCGGTATGGCCACTATGAGTTCTTAGTTATGCCTTTCGGCACAACCAATACTCCATCAGTGTTCATGGGCCTCATGAACATGATCTTTCAGCCATACCTCGATCGATTTTTCGTGGTCTTCATCGATGACATTTTGATATACTCGACGACTGAGGAGGAGCACGCCTACCACTTAAGGGTTGTACTAGAAACACTCCGAGAGCACCAGCTTTATGGAAAGCTCTCTAAGTTTTAGTTCTGGATACGTGAGGTCCACTTCTTGGGGTAAGTCATCTCTGAGGTGGGAGTTGCAGTGGATCCTGTGAAGATCGAGGCAGTACTAGCTTGGGATCCACCCAGGAGCGTGACAGAGGTGCTGAGTTTCTTGGGACTAGCTGGATACTACCTGAGATTCATTCCAGACTTCTCAAGAGTTGCGGCACCACTCTCAGCTTTGATGAAGAAGGAGAAACCCTTTGTGTGGTCAGAAAAATGTCAGTAGAGCTTCCAAGATCTGAGACCGAGATTGACCAGCGCACCTATCTTAATGTTGCCTGAGGAGGGAGTAGGGTACGTAGTCTATTGCGATGAATCAGGGACCAGACTCGGGTGTGTCCTGATCCCGGGGCGGGCAGTGATTGCCTATGGATCATGTCAGTTGAGGAAGCATGAGTAGAACTACGCTACCCATGACCTGGAGTTAGCAGCAGTGGTCTTCGCTCTGAAGACATGGCGACACTACCTGATGGGTGAGCGCTTTACAGTCTTTTCTGACCATCAGAGTCTCAGGTACATCTTCTCTCAGAAGGACCTGAACCTGAGACAACGTCGATGGCTCGAGTTCCTCCAGGACTATGACTTTGAGATAGTCTATACTCCTGGGAAGGGGAACGTGGTAGCCGATGCTCTCAGCAGGAGGACGGGCTTTCAGCTACTTGAGGAGGCGACAAAGAAGCTAGCCGCTTTGCAGATATCCTTCATGGATAGAGATGGAGCAGCCTTCCTCCAGTCTCTCACAGTCACCCCTCCACTACTGCAGCGGGTCAGAGAGGCACAACGTGGTGACACTGACTGTGAAACGCGATGTGCATAGATATCCTCAGGACAGGCACCTGATGGTTTCTCCTTGGGACTAGAGCATGCCATCCTTTTCAGAGGACGTACCTTAGTACCAGTCGCTTTACGAGAGGAGGTGCTGAGAGAGTTTCACACTTCTCCTTGGGCGGTACATCCTAGAGTGGCGAAGATGTACCAGGACCTCAGACGACAGCACTGGTGGCCAGGCATGAAGAAGGCTGTGGCAGAGTTCGTTTCTCGATGCCTCACCTTCCAGCAGGAGAAGGGAGAGCACCAGGTACCAGCAGGCTTGGTACAACCCTTGGAGGTCCCTAAGTGGATGTTGGATGGGATATCTATGGACTTCGTGATTGGACTTCCACGCACTTACAGAGGTCATGACTCCATCTGGTTGATTGTCGACCGACTCACCAAGTCGGTTCAATTCTTTCCCATCAGAGAGTAGGGCTCAGTGAAGAGCTTGCGGCGTCTCTGCATTCAAGAGATTGTACGTCTTCACGGTGTGCCATCATCTATTGTCTCCGATCGAGATGCTCGCTTTACTTCCCGGCTTTGGAAGGGGTTGCAGGAGGCGTTCGGGAGGCAGCTATGTCTGAGCACCGCCTTTCACCCTCAGACGGAGAGGAACACTCAGACTCTCAGGGACATGCTCCGTGCATGTGTCCTCGATTTTGGTCGCAGCTGGGAGGATCACCTACCCTTGGTGGAGTTTGCGTACAACAAAAATTACCACTCCACCATAGGGATGGCACCATATGAGGCATTGTATGACAGACCTTGCAGATCTCCTCTGTGCTGGACAGACCCTGGGGAGTCAGCACTTTTGGGACCAGAGATGGTCCGGGCCATGATAGAGAAGGTCCAGGTCATCAAGGAGCGGATGAGGACAGCTCAGAGCCGGCAGAAGTCTTACGCTGACAGGAGACGGAGGCCACTAGAGTTCGAGGATGGTGACCACGTCTTCTTGCGTGTCTCACCTCGACGTGGATTACGGAGATTTGGCCGAGGAGGCAAGTTGTCTCCACGCTTCATCGGAATATTCCAGGTCCTCAGTAGGATTGGCAAGGTGGCTTATCGCCTGGCTCTACCACCTCAGTTGCACCGGGTGCACGACGTCTTCCACGTATCTCAGTTGAGGAGATACGTGTACGACCCGACACACATCATTGACCATGGAGAGCTGGACGTTGATGATGGGGAGACTTTTGCGGAGATCCATGTGGGGATCAAGTATCGACAGGAGCGGGTCCTACGTGGACGATCTATTCCTCTTGTGCGCATCAGATGGCAGCACGGGAACCTCCAAGAGAGCACTTGGGAGCGAGAGGCTCAAATGCGTGCTCAGTACCCACATTTGTTTCCCTAGCTTATGATGTATCTTTACGGGGATGTAAAGCCCTGAGGTGGGAGTGATGTAAAGACCCATAAATTTCAAAGAATTTTTTTTCTTAATTTTCTTTGGAATTTTACAAGAACGCAGTTTCTGACGGCACCTGATTCTGAGGCATGGTGTGCCCTGAATCATTTTCCGAAGTTTGGCTCAGGTACGTTCAGTGAACAAACGAGCGGGTTTTTCTAACTTTTGAACTGGTGCTTGGAATCAAATTCTGAGGGCACCGATGGAATCGCAGCGCCAGTACTTGCTTAGAAACTCCTCTTCCGGAGTTGCGTTTGCTCGGGTGTGGTTTTTAATTTTTGGGCTTTATGTTAAGAAATAAAATAAAGTGGTGCGACAACTTTATTTTTATTTCACTTAAGCCACTTACAAGCCACTTAAAGATGCTTAAGCTAAGTTAAAGCGGATAGGGTACAATTAAAAATATCCTACCCTCTTGGTAGGATATTTTTTAGGTGGGGCCCGCACGAGCCCCACCATTTCTTTTCTGCTAAGTAACGCACCCGCAAAAACCCCTATTAAATAAAAGTCAACTGGAGCGTTTCTTAAACAATTAAACGCTCATATTAATTGGGTGGTTTTATTCATTGAATTCATTCTATGAATTAATGGGTTGTTACTTAACTTATCTCTTTTTTTTCATTTGTTGGCATGTTAATAAAATAAGACCAACGCTTTTCTTCTTAAGTGTTGTTCGTTGAGAGGATTTGATAGAAACCTCAAGTTATTCATCATCCTTCACGAAGAACGTGAAGAACGCGAAGAACGAGAAGAACGAAAAGAACGCCGGCCTTCGACGAAGGGTGACGAAGAACGACGAGCCCTCAGAGATCAACAACGCGACGCCACGTACCGCGACGCCGACAATTCTACTTTCGCGACGTTCTTCCGCGACGATCCAACCCCGCGACAACCTTCGATCGACAACGAAAAGGTAGGGGGTTGCGATCCTTTTAAATTATTTGTGGATTATAACAAAAATATGGATTTAATTATTATTAATTAAATATGTATGTTTTTGATCCTCGGAGTTCGTCGACGCGACGCCAAGTACCGCGCGACAGCGACGCTCTTCTGCGACGCGATGATTCTTTTCTTCCGCGACGATAAATTCTGCAAAGAACGCACACTCGACGACTATGGAGAGGTAGGTGTTTGATTCTTAAAAATATTTGTGATTTATACCTGCGACGGTTGTTGAACTTTTGTTCTGTAATTTCTTTAAAACCGCAAACCCGGTGGGTGCGGACTAACGAACAAGTCCGAACCCACCACACTTTTTCATTCTTGGTGCGCGAAACGGAGGAAGATTACAAATGGGGCTACAATGGAGATTTGAGAGCCTGGCAGTGAAGAATGGGACCCAGGAGGATCCATGGCGTAGATGGAAACGGAATCAGACCACCAGAGCAACTCCGGTGGCCCACAAAATCCACTGGCGGCGCCGGCGGCCGGAGGCGGCGGTGGCCATCCAGACCCGCGACCGCGCGGGTTCGGCGACACACGGGACGTGGAAAAGCCGTGTCCACTGACCCAGCATGGCCCCACGCGGGCTACGGCACTTCATCCCCCGGTGGCAGTGCCCTACGGCTTCCCCCGCTCGGCCTCTCAGCCGAGCCGAGCCGGGCCGACCCGACCGACCAGGTCGTGCCCAGGCCGGGCCAGGCCACCCTGGCTGGGCCGGGTCGCGCCAAACCGGGTCGGACCCGGACCCAAGTCGGGTCTACCCAGTTCGGGCCGACCCAGGGGGGGTCGGGCCGGGTCGGTCAGGGCCCAGACCCCCCATTTCCGGTCTTTTTCTAATAACTTGAGCTACGGGCCTCCGAACAATGCGTCGTCAGTGGTGATGCGATCCCTGTATCGAGACGGTCCTTTCAGTATATCACACTCAAGGTTTCAGAATAATTTGTGTTTGTCCGGGTTGTTTCGTACACGAAACCAACCGGGCCCTCGGAGCGGAAACGCACATATCTTGAGCTTCGGACGTCCGATTGATGTACCATTGACTTTGTTGTTTTCCTCTAAGTGAGATAGATATTTTGGCATACTCCGCCCGAGGTTTGGATGCATGTGGAGTAAGGCCGGGTTAGTTTTTCCTTAAAAACCAACTGGGCCCCTAGGACGAAAAATCCAATAACTCTCAAACCGGGCGTCTAACTGATGCACCGTCTGCGACGTTGAGTTCCTGTTGACGATATAGAACTTTTGGATACATCAACTCTGGACTATGTGTCAGTTGATGTATCAGCCTCTTGGCTCGTGGAGCGGACCCTCCCGAACGAGCTTGTTGTGTGCGATAACCCTAGAGCTGGCTTCCGCTGCTACTGTGACGACGACGACTGTGAAGAGATCCTCAATGGATTCGACGACAACGACTACAACACTCAGCGATCCTTTGTGGGTCAGTGCTACCGATCCTGTGTGGGTCCGATCCTGTATGGGTCAGTGCTCAGGGGTCCTGTGTGGGCCAATGCCTGCAGGACCTCTGTGGGCCCGATCCTATGTGGGTCTTTGCGAGGGTTCGTTACCTATCGATCCTTTGTGGGTCAGATCCTTTGTGGGTCATTGCGGTGGTTAGTACCTATCGATCCTTTGTGGTTCCGACGACTTAGATGGATCAGTGATCATCTCTATCGCCATTTGAAGAAGTATACCTATGTGAGCTGAAACCCAATTTTTCTTTCCTTTGTGGATTGTGTTGTGCTATCTTGTGTGGATTTACGTTTTGCTTTCCGTTGTGGATTGTGTTGTGCTATCCTGTGTGGATTTACGTTTTTCTTTCCTGTGTGGACTGGGTTGTACTTGAGGTCGGATGTTGGAGACGAGCGAGAATTGATGACTTAGGTATATGTATGGGCCTATACCTAAGCCGTGTCGGATATTACTTCATGATTGTATCATTAATTTTTGATTATCCTTTTTGGATTCTGGGAGACCTTCAGGGGTCTCGGGGTCCCTACTGAGTAGCTTATACTCACCCCTGCATGGGCTATGCCCGCACTACATTGTGTTGGTTACAGACGACAGAAAACGCTAATCATGGTAGAAGCTTGCGGAGAAGGACGGTACCTGGAGGTGGACCACTGTGCGGGGTGTACTCGGAGCGGACGGCTTGAATGAGGAGCTGTGGAGGCTATTTGTACCCACCCTTCAGGTGGGGCTTTTAGAGGATGGCTCGACGCTGCAGCTTTTTCTTTCAGTTGCTGTTTTTCCCCTTTCAGTTGTACTTTACAGTTGGGCTTGTATTTCCGGCCCCTTTACTTTACCGCACTCACTGTTGTACCAGCTTTTACTTAGTGTTTACTTTTATCCTCTTTCTTACTCTCTGGTGTTTGTTACTTTACAAAGGCAATTCCTTCCCTTTTTACCAGGATTTACGCCTTGGTGCTAGTCGCCGGCCCCTGGCCTATGGAAGGCGGGCTTGGGGTAGTCACGGCACGGGCCCCGAGGACGGGTCATGACATGCGAGGTCACCATTAATGGGTGGATAGATAGCTCCTCTCACAAAGGATCACATTATGGGCCTCCTTCATGGTATAAGGTAGGTGTATTACCTATAAGAGTCTCTTCAAGTCATCCTTTTTGTTTGTATGTCCATATTCCCCATTTTTTTCCAAACAAGGTATTTATAGGCACAATAAAAAACCATTTTCCCAGGATGGATAGTTGGAAACATAACATACATGGTTCCATGCGATTGAGTGCTAAAATCGTCATCCACAAAGTATTTTTTGGCCTCTAGGATAGTGAAAATAATATGTCACACCACAAATAAATTTAAAATTATCTACATGGGGGTTAAATAACTGCCTTCCCTTGCAAATGAAAAATACCATTTTGCATGGGGTTATTTAATAGTCTCCTATTGCACAGTGAAAATTAATTTGTGGGGGGGGGGGGGTTGGGGTATTTCACTGCCTCCTCACACAAAAATACAATTTATTTTTAGGTGGAATATTTCACCACCTTCTCTCACAAAAACAAAAAATCATTTGTGGTGGGAACATTTCACCACCCCTCCCACAAAATGAAATTTCATTTACCAAGAGAGTATTTCACCGCCTCCCCCACAAAATAAATATTAATTTATGGGGGTGTGGGATATAATTTCTAAATTTTCCTAAAATAAAATTCATTTCATATGTGGGAGCGCTATGTGGAGCAGTAATCCCATATAATGTGTGCACTATATGAGAGTGAGGGGTCGCGTTTTGGTTCTGGTTACTTTATCCATTTTAAACTCCAGGAATGACTTATCTATTTTTTTTTCTGGCCTTCAAAAATTCATAAGAGATTTATTATATTATCTTAAGATTTTAATGGGCTTGAAAACTGTAAATACAAAATGAACTCATCAAACATGCACATGCACATTCAGAAAAACAGAATCACCTTTCAACCATAAGTTGAGTAATAATATATATAATATATATATATATATGTCCAAATACCACCATAAACACATTTCCAATACATTAATCCCACTACCTCCACTACTTCCAACTAACTCTATAAATGGAGTCATCATACGTGAAACTGACCATATGATGTCATCGACTCGACACAAAAAAGATAGAAATAAAAATGAAACATAATAAATAATAATTAAAATAGAATAATTGATAATATTTAGCCAAAATATAAATACTATTAGACATAATGTATTATTTATGAAGAGTTTTGTGGATTTGAATGGTCAACCTCTTTCCAACAGTCGACATCTATCACCTATAATACAAACCAGAACATTTAAGAAAAGAAATAAAAAACACAATATGGAAAGAATGTTTTTATAATTTTTCCATATTACTTTTTTTAATAAAAAAGATTAAATTTTAATATATAAAAAATAATATATCTTTTTGAACACTTTTAGGCCATAAAATTACTCATTTAAGATATTATTCGGCACTTAGAACACAAAAGTGATAAGTATATAAAAATATAATCAATTGTTAAACTGACACATGGTGTTCTTGAAATTAATCAAAAACCATATTTTAAAGAAATTTATATGAAATAATTTCATATATTTAAATTATTTGTCAATAGTTATTCTCTTATTATTTCACAGCAATATGAAGTTGTATGCTATGATTTTTAACATTAAAAGCATGTTGTGGTATTCTAAAACACCAAAATCATATTTATGGGAATCCCATGAAAACTCTAACTCAGGTTGTTGTGGTCTCATTTAATATATTTTTAAAATAATTATATTATTGTTTTATTATGATTTGATGTCCATCAAATTCCATTTTGTTAGTTTTGACCCCCTAACATGAATTTTAAAAGACATTGATATATTTTAAAATTGATTGTTGAGTCATTTCAAGCACAAAACATGTCATATAGATTTTTTTTCTATATTTACACATAGAAAATGTTAAACAATATCTTATAATGATTTCATAACATTATGAGGCTATCTACTATAGTTTTTGACCATTGCTTGCACGTTTTAGTGTTTAAAAACACTAAAAATGTGTTTAAAAACACTAAAAATGTGTTTAAAGGAATCCAAAGGAAACTTTTACTCAGATTGACTTTGATTCAGTTAATATGTTTTAAAAATAAACATACTATCACTTTATTATGGTTTCATGGCCATATTACTTCGTTTTACTTGGTTTTGAACCCCTAACACACATTTTTATAGACTTTGATATATTTTAAAACTGATTATTGAGTCTTTTTTAGTAAACCACACATCAGATGGATGTGTTGTCTACTTATAATTGTTAAAAATAATTTAATGATAGTTTTCCATGATTTCAAATCAATATGAAGTCATCTACTATGGGTTTGACCATTACCCGCATGTTTTAGAGTTTTAAAATACTTAAAATGCCTTTATGGGAATCTTAACAAATAGTAAATTAGATTGATATGGAGTCATTTATTTCATTTAAAATGTATATTTATGGTCATTTTATAATAAATTCATGACCATACCATGCTAAGTTTTTGGTTTTTACCCCTAGACGTAGGTTTTTAGTGACTTTGATATCTTTTAAAACTACGTTTTGAGTCATTCTGGGAACACTGCATGTTAGATAGATGTTTTCTCTTCTCACACTTGTCAAAAATAATTCAATGGCTGGTTTCACATGATTTATCATCAATATGAGGTTTTATTCTATGGTTTTTACCCTTAAAAGCATGTGTTACTGTTTTAAAACACTAAAAATGCATTTATGGCCATTTAGGGGAAATTATAGCTTGGATTGAAATTGAATAAGTTCATATACATCAACAATCAACATAAAATAAGTTTCCATTTATTTCATGTCCATCGGACACTATTTGATTGGTTTTGAACCTCTGAAACATGTTTTCAATGGATTTAATATTTTTTTAAACTTCTTATTGAGTCATATACCTAAAAAAATAATGCAATAAAGGTTTCCCCATGATTCAGTTTCAATGTGAGGTTTTATTCTACGGTTTTTACCATTACATGCATGTTTTAGAGTTTTAAAATGATAAAAATAAATTTATTGGAATTCTAGGATTATTTTAACTCATATTGACATGGATTTAGTTATTAAATTTCTAAAATAAAACTATAGTCATTCACTTATAATTTCACAACCATTTGACATAGTTTTCACAGTTTTGACCCCTTAGCATTTGTTTTTAAAGACTTAAATATCTTTTAAAACTAATTATGGATTCCATATAAGAACAAAACATGTCAGATGAACATGTTTTATAATCTTATAAATCAAAAATAATTTAACCACTATTTTACCATGATTTCACATTAGTCTAATGTCATATTCAATGGTTTTGACTGTTACATGTACACTTTAGTATTTTGAAGCACTAAAAAATGTATTTATGGCCATCCAAAGAAAAATGTTACTCAGATTGATGTGGAATTAGTTATTAATTCTATAAAATCTGTCTAGGTTAATTATCCCATGATTTCACAGCTATCTAACCCAATTTTATTATTTTTTCACCCCGGATGTAGTACTTAAAGACATTGATATCTTTTAGAACATCTTATTGAGTCATTATGATCACATTATGTGACATATGAATGTATTTTCTAATCATATATGTAAACAATGATTCAAACATATTTTTTCAATGGTTAAATATCAATATGGGGTCTTTTTCTATGGTTTTGAATTATATATGGACGTTTCAATGTTTTAAAATACTAATAATGAATTTACGAACATCCCATAAGAACTTAAACTTGGATTGATGTGGTGTCAGTTCCTATATTTCTAAAATCCATATGTATTCATTTTCATATGTTTTCATGGTCATCAGGATGTTATTTTCTTGTTTTGACCAATTGAAATAGGTATTTAAACACTTTGTTATGTTTTAAAACATCTTATTGAGTCATTATAAGCACACCAAACATTATATGGATGTGTGGTATTCTCGTATAAGTCAAAAATAATTCAATTGTGGTTTTACCCGGGTTTGACATCAATTTGATGTATTATTCTATTGGGGTTTTTAATTAAATTCAAATTTTTGTGTTTTAAAACACTAAAAATGCATTTTTGGGAATCCTAGGAAAGTCATAACTTGGATTTAAGTGATATCCTTTATAGGATTTAAAAAATTAATACACAGTCATTTACTATGATCTCATATCCATATAACTCTATTTTATTGGTTTTAAACCCTTGACAGATTTTCTTGGTTTTGAACCCTTGCAGAATGTTTTTAAAGAATTTGATATCATTTAAAACTTGTTATTGAGTTATTATGAGAACACCACATGTCAGATGGATGCTTATTCTACTCATACATGTCAAAAATAATTCAATGTTCATTTTACCATGATTTAATGTTAATTTGAGGTCGTATTCTATGGTTTTGACTATAAAAACATGTTTTAGTTTTTTAAAATACTAAAAAAATGTTTACAAGAATCTTGGGGAAAAAGTAATTTATATTGAAATAACATCACTTCCTAAATTTAAAAAATCAAAATATATCCATTTTCTTATGATTTGAAGATAATCTGATTTCATTATCCTCGTTCTGCCACCCAACACACATTTTTAAAGACTGGTATCTTTTAAATATACTTATTGAGTCTTTCTTAACACAATTCACATCATATGAACATGTTGTATTCTCATAAATGTTGGAAATAATTCAAACACAATTTCTATTGATTTCAAAATCAATATGAGGTAGTTTTATACGGTTTTGATCATTGTACACACGTTTTAATTTTTTAAAACAATAAAAATTCATTTACAGACATCTCGAGAAAACTGTAATTCCAATTTATGTGGTATAAGTTCATACATTTTAAAAATAAATCTATAGTCATTGTCCCATGTTTTCATAGTTTTTTATGTATTTTTCTTGGTTTTGACCCCCCAACGCATGTTTTTACAAACTTTGATATATTTTAAAACATCTTATTATGTTATTCTAAGAACACTTCACATTGGATGGATTTATTATATTATATTATGTGTCAAAATTAATTTAACCATAGTTTTACCATGATTTCATGTCAATATCATTTTTAGTGCTATTGTTTTTATAGGTACACGCATGTTTTAATAGTTTAAAACATTAAAAAAATTCATGTATAGGATTTCCATGAAATCCACATCTCATATTGACATGGATTTCGTTATTATGTTTCAAAACTAAATATATGGTCATTTTACATTGATTTCCTAACCATTGGAAATATTTTTCCTATTTTTTACTCCATAATGCATGTTTTTAAGGATTTAATATATTTGAAAACTGATTATTGAGTCATTTTTAGCACACTGCACTCTAGTTGGACATTATGTATGTCCTTACATGCCTCATATAATTTAAACATATTTTTACCATGATTTTATGTTCGTATGAGGTTTTATTCTATATTTTTGACCATTACACACATGATTTAGTTTTTTAAATCACTAAAAATGCATTTATGGGCATCCCTGGAAAACTATAACTTGAATTGACATAGATTGAGTTTCTAAATTTAAAAAATATATCAACTGTCATTTTTTATGATTTCATATCCATATGATGTTGTTTTTATGGTTTTTACCCAATTTCACATGTGTTTAAAGAATTTAATATATTTTAAAACTTTTTATTGAGTTATTTTGAACATACCACATGTCACATGACCAAGTTTTCTTATTTTACACATAAAAAATAATTAAAAATATATTTTTACATGATTTTAGATCAATATGAGGTCTTATTCTATATTTTTTACCACTACACTCACATTATATTGTTTTAAAACACAAAAATGCATTTATAGAAATCTTGTGATAACCGTAACTAATATTGACATAACATTGGTTTCAAAATTTATGATGTGAATCAGACAATTGTTAATCTAACACCTAATATAGGTGTAATGAATCAAATTTCATGTTTTCCATATAAACGTGAAATTTAAATATAAAATATATGTAAAATATTCAAAACTAAGAAAATAAGCTTGAATTGTTTTCAAATTTTAATAAAAATATCACTAAATCTTTTTTAACAAGTAGTAATTAACAACACATCAGTATAAAACATACATTGGGCCATATGAAATCAATTTGAGATCATTTTCTAGGCTTTGAATCACTAATGCATGTATTTAAAAACATTGATAAATTTTAATAGTATTTATTGAGTCATGTATTGGGTTTAAAATTTACCCTAATAGGAAGATAGTTAAGAATACGAAATTTACTTGGTGATCATTCCCATCATCCTAAAAGATAAAAATCCTATATTATTTTCCTTTTTTGACTACCAATGATCCTATGTTTTACTATAAGAATCGTGTTCTTGCATGTTTTATTTCAACCATGTACTTTCTCCCTGTGCTTCCCAATGAACGAAACTGATCGAACCCCCAGTATGTACAGAAGTAATTGATGATGATAGAATACAAATGATAACTAATGGAGTAGGCTTATAACCCACCCCCACTCATGCCTAGGATGATTATCTTGTAAAACTGTTACCACTTCATCGTTCTAGGAAACTGATGATGATTGTGAAGGGTTCAAATCCTTGGATTCTTGAATTTTAACCAGTTAATACAATAATATTAACAATGATTTTTTAAATTATTTGAACTTCTTTATATTATATAATTAATAAAATTTTAATTACTATTTAATGGAATTTTATTACTATAAAAAATTTATTATAATTAAAAATAATTAAACCTAATTAATTGCAGCCAACTACATGGATCAAACAGTGCTGATAAATAAAATTGAAATAATTTGATCCATATAGTTGACCTAATTAAATTGGGTTTAAGACTTTTCTATTGTTATAATTTTTTTTTTCATTATTATATTTTTATTGTAATAAAATAACATCAAATAGTATTGCAATGCACTTACTTCCGCGTCTCTGGTTGATTCATTCACAAAATTTCATTTGAGATTCCTATGAAATTTAAGCCACAGATATTTCGGAACAACTAAGTGACCTAATTCATTATACATTATAAAAAAATATATTTGAGTTAGACTAAAACCATTTAACATAATAAAATATGTTAAATAATTATAGATAAAATACTACCAATTTATTTTTCTAGAAATAATCTGTGAACCAGTGATATTAAGAATGCCTTGTTTTTCTTTATTCAAAGTGTTATTTTATATAATTCTAGAAAAAAATAGAACCATTAATAAAAATTAATTTTTTTTTATATTTATGATTTTATGATTTTGTAAAATATTAAAATACCACATGGGATTCATCTCTGTTAATATTGAAAAATATCCAACACTTATCAGGTGACATGGCTTCTATCACTTTCTCGTACATTTTTCGAGATTTAAGAGGCATTTCAATAAACTCATTCGATAATATGCATTTAAAATATCTCTATTTCTTGACCAATTTTTTCCGAGTCCGTGGGTGTGAAATGAAGACATGGATAACAAACTGAAAAAAACATCTACAAATTAAAAGTAGAACACTTTATAAGTATATAAATATTTTTTATCATACCATTTAAATAAGTTATAAATTAATATTCAATTAATACTACTTTTACATGGTTATAAATCACCTCATTTTTCCAAAATGTAGAAATATTCTTCTAATATTTATAATTAATGGGAAATATCACAATCCTGTGAGTAATTTGTGTAAGAATCTACACATTGATTCTGCAAGCATCACCGGTAGGCACCTTGAACTCATCAAATGGAATAATAATCTGAATGCCTTTTAGGACTCATACATATTTTGTGTTAATATTTATAATTCTTTTTTTTAATTTATATTTTTTTAAAATTTCAGTAGACATTTAATAAAATATATATTTTTTTGCAATGACATACATAACTATAATGGAAACAGACCAATATCCCCAAGATGAAGGGTTGACGAACTACTCCATCACATAGGTCAATTAGAAAATATACTACCAAAAAATTCATGGGAAACTCTTGGCTATATAGAATTATCTGGTATATGTAAATCACTTGGGTCCAATAATGTTGATGATAGTGGTGGTGCGCTCTGAGATATGGATTGGCTAGGATCTCAATTTTTTTTTATTCTCCAAATTTATTTAATTGAAATGGTTTAGAATATATTCAATTTATAAAAATAGTATAAGAAAATTATTTTTACAAAAAAGGAAAAAATATAAGAATTTATGTATGTACAAAACATTTATAAATGAGAAATTGTAATATAGTTTCATAAAAAATTTATACATTACATTATTTTCATCTTCATTGTCATCATTGTTATCAACCTCCATTTTTATGAGTACAACATTTTAACCCTTTGTTAAATGTTTTTCTATTTAAATATTTTTTATAAAAAACTTTTAATTTTTTTAGTTAATAAAGTTTTCTACCAAAATATACAAATTGACCACCATCACCCATATCATATATGTCTCTCTATTTTAAGTGTACAAAAAACTGAAACCTTAATGTATTCCATCATCCACATAATAGACCATATTTTCTTATGAATCCAAGATTAATTTATCACGCTCTACCTAATCACTAGTATGGATAAATGAAGAGAATTTGAAAGAAGTAGAATGTAACACGTCTTTTATTATACCCCTATCAATGTTGACCAATATTCATTTGACTAAGAAAACTCAAAATTATCCATGATAGTTTAATTAGATTATATCAATCATCATTACATAGTATCCCACCTATTTAAGTGTAAACACATAACTATTTTGAGGTTTTAAGCCCGATTCATGATAAATTATACAAAACATATTGCCATGAATATTATAGGTATCAAATCTCTTAGCATGCCTTAGTGGACCTCGAACCCAAATCATAAAATTATTTCATATTTCAGATGGATTATAAATATTCATTATATATTCAAGAATATATAAGGTTATAATTTTGACATAGACAAAATAACCAAATGTAAATAAAATTAATTTGAGTATATACTTACATGATCGGTGAACCATTCGACAATCTCTTTATTAATATTTTTTGTTAATTCTAGCTCTTTTCGAGCTCGGTCCATTAGTCATCTTTTTGTTAAAAATATAAATTATTCAATAAATGGATCTATAATAAGAATATTGAGTAACTCATATTTATTTTCTTTTAGTAACTCCAATCTACTTAGTTTAAAATTTGACCCATTTCCAACTGGCCGTCTAATATTTTGATATACCAATGATTGGTTTTCAGAATGATAATTAATGAAGATGTCATCAACATGACCAACAAGATTGAATCTATTCTCAATCCTATCAAAATACCTAGAATGGACGTCTATGTACACTTCAACTATGTAACCTTCAGAAATATATCCTTTTAGTTGAGATCTATTCCTCACATATGATTACAAATGACCTATGTACCTGATGAAAAAAATTAGAAAAAAATTAATTTTTTTACACAATGATTTTATAAAATTTAATTTATCAATGAAAATAAAAATAATATTTACATACCTCCCAACTGGATACATACAATGATAGTGTATTGGTCCACCAAGTTTAGCTTCTTTAACCAAATGAATAATCATATGAATCATGACTATGAAAAATAAAGAGAGAAATAACTGCTCCAATTGACAAAGTATCAAAATAATTATTTCCTAAAGGTTATCAATCATAGTTGGATTAATAGTTTTTCCAAAAATATCTTTCAATAAGGTACACAACCCAACTAAAATTATATTAAATATTTCACTTAATTTATTGTGAAATTCCAATAAAAAAAACTTATCTATCTGAATCTGTGATTCGTGACCTTTGAATCCATATAACTTTACATATCTTAAGTTCATAGACCTTGAAATATTAATTGAATATCCATTTATAATTTTTACATTATTTATAGATTGAAAGAATATATATTTCTCATGATTTTATATTGTATAATAGTATATGTATACTTTCCATTTTTATTTTTCCAAAAACTATAATTTATATCTGTTGATTTCAAATCCTTATTAGAATTAAGGTGATCCTTTGATTTACCCAAATCATTAAGAAATTCTAAAATTTACATTGTCACATATGTTATTCTAAATATTCATTATTCCAAGATTATGACATCTCTAACTCAAATCCCAATAATGATGTTTGAAAAATAGACTCTTTTTTCCATTATTGTGTTCTAACTACTTAGGATGTCATACCTCATAACATTTCACCCCTTCTCTAAACTGATTACATTTTTTAAATTCTAAAGTGAGATTCATTGATTTTACTAGGATATATGAAATATATAATACCTTTGTTGAATTTCTAAATTCTTCATCTCCATTTAATTTTAACTTTTTAAACATGAATTTCTGAGAAGAATCAATAAATTCATGATGACACATAAAACATAATTGTATACTATAAGGTAACCATTGAGGTTCAAAATTAATATTAAAAAATAGAAAATTAAATCTAGTATGAGTATACCTAATTGAAAAGATTTATAGTCCAAGAAATTCACTAATTGTTCACATTAAAGTATCATGAAATTTTAATAGTTTTCTAATTTAAACATCATATGTTTCCACACCATCATACTATAAATATCATAATTATTTGATTAGAGGTTGAAGGTATACATCAATGTCATTTGTATAAATATTATTTCTATGAAAAATAATTGAAACAATGAAAGAATTTTTCTTTATACAAAACCATATAGGTTGACTATATGGTATCAAAACAATTTTCCATATGATCTAACAAGTACATAAAGTACCAAAGGGGTTAAAACAATCAGAAGATAGTCCCAAACATACAATCCAAGGATCTGAATAAAACTATGAATATATTGAATAAAAAAACATCCAGGATGTTGAATATTTTGTATGTCTCATTAATCCATCGTTTTTACTAACTTGATTAGAAAAGATCATGTTCTATGCAATCTTAGATTACATGAATAATCTTTATAAGTATAGTTTCATAGAAAAGTAAAGAAATAATTTTGGGAGAGATTTTTTCTTTATTCTTCTTCCAAGAGTTTGATGGATTTGTACTATCATTATTTATCATTTAATTAAATCTACTTTTATGATATATTATGAATTATTCTATACCAAACTCTTATCCTTAATAAAACACGTACTCATTAGGGAATGCATGTATGTTTTTATAATCAAGTCCGTGTTTCTTGATGATTTTCATCATCTCATAGAATGATACGGGGATCATTGCGTCTCTGAATTCATCACAAAGAAACTCTAAAATCATTGAAACTATATTGTTTGTAATTCCATGTAGACAATTGATATGATACAACTTAAGTATAAAACAAACCATTTAATACTCATCACACCCTTCATACTGTTCTTATTTTTTTATCTTCAATTACTTCATAAAATTCATTTTTTTACTATAGTTATAAGCCATATTAAACTGTTCAGGATCAACTAATTGTCCAATTGATCTATTAAAATATTAGAAATTGGATCTTTTAAATCCAAATGTGTCATTTATAATGTTTCAAAATAAATTCTCTTACGGGTTTCACTTTTCTATTTCTTTGATAGGATAGACATAGTTGTGAGTTTTCAAAACATTTGATATTCTCTGCAAAATCCAACATACATATCGATAAGGAAAATAGTTCAATTTCAAGTGATCAAATAATTTGTTTCTATTCAAATATCACTTAAATTTACAATTAGGGCATGAAAATTTTATTCTACCATCCAATAATCAGTTTTCAATTGCATAATCTATTTTTTTCCAAACCCATAACATACTATGGTGTGTTTTGAGATAAATTAATGAAAATTTTACCCATAGGTATTCGATTACCACAAAAATTCTTATACATTAAAAAATAAATATATAAATGTTTAGTCTAAGATGTACAATCAATTGTTAACCGAAATTGTGTAAAACAATTCTTCAATTAAATTGTCTTGATAAGAAAATATAGTTTAAACAAAAAGTTTAAAAATAAATTAAAAATATGACTAAAAAACTATAAAATGAATCGAATATTGATAACCATTTTCAATAATCTAATTTAATAATATTAAATAAAAAAAATTCAATAATATTAATGAAATATATTATATGTTTCAAATATAATGAAAATATATATCATCACATAATTAATATTTAAAAAATAATATGAATTTATAAAAGTGTAAATATAATTTATATAGATATAAAACATAATATAATTAAAAAATATATATAAATATTATATAATTATTAGTAATTAATCATAATGATAATGATTTATTAATTATTTAATCACATTATAATATATGATTATGAATTTATATTACTTTATAACATAGTTTTGAGGCATTAAAACAGGGTAATACTTTCTATAAGGGCAATATTTTTGGAAACATTCTTGTGGAAGGGCTCACCCAACATCTTCACTGACTAGAGTAAGACCTTGATTAGTCAAAATAAAGAATCAAACAAATTTTTTTTGAACCAATCCAATATGAAACATACAACATGATAAACATAGACAACAAAAATTAAAAAATATTACCACTCAATCAAGGGGGTTGGATGTCATGGAATAATGATGATGAGACAATCATGATGATAAGAGGGAAACATACAATGTGGAGGCCAGGGAGGTGATGTTGGTGATTTATGGCTCATATACGGATGATGTATTGATATATATAGGTCTTGATAAAGGGGAAAGGTTGCAATGGGGTCTAGATCGTGGGGAGAAGGGGGTCAAGGTGATGCACGAGTAAGGGTCACTCAGAGAAGGGGAATAGGGAGTCACCATTGGTGGTCGTAGCTGCAAGTTACCACCATTAGGGGTTAGGGTGGGGGTCAACATCAATGATATTGGGTGAAAATTCTCTAGGAGTGGTTGAAAACATGGAGGTCAGGGAGAGGGGTTGCTATCGAGTTCACTACTATTAGGGGTTTCAGTGTAGATTAATATCAAGGGGAGAGAATGATTGCATGTTAGGAAGGGTCAAAAGGTCTGGGGTGGGGTGATAAAATGTTTTTTTAAGATTTAATGGTGATATTAATTAAGTTATTGCTAAATTTATTAATATTTATTGTTATTCAAAAAATAACAGTTGATATAGAAAAATTTTGTTATATTTTTATAGGTTTTGAGTAAGTGGTAGTTATTATAACGTCTGCTAATAAAAAACCACTAAGTCATATTTTTTAGTGAACCATGTTGATAAGAAACCACACCATGGTTTGGGTGATACTAGAAAAAGTTTTAACATTTATATCACATTCAAATATTAAAATATTAGATATTTTATAAAATAATTCCATTTAAAATATATTCATAAATATGAAAGATATTTGGTTATATCCAGACATTGAATGAAGATTCTAAAATGAAGGTGATAGAGAAACCATGGACAGTTAGTCTCAGGGCTGGGGCTAAAAATATTTCTGTACAAACTTGATTTGATACCAGGTGATATGACCCAAGTTAAACTGTCATATAATTTAAAATATTTTTAAAATTTAAACATTAAAACTCAGAATAATATCAAAATACCTAGATCTAAGGATTTATTTTCATGGAGTATTAACTATATGATCAAATTATTTTGAAATACGTGTGAAAATTTCTCTATAATTGAACCAAACTGAAACTAATTTTATAATTCTCATAATTTATACTAATTTTCAAAACCTAAGGATTGGAAACATAAGAAATGTGTGAGCTCAAATTCATAATAAGGGAAAATTTATCAAAGAATAATAATGGTTAGATTAAAAACATGTGAAAAAACATATATATGGGAGAAATATCAGATTAAAATATCATAGAATCGTAAGAGGTAATAATAATAAAAAATTAGGCATTGAGGATCATGATATAGGAATATAAGTCCACTGAAAAGTCATCAAAGAAGTATAATAATTTCAACATGAATTAAAATTATATAAAAAATGTTGATTAATTAGATAATAACATAAGAAATAGTAATGTTGTAGAATTGTAGAACAAACATAGGAATAAGTAATCATTAAATTGTTAGAAAACATAATTATGGTCACACAATAAGTTGGGAAAAAACTCTTCTTTTCCACACATTAGGTAGTAAAGAAATATTTCATGTCCATACATTATATGCAAGAAACAAAATCATGACCATTAATCATTATCTCATGAGATGAAAATACTTAAATAATTCATTAGAGGGAAATATAAGACCCCACCCATAAACATCCATACATATGCATTCCATAAGATAACAATGATTCATCATATAATGAAAAACCATGGAAATAAAATGAGTCTCACAACATTTCCAAGTGGTATCACATAATGTGATATCTAAAGTAGATTAGTTGATACCAAAAATTCAATCACCCAAAAAGTGTATTTCATTAAGGAATTTAGAAATTGATACATAAAACATAACTCTACAGGAGTCATAACTTTTTAATTTAAACAGTAGAATGGAATAAAAATTTAGAAGAGTCTTTAGAAAATATTTCCTTATATTTGTAAAGAGAAGAGGTTATTATCCACTTTCAAAAATATCATTTTTGAGGAATTAAAATAAATAATATTTTATAACAATTTATTGAAATAAATTTCAATAATGGATCCTTGAAAGGATATTAATTATATTTAGTAAAAATGTGAATTGATATATAAAATGTATGGTCGGTAAAGGAAAAAACTTTTTAAAATTTTAAAAATACCAATATAAAAATCCAACTCATAAAAAATATTCATTGAAATATCATATTAAAAATTCGTAAATAAAAATATTTAGGTGACATGAAACAATATATATATGGATATCAAAATAATAATTGTAGTACAGATATGAAAGAGAAAGATCTTATTTTGGGTAAATTTTAAAAATTCATAACAATGACATAATTTAAAAAGGGGGAAATGTATACAGAGATGAATAACTTAATGTAATGAAGTATTTTACCTAGATAAAAGAGGAAATGTCATTTGGAATTTATAAATTGATTCATTGGACAATTCGAATGGAATGTAGTCAAGAATGATAATTTAAGACATAATAAAAGTAAATTGAGTTGATGAAAAACCCTTACATTTCTTTGAACCTGAACAAAAGTGATTTAAATTCATTAATAATAATAATAAACATATTAATAACTTATTTAAAAATATTATTCATATCTATTAAACTATATAGTTTTCATTTATAATTATTTATTATACTTTTATTAGGTAGTTATAGTATATTTTCATTTTCAGATATTAGCGATATTGATTTTTTTACACATGATTTAAAATGTAAATGTTGATCCCCATTCTTTGATACAAAGTTCATAATTAAAAGATTTTCCAATATAATGGAATATATGATTTATAATGATTTATAAAGTTCAAATTTAATTCCATGTAATGTTTAATCATTTTTCATGCCAATAGAATTTGTGATGATCATGTTTCACTAATTTTTGACAAAAAAGATAGTATGTTAATAATGAGTGGAGTATTAAAAATGAAACACCCTAAAATTTTATGAAATATTTTATTTCTAAATAAATTTAATCTCTTATATAACATGTGATACATGCAAACTGAAGTCTAAATGAACTGTAATATAGTATACTATTAGGAAAATGCTGTTAAATTTGGGATATGAATAGGAATACCACGTTTTAGAAATATGTATTATGGTTTTAGATAAAAAAATATATTTAATAATGTCTTTATGTCTTTCAATAAGATACTTTTTCCTCAAAAGTTATTTATTTATTTTTGTGAGAAAATAATATAATTTTTTTTTTCCAATTTTATAACTTTTCTCTAAAAAAATTAAGTTTATTTTGGAAATCAACATATAAAAAATATCTTAGAGTGAATTTGTAATAATTTTATGAAAATATTAAATTTTATAAAAATAAAAAAAATACCCATTTTTATTAAAAATATTTTATTGTTTAAACCGATTAAATAGATTCATTTTTTTAAAATGTGTTTATGAATAACATTTGACCAATTATATTATTATTAACCTAGTTTAGGTCATTGAAATAGATTTTATATTTAGTTTTTATACAGATTTTTTTTTATTTTAGAAAAATTTATCTTTGGATAACATAATTTAATCGCTTTTATAGGTTTAAATTTAAAATAGATTATACTACTTATGTGAATTGAATTTTATAAATTTGATTCAATATTTTCCATAATAATAATTAATACAAGGTAATAAGGTAAACTTAATTATAAAAACACCAATTTGTTTACCATGGTTAACGTTAAAATAAATCTAATGGGGGTTAAAATAAAGGGATAAGAGTTAAAAATGACAAAAAATATTTAATAAATTAAATTTTATGGCCATATTTCACCCCTATATCATCTATTATTATTTAATGGTATATTTTAGATCAATTGTGTGTGAATAATACATTAACTTATTTTATTATTTATAAGTAATCTAGGTCTGTTGTCTCTCCACTTAAAAAAGGACACCCCTCTCCTATCCACAATTAAATACCCATTTGTTTTATCTAATAACTACCCAAATACCTTCTTAAAATAACTCCCCATGGCCCGTATTACATATTTTTATTATAAAACCTTCCTAATAAGGATTTAGGTATAAACCAAAAGAGGTTGTCCGATGAAGTGGTATAATTGTTAATAATTCATATTCATTTTATTTATTATTATACCTACTTTATATATTCTTCAAATATGATGAAATAATAATACAAGTACCCATAACATAATTATATGTTATTATTTAAATTAAATAACTTATATCCATATCCTCTTCCATAAAATGGGAAACAAAACCGTCGATAGTGTGTTAGGAGGTCTACTATCTCGAAAACCAATGTAATTTTTTTCCATCACCTCCTCTAATGTAATAATAATTTTACATCTAAATTATTACCTTCCAATCTATTGGAAAATGATAAAGTCACTCAGGTGTATGTGTGGACTACGACCTCTATGAATCGATGTGATTTGTTTTTAATTTTATTTTAACATGGATGGTAATGAAAATGATTAAAATAATATATATATATATATATTATAATAATAATTATTTAATAGTGAATTAATATTTATCATTATTTTGTTCCATCAATCAAAAAATTAAAACAACGTTCATACGTACGTGCGATCTATTATCTTTACAAATGATGTAATTCATTTTTCAATCTATAACATTTATGGATGACTCTAAATATGTATATAATTTTTATGTAAAAATTTTATATCATTATTAAGATTATATATGTTAAGGAACCGTGATTAGTTTACACAAACCAAAACTTTCAAACCTAGATTTTCATGAAAAATGAAACAGTTATCATTCGGAATAGTGATTTAATAGAGAATTGCTTAGAAATGGGTAATAAAGGGTTATAATAAAATAAAAAATGGTATGATATATATGAATATAATTTTATAATATATTTATAATAAATATATATTTATTAAACATGAGGGTCAAACCTTTAAGAAGGAATCTAGACTAGAGGCAAGGGTTTATTTCATAATCTCATCATTATTTAGAATTATTTATGTTTAAGTCTACATTGGGAGTATTATTTAATCTTTATATCTCAAACCAAATTTATTTTTTTATTATATTGTTATTTATATAAATTAAAATTATTTCTTTAATTTTCCTCTCTTTATGTACTATAGATACCAACATGACATGTTTATGGAAAACTGACCTTGTATTTTATACTATGTCAGGAATCATTACATTTAATGTCTATATTTTCCATAAAATGTATAATTTTTTTTTCTAATTATAAATTTATTTATTAAAAAAAATACATTTTTTACTTTTAAAAAAATTAAAAGGAATCTTCTTATCATTTTTTGAACGAGGTACTATTTGACCTTTTTACAAAAGTGAAAACGGAATGATTTTTTAACTTATAGAACATGGAATTATATTCCACTATTATTAAAACTAATTTATTTATAGATTAAATTAAAATTTTACAATTTTACATTCAAATAAATTGATTTTCTTAATATTTGGAAAATATTTTAAACATTACAAAAGTGATTTAAAAGTGAAAAAACTATTTTCCTCAATAAATTTAAATAGATATTTTATAATATTTTATTCGATGTCAACATAATTTTTTGAATCTTATGATGTATATATACTCTAATTATACCATAAATGATATTTCTATATATGGAATATGATTAGTTTTACTGGGTAATGTACTGATATCCTATATGATAGTTCTTTCCATACGAACAATTATTAATTTTTTAGGGAATGTTGATTAAGTTGTATTGTCTATTCATATGAAGAATGAATCAGAACTATTAAGTTATTGGTGGGAACCAAAATTAAATAGCACCCCGATAAATCTGTAGGTCACATGTGAAAAACTAGAACGGGTATTTGAAAAATTCATTACACATTTATTTAATATGTATTATCATTTGGCCTCAATGGTAATTTTTAGATGTATAACATTATTCAATCCACAATTATAAAATTAATTATTGATGTCCATACTAGTATTTAATTATTTAGTATATCTATTTATAAGATTCAATCTCATGTGTTTATTTTTATAGAATTATTTATGTATCATTTATTAAATCCATATTATTATCTCCTTATTATATTTCACTATAAATATACATTTATTGATCATATAAGCTCACCCATTTATTCTGTTTAATTTCACTTGGATTCCATGAATTGTATTATGATTTATATATAGGGATATGTTAAAGGTAATACTATTATTCTTATATAAATTAAATGTTTTATTATATTATTACAAATGAAATATAAGATTCAATATTGTATCTAGTTTTCCAAGAATACTAAACTATTCGGTCCTTTGGGATTTGATTTCTTATATCTAGTACCGATGAAATAAAGTAAGCACTAACACTAGGCTACTGGGTTTAAGGACTTTATAGTTTCTATCAGATAATTTTATTAGAAACTTTGGTTACTACATTTATGTAAACATGAATTAGGGAATATAATATATGAATGAATTTGAAGATATATATAAGTATATGATAATATCATAATTTTTTTGTTAGGTAGATATTATGTCGTTTTACTAAAAATAAATCATTGTATAGATAATATAAGTGAGTTTGGTTTTGGAACAAATTCATATAGAAGTAATAACACTGAATAGAGATTGTTTGAGTATGTGTCAATAATCATTCTAGTTCATGGTGAATGTAATTTTACTAAACATATGGTTTGACACTCCCAATGTACATAATTTGGTTAATTCACATTTTCAAAAAAACAAATTATTAACGATTATAAATGAATTATATAATTTGAGAATATTACCCAAAAAACACATTTTATGATTATGAGATTAAGAATTCATAAATTTTTCAATTTTTGTTAATTGTTTCACATGTTTTTAAATTATACATTATGATTCATAATATTATGATACATAATGTTACGATATAATATAACGTATGAATTTTATTAGAAATGGTGAGTAGATAATGTAATTGAAATTTTATCAATGAATATAATCTATATGGATATTTCCCTCCTGGGTATAATAATGAAGCTAGAGCGGGAGATGAAGTTAAAGATGAACAAATTATAACTATATTGGGTATATTGGATGAGGTTAAGAAAAATAACATTTCTTGTATAGATAATCCTACTAATTAGAAAAATGGTGTAACACTATTAAAATACTTCATGTTTCAACGACCTCCATCATTCCATGGGACTAAAAATCCATTTATAGATGATAAGTGGATAAGTTCATTTGGGAAGATATTTCTCAATTTGTGAAGTAATTAAAGGGAAAAGGTTTTCATGGATATTTACTGTCTCTTATAGACTGGATATCAATAGTGGTTATTAATTAAAAACTGAATGGATTAGAAATAAATAAAGATCATGGAATGGAAGGATTTTAAGGTAATTTTATTGGAAAAATATTTTCTGCATGACTAATGAGTAGATCAAGAGAGACAATCTGAGAGTCTGAGAAAAAAAATTAAAATTAATTTTTTTAAGTATGATGATAACTTTAAAAGGATATTAAGGCATTCTACAGACTACATACGTTATCCAAATAACAATATTAACCATATATTTAACGGTATTAATCCAATACTTCAAAGGGAACTATTCTCTAAAACATTCTCATCATATGAGGATATTATATAATGTTCTATCAATATAGATAAATAAATATCAAAGTCTTATGTATTAAATGTAAATCAAGAAAAGAAGAGGAAAAAAGAGAAATAAATGGATAAGGGGAAGAAGAGAAAGGATAATTTTGTAACACATTATATATATGCAAAGAAACATCTTGGTACATGCTTAAAATGAAAATATGTTTTCTTCAGGTTTAGATAAAAGGCCATCCCACTCATAAATTCTTGGGTAAGGGAGAAACCATCAATGTAAAGTTCTTTAAATTTAAGGCATTTTGGAACTATTACAACAAATTATCCAAAAATCAAGGTAACATAGTATACAAGAATCCAAGGGGAGAAGGGAGAGATTGTACAATGACTAAAGATGATCTGGAAGTTCCTAGCAATGTGGTAAAAGGTGAACTTATCATCCACACTTGGATTTCAAATGTTTTATTTGATTCTTTTTCTACCCACAATTTTATATCTGAATAATTTTTTGAGGGTATCAAATCACCACCTCAACAAATAGATATTAATTTGGTGGTGAAAAATCATAATGGTAGGATAACCACATCAAAAGTATATTACTCCACTCTGATATATGTTTGTGTGATGTTCTTCATGGGAATACTATTATTATTCCTTTAGTTGAATTCTAAATAATTTTGGGTATGGTTTGGAGTTCTTATTATAGAGCCCATATCAATTATTTAAAAAGGGATGTTTTTTTTATTTTGAATCAACCATTAATCTTCTATTAGTGAAAGGAAAAACTTGAAAAATAAATGGATATAACTTTTATTATATTACCTTTCTACCTGTTAATGAGTCATATTTATCTAAAATGGTTGGGGAGAAACACAATATTGAAAATTTTCCTTTTTTTTCAAGAATATGATGATGTATTTCCCAAGGACTTTACCAAAATTCACCTAAATCATGAATTTGAGTTTTCAATAGAAATCATAACTGATGATATGCATATTTCAAAGAATCTATATAGAATGGACCTAATTGAGTTATAGGAATTGAAGAAGAAACTCAAGGAGTATCTTGAGAAGGGATTCATTCAGCCTAATGATTTTATATGGGGTGCACCTATTCCCTTTGTTGTTAGTAAATATGGGTCAATGCATTTATGTACTAATTATTAGGAACATAATAAGATCATTATTAAGAAAAAGTATCATCTTCCTAATATTGATGAAATGTTTGATAAATTATGAGGAGCACTATATTTTTTCAAGATTTATCTTTGTTTTATGTATCATCAGATAAGGATCAAGGAGGATATACCTAATATATTATTTTGTATGAGTTATAGTCATCATGAATTTATAGTAATTCTATTTTCACTTACTAATGCTCCCATTATCTTTATGGATTTAATGAATAAAGTTTTTAGAGACTAACCTGATCAATTTGTGGAAGTATGTATGGATGATATTCTTATATATTAAAAGAGAGTGGAAGATAATTAATTACATTTGAAAATTGTGTCGAATACCCTTATAAAGGATAAGTTGAATTCTAAATTTACCAAGTGTGTATTTTGGATTTATAATGTTTCATTAGTGGTTAATATAATCTCAAATGATTGTATATAAATGGATCTTTCCATGATAATATTTTTTTCAGAAATAGACTTTTATAACCACAACAAAATAAATAAATATTTTCTTGGGTTGGAAAGATACTATTGATGTATTGATAGATATTTTTCACAACTCTCTAATCGACTCACCAAGTTAACTAAAAATGGGGTTAAGTTCTTATAAAAAAATAAATCTGAAGAGAAATTTAAATAACTGAAGAGAAGGATATTTAGTGTGCCTATTATTACACTACCTTATAGTGGATAAATGTTTGTGATCTTTAGTAATACATCAAATAAAGTAATGTGGTGTATCCACACATATAATTATGTGGTAATATTATTGTCTCTTTCCAATTAAAAATTCATGAGAATAATTACCAAACTCATGATTTGAAGTTGGAAGTGGTAATGTTTTAATTGAATATATAAAGGAATTATCCATATGGTGAAAGACATGATTCATATACTACTCATATAATCTTGAAGTATATATTTACACATAAGGAGTTGAAAATTTACTAAATAATATGGATGTATTTGATCAAATATTATCATTTCTCAATAAATTACCACCATGGGAAGGAAAAAAGGTGGTTGATGCTTTAAATATGTAAGATCATGATAGTTTTTCCATGATCACGATTGAAGGAGAAAAAATATTTATGGGTTTATAGAAGAACTACCTTGAAATCCTAATGAAATGAGACATGTATTATCCTTTCCAGATGATTATTCAACCATCCATCCATCAAATGTTTAAAAAGGCATAAAAAAGACATGGAATTACAGAAGAATGTTAGAAATGTTCCAGAGTTCAACCCTGGAAATTATATAATAATAAGGTATAATTATAGTGTATATTTCACATTTATAAAGATAGGAAAAATGAACTATTCGATGAAGTTCACTGTTCATCACTCTCTATTCATCATAGAAGTAAAAAGATGTATTGGGATCTATATTTATATTTCTAATGGGTTAAGATTTAGATAGATATTACAGAGTATGTATCTCAATTCCTGGAATGTTAGTAGTTTAATATTGTGAGACAAAAATTAAAGGATATATTACAATAATTTCCCAAACTAGAATGAAAATGGGAAACAAACATCATGGGTTTTGTCATCAGACTCACCAAAACACAAAAATTACATAGTTATTTACGAGTTGTATTTGATCACTATATAAATTCAACATACATAATTATTATTAGAGATTATTTCTATCTTGAGAATATTTCTATCAGAGGTTTACCATGTTGTTTTGAAAAAGTCTTCAGTGAGATATGAATATATAAGTGAGTTTTAGTAACACTTTTCATACATATATAAATGGTTAGTCTAATAGGACCATTCAAACTCTAGAAGAAATGCTAATAGATTTATCTATGTATTTTAAAGTTGGTTGTGATTAACACTATCATTTAATAGATTTTTCTTATAAAAATAAATTTCACTTAATAATTCAGACGACTCTTTATGAAGACCTCTATTGTAGGAAGTGAAAAACACTAATGCTCTTGGTTGATGTTACATAATTTATGGAATTAGGACATGGTCTAGATGAGTAAATGGAGGAGAAGGTTATATCCACTCAAAAACACATAAGGGTATATTATATTCAATAAAAAATTGTGCTTACAATAGTTAATGATATATAGTGCTTGAAGTTGGCGATAAATTATTACCTTGAATATCTACCTTGAAGAAGGTACATAGATTCATAAATAAGGTAAAGTTGATCCCTTTGTATATTGGAGTCTTCAGGATTATTTATTATATTAGGAAAGTAGTTTATCATCTGGCACTTCTACTAAAAATCTCTCAAGTTCATGATGTGTTCCATTTATTTCTCATGAGGAAATACCTAAATTATCCTTCAAATTTAATAAACTCAGAATTAATAACACTAGATAATGATATATATTACGGGGATTAAATTTTTGAGGTCATGGATCATATGTATAAAGTGATATGAAACAATACCACTCAATTGTTCAATGTTTTTGTGGCGAAACCATAAATTTTAGGAAGCTATGTAGGTGCCCAAGGATTTGATTATAAAAAATAATCTTCATATTATTTTATCAATGTGATGCAATTTCTAAGGAGAAACTCATTTTAATATAGATATAATGTAACACCTTGAGATTTAAGGATATATATCATTCAAAATAAATTTAATATCTTTTATATCTACGGATATACTCAACTAAGAGTCTAAATCAGTTGTAATATAGTATACCATTATAAAATATCCATTAAATTGGTGGTTTTAATATTAATAACCAAATTTTAAAAATATTTATAAAATATTTATATTATTTAAATTTCTTTTAGTAATGTCTTTATATGTTTCAGAAAGATATTTCTTCTATAAAATAGGTTTTATTACTTTTTAGGAGAAAATAATACAATTAATGTTTTTCCGCTTTTATAAAATTTATTTTAGATAATTTACTTCATTTATGAAATGAACATTTCCAAATTATCCTAGAGTAATGTTTTTATAATATTATGAAATGAGTAGTTTTTCGATGAATAGTGAACAATATTGATTTTTATTAAACATTTCTTTTTTATTTAAAGCAATTAAAAAGTTCCATTTTAATTTAAAATGTTTTTAAAAGAAATATTATTTAAATTTATTTATTATTAATTATATTTATTTTATTTTATTCAATTTTATGTTGAATTTTGATATGAAAACATTTTTATACTTAATAAAAACTTTTCTTTGGAAAATCGTTTTTCATCACCTTTATAGGTTTGTTTTTAAATTAAATTCTGAAACTTATTTGAATTGAATTTGATCAAATTGATTCCAAATTTAAATTGATATTAATTAATATTATTAAATAATCCTAGCTTAATATTTTGGTCCTAATTAATAGTAAAATCATTAAAAATCGTTTACCACGGTTAAGGTTAAAATATGAATACTAGGGGTCCAACTAAAGAGATTAGGGTTAAGAAATCATATAAACTTGTATAAACTCTATTTTATGGACATTTTTATACCATAAATATTATAATATTCAATAATGGTCTATTTTGGATCCATTCTGTGTGAATAATACATTAATACATTTCATTCTTTCTAATAATACCAAGTGTGTCCTCTCCCCCACTTTAAAAGGACACCTTCTCTCTTATCTACATTTCAAGTTTCTTTTTTATCCAATAAATACTCAAAAACTATTCATACATCCCTTCCTGTGACTTAGAGTCATTGTATTGATTAGAAAATCATCCTAGGAAGGATTAAGTTATAAACCTAAAGTTGTTGTCCGAAGAAGTGGTAATGTTCTTAACCGTGCATTTTCATTTTATTTATTCTTATAAATCCTTGAAATATAATTCAAGTTTAATAAATAATAACACTAGTATATTAAATATACATAGATTATATTATATTAATTTCATAATCTATATCTATCTAATCTTTCATTGAATGGGAAGTGATACCATCGATCGTGTGTACAGTGGACTACCGCCTCACAAACCAATTTAATTGACTAAAAAAATACTTTTTTATTTTTCAAAATCATTTAAGGGAAAGTGAGAACCAAAATAATACAGCAATAAAACATCAATTATGAAAGGGATGGCCTAAATATTAATGACTAAATTCAATCAATTATACACACTATCCTTAAATAATTTCCAATGTAGAAAACATACTTCAGTTGTCAAATCATCCTTTATGAGATATTCAAACCGAAAAGCCATATTTTCCCAAGTTTAGATTTAATACTCTATATTCATTTCACTACATTAAAAACTCTTACAATAATTAGTAATTTATTTTTAATCCACTCTATCTGCTATTTATTGGTATCCACCAGAAGAAGTCTCTCAGGCATCCTATCAATATCCTCTTGTTAGGAATTAATTAGAAGTGAATCATCCAACATAAACTCCTTTGATTGCATAATAAGGTACTAGGAATATACATTAGGTAGAATATATTTTTATTCCTCCTACTTATGGATATTTGACTCTCCTATAATGAGTTCTACCAAATAATTGACGTGGGAACGATCAACCACCACCGAAGCCTCTTGGGACCTATTTGTTTTACCCATCCTACCATCTGTATTATTTTCATTGACTTTCATTTGTATTTAAAACTAAACCTTATACTTCTCCTACTCACTATTAGGTATGTTATTTTCCTTGGGCCCATTTTTCTTAGCATATCTAGTTTCCATTTTTTAGTAAAAATAAGTAGTCCTTTTGACCTTTGGATTTGTATTTTTCAATAAGAATGCAACTGCCAGAATCCTTATTTTCATTCCATCATTTCTTCCACCTTAGGATATGAGGCCCAATTACTTATATACCCCACACACTATTATTTGAACATGGGATGGATGTATCATCGCATTCCTCTTCCCCAGAGATATATTTTCCTTCATAAGAATCCTCACCCATAATGAGTTTGAATGACCCTGATCTATGTGGTCAATTGTCAGACATTCAAAATAGTTTCCCAGCCTAATGTTTGGCATGAACTTCCTAGTACCAATACAATTGTTAGTAACCACAAAAACCCTTGTGGACTGCATTCCACGAGTTGAATCATCCACAACACACTTTTGAGTATGTAACTAGATAGCCTCATTCAGAGAAGAGAAAGGCTAGGGAACATTTACCCTGATTTCTATAACCCCTCCATAATACTGGATCCATTACCAGAACACACAACCTTAAAATATATAGAGATAACAAAAGCCACATCCCCCAGAAGAAGTCTTGTTCTGCACATCTAGAACTGCCAGTTTGTGCTTGAGTCGACTAAAAACATTCACAACTTTGGGACCAACCTACTTTGAATGAGCTTCATTTTGAACAGGATCCATTGGCTCCATAGAGCTATCAAATTCCTTCTCCCCATAATCATTCATAATCTACTGAACATTTTAATACAGAACTGACCTCCCCTCATTTATCTTATATAGTCAAATATAATGACTACAAACCACCTTTAGATGACCAAGTTGTCTGCATGAAGAGTAGAAATCATCCCACCTCTCAAAACAAATAGGTTATTTGTATTAAAACTCTTCTCCAATGAAAATCTAAAAAAAATAATTTGGTAATAAGGAAACATCTACATTGACACAAATTGTTGTGTAAGTAGGATGGTATACCACATGAGTTTGACTATCAAAGTGTAAGTACAAAACCACATGGTTCCCAAGAATTAAAATTATTGAAGGGTTTTGAAATGGAAAAGGAATATAAAGAAACAATACCCAAATGACCGTTGTAGGTGATACATAGTTCATGTGATAATTTAAGGACCACATATACAGAAAGAATCTAAAGCTGTTACAGATCTGGGTAGGGGGCACTGGACCAAGATATAATGAAATCCTGTTCAAAATAAAATCTTACCATAATATGTTTCTGATCTATAACACTTACTATTTCATGATCTTATAAACCCGACACTTCAAAAATAAATCTATCTAACAAGTCCACTGATGGATGACATTGTTTAAACTGAGCGACCAAAAATCAGATTAAAGAGAGCCAATGAATCCTTGGAATCCGATGTAGATAGAGGAAGCTGTAGAAGACCATCAAATAAATCCATAAATTTCGGGACAATACAAATTTGAGGGAAATAATGGATAAATTCAGGGTTGTAAAAGTGGGATAAATAATGCGAGTGGACCTCCATGAGGGACGACGAAGGTCACTCCCCCTCTGGTGGGGGAGGGCCCGATGTAGTGGTCATCCCCTCTCACAACTGAATATAATGATTTATTTAATATATATATATATATATATATGATATTTATTACATAATTAAACTTCTTGAAATATAATACCACATATATCTTCTTACCTTCTAATCTATTAGAAAACAATAGTGTTGGTTGTGCGTACGTGTCTACTACTACCTCTATGAATTTATGTCATTTTTTTTCATTTTATTTTGACATAGATGGAAATAAAAATAGATTTAATGAATATATTTTATATTATAAGGATAATTAAAATTTGAATTTATATTTACCTAATTTGTTTCCAAATTTTCAAACAATGAAAACATCATTTCTCTATATATATGGCCTACTATCTTCATGAATGGTATAATTCATTTATGTAACTCTGAATTTTAAGGATGATTAAAAATATTTTTATAATTAATATATATGATATTTATATCATCATTAATAGTTTAGTTTTTATGTCACCATAAAAAACTACAATGACTAAAACTACTAAACCAAAACATACATGAATAATGAAGCCATTATCACTGGGAATATTAATATTAAAAAATATTTATTAAGAAATAGGTCATAAAAGGTTACAAGTAAATAAAATAATGTATTATTTATATAATTACGGTTATTAAATATATTTAAAATAAATCTATATTTATTATAGAGGATTTTCAAACATGTACGAAAGAAGTCAGACCCGATATAAGGGTTTATTTCAAAATCTCATCATTATTCGAGAATGTTTATGATTAAGCCTCCACAGGTAGTTTATTTGATCTTTATATCTTAAAAAATTTATCCCATTCTTATATATTTTTTTCTTTAAATTAGTTTTTTTTCTTTTTCATTTTACTCTAATTAAGTACTCAAGATACTGAAATACAATTTTTAAAGAAACCATCTTTGTATTTTCTACTAGAACGGGAATATTTCACTTCGATGTCCATATATTCCTCAAAATTTATAAAAGAATGTTTTTAAAATATTATAGGAATTTATTAAATTATTTTCCCCTTTTTTATGTTTTTAATTTTATTTGAAAGTAATCTTCTTGTCATTTTACAAATATGGTTCTTTTTGACCTTTTTACAAAAGTGTAGAGGGAATGTTTTTTTAACTTATACGAAAAGAAATTTTTTTTCACAATCATGAATATTCATTATTTTTAATATTTCATTAAATTTATTAAATTATTCTTTTAACTAAAATTATTTCTTTAATATTTGATAAATATTTTAGAATTTAAATAAGCGATTTCAAAGTGAAAACTGTATTTTCCATATGAAAGTTTCCTATGATCTTTTTACAGTATGTTTATCTTTGTCAACACTATTTTTTGAATCTCATTATGAAGGTATAATCTAATGATACCGTCCACTATATTTATTTGTATTTTCATGATTAATTTAACTAGGTAATGTATTGATATTTCATATGATAGTTCTTCCAATATAGACAATTACTGATTTTTAAGGCATTTGGATTAAGTGGTATTATTTATTCATATGATGAATCAATTGGAATTACTAATTGTTGTGTGGGGTACAAAATTTTTAATCCCATTTATTCATTTCTAATTATCTTGAGACAAACTATATTGGGTATTTGGATGAGGCATTACCCATTTATGTAAGATGTATTGGAACAGGGCCACGATAGTAAGTTCAACATGTCCAACCTTTCACATTCCTTCAAGTTAAAATCTAATATTGATTTCCATGTAATGTTTTTATTAGTTAATATATATATATATATATATATAATTTTCATGTTTAGGTGGCTATTTGTGTGTCATTATTTTGGTATCAGTTATTCCTTCTATATTATTCATTCCTTGTTAGCTTCTGTTGTACATTCCTTTACTGAGTATATGAGCTCACCCCTTATTATTTTCCATTACCCAAGATGCTAGGAAGTGTATTATGATTGATATATTGGGATATGATAAAGGTAACAATGGTGTTATCAAAGAAAATACTATGTTTTATTTTATGTTTTCAAATGAAATGTGTGATTTAGGAATGTATATAAATTCGAAGACTATTGTACTATTCAGTCCTTTGGGATGCGATCAATTGTATCTAATACCAATGTAATAAAGTAACCACCCAGTCTAAGATAATATGGTTGGATTTTTTGAAAATAAAAAATTTCTATTACCTTAATCATTTCATATAATTCTTTTTAATTCATTAATACATTTTTAGGATCATCCAAGTGGGTGGTGATGAAAAATGGAATACATAGTTCCATGTAGGTGATAGTCCACATATATACAATAATGAAATATTCATTTTATATAGAATATATAGATGATAGGAATTGATTTATGTTTTTTAGAATATTTATCTTCTTATAAATATAATATCTAGTAATTAAATATCAATTTTGAACTATCCATGTGAGGTGATGATGAAAAATAAATCATGCCATTCATGGATGTCGTAGTCCATACATAACAGAAACAACATTTTTATTTTTCTAAGTAAATATGGAATGGTAGAAAATAGATATTCTATAAATATAAAAAAATATAACTATATATATAATAATGATTTCATTATATAATAATGTATAAAATATATCTTAAGCAGATATTAAATTATAATAAATGGAAGAATAATTATAGAGTAGAATAATAATGTCATCCTTGTATCATAAACCTAATAAAGAATAAATTATAACTCTATGAAAGGCTTTCATTTTATATGGAGAATGATTATGAAATACTACTAAGAGAATTTATTAAGGGAAATTACCATTAATTGAAAATTAATTTTTAGAACATAGAAAATTTTCAAAAACCTTTTCTTTTAAAACAACTTTGAAAACTTATAAATTAAACTTTAAAGATCATTAAAAAAAATCTTGATAGAAATATATTTTTCACTTTGAAAAATTACTTTTAGAACAAATAAAATTTTTAAAACCTTTTTCATTGAAAATATAATTGAAAATTTATAAAAGAATCTTTGAAATCATTTAAATCCTTTATTTTAAAATACCCTTTTTGAAACATATAATGCAATATTTAAAAATCATTTAAAATAGTTTTTAAGAATAATAACTTTTTGAAATAATTTTTCATTGAAATTATATTCGAATACATATAATTAAAGCTTCAAAAATAATTTAAAACACTATCTATGAATAATTTATTTTGAAAAAGTTTTTATTTAAAAATTTCTTTAAAAAAATATAACAAAATATTTGAAAATTAATTAAAAAACTTATTTCAAAAAAAAAAACATTTTTAAAAGACTTTTTATTTAAAAATGGATTTCAAAATATATAAATAAATATTTAAAATTCATTTACATCTATTTTATTTGAAAATAAACTTAAAAATTAATTGAAAAATTTTTTGAAATCATTTTTAGAAAATAGGGTTTTGGAGGAAAACATATTTATGACCAAAGAGAGAAATGAAGTTATATTTTCTTAAAAAACATTCTCAAAAATATTATGTAAAAAAGAGTGGAAAATGATACCATTACATGAGGATATCCTGAATTACTAGTGGAGAATAAATTCATGAGAATTATTGTAATATAGATCATAATATTACATCAATGGATGCATAATCATAAACAATCCCAATAAATTATGGGATTATAGCAATAAACTCTTACCACATTAGTAAATTTGAATCTAAATCCCCATAAAATAATAAAATTAAATGAAGATTAAAATATCATTAAAATATGTAGATTCATGATATGATATGTCAAATGTAATTATATATGTCTCATAAAATTATATAGGTTCATAACAAAACATTTGTCATAATGAAGAAAAATTGAGACAAAATTACCTTACCGATTTGTTTATTTATGAACTGTAAAACACCATGAAATAGCGATCACAAAATGGATATATAATTACACATATAATTAATTATAAGGATCATAGAATTAATTCATGGGCATTATATGCTCCAAACTAAAGGAATTATTGGTTAATAAGACATAAGTCTTGCATAAATAAAAGTGAGACTAAGAATCCCCTTAACTTATGTCTTTACCCTCATACTACTCATTAAAACCTTCCTGTATAATAAATATAATATTGTTATAAGTATTATTAATAACCATATTAAATTATATTATTCCATATATAATTTTCTTATGACATTTTATTACCCATTTATTAACAATTCCATGTTAAAATTACATTTCAGGTGATAACCACTTTGTTTTTCACATTTATATTGTTTTATTAAATCGTTTTGGTCCTTATAATCATATCCCGATTTAGTAATATCTATAATGGTGAACATGATATAAATATAATATATATTCAGTGTTTATGTATTTATAATAATATATAAAATATATAAATAGGAAATGAAATACACCATTTAATGAGATAGTAGACTATACGTACGTATGAACGTTGTTTCCATTTTCTTTTCTTATTTTTAAAGAAATAAACGAATATGAAATATATATATATATAATAACTTTACATTAGAATTATTATTTAATATATATCACATATTTCTATTAAACCTATCCTTTATACATTCCATGTAATGCGTGACCGAATTACATCGCTTTGAGGAGATGGTGGTTCACATGTCCACAAATGATTTTAGCCTATTATCAAAAATGGAAATCATGATGGTATATGTTACTTAATAATTATAGAATCATACAAATATCATAAATATAATATATATAATATAAAATCATTAATTAAATCATTATTATTTAACATTTATAGGTAATAATGGAAAAACAAACATCAGTTCACGGGGTGATAGTTTGACGTACACACGAAAAATGATTGTGTATCCCATTTGATAGAAGTATAAGAATTTTTAGATCATAACCATAAAATAAAAAAATATAATTATATTTAGGATAATTATGTTATTATATACTCATTTAACAATAATAATATAGGTGGTGGAGAAATAAATAAAATAACCATTCTAATTGATCAACATTACCTCTTATTCAAGTAATTCCTTTTAGTTTACACAAAAGGAATATTTTGGTTTAATTTATTCACAAAGTGAGGTTTCTAAGATGATAGGTGGGAATTTTGGATTTTATTTGGTATGGTTTTCAACAATTAAAATGGATTTATAGGTGTGACTATGTAAGGGAAGTGAGTACCCATTTATAGTGGAGGAGGAGTGGCATTCTTGTAATTATAAAAAACAATAATCACTATTGAGAGGTCTATCTTACATAATGTTCATCAAATAATAATATATTTTTGAAAAAATAGAGTATATAGTATAAATATTTATATCATATGGATTTTGGAAAGGTTTACATGTTATTTTGACCCTTAAGTTAATGTTTAGCCACTAAGTAAACTCGTTTTTATCTTAATCACTGTCTTTAATTTTAACTAATTTCACTAATATATTAGGTCCAATGTTTTGATGATGTTATTTTAAATTATAAATTATTATGAATCCCAATATTTAATTTTTTTTTACCTAGTCGAATCATAGAATTTAAAAGAATTAATTTAAAAATATTCCGAAAGATGGGATAGAACAATGTGTTTTTAAATTGAAAATATTCAAAAGTTTGAATTGTTTTTATAGCTAATTTCAATTTAAAATTTATTCTAATTAACTAACATGTATTAATATATTTATATTTGAAATAATTATAATATAATAAAATTTTAAAATATAATTTATATATATAAATAATTTAGAGAAAAATTATCTTTTCAATTAAAATTCAGTGCTTTTCACTATTCATCAAAGAATAAACCTTCTTAGAAAAATAAAAACAATTCACCTAAATAATTTTTTTTATTACACAATAAAAATATATGTTTATTTTTTCAAATAAAACATATAAAAGTATAAAATATTATATATAAAATAGGTTCACCATTAAAAGGCAGTAAAATTTGAAAGTAGAATAATACATATTTTTATTCATTAAATTCGTTTTATTTTTTTCTTATGGTAATAAAATATATTATATTAATTATAAAAAATTTATTGAACATATTATATATAATTTTATTTAACATAACTAATAAAAGTGGTATTTTTAATTTATTTAGATAAAACATTTTTTTACATATTAAAATAGTTTTATTAGAGAAAGGATTTATTTATTTTAAAATTGCTCTTTCTTTAATTAATAACTAATTGTTAACCAAAGGATTTATTATATATATATTTGTAAACCATAGCTTCATAGTTTATCTAATATTATTTATATCTACTATTTTTAATGCTAGATGATAACTATGAAAATATTTTAATAATAATATTAAAAGTATATGGTAGTTCTATAAAACTTAGTCTTGCATGTAAAACAAGCTATCGAAGGAACTCCTCATTGTTTGTAACTATCACGACCCCCTCCCACCAAAGATGCCCCTCTTGAGCTAGCAATGGTGAAAGATAGATAATGACCCCCGAGTCCCGCCTCCATTAGGCCCCAGGGTGGCGACTAGCACCAAGGGTATGAGTTTTCACAAATATGGGAGGCATTACCCTTTTATTATTTAAGATCGGGAAATAGGACAAGTCAACCACCAAAAAGGAAAAGAACAAGTGTATAAAAATAAACCCAAACCAATCCCACATGAATATTTAAATAGTTATAACAATGTAAAGTAAAAGAAAGCTCAAAATACAATACCAAAAATAAAACAAGAGTACAACAACTTCAACAACTCCAACTGTCCCGACTAGTAGGGTCATGTACGGCCCTGGTAGTCATCCTAGAAACCTAAAAGTTAACGTAGGGTGAGCATACAAGTATACTCAGTAGGGAAACCTAAAGCTCTCGTGCACAAGTGGGGAGACATCCTATTGTCCCGTGAGAACAACAGAAGAAACCTAGAAAGGAATTTTACCCACCCATCCTCACCAGCCACACTCACCAAAAACACAATCACAACAGGTATTAGTATATAAGAACAAGAGTATTGGGTACCCCGCACCATTCCTCATTAGTTAAATGTGCTTCCTAATGGCGAACATCCGGACGCTGCCACACTCTCCCCGCCCGCACACACTTGGGCCTCACAAACCACACATCCCGCCCGCACACACCTGGGCCACACAACCGCGTATCCCGCCCGCACACACTTGGTCCTCACAACCTCGTATCCCGCCCGCACACACATGGGCCTCACAACCACGTATCCCGCCCGCACACACCTGGGCCTCATCCCGAAGGTTATTGGTAAATATTAGAACCTTCCCGAAGAGTCTTGGGCAAAAACCACACCAATCAAAACCTACCTGAAGAGTCTTGGGTGTAAGGTCGCCTCAAGCCATCAAAACCTAGGGAAGAAGGAGCAAGAATGAGCTAGTAACTAAGGGGAAGACACCCACTCCCATGAAATGGGAGTGTTCGACACTAAGTGATCAACATGGGTGGGGTGTGATAAAACAGAAAAGATACACATATATATATATATATATATATATATATGTATACCAAACACACATCCCAACCTATGACTTCTAAACAGAGAAACTAAGTATGTGCCTCGGCACTGCTACTACGAAGCATGCATACAATAAACAACCCCAACCCCATTTAGGTTATCATGTTTCATCAGAATTAGTTTATTAGTTCCTTAACTACAAGGAAACTATTCACAACCAACCACATCAATCATTCGTAAAACATATCCCTGACATCCAAAAATCAAGTTAGGAAAACACAAGCAACACAACCAAGTCCTTCTTATTAGCCAACCAACCCCGTTGATTATTATTCCTATTCCATTACCATGACCCACCATTCATTATCTCTTCCACTTTTTATTTATTATTCACAACCCATAGTTCGTTCACGTTTAAACCCATCCCTACAACCCTGCTTCCAACCACCATAACCACAACTGCACCGTACATCAACATCCCTTGATACAACTTATCGCTGCCCCACTGCTCATCCGATCCACAACAACCGACAAAACAAGATTCTTGCCACATCATCGCCCCTTTAACATCATTTACTGCATCCCTGCTACCCATTCTATTTGTAACAACCCAGGATTCACCCCTCCCTTGCACACACTGGTAACCAAGATAAAACCCACATGTTCATTATTCCATTTTCTTTAACTGGGGTGATCACACAAGGGTTCAAGATTTTAAATAGCCAACATTACGTGATTAACCAATTTTCACATTCAACAAAGTTTCCATCGACAAAAATGGTCTAGAAAGATAGGGAAACATTTAATTGTGCAATAAAAGGCCCCCAACGACTGTGATTTTTAGTAGGTATAATCCTATTCAATTCACAACATAATATCACAGGATATAAAGATAAACATAACAACTTCCCCATCCCCGTTCTTTAACCAGTTATTATTTTATTTTATTGGTTAAACCCTTTCCTATGAAAAAAAGTGGATACCCACCCCGTATGATGCACAATTTAGAGAGACGAAGGTATGATCCCTACCTCAACAGTTTCTGATCACAACGCTCCCCCGGATCAACTTTATAAGATGTCCGTCGGCGTCCGTCACTTCTGTCGAGTCCCGAAAAAATCTCCTCGGGTGGAAGTTGGAAAGGAAAGGCCAAAGGAAAGACAACGGATCCAAGCTCAGAAGTTCTGCCTCATCGTTAGGATCCTGTGGCCACTGACAGATCATAAATCGGAGCTCGGACGAAGAAGTTATGGAAGAAAAGTAGCCTTTGAGTCTCTTGGGAGAGCTCTACTCAAAGGAATGGGGAGGAGAGGGATGAGTTGAAAAGGAGGAGGGGACCCCTCATTTTTAGGCGAGAAAAGAAAATGTACACGGCGTGTACTTTATGGTACACAACATGTACTCAGCCGTTTCACATTGTCACCACACAGCTTCCAACACGGCCTTCAACGCGAAATGCGGCCGTTGACTGGACAACATATGGCTTGAAGGTAACGCATACACGGGGAGGGAATACACGACATGTTGTTTTGGGTACATGGCGTGTACCCATTTATTTCACACTGCAAGGACACAACTCCAAAACGGCACATGGCCATTGACTGGTCAACACACGGATTGAAGGTAACACATACGTGGGGAGGGACTACACGGAGTGTAGTATTAGATACACGGTGTGTACCAATTTATTTCACACGGCAAGGACATGGCCTTCAACCCTGGGTATACCCGGCGAGGGGGTACCCAGCGTGTACTCACACTATATGGCGTGTAGTTTTAAAATTCTGGAAAGTGTGGGAAAAGTCCATTTTACCCTCCAGAACACTTCGTGACCTTCTTTTTGACAAAGGAATGGGATGGAGAGGTCCAGGCCGTTACATCAGATACCTCTTAAAACATTCTCATCCCCGAGAATTCAAAAACTAACCCAGAGGAAACCAAAAAGATACCTCTTAGGGTTCTCGTTATAACAAGAACCCAACCAACAACCCTAATCATATGTGTTAGGAATTCCTTCTCCTATGTCGAGATATTATCCTCTTTAGGCGGCACTGACTCGCCTGCACGAGTTTAATCGCATCCTCATTAATGCATATTTATTAAGAATTGGGTCTTCCCACTTCCATACATTAGGATTTTATTCAACTTGCACTACCCCCAGCACCACACAACCAACACACTACCCGAACATGTGGTTTGTGGAAAAATTCCTTCTCCTATGTCGAGATATTATCCCCTTTAGGCGGTACTGACTCTCCCACACGGGTTCAATCACATCTGCATTAATGCATCTCAATTAAGGGTAAGGTTTTTCCCTTTCCCCACACATGAGAACATGTTACGCATTTCCAGGGAACAAGGAAACAAAATGTCTCACAACCGACCAGCCAAGCATTCCATATATCGAAGGTACATAGTACAACATCAACACAAAGCTCCAAAGAACAAGGGAAAATACAAGTCAAAACAACTCTGGGTACTAAGCGTGCATCTGGGCCTCCCGCTCCCAAGTTCTCTCCTCGAGGCCACCATGCCTCCAAAACACACGAAAAAATGGAATGGTTCGTCCACAGAGAACCTTCTCCTTACGATCCTTGATTCTGATTGGTCGTTCCTCGAAGGTCACGTCATCTCCCATATATAACTCTCCCTAGTCGATAACATGGGAGTCGTCATGTATGTATCGACGTAGCTAGGATACATGGAAGACTTCATGAACCTTCTCCAACTGAGGTGGCAGGGCTAGCTGATATACTACCTCGCCGACTCGCCTCAGCACCTCAAAAGGTCCGATGAACCTAGGTGAGAGCTTTCTCCCTTTCCCAAACCTCTTCTGCCCCCATTGAGGTGAAACCTTCAAGAACACATTATCTCCCACCTCGAACTCCAAGGGCCTCCTCAGACGATCATCATAATACTTCTTTTTGGTCTTGATCCGCTTTCATCCTCTCACATATAAGCTGGACTTTCTCTGTGGTGCTCTGCACTACCTCTGGCCCAAGAGAACCTGTCTCACCAACCTCTGTCCAGAAAATGGGTGAACGACATGGTCTTCCATACAAAGCCTCAAACAGTTCCATTCCAATAGTAGAGTGGAAGCTGTTGTTGTAGACGAACTCTACTAAAGGCAAGTGTCGTACCCATGATCCTCTGAAATCCAGAACGCATGATCACAGCATGTCCTCCAATGTCTGGATAGTCCGCTCTGTCTGTCCATCGGTCTGGGGGTGGAAAGAAGTGCTAAGGCATAGCTGGGTGCCAAAAGCATGTTGTAACCCCCTCTAGACTCGTGAGGTAAACCGAGCATCCAGATATGAGAATATAGTCTTCGGAATTCCATGAAAACACACCACCTCGTCTACGTACCTCTGTGCTAAGGTACTCACCAGGCAAGACTCCTTAATTGCTAATAAGTGAGATGATTTCGTCAGTCGATCCACCACTACCCAGATAGCATCATAACCACCCTGAGCTCTAGGTATTCCTGTGACGAACTCCATTGAGATGTCATCCCACTTCCAATCAGGGACATCTAAAGGATGCAATAAACCACTGGGAAAACGGTGTTCCGCCTTCACTTGCTAACACACTAGGCATTTAACCACAAACTCCACCACTGCCCGTTTCACCCCGGTCCACCAAAACTGTTCCCTCAGGCCTTGGTACATTTTTTAAACCCCTGGGTGTACTGCCAAGGCTGAGCTATGGAACTCACAAAGAACTCCCTCACGCATTGTCTCCGGGACAAACAACCTTCCAGGGAAAATCAACCGATGTCGGATGTCCTCTGACCATCCTTCTGGAGCGTTCCCCTGATCGACGTGATCCCACATCACTTCCTCCTCGGAGTCCCCCCACTGAGACTCTTCCAACTGTTGCAACAAGGAGGACTGCACCATCATCTGAAACAAACAGCCTCTAACACCTTCTTCCCTTTCATCTAAGTGCAAGGTGGCCAACTCTCCCGTTGCTTTCCAAGCATCAGTGGATTCCCGAACCACTTCCTTACGCGACTTCCTGCTCAGGGCATCAGCCACAACGTTTCCCTTACCTTTAGTGTAAGAGAAATCGAAGTCATAGTCTGGGAGAAACTCGACCCATCTTCACTACCATAAGTTCAGGTCATGCTGGGAGAAGATATAACGCAGGATCTTCTGATTTGAGAAGACCACAAAGTGCTCCCCAAAGAGGTAATGTCTCCACAACTTTAGTGCGAACACTGCTGTTGCAAGCTCTAGGTCAGGGGTAACATATTTACGCTCATGAGGGCGTAACTACCTAGACCCATAACAGATCACTACCTTCTTCTGCATCATCATGCACCCCATACCAAGGCCAGAAGCATCACAAAACACCTCATACATCAACCCATCCTATGGAAACCTGAGTACGGGAGCACTGACCAAATTATACTTTATGTAGTCGAAAGATTTATAACACTTCTTGCTCCATAGGAAAACCTGGTTCTTCCTAGTTAAAGCTGTCAGTGGGGCAGCAACTCCATAGAAGTCTGAAACGAACCTCCGATAGTAACCTGCTAACCCCAGGAAAATACGAACTTCTGCCACGCTCTTGGGTTCTGCCCAAGAAACAACTGCCTCCACCTTCGACGGGTCCACTGACAATCCATGCTGAGACACTACGTGCCCATGGAAGTGTACTTCTTGTGTGAAGAACTTACACTTAGACAATTTCCCGTAAAGCTGGTGGTGTCGAAGGACTTTCAAGACTACCCTGAGATGCTCAACGTGCTCCTCCTCTGATCTTGAGCATATCATGATTTCATCGATAAACACAACGACGAACCGGTCTAGAAACTCTCGGAAGAAAATGTTCGTAAGTCCTATGGACACAGTCGTTGCATTTGTAACTCCAAATGACATCACTACAAACTCGAAGTACTCATACATGCACCTAAAAGCCGTCTTCGACATGTCACTGTCCTTTACCCTCAGCTGATGATATCCTGATCATAGATCAATATTGGAAAACCAACTTTCTCCCCTGAGTTTGTCAAAGAGATCATCTATCCTTGGAAGGGGGTAACGGTTCTTGACCGTTACCTGGTTCAACCTTCGGTAGTATATGCATTGCCTAAGACCACCATCTACCATCTTCACGAACAAAATTAGAGCACCCCATGGCTATACGCTGGGTCGAACAAAACCCTTCTCCATCAGATCATCAATATGAATTCACAACTCCCGCAACTCTGAAGGTGCCATCCAATAAGGGTCTATCGAAATCGGACGGGCAGCAGGCTGTAAGTCTATCCCAAACTCAACATCACGTCGGGGGGGGGGGGAGGGGTAGAGTCACAACCTCCTCAGAAAAAACATCGAGGAACTCCCCATCAAACCCTGGAACATCCATCATCTCTGTATCAGCTGGAACCACTGATAATCCGCCTAACAAGGAAATTAGAGGCTCCACACACCGGATTCCCACCTGACAGCTCCTCTCGCCAATAAAAGCTACATGCTGCCCATCCATGTCGGAGAACATGACTGTTCTCCGGAGGCAGTCGATAACGGCACTAACAGAAAACAACCAGTCGATGCCTAGGATGACATCGTATGGCTACATCTGTAACAGAAGAATGTCCCCACTAGATCGATGTGGTCCCAACGTCAGCCCACATCCCCGGAAAACACAAGATACACTGTTCTGGCCTCCAACTGGTGCACTCAGCACCAGTGGTATGGAAATTCTCTCTACGTCTAGTCCCAAAGCATGGGCTAGACCAGGTGCAACAAAGGAGTGCAGCGCTCCCGAATCGAACAAAGCATAAATGAGAGTGATAAACATAAAAATCATACCTCGAACCACCTATGGTCTTTCCGGAGCTGTCAACTCTACTGCATTCAACTGTCCACGCCTAGCTATTATGCCACTCTGATGTCATCCACCTCCCCGACCACGCCCTGGTCGAGGTCCCTGAGGAGCACCCTGAGGTCGGCCTCCTCCCACAAAGTCTGCCCTCAGAGGAGCATGATCCTACTGCTACGGGAAGGGCATCGTTGGAAACTAGTGCTGCTGAGGTTGGTGCTGAACCTGCCCACCTCCACCGTACTGAGCTCGGGTCGAGCACCGACTCTGAAGGTGCCCGAAACCTCCACAAGAAAAACACTTAGGTCCTGGGATCGTGAAAAAGGGACGAGGACCTAAAGATCTGAACTGGAACTACTGGGGCCTGCTCCCCACTGGCCTGAAACTAGAAGGTCCCATCGTAGGAGACCTGCTGCTGACTGCATTCCAATTCGACGAACCTGGCTGGATCCCCTCACGTGGTGCACCTCCCTACAAGTGCATCCTCTCTACAACCTCTTCCATCTTCTGTACTTACAAGTACGTCTGATGGGGGTGACAACATAATGGAGAGAAGGAAGAAGTGCCTCCTCCAAACATCTCGCCCGAGACTCCTCATCTGGAAAGAGATCTGGATAAAATCACAGGAGATCCTTGAACTTGATACCCAACTCTCATACTGACATACTCCCCACCTTAATGCAGTTTAACTCATGCCGCTTCTCCGCCTTGATCATGGAAGAAAGAAATTACTCTCGGAATTCCTTCTAAAAGTCATCCCACGAAACCTCTGCCTTTATCCTCTCTCTGAGGTAGAGGGTCCACCACTGTCACGCCGCACCTCTCAGCTAACTAACTGCTAGGGGAACCCAGTACTCCCTTGAAGCATGAATCAACGTAAAAGCGATCCCAAGCTCCTCAAGCCACCCCTCTGTCTCCGTATCCAAAGTACTACCCTCGTACTTCTTGAGGGGTTGCCGCTGGAAAGAACAGAGAGTCTTCTGCCACTGGCTATCTTCCTCCTCTCGGTCAATCCTCAACTGGTCGACCGCCTGAATCTGCTGGGCCTCGGCCGTCTGAGCCACCCGGGAATGACATCTAGGTGCCATAGTTGTACGGTAAAAAAAGTTCGCTTAAGCCCAAGTAGTAAGGAAATTTCTCAAGGTTTTATTTTATCATTTTTATTTCAATTTCTTTCCCAAAACACCCAATTCAAGTAAAACACAATCATGATGATGCATGTACCTTCCCTAGGGTCTCTACCCTGTAATCAATGTAGTCTCACTTGGTCGTTTGGTAGGCTAAGAGTCCTTGCATCGGATCAAGGGGGGCCCTAAAATACCATGTCCTAGCCTATCTTTCCTGGACTATGTCACACACCAAGATTAACTAACACTGTTTCCCTACCATCCCATGCATTCCTCACTATGCCTAACTCCAGACTCCTTCTTATCTCTCAACCATCAGCTCTGATACCATTCTGTCATGACCACCTCCCACCAAAGATGCCCCTCCTGAGCTGGCAATGGTGAAAGGGAGATACTGACCCCCCAAGTCCCACCTCCAGTAGGCCCCGGGGTGGCTACTAGCACCCAGTGTATGATTTTTCACAAATATGGGAGGCATTACGAATTTATTATTTAAGATCGGGAAATAGGAAAAGTCAACCACGAAAAAGAAAAAGAACAAGTGTATAGAAATAAACCCAAAACAATCCCACATGCATGTTTAAATAGTTATAAAAATGTACAAGTAAAAGAAAGCTCAAAATACAATACCAAAAAGAAAACAAGAGTACAACAGCTGCAACAACTCCTACTGTCCCAAACTAGTAGGGTCCCGCACGACCCTGATAGTCCTCCTCGAAACCTGAAAGTAAACATAGGGTGAGAATACAAGTTTACTCTATAGGGAAACCTAAAGCTCTCGTGCACATGTTGGGAGAAATCCTAATGTCCCGTGAGAACAACAGATGAAACCTATCAAGGAATTATATCCACCCAACCTCACCAGCCACACTCACCAAAAACACAATCACAGTAGGTAGTATTATATAAGAGAAAGAGTATTGGGTACCCCGCACCATTCCCCATTAGTTAGCTACTCTTCCTAATGGCGAACGTCCTGACGCTACCACACTCTCCCCGCCCGCACACACCTGGGCCTCATAAACCACACATCCCGCCCGCACACACCTGGGCCTCACAACCGCGTATCCCGCCAGCACACACCTGGGACTCACAACCAAGTATCCCGCCCATACACAACTGGGCCTCACGACCACGTATCCCGCCCGCACATACCTACGCCTCACAACCACAAATCCCGCCCGCACACACCTGGGCCTCACAACCACGTATCCCGCCAGCACACACCTGGGACTCATCCCGAAGGTTCTTGGGAAACAGTGGAACCTTCCCAAAGAGTCATGGGATAAAACCACCCTAATAGAAACCTACCCGAAGAGTCTTGGGTTTAAGGCCGCCTCAAGCCATCATAGAATAGGGAAGAAGGAGCAGGAAAGAGCTAGTAACTAAAGGGAAAACACCCTCTCCCATGAAATGGGAGTGTTCGGCACTAAGTGCTCAACATGGGTTGGGTGCGATAAAACACAAAAGATACAGATATATATATATATATATGTATACCAAATACACAGCCCAACATATGGCTTCTAAATAATGAAACTGAGCACGTTCCTCGACACTACTACTACGAAGCATGCATACAATAAACAACCCCAACCCCAGTTAGGTTTTAACATTTCAGTAGAATTATTTTATTAGTTCCTTAACTACTAGGAAACTATCCACAACCAACCACATATATCATTCGTAAAACATATCCCTGCCATCCACAGATCAAGTTAGGAAAACACAAGAAACACAACCAAGCCCTTCTTATTAGCCGTCCAACCTCATTGATTATTATTCCGGTTCCATTACCATGACCCACAATTAATTATCTCTTCCACTTTTTATTTATTATTCACCACCCATAGTCTGTTCACATTTAAACCCATCCCTGCAGCCCTGCTGCCAACCACCATAACCACAACCGCATCGTACATCTTCATCCCTTGATATAACTTATCGAAGCCCCATTGCTCATCTGATCCACCACAACCCACAAAACAAGATTTGTGCCACATCATCGCCCCTTTAACATCATTTACCGAAGCCCTACTGCCTGTTATATTCGTAACAACCCAGGATTCACCCCTCACATTCACACACAAATAACCCAGACAAAACCCACATGTTCATTATTCAATTTTGTTTAACTGGGGTGATCCCACAAGGGTTCCAGATTTTAAACAGCCAACTTTACGTGATTGACCAATTTCCACATTCCACCAAGTTTCCATCCACAAAAACCATCTAGAAAGATAGGGAAAATTTTAATTGCAAAAGAAAAGGCCCCCAACGACCGTGATTTTCCGTAGGCATAAGCCTATTCAATTCACAACATAATATCACGAGATATAAAGATAAACATAACAACTTCCCCATCCCTGTTCTTTAACAAGTTATTATTTTTGTTTATCGGTTCAACTGTTTCCTATGAAAACAAGAGGATACCCAACCTGCATGATGCACAATTTAGAGAGAAGAAGTTAGGATCCCTACCTCAATAGGTTCTGATTACAACGCTCTCCCATACCAACTTTAGAAGACGTCTGTCACCGTCCGTCACTTATGTCGAGTCCTGGAAAAACCTCCTCAGGTGGATGTTGGAAAATAAAGGCTGAAGTAAAGACAACGGATCCAAGCTCAGAATTTCCGCCTCGTCGTTACAATCCTGTGGCCGCTGAAGGATCGTAAATCGGATCTCGGACGAAGAAGTTATGGAAGAAAAGGAGCCTTCGAGTCTCTTGGGAGAGCTCTGCTCAGAGGAATGGGGAGGAGAGGGATGAGGTGAAAAGGAGGAGGGGGCCCCTCATTTTATAGGTGAGAAAAGAAAAAGTACACGACGTGTACTTTATGGTACACGGCGTGTACTCAACTGTTTCACACGGTCACCACGCGACTTCCAACACGGCCTTCAACGCGGAACGTGACTGTTGACTGGGCAACACATAGCTTAAAGGTAACACATATGCGGGGAGGGACTACACAGAGTGTAGTATTGGATACACGGCGTGTACCCATTTATTTCACACGGCAATGACATGGCTCCAACATGGCACATGACCGTTGACTGGTCAACACACGGCTTGAAGGTAATGCATATGCGGGGAGGGACTACACGACGTGTAGTATGGGATACACGGCGTGTATGCATTTATTTCACATGGTAAGGACACGACCTTCAACATGAGGTATACCCGGAGAGGGGGTACACGACATGTACTCACACTACACGGTGTGTAGTTTCAAAATTCTGGAAAGTGTGGGAAAACTCAATTTTACCCTCCAGAACACTTCGTGACCTTCTTTTTGACAAAGGAATGGGCCGGAGAGGTCCGGGCCATTACAGTAACACAAACCGAAAATAGTGTTGAGTGTAATGAAAGATAATATAAGTGTTTATTATAGTTCAAACCTAACTTGGTATGTTGTATAATGGAAGCTAAATTTAGTTCTTTCGTATTAAAAAATCTATATTCAATGTTGTTTGAAATGAAAAATATCAAAAATATTAAATTAATTTCAAAAAAAACATTTCACAAAATCATAGGGTTTCACATTCTACCCGCTTAAAATGAATTTCACCCTCAAAATTCATCATGGTTATCAAATGTTCAATACTTCAAAGTTCCTTTCATGTAAACCCACATTGTAAAAATGAATACTAAAACATCCTTTAAAAGAGAAATATGGAATCGTAATGGTTACCTAAAGTAACTCATAACTAGGTTTCCATATAAGAGATCATATGTGGATATTTTTTCATGAAAAAAAAATTAACACTTATATAGAGTGTTAATGATAAGTGATCAAAATATAGTTGGAGATTTAAAGAATGTAAACAATCAAAAAACCATAAACCATTGAGGCTTAAAAAAGGTCATTGATATCACAAAAAATGATAATAATAAGACAAAAATTTATTTTAAAATCCTTTTAAAAATGTTGAAGTATTTTTTAGAAGAAGATATAATTACTTGATTTCATTCCATTTAATATGAAAAATCTCACCCTTTTTTTGTTCCTTGGCCAATTTTTACTTCATCTCTTACTCCATAAATAAAGGTGAATTTTTTGTCCCTGAAACACTAACAGATCATAAGATCCATAAAGTATGAGAATTAATTTCATTTATCTTTATTTTTTATCCTACAAAAATTGTTATAACGAGTTATTCTTCATGTATAAATCCTCATGGGTCATGATAATACTATAATATCTAAATCCTTATCATAAGTTTAACTTAAACCATTCCAAAAAATGGTTAAACTTTTATCCCTTTAGAAAGATGAAAATAGAAAACATTATATGTAACATCACTAATTTTCTTTGAAATTATCCCACTTATATCATAAATTATATATTGGTTGTCGCATACGAAAAATGTGAATATATTCATCATGTAGTCTTTTGAAACCTGGTAATATAATGAATTACCATAAATCCTTATCTTAAACATGAATTATTTATTTTTCCAAAGATTATTAGATATATTTCGTAAATCTAAACATGTTGTAAACTCCATCAATAATAGCATAAATAACATTTTAATCAAATCCTTTATTAGTTATGAGGTCATCGATAGTATCCAATATACCTCATTAAAATCAATCATCTCTTTATCCAAGATAAACACAATTTTCTCAACATTCGGAACACATTAAGGGTTACCCTAACGTGATCACAAGACCACCTTTCAATTAAATCACCTTTCCAAGTCATCAAAACAATTCAATATATTTTGGAAAATACTTAGTGAAAATACACTTTATGATTCATATAATATAACTCTAGAATTCCAATACATGTTCACATTGATCATCCAACATTATTATTAAACCATTACTTAGGATTCATCATCTTATTCATTAATACCCATTTCCTAGAAAAGAAATATTAATAATTTCTTATGGTTACTCAACCTCCATTTAATCATTCTTATTATGTTTAATGTAAATAGTCTTATTAAAACCATCCTTACCTTTCACATATTAGTCATTGTCTTTTTATCATCAAATGTATAACTAATACTCATTCCAAATTCCTGATTCTCTTTATGAGATTTAAATATAGGAAATAGATTTCAATAATTTTCATACATTCTACTTCTGAAACATTCAATGTTATCCGTATTCCTCTTAGTTACCACTATTGCCTAAGACCTAAAATTTTTGTGTGAGAAACACTTATAATTGAAGAAAACTACATAATCATGAAAAATTACTTATAGGATGACTAAATCATGAAACATTATTTTAAATATGTGAAATCTTAGTACTATCCATAAATATATCCCTAGAAATATCTATATAAATAACCCTATGGATATCACTAAAATTTTCCCATCATTGTTTCCAATGGTTGATGAAACCTTTCCTTTAATACCAACTATAGTGACCCAGACTTAACATACATGGATATTACTTCATTTTAAATTAATATTATTCATTTTTCATAATAACATTCATAAGAAACATAATGTTTTAGTGTCTTTGCAATCCTATAGGATAACCTTCTAACCTGGTGAATGATCTTCAATTTTTCACAAAAACATATTCCCCCTTAAAACCATTCTCTATAACATAGGGAAAGGAAATATAAGAAAGAGTGATATTATATTCTTAGTAAGGGTAAATAAATAAGGTAAATATTCATAACATGAACATAATGCTAAAATAACATAAGAATAACATTTAATGATAATACCCTTAATATCAAAGATCATACACATGAGTCCTCGAATAACGATTGGCAGAATATAAGACACAAATCATAATGGAATAATGAGAATGATCCATGAGATTATATCATAGTAATAAGAAATATAATTTGTGGTGTACATGTATTCATATAAAATCATTCCCTATTAGTAAAGGCTCATCTCCAAAACCTATCAGGGCACTTCATGGGGGCTACAACTACTGGGCGAGACACACCACCATCCGCAAACATAGACCTTTCCTTATAGTGGAATTATTTATATCCCTAAACAATATTAGTAGTCATGGTTCTCTACCAAGAATATCATAGTATTCATAAATCACACCCAATACCATCTTAGTAGTCAAAGTTCACTCCTAAGACCATCTTAGCGGACAATGTCTTTTACTGAACCAAGTTTATTCCCTTTTCTTTCCATGTATATCTCATGAGATATAAATATTTACCCAACGAATTGGAGGGATATATAGGTCCCAACCATATCATAATGAATAATACAAATGTATTACAAAGTATAATAAAAAATTAATTATATCAGGCCCCATAAAAAGATATGGGTTTTATAAACTTCATATAATTTCTCCTGAAGTGAAATCAGTTTCATATAAAATTCATCATTTCATAAATTGTAGAGAAGAGATAGGTTTCACAACCATATAATAACAAATGAAAGTAATAAATTTTCGCAATCATTTTATCTTTCTATGACTCATAGAAGAGAAATGGTTTTAAAAAAAATCATCTCAATCACAAAACATTTAATGAAATAATAAAAATGGTGTCGTTAGACAATATCCCTAGTAAAACATGAACTATATCAAAGTATATAATATTATATTGATAAGGATGCTGAAATATCGCTTGGGCAATTTCTTAAGTAAAATAATATTTCATTGAAAATAAAATTTTAAAACATAAAACATGCTCAAAAACATATTCTTTGAAAAAAACTTTGAATACTTATGAATTAATATTTAAAAATAATTTAAAACATTTATTCAGGAAAATTCGTTTTCACTTTGGAAAATTCTTTTTAGAACATAAAACATTTTTAAATCCGTTTTCTTTTAAAATATCTTAAAAACAAAAAAATTATATTTGAAACTATTGAAACCATTTTCGTTGAAAATAACCTATTGAAAACATATAATGGAATCTATGAAAAATTTAAAACATTTTTAGACCTAAAACATTTTTTAAAAACTTTTTCAATGAAAATATATTTGAAAAACTATAATATAATATTTTAAAATCATTTAAAACAAATTTTAAACCAAAAAAAGTTTTTAAAACCTTCTTTAAATAGTTTTGAATACATGTAAAGGAAGATTTAAAATATATTTAAAACACTTCATAGACATAAAAAATTTATGAAAGATATGTTTTTTTGAAAAGAGATTTGATAACTTATAAATAGTACTTTGAAAATCATTTAAATACTTTTCCATTGAAAAAAATAAAATATCATTTAAAAAATTGAAAACATTTTTATAAAACATGGTTTTGGAGGAAAAAAAATTTCTGACCTAAAACCGTAGGAGAAGAAAATTAATTTAATTATTGATATATATTATAATATTTCATCCATGGTACCATAATCAAAAACAATTTCAATAAACAATGATATTGTATAAGTAAACTCTTACCTATTGGGTAAATTTTAATCAAAATCCGCCTAAAATAAAAACATTAAATGAAACATAAAAAATCATTAAAATAATTATATTAATTATATAACATTTATAATTGTATTATATACCCCTCATAAAATAATATATGTGCATAAAAAACATGTTTCTAAATGAAGGAAAATTCAGGAAAAATTACTTTAACGATTTGGTGAAATTTGAATCGAAAAACCCCATAAAATAGAGATAATAATGGATATTTAAATACCCATAAATTTAAGGAAATTTATAAAATAATTAATTTGTAATAATTATATATACCACAAAAAATAAACACGTGGTGAATAAGGTTTAAGTCTCCAGAAATAAAATTGGGACTATAAATCCCCTCACTTTATGTTTTGACTCTAGACGTACTGATCCAAGCCTCCTATATAATTAATATAAGATTATTATACATATATTACCGAACCATATTAATTTATGTCATACCAAACATTATTTTCTTATGACCTTTTATTACCCTTTTATTAACAATTCAATTTTAAAATAATATTTCAGGATATAACTGCTTTTTTTACACATGTGTTTGATTTGATAAATGTTTTGGTCCTTATATTTATATAATGATTTAATCAACTTAATAATTATAAAAATGATATATATATATATATATATCATATATATTCAGTATATATGTATTTATAATAATCTATAAAATATAGAAATAGGAAATTAAATACACTATTCAGGTAGACGGTAGGCCATACGTACTCATGAACGTTGTTTCCATTTTATTCTCATATTTTCATAGAAATAAAATTAAATGATATATATATATATATTATAATTAAATTATAATTATTATATTATATATATATATATAATATGTTATTAAACACATCTTTAATACATTCCATGTAAAGGTGATTGAATCACATTTCCTTGAGGAGGCGGTAGTCCACACATCCAAAACAAAGTTATCGTATTCCCACAAAATGGAAAGCACAAAGGTATGTGTTTTATAATTATTAAATAAGAATAATTAAATCATAAATATAATATATTTCACATATAAATAATATGAAAATTGTTATTTTAAAACATTAGAGGTGGTAATGTATGACCGAACGACATTAGTTTGTGAGGTTAGTCTGTCGTACACACGAACGATGATTGTGTATCAAATTTTATGGAAGTGTGTGAAAGTTTAGATTGTAATATTAAATAAACAAATGTAAATATATTTAGGACACTGAATTTATTATATAATAATGGAATAAAAAATGTATTTGGTATAGAAATAAATGAAACATAAGTTCTCATTGAAGAACATTATCACTTCTTTGGGTAATTCCATTCGGTTTCCACCAACGTACTAACATGGTTTGATTTATTCACAAAGAGAGGCTTCTAGGATTAGAGGAGGGAATTTTTTAGTTTATTTGGAAATTTTATTTATGATCCAATGGTCATTATATATGTGAATAATTGAGGGGGTGGGGGTGCCATTTTATAGTGAAGGAGGAGTGACATTCTAAAAATTATAAAAATGTAAACACTACTGAGAGGTCTCTCTTACATGATGTGAAGCCAATAACAGTAAGATTTTTATTCAAGGGAGGATATGGTAATATAATTTATTTTTCACTTGTTTTTAGGTTATTTTTCCCATAATGATAATGTTAATCCACTAAGTAAACTCATTTTGGCTTAATCATAATAATTAATTTTAATTACCTTCGTTAATATTTTTGGTCAAATATTTAGTTAAATCTATTATAAATTAAAAACAATTAGTATACACATATGAAATATTTTTTCTCAAATTAAAAAAAACATAATTGGTAGCAATCAATTTAAAAATAACTCAATATATGGGACAAAACTACGTGTTTTCAAAGTGAAAATGTTCAAAAGTTTGATATTTTATATCCAATTTCACTATGAAATTGATTAAACTTATCTAAATTATATTAATATATGTATAATTGATCTAATTATACTTTAAATATAATTTAAAATATAATTTAACTATATAAATAATTTAGACAAAAATTCAATTTGCAATTATAATTCGATGTTTTTCACTATTCATCAAAAAATAAAACATCTCAGAAAGGTACCCAAAAATCACCCAAAGTATATTTTGATGTTTATATCTAAAAACTTTTGTTTATTTTATAAAATAATAATTATAATGTTTTCAAAAATTATCTTTAAAAAAGGTTCACCATTAAAACGCGGTAAAATTAGCATTTTTTAATAATATATTTTCTTATTGGTAAAAAATGGATTTATTCTTATCTTATTACTATAAAATCTATTAGATTAGTGTAAAAATATTTTAATGAATATATAACATATAAATTTTATTAAAAATATTCATAAAAAATGGTTTGTTAAATTTTTTGAGATAAAACATATTGTATATAGAAAAAAAGTCTTCTTAGATAATGAATTTCTTTATTTTCAAATATTTGCTACTTTTATTTATAACTAATTGATTACCAAAATATTAATTTCTAATATATTTTTATACCTTATTATCATAATTTAGTTAATCTTATCTATATGTATCATTCCAATGGCTAGGTGATAACTATAATAATATTTTAATAATATTATTAATGGTTTATTGTAGTTCGATAAAACTCTGTCTTGCGTGTAACACAAGCTATCAATGGAAATCGAAATTGTATGTAACAAAATCCAAACATAGTTCTAAATGTACAAAAATAATATATAAGTGTTTTGTGTAGTGTAATATTATCATGATGTTGTGTATAATGTAATCCAAAATTATAGATTCCTTATAAAAAATCTATCTTCTGTATTGTGTGAAATGAAAAATAGAAAAAAGATTAAATTAATTATTTTTTTCACAAAATATCAGATGTTACACAATACCCTTTAATTACAATATATTCACATAAGGTCTACCAAATCATGTTATCCAGTAGGGGGTATGAAAATTAAGATCATATTTTATTCATTACGGTAGCAGCAGTCCTTAATATCAAAGGCGGTGACACCCCAAATGAATGAATGGAGTGGTACACTAAACACTTATTTATATACAATAATGGGGATCAATTATCATTCTATTTAATTTAATATGGGGAAAAATTTGTTTATCAGTAAGCCCCATTTCATAAAACATGTCAAAATTACACGATACGCCAAATTGGTCTGTTTTTGGACCATCCTAAACATTACACATAGTGTAGTTATTACATGATGTGTATATGTTGCACCATGGGTTCTGAATTCATGAAATACAATATTTATAAACATACATCACAATATTCACAATGTGGAACATATGAGTCATGTTGTGACACATTTAATCTTCACTTCATATTGATTTCCTCATATTTATGATCTTTAGTTCTTTGATGACTTACACTAGTTCACCACGAGCAATGATTATAGGAAGTGTAAAGTCAATGTTCTAATCTAGAAGAAACATTTTTCTTTGGTTCTTCTATAATATTATTTGGAAGTGGTCAATGATCTTTTTAATTAATGAAAAACTTTATTTTTATGATGTTCTTTTTTATTTAGCTCTTTTTACAAAATTTACAAAAACTAATACATCCTGAAAAATATGTGAAAATCATCAGGGAAATATGAATACATTAACTATTAAATCATCAAAATCACTAAATTTTAATATAAAAATTTTATAAAATAAATGCAGTTATAAATATCACTCTTAAATTATGATTTTTCTTTTTAGATGTTGTGAAATCTCAGAAGCCTAAGAAATCTAAATTTCACCTCATACTATAATCAAGGTTGAATGAAAACCTCAACTGAGAGTGTGAAAACTTCTAGGACCTAGCTCCATTGTAATCCATTTCATCCATTGATCATCTCAACTTTTTTGTGTGAAGAGATTATGATAAATGGAAGGGAAGGAAATTCGAAAAATAAAATAATAAAATTAAAATTTATTAACATTTCGTGGAGGAAAACCACCACACTTGTTCATGTAACTCACATCAACAAAAAAATAATAATATAAAATTTAAGAATATAATTCATGAAAACCTATCCTCCCCTGATCCAAGCATATGGTGACTGTGGAAAGATTATAAGTAAAAGAAGAAAATAAAATGAAGAAGGAAAAAGAAGGAAAAAGTGGGGGAAAACATTAATGAAAATGATATAAAGGAAATATAATTAGGAATAGAAAATAATAGATTAATTAAGAATAAAATGAAAATAAAAAAATAATGGAGAAAATAAGAAGCAGATAAGAATGAGAAGGAGATGAATGGATGATTCAATTGAACAAAATAAAATCAAAATAATACATGTGTTATATTTAAAATCAAAATGAATTTATAGTATATTAAAATAAATAAAATAAAATAGCTTCATGAAAAAAAACTAGAGCATCATGGCCTGACAGTAGGATTTCTCCTCTAGGGGCGTCGAACACCCCTCTCGGTATTGGAAACTCCTCATACATATCGAAAAATAAGAGCATTGAATACTTCCCCAGTATCTCTATTTATTAATGAGTGTTTACAGGATGAACTACCTATTTGAATAGATATATTGAAATATACCCCATTGATAATGGTGTTTACATATTTTTGGAAGTGTGGAATAAATCCACACAGGATAGCTTGCTTCGCATGTTCATGCCTTAGGGTAATGTGGTACACACTATAGTGGTAATTATAAGGTTCAGATGGAAAAAATGGAAGCAGTGAAAGAATATGCTATAGATAAATGAGGATTCTTCAAAACCTTCGTCTTTCATAGTGTTTGGAGGGAGATATTATGTTTTTTATAGAATCCTCTCCTTTTAAAGGGGTTTATAGTGGCCGATCGAGGTCACTATATTGATCCATAATGGCATAGGGATGTCGTAGTGCTCAGCGGAATGAGTTCAATCTCCCGTGGGTGTCATCCATGGTAGATCCCATATTAATATGTAGGGTCCAAAATTTTCATGAGATAGAGAAGCAATGAAAATGGTGGAAAATTGTGTCTGAGATGGGGCGCATGAAGTTGAGTTAGTATGACAACACAATTGTAATTATGGATAATAACCAACAAATCATTGTCCCACATCAGAGTTGATATAGTGTTCCACTATTATATAATTATCCAGGTGTGTCTTCAACTCATTATAATATGGATCTAGGGTGGGCTCCTCATACACAACATACACTTACATGGGTCACACTACACCCTCATGACCCACATGGGCTTTGACCCATCAATGCACCTTCATGCTCTAACTGTTGGCTACACACTACACAAGCTTGATTCCCTATACATCTCATGAAATTTCTTAAATTTGATGGCCATCCAATGGGATTTCCAAGGTCAGATGGCCCTCTTGAGGGATGTCAACGTGGATTGGTTTATCTTATTATTGAGGGGTATCCATTGGGTAAATTTTTACATGAACATAATTTGAAAATAAATAACAAAAATTCATCATAATATTAAAATAAAAACTAAATATTATATTATTAACAATTTTATCCATTCTAAATCTTTTTTACGTCTATATATTTAATTTCCCATGTATTAGTAAAAAATTGAAATATATGGTTATTAATCATTAAAATCCTTTATAAACCCTAAAAAAATATGTTAAAAAATATTCAAGAAATATGATTGTGCTAAATACCCCCACACATAAACTATTATTTTCCTCCATCATAAAATATAAACATGAAATTAAATAGGCCACTAATTTTGAAAATATTCAAATTATAAATCTATAAAATAAAACAATTATTAATTGGATATCAAAATTTCAAAAATCCACATAAAATATCAATTTAATTTCTCAATTATCAAATAAGTAATTAATATAAGTATTCTACTTTACCACTTTTAAAATTTATTGAAATTAATCTTTTATTGATTGAATTTTTTAAAATTAATTTTTTTAAATTCATTGTCTTGATCTACCATACATTTTAATCTTTTCTCACATCACTCATGAAAGAATTTCAAATAGAGATTTACTTAGCCTGAATGGCTCGAATGCCTTCATTTTTATTGATTTTTGATAACCCCCATTTCAAGGGATGATGTGGAACCCTTACAATGCACGTAGGATTAGAGATTACAAGGCCCGTAGGCTTAGAAGATTACATGACCCTAAGGTCTTAAGGAATTCAACCAAAGTATCTACAAGGAACTGCCCCTCCCCAGCATCTGCATCATGATAGTAGCTCTCCACCTTCGCATGGATTTCTGGATAGGCTTCCCGTGCAAGCATAGGTTGGTCCTAATGGCATATCCATACCCTCTCATTCTGACAAATCCTTTTGGTTCTACTCTGTTGAGTTCACCTGCTCTGAATCCTATTTTGGGGATGCTCTTTTTTCGTAGTGTGTCGGGGGAAACCGCATGTGTCCCGAAGGCCTCGAGGTAGCCCAAAAGCCTTAAAGGTGGCCCGAAATCCCTACTGACTCGAAGGCCTAGGTGGCTCAAAATCCTTAAGGACTCCTAGTCCAAACTGGTGGCCTAAGGTGAATAGTTCCAACTGCTACAGAACTGAACAGTACCTGTACAGTAACCACTACAGTGCCTAATACAGTACCCATACCGTGTACAGTTCTGCTATAGTACCTGTAGAGTGTACAGTTATGCTACAGTACCGCACTATACTACTACAGTACCCAGAAATATACCCCTACCTAGTTTTAAACCTAGGACTTTTGGATGCACTTAAGGATACCTCACCAACTAGGCTAAGGCTCATGTGCAATAGGGATTTACTTATATTATGAGAACATGTTCCTTATCCATATTCATTTAAAGGGACTAATTTTACCACATTATAAAGAGAAAAGTCACATAATGAATCTAGGGATTATCAATTAACGTTCTAATGACTCTAAGGCTTTAATTTTGGTAGGATTTGATGTTTAAAAATTAATATGCATGGAATATATTTCTTTCTAAAGTACAATGCATGATAGAAAAAGTAAAAGTGTAGTGTCACTATCCCCTTCAATGTTGAAACTTCGAATTTCCTTAAACTCAATGTAAAGATCATAATCAATTAAATCATAATGAATTTATTTCACCCACTTTCATATTTTTTATTTTTTAAAAAATTCATCTTTCTTCTTTTTGAAATTAATTCTTGGAAGAAAAATGATATCCATTATCTAAAAATATATGATTAAAATCATTGGTCTGGTAATAGTGATTTTCGATTATCCTAATTCAAAAAAAATTACTTTTATTTTTTATTCAAGAGGGGAAAACAAAAAGTGTACAATGTATGAATCGATAAAATTTTTCAATCCCTAATACAAAAGATAACACCCCCAAAATTATTCCTTATAATTTATTTCATACCTTTTACAATGAATTCCCTATCCCCCAGACTTCAACTTTAGAATATTAAGAAAATAATTTGTGTCGGGATGGAATTGATAACAATGGATTGAAAAATGGATCATTCCTAACAAGGCCATTCATAGTCTCTATGAGTTAAAAGATAATTGATGTAAAAGTTTGTGTCAAGGATAATGTATTTTCAAAAGATGGTACAATAATTTCAAATGTATTTTTACACAGTCATAACTTTTAATAGTTTCAATTAAATATTATGTTGGTGGCATTACCCAAGACTACTCAATAAATATTCTCCAGACAAAATATATAATACTTGAAAGAGAAATCATATCAGGAATGAGACTTCTGATTTGGGACCATCACTCATGGAATGAATAGTAATAACAAATCAATTCACATAAATTTCATAAATACAATTCTTAAAAATCATAGGGAAATTTCATTTAAAATAATCAACGAATTCCCTCAAATAACGAGTTCTCATTTTAATTTCAATAATTTTCTTTAATGATTCAATTATCTGTACTAGACATTCAATATAATTATCATTGAAATATAAATCATGGAATCACATAGTTCTTCAAAAACTCATTTCTCATAGATAAGTTATGTAAAACATAAATTCATGGAATTCACATGAAAATTCTTGTTGAAATATCAAAATAGGTTTTTAGACATAAATGAAAGGAGTTTTAATTATAAACATTAAAAGAAATCTACCTTTTCTCATGAATATTTAGTCATCTACCCCACTATTTGGGGGTTTCCTTATTCCACCATTGACCAAAAAAAGATAACGAGTCATTAAAACTCTAGGACAATGTCATTAAATGTCAAAATGATTGGGGGAGTTAGGAATAATTCTAGAATAATTCCTAAAAACATCATAAGTTACATGAAATAAAGTAAATAGATAAGTATTGGAATGATCCCACAAGTGGGCCTTGGATTTTTACTACCTCTAAAAGGGAATTACCAGCTATTATCCAAAGACTGAAGGTGGGTGGATCCTCTTGGATTTGAGTCAACAAATATGGATTTCCACATCTTGTACTTATTAATTACTATTCAGTAGTACATAGATAGAGCACAAAAAATTCATCCCCTTAACAATTTGGTAAATAATTCATGCGAAGAATTGAAGAAGTATGTATCATACTCTTTCTTAGTTTCTACTTATAAAACCTCTCCCTTCTTGTCCAGGGCCTGATCAATATGGGATGGATGGATTTTTATTTCATAATTAAAGCTAAAATTTATTTATTTTGGATGGAATTTAAACACAAATAATGAAAATACAATTTTTCAATTTTAGATTGGGAAGCTTCTATATTATTTTTATCAAGATAAACAATTTGGAATTATTTATAGGCTTTCTTGAATACATGTTTATAAATATCAAAGAGCTATATGTTTTCCTTATTAGGTGTAGGTCATGTTTTCTTATATTACATTAATGAAAATAAAGGATTGAATAAATATGAAAATTCAAAACAACAGTGAATGATATTTAAATCTGATCGAAAAAAATCAAATAGATATAATTTTAAATGAGACCATCTCCCTATGTTGGTTTTGGTTCACTGTCTTTCTTAGTTGTAACAATCTCTAAATATTTGACCATAGTTAATAAAAATAGTTAGTAGTTATTCTACATCTTCTCTTACAATTAAACTATATGGGTGGTGTCTCCCTCCATGGGTATAAAAAGTTAATTAGGTACTTACTATTCTAAATTATAGATGTGAAGATCACTCTTCATTTCATCATTTTATCAATAAATAAAAATTGTCCAGGGATTTGTTGATCTCTCATGTTCACATCATCTTTTGAGCCCCCCTCATCACTCTCAAGCTCCTTATGGTACTCTTGAATCTGGCTCTTTAAATAGTTGTTCAATGGATACCCTTCTTGTTTTACCTAAACCACACATATTTATTCAGTAATATTGAGTATATCCAGTGGAACTTCTTCCATGGACTTAAATATTTGGTAATCAAATTCAACTTAATCAATCACATATTCTAGATCTTGAAATGAATGTCAAATTTTATTTCAATTCAATAGATACTTATAAAGTATAGTCAGTTTGTCAAGTCTTTTTAGAAGGATTTATCAGCATTGTGTATAATTTCTTTTTCATCCTACAAATGTAGGTAATTTTTTGAAGAATTCAAAATATAATAATTTTATAAAATCATGGAAGAATATATTTTTTATTTTATGAAACAATATAAATATATATACAATGTGAAAACAGACAAAGTAAGTAAACACCGATTACATCCCCAAAAATGGAACCAACTTTGAACCATTCCTATCGTAGGGTGAGGTAAAGGAAAATTTATTATTTTTTCTAGTGAATCACAATATTTGAATAGGGTAATATCATGAGAGGGGAATCATAGTTGTCTATATACTATTTTAAATTCACATAAACATTTTCTTTTTTTAAAATTATTTAGGAAGGCATGCTATTTTAGTATTTTGATCATTTCCTATAATACATTAATAAAAATAAATTATAACATACCATAAAATACAAAATAGAATGATATTTGAATGCAATAACATGGAACTTAATTTTATTTTGGTATCTATAATTTTTCATTCTTATTTTTTCCAATATAGTTTGTTAATTGAGTTGTGAAATCTAAAACATGAATTACTATTCATTTATGCTGATATTGTGTAATATAAAATGCCTAATAAATATAAATTTTACCTCCTTATATAACAAATTTTGATGGAACTACTCAATCAAGAGTGTGGAATACTTATATATATAGCTCTATCATATACCATTTCATTTATTGATCAGCTCAACTCCACCATGTGAAGATCTGATGATAAATGGAAGAGAGGGTAAATATTAAAATAAAAGAATATAAATATAAATTAATTGCATAAAATTGAGTAAAATCACCGAACTCATTCATACCACTTGTATCTACCACATAAACAAAATAAAATTTCAGTATATAATTCAGTAACTCTTAACCTCCCCCCATGATAGGACTTGGGTTATCCCCTCATTATCGAGGGTAAGAGGTTACTATGGAAGGATGAGAAAGAAGAGAAGGAAATAAAAATAAATAAACAGAATAAGGAAATAGTGACAAAAAAAAGAGAGATAATGGGGGATAAAATGGAATAGAAAAATAAGAATGAAAATAAAATAAAAACTTAATCATGAAAAGAAGAAGAGAAAATGATAATGAGAAGAATAAATGATCCATTTTAATAAGAGAAAAAAAAATGAATGTGTTATATTTAAATTAAAACTAAATTGAGATTAAATTAAAAAATAATGAAATAAAATAGTATAATTAATAAATAAACTATCACATACTAGTAGAAGGTATCCTCCTTCAGAAGTGTTGAACTCCCATCATAGAAATGGAAAATCCTCATATAAACAAGAAAATATTAGTGTTGATTCCTACCCCAATATCTATATTTATCCTCAAGTGTTTAATTTTTTTATTATATATTTGAATATTGATATTAAAATATACCCTATAGATATCATTGTATACTTAGTTTTTGAAGTGTGGAAGAAATCCATGCCGGGCAACTTGCACTGCATCTGCATGCCTCAATGCTACTTGGTATTCAAAATAGTAGTTCCTGGAAGGCAGGCATGGGTGAAGTGGTAACACCGAAGGATTTGAAAGTGGATAAATAAATCTTCCTCTTGCTTTTTGTCCTTCATGGTTATTGGATGGATCTCTTTTATTATGCAAGGAGTCAACTCATCTAGAAGGGGTTTTACGGTGGTCGACTGAGGTAGAAAAAGAAATTAATGGTGTCTTGGGGCTACAAAAGTTGTTAAAATTATGGGTTCACGTTTCTTTGGGAATCATTCAAGTTAGTTCCCGTATCATTAAATTGGGTTTGACTACACTGAATAGTAAATAATTGATGAATATGGAGGTAGAGTGTGTCTGAGGAAGGGAGTGTGAAGTCTAGGTGGAATGATGACGTAATTATATATATGAACATTAACTGCTAAATCTATGTACCACATATGAGTTTATATATTGCACAATGCTTGTATAAATATCAATTTTTGGCTTCAACTCATCATAATCCCATTCAGTGGTGGGATCTCAGTACAAAACACAGACATACACGGGCCATGTTGCAAGAGCATGACCTATGTGGGAATTAGGAAAACAATTCACCCACTGGCTCTCACCATGGGTCAAATGCTCTCTAGGCATAATCTACCATGGATATAATGAAACCTATTTCATTGGTAGGCCTTCCCATAGGGCCTCTTTGACCGTTCTACCCTCTTGAGGGCTAGCTAATAGGATTAGTGCAACTTATTGTTAAGGGATAGACATCGACTAAAGTTTTTCCTAATATTCATTGGAAAATAAATAAGTAAAATTTGATATAATATTAAAAAAACACAAAATATAAATTCTTAACAATTTTTTCCATTTTAAATCATTTTAATTAAACATTTATAATTATTTACATTTTAGTAAAACATTGAAATACATGGGAATTATTCATTAAAATATTTCAAATATACTTAACATATGTTTAAAAATATGGATAAAATATGAGTGTTTCAGGTATGTTGTTTTAGGTGAACCTTTTTGTGATGAATCAAATAATTTCAATAAAATAATGAAATAGTTTCTTGATAAGGATAAATATTTTTGGTAAAATATAGAACATACTTTTTGTTATATTATTTTTTTCCTTGCTGATATGGCCTTAGTTCCCCCTTGAAATTGTAATTTGAAAATTTTTTCTTACTATAAATGTATGATCTGGGGTGGTGGAACATAAATTTGATTTTTTAGGAACATAATATTGTTGGTATTTGTTCGATAATGTGATAATTTTCCTTGGGATGTAGCGGTTATTTATTCTTGTTATGGTAGGATGAAATTTATTTTGTAAAATAATATCTACAAAGAAACTAAGTTAGTATGAATGTGTTGATAGTTGGAAATACACATTGGTTTTTTTGAAGTTATATTTTGATGGATGGTTTTCGAGATGATTGATTTTCTTGGTTGTCTACTAATTTTTATAGTTTAGATCGATACACAATAAGTGCATATTTGGTTATGATTTCAAAGGATAAATCCAAGAGTACATATTAATTATATAAATATCAATTAATTAATATATGAACTCAAGGGATTGGTTTTCATATTGTGAATTATGAATGAATATAAATAATGGGGTGGGTGGGATAATTCTCTTTGAAAAGGGTATGAATTATGGAAATTGACGTTTGAATAATGGATGCAAGTAGTATTGTAATGGAATGGTCTAAGTAAACATGAATTTATCATGGTTTTAATAAATTATTAGTTATTTTTAATTTAGTAAATGATTTTTTTAAGGTTGAATCAGGATTCTTGTGAGTATGCTGAGATCAATAACATAGAAATAGATGTTGAGTTTCATATCGGTAAATAACTACAATTGAGTCTAAGGCTAGGTAGTTTACCACATTGTGCTTGTGTTTGATATATTCTTATACTTTATTATTATAATCAGATTACCACCCAAGACGATAGGGAAACCAATACCTACATGTTATGGGAGATGATTTCATCATTATCTAGGTTCAAAAGTGAATGGATAGATGACTAACCCCCCTCCACCAATCTCCCTTCAAATGTAGTATATTTTTTGGTATTACCCGATATGTGACCACTTAATATATAGGTTATAGTCTAATATAGGTTGTGATGATACTCAATTTTATTATATATTTATGTTCATTATATAATGAATTGAGGTTATAAAACATACTAATATCTGGACTGGGTGACTAAATTTTCCCGTGGATGTACTTGCATAGACAATGAAATATTGAGGTATATCACATGAAACATAAGTTTTGGTGTATTCTAGGGTTAGATATGGTTTAAAAATGACAAGATAATGATGAGGATATGGATCAAATTGTGCTGCATGGGATATATGTCTTGATTAGATTTCCGTTGATATAGAATGATGAATTATGAGAGGGATGATCATAATACATGAGATATTGGATTCTGAGAGTGACAAATCATTGGGGAAGATGAAGTAGGTCACCTTTAATCTAAATAAATCTTTTTTTATGGATTTATTATATAGATGAAATACTTGGGATTTGATATATGGTGAGGATGGGAAATATATTTACCTATTTAAGGGGTGAGTTGATTTTATTTTTTTTACTAGGATTTGTTATGATTATTTAAAAATTTTCATTAGAGGTTTTAGGTAGAATCCTAATAGTTATACATATATATCACCTCATATATATAAACTATTGTCCAATTTTATACAAGTTGGTCAGTGATCGATCCAGGCATTACTATGTAAGAGGAGTTTTTTAGGACTCACTAGAGTCTATGGTTATTGACTTGGAATGTTTTTGTATTATTTTTAGTTGTTTTTTATAGAATTTTATTTTTAAATATTTATAATTTTTTATTCTATAATGTTTATAGATGTTCCCATATCATCTCTTATCCTTAAATTTACATATTGAAGGAAATTCCTCCCATTGTTGGAATTTTATACCCTTGGTTGTAGTCACCAACCCATGGGCTATTGGAGCTAGGATTCAGGGGCCATCACCCTAATATTTCCTACTAGCCTAGGAAGGTTATAAGTGGAGTTGGGTGGGGGTATTTTTATAGGGTAGTATTAGAGATGATGGTTGAGGGATAGAATGGATATTTGCTGAAGCCCTAGTGATTATTACATGAGTTGTTAGAAAAAATTATCATTTGGACTTAGTATGTGATGTAAAAAAGTGAGAATGGAAACGAAATGGGAATTTAGGCCCTCCTATTATTTGAAATAATTATTTTTCGAATAAGATATTAAAGGTGATGCTTCTTGAGATATATAGACATATGAAAGGAATATGAATCATTATTGTTTAATCCTATGATTGGATAGGGAAACATAGGGAATTAAGTTAAATTAAATCCATTAATAATGTATAATATTATATATTCTATGTTTATAAGTCCCTATATTTTTATAGTTATAGCTATTAGTTTATTTCCATGTCATGTCTATACTGATGATTTTCAACAGGATGTTCTAGAAAATTGAAATAGAGTTGGGATCGATGATGATGCCACTTCGAGGAGGACACTCCATGATTTACATCACCAGTGTCTTCAGAAGTATGAATGCTACATTTTATATTATGATATAGAGGATTAGTTATAGATGTGTAATATTTACTTCAATTTGATACATTATTAAATGGGGAATAGTGTTTTGTTAGCTCAGAAGATGTTGCCTTGGTTGCATGACAATGGTGTATCTTGTATGCTTGGGATCTCAAGTAGTTATATTTTTTATAAGTATTAAGATTTTTTTTGGGTAGAGTTTCTTTATTAAGAAATTAATGAATATTATATATAGTATATTCATACACTTTGTCAAGGGAGTTACATTATGCTAGAGGTAGGTAATTAATATAAGATCCTATTTTTGGTTTCATATATCTTTCAAAATGATGAGTCTAGGTTGATACATTTCAAGAAAGATATGTGTATAAATCCAGTGCAACGTCTACCCATTTATATTGAAGAAATATATTGATTTTCTAGAAATGGTAGAGGAAATTGATAGGGTGATAGATAAGGATGGGTCATCTCTGGACGTGAGTCATCAGGATTCTCTACGAAGTATATTTTTTGACATAAATGCTTAGTTTCATATCCATATATATAGGATTCATATAAAGGTTTGTCGATTGTATCCTACTTAAACTAATTTAACATTATATTGTAGTTAACAAACCAATATGGGTATATTTATTGTTGTTTTTTATTCATGTGTAGGTCATTAACATAAAACATGATAGTGTTACAAAATCCTTATCAGTCAGCATGGTGTCAATGGCTTACTTTAGGGCCCAACAGTGGAGTAATATCAACTATGGAAGTAAAATAGAATGATGTTATGGAATTAAACTTGTATATATGTGATAGGGGAAGGTATAAGATATCAATATGATTCTATTCATCACCAATTATTATAGTGTGAATAGGGAGGTGGTTTCCATCAGCGTGACAGAGGCCATGGAGTTGGTTATGGTCAGATGCATGCCTTAGAGTTTCTAGTTCCTAGAAATTCAAACATCCTGATATGTATTATATATGTGAAAACCTAGGTAATCTAGAAAATAAATAAATTATTTTATTTATAATTATTCATATTCATTATAATTTTATAAATAATTATATAAAAGTTTTCAGTCAAAAAGGAATAGTTTTCTTTACCTAATTGTTTTTCAATAAATTACTTGGTTATAATTAAGAGATAATTTTTTTGATATTAGATATAGAATATTAAAAATAGAGCATATTTTTTTATTTCAACATATAAAATATATCCTAGGATAAATTTTATGTATTTTTAGGAAAATATTGATTTTTTTTGTGAACATTGAAAAATCCCAATTTTTTTACAGAACTATCATTGCATTTCATAAAATAAATTAATTTAAATATACCAATTTGTTTTAAATTTGGATTTAATGTAACAAAAGATCCATTTTATTAAAAATAATATAAATAATTCTTTAGTAATAAATATTATAAATGATTTTGGTATAAAATCATTTTTTCTAAAAACAAAATTTTCTAAAAACTATTTTTGGTTGTTTTTGTCACACTTCTATTAAAATTAATTTTTAACACTTATAAAAATTTAATACATTAAAATGGATTTCGTATCAAGAAGAAAGAATTTATTTTTTTTAATGTGTTTTATTTCATTTTTATTCACATTGAATAGTAACTATAATAAAAATATGCCACCATGGTAAAAGGGTAAGATTAATTAATTAAGGTAAAACTATTAGATAAGGTCAGAAAATATTATATTAATAGTTAATAGATGAGATTAATTTGACCCTTTTAAATTTATATTTGAATATGAATTTTGAAGAGATACTTCTCTATGAGAGTGACTTAATATTTTTTAATAACTTTGAATAATTACAAGTGTTTTAGTCCTCTCGCTTATAAACTGGATCCTCCACTCATCCTTTCCCCCAACCTTTTGAGAACTCTAGTATAGAAAATGCATACCAAAATATCACCTCAAAATCTATCCCTATATATTATAGGAATTTGTCTTGCCAAATTACCTGAACTAGAAAACATAACATGTAAGACAAATGAGGTTTTCCAAAGAAGAGTTATACTTCTAAGCTGAGTATTTCATGTTTATTTCTTATTATACTTCCATAAAATATTATATAAACACTCTAAAACAATGAAATTATTTTATTAAATATATGTAAATAGTATTATTATTGTGGTACAAACTTTTTCATCTATTTTTTCCTTTTAATGAATAATGAAAAAATTGTTCATTTCAACATGTAGACTACAACATTTACAAAGGGATGTGTTGCATTTTTCATCATCGAATCAGATATATGGTTAATATGATAGAAAAAATGTATACACATTATATTTATGAAATCATTATTATTCTGAAAAATTAATATATTACTTACCTTATTTACCTTACATCTGATTGAAAATGATAACGTCTCCCATGCGTTCGTGTGAACTACCACTTCCATGAAACAAAATGATTCATTTTACATTAATTCCTATCATGGATGGACATAATGATATAAATAATTTATAAAAATTATATGTATAAAATTATTAATATTTTTTTAGAAGTGAAATTTTTTTAGATTATTAATTTTTCACTAAATACAATAGTGAAATCATCGCACATGTGTACGTGCGTAATACCGTATCTATGATATAATGTATTTAATTTTTCATATAGTCTTTTAATGGATGGTTTTCAATTTTTTTAATGTATAAAGAAGGATATTATGTCTTGATTAATTTTTTTTGTAATTATTAAACAATGCCCCTTTGACCATGGCCATCCTACTGAAGCTATTTCCAGATTATTAACTAAATATCTTCAAAACATTCGACGTAAACTTAACTCTTTATGTTAATAAATAAAAAATGGTCATAAATGAAATAATTGAGAATAATTATTTTATTTATCATTAAACAAAATTATTTACAAAAATAATAGTTAATATAATTCTTTTATTCTTAAAATAAAGAATGTGCGATGCAAGACTGCATTTAAGGTAAGAATTATCTCATCTAAAATTCTTTCCTTTGGGACTCTTGTCATATTGATCACTTGTTTTCTTTTGAGTATGGTATACTACCCAATATATGTAATTAATCATTAATTCACTAAAATTAAAATTGTCTGCAAATAATTTTCACTTTCACTCCTTATATTCTTTTGAATCAATAGTTTGTAAATTAATAATGGGACTTTCTTTTAAACCTTATTTTAAAGTATTCCCTTAAACATTTTTCATACATATCCATATTATTTAAAATGATACATGTATATTATTATTTATACATAATATATTTTTAAATATAAATTTCTAAAATAGTTGACATTATTTTAATTTTTTAAAAAGGAATCTTTTTATCATTTACTATATTAGTCATTTGGTGTTTTTTTACCAATGAAAGAAAGATTTTTTTTAAAGTAAACATCATTAAAATCGTTTCCACCCTTATATACATTATCTTTTAAAAATATTCATCTTCAATTTCCCATGGGTTTATAAAAAATATAAACTTATTTTTTTAAATATTTTATTAAAATAGTTTTCAAAAAAAATAGACATTCCACCATATATTTATGAAATAATGGAAAGTGATTTGATTATTAGTTCAAATGAGTTTTTTCAATGGTTATATAATAAAAATTTTAAACCATGGATTATTTTTATCCGTGATATAGTAAATGATCATTATATATAATGACAAGTAAGAAAGATATAGCTTATGATGATTGAAGATACTGATATAGATTTCCAATGCATTGGGTAATGAATCATATTTGAAGAAAAAAACAAGGGAGAAAACAAGTTGGATTACTCCTATGGAATTAATTGGGCTTCAATTATAACATCAAAAGCTACACAGGAGTAAAAATTGATTAAAAATATGATGATCTAAGATACATAATATTTGTTTTCTATAGTGTTTGTTTATTAAAATCCATTAATATGATGTGGAAAGAAAATATTAGTAACTTTTATTGGTGAATTGTTCATTTTTCTATAAATGTTTTCATGAGTTCTCATATTCCACAATTTTATTTATTTATTTTCTAAGATGGTAATGGGTATCAAAGTTATTTTTTAAAAAATGGTTTATTTTCTCATGTATATATGTTTTATTTATTTTATTAATATTTATTGTGAAAATGGTAAAATATTTCATTGGGTTTCAGGGTTTTCACCAGACTAATGGACTTATTTTTATATCCATTTCATTGAATTTTTTCCCATCCAATATTTTAAATTGTTTTTCAATATTCCTCAATATGAGATAGAAATATTATTGAAACTATCAATTAATAAATGATATTATCAATGAATTAAGAAAGTCTGTCACGATTGAAACAATAGTGTAAACATAAGAATCCTATTTTGTTTTGAAAAAAATTGAAAACATATGTCAATCATCCCAATTCAATGTAATTATTTTCATAAATCTATAAAGAATCAGACAAAAACGTGCATGGGAATGTAATAAAGAACAAACATTCTCATAAATCAAGTAATTATTGGATTATTATGATACAATTAATTATATTTTTTATTTGAGAAATGGTTTATAATACATTAGAGGTTATAGTGATTTCAAAAGAATATTTTAATATATTATAAATTATAGTTATATTATTATGAGATATATTTTATGTATTTACATATTTCTCTATATAATACATGTCACTATAGAATGAGTTTCCATTGAGTAAACATGGAAGCTATGTTTGGAAGACTATAAGGGGATAATAATGTTGTGAATCAGAAACCAAAAATGATTGGAACCGATCAGTTTATGGAAGTATTGACTTAATTAAAATAGGTTATTAATGGTAGAAAACATGAAAGTCTATTGAACATTTCTCTATATAATTTCAGGTTTATAGTGGATAATTTTATAAAACTGCAGCTGAAAAATTTTAGTGGATGATTCTACTTGATGTAAAGGATGGATAAATACATTGGGTATGGATTTTAATGTTTTGTGATATACAGAAGAGTAAATGTTAAATCTTGTTAATTATTATTTTTAAGGTGAAAATGATTGATGGTGATCTAGAATTAAAAAAATTTGTTAAACTATGAGATTAATGACATATAGTGGGGAATATTTATTAATTTTCTTCTTTAGAAATATAAGAAAAATGAATAATATTTACATGTTTTATATAAGGAAATTTTTACCAGAATAGTGAGCTATGAACCAAATTTTACTGTATAACATGAAAGTAAAACTCATATATTTTACCCAGTTCTAATACCAAGTTTATGATGAGTGTTATCCTCTCATTAATTTATAAGTTATGTAGATATTTTCCATTGTTCATAGAATGTTTAGATTGATTTTTCCAATATCTATATACTTCATTACATCAAGTGTAACAAGAGGTTAAGGTAAAAAGTAATGGAGAGTCAGTCTACAAAATAATTTAGATGTAAGCCCTTGAAATGTTAAAAATGTGGTAAAATAAATTTTAATGACTGTTTTATGGGATTTAAAAAGTGTTACTGATCTTCTATGCTCAATAATTTGGTTAACCAATATAAGGGAAAAAATTCAGATCTTATTAGAAATGGTAAAACATTTAGTCATTAAGAATGGAATCTTTTTTGTTGTAATGAGTTAGATAATAATGCTAATGAATGTATAATTTTAGTAACTCAAGGTTGAAATCATCATGAAAAAATTAAACAATACGTGGTATGTTATTTTTCCAATAATATAGAAAATGCTTAACCATCAAATGAATTAGTAATAGACACATTACTTGTTGGTTTTGATTATACCAATGTTTTATTTGATTCAAGATCCAGATAATCTTTTATTATTGGGAAATTTTAATAGAGAATGGAAATAACATATCAATAAATGATTTAATTGTTTTTGTAAATACTAATGTGTGTACTATTAATGAAATAAGAATTTATAAGAACCTTACTTATTTCTTGTAAGGTATTTTCCTAAAATCCTTATTTTCTTAATATAAATATATTTTGATGTTATTATTATGGTGGATGGTATTTAAATTTATCATGCTAAAATAGATGATATAGATATATAATTTGTACTCATTTTTATAGTGATATTTAATTTGTATGTAATAATGAGTTCATACCTTTGATAATATATGAAAAATATGAGAAATATATTAATTTTGAGAGTGAATGTTGTGATTCCCAATTTATTGAAACTATAGTTTTTATTTAAATTAGATATTTTATAGTTGAAAATTAATATAAGTGTATATTTCTTGATTATTTTCTAATTGTTATTCATTATTGGAAGTATGTGTTTATTATTTAATTAGTTATTTATGGTAATCCTATATTAAAACACCCTTATATAATTGTTTTAGTAGGGTTTTTAGAATTGCAAAATCAGTTATAGAAGTTTATTGATAAGGGTTTTATCCTCTATAAAACATATCCTTATAGTGATATTTTTTTTATTAAAATGATGGATGGTTAAATGAGACATTAAATTCATTTTATGTTTCTCAATAATTTCACAGTTATGAATAAGTATTTATTTCATCATATTAATGATTTTTTGATCATCTCTATGGAACTAAATATTTCACGATGGTTGATCTTTGAACTTGTTATCATTAGTTAATGGTAGAGGAGGAATAAATTTGAAAAATATCATTTTGTACTAGATGTGGTCATTATGATTTTATGGTTATTCTATTTAGGATGAAAAATACACCCATTGTATTTATGGATATTACGAATCGAGTATTCCATGAGTATTTGGATAAATTTTTTATTTTTTTAAATGATGAAATATTGGGCTATTCAAGTTTCTATGAGTAACATGTGAAATATCTAAGGATTAATTTTCAAACCTTAAAATAAATGATGGTGTATGAAAAATTTAAAAAATTTGAATTTTTACTATGATAGAATTATTTTCTAGGAATAAATATTTATATAGATGGAATAACTATTGATACTTCTATAATAAAAGTTGTTGAAGAATGGAAAAGAACTCAAAATTCATAGAGATTCAAATATTTCTTTTATTAATGTGTTATTATCAATGTTTTATTAAAAAAGTTCCTTAGTTATTTAGAATATTAAATATGTTAGCTTTAAAAGAAGAGAAATTGTTCTGTATGAAGGAATATAATGATTGAATTAAGGAATTTAAAATAAGATTGGTTAATTATCCAATGTTAACATTTCAAATATTAAATCGATAATTTCATATTTATAGTGACACTTATTTGAATGGAATTGATTGTGTACTAATGTTAGGTGATCAGGTAATTGCATATGCTTCCTATTAGTTGAAACTCTAAGAGAAGAAATACCCTATTCATTATCTTGAGCTTATAGAAGAGATTTTTCCTTTTAGACTTTAGAGGAATATTTTATTAGGGTAAAATGTGAAATATATGCAATCCAAAACAATTTAATGTATATATTCACTCAAAACGAGTTAAACATGTGGAAAATGATATAGTTAGAGCATATAAAAGATTTTGATTGCATGATTCACTATAGCCCTGGTAAATCAAACAAGGTAGTTGACGTCTTGTGTTAGAAAGATCACACGTCAATAAGAATGGTAAATTTATAAAATTATCCTTTGGTTAATTATTTAATGAATTTTTTCCTGAAACTTTTTATGTATAAACGTATTTTCTTTATCAGGTATCAGTGCATCCACCATAATTAGAATTAATTAAGGAGTCTCAGAAAGAATATCATGGTTTGTAAGAAAGAGTAGAATCTATCAATATTGGTATTTTTCTTGAGTTTAATGTTGATAATAATGGTTATTCAGATTTGGAAAGAGGTTATGTGTTTTGATTATTTTCTAGTTGAAGATGATATTTCTAAGTGAAGCTAACAACTATTAATTGTTTGTTCATCCTGACTACACCAAGACGTATAGAGAACTTTGGGAATAATATTGGTGAAAATGAATGAAAAAATATATTATTTATTTTAAAATGAAATTATTTACAATCATATTGGTTAAAGAATAATTATAAATACCGAATGGAATGCTTCATCCTTTTTAGTGGTGGAATCGAAATGGTTGAAAATATCTATGGATTTCCGGGTGGGATTACAAAAAATATGTGTTTGTAATAATGTAATCTAGGTTATTATTGATAATATAATGAAATATATGAATTTAAATTCTATTAATGATACCAATAATTAAATTAACTTTCCATAATGTATCATAATGATATATTTAGTTTACATGTAATCCCTCCTGTTATATGAGGCCATGATCCAAAATTTACATATTTTTTTTAATGGACCTCAAAATTAATCAGGTCTTGAATTGAATTTATATACATCCATTAATTCATAATATGGTAAGAAATAAAAGAAAACAATTTAGACTATGGATGATATAAATTGATATTACTATTTATATTTCCAATGAATTTGTAAACAACATATTTCATTATTATAGTTTTATTATTATTTTTTATTCCATTATAAATATGAAAAATTTTGTAGTATTATATGGAATGTTGTTTCGTACTCTAGCATGTTGGGATAAAGTCATTGATAGGATGTTATGAGGGATAATACTATTTGAAGAAATGTTAATGAATGTAAATATGATTTAGTATAACATGGGGATATCTCAGAGTATGTAGAAGAGTTATACTGAACAAAGGAGGAAATATCTTTCTTTTGAGGTGGGAGATATTTTTGTTTTCATAAAGTATGTTCATGTAAAAGTGTTATGGTGTTAAGAAGAAGGGAAATTTAAGTATATTATTTATTATTTCATATCAAATTATATATAATATTGGATAATGTTTTATAAATTATATTTACCGCTGAGTTAATTTCAGGTACATTATGTTTTTTATGTTTTTTTTCTAAGGAAATGTGTTCCAGATGAATCTAATTTTTTGAGCCTTGAAGTGGTATACTTAGAGAAAAATATATCATATTATGAAAATTAATTTTTTTTTTGGATCATAGTGGGAAGGATTTGGATTTATTTTATTCAATAGGTAATTTTTTTATATAATAAATATATAACTAAAGAAGCAACATGAGTATCAGAAAATGGCGTGAGGGAAAAAATCATCACTTGTTTATGTATTTAATAAAATTGTGTGGTTATAACTTCCCTAAGGTGTGGGGTATTTTGAAACCTAGGTAATCCTTGAAATAAAAAAATATTAATATTTATTATTATACTTTGTATGGATTCATATTCATAATAGTTTTAGAAAAACTTTGTTTATAGTTTTTAGTTGAAAAATGAATAGTTTTTTCACTAAATTGTTTTCCATGGAACTACAATGTTTTATTTTAATGATGAAATTATTTATTTTAGATGTTAAATTTAATTAAAGGACTTAATTTTTTATATCAACATATCAAAAATAACATAAGATGATTTTTTTGAGTAGATAAATTTTTGAGTGAATAATGAATGTATCGTTTTTTGAAATAATATAATTTATTTTTATTAAATAATTTAATTGAAGACTAAAATTATATTTTGGTTTTTATTTGAATTTAATATAATATTAATTTTATAAAACATATTAAAAACAATTCCATAATTATAGACATTATTTTTTATTTATGTATAAGTTCATTTTTTTCATCTTAAAACACATTTTTTCTAAAAACTGTTTTTCATATTTTTTTGTGAACTTATGTAAAAATAGTTTTATCTACTTATACAAGTTAAATATTTAAAAATGGATTCTATATTAGTTATATTGTTTTTTTAATTTAATAATAAATTTAATTTAATTTTTTGTTCATTATTCATAGTAACCATGGTTAAAATGTATCCCCATGGTTAATTGATATAACGAGTTATGGAAGGTAAACAATAAGTGACACAATAACAAAATAGTATCATAAATCTAATTGAGGATAATATTTTTACCCTTATCACCTTATATTTTATTTTTAGTTCTTTAATGAACACTTTCCAATGAGAGTGAATAAATATTATTTTAAGACTTTTAATAATTTTTAGTGTACCACTCTCATCACATATAAAAGGGCACCACATATCATCCATTCATAACACATTTTGAGAACTATATTTGATCCATTTCCTAAACAAATATATACCCAACATCCCAACCCATGTCCTATAGTTCATACATTCCCCAAAATATGAAACCTAGAAATCTTAAGGTGTATTCTAAAAGGAGGTTTTCCAAAGAAGTTGTATAATTCTAAACTAAGTGTTTCTTATTTATTTATTTGTCACACACTTTCAAATCATATTTAACCATTATAAAAAAATAATATCATTATATTATGTATATTTTAATCTTATTATTATTTATTAGAACCATGTTTCATTTCATTCTTCATTTGAAATTAACTCATCACCCACATGTACCTGTGGACTACCACATCCATGAAGTGACATGTTTCATTTTTCATCACCAGATCAAAGGAAAGGATAAAATGATGAATAAAATTAATATATGTTATTTATGAAATAATTTTTATTTTATACAATAAATATATTAATTACCTCTTTACTCATTCATCAGATATAAAATGATAACATCACTCATGTGTACATGTTGACTACCACCTCCATGAAGAAATGTGATCCATTTTAATTCAATTCCTATCATGGATTTTCATAGAGATAAAAATAATGTGATAAGTTTGATATGTGAAAAATTAAAAATTATGTTTAAAATTAAAATATTATTTACATTATTTCTTTTCCACCCATTTGAAAAGTGGAAATGTTGCTCGTGTATATGCTCAGACTACCGCCTCCACAATACAAGTTATTTTAATTTTCATGTACACCTATCATAGATGGTTCTAAAATTATATTTATTATATAAAATGATATTTATTGAATTACTAATATTCTATTAATGATGGATAGATGAACCTTTTGACGAAGGTTAACTCACCAAAGCTATTTTAGGATGAATCAAACATACTCAATATGTCATATCTAAACTTAATTGATTTAGTAACTAAACAAATCACAACCATAAATGAAAAAGGATAATTACAATGGAATGAAATGAAAAATATTTTTATGAAATTAAATAATAAATATAATTTTTTTCCATGAGCTAAATAACATATAACACTAGACAATATTTATGTTAAGAGATTTACCATATAAAATTCCTTTATTTGTGATTCACACCATTTTCACCATAGGTTTTATTTTATATGGTGTATATAATGATGTATATATTTATTTTATCATAAATTTTCGAAAATTTATTTTTTTTAAATCCATTTCGTATTCTCACCTTTAATGCTTATTTGATTGAAAATTTACCAAAGGAATACACAATATTTTTTTAAAAAACCTTAATTTTTATGTATTCATTTAATTGATATATATGTTCTTAAAAATGATCCATGTATTTACATATTTATACATAAAACATATTTAAAGTTCCTTAAAAACTAATTTTTAATTTTTTTTGAATGTTTAGAAATTAATTTTTTATTATTTACAATAGGATTCATTTTGAATTTTTTACCAAAGTGAAAAATTATACTATTTTAAAATATACAGTTGATCCCATTTTAGTTAAATTAGATTCATTATTCATTAAAAATAATACTCAATAAATTATCATTATTCTTCAAATAATATCCCATTCCCCTTATTCTAAGAATATTTGGATTAAATAGTTTTCAAAAGAAAAGGATATTCATCACTACTTTTATGTGAAATTGGAATGTTCTTTGGTTATGGGTTCAAATTTTTTTTTTCAATGTTTTTATGATGAATAATTAAAATATTGGTATTTTACATGATATTATAGTCGATAATTATAGATGAAGAATATTGATCTCAATAAAGATCATGATTATGGGTGAACCTGATATAACTCTCTAATTCATTAAGTAATGAATAGTCTTTAAAGACGAAAAATGTGGGAGATAACAAGGAAAGTCAATATGTTCAAATTAACTAGGATTTAGTTACTATGAAATGGGTTGAACACATCTGATAATGGGTTATGAATGTGATTATCCAATATTATTAATCTATACTTATGGTTTTTTTGGAAATCATTTTATTTCATGTAGAATGAAATGTTTATGAATATTAAATGGTGAATGGTTAGTTTTTCAGGGAATGTGATCATGAAATCGCATATTCAACAATTTCCTATCTTGATTTTCTAATCTAATAATGGATTTTGAATTTGTTTTGAGAAAAAATTAATTTTTTCATGTGGATATGTATTTTTTATGTGCCCATAGTTTTATTGGAAAAAGGGTTAGAATTTTCATGTACTTTCATGTTTTTCACTAAACTAATTGTACTGTCTTATTTTTTTATTTATTACCTATATTTTTTCCATCCAGTATTTTCAAATAAGTATCATGGGGATTAATGAAGAATATTAAATATTATGATTTATAGCTGAAAATAAATGGAATTGGCCTTAAATGATGTAAGTGCTTCATGAATGGAGTATTTGTGTAAACTTAAGTATCCCGTATTTAAGAAAAAACGAACACTCTGTTTCATTCATAAATGTGTAATGTGATGGTTTTATAATTCTCAAAAACACTAAACAAGAATGATTATAGAGATTTATGAATGTAAAACCTTTTTCATAAATACTCTAATTATGGGTTCATAATTATACAAGGAATTGTAATTTTTTAATTTTATACTTAAGTGTATGGAGTATGATTCATATGTTGTGTGTTCATTGTTTTTACATTCCATAGTCCATGTTTTTAGATTCAAGATGGAGAGACTTCAGTGCCCTTGGAATTGACTATTCTAGTTTGTGGATGAACAAGTTTAAATGATGTGTATAGTTATTATGACTTGTTATTGGGGAAGTCTCAATCTTTAGGATATGTTTACAGATACATCCACTAATTACCATCCCCAACATAAACTATATATATTCAATATTGGGTATTTTAGATTTATTTAAGAGGATATTTTTATTTTATTATTTTGATATGGTGGGGGCATGGTTTTTTAGAAATTGAAGCACCTTTTATATGTTGGGGGATTTTGAGTCCCTATCTCCCTTAGTGATTTGGCTGATATTATGATCTATTTAGCATCCTTCAGTTTCATCTCCTAGGGTCATTGAATAATAACCTAATTAATTCCTCCAATAGTTTGTTTCACTACCCTATGATTTGAGATAAATATTATTATATCGTTATAACAAGGTTTTAATCATATATCAACCTAGATAGTTTCGTACGATTAATTCCACCTATGGTTATTGAATAATAACCGGTTTTGGTGGTTATTATTGATGATATCCTTGTGTATTAAATGTATTTGAAGGATAATGTCGATTATCTATAGATATTATTTGTATTTTTAATCATTAGTGGATATTATAGAAGAAATATAAGTTTTATTTTTTACTCAAGAGGTCTGTTTCTTGGTTAACTTCCATGACAATTGTGAAAATGTGATGTTTACTTAGTCTTAAAGGCTATTACATGAGGTCCACACCTACGATCTCTCATATTGAAACCCCTATGACATAATTGAATAGAAATGATGAGATTTTTTATAAATTGACCAATGTTATAATACTACTAAGTATTTCATAGAAAATCTGGCCAAATCTATGGTTCTTTATTTTCTAGAGGAGGGAATTGCTTGCATGGTATATAGTGATGCTTCATGTATTGGATTAGGTTTAATGTTGATGCAATGGAGGGATGTTATCTTTTATGGGTCTCAGTTTTTATAGACTCATGAATGTAACTGTATCACCCATGATCTTGGGATTTACAAAGATGTGTTTTATCAGAAATTGTGGTGGCATTACCACATTGGTGAATGTTTTATGATCATTATCAATCAAATTATTTTTAGGTATATATTATTATATCATGATTAGAATTTTCAACAACTAACATTGAGGGAATTATTAAGAGAATATTACATTAATAATTCTTATACAATAGGTAAATGGAATTCTGTAGATGTTTCCTTCAGATGGAAGTTGTGTGGGGGTGGTGTGTTTGAGTGTTGTGAGTCATAGAGAATGATAGATGAGTTGTTTATGAGTAACCTTTATATGGGAGAAGTTTATGGTTGAGTTTGTATTCATTGGATGATAGTGTAGTTATATTTAGTGAATCTAGTTGAGGAGTCCCAACTGGGTGATTTTGAGGTGGAAGTTTAGTGAGATTGAGTTTCTTACGATGATGCCCTTGAGGGGTGATCTAATGATGGTTGGTATCGTGTGTTATTTGAGGGATTATTTTCACTCATTGTTCGATTTCATTGAGTGGTTCACTATAAAAATCCATTTTTATCCCTTGGTGGTACATCTTAATGGGGAAAAGGTGTATATGGGTTTTTGATTCCAATATTTTTGATCCGGTATGAGTGGGTAGGTTATAGAGTTTTTCTGCCATTATTTTGTTTTCCAAAAGGTGAAGGATCAGTATCATGTTCGCAGTGGATTGATTCTTCAACATCAAATTCCCTAGTGGGTGTTAGAGTACATCTCAATAGACTTTGTAACTAGTTTTTCATGATATCTGGGTGATTATAACGTTATATGGGTAATCCTGGATGGGTTGAAAAATTCATCTCACTTCTTATTGATTAAAGAGTCAAGCTGAGTGGAGGTTTCATCGAGTGAGTATCTAGATGAGGTATTGAGGCTCCATTGAGTTCCAATGATGAACATATCTGACCATGATCTCCATTTTACCTCAATGTTATAGAGAGGTCTCTATCATGTTTTTAGATCTATATGATTAGTTAACACCATTTTCACTCATAGATAGATGGAAATAAAGAGAAGATTATCCAGAAAATAGTTGAAATTTTACATGAATTTATTCTAGATTTTAATGGTCCATGGGAAATGAATATACCCTTGGTATAGTTTTTACAATAGTAATTATAATAATACATTTTGTAAGGTTCCATTCGAATATTTGTATGAACAACCTTCCCGCTCTCCATTATGATGGATTGTGGTTGGGGAGTTATATATTACTAGAATGGAATTGGTGCATTGAATGACTAAGAAAGTGTATGTGATACAACAATGAATGAAGGAAGTTAAAGATCATCATAATTCCTACAATGATAATAAGAGGATACATATAAGTATCCATGTTATAGATCATGTGTTTTTTAATGAGAGTCCGTATCAAGGGAAAAAATTCAGCCAGGGGAGTAATATTTCTCCCTCATTTATTGGACCCTTCTTGGTGTTGGAGCCTAGGCCTGTTCTATATTTGCTGTCACTTACCCTAGATAAACCATATTCATGATGTATTCTATATGTAGTATCTTCATTGGTATCTTGATGATGAATTCGACATAAAATATTTTCATTATCTAGATATTAAATATTGGGAGACCCTTCAGGAATGACCTATTTAGATTCATGACAATCAAAAGAAGGAGTTTCATGGGTGTGTTATTTTGTTTGTTTGTGTTTTATTATGGCACAGTAGTGGGTAGGAGGCCTCTTGGGTATGAAAGTCACTGATGTTCACTCAATATCTTGAGTTTTTTTATGTTTTATTAAATATTTGAAAATTTAATTTATCTTGATGTTGATTTATGATGATTTAGTTTTATGTACCTTTTTTTCTAATGGGATGGTTGTGTTCTTGAGATTGAAAGATCCTTGAGAGTTATCACACATTGTGGTTGTTTGGAACCTATTCATTTCTTTTGGGTGCTTGTTTTAATTCTTGAGGATGATAATTTTTTGATAGGTATCTGATGTAAAGTACAAAATTTATAAAACCCTACCTTTGTGTTTTCCTTGGGATTTGAGGTGTTGAGGGGAATTTAAAAGGTGTTCTGGGAGCCAGTATTGGGATTTTTAAATCTTGAATTACACCACGCAATAGTGGCGGGTCTAGTGGTGTCAATTTTTAATCTATTTTTGGCTTTTTTTGTTAGAATAACTAAAACTATATTACACACTTTAATGTGAAAGGAAACATATGAATATTGGAGAACTATTATTAATTCTCATGAAATGTTCTTGTGATATTTGGATCAAATAACCTAATATATAATTGAAAAAGTGATGAAAAATCATGTTTTGATGATTTCATATGGAGACTACACGAGATCAATATTTGAGAAGTTTTAATCCCATTAAAATGTACATTAATTTTTTGATGAATTATTTTGATAGTATTCTTTAATATTTTTTGGATATCCTTGACATTATACATGGTGGAGTTAAATTTATTTTTCACACGTAATTAATGTTAAGTTGAGTTGCACTAAAAAATTTAGTGAAGTTTGGCCAGCTATGGGGAAGTGTTTCAACTTCCTAGATATGGCCCACCTCAACCATAACTATCTAAAATTACAAGAAATTTTATTTAGGTGATAAAGAATATATAGGAATGAAGAGTGGCACCGTAGGGAAATAGTTTGGAGGATATACCATCTTGGGGAAGTGTTTGCTGAATCCTGGAGTGGATTTAGTTACATGCCTTTGGCTAGAATTCTCTACTACTAGGCTAATAAAATATTTCCAAGGCCACTCATAGTATTATTGTGGTACTCACATGATTTTAATGACAATTCCTTCACCATTAAATATATGGATATAAGTCTATCCATTCGATGTGATCAAATAACATCATCATACCCTAAGGCTCATCATCTTAAACTCAAAAACCCATACCTTCAAAATGTAAAGTCTTATATAGATAGACATAATTCCATCTCTAATGTTCATTCTTTGGGAATGAGGTGTGATTGATTTTTGAACATACATAAATGAAATCTATTTCTTGCATGCTTATGTCTTTACAATGAATGAGTTAATATCATGAGAAAAATATAAAGATGTAATAAGATATTCATGCATTCCAATGCATGATTTATGACCAAATAAATCTCCAAAACATCATGCTATAAACTCGGGGAATAATTTTTATGATGGTAGGGGTTTTTACTAGATATTTAAAACGTAAACCTCTTTGCGATCCATTTTACACTCACTATGGGTTACATGATTATCCTTGGACATGGGACACAATCATGTGATCATGATATGATTACAGTATCACAAGATGGATATTGAAAGTGGTTTCCAAGAAAAAATATTTTATGGTTATTGATTGTTATGTGACACAACCTAATTTTCTGATCATGATATTGTCTTTATATCATCGAATAGACTTCAAAGTGTTTGTTGATGATGGAACCCCTCATACTCTATGATTATCATGTGACCATTGTAACACCCTGACCCTAGATACCCAGAGTCGGTGTATTATTACATAAAATTGGAATGATCACAAAGGATCAAGTCTTGAAAGACTGATTATTTTAGTAGTCTTGGAATCTCTAGATATATTCATAAGTCTTACATTACATCATAAGGTGAAAAAAACTACAACAACATCCTGTCTTCATATCCCCTCATACTATCCCTACAGGTCATTCATAAATTACTTCTTCACATCCTTGGAAAAGATAAAACATTGAAAGGGGTGAGCTCAGATGCTCAGTAAGGATAACAATATAGAAAAAGATTTCATAAGAATAAACATTCAAGGCAATGTATAACTAAAACAAAAGCCTTTTAAACATGATCTTCAACATAGTTTGGAAAAAATAAAATGAAATAATGCCATTTACTTATTCACATGGATATTATACTAATTGAATAATCACATCCAATATCAATAACCACTTTTATAATGACGAAATGCATAATGCCAGACTATCATAACCACATAGCCAAGGCCTCGTGCTAAGACTACAAATAATATTTTGTCAAGGCCTTGTGCCAAGACACTAGTTTGTCTCATGAGACCTACCGATGCATCGAAGAGCTATAGCAGGCTCCACCCGTCACTTACTAAGTCCAATGCATTCCTCATATGAAAAGTTTGAAATATAACATAATCATTCGTATTAAAACTACCATACGAAATGTCAATACATAATCCAGAAAACATGAATGGTATAAAAATAGCACATCCACATTCAAACATAACTCATTCGATAAAATATGGAAGATTTTATTGTATCAGATTAATCTCAATCAAGAATAATGAAGGATATTGACATAGATGAAAATAATCATCAAAACTATTAGATAGAAATATCCCCCTTTTTCTTGAAATCATTTAAAACTCACACTATTTGTCAAGAAGCCATTTAAAATAGATTTTAGAATCAAAGTGTCCCATACCACTTTGAAACTTTTAAAAGGAATTTTGATTTTAAAATGTTAATGTCCATATAAATAACTCTTTAAAACCATTTTTAAAACATGGACATTAATGAGAAAGATTTAGAATAATCAATCTTTAAAACACTTAAAAATGTATTCTAGTTAGAGTTTCTGACCAAAAGAGAGACACTTGAATACAAATAATTAATGTAATAAAAACTTTATAATATAATGAGAATAAAGGGATTCATGATATACTATGTCAAAGTACATTATATACACCATATAAAATTGATTTGGTGTATAACAACAAAAAAGTCTTAATAGAATTAAATTGAGATGAATTCTCTTATAAAGACCATATCCTTTGCTTAAGGATAAATCAATGACATAATTATGTGTGAAAAATATAAATACACTCAATATGATTGGATATTTAGTGTAAATCAATCAGATGACATTCACACATATTCTTGTAAAAACAACACTAATGAATTGGATATTTAACTCAACAAATGGAGATTGAGTTAAAATTACTCTTATCAAGTTCATAACGATGAGTTGACAATTTATAACTGGAGTGATTATGTGTATAAAAATTATATCCATAGAAAGGGGAGTGGAAATTATGACATAATCAAATGAATAGTGATTCTACACATAATCTTGGAGTAAAATAATCAATGAAGTATGCGTAAAACCGAATGAGTGGAAATTGAAATTTCAAATTCCCTTATTGATTTGGTAACATACAAAACATACACCCATGAAATAAGGATCATACAATGATGATGTAAATATAAATTAATTAAACTATATTACACAATTAATACAAACATGAGCAGTACACACACCACATGTAATATATAAGTGGTGAACAATGGAATTCTCACAGAATTAAAAGTGAGATAAGAAATCCCTTATTTTGTAATTTTTACTTGGTCGATGGTAGGTTAACCTCCTGTATAATGGTGAAATAATTGTTATTGAATTATAGAAGAATCAATTACATTAATATGATATCATATATGATCTCTTAACATTGATTTGTTAATAATATATTAGTATTATCGTTGTTTCGTGTGTTAACTTACTCGTTTTCTTTTATATGATTTGTTAGGTAAGACATGTTTTTCATTGATAGGTTGTATCTTATTCATATCCAGAATGATATCAATTCATTAAAAATTATTTTTAAATAATCAAATGATTATTATAATTTAATGGATACGATGGAGAATGAATCTCACCGCGTTCGTGGAGATAGTAGTCTGTACGTACACACGAGCGACAATATCATTCTTTTGATGTTAAAATAATATATAATTGGATGGTATATCATATATACAGAATAATTATAATGTTATCTTTATTATTTACATGAATTACACATCATTATTATACCCATCCAAATAATAATTTATTGAATGACAATTACACCACGACGTGGAGATGGTAAGCCGTACGTACGCACATATGGTGACTAGTCATTCAAAGGATTGATAGAATACTGAATATAGTTGTACTATATTTATAATAATATTACAGTATATAAGAGATATTGGATTCATTAATTTATAATGGTAATAACAAAGAAAAAAGAATTTGAAGAAGAAAATAATTTGAAAAAGGGTGGTAAAAACATTACCTCTTCATCGGGTTCTTCCTTTTGATTTGATCAAAAGGGCTCCTTAGGTTGGCTTTCGGATCAAACTAAGGCCTCTAGGTTGTAGCGAGGGAAGTAGAGAGAGTATTTGGGTAGGGTTTGGCCGAAACAAATGGCTTTGAAGGTGTGAAGTAATGCTAAGGGGGAGTGCCCTTTTATAAGAGGGGTGAGGGGCACCTTTGGAAAAGCTAAAAATATTATTTTATAATAAATTAATATTCAGTTTCTAATGGATCCAAAGTATATTATTTAAATTTTAAGGTGGGGATAGATCTAAAACCACTTAACCAATATAATTTAGACAGTTTTGGGTCATTATATTAACCTTATCTTTAAGTATTAACTATTAGTTAATTAGTTTCACTTTTACAATGTCTCTTTGTATTTTTATATTATATGGTTCATAAACATACTATATACATCCAAGAGACCCCCCAAATGGTTCATTAATGATAAACCTATCATGATATAAGTCTCTTGGCCGAACAGTAGATTTTTAGGAATTTAATATCAATTAATAATATAATATTTGTTTTAAGAACTCTTTTATGTCAATTTTGACACTATTCAATAATTGATTTTTGTAAAAATCATAACAGAATGATTACTTCGAAAAAAGTTAATTAAATCATTATTAACATGTTATATTAACCAATAAAATTATTTTAATTCATAAAAAGTCTCAAATTATATTTATTTGGGTATCTATAATATCAATCATTTTAATTTTTCACTATTATGGTAATTACTACATCACCATTGTGTCATAAATAAATTAAATTATTTAATGTCTAAAATTTATAGATAAAATATCATTATGTAGTAAATCTTTTTTTATTTTTAAATAATATTTATAGTCGAAAATTCAACATATATAACCCTATGTAAAAATGGTTTTTCTAAAAGATATAAGCTTGTGTCATTTTTTTAAAGGTTGGGGCCGAAGCCTCATTTTTATTATTAAATCAAAGCAAAGTCCTCTTTTAACTGGGTAAGGGGAAACTCATTACATAGCCCGAAGGCCCAGTGGGCTTGTAGCCCATTACATACCCCGTAGGACCAAATTCAAAGGCCAATTCACATTCTGTGAATAGTAACCTGCTGCTACAGTACCGCACAGTATCGCCGCCGCTACAGTGCCCTGCCGCCGCTATAGTACCCGCTGATGAACAGTGCCGCCGCTGCTACAGTACCGCTACAGTACTACTTCTGTACCTGCGCCCCATGGGTTTTGAACTCCCCATTTTCCATGTAGCCTTACGGGGTGCTTACCACTAAGCCAAACCCCAACTACAAACGTGTTGTATGGGTAACGAGGTATAGGGCTGGCCTGCCCACCTGCGCGCCGCACGCCCCCAGCTAGGCCCAAGGTGGCCAACCCTTGGGCTTGGGCCAGTTCCCATGGAGTCGAGGGGACGAGAGGTTCGCTGACAAATGGTGCGCGTTGCCTTTGTGAGGACTCGAACCCGGAACCTCAGCGACGGGTCGCCACCACCTTGAACCAACTCACCCAGCCCCCGTGGGCAAACGTGTTGAATGGGTAGAACGTGTTGTATGGGTAACGAGGTATAGGGCTGGCCTGTCCACCTGCGCGCCGCACGCCCCCAGCTAGGCCCAAGGTGGCACAATGGGGTCCCAAAATCGACCCAATGATGCCCATGGTCGGACATGTATCAATCAATAAGGTTAGGAAACGTTTTTGGGTAATTTGTTTATTATTATAATATTATTCTTAACCCTTATTTACCAGATTTACCCTTTAACCATGGTAAATAAAATATTTACCGAAGTAATTATTCAAAATGTCTAAAAATAAAAGTTACCTATTTACACAATTTGAACATCCTGATTCAAAATATGGAATCCATTTTTCCAAATTCCAAACACAGAAGTGGCAGAAATTAATTTAAAATTAATTCCCGCTGTCAAAACAAAAAGAGTGTTTTTAAGAGATAATAACTATCAAATGATTGGCACTTGTTTATGTCTGGTTTAATTTTGAAATTATGTCCAATGAAAAAATTGAATTAAATTGTAAAACTATATTATAAATATACTTTAAAACCACTCAAATTTATAATTTATCAATATTAATTATTTCGATTAAAAAAGTTGTTTTTAATTAAAATCTAGTAATTTTCACTATTCATCAAAATATGAAAGTTATCCGAAAAGTACCATAATTTCACCCTAGGCTAATTTCGATATTCCGAATACAAAAATGAAGTCCATTTTGAGAAATATAATTTATAAAATTTCAAAAATTAGGTATTACTATTCATAACGGCTAGTTTGATTTGTTGTGGTGTGTATGAATCTTGAAGTTGCGTACAATGCACATCATTGCATTATTCAAAGGGAAATGTACCATGGAATCTTGGGGTGATACATTCTCCCCTCCTTCAATAAATTGTGTCCTCACAAATTTTTTTAAGATTGGTATTGAGAATAAAATGGAAAGTCCTCCATCGGAAAAAGAGTCGATAAAACAATCACTTTAAAAGAAAGGAAGAGAGGTATAAAGGTCACCGAAGATAACCCATACTAGGATTCCATGTAGGAAAACATGGATATGGATGATAAACTAAGTGTTAAGTTCTAATGGAGAGGGATAGAAAACATGATCAGGAGAAAGATAACAATAAGAAAATTAAAAACATGTGTTGGGACAAATGGTCATTAGTCTCCCTGTAGGAAAAGTAAACGGATAACATTTTTTTTTGTTTTAAGTTACATTACATAAGGATGAGGAATTAATTTATGATATTGACTAAGAACATAAAGATATATACCTACTTTTTTAGTAGAGTTTCATCCTTTAATAAATTTATACCACTAACTCATTTTTTTTGAACAATGGGTATTCAAGAAGACTTGGTCACACTGGAAGAGCTAGAATAAACTTCTATAGAATAACATGATCCACATAGGATAAACTATATATTTACCTTGTCTTTAGAGATTAATCAAAACAAAAATGGTTAGTATAAGATCTGATGATCCCCCAAATGGATATTCCATTAGAGAGAAAAAAATACTAATCTTAATTTCTAACATTAAACCAATAATACCCCAAAGTTAAATAAATACAATTCAATAATAAATTGTCCTTAAAATCCTTCAATATAATCCAAACTAATATTGAAACCCAAAACTTATAAGAATGTAGTATTCCATGTTAAATTGTATCTCTAAATGACATAATCTACTCTTAAAGTCACATACTTAAAAGTAATTAACCTAATCACATATTCTTTATTATAGGTTAATCATTTCCATAAATAACCCAAATCACTATAAATCCAAAATATAAACATAGATAAAAATCCACCATTAATCCTCTAATGAAATCCCATAGTATTCTATTTTCTTTGGACATATAGTGTTCCCAACAAAGCGAACATCTTCCAAAATAACTTTTATCACTTAATCACCAAATCATTTTCCTATACTAAGGGTATTCATTTGATAAGACATAAGATCCCAAATCAACTTATTATTGATCAATAAAGTCATTTAACTAAAAAAATAGTCGCACTAACCAGGGACTTCATGTAGTCCAGTGGTATGCGATAAATCCCAATTGCACTTTGGTTGTTGGTTCGATTCCCACAACTTTGTCCGATGCGACGGGTTGTCACACGGTCTGTGTGTTGTCCTTTTTCAAAAACTATATTTTATAACATTACCAAAATGAGATAAATTTCTCAAAATAACTATAACATAATTTAATCATAAATGTTATCTCATACCTTGCATTTTCATCCCAAATTATAATAATTTGTAATTGCCTCAAACCCAATGATCTTATAAAACCAAATGGTTATTTATAACTATATTCACAAGAGAAAAGATAATTCTTCCTCAAATATCATTATTACATGGAAAACTGCAGGGTAAAAAATACAAGAGAAAATAATTCCAAAGTAAACCCATCAACAAGGAGCACTAATACTTTTTAAACATTTCTCCAACCATTTATTTCCACATAGATTCTTCTTTGACAAAGAAAATATCCTATAGAATAGGGCATTCACTCGGGTAATGGCCAAGTCCCATACATTTACGACAAATGACTATAAATGGACTCTTGGGACCATTTTTATCCTCTTCTATAGTAATCTTCATTTTTCTTCGGTAATTCTTCACTTTATGTCCTTTCTTCCCGCACATAAAGCATTTCTTTGTCCCATTGAGACACTTTCATGGGTGTCTCCTTCCACATTTCCTGCATGATGGAAATTGAGGATTCCTTTCTCCATGGTCTCCACTGCTGGAGATCTTATCATTCATCACCTTTCTCTTCATTGTTGAGTCCGAGAACTGGTTAAAATATATATTTTTGATCATATTTTCTGAAAATTAATTTAGCATAAAGACGATATCTTTTACGCCTATCAACATTCCATTTTGTTCCTCATTGCCACAACCGTTCCCAACTTGTACATACTTCTCAAAGTCACTATGAATTTCTTGTAATCCAGCCATTGACTAAAACCAGAAAGCATTGTGTGAGTAACAGTAGTCATAAAATCATTTAGAGATTAACATGTCACCATATTCTCAATTTGAAACACATTAGGATTAACCAAGGTCATTTAATCTCATCTTATATATAATACTTCAAATCGGTTTGTAATGAAAATGTAAATTATCCTAATCATATCCCCCGGGAGTGTCGTAACCAAGAGTGCAGCAAGGCCCGTTTTCGTGCACCAGTTCCCGTTCGAGTCTATCTCAAAGCGGTGTTTTCAAGTTTTACCCCTAGGTACATCTGTGCCAGAGCCGTCTCTACCTGCTCGTATCTAGATAGGGATGTATTTCTTGGAAAACTCACAAAATCTCTACAATACCAAAATTTTAGGAAGTTCTTCTATACTAATAATCAAAGTTCATCTTAGGTCTACGTTCTCTAATCAGAGTTTATCTAAATCTAGCTTCCAAGGTTTGTACTAAACTTCCTCTGATACCAACTTTAACACCCTGACCCTAGATACCCAGAGTCGGTGCATTATTACATAACATTGTCATGATCACAAAGGTTCATGTATCGAAAGACCGATTAATTTAGTAGTCTTGGAAACACTAGATATATTCATAAGTCTTACATTAAATCATAAGGTAAAAACAACTAAAACAACATCTTGTCTTCATATCCCCTCATACTATCCCTGTAGGTCATTCATAAATTACTTCTTCACATCCTGGGAAAAGATAAGACATTGAAAGGGGTGAGCTGAGATGCTCAGTAAGGATAACAATATAGCATAATCTTTCATAATAATAAACATTCAAGGCAATGTATAACTAAAACAAAAGCCTTTTAAACTTAAAATTCAACATAGTATGGCAAAAATAAAATGAAATAATGCCATTTACTTATTCACATGGATATTCTACCAATCGAATAATCACATGCAATATCAATATCCACTTTCATAATGATGGAATGCATAATGCCAGACTATCATAACCACATAGCCAAGGCCTCGTTCCAAGACTACAAATAATATTTTGTCAAGGCCTTGTGCCAAGACACTAGTTTGTCTCATGAGACCTACCGATGCATCGAGGAGCTATAGCGGGCTCCACCCGTCACTTACTAAGTCCAATGCATTCCTAATATGAAAAGATTGAAATATAACATATTCATTCGTATTAAAACTTGTATATGAAATGTCAATACCTAATCCAAAAACCATGAATGGTATAAAAATTGTACATCCACAGTCAAACATAACTCATTCGATACAATGTGGAAGATTTTATTGTATCAGATTAATCTCAATCAAGAATAATGAAGGATATTGACATAGATGAAAATAATCATCAAAACTATTAGAGAGAAATATCCCCCTTTTTCTTGAAATCATTTAAAAGTCACACTATTTGTCAAGAAGACATTTAAAATAGATTTTAGAATCAATGTGTCCCATACCACATTGAAGCTTTTAAAAGGAATTTTGATTTTAAAATGTTAATGTCCATATAAATAAATCTTTAAAACCATTTTTAAAACATGGACATTAATGAGAAAGATTTAGAATAATCAATTTTTAAATCACTTAAAAATGTATTATAGTTAGAGTTTATAACAAAAATAGAGACACTTAAATACAAATAATTGAGGTAATAAAAACTTCATAATAAAATGAGAATAAAGGGATTCATGATATACTATGTCAAAGTAAATTATATACACCATATAAAAGTGATTTGGTGTATAACAACAAATAAGTCTCAATGGAATGTAAATTGAGATGAATTCTATTATAATGAACATATCCTTTGGTTAAGGATAAATCAACGACATAATTATGTGTGACAAATATAAATACATTCAATATGATTGGATATTTAGTGTAAATCAATCAGATGACATTCACACATATTCTTGTAAAAACAACACCAATGAATTGGATATTTAACTCAACAAATAGAGATTGAGTTAAAATTAAACTTATCAAGTTCATACCGATGAGTTGAGAATTTATCAATGGAGTGATTATGTGTATAAAAATTATATCCATAGAAAGGGGAGTGGAAATTATGACATAATCAAATGAATTGTGATTCTACACATAATCTTGGAGTAAAATAATCAATGAAGTATGCATAAAGCCGAATGAGTGGAAATTGAAATTTCAAATTCCCTTATTGATTTGGTAACATACAAAACATACACCCATGAAAGAAGGATCATACAATGATGATGTAAATATACATGAATTAAATTATATTACACAATGGATACAAACATAGGCAGTACACACACCACATGTAATAAATAAGTGGCGAACAATGGAATTCTCACGGAATTAAAAGTGAGATAAGAAACCCCTTACTTTGTACTTTTTCCTTGGTTGACAGTAGTTTAACCTCCTGTATAATGGTGAAATGATTTTTATTTAATTATAAAATAATCATTTACATTAATATGATATCATATATGATCTTTTAACATTGATTTGTTAATAATATATTATTATTAACGTTGTTTTGGGTGTTAACATACTCATTTTCTTTTATATGTTTTGTTAAGTAACCAATGTTTTTAATTGATAGGTTTTATATTATTCATATCCAGAATGATATCAATTCCTTAAACATTATTTTTAAATAATCAAATGATAATTATACTTGAATGGATACGATGGAGAATGAATCTCACCGCGTTCTTGGAGACGGTAGTCCGTACGTACGCACGAGTGACAATATCATTATTTTGATGTTAAAATAATATACAATTGGATGTTATATCATATATAAAGAATAATTATCATGTTATATTTATTATTTACATGAATTACACATCATTATTATACCCATCCAAATAATAATTTATTGATTGACAATTACACCACAACGTGGAGACGGTAAGCCGTACGTACGCACGTATGGTGACATGTCATTCATAGGATGGATAGAATACTGAATATGGTTGTACTATATTTATAATAATATTATATTATATAAGAGATATTGGATTAATTAATTTATAATGGGAATATCAAAGACATAAGAAGTTGAAGAAGAAAAGAATTTGAAAAAGGGTGGTAAAAACATTACCTCTTCTTCGGGTTCTTCCTTTTGATTTGATCAAAAGGGATCCTTAGGTTGGATTTATGATCAAAATAAGGCCTCTAGGTTGTAGTGAGGGAAGTTTAGAATGTATTTGGGCAGGGGTTGGCCGAACCAAAAGGCTTTTTAAGGTGTGAAGTAATGATAAGGGGGAGTGCCTTTTTATAAGAGGGGTGAGGGGCACCTTTGGAAAAACTAAAAATATTATTTTATAATAAATTCATATTAGGTTTCTAATGGCTCCAAAGTTGATTATTTAAAGTTAAATGTGGGGATAGGTCGTAAACCACTCAACCAATAGAATTTATATAGGTTTGGGTCATTATATAAACCTTATCTTTAAGTATTAGTAAATTAGTTTCACTTTTATAATGTCTCTTTGTATTTTTATATTACATGGTTAATAAACTTACTATATACATCCAAGAGACCCCCAAGTGGTCCCGTAATGATACACCTATCATTATATAATTCTATTGGCCGAACCTTAGATTTCTAGAAATTTAATATCAATTAATAATATAATATTTGTTTTAAAAACTCTTTTATGTCAATTTTGACAGTAATCAATAATTGATTTTTGTAAAAATCATAAAAGAATGATTAATTCTAAAAATCTAATTAAAGAATTCATAACATGTTATAGTAACCTATAAAATTAGTTTAATTCATAAAACGTCTCAAATTATATTTATTTGGGTATCTATAATATCAATCATTTTAATTTGTCACTATTATGGTAATTACTGCATCACCATTGTGTCATAAATAAATTAAATTATTTAATGTCTAAAATTTATAAATAAAATATCATTATGTATTAAATCTTTTTATATTTCTAATGAATATTTATAGTCGAAAATACAACATATATAACCTTTTTTAAATTTTTTTTTCTAAAAGATATATGCTTGTGTCATTTTTGTATTCATTTTATCTTAATTAAAATAAAGTGTCCCTATCACTTACAAGTGGCACCATGTGGTCCCAAATTCGACCCAAAGATGCCCATGGTCGGACATGTATCAACCAATAAGGTTAGGACACGTTTTTGGGTAATTTTCGTATTATTATAATATTATTGTTAACCCTTATTTACCAGATTTACCCTTTAACCATGGTAAATAAAATATTTACCGAAGTAATTATTCAAAATGTCTAAAAATAAAAGTTACCTATTTACACAATTTGAAAATCCTGATTCCAAATATGGAATCCATTTTTCGAAATTCCAAACACATAAGTGGCAAAAATTAATTTAAAATTAATTCCCGCTGTCAAAACAAAAAGCGTGTTTTTAAGAGATAATAAATATCAAAAGATTGGCAATTGTTTATGTCTGGTTTAATTGTGAAATTATGTCCAATGAAAAAAAAATGAATTAAATGGTAAAAATATATTCTAAATATACTTTAAAACGAATCAAATTCATAATTTATCAATAATAATTATTTCGATTTAAAAAGTTGTTTTTAATTAAAATCTAGTAATTTTCACTATTCATCAAAATATGAAAGTTATCCGAAAAGTACCCAAATTTCACCCAAGGTTAATTTCGATATTCCAAATCCCAAAAAGAAGTCCATTTTGAGAGATAGAATTTATAATATTTCAAAAATTAGGTATTACTATTCATAATGGCTAGTTTGATTTGTTGTGGTGTGTAAGAATCTCGAAGTTGCGTACAATGCACGCCATTTCATTATTCAAATGGAAATGTACCGTGGAAGCTTGAGGTATTACACCATTCTTTTGATCCATTCAGGAAAAATGAATAAATATTTTGATCAATCTATAAAAGGAAATATGCCCAACTCAATCCATATACTTCCAACACCATGTATTCCTTACATGGCCATTCAAACTTATAAAGAAGAAAACATATTCGGGGTCGATGTTTATATAAACACGCAAATTCATATAAGAAAAAAGAAAAACATATAGGTGACACATAAAGATATTGACACATAAGATGCCAAAAAATGAGACACACAAAGAGGAGAGGTCCTTAACATATTTTAAAGAAAATAAATAAGTAACCAAGTGATGTACTGACCTGGGGTATATCATAAAATTTTCCAACCATCTATTTGATTATAAGATCTATTAATCACCCTTCATTACACAATATGATGAGACCCCTTCGGCTATGCCACAACTTAAACCCAATCAAGATCATGTAACCATATTCATAATGATCTGATTACATGAGACATGATTCATGTTCCCTTAGTTATGTGGCATATGTTAAAAAAAATATTCATGGATGTGGTTATACACCCTCCGGTCATGAGACTATTCCTTACGATTGACTATTCATGCGGCTTGGTTATGTGAACCCATGGTTAGACAATTTTAGTCAAGTGATCCATGACATACAAAGCCACATTTTCTGATAGCATGAAACCCATGGAAATATGGTCTATTTTCCCTGATTTTGTCATGTGATATTTTTACCCAAATGAGGGATTCCTGTTAGGAAATTTCCTCTATGTACCACCATAAAATTGAAACATACTGAACATACCCTCATGGTCGTCATTCCTCAATCATCACTGGGAAATAATTGAATGTAGTGTTGAGCGTCCACTGTGGTATAATCCCATGAAATTACTATTACATAGTTCCAAATGCCACCATGTGTCAAAATATCCTTCCACATCCATCAATAAATGATGGAAAAGTTCATATTTAAGCATCTTCTTAGGTCTAAAACTATAACATGGATTCAAACAACTTGGATCCATCTTGAACTCTTAGTATCAACATATTTCCTCATGTTGAGATTCCTACTTATAGATTCCTTTTCAAATTTCCTCATATAGATAACTCACTATGTGTATTTCCTTATGTCCCTTTAGTTGAGATAAATCCTCTTAGTTTCATCATACTTCATCATTCTGAGATTACTCATTGTGGATTCCATATACTAATAATATATACTGATATCTCTCTATGAAGATTTCATTATATTCCTTTAGTCAATATATATCTTTTCAAATTCATCATTCACCATGAACTGAGACCGTATTATCCTATTGGTTTAGTCTTATTCATGACTCCTACCAGTTATAATCCTTAATCTCTCTTTCATTCACCCAAATCACTGACCATGATATGTACTTCCAAGAGTCTCTTATGAGTAATCCCAACATATTTACTTTAAGTCAATATTCTATTGTTGGATTTCATTATTTTCCTTGAGTTTATATACCCCTCATGGTTTCTTCATTTACCATGATTTTATATACTCCTCTCAATTTTATAATATTTTGAGTCGATATAATAATACTAGTAATTATATATGGGCATCATGCTTGGTGTAAGCCCCAAGCATATCCTCAATCCCCTTGAGTTGATATATTCTTCTCAGTTCTATCATTTTCTCATGTAGATATATTCTTTTTGTTATTATATATGAGAATTCAATTTTATATAACCCTCAACCATGACTACATTCACATTGATCTAACATACTCTCCTTGGAACCCTAATATTATACCTCAAGTCAATATATTCCACTTTATTGCAATATATCGGCCTCCACCAAGGTGTAATCACCAAAATATTTCTTCACAAAATTCACCTACGGGGTTAGGTATCTCAGAGAATCACATACACATGCCCCATTTTATATTTTGTTTTTGCCTATTTTTTGGCCTATGAATGTCCTCAAGGAAGCGTCAATGCATAATAACCCTTTAAAATATTATAGTAAAATCTCATGAAATTTGGTAGATATTATATTTTCTCCTATTTCCCACATCAATCATGTCTTACATGGGCTTAGTGATCTGGGAATATTTTTCCATCAAAATGAAAATTTTTTGGCCCTTTGTTTTAGGTGTAATCACCGACCATATCTTCACTTTATCAAAGGGATGTATTTTACCACAAGAAATTCCTTCAAAGGGATATATCCCTAGTGAAACATCTCAAGACAACCTTAGTTCATGACATTGAGACAATTCTCTTTTATCACAAGTTTTACAAAAACAACAACTTTGACTTCTGAACTTTTTGGTCTTAGATTCTTGTTCATGGATGGATATGTATAATGACTTTTTTGGTCTAAAAATGTCATTTCACCACATATACATTCAACAAACCACTTGAGTTTTGATTTTAATTCTTGATGGATATGTTGGAAACCACTTCATGGTTCAATCCTTACTCTAAAACACCAACTACCTCTATGGATTGAAATACTATCTAGTGTTAAGAATTGCATCTATAAACCAAAGCGTCAAAAATTAATAAAATAGTAATAGAGATTTTGTAATATATGTAGTAGTTCATGTAAAGATATGATTTGATCATATCATTGGAACATGGGTAACCCATACCATATTAGGTATTTGGGTAGGATTCATTAACATATATTAAGTCTATAAGAGAGTCCCATGGTAAGAAATAGTCCACCTCAAAAGGTTGTGGTGAAACCAACTTCACATCCACTAAACAAACACATTTTTTAAGTTGTTATTGGTAAATGAAATATTACAAAAATCCATTAGAATGTATGTATACATTGAATGAAAATGATGGAGGGTGAAAAAGATATTAGAGACAATATGGTGAACCTGATATAAATGACTATGCAACTATAATCACCCCCAATAAACAATCATTTTGACATCACATTTTTTAGAAAACAAAATGGTGATCATAATGTGAAACCTTAAACTATTACAAACCATTTATAGATTATAAAATTAAAAATGTTATATCCATTAAAATTGGAAGTTATTAATCAACAATTCACTTTTATATATAATGCTACACTTATGGTTTTGTTGTTTGAATTCACATTTTTAAACTTTTAGGACTCCATAAATTCCAAATTGCATCACTAAATTTGATAATTGATTTCATGAAATTTTGGAATAATGGATCCAACAAAAAACCTCAAAAAGTTGAATGCAACCATCAAACATACTAGTTACATCTTCAAATCACATCATTACCAAATCATCACCTCTAGTGATAGATTTTTAATGTTATTTTCTATGAGTAAAATCTGAATGGATTCAACCCATATTTGAAGTCACCTCATTAAATACTTCAGTGGATGAATCCCTATAGGCCATTTTACTCATGACAGGATTTGGAGAAGATGGTTTCCCCAATTATGACATCAAAGTTCTTTGGGTGCTTATCCCTAGACCAGAATAACATATAAACCACCTATGTTAAGAATATATGTAAGGAAAATAAAAACATAAAATAAATAACCTAGTAGATTCCTAGGAGGTATCTTATCCATCCTAGTCATCACCATCAATGTGTGACCCAATTCTACAAAAATCTATATAAAATGTCATGCCTTCACTAGTAATCTAGAATAGGGAATTGAAAAGGATATACAACCAATGTAATTAAACTAATGAAACTTAATTGAAGGGTCATTTTTTTATTAATTACAACATCCATGAGGTCCATTAGAATATTATGATAGTGTACTAGAACCACCCCACATAATCAGTAGCTAGATATTTCAGACATTATCAATATTATCCATGGTGACTATGGAATATAAGGGTGAACCCCGACACATATGGATGGTTTTTTTATCATTTAACACTAGATTATTGGTTATCATATAGATACAATAACAGACCATGATTATGTATTATACTATAAGGGAATCCATACTTCTTATCAGTTGTTTCAAATTAGTAAATGTATTCACTGTTGAAAAAAGTAATGATGAAAACTAGGATACTAAATAAATATTGATATGTTTGGACACATTCTACACCTACCCGCAACTCATCCATGGTGAAGAAGTCTTTGTAGAAGTGAAAATTTCTTAGCTTAAATCTAAGATAATTGAATTTGATTAGATCAATTATGTGTGTCTTAGGGGAATCAAACCCACAAGGAATAATCAATAGGTTGAAGACTTCATGCCTCGTTCAACTAAACCTCGTCAAGGAGAGGATGTTTCTCAACTCTAAAATCTAGAATCTATCAATTTTGTCAGATTTAGATCATGTCATTCATTCCATTTTACTATATTTTTCGATTCATTATGAAATGTTCCCACCATTTATAAGATCTTAACTACTAATTCTAGAAATTCATATGGTTATATATCAGATTTAGGTATCCCTATAATTACTAGATTCCATTATTTTCTAGATAGATTCTCATCAAGGTAAGTGGTAATAGGTGAAATGATAAAATAATCCTTATCTATATTGTGTATATTTGACCCCCCACCCAACTTTAGGAACCCAAAATTTATAAACATTTAATGGAATGAGAGATCATAAGAAGAACCTTATCCATTTCTCTTCCATATGCATTCTAATGTTGGGAAATATAAAACAATATAAGGCTACCAAAATTAGATGATTTTTCATGACCCTTTATGGAAAATCCTTTTCATGGTATGATAACATTGCAACTGGGTTTATTGTAAGTTCTATAGACCTATTTTATAAATTTATCTTCCAAGTCAGCTCTATACTGAGAAAAAATTAGTATCATACCTATTATGATGTAGTATCAATGGGATATGTTAGTCATATATTTATTTTCACAATAGAAGGGTCTAACATACTCCTTGGATACACAAATTCCCCCATGAACCTAAATCAAGATATGTGTTGAGAACCTAAAAGATGAGTTATCAATAATACTTATCCTATTGAGGCACAACAGTGGTTTCTATGTGTTTGTAGACATAGAATAATTTAAAATAGATAAAATTCACTAAACTAAGTAAATATCTTATTATGAACCACCGATGTAGATATAAAATATAGGTAAATTAGAAACAATTGAATTCTTCCCCAAATTAACAAGGCTGAGGTAATGTGGCCTTGAAGTAATGAAGAATAAAATTTATTCTTTCCTTGATGATCATGTCTTAGGGTAATTCAAACATTCCTTAGAAAATAAAGTGATTGTGTTTATAGAGGTAATGATTCATAAATAAGTAGGGAAGGATGATCACCTAGAGTAATTCACTTATTATTATATGTTGGGTTAGAAGTTCCTAAAATGCTTCATCATCAATGATATTCTTTTAAAAACATGATATATGCTGTTCATGATTTATTGGATGATCCCATGACACATGTGTTATATGATTCAAAATCCCCCCTATATAAGAATGATAATGGTTATGGGAGTTTTCCCATCAAATGGTACCACATGATTCATTCCACTAAACGATTTTATGGGTTATATCGCACCAAATGGTATATAGGATTCTAACACATCAAATTGGAATCTCAATTAAAGTGTTACATCAATTCAACTACAACTCCATAAACATGTTATCGACATGGTTTTAATACTTTCCACCTGGTTTTCATGAGTACACTCATGATGAGGATAGTTTTACACTACTATAATCATATATTATTTAGTAGGTTATATCATCCTTTTCCCTAATAATATTTGAATAAGTTCTTAGTGATACCCTACCTAACACTTTAGAAGGAATTTTCAACCCTCTTGATGTTGTCGTGTGGAATTTTAATGGACAATATAACCAATAAAAACATCAAATCTAGTATCCATTGTTCACTATGATAATCCAATCATCATCCACTCATACAACAATTGATAAATTAAAGAGTTTCATTATATCTTCTTATAGTAATCCCACTAAGGCTGATATGGAAATTTTTATAAAATAAAATACAGTAGAACTCCTGCAAGAAAATGAGGATATATGGGAAATAAGAATGGGAAATATATTGGGATATCATCCCCATGATGACAGACAAACATCATCCTATAGAGGTTTTCATTGTAGTGAAGAACCCTATCATACAAAGGATGGTGGAATTACTATATTCTTTATCCTCATATTAGGATAACTATGAACATCATCCCTCCTCACCCCATCCAATAGGTCTTTGATAATTTTCATATTTCCTTGTCCCCCATCCCACACGATAAGGGTAATTTCTTTATTTTACACCCCCTAACGAGTGAATTCTAGAAATTTCTCAACCACAATAGTTTCTAGAATGTTTTTTGTGAAATAAAAAGTTCCCCAATAAATTAGAGAAATCATTAGTTTTCAGGGCCTCTAATGCTTTAGTATAGGGACCCAAATTGATCATGAATAGGGTACCACCTCAAATGTCGAAAATTGATCAACATGAATTTCCTAATAGAGGTGTGTATGACATAAATGGGAAGTAGTGATATAATCTATCTCATAATGAAATATAAATATAGGTGTATTCATTTGAAATCAAAAATGTTTCCAAGTGTTTTTCTTATTCTATAGTGACTGATTTGATTTAGCTCCCCTGAATGAAGAAACAAAATGTGGAATATTTGAGTTGAAATACCAATTACTTATCCTACCATTTATTTATCAAAAATATTATCAAGATCTTCTTGGTATTTAAGGACTGTCTTTAGAGAAAGATAAATGAGGATATATTGGATCCACTGAAACCCTTATCTCAACCTTTTTCAAGTGAGGAATTTCAATAGAACTTGAAATATGTGTGAATGAATCTGGGTCACCCATATACTAATAATATATGTAATATGTTCTATTCCTTCAAGCATTATCATGTTTCTATATGATTCACATGTTCACTATAGAATGACCTTCCTGAGCATCCAAGGATAAAGAGACCCGCTAAGGCAGTCATGAAGGGACATCTCTAATATTTCTATTCCCATAAATTCTTATAGATTACAAGAATCATGTATAAAAAGGATTTATAGAGATAGATAATTCTATGACTCATGTGGTATGAATGGGATTCATCATTGTTCCATCCGAAAATATCACCTCTAAAAAATTTATATTAGTATAACATCTTTACCGCATGACATTAAAATTTATATTACACATCCCAATAAAATGATATTAAAATTTATGACATCAAAATCCTAGATTCATGATTTTAAACTAGATGTCTTAACATCCTCACTACAAGTCATGAAACTGCATATTCATGTTCCTTAACATAACGACCTAAATTATATGACACATTTCACCATTAATCACTTGTTATAATCTCATGAATAGTTGAGAATATAAGACCTTATATTTTATAGATCCTTTTTTCTCATCATAATATTTTAAATTTTATGACATATTTTAACTTTATGGGACTTAAATTGCATTTTATGTAAGATCTAGATCAATTTTGAAGGTTTCAAGTGCATGTGTTTACTATCCAATGGGAATTTTTCTATAAAAACCATACAATAAGATAAATTTATCTCACCTCATCATGGCACTGAGACTTCATCCACATTAGATTTTTTTTTCTAATTCAAGGACCAATCTTCATTGATAATATATTATACATGAAAAACATCAGCGTATAAAATAAATGATCCCATCCCTATATAATATTCATATCTACATGGGTACCATATATATGAACTATATATAGATTGATTACCATACCATGTTATATTTAGTAATGAATGTATCTTATATCCCAATCCCAACCATTAATTTTAATCACTTTCAACCATGTCCCTCCATGATAATTAAATCAATTTATAGAATTTTTTTCCTTAAATGTATAATTCCCCCACATGTTTCTTATCATTCACTCTCATGTGTCTCAATCAATTTTCAATTATTATAATATTTTCCATGTCAGGCATGGATCATCTGATCTTATAGGATCCATAATATCACTCTAAGAATAATAATTGAGATGCATTTTATTAAAATATAGGTAACTCAGTTAGGTAATCATTTGGATAAAATGTAAGTCAAAAAGTCATAACCGTGTGATGTTAAACTGTATAATATCCATTTTTCCATTCAACAAAACTTACAAAAATTTGGATTGGTCTATTCTATATGTAACAAAAATTAAATTTCTATCATCCCCTACACATGGATTTGATCCGCATTGGGGACCCACTTTGTTTCATCAGAAATAAAAGCATTATGCTAAACCCATACAACCATTTTCTCAGGTTTTACATATCCTATTAATCTTTTGGCTTCCAAAAATTTTCTCGTATCTCACCACTATGATCCATGATGACACCAATGGTACCCAATAATTACATTGACACATAGTTATTGTATAATAATTCCATCTCCCATATTTCATACAAATTTGTATTAGAATTTTTCCTTTATAGAATTATATGTGGATTGATTCCCATTCATTTAGGACAAATATTTGTATCTAGATAACTGAATCAAGGCCTAGTCATAAATTCCCAAAAAAATATAGAATACATTTCCCTCTTTTCACCCTAGTTCTTGGGACTCTTGACATGATTGATCATTCAAAATGACCCAAAATTATGGTAGAATCCAATATCCTATATTTTATTTTGATATATAAAGAGTATGCATCACATGAATGTTGTATGGAATGAGAAAAAGGAACCCCATTATATATATGAGTCTGAACTATATAAAATCTTTTAGAATAGTCTCATGGTTGAATCAATGACTATAAAATTACACCCATAATATAATATCAACCATCTCCATTCATATCAGGTCCATCCTAAGGACCAATTATACTAAAATATATAATAACTAAACAGGGAATGATTCTTATAATAATATAATATATAGCGATAATCAGAATTCTTAAACTAGGTCTGATCGCACAATTATTTGAAATTACCTCACCTTGTATTTGTTCATGGCCCTATTTTCATTTTTGTTATGTATTTTTCTTTTCATAGTACCAAAAAATATTTGTAACACTTCATATATGGATCATATCCATGCGAGACCAATGATATTCCCTTGTCTGATGTCTAAAAACTTCACCAAATTTTAATCCATACCATATGATGAAAAAATATATAATCAATATTAACACATTATTTTAACTATTTTGTAGTATGAGCGGTCTTCTAATTTTTTCTCGTTTCCCACACCAGGAATGACTCACGTGATATTATATATTTTGTTAGACCAATCGAATTAGCGATATTGAGATGCATCATAACCAAAAGTAGGGAGTCTAAAGTCATGATAGAAATAATTTAAATTAAATAACATCCATGTTCTGGTAAGAAGAAATTATAATTAATAACATCCACATACTCAACGTACAATGATAAACTACATGGCTTCAGTTATTTACATATAAAATTAAACTGTGAGGTTAAATTCTATCTGTATGACTCTAAATTGCCCTGAGTGGCTCATTTTATGTGTTCAATTTATCATATACATGAGATCTATTAGATTTGGTTTCCTAGGACTATCATTTTTTATTTTTATTAAATATATATTCAATGTATTAAATATTAATAAAACATATTATTACATATTTTTCATTATTCTACCTGACTCTGGTATAATAATGTCATTTAGTATACTATGTAATGATAAGTTCATAGAAGTTCTCCCCTATGATTAAAACCTTGATTTTCTATGATAATATTCTAAAATAATGTCATGCGGTTGTTAACATACTATGATTGGACACCTAGTATATCGATTATTAGGTTTGTGTACTTGTAAGTGAATAAGGCTTATTCTCATGAAGTCTTCACTTGTTAATCTACAATGTTAGAGATTGTGATAATATACTCTCGAGTAGGATTTACACATGTCTTAGTGTAATTAGATATTACAATATGAGTGCATGTGTAATGGTCATTAGACTTTTTGATTATTATTAATGCATGTTATTAACCTTTTAAATAGATGTATTTTGTAAAACATGATGACAAAAGATCATGGAGAAGTTTAATACATTGGGTGTGTTAAGTGTGACATGTTATTAATGGATAAGTTAAGGAATGATTTTTCCATTATTTCTCTATTAAATCGGATATCCTATCCATTTTATTTTAATAGAACCATCATTCTAAATTTAATGAACATGGTGTAACGACATGTCTATTTTAACCTGATTAATGAGATATTGTGATAAGGTGATTATATTACATAGTTATAATTCATATGTGGTTGTTGTCATTACGAAATTATGTTCTTTCTCTTAGGTTCCTTGACTTATTGCAAGATAGTAATATTAGAATTTAAGAAACCCCAAATACCACCAATAACAAATATTCCTAGAGGCTAAAACACTATGTGTTACCAATGACCATGACTTAAATATAATTTAATTTAGTTAATATGATAAATATTTTTATCAAGACTGATAAATAATTTTTTTCATGTTTTAAAGATGAAAAATATTTTTTACTGAATAAAATATATATTTATGAGTGAAATATTTAATCTGTTATTCAATAAATTTCATAAAGTTTGAATAGACCCTATTTGTGATAGATTATTGATTTTTATATATAATTTGATAAATAGTATTTATCGTATGAACATTTTGGTCTACACTTCAAAATAATAATAATATAATTATTATTTTATCAGATGGGGTTTATTAAGAATATGATATTATTTTAATGTTCATCATTCAATTAAACTATTTTTAACCAAAACCCTAACTCTATAATAAGGTTTTTATGGATTCTATGTACTGTAATAAAAAATAGATCATTGTTTTCCAAAAAAAAACATCTATTGACTCCTCCTTATCTCTACCTCTCAAGAAAAATTATGGTGAGAGAGATTCCTTCAATATTGTATGATGAGTGATTAGAAAAAAACAACTCATGACAACCGATTCTTCACACTAGAAACTGAAGACCAATTAATGTTTTTTGGAGATTTAAGGTTCACTTGTGGATTAATGATAAATGGGTTCTATCCTTGGATCCTCAAAGAAAAACTAAAGAAATCATAATGAAATTTTTTTGATAATCAATATCCACATCAAATTAAGATCAGAATCCAAGGAATTTACTTTTTTCATATCTAAATAAATTAATTAATAATTTAATGTGAATGATTCTCTATTTGGGTTTCTAACATCAAAATATTAAATAAAATATTTAAATATCTCCCACCACTGGCACTTTCTCTATACTCGAAATCTCCATGTGGTATCAAATCCATCATGTTTTAAATTTATAATTATTAATTTGATTAATGATCTCTAAGAAATCATGGTAGATTTCTTTTTTTAATTTCATATTATTTGTTCATTTATACAATTTAAATTAATAAATTATCATATATTAATCATGTTCAGTTAGTGTTTAGATTTCGTAAAGTTCTAATAATATATGAAGAATGATCAGAGATTTCTTCAGGAAGTGAAAAATGTCTTACTGGTAAAACTGGGTTACATGACGTGTAGCCACAGTACACACCATGTACCCATGTTCACTACAATTATATGTGTTGAGGGATTCATGATAGGAGAAGTAGTTAATTAGACATGGTTCATTTATTCAACACAACATGTAGACCAAACCAACCTAGCACATTGGATGTCGTAGTACACTAACTGTAGCTGTTGTACACACCGTGTAGTATACATAGGTTAACATCATAAAACATGCAATTCGTGTTGTAATTATACATTGTAAAACCAAATGATTCTGACATCCCTAAGACTTTATGATATACACAACATGTATTCATTGTACATGAGATATAGTACATCATTTCCTACATCTAAAATACACACTGATACATTCAGTGAGAACAATCCACACATGACATAAGGTATACATATGTTTTAGCTACCTTGTTCATTCCATGTGATCCAAAAAATATGTGCATTGAAGACCCATGCGATTATCTTAGGGTCATGGAAAGATGATACATAGTGTGTATCAGGAATGTCCATGCCATGTAGTTTGACCGATTCAATATACCGAAGCCCCAGACAAGTATCCCAAATACACAGTACATGACGCGTGTCTTGAAAATACTTTTTATGTAGTATCCCAATTGATGGAATAATTTAAATTACACTAAATTTAAAAAGTGAAAAATTAAAACCTTATTTCTTTGATTAGAACATTACGTGTGTGTTTCTGAAGCTTTCGTTGGGGGCGTGCATCCATCTATTTCGGAGGAGGACATGCAACTGTTTCCCTGTATTCTCGCTTTCCAAAGGTGGGAGATATTCATCGCTTATTCAGGGAAATTTTCTACTTGATCAAAACAAGATTATGGGATGTCTATTCCTCCTTCCAAGGATTCCTCCTTAGAACGCTTTACCTATTTCGGGTCTCCATTATAGGCTTAAGATGTTTTTCATGAAACTCTTCCATATGCCATGTCTTTATGGACACCATTTAATTACAATGCTTCTATCAGGACATTCCAAGGGGTCTGGTCAGAGTAGTAACCTTCGGTCGGGGGAGTAGTCACATTGGATATCACTGGCGTGTCAGTATTTCTTCCCCTTATGATAGGGCTTCTCGAGGGTGTGGAAGCCTGAGGCATCCTACACCAAATATAGGAAATTATATGCCATAGGCATGTCTCTGAGGTTTTTCTTAGCTTCCCATGTTTATAATAGGGTATGCCTTGAGTTTATCGTCTAGAGGAGATGGATCAAACTGATCAAAACTATGACGGGAGTGGATCAGATTGGTGAAACCCGTGGAGGGAACACTGATGCTGGGACTAAAACATGTTTAGTTACCCGGTTACTACTAGGATCATCATGAAAGTGGGTGAAATGATTTCCCTATGATGTGGCAGCATAGGTACAAATCGGGGTGGATGATGGAGAGTTGACTGAAGTGGTGGGGGAATGAGAAGGAATTGTCGTGAAAGTGATGGCAGTGTTGGTATTGAGCCTCGAAGATACTTCCTACGTATCCCCATGGTAGGGAATCAATGTTTGTATAGTTTGGCAGGGTGATGGGACATCAGAGGAGGAAGTCTATATGGATGGAACCCAGAGGAAGTGGAAGCTCCAGGTTAGGGAATGACCTAACCAAAACTCATATGATCGAGGGAGATAGAACAAGATGATACTTGGGTGATGGTCTTGAACCTCAAGGAGTATTCCTAGGTACCTTGAATTGGAAAGGATCAAACGTCCACATAGTTCAGGAAGGGGGGCATAGAATCAGGGTGTATGAAGAGGACAACGACCCAATGAAATGCTGGGGGCTTACATGTGGTTAGTACCCTGAGGTTAGTCTAATGCCACTGGGGGAAGACTAGAGATGTGGGTCCCAACAAAATGGAATACAATGGATTAACATCGATTGTGAATTATAGTGGCTTACCGCTAGTTAAGGAACACAACAACTTTCCATTGGATGGGGATCACAATAGCTTACCATCGGATGGGGCTCACGACAGCTTATTGTCGGATGGGGTTGAACCTCAGGGAGGCTTCCTATGTACCTTTTCCATGAGACAAGGATCAAATTCCACATAGTTTGGAAAAAATGGCATTGGTGAACTGACATGAAGGGGGTCGGGAACAATAGGTGTTGGGCTTTATCCTATGACATGCTTCCTACGTACCATACCATGGAAAGGATCAAAGTCCCCGTAGTTAAGAATGGTGTTGGTGAACAGATGTGAAGGGGGTTGGGACCAATATGTGTTGATATTGAACCTTAGGGAGGCTTCTTACGTACCTTTCCTTGGAAATGATCAAAGTCCCCTTAGTTCAGAATGGTGTTGGTGAACCGATGTGAAGCGGGTCAGGACCAACAGGTGTTGGGCTTTAACCTTTGGGAGGATTTCTACATACCTTTCCTTGGCAAGGATCAAAGTACCCATAGTTCAGAATGGTGTTGTTGAACTTACGTAAAGGGGGTTAGGACCAATAGATGTTGGGATTGAACATTATGGAGGCTTCCTACATACCTTGCCTAGGAAATTATTAAAGTCCTTGTACTTCGGAAGAAAAATGGTGTTTGGGGCATACACTCTAGGGTTGCCTAGAGGGGATTTAATGGTCAGTTATTACTCTATGATGACGGTATTCATGATTGGTGTGAGAAAGAAGAGGTAACAAAGACCTGACGATCACATCACAAATGGTGCAACAATGGGATGTCAAGTGGGTCTTACACGTGGTTACCGGCCCAAAGAGAAAACATGGACTTATGCATGATTAGAAGCTCTAGGAGATGGAGATTGGGACTTACTCTGGGTTGGAGGCCTGGTGGAGACAATGTCTAGAGGGAGAGGGATGGGGTATCAAGGATCCATGCACCCCACCCACCTCTTAGACTTCCGCACTGAATAAGAGAGGAGGAGAAGAGGTGTTGCCTCTTGCTATAAAGGCTAAGAGATTACACCAAGATGGTTTCCCTTCCCTGCGGAGAGGAGCCTCTCCAGTAGAGAGGATCTAATTCCATGTATGGAAGATCTCATTACTGTGGATATGGGAAGACATGGAGAATCTCATAGGTGGGGCACCCCGCATGTGATGTGTAACAACCCGATATTTTATGATAAGTATTCCTTTTAATTTATTTGATGTCATGTGTTTTATGATACAACAATATTATCTTCTGCTATACGCCACACTGTATTATCTTGAAGTATACACAACACTATTCTTAGATTTTGTTACACACAATTTCATGTTCGTTTTATAATAGTCATTCTAGGAAACATTGAGTGTATATATATATATTCAATGTATAAATGAAATATGGTTTGATTATATTACACGAAATAATATAGGATTCTTGCACAACACGCAACCCGGACTTGGCTTGCATTACACGCAATCACGACCTTCCTCGATAGCATGTGTTGTACGCAATACTGGGTTTTACTAAACAATGATATATTATTATAATATTATTATGAACTAGCCGTTATGAATATTATTAACTAAATTTTGAATTTTATAACATTATTATTCATCTTACACATTTTCTAGAACATGGTATAAGAACAAAATTAATTTTTCGGGTAAAATAAGTATTTTTCAAAAAATGCAGTTTTGCCGCCTTTTGATGGCGCACCCACTTTAAATCTAGTTTTTGACATGTTTATAAGTTCAATTTTACAAAAATAAAATTATTATTTGGAATCAGGATATAAAATTTCACCTTGGATAAATTTTTCATATTATTCTGATAACTTTCAAATTTTAATGAATAGTAAAAACACGCTATATTTTAATTAAAAACAACTTTTTTCATCGTAATAACTTGTGTGATTAAATTATAATATTTAATGGTTTTAAATTATAAATATAATATATTTTTACCATTTAATATAATGTATGTCATTAGCCTTGATTTTACATTGAATTCGTAGGTTAAAAAAATTCAATCTTTTGCAATGTTTTAAAAAAAACCCGTTTTATTTCGACAACGGGATTAATTTTAATTTAATTTATGAAACTTCTGTGTATTGAATTTGGAAATATGTATTCCATATATGGAATTAGTGGTTCGAAATTATATTAATAGACTACTTTTTATTTTTGGGCTTTATGAATAGTAACAACGGTAAATTTTATTTACCATAGTAAAAGGTAAATTGGGTAATTAAGGGTAAATATAATATTATAAAATTATCCTAATACTAGTCTTAATACAATTTTATGATTATAATTTGTCCTAACTCATATTTGGGTCGAAATGGAATCCATTAGAACCCACTTGGAGGTGATTAAGACCTTTAGTTTATTTTATTTAAAGGAAAGTGAAATATGTCTCACTCAACTTTAATAATTAAAGTATTTTTAATATAAGTTTATACAGAATATAAATTCGGTTACAAATACTCATTTTAAATATAAAATGTTTTTCTTGGTCATGGTAATTTATTTTTAATTTTTAAGTGTTATTTAATTACATTATTATCTTATACATTAATGATGCAGAAATTATTTATTTAGTGAAAAATCAATAATATAGTTTTAATTGAAATAGTAATACATATCAAAATGCCCAAAAATCTACACGAAACTTATTATAAACCCTAATCATCGACTGTCCGAATTGTTGACCATTTGGATCCTTATTGAGGCGATTATGACACTTATATTATTTTATTTTAAATGATGCCAAAGTTGTCACCTTCATAATTTAATAAATATAACAATTTAAATATTGTAATTTTAAGATGATACATTCGAGTAAAAGTATTATTGTGAAAGTTAATATATTTATATTCATCATAGGATTTTAATTTTAATTTTTATGAAAAAAATATGTATATTAAATAATTATAAAAAAATGTTGTAGTAATTATTTTATTAAGAGATAAACCAAATAAATGGTTTTAAAAATAATAAAATAAATAATATATGAACTATTTAATATTGTCCACTAATTTTCTAGATACATATGACTTTTATGAATCTATTAAATCTTTTATTTCGAACATATATTCTGTATATATTTTATTTAAATTCAAATAAATGAGTAGTGTCAAAATTGACACTATTGTTATTTTATAAAAATAACATATTATAAAATTGATTAAAAATCCCAAAAATATTTAAAAATAATAAATGTAAATTTATATGGTCTAAAATGTTATAAAGTATCAAATTATAGACAATTCACAACAAATAAGTAATTATTTGTTATAATTTAAAATTTAGAATGTTATTACCACAAATAAAATTAAACTGATTAAATAATGATAAATCATGTTGATAATGTTTAAAATAAATTCCTAACATGTCTAAATTTTATTAGTTTATGCGATTACAACCCCATATCATCTATTCTTCTGATATGAGTCATTTTGGATGTTTTTAAGTGGGGTTGGGATTTAATATAAACTAATATTTCTTATATTTCCAAAGGTGTCCCTCTCCTACCTTATAAAAGGGCACCTCCTCCCTCTCCTCCTCACACCAATTTGAGCCTTCATGCTTGGCCAAACCCTACCCATTTAACTTCCCCAATTCCCTAGAAACATCCTAGAGGTCATGGTCTTCTTCAATGAGAAATTTTAGTGCCCTAAGAGGAGGTCTCAAAGAGGCGCTTCAAAGAAGAGGTAATGTCTGTTACCGATTCTTTCAACTTTATTTCTTCTTCTACTTCTTCTTCTTTAGTTGTTTCATTATGAAGTAATAACATCATTATCACTCATATACGGATATGTTATTATAATTATGAAACAACCCTATTTCACCATCAATCCATCTTACGAAAAACGAAATCACCGCGCGTGCGTACGTGCAGAATACCGTCTCCACGCCGTGGTGTAATATATTTTCCACCACCACCTTAATTGGATTGGTATAATGGTTTAAATAATGACTATATATGATTATTGTAAAGTGATATTGATTCTTAAATAGTATAAATACACTCCAATACAATTCCATGGGAACGATATCATCGCTCGTGCGTACGTACGGATTACCGTCTCCACGACGCGATGAGATTCATTTTCCATGTTAAAAATTCAAGAATGATTATAACGTATATATAATAAGTAATAATGAAATATATGACATAATAATTCTACTGGATTTATGTACATATATATGTATGTCATATACTTAATTCCATTCAATTCAATAAGGATACGAAAACAGCGTTCATGCGTACGTACGACCTACCGTCTCCATGAACGGTGTATTTCTTTCCATTTATCGATCTATTATATATTTGTATATTTTAAATATATATTACATATAAATAATGTTTTACATTCTGTATGTAATTAATCATGATCTAAGTAATCATATGAATAATTACAAGCTAAAACACGAACGATAAATGAAATGATTTTACCCAAACTGCTACTTTAACATGAATTTAAAAAAGAACGGGTAATATAAAGTCATAAGTGAACCATCTATGATATAATAACAATGAATATGATTCTGTAATAAGTCAATGAAATTATTTAAATCATTATACAGGAGGTTTGTATACGTACGATTCATATCGGACCTAAGGTATGGGATAACTATTCCAATCTCATTTTTATCCAAGATTGTTTATTCGTAAATATTTACTGGGGTTATATTTATCATCCATGTCCTTGTTTTCTAAAAATGTTTTCATGTATGTTTAATGTCATTTTTACCCATTTTTTACTATTACTACATTCTATGTATGGAATCATTTTTTACGAGGTACTTTTTCAATTTTCCGGAAAAAGTACGAAAAGAATGTTTTTTTAACTTATATGGCATGAAAAGATTTTTACGGTTTTATAAAGACTTATTTTCATGAAGCTTCATGAAAAATATTTCATGACTATTTTCTACAAAATCCTTTTCTTTTAAAATTGCATGAAATTTTGTGAAAAGAGAATGATTTTGAAGAAGAAAGGATATTTTCCTCAAGAATTCATTTCAAGTGTTTCATCAAAACCATTTTTCATCTAAGATGACATTATTTCATAAGTGTATGTTTCAAGTATCATGTCTCTATGATTTACATGGTTTCACTTTTCTTTTTATGAAATGATATCCATTTATTTTATATGGATTATGTGATGATGGGATGATGTTTATGAAACCCATTTTATTCATTGGGTTATTATGAATGATGTATGTTTATTTTGTGGCACATGTAAGAATGATTTCCTTATGAGATGGGTGGGACCTATATCTCCCTAAAATGCATTGGGTAATGATTTATATCTCATTAGATAGACATGGCTGGAATGGCAGGTTAAACTGGTTCAGTAATACAAGATTGGAACGAGGAGTGAACTCGATTCAGAAAGGGACTTTGTCCACTAAGATTGTCTTAGCAGCAATGCCTTGGCTACTATGGAAATCATATCATGTGCTTAATGTTTTTCCAAAATTACAAGTTTTATTTACAAGCTATTTTATCATGATTGAGGTTCTATTTTTATCTATGCCTTACGTACTTCCATGTTTTATGTTATTGCACAAGATTTATATGTTTAAACATTATGTACATGTTTTTATGTTCAAATGTATATGGTTTGTTTTATTTTCTCCATGCATACCCTTACTGAGCATTTGATCTCACCCTTTTTTTGTTTTCTTTTCCCCAGGATATAATGAAAGGTTTTAGGTAAGAAAAAAGGGGAAGATATTTATGGGAGATGTTGAAGATCTTTCACCACGATTAGAAGATTACATTACAAGTTTCCAAAGACACTATACTATTTCGGTCCTTGTGTGTCTATTTTTGTTATGTACTAAGTATTCCACAAAGGTAATGTAATGTCCATGTACATCAAGCTTCGGGTCTCTATAGTTGGTATCAGAGGAATGGTTTAGTCAACCTTTGGAAACTAGGATGCGAGAACTTTAGTGACATCCCTAGAGATATTTCTATGGTATGTCTATGGATGTCCCTAAGGTTAAGTATAAGTATAGGTTATAGTCCTATAATTAAAGTAACGATATTAGAATTAAACATAAGATGTTAGATATTGAAGTTACACCCCCTTTGTTATGTTCTTTTCCCTGGAATGAATTTTGCCTCTCATACTATTCTTTTTGGGTTTTAGTCGATGGCTGGAACCTGAAGGAACCGTGTTGATCAATGCAATGGAAAATGCAATGATTGTCCTCTTGAACAAATAAATGTTATGGGAGATGGACTGAAAAATCTTATTTCTATACTTACACAGGCTATGAATCATTCTGGACTTCCAAATGAGCATAGAAGGGAGCAATATTCTTTTGAGTCCTTCATGAGGAAACGTCCACCTTCTTTCAGTGGGTCTTCTGATCCACTTGTTGCTGAACAATGGATCATTACCACTGAATTGATATTTTCAGTTCATCAATTTTCTGAACATGATAAATTCATCTTAGCAGTATATCGTTTGGAAGATGAAGCTGATCAATGGTGGAATATTATCAAGAATATGAGGCCAAGATATGAAATTGAGTCCATGGAATGGGACGAGTTCAAGAACTTATTTTTCAATAAGCACTTCCCTCGTATTCTTCGAACAAATATGGAGAAGGAGTATCTTGAACTAGAGAAAAAGGATGATGAATCTGTTGGTGTATACGAAGCGAATTTTACAAGGCTTGCAAGGTATGCATCTGGCTTTATCATCCAACCTGAAAGTAAAGTTGACTGATTCTTCAGTGGCTTAAAACCAAATCTTCTAAGGGAATTAGCTATAAGAGACTTCAGTAGCTATGAAGAAATTGTGTGTTGTGCTATAAAGGTAGAAATGGATGTTGGTGTTACTTATCCATCTCATGGTTTTGACAAGAAACGAAAGATGGAGTTCAAGGAGAAATCTCAGAATAATGGTGAAAAGTATATGAATGCTTACTTATGCTCAATGTGTGGAAAGAAACATGGTGGAGATTGTATTAAAGGGACTAGAAAATGTTTTAAGTGTGGAAAATAAGGTCATCAAGCAGCTAGGTGTCAATGTAATAGAAAAAGGGTTTCTAATGATGTGAATAAAGAAAAGACTGCAGAGAACACACCACAAAAACATCAATGCTTTAAGTGCAAGGAAATGGGGCATTATTCTAATAAATGCCATAATCCAATGGTTAGTGATGATCAACATGAGAAACCACTTAAGGCAAAGGAAAAAAGGAAGTCACATACGATCACTATTGGCGATGTTGAATATGACAACGATGTGTTGGAATGATTAAGTGTTTATGTAATGGGATTCCAAAATAATGTTGTATATAGTATCGTGGAATATTGGAATATTTATGTATTGGTATATTGTGGTTTTCGATAATTTTATGGTACCGGTAACCATGGAAAGTGATTGAGATATTTTTGGAAAAAATATGATATGTGCATAATGAATGGATAAGGAGAAAATGAAATGTTTGACAGTATTCATGAGCTCATGACTAAGATAAGGAAATAGTTATATCATGGTTTGAGTATATAGAATTTTGGGGTTTTGGTATGTGGAAAGAGTTAACCTTTGACAGCACTCATGTTTTCACTAAGATTCAATGCGTATTCATTTTTCAAGAGAATACATGATTAAGGTATTCACATTATTGGAATGTGACCGACAAGATATATAGGGGATAAATGATGGTATTCACATGCTTGGTTGATGACATTTCAAGTAATAGTTTTCTTTATACTATGAGTTTAGACCAAAGTATTTTAAATAATCCTAAAGATTGGAATGGATTATGTTGTACATAAGTTATTATTGTTTAAGGATAGAACTTTTTTCAATATTATTGATGGGATGTTATAGTAATGTAGTTTTAGAAAATGGACAACCTGCAGGACGGGCGACAGTCCATCGCGTCGGACAAGGCTGTGGGAATCAAACCCATAACTAAAGTGAGACTGGCATTTATCGCATACCACTGGCCTACAGGAAGTCTCTGGTTAGTAGAAAATATTTTAATTTTATTAAGCAGTATGATATATGAAGTATAAGTTCATTTTTGGAATCGTATATGATTAACCTCATCATAGATGGACTTATGTATATTTGATAACTTTTGCTAAACCTTTGTTTGAAACAGATGGAATGACCCATCATTCTATCAGATGACCTATTAAAACTTCACTAATAACAAATTGAACTTCATTTCTTTAAGAGATGAAGTGGAGAATGTTCAAAGCACGAACAACAGTGAGATTGTACCAAAATCAAGAAAGTATTTCTTCTAATTCAAAATTTTCAACTTCAGGGAAATGATATTTAAAACCAAAAATGTTGTCCTAGTGCTCTTATATCCGATGAATTAGATGGTACCTTAGATCATCACAAATTTATGGCTTTGTGATTTATGGCCTTTTCATAGCCATGTTCTCTACCACTCTCCATCATAACGTGATGGTTAGATTTTTCATCCATATCCATACTTTCACATATGTTCTCCTACGTTGAAACCCAGTGATGAGTTAATTTGGGTAACTGTTACGTTTCATACTTTAGTTTTAAATCCATGTTTTGGTATTCCTTTTTACGATGTGGGTTTCTATTAAAGAAGCATTCGAGTAGTAAACCATTTATTACCCCGACAAATTTTGAGGGCGAAATTCATTTTAAGGGGGTAGAATGTAACAACCCGATATTTTATGATAAGTATTCTTTTTAATTTATTTGATGTCATGTGTTTTATTCTACAACAAGATTATCTTGTGCTATACGCCACACTGTATTAGCTTGAAGTATACACAACACTATTCTTAGATTGTGTTACACACAATTTCATGTTCATTTTATAATAGTCATTCTATGCAACATTGAGTGTATATATATATATATATTCAATGTATAAAAAAAATATGGTTGGATTCTGTTATACGAAATAATAAAGGATTCTTGCACAACACGCAACCCTGACTTGGATTGCATTACACACAATCACGACCTTCCTCGATAGCGTGTGTTGTACGCAATACTGGGTTTTACAAAACAACGATATATTATTATAATATTATTAGGAACTAGCCGTTATGAATAGTATTAACTAAAATTTTAATTTTATAACATTATTATTCATCTTACATATTTTCTAGTACATGGTATCAGAACAAAATAAATTTTACGTGTAAAATAAGTATTTTTCAAAAAATGCAGTTTTGTCGCCTTTTGATGGCGCACCCACATTAAATCTAGTTTTTGACATGTTTATAAGTTCAATTTTACAAAATAAAATTATTATTTGGAATCAGGATATAAAATTTCACCTTGTATAAATTTTTCATATTATTCTGATAACTTTTATATTTTAATGAATAGTAAAAACACGCTATATTTTAATTAAAAACAACTTTTTCATCGTAATAAATTATGTGATTAAATTATAAAATTGAAAGGTTTAAAAGTATAAATAGAATATATTTTTACCATTTAATATAATTTATGTCATTATCCTTGATTTTACATTGAATTCGTAGGTTAAATAAATTCAATCTTTTGCAATGTTTTAAACAAAAACCCGTTTTCATTCGACAACGAGATTAATTTCAATTTAATTTCTGAAACTTCTGTGTATTGAATTTGGAAAAATGGATTCCATATTTTGAATCAGTGGGTCCAAATTATATTAATAGACTAGTTTTTATTTTTTGGGCATTATGAATAGTAACAACGGTAAATTTTATTTACCATAGTAAAAGGTAAATTGGGTAATTAAGGGTAAATATAATATTATAAAATTATCTTAATACTTTTTTTAATACAATTTGATGATTATAATTTGTCTTAAGTCATATTTGGGTTGAAATGGAATCCATTAGAACCCACTTGGAGGTGATTAAGACCTTTAGTTTATTTTATTTAATGGAAAGTGAAATATGTCTCACTCAACTTTAATAATTATAGTATTTTTTATATAAGTTTATACAGAATATAAATTCAGTTAAAAATACTCATTTGAAAGATAAATTTTTTTCTTTGTCATGGTAATTTATTTGTAATATTTAAGAGTTATTTAATTACCTTATTATCTTATAAATTAATGATGCATAAATTATTTATTTAGTGAAAAAACAATAATATAGTTTTTATTAAAATAGTAATACATATCAAAAGGCCCAAAAATCTGCACAAAACTTATTATAAACCCTAATAATCCACTGGCCTAATTTGTGACCATTTGGATCCTTATTAAGGAAATTATGACACTTATATTATTTTATTTTAAATGATTCCAAAGTTGTCACCTTCATAATTTAATAAATATAAAAATTTAAATATTGTGATTTTAAGATGTTAAATTTGAGTAAAAGTTTTATTATGAAAGGTAATAGATTTATCTTCATCATAGGATTTTATTTTTAATTTTTATGCAACAAATAAGTATATTAAATAATTATACAAAAATGTTGTAGTAATTATTTTATTAAGAGATAAACCAAATAAATGGTTTTAAAAATAATAAAATAAATATTATATGAACTATTTAATGTTATACACTAATTTTATAGATATATATGACCTTTTATGAATCTATTAAAGATTTTATTTTTAATATATCTTCGGTATATATTTTATTTAATGTCAAATAAATGAATAGTGTAAAAATTGACACTATTGTTATTTTATACAAATAACATATTATAAGATCGTTTAAAAATCACAAAAATATTTAAAAATTATAAATTTAAATTTATATGGTCTAAAATGTTATACAGTATCCAATTATGGACAATCAACAACAAATAAGTAATTATTTGTTATAATTTAAAATTTAGAATGTTATTACCACAAATAAAATTAAATTGATTAAATAAGGATAAATCAAGTTGACGATGTTTAAAATAAATTCCTAACATGTCTAAATTTTATTGGTTGATTAGATTACAACCAAATCACATCTAATATTCGTATATGAGTCATTTTGGAAGTTTTTAAGTGGGGTTGGGATTTAATGTAAACTAATATTTATTATATTTCCAAAGGTGCCCCTCTCCTCCCTTATAAAAGGGAAACTCCTCCCTCTCCTACTCACACAAATTTGAGCCTTCATGCTTGGCCAACCCCTGCCCATTTCACTTCCCCACATCCCTAGAAACATCTTATAGGTCCTGGTCTTCTTCAAATACCAATTTTATTGCCCTAAGAAGAGGTCTCTAAGAGGCGCTTCAGAGAAGAGGTAATGTCCGTTACCGATTATTTCAACTTTATTTCTTCTTCTACTTATTTTTTGTTAGTTGTTTCATTATGAAGTAATATCATCCGTATCACTCATATACGGATATGTTATTATAAGTATGAAACAACCCTATTTCACCATCTATCCATCCTACGAAAAACGAAATCACCGCGCGTGTGTACGTGCGGAATACCATCTCCACGCCGTGGTGTAATCTATTTTCCACCACCACCATACTTGGATGGTTATAATGGTGTAAATAATGACTATATATGATTATTTTAATGTGATATTTATTCTTAATTAGTATACATACACTCCAATACAATTTCATGGGAACGATATCATCGCTCTTGCGTACGTACGGATTACCATCTCCACGACGCGATGAGATTCATTTTCCATGTTAAAATTTAAAGAATGATTATAAAGTATATATAATAAGTAATAATGAAATATATGAAATAATAATTCTACTATATTTATGTACATATATATGTATTTCATATACTTAATTCCATTCAATTCAATAAGGAAACGAAAACATCTTCCATGCGTACGTACGACCTACCGTCTCCATGAATGGTGTATTTTTTTCCATTTATCGATCTATTATATATATGTATATTCTGAATATTTATTTTATAAAAATCATGTTTTACATTTTGGATGTAAGTAATCATGATCTAAGTAATTATATGAATAATTAAAAGTTAAAACAAGAACGACAAATGAAACGATTTTACCCAAACCGCTACATTAACATGAATTTACAAAAGAACGGGTAATATAAAGTCATAAGTGAACCATATATGATATAATAACAATGAATATTATTATCTAATAAGTCAATGACATTATTTAAATCATTATACAGGAGGTTTGGATACGTACGAAGCATATCGGATATAAGGTAAGGGATAACTATTCCAATCTTGTTTTTATCCGAGATTGTTTATTCGTAAGTATTTACTGGGGTTATATTTATCATCCATGTACTTGTTTTCTAAAAATGTTTTCATGTATGTTTAATATCCTTTTTACCCATTTTTGACTTTTACTACATGGTATGTATGGAATCATTCTTTTACGTGGTACTTTTTGAATTTTCCGGCAAAAGTACGAGAAGAATGTTTTTTTAACATATACGGCACGAACAGATTTTTACGGTTTTATAAAGCCTTATTTTCATGAAGCATCCTCCAAAATATTTCATGACTATTTTCAACAAAATCCTTTTCTTTTAAAATTTCATGACATTTTGTGAAAAGATAATGATTTTGAAGAATAAAGGATATTTTCCTCAAGAATTCATTTCAAGTGTTTTATCAAAACCATTTTTCATCTAAGATGACATTATTTCATATGTGTATGTTTCAAGTATCATGTCTGTATGATTTACATGGTTTCACTTTTCTTATTATGAAATGATATCTATTTCTTTTATATGGATTATGTGATGATGGGATGATGTTTATGAAACCCATTTTATTCGTTGTGTTATTATGAAAGATGTATGTTTATTTTATTGCACAAGTAAGAATGATTTCATTATGTGATGGGTGGGACCTATATATCCCTCCAATGAATTGGGTATAGATTTATATCTCATGAGATAGACATGGCTGGAACGGTAGGTTAAACCAGTTCAATAATACAGGCCTGGAACGAGGAGTGAACTCGATTCAGAAAGGGACTTTGTCCACTAAGATGGTCTTGGCAGTAATGCCTTGGCTACTATGGAAATCATATCACGTGCCTAATGTTTTTCCACAATTACAAGTTTTATTTACAATCAATTTTATCATGATTGATGTTCTATTTTGATCTATGCCTTACGTACTTCCATGGTTTATGTCATTGCACAAGATTTCTATGTTTAAACATTATGTACATGTTTTTATGTTCAAATGTATATGGTTTGTTTTATTTTCTCCATGCTTACCCTTACTGAGCATTTGAGATCACCCTTTTTATGTTTTCTTTTCCCCAGGACCTAAAGAAAGGTTTTAGGTAAGAAAAAAAGGGGAAGATCTTTATGGGTGATGTTGAAGATCTTTCACCACGATTAGAAGATTACATTCCAAGTTTCCAAAGGCACTAAAATATTACGGTCCTTGTGTGTCTATTTTTGTTATGTACTAAGTATTCTGAAAAAGTAATGTAATGTCCATGTACGTCAAGCTTCGGGTCTTTACATGATGCCCGGGGCGAGGCCACAATTTAATGTCACGTTATGAGGATTATGGTGCTTTACAGTTTAAATTCCTAGAGATCAAACGATGAGGGTTAAATCCACACCACTAGGTCTTACATAACTGATACCCACCCACCCTTAGGTAAGGGATGGCATCAACAATGCTATGGTGAGGGGGTGTTGTGAAGTGATCCATTGGGGGGAACATTAGAGGGTATATGCGAAGAAACAATATACATTAGCATTCCTATGCGAAGAAGCATGATTCTAAGCAATGAAACTTGGAGCAACACCCAAGGGACTTTGAAACCAATCCATATAGACCTGGAGGGTCATATGGGAAAAGGGCTTGTGGATCAAAGGGGTTCACCGGAAGAGGCCTCGTGAAACACTAGTGATCTTTGTAGTGGAGGGGCTTTACGAAGGGGTATGATTCGTGAAGTGAAGTGTCCTAGCCTAGTAAGAGGGCATATATGCACATGGAGGCTGCTTTGTGAAGAAAAAAATGCTATCATGGAGTAGGTCTTCAGGAAGAAATGGTGACTTGAGAAACATAGGACTAGAAATCAGTATACCTCGCGAAGCACAGTGACCCTGCCTTAGCATGTGGTTGACATGTTCATGGAAGGTAATTCATGAAACATGTGTGCTTTGTGAAGACCAGAGTCCCCTTTGGGATCTCCTTCCTTTTTGAAGGCCCATGGGATTCACGAAGGGAATCCTTGTTCGAAGAGGGGTTGTGTTTAAGCCAAAAGAAAGTCACTTTGTGATGCTTAAGAACCTTAAAGAGCTCATTTTTTGTAGATCAGAAAGTGCTTCATGATTTGAGAGCTAAGATGGAGAAAGGTCGGAATATCCATCATTTGGTCTCATAGGAAGCTCATTATTTATAGTCAAGATGAGATGCAAAGAAGGGATTGCTGGACACGAAGACACATGGCGCTTTGTTGTAACTACGGAGCCTCCCATGTCATTACTTCAAGGAATATTCGTAATGATTTTTCAAATCGCAGAGCTTCCCACCTCATTGATTCACGGTGGCTTCGCAAACGTCATTCATATCGTGGAGCCTCCCGTCTCTTTTCTTCACAGTGGCTTTTCAAATGTCTTTCGGATCGTGGATCCTCTCACCTATTTGCTTCATGGCATCTTCACAAATGTCTTTTGAATCATGGAGCCTCTCACCTCTTTGCTTCACGACGCCTATGAAAGAAGAGGCTTCACACCGATCACGGTGCTGGTGGGACTCTACGAACTTACTTCTCAAAGGATCCCCAAAGGAGGTGGTTTCTTCTTTTTGTTTTCTCTTCCTATCCCCATATTTTGGCGCCAATAGTGTTTAACAATTTTATAATATTTTTAATGAAATTTAAATTCTTAATTAATTTTTTATATTAAATCTTCAACTATTGGTTCTTCCATTTATTTTCCATGAACACATTTATGACGTTTATCTCGAATAGTAGTAATATAGACATTAATATGAAAGGGAATTAATTATTTAATGAAAATTTTTTTATCTTAATAATAAATAATGAATAAGAAATGAATTTTATCCATTTACTCTTGATTATGCATTGCATTTATGGCCGCTCATGAGCTTGACTAAGACCCATTTATATGTTGGTTTTTTTATTTTTTCCATACATTTGTAATTATTTATTATTTAATTAAATGTGTTGTTACATGATTCATCCCTCCATATATTATTATGTAGGACCTGCGTATGCATGGTTATTTATGTAACCCACATTAACCAATACTTTGGATCCCCTCAACTACATGTGAGTTATAAATACATGTAACTAATAGAGTATCCCAAGGCATGTGGAGGTGGTTCAAGAAGGAACCATTATGATGCCAAATATGTTGATATATAGGTGGATGGGTGGAATATTATAACTCATTCCCAAACTAAAAATATGAGTTAATTTCAAAATTCCAATGGCTGATTTTGTGTCCACTCATTAAATATACCATTAAAGAATAACATGATTTGGTCATTTATTTATTTATTTCTATCCATCAATTATTTATTTTATGGATGTAATAATTGGATCACATAAGTTAATGAATTAATATGAAATGATGGAATTTATATAAATTTATAATGCATAAATGTTTTTATGAAAATGATTTATCAATTAATAATTATGCACTAAAATTCAACAAGGCATGTAAATGAGAAAACAAGATAAATGTTATGTATAAATAATTGAAATCCCTCAACCTAATATTAAGTCAGAATAATCCTTCTATTTCTTAATTGAGAATGAAGCCATTGAACTATAAGTAGTACATGGCTAAACATGGGATAATTTCTTTTATAAGAGAATTCTTATGAGTGTTTTAGGATGATCTAACCCAAATTGTATTGATTTTAATAGACAAATTGAGTTCAATAAAAATCTTAGGGTAAGTGTTGAGGAAATACAAATATGGATTCTAGGTTATGGGAATCCACTCAATGGATCCAGGAGATGTAAGCCAATAGTTGGAAATACCACTTAACTAATTACTATCTTATGGTTTTAATGAATATAGTTTGGATCATTAAAAAAAGTAATGGGGATCCTTTACTATTTAACTTGTTAGATATTTGGTATTTTGAGTTAAATGGTGAGGTATGCATAGACTTGATAAAATAGAGGTATATTTAATACAACTTAATTAATTTATTATTTCTTATTAAGATTTTAGTAAATAAGATTACTTAAAATATTCACTTATAATAGTAGAAAAAATTTAAAGTTTATATTACACACTATAACTTTAAACTATATTATAGAAAACTGATAGTAATATCCAGGAATGGTTTAGACATATTTAGGTTATGATGCACAATGAATGAAAATATGACATGCTAGAATCCTCAATACTTGATTAGCATGGGGAAGAAGTCATAGAGGACATGCGGGCTATTTCGCATTCTGTATGGGTGGATAGCGGTGCATGCCATGGGTATCTACGAATATCCGAACCCCATTTCCCCTCCAGGATCAAATTTTCGCCCAGCCATTATGAATGTGGTGGGGAGATTTCCGACTAAGCTGGCCCTGCAGTTGGTCCTAAACCATGTCTGGAAGGTGGATGAGTTCAACTTCCATCTGTTTCCGTTGACAACAGTTGTGTCCACTGATGATGTCCAGGGAACGGAAGAGCATTGGACCTACCACCTGTCCTTTCAGAGTGGAGTCTTGGTGGTGCGGGTTGACCGCAAGTCTCTCGGTGAACCATAAACCATGCAGCATTTTGTGATACAGTTCCGATGTATGAAACAACCAACCCTATGGGTCTACTTGGGGGTGCACCATGAGGGGAACCCATGTGTGATGAGGCAGTTTTGGCTCCTGTTCACGCGATAGGATGGGAAGATGCAGAAGGATCTAATTCCACCCACAACCATCCTCAGGCTGGTGAAGGTGTACACTAAGAGTTGGTAGGTGGCCTACCCCGGGGAGATGTGGAAGCAACAAACCATCCGGGTTAGTGACGGGGGGTCTCCCCAACCTCGAGGTCGAGGTTAGAAGGTGGTGTGGACATCTCATGGTGGCAGGGCTGCAGTAGCGGCGAGGCCCAAACTAGTTGAAAGGGAGGAAGTAGAGGTGAGTCCAGTGACCCTATATGGACAAAGTCATCTGAAGGGGAGGCACCCCAAGGGGTTCCTCAAAATAACCACTCGGGCTCTAGGGAAGCGGTTCTGCCATATAGACATGTCAGAGAATGATGTCTTCGTGGAGGCTTGGGACATATAGGATGTCAATAGGAAATTCCCCAGCTTGTCTGAGATGTGAAAACACCTTCACCATATCAAGATGTATTTTTCGGGAATCGTCCCTGTCAGGGCTGGCTTTGCAGTATCCTAGGTAGAGGGGGAGAAATACTTAGCCGAGATGGTGGTCTTTGTGCACTTCTGGGGTGCTTCGCATCTAATGACAAATCGGGTAGAGGTGTTGATTGATCAAATGGACCCTCCTCATATATCTACCGCTGAATTAATAGAATGCTTCCTTCTATCAGAAGAATCAGACGAGTCCTCTTGGGGGTGGTGGCTAGTATAGGGAGTCCTCTAGAGGAGGGTGAGTTCGGTGATTCAGACGCAGAGCTAGAAGAATTTGCAGAGGCTCTTGAGGTAAAACCATGGTCCACTTCCCCAGAATCTTGTTCCAGGTAATTTAGGACTCCTTACATACATATGAACAGTGAAGGAGGGCCTCATACCAAAAACCCACTCCCTCCCAATAGTGGATGTAACTGCGGGAACATTGGGATTTGAGCCCGCTACTATGGCGATTACCGTACTTATCTGGGCCGCGACACTCATGGGGGTTCTTCGAGAATTTCTATATCTTTCAATAGTATACAGAGGGTCATACCTTGGGGATCCAATGAAAAAAACCAAGAGCAAGATTGATAGTTCAATCTATACAAGTCTCGGTTGACACTCCATTCCATCAAAAATTCGAAAAATGAAAAAAGGAATCCACTTAGAAATAAAATGGTAAAATAAAAGAAGAAAATTCAAGATTTGAAAAGGAAAGAATTTGGAATTGCCTTTGTCAATCCAAAACACCGGTGGCACACATCCTACTTGTGATCCTCCTATAAGTCGTGTAACATACTTGTGCACCCCTATCTGGTGCACAAGTCACATGCGCACCCAAAAAATTTCACCCAAGGTTTCTTATTTGACTATAAATAGACCCTTGGGGCCCCCATTTGTATGGAAAACTTTCCTTGAAACCCAATTGCTCCTCTGGTTGCCCTAGTACTTCACCCCAGTCTTCCAACACATTCAAGGTAGTTCTTCAACACCTTGAGCAGAGGATTTAAGGGAGGATCATTAGACTTAAGTCCATTTAGTGTTTTAAAAACATAACACTTGCACACCTAAAGCGCCCAACCTCTCTAAGTCAGAAATACTTGTGCGCCTCCCATTCCTCTCACAGGAACTTGAGTGCCCCACTTCTTTGATCACCTGTGAATACTCTTGAAGGACTGAGCAATGTATTTCCAAAGTATTACCATATTTGTTGTTTGTTTCTTAGGTGAACATTGGGTTTCCCAAGTGTTCTTTTTCTCCCATACATGTGCACCCTTATCTACTTGGGAACCCCTCTTTAATTCACTTAATCTCTTCACTCTCTTCATTCTACAAGCCATAAATTCTTTTTCAGCCATTCATGGAAATGATTATTCTTCATTAGCTCCCTAGTCTGAAAGAGATTCTTGTTGAGAACTCCACCAAAACCTCATAACTTATCAAACCTTTGGGAAAGGCACATCAGTGTGTCTTCTATTTGGGTTTGTATTTCCACAGTCAGAGGTTTCCCACATTTTTTTCACAACGGGGTTAGGATTCAGGGAGTGTCCGTGGGTTTGTATATCCAGAATCACATGGAACATTCTCCCAGAAACAGTGTAGGGATGTTCCCAGTTTGGAGGAGGGTGGGGTCCTAGCCTCTCCCTTCCCAAAGAGGCGACGCGAAACCTCAGGTCTCTGGTAGGTAAGGTACACTTCACACTTTCTTTTCTATGCAAGCATAAGAGAAGTCTCCCTCCCTTATTAAGATCAATTTTAGGGAAACCATCCTAGTGTAATCCCCTCCCCTTCATCCCTTCCTCCTTACTTTGGACCCCTGTCCAATGTAAATAGAATAAAGGAATGTCTCTTCACCTCGCCCTCTTCCATCAGAAGACGAGGAAATGTGTGAAGTGTCGTTATTGAATCTTTCACATCCTCTTATTTCTCACACTGAGCATGACTCACATGGGCTCAAAGATACGTGATGGTTACAACATGTGCAGAAACACTCATTGTAATGAACTAAGAGAACTCTAATTTCCATCATAATTGGGATACGTAGGAAGCCTTCTCAGGGACTGAGCACATTGGAAATCCTCTTTAAGAATCCAACCATAATTGCTGTGACCTGTAATGAACTACGAGAACTATGATTCCCATAATAATCGGGATACATTGGAAGCATTCTCATGGCCCAAGATCATTGTACATTTTCTTCAAGAATCCAACCCTAATTCCCTTAACCTATAATGAACTATGAGAACATGAATTCCCATCATAATCGGGATATGTAGGAAGCCTTCTCCGGGTCCGAGCTCATTGGACATCCTCTTCAGGAATACAACCCTAATTCTTTTAACCCAGGCATCCTCTTCAAGAATAAGACCCAAATTAGACCCCAAATTCATCAAGGAATCCTTTTCAAGAATTAATCCCAAACTCATCTCTCTCAAAGGGTAATACACTCCTATGCGACTTATCAAACTATGTGGGCTTTGATTCCCATTTATATGGGATATGTAGGAAACCTCCTTGAGGTTCAACCCTAACAATTCAAATCAACCCTGTTCTCTTTGGGACATATTCTCAATAGGGTCTGATCTTACTTAGAAACCCATATCCTTTTTAAGTTCTTGGGCTACTTCAGCCTAAGTTTCACAATAAGTTTCAACTAAGAACCTTCCACTTAGAGGTCCTTATCACCTGACCTTAAAAGGAATGATGTGTCCCATTTAGTGGAACCAAACATCGAGGGTTATGATTCCTTTCATAAGGATATGTAGGTATCCTATCTTATAGGAACAATCCCAAAATCAAAACCACACCTTCGTCTCCCGGGAATACAATAAAATTCCAGAGTGCCACACTGAGTGGCTTAAAAACTAGTATCATCATAAATGATGAGTAAAATAATCTCTAAGCATCATATTAGATGATACCATTGATGGAAAACCTCAAATACATACGGATATGTCCCTTAATGAAGAACCTTAAATGCATACTGATGATTCTAAATTTTACACATGTTAATAAGGGATTGTGAATTATAAGGGATACCTATGATATACTAGGTAAATTATTAAGGATTCATGTAATATCTTAAATTTACAAATAGAGTCCTAGAGTAGACAATAATTACCCCCAAAAGGGTTTGATGAGTCTGACCTCCCATCCTCTCGACCAATGCACATTCTTAAGTATCATAAAGTTCAACATTAACGAACGCGTGCTTGTGAAAGGTAGGTCCTATTTAGATAAAGAACTATTGGAAGTTTCCAGTTCCATGAATAAATATAATGGAAACCACCTGTAAATAGTGATTCTTAATACTAGAACACACGTTTCAAGGAACTATGAAAGAAAAATGTTGAACCTGACATGAATCCTTAACCATATTAGTAATGTTACCCACATGTTAGGCCCCTATCAATTGATAAAATAAGGCTAGACAAAAAAATTAATCACACATTTATCCATATAAAAAGATTTTGTTTTAATAGAGCTTTTTTTTATTCATGTTGTCCAGAGAACTCCCTTCAAAACAAAGAATGGATTTCTCTAAGACAAAATCTGTGAACTTCCCGACAGCTACTCAGGAAGGATCTCCATCTACGAGAAGGACGTCATCACCAACCCAGCATCTTCAACGCTAGATATCTAATATGCTGGTAAAGGAATATTTCTTGCATTGTACAATCCCTACTTTGGAGGTTGCTTGATAGGCCCTCCAGGTCAACAACCATCCTCGATCATCTAGCCAATGAAGACTAATGGTCAAGAATTAAATGGTGCCAACTACCATTTCCAACTATTTCAGGTCTTTATTCCTGGAACAAAACAATCAATACCTACCATACTACAGAGTGGTGGATCAAGAGGTCACTCAAGGCCTTAATTCAATAAGGACTCCGTAAGTGCATCCAAGTGACCAGAGATCAAAACCAGGATGAGGCAGAATTTCCGTGTACTGTAGCAGCACTGTGCAAGTACTGTAGTAGTACTGCAGTAGCCACTATAACAGACTGTAGCAGGTATTGTAGCGGGAAATGTGTAGTACTGTAGCAGGTACTGTAGTGGGAACTATAACAGGCACTGTTTGGCACTGTAGCAGCTAGGAATATGCCCCCGTTTGGGGCTTTGGGCCACCGATTTGGTCCCTGAGTCCTTTATGCCCTTCGGGCCACCCAGGACTTTGGGTCAGTAAGGCCTTAGGGCCACCTCAAGGCCTTGGGGAAACCTTAAGTGCAGATGAAAACCAGACAACCTATAAGAAACAAGATCTACAAGGAGAACGAGCAATGAGCTTTCACCACAACAGAAGCTAAACGGATTGCAAGAATGAGAGGGTATAACACCTGCCATTGAGACAAGCCTATGCATGCAAGGGAATGCCTAGCTGAATAGCCATACGAAGGTGGGGAGATGATTTCATGATCAAGATGTTGGGGAGGTGCAGTTCCAAGTAGTTATTTTGGTTTGTATGTAATGTTAAAAGCCTATGGGAAATAAATTACTCTAAGGCCAATGATCCATGTAATACTTATGCCTACGGGCCTTGTAAGGGTTCCACCTCACCCCTTGAAAGGTGTATTATCGAAAATCAATAAAAAAAGAAGGCCTTCTGGCCATTGGAGGAAAGGAGCTTTCCTGAGGACTCCCACCAGTAGTCACCGCCAGAATCATGTGGTGGTGAACCCCCAACATGATGGGGGTGTTGCCTCTAGACGTTTAGCCCAGGTCTCTCAGACTCGGGAACATAAGACGAACCTCTAGAGACAATGTCCGGTTAACCGGGAGCAGGTTCTCACCTATGCCTCCTTTGGAGAAGTCCAACAATTTAACATGATGGCAAACACCAATCAAACTCATACCCCCATCCATCCTAATTTTTCTACTCAGCATACTCATCTTAATGAAAACCACTAATCCCACCAGATAAATCCGGTAGATTACCATGAACAGGTACATACACATGCTTACAAGTTATCAACTAGTCAGCATGCTCGTATGACTGTATTTAAAGAAGTTTGCCAATCTAATGTGGTGGAAACTGGTAAATAGAAACATACACTAGTTTACAATCACTAATTTTGTTAGCAGTTTCGTCTACCAGTATTTAAGGAAGATCGTCAACCATACTTGACAGGAGTATCCAGTAGTCACATACACCTACCAATGTTCATCAAGCATGCCAACAGTCTCATTTGGTAGCACCCAGAGAAGTTAGTCGGAAAGCTCCGACGACAAATTTACAGCAGACCCAACTCTCTACCCCCATGCATGAGTAATGTCAATGCCCATTGACAGAAAAAGGAGGATAGGAGTAGGAACATACACCTACACCCGATACAGAATGGACGTATATTCTTGTTTCGGCCACTGAAGTCACCAAACGTATTCTATCAATGGTGAAAGGGGAAACAAAAATCCCTACACATATTCTGGAAATGTTTCAGGATATTTTAACTACATCAGCAATATCAGGGGAACAAACACATAAATCTATCCCCAAACATGGGATGAGGCATCGTCATGCCATCTCGTAGTAGATACACACCGCTTCTTCAGTCCAAAAGAGTCATGTAGAATACTCTCTCGTCTCATATGGACAACAAGATTGGGAACATACACCCTTTCCAATTAGAGGTAGTTGGTCTGTTCTGATAACCACTCTATGGAAAGCACATACACTTGACCCTGATAACCACTTTTCCCAGTAAGTGGCCCCATCTATGTATAATATAACAACTAAGAAAATGTCTCACCAAACATTGTTGGGAAATCAAGAGTTAACATGTGATGTGGATCCTTTTAATGATAGAGTTCATGGACCCCTCAGAAATTTATCTATTGCTGCTCAAGATCTTATCCTCTCATTAGAAAATTATGGGAATGGTAGTTGTAATTATGAATTTCCTCATCGGAAAATTCATCATGAAATCTTGCTTCATGAAAATTCGGTCAATCCAGAGTGCCTATCTTCAGATGAGATCCACGAAAAGCCACTATGTGGACAGAAGACCGAGGAGAAAGAAGATTTATCTCTTGCTGTAATCCATCATGTTGATCCTCCCCATGATGGCATTCACTGTAAAAGTCCTCTCCATAGTAGTATTTCACATTTTCAAGAAAATTCCATAATTGACGATGTAGCTCCTCCTATCTTGAGGAACTTGAAAATACAAAGCATGTCATGTCTAATGTCTTGTCATTTATGAGTGAAACACTTTCTCAACCAGAATACATCTTAAGGGAATGATCATTCTCTGAACCTCCTTTAAGTCATTTTTCTTCTAATATAGAGCTTCTACTCAGGTCAGATCAAGTGGATAAACCTCTAGTAAAATATGATGAAGATGTGTTAAACAAGAGGAAACAATTATCTAAAGAAGAAATACCAGTCATGTTCTGACCTTTGGAAATTTATCAATATAACATTCCAAAATTGATGATAGAAAATTGAATTCATGAAATTTTCCTCAACTTATGGAAAACTCTTCATCATTTTAAAACCAAAGTATTACCATATGATGAATATCAAAATCATATAAAGGTGATAGAAGGCTTACAATGCCAAATTGACTTGGCATCTCTCTCAGTTTCCCAACATCTAAAGGTTGAAAAATATCAGAGAAACCTTCAACGTACATGTCTCAATGCTCCAAAGAGGATACACTAGTTAATTTCTGATTCCCTATCTAGTGTCCGTATTAGAGGATGGGGTGTATATGGAGAATTACATTTCACTGCACTCCGAAATTAGCAAATTCCTTCAAAATTGGTCTTATGAAATGTTATTTCCCACGGTTGACCACAATCAATAAGTTTTGTATGTAATCAAATGTACGCTCAAGAACAGGCCTCAAACAGTTATCATCAGAATCAAGACCAAAGAAAAGAAGTTGTTGAGTTACATTTACATTAAGCATCTGAGAATCTTTAACAAGCATCTCGTTTAGAGGATATCAGGCATCAAAGAATGAAAATGTCTTAAATAGCACAACAATATTCTGAAACAGGTGATTTAAGTGATAGTCAGATGATGCACCCAGTTAATGTCTCAGAGAAAATCTGAAAAATCAGAAGACTCATTGCACAAATTTCAGTGATAGAATTTCGAGAATCACCCCAGCATGCAAGGCTGGTGGTTCATTTAATTCAACCTTAAAATTCATTAAAAAATGTTCAAATATTTTAAGAAGAAGAACAGGAACAGCCCCAGCCTATAAGGCTGGGGGATTTTTCACATCTGCAATCCTGTCCTCAATGGAAGCTAGTTTTCTATCGATTAGGAAAGAAGCCACAAGGAAAGCATACAACTAAACAATCCAACGATTCCCTTCGGGTTACTATCTGCCAAATAGTTCTAGGGAATTCTTCATATATGAGAACAATGTATCATGGAAGACACAAAGGGTGATGATCTAGCAGAAACACTGACAGAATACCATCAATGCATTATGCATCAGTGAATGTTATTAACACCATTGCAGAAGATCATCCAGAAAATAAGTCCAGTTTAGGGGAATCAGAAGATGAAGTTCTTGTCCATAACACGGTACACACCGAGGAAAATGAAGAAGGTATGCTTACCCGAAAACAAAGGCTTACCCAAAATCTAGGTATCCCTTCAAATAACCAACTCACCACCTCTCCGAAAGGAATATTACAAGGGGAAAGGAAAAAAGCCAGATTACATCTCACTTTTTCACTAGAGCAGGTCAATATATTTCACTTGAAGAGAGATTTTCATATAAATAAGATGAAATGAAGGAGTTGAAAAGAATCAACACAGATTTACTTTGAAACAATATTTCTACTAGTCGTACTCCTTAATAAAGTCCTCAACTTGAAAATCCTATAGGATCTCCTCATCAAAGAGAATTTTTAGTATCTACAGATGGGGATAATGAATTCCCTCCTTTGGGTATACAACCTAGGTTGGTATCAGCACCACCATCAGTGGTTTTACCGGTCACTGCACCAGCTCAAGCTCTAGTTCCTATACCTGCAAAGGTTCCAGCTCATTCGGATGTTCCCCAAATGCTTATGAACAAAATTGAGGCATTAATACCACTATTGGAAGCTATAAAGGAATCACATTCACCAGTTTGGCTAGAAAAGAGAGCTTACCCTGAATTGTTGGATGCAATTCCTCCACACAAATTTTTTTGAATACCTCATTCCCAATTCTTAATATCTCGGGATATCTCGAACAACCCTTCTCACATTTTTTTTCTCGTTGTAATCCCATGATGGGAACTTCTCAACAACAAGAGGCATTTAAGCTTAGTTGTTTTGTGCAGTCATTATAAGGACCAACTTTTGTCTGGTATACAAGTTTGCAATCTCGATCAATTAATGGATGGGAAGATCTCAGTAAAAAATTTATTCTCTAATTTAGCTCAATGCTACCAAAGATGATAGTTTTTGATCTTTCTAATTGTAAAAAAATGGATAATGAAAGAGTTTCAGAAATCATTGCACGATGGAAAGGATTAACATATTACTTAAGTCTAGAACTCCCTCAAGAAGAATTGATTCCAATCTATGTGGCAAATCTACGTGATTAATTATGCACACCATTGATCCCTGTGAAATACACAGGAGGGTTTCAAGACCTTAGTTCAATCTCTCAATAGATAGAAGACTCTATTATTGAAACTAAGGCTAAAACTCGTGTAATTACAACTACTCTAGGGAGAAGAATAGGAAAGGAAGAAGCTGCTATAGTCGCCCTCAAATAGGCACCTGTACCTACTTCTCCTTCAAGAACCTCATCATACCGAAGAGATTTGCCTCCTAAGCATCAGCAGCAATGATTGCCTCGTCAAGATGATCAAAGAGATCAAAGGCGAAAACAATTTGAGAAATTAAAGAATAAACTTTATTCTTTCAGGAACAAACAAATTCCTTGTTACTTCATCTCATCCATTGAAAACAATTTGGTTCTATTTCCAAGGCCTAAAAATCCAAATAAAAATAGAGATGAAGATCTTCCGAATTATTTTCCCTTTCATCAGATGTTGGGACACCCTATTCAAGAGTGCATTGTTTTCAAAGACGTTCTGAAAAAGATGGTAGACTCTGGACAAGGGAAATTGAATAGTTCATCATCTCAAGTAGCATGTGTCACTGCTACCAATCCAGAGGAAGTGGGTGAATAGAAAAAGGTCAAAAGTAAAAATGTGCAAAAATATGATGATTGGATGATGAGGAAAACGATCAACTGGGCTCCTTCCATTTTATGAACATAGTTAAAACAACTGATTGTGACTTCTACCACTCCTGACATAAGAAAACCATCTTCATCAAAATGTCATTACTCAAAGAAGATAAGTGATCATGAATACAAAGAGTAGTCAGAAGAACATGAGCTCGTGTCAAGGCCAAAGTTGTTCTTAACCCTAGAAGATTTTATGACATCTGTTTCCAAAGAACAGGAACCGCCCACCAAATGGTACAACCAAAATTAACCTTTCAAGAAGAATATTTTTCATATAAAGAATTGATCTTTGGTTCTATTAATGTTATAAATTTAATGAATCCTTATGCCAATAGTGATTCTGATTATTGTGAGCTATAATTCCTTGTACCTAATTGGGGATCAAGAGGAATGGGACATGGTTGAGGATACAGGGGAAGATGTGGGAATTTCAGAAACCACCATTTTAACTCTACCCCTATTCGAATCATATATGTGAAAGAAACTCATGGAAGATCCCTTCAGTGGGCTCAACAAAAACAAGGAGTTTCTTCCATGAAAGACTGGTTCGGTTCTGACACAATTATTTTGGAAGACTAATTAGAAGCCACATTGTCTTATTCTTATCAAATGAAAAGACTTAGTCAGTCTAATTTAACAAAGCCAACATTATTTCTAGATTCTTCTTTGACACAGAGTACATCTACATCAGAAGAATCAACTTCCAATGCACCTACAAAACCACATATACATGCTGGGAAACACAGAAATTTGGACCATAAGTACGATGCCTTGAAACAATTTTCCCATATACTAGAAAAGTTATCAATTTTGGATGCTTTGAATTTGTCAAAATATCTTCAAGAAGCACTTATTGAGGCTTTGTTAAGTCCTTAAGAGTTTGAAACCAAAGTTGCTGCTAAGGTTTACCGTATAGAGAATGATCATACAGAATGTCATGCAGTCATATCTTTTACAGATAAATATGAAGATGATGTTGTAAATGGACATATCAGAACTTTTTTATTTGTCTATAAAGTTCAATGACTTAGAAATCCGAAGAGTCTTCATTGATAGTGGATACAGAATAAACCTCATTCATGTTCGTACACTTCGTCGATTGTGCCAGACTAAATCTGACTTATATCCATCAAATTTAATGTTTCAATCTTATGATAATAATGAGCAAGTAACTCTGGGTGAGATTACACTCAGAACTCAGTTTGGAGATCTTGTGTCTAATTCAGATTTCATGGTTGTTCGTCAGGACACAACCTTCAATATTTTGCATGGAAGGCCTTGGTTGCATCAACATGCAGCCATACCTTCTTCGTACCACAAATGTTTGAAATTCTGTTTCAGTGGTCATATCGGGATATTTTATGGTGACAAAGCTCCATTCAAAACATGTGAATCTCAATACATTGAGGCAGGGTTTTATCACACAAAATTAATGAAGCACATGACAAAGGAGATAACCAGAGTTAATGCTCCAAATGGACTAGAAAAGATCCCAGCAAATCCATTCATAAATTTGAGTACAAATTATGTGTTACCCATCAATCAAATTGAAAGGGTAAAACGAAACCTAAAGACTCATCTAGTAACTTCCATAATGTCAATTACAATAATTGAGCCTGACAACACGGGAGAAATTACTAATACACCTAGCAATGATGGAAGTTTGAATGGAGATGTTTTCATCTCGTCTCCTGATCTACAATAAGCCTCTGTTTTGTCAACCAAAGTAGGAGAGATAGTGGTAATTCTATAGGAAGACAAAGATGTTGATTCTCAATCCATCAATCCATCTTTATTACCACATGAAGACCCTTCATCATTAGTTGGATCAGAGATAGTGGCCTTTTCTTTGAGATGTCCAAAAACTAATTTCTCCCCTAACACTGGAAGTTTTGCCTCATTATCTACAATGCAAGTGGAAATAGAAGAGGTAATAAATAATGAAGAAGAATAGGAAGATCTCGGTGATGCCCCTACAACATTTGAAGAAGGTGTCTCTACCACCTTGGATGAACTCAGAGAAATAAATCTGGGTACCGAAAAAGATCCACACCCCACTCTAATTAGTGCGGCCATGACCTCTGAAGAAAAAGATGTTTTATACTTCATTTCTAAAGAAAAATCGAGATATATTTTCTTGGAATTATACAGAAATTCCATGTCTTAATCCTAATGTAGCCACCCATTATTTGGGTTTTCCATAAGCACATCTTGGATTTAAGCGAGCAACAATGAGAACACACCCAACTCATGCCACTAAAATTGATGCTGAAGTTGATAAGCCCATAAAGGCTAACTTTTTCAGGGAAGTTTAGTATCCCAAATGGCTAGCCAATATTGACCCAGTGAAAAAGAAGAATGGGAAAATTACAGTCTTCATTGATTTCAGATATCTTAACCGGAATTGTCATAAAGATGATTTTATATTCCTAATTTCATAACTTCTAATTGATGTAATGAATTGATGTGAAGCTATTTCCTTCATGGATGGATACTCTAGGTATAATCAAATCCGAATAGACCTAGAGGATGAAAAATATACAGCCTTAAGATCCCCTCAAGGTGTATTTTTCTATCGAGTAATTTCCTTTGGCTTAAAGAATGCAAGGGAAACATACCAACATGTCATGCACCATATCTTCAAACCCTTCTTAGGGAAATTTTTTGAATGTTATGTGGATGACTTGGTTGTCAAATACAGACAATGTTCCAATCACTTGGATGATTTGGAATCCATATTTAATAAACATTGGCAACATAGTTTGAAGATGAACCCCTTGAAATGTGCTTTCGGGGTAACCTCAGGAAAATTCCTTGGATTCGTTGTATGCCATCGTTGTATCAAAGTTGATCCTAAGAAAATAAAATCAATACTTGTTATGTCACCTCCTCAAAATTTGAACAAATTAAGAGAACCCCAAGGACAATTCTTCTATATTTGGCACATCATCACCAATTTGGCGTGAAAGTGTTTTCCCTTCACCAGATTAATCAAGAAGGGAGTCACCTACCAATGGAATGAAGATTGAAAAGAATCATTTAATACCCTCAAGAAATGTCTCTTGAGTCCACTAGTATTAATGCAACCTGTTGAAGGAAAACACTTATTCTCTATGAGACAGCTTTAGAGCGGTCACTAGGTTCCTTGATCACCCAAAATAATGATGCTGGGAATGAAAACAACCTTTACTCTCCCAGTTGAACTATGCTTGATGCGGAAACTCAGTATTCAAGTATTGAAAAGTGCTTCCTGGGATTAATCTTCGCAGTTCAATAATTGAGGCACTACCTGCAACATCATGAGGCCCGATTTATATCTCGTAATAATCCACTCAAGTTTATCCTCAGCCATCCTATGCTTAAGGGACGTCTGACATGGTGGTAGGTTATTTTGAAACAATTTGAAATCCATTTTTTGCCTTAAAGGCAATAAAAGGCCATGCTCTGGCTGATTTCCTTGTTGAGCATCCATCTACGGAAGATACATCATTAAATAATGAACAACCTGATGAAGAGTCTTTCTCTATTCAAGATAATTCCCAAACATGGGAAATGTATTTTGATGGTTCTTCTAGAAGTCCAACTGGAAAGAGAATAGAAAACCATAAACTCAACAAGGTTGAATTATGAATTGTCATAATTTCCCTAAAAAAGGCATTATTGACTTACTCATTCCTATTATTGGAAGGTGGTACCAACAATGAAATAGAATATCATGCTCTTGTCGCAGGATATGAATTAGCCCTTCAGGTGAAAATGGATCATTTAAAGGTAAAAGGTGATTCAGAATTGGTAATCAAACAAATCAATGGAACATATTCTATCATAAAAGAAGAATTCATTCATTTGTGTGATTACGTTATAGGGTTAATGGATAAATTTCCCTCAGAGATGACTTTGTCTTATGTCCTACGATCACAAAATTCTAAAGAAGATGCAATGGCTAACATAGCTACATCCTTCGTAGATCCAAATCTGGATGATACAATTATTAGCATAACCCATCGTCGTGTGGTCTCACCTTCTGTTCAATCTATAATGGAAGAAATTAATGAAATTTTCCCTATTTCTGAACTATATGGTCATACCACAGGATGGAGAACATCCATCATGGAATATCTCAAAATGGGTTACTTCCACCAGATAAGGCTGAGAAGGAATAGATCTGATGATAAGTGGAAAATTTTACTCTTTATGATAGTACAGACCACCAAAATATCCTTTTCAAGCGAGGCTTTGACGGAATTATCTTTAGATGTATTGATGGATAGTGGCCACAACTGTCATGAAAGAAGTACATTCAGGAGCTTGTCGTTCCCAACAATCTGGGCACAGACATTTTGATCAGGTCCAAAGGTTTAGATATTTTGGGCCTTTAATGATGTACGATTGTTTAGATTTTACTAAAAAATGTACTCCCTTCCAAGTGCATTCCAACTTCATTCATCAACCCCCATAGTTGCTACATATAGCTAAATACTTCTGTCCATTTTTCACATGGGTAATGGATGTAGTAGGTCCTTATCCTCCAGCCATAGCTAAATAGTTCAAGTATATTATCACTACTAGCGACTTCTTCTCTAAATGGGATGAGGCAATACCTCTCAAGGTAGTCAGAGACGAAAGCATTGTTAGTTTTTTCAAAACTAATGTCATCACCAGATTTGGTGTCCCTCATACTATTTTGATGGAAAATGGCACCAATTTTTGTTCTGCTAAAGTAAAAAAGTTGTATCTGGAACATAATATCAAGTCCAACCATTAATATAACTATCATGCGGTGGCCAATGGACAAATAGAGGCCTTTAATAAGACCCTGTCGAATAAACTCTAGAAGATGGTGGATAAAGATAAGTAATGATGGCCTGATAAACTTTTTAATGCTTTATGGGATTGTAAAACAACTACCTGTACTACTTCACAAGAAACTTCTTATTCATTGGTATATGGAACTGAAGTAGTTTTTCCAATTTAAATGAAATTGCCTTCACTTAGAGTAGCAATATGAAAATTGTTGTCCATAGATTAAAGGTCTCAGAAACGGTTCTATGAGTTGGAAGGATTAGATTAGGAAATGTTGCATACTTTGCATAATTTATAAGTCTATCAAAATATAATAGTGTGATCTTTTAACAAGAAAGTTCACCTCCATTCATTTCTTCAAAGAGAATCAGTATTAGTTATTAGGACTCCAATGATACTAGGGAAGAAAACTCCATAACTTGAGCCAACGTGGGGAGGAAATGATTCCATACATAAGGTCTATTAAAATAGATCCTATTCCTTAATCTCAATGGATGGAGAGCTTATCACAACTCCAGCCAATGTGAGATTTTTGAAGAAATACTTTGTGTAGTTTTGTACAAATAGTCCTCACATCAAGACTTTGAACTACACAGTGCAATGTCCTTGATGAAATACTTAAAATTGCATATCCCCCTTGTCCTTGTTGTAAGAAATTAATATATATAACAACTATAAGCGTCCATGCCGCATGATGTTAAAATACATATCATCTTCGTCCTTGTCGCATGATGTTAAACAACATAACATCATTTGTAAAACTAACTTTCTCTCTATTTGACGTTAGGAGCTTCCATAAGCAAACATCATCGATATCATCCCTACTCATTAGTATTACATGAGTCCCTTTATTTCCTAGGTTTGAGTCAGATCTACATAGAAACCTAATTTCTAGAACTATGTATGGCTTGACTCTCATTTTTAATGAGATATGTGGAGATTCCTAATTCTTTAATTTTGGGCCGAGCCACAATCAAAAAAAATTATTATTTTATTTTCTCCTTCTATATATGAATTAGATCTATATAGAGTGTTTCCTTAAGATATATGATTTGTTCCTTATACCATTTTATGTCTTAAGATTTACCATTCTCTTAGAACGTGTCAAAATCTTTCATTCTTCATGTCAAACTCAATTTGCTTGAGGAATTATTGTTTAAAGAACTACGTACAACTTGATTCTCATCTATTTGATATACCTATATATGACAAGATCTCTAATCCTAATCCAAACCACGATATATAAAAAAACCTTTATTTCTTGTATAAGAATAAAATCTTCATAGAGAATTTTTTATGAACTAAGTATGAATTGATTATTTTCCTAGAAAGACGTATAGTGACACTTGGGTTTTATCCCATAATCCAGTTACAATATGTCTTTCCTTTTATATTAGTTCATTGTCATCCTTACAGTGTGATGTTAAACTGTATGGAAATCTAATACCCCCATTCTTCATCTGTGACACATTTTTATTATAAAAGAGACCCTTACTACTCCTTGTTTCTCACTCTGAGCATAGATCAAGTGAGGTTAGGAATTGGATATGGTACATCTTTATACAAGTAAGGTATTTCAATTCCTTATGAGGGTGCAAATTTCCCCATTGCATGACATTAAACTACACATCTTTATATTAATTTATAGAAAAAAAGAAAGTCATCATTTTACATATTAGTCCGATCTATGTAAAATATGACAAACTCTTCTCCAATACTGGTTCAAATATTTATCATCTTCATTGAAAATAAACCCTTTCCATATTTCATACTCTTAATCTTGAATATTTTTAGATCTTTATAATATTTCTTACATTTTCTGGTAACATGATTTCTAATATCTGAGAGCTCTTTTTTCTAACTATATATCACATTCCCTTAAGTGGCCTTGCATATGTTTCCTACATAAAAGGCCTGCCAGTCAGAAGATGCCACTATTTGGATATGCAGTATATGCCCCAGTTGACCCCGCATAGTACAACCCCCATAATGAGTTTATCAAGTAATGGTAACAACATTCTTGGTTATGGTATCTTTTTCCCCTTTAATCTTTGATGAAAATATATAAGAATCTATATTTTAAAACAGTCATTCAAGTATACTTGTCCCAGTATCTTTCGTATAATTTGAAAGTCTTGAAGACCATGGTATACACATTTCCCTCACCACGTGTTCAATACAATATGAAATAAACTTGAAAACACTTGGTCACATATTATATATTGTTTCCATTTCTGGTCCTCGTTGTATGACCTAAAACTACAGACACCGTATCTCTTACGTTTGGGTCAGACCTTCATAAAATTCTTATTCCTATGATTCTTTGGACATCTTGGTAAGAAATACCCTTTCCATATTCAGGTACCTTTCTCTATAAACCAAACTCTATTCTTTGGAAAATATGAATCTCCATAAACTTTCTTCAACTTTTGGCAATAGAATGTTAAAATTCTAAGAGCACTTTTGCCTGACAATGCCGCATGTGCCCTTAAGAGGCCTTGCATAAGTTTCCAACATAATAGGCTTTTCAGTCAAAAGATTACACTATTTGGATATGCATCATATTCCCTAATTGGCTCTACATAATAAGGCCCCTATAATGGTCTTGTCATGTAATGGTAACTTTGTTCTTGGAAAGGACTTACTCTAATGCTATTAGCCCTCTTTCCCATATCATTCCTCAGTTCAAGAAATTTCCAACTCATAGTTTACAACATTCCCTTCCATACCTGAAAAAGATAGTATGTTTCCAAAAAAATTATCAAGAAATTGGGAGAGTTTTCTCACACCTTTGGTCAAATCTAAAGACCGTAAATTAAATCCACACAACATCCTCACTGCAAGACTTTAAACTGCACATCACAACTTCTTCACTGCAAGAATTTAAACTACACAGTACAATTTCCTTACTTCATGACTTAAAAATACACAGTATGATGTCATAAATTCCCCTTTCTGATAAATTTTAACCATTACTCATACACCAAAAATTTATAGATATGGTTTTCCTATTCATGACTTATGTTTATCTAAAATAGATATTTTTTTCATTCCTAAAATTCCTTTCCTTGGAAAAATCACCTACTGTGGTCTTGAGTCATGCAAATATTATTTTTTACCTTATCTATCCACAGGAAAAGGTTAATCTTTTAATATCTCCTTTGTCTGACTATGCAGCACGTTCCCTTAGGAGGCCTTACATTAGTTTCCCACATAAAAGTTTTGTCAGTCAAAAGATTCCACTACTTGGATATGCAGAATATTCCCTAGTTGGCTCTGCATAATACAGCCCGCATAACATGTTTTTCATGTAATGGTAACTTCAATCATGGAAGATAATCCACTTATGTTGATACAATTTTTAGGTTTGGTGACTATAAAAATCATGACTCAAGATTCCCCTTGGAAATATTTAAATAATATTAAATAAATGTTTTAGCTAGAGGGTTTTGTTTGGGATCTAATCCAAAGTTTATGGTCGAAGATATTTCGACCCTAAATTTTAGCCCATTATCATTACTAGGCCCAATTGCCTAGGTAAAACAAATACAATCAAAAAATTGAAAAGCATAAATTATTAAAGAAAAAATACTTTTCATTTATGAAATGTTTAGCAGGGAAGCAACCAAAAATTGGAATCTCTCTCTTAAATGTTTTTTAAAAAATACTTTCTAAGTAATTCCTAATTTGTTTAACAACTTCTTGAGCCCCATAAAATACTTCTTGGAGTTTGTTTATCTGACGAGTCTCTCTCTCTCTTCAGCATGATGAAGTACTTCATTAGAATATGTGACGACTTTGGCACCTTCCTTCTGGACTTCTCATAATGAGATAGAAAGCTGGTCAAGCTCCCATGTAATGATATCTAACTCAAGTTGAAGGTACAGTTGTTGAACAATCTTGTCTTTAATTGTTTGCATCTTTCCCTTCACCTTTTCATTATGTTTAGCCTCAGCTTTGGATATTGCTGCTTGGAACTCTTCAATTTTAATAGACAGTTTGGCTTATATCAAGTCTTGTTGAAGCTTTTCCTCTTGCTCCCTCTTCCATATAATCTCTCTCAGTGTAGTATAAACTTCACGGTATTCAAAACTGCCAAATCATAGTGTGATAAACAGATATGAAATTCGTGGAATTCTTAAAGGCAGTTCCTCAAGGGGCATCTCCAATATTATCTTCCAAATATTTTTCCATGATTTTCAATGAGCAAGACGAAGAGACATCTGTAGTTCTGGGTCCAATTCAGAATCACTGTCATAAATAGGGGTATATTCTGAGAATAATACACTTAAAAAAGTTCCAAGATCTATTCCTACTTGGACAATGGTTGCTCTATCTTCAAACGTGGTTTGGGCATATGCCAAGGCTTCAACTCCAGACCTTGTCATTGAATTTGATAGCACTGTATGGTAAATCAAGAATCATGGTTATATTTAAGATATAATAAAAGTGAATGTAATAAAAATATCAGTATCACTTACCTAATAGTAGGTCAAAAACTTCATAATAATTATCCCCAATGTTCTTAGTTTCAACAATTTTATTTGATGTCGAAGGTTGAGGAGAGAAATCTTTAATATGATTAAGATTTTCAGAGTGAATATCAGTAAGACCTACTACTAAAAGATTCACTAGATCCAATGTCTCCATTATGGTAGGGTTGACATTAATATCAACAATTCTTTTAGGTACCATTTCTGCAACAATTTCATTAGATGGAAGTGTATATTTCAATTAACCATGGCTAGCAGGTTAATCATAAGTAGATTAATAGGATGAATAATGAGAACTCATGTCCAGTCGATTCTATATAATGAAACTCTAAAATCTTATAAAGCATTTGATAATTTAAAATGTTTTAATAGTTTTTCAAAATACATTCCAAGGTTCATCATTTCATCCAATGATATCATAGATCCCAGGTTAGTCTCACCAGTGGGAACACTTGGAGTGTTTACTTTACAACCTTCCTCCGGTAACCTGTGACCTTGAGTAGCTTCTTCAACAACAATTGTGGGGTCAACATCAGTTGTTTCCAAATGTTATAGTGCATGTGATGAACCAAAAAGTTTCATATAATGGAAGTCATCTATTGTTGCATTGGATGCTTTATGAAATATTATTGATTTACCAAAAGCTTCCTCTCTTATGATAGCAGGAATCAGAGAAGTGATAGGGACATATGTTGGTACCTTTGGCTTCAATCCCTCTTCCGAAACCACTAGATTTATAGGAATTTGTCTTTTCTCAATAGCACCTTCTATGTCTCCTTAAATCTTATCAGTGGTTTCTAACAAAGAATAAACTGAAGAGTCCCCTATAATCTTCATAATTTTAAACAATTTTTCATGAATAAAACTAAAATTCATGATTTACATGGAGACTCACCACTTCTATGAAATATTGTAACCATGGTTTTCTTTATTCGATGCTTTTATTCTTTGTCATTTTAGGAGGGATTACATCGTAATCTATACAGACATGTATCGTAGATCCCAATACCCTCTCAATTTCTTCTTCTATGGCCTGTCGGCCCTGAGATATTTCTCCCACTTCACGAGGTGATCTAGTAGCTCCTAGAGTAGTGCCTCCAATACAATATTATGGTGAAAGAATTTCAGTTGTCTTTCCTTTACCCAACTATAAGTTAAGACACAATTTCATCTAAGTAACAATGTTTTGATTAAAACTCAAGTTGAAAAATGGAGGAAGATACAAAATAAAGAGAATTTAAATCCTCGGGATCTACAAAGTCACACCATTCTTCATCTAATGAAGGATTAATCCCTTAGGTGGTACCACGATCTATCATTTCCTTTAACCGCATTGTGTTTGGAATTGAGTCATGAGGGGCATATATGAGAATTTCTAGCTCTGTAATATAGGTCCTTACCTCATTGGGATTATCCTTAAAAACAATGTCAGAAGAAGCCTGCAAATCCCCTACTACTAAAATATACTGTCCTTCGTACAGATCCATCCACATGGTCTCAGCATCACAGTATAGAATCAGCCATGTCCGAATAGCCTCCGGTCTTATATATTCAGAATGTATATCCAATGGTTGTGATGAGGATCTTACAACCTTGGACTTTAGTTTTCTCCTAGAACTCGTAGTCACAGATGATGATTGGAAAATGGAAGTCACTGCTCTTCAGAATGATGGTGACTAGATCACCTTGATACGACTTCAGTAGGGATTGATGGAGTGTCTCTTTTTATTATAGTAGGAGTATTATATCTGGTGTAAGGTCTCTTTTGTGGATTTGGAGCATCTTCACCTCCACTCTCTGATTCTTGCAAGTCACCCGTGATGATGAAGAATTATCTTATAAGGGACGGGGTTCTTTCTTACTACATCTCTTTATCCCCACTCGGGGGACGAAATGATTTAATACCCCTTCAGGGTTTGATGAAACTCAGTTTTCATCATAGCAGATGGTTAATCTTCTTACTGCATCCCCAACAGGTAAATTAAAAACTACCCCGGTCTTCTCTGCAGATGTCAGCAACCATAGCTGTCGGGCCTCATTGGGTGTTGCTCTAATCTAACATGAACGGGAGATGATACAGTATACTATTGAAAACATTTGAATTGACGCACAAATATATAAGTAGAATATCCCTCACTTATGATTTCTCCATCGATTCTGGTGGCCAACACTCCATCTCTGCAAGCTAGAATATATGCCCTCAGTTCCAAACTGGTTATAACATCATCAACAAATCACCTTGTATGTAGATTCACATAATGAAAGAAATGAAATTCTTTATACATGATCAATCTAACCTTGTTGTCATAAGCATTAAAAGACAAGGGTAAAATAAAAGAAAATTCTTGAACAGATGGTCAGAAAGAACACCCAAAACCATATACTCCTCTTTGTCTGACATAAGTTCTAAAGTGAGTAGAAATCCTTCCCCACAACACTTGGAATGGACCCACTATTATAAACGATGTTTTTGCTTTGTAAATATGCAGAAAACTCTTATTACTCTTGGAAAAAATAGGAGTATTCAACACTACCATAATTTTCCCTTCTAGTTTCCCTGTAATAACCATGGTTCCCGACCTCATACCTTCTTTGGAGTCTCAGACTTGTAATAAATATACGCTAAGACACATGGCTAAGAAACCTTCCAGACGTGTCTTTGCAGGAATCTTTGGCTTGATATCATATCCACATTTTTCAAATTCTCCCTTCTACAATGTTGGCCAAAAGGTGTCAGGAGTGACTCTATTTTCTGACCATGGACATCTAGTTGGACAGGTGTAATTGGGCCCCTTTTCCTTTATCTTTACCAAAAATATTTCCATCCATTCCTCCATATGAATGTCCCTCCTAGTGCATGTTTTCACGGTGATTGAATTTTTGAGTTTGTTAAATATTTTCATCAACTCACAAGCCAAATATGGTGTGTTCTCCGAGTCATTCCATGTCACCTTGGGAGGAATAAACTCATCGTACATGTATCCAAGGATTGGAGCTTGAAAAAATTTGTAAACATATCACAATATGATACCTACCTCTCCATATGTTAAATAGAAAGAATTGGTCACTGGGATCCACAAACTTAATAACTCTGGCCTGAAATCATCATTCCTTTACACATAGGTTTTCCCAACCTAGAAAGCTTCAAAAATTTCGATGATTCTCAAATCATCTTCAAATTTGGCACATGTCTTCTGCACCTAGTATACCCACATCCATGAAGGTTTTACACCTCCTCCTGGGTGGAAATACAAAATTTTCTTCCAACACCTGGACTGATCTATCTAAAAATCTCGAATGATGGATGAATAATAGTGTGGCTATTGTTCGGGTGTGTGTTCCTTCAAATGTAGAGAACATGGGATATAATGCATAATATGAGATTTCTCTACTGTCCCAGCACTGCAAAATGAGCCCCCAATAGAAAACTGTTTTGATGAGAAGTTTTTATAATCTTGAAAACAAGAATGTGGGACATAGTTATTTGGATCTGGAATGTTAGAATCGTGCAAATGGCCATAACTATAAAAAGGCAGATAGGTGCTCCGAGGAAAGTTGAAATGATACTTCTTCAAATATTTTTCTAAATCTGGAAGAGTTGTTTCGCAAAAATCAAAGTAATCATGACCAAAAACATTCATCATGTCATCAATCCTCTTAATGGGAGCTCATCAGCAGTTTCAATTCTTTTAAAATCCATTAAACCTAAAAAAAGATAGTGATAAGTTTTTAAAACTAAGTTCTTTTTTTGTTTCACAAATGAATGGAAAAGGAATTAAGGTGCACATGTTTTAAACATGGAACATAAGTATAAGTCAACGTGAAAGTATGGTTCCCCACTTATGGTGTGCAGCTAAAAAACATATAGAGGAAGCATGAAAAAATAGAAGCGTCTGAATATGAGACTTGCGCACCAAGATCTGAGAATTCAATTGTTGTGAAAATTTTTGCGGAAGTGAAGCCATTATATATAAGAGATGAATATAACCTTGTGCACCAGAAATCTTATACATTGCACACTTGCACACCCAAGTCTACTTGCACGCCGAATACTAGCATTCCCTATTGCCCTTGTCTTTCCTATTCATTACTTTACCTCAATACTTGTGCGACTCTCATTCCTCTCATAGGAACTTGAGCGCCCCACTTCATGGATCACTTGTGAATACTCTTGAAGGCTTGGGCAAGGTCTCACCCATGTATTACCATATAGGTTTTTCATCTCTTAAGTGAACATTAGGTCACCTAAGTGTACTTGTGTGACCATACTTGCGTGCCCTTCTGTACTTGGGCTCCCATCTTTGATTAACTTATTCTTTTCACTCTCTTCAGTCTACAAGCCATCAATACTTACATAGCCATTCATGGAATGGCTTCTTCTTCATTGTATCCCTTTTCTAAAAAGGATTCTATTGAGACCTCCACCAAAACCTCCTGACTTATCAATCCTTTGGGAAAGTCACCTTAGCGTGTCTCCTATTTGGGTTTGTATATCCATAGTTAGAGGTTTCCCAAATTTGTTTCACAATGGGGTGAGGATTCATGGAGTGTCTGTGGGTTTTTATATCCACATTCACATGGACCTTTCTCCCAAAAACAGTGTTGGGAAGTTCCCATTTTAGATGAGGTTGGGGTCCTAGCCTCTCCCTTCTCAAAGAGGCCACCCAGAACCTCGGGTCTTTGGTAGGGAAGGTACACTTCACACTTTCATTTCTACATAAGTATAAGAGAAGTCTCCCTCTCTTATCAGGATAAATTTTAGGGCAGCCAACCTAGTGTAATCCCCTCACCTTTATCCCTTCCTCCATACATTGGACCCCTATCAAATGTAAATAGAACAAAGGGAAGGCTCATAGCCTCACCCTCATCCATCAGCAAAGGAGGAAATGTGTGAAGTGTCATTGTTGAATCTTTAAAGCCTCTTGTTTCTCACACCGAGCATGACTCACATGGGCTTAGAGATACAAGATGGTTACAACATGTGCACAAACACTCATTGTAATGAACTATGAGAACTCTGATTCCAATCATAATTGGGATATGTAGGAAGCCTTCTCAGGGCCCGAGATCATGGGACATCCACTTTAAGAATCCAACCCCAATTCCCTTAACCCATAATGAACTATGAGAACTCTAATTCCCATAATAATTAGGATACGTAGGAAGCCTTCTTAGGTCCTGAGCTCATTGGACATCCTCTTCAGGAATCCATCCCTAATTCCCTTAACCCGTAATAAACTACGAGAACTTTGATTCACATCATAATTAGGATATGTAGGAAGCCTTCTCAGGGCCCGAGCACAATGGAAATCCTTTTTAGGAATCCAAACTAATTACCTTAACCTAGGAATCCTCCTCAGGAATAAGCTCCAAATTAAACCCCCAAGTCATCAAGGAATCCTTTTCAGGAATTAATCCCAAAATCATCTTTCTCAAAGGACCATACTCTCCTACGAGACTTATCAAACTATGTGGGATTTTATTACCATTTATGTGGGATGCATAGGAATCCTCCTAGAGGGCCAAACAGAATACTTTGAATCAACCCTTTTCTCCTTGGTCCATATTCCCAATAGGGTATGATCCTACTTGCAAACCCATTTCCTTTCCAATTTCCTTGGGCTGCTCATCATAATTTCCACACTAAGTTTCAACAAAGCACCCTTTTCTTAGAAGTCCTTATCACATGACCTTGAAAGGTATGATGTGTCCCATTTAGTAGCATCAAACTATGAGTGTTCTGATTCCTTTCACAAGGATATGTAGGTATCCTATCTCCTAGGCACAATCCCAAAATCAAAACCAAACCTTCGTCTCCCTGGATGACAATAAAATTACAAAGTGCCCCATTGAGTGGCTTAAAAACCATTATCATCACAAATGATGAGTAAAATATTCTCTAAGTAGTATATTAGAGGATACCATTGATGGAAAATCCCAAATATGTATGGATATTTTCATTAATTAAGAACCTTTAATGCATTCTGGTGATTCTAAATTTTACACATGTTAATAAGTGATTGTGAATTATATGGGATATTAATGATATACTTGGTAAATTAATAAGTATTCATGAAAATATCTTAAATTTACAAATATATTCCAAGATTATACAATAATTCCCCCTGAAAAGGGTGTGATGAGTCTGACTTCCCATCCTCTCAACCAAAGCATGCTCTTAAGTATCATAAAGTTCAAACATAACAAATGCATGCATTTGGAAAAGGTGGTTTTCTTTGAATGAAGAATTGTTTGAAGTTTCCAGTTCCAGGAATAAATCCAATGGAAACCACCTGGAAATAGATATTTTTTAAAACTAGAACACATGTTTCAAGAAACTACAAAATAAACTCTTTTACAGAATTTAACATCATCATCGATTGATCAGGTCAACTGATATATGTGCACTTTATATATGAAAAATTATTCAAATGGAATGGGATGAATTGGAAAGGTTGGTTGGAGCTCCTGGTGGCACCTTTCCCAGAGGGATACCGATGGTTGTGGAAGCGGATGCCCAGAATGACCAAGTTGTGGATCTCTCGATCACAGGTGGGACCATCAGTAGGGACACACCTAAAGTCATTGAGGTAGAATCCCATGATAGTGATCAATCAGATTAAATGGATTCTTACCTACCCAATGAGACACCGAATGAATACCCTACTGATGATTCTTGGGGGCGTTTCCCGCATATGCACCGGCCTACCCTGCAAACTAGGACAAGACAACCTTTGATGAGGAGGATAGAAAAATATCCCTTCACCGATCATGGAAGCTGATTAAGCACATCATCGATGAGACCCCTCAGGAATAATGGATATACCAGATGTTGAGGCTTTGGTCTTGTCTATGTGAACTATGCACCGGGGGAGTGGATGCCCAGCATCCTCACTTTCTCATCCGAGATCGCATGGCAGATAAGATTCAGGAATATGATTGTGGTCTTGGTGTGTGTTGGAAATAGAGAAAAGAGTTGAACATCAAGAGCCTATAGGATGCTGAAAATTAGATTCAATGACTGCAGGTCCTGGCAGATGAGCATTCTGATTTCCTCATCGTGCAATCAGAGCTTATATCATGGCCGAAGGCCCACCTAGTAGAGGCAAAAGAACGGATGAAGAATGCCTCGGAGGAGATGGATATCGTCCAGAGTAATGAGTAGCAGTCCCAGATTGCGGTTGGTGAACTATGCCCCATTTTCTCCAAAGAGAAACAAGAACTAAACATTTGACAATGATTCATAAACACCATAGGCCAAAGAGTGGCAGAGCTACAATGTTCTTTTGAAGGGGTCAACCTGTCCATGGGAGTGGTCGACCCTCAGATGCTGTAATGATTGTAAACCTTTGGAAATACTTTCATGCTTTAATTATTATGCTTTATTCATTCATGAGTTTCATTATTTGTTTCTTACTACTGTATGTCTATGACATTTTTGAAATATCCAATGGTCAATCCCTAAGATCACGTGGGTCAGGGAAAATGTGAGAAACAAAGGATGAAAACCTTGTAATTCCACCCAAATGTGAGAGTTCCAACCAAGATTCGGGCATCCAGGGTTTGAAATACAATTCTAGATTTCTAGGAAGAAAGAGGGAGGCCATACTGGTGGACAAAGATCTTAGAACAGTCAAATTTTCATTTTCCCAAATGTGCTATAATTCATGAGAGGGGCAACACCTGGGGCGTTAAATTCAATCTGATCATAGAGGAGTGTAAAGTGGGAATCAAGATACCCAAAATTTGGAAAGCTATGAAGGTGTCATGATAATAAATGGTAATTGTTTACCATGTTTGAAACACAACATACCTATTGTGTTATCCTATCATCGGGACAACAAATGAGGGTCGACCGCTGACTATGTTCGAAACATGGGGCTTGACTCGAAATGTTATCCATTGGTCTTCCGAAACTTTATCATAGGAATGTAGGTGAGCCATATACAGAGAACCCAAAATTTTATGGGGTTCCTTTATATGTGAAAGAGGATGTGGTCCAAATAAAGGGAAAGCAATTTGTAGAGGGTGGAGTGATGGGTTGTTTGAATGGAGTCCAACACTCTTGAAATTACACCACGATGGTTGAAATACATTAAGTGGGTGCATCAGTCTGACTAGGGATCAAACATACTTTTGAAAAGTTCCTCACTAGTAAGGACTTAGAATGCTCTGTAATTTTATGTCATTGCAATAAATACGATAGACACATAGCTTTAAACGTCATACGGTGGGAACGATGCACATCTTTTAAAGGTCATACTGCGAGGACCGAAATCATGTCCGAGGGGCCAGAAGAGTTAATGTCTCTAGGGTTGGGCCCAAGAAAAATCGCTTGACCATCTCTACGTATCCCGTGAATATTTGAATCAATAAAAATGTATTTCTTGATCACGGCAGGGCCACATAACAACAAGGATATGAGAAATCATCTATGGCGAGGGATCTGATGCATCCCATAGTTATTATGGGGCATCCTAAACTTGTTCATGGGTGAGATGAATTTTAATTTCATGCATTGAGGATGTCTGGACTAGTGTAATTTATTGTCATACAGTAGGATGGGGAGTGATAGGGGAGATCCCAAGAAGGGAGTATGTGATGCAGTAGTTATAAACCAAACATGAATGAAGACATAAGTAGTCTGTACCACACCATGTATCCCCAGAGGATGTTTTTTAGGTTAATGGACCAAAAGTGAGAGTTATGTTGGGCCTAAATAAATGTGGTTAGGCATTCAAACATATCCCATCAGGATGGAAATAAATCCTCGCATAGTTCAAAGAGTGTAGTTTAACATCATACAGGAGGAAGTGCCCGTGTGGCATAGCTGCACCATTACATGCCCCACCAAAACTACTAAGCCCACATGAGTCGTGATCGATGCGGGAAAAAAGGAATAGTGGTGAGATTTTTCTGGTACATGAAGGTACAAATAAGGGGCAGTGTAATTCTAGGTGATTAATATCCCGAAATTATTGGTTCACGTTCTTAACACACATAGATGCATGAAGGTGTAGAAACGAGTGTGCTGGAATTCCACTTGAACATAAGGGGGGTGGAAATATGCAGATCATGGAACCTGAGATCTGGATCAAAAAGATAGTGGAATGGTGAGAAGGGATATATTTTGACCATTTTTGAAACATAGAATCTATTTTTTGTTATTCGGGGACGGGGACAGACAAATGAAGGCCAGCCATTGACTATGTTCGAAATGCGGGACCTATCACAAATGTTGTCGGAGGTCTTCAGGGGTGTTGGCCCAAGACAGTAGGTGAGCCAATATGGAATGGTACCAGGCCATAAAGGGGGTCCTTTAAGACATGGAAGAGGATGGGGATCCAAATTAAGGACACATGAAGCTTGTTCATGGAATGAGGGGATATCCATGGGAAAGTTCCACACTTTGGGTTATTTGTCACGAAACATTTTAATGTGACAATATGGCACACCAGGTAGAGGGAGTCAGATATTGTTTTCAAGGTCAATGGTCTCAGGGTTGCACCCTCCTAGCTTAAGGTAATAGATTGGTCCATTAATAAGGGAACAAATTTACTAAAGTGATCACAGGGTGGAAAAGTATTCGAACCCGATGTGTAGTTCCCTTAGGGAGATCTTAGTTCAGGGTCATAGAACTTGGAATAGGCTGGGAAGGGACTAGGGAGGTACATGGTGAAGATTTTTAAAACCAGACGTAAATGGGAACCTAAGAGGTACTCACCACATCACATACTTAAAAAGGAGTTCGGGCCAAGGGGCTGAAAGCGGGGGCATGATTTAAGATTCTTCATCCTGGACCCATGAATGGGACGTCCGGGCATTCTTACATATCCCATGAGGATGGGAATCAAGCCATTAGTAGTTTTAGAGGATGTCACTTTTTTTAGTGTCCTATGACCAAGACATTTGGATCTTTGTTTAGATATCTTAGAGCTCAGATCGTAAACAGAAAGAGTGGAGGGAGACACGTGGTGCAATACTTTCAAAACCCGATGTGAATGAGGGTATAAGCCCACATCACACCATGTGGTCCTTGGGGAAATATTAGGTCATGGGACCCAATATGAGAGTTGTTCTGGGCCCGAGGCCAAGTGCCTGGGAAAATACTATTCAGAGAGTCTGGCCCACCACTAAAAGAAGCAGCAATTGATAGATCTTGTTTTTTCTTTTAGCAAGGATGTATGTTTTTTTAAATTGATAAAACTAGGATGGACAATCCATGTGTCTCTAAAGGAATAAATCCACATGTAGTCATTATGAAATGGTATGGTGGATGAACAATACCAAACATGACGACCCCTCGAGTGAGTAAATCACAATGTAGTTCCATTTTTTGTTGTGCAGTAAGGACAATAATGTCATAGTTTAGGGTTGTATGATAGGACCTCAGATGCATTTTAACATCATTCAATAAAGATGAAATAGTTTAAAGTCATGTGGCGCCGGGAAGCATAGTTTTAGATCATATTTCATGGACACATATAGAAGAAATGAGATTGGGGGGGAGGGTAATGCACATGATATGATTAAGCATACCCAGCGTGATTAAAGACAAGATACATACCACACCACACACAATTAAAAGAAAGAAACCTCATGCTAAGGGGACAACAATGGTTAGAAAAATATGGGGTGGGGCCTGTGAATGAAATTTCTAGGTGTTCCTACATATCACATGAGGATGGGAATCAAGCCATTCATAGTTCAAAGGGTTCAGTTTAACTCCTTTCAGGGAAAGGGGTGTTAGAGAATATCTCTTAGAAGGGAAGTAAATGGATAAACTATTGAAAACCTAAGGTGAATGAGGAATTAAGTCCTTACACCACACGATGATATTCCACAAAATTCAGGGCCATAAGGCCGAACGTAAGAGGTAATTAGAGGGACCTGAACTGGACCTGAAGACGAGATGTTTGGGTGTCCCTACATTTCCCATGAGCTTGGGAATCAAATTATACGTTGTTATGAGGAATGAGATCTTAGTGAAAGGTCTTAGAGATTGTCCTATAGAGAAGAGAGGCCCTTCCATGGGGGTGCAAACCTCAAATGAATCCATAAACCCATGTGATCTACGCTCGATGTGGGAAACAAGGGTGGAGATGGTTTTTTCAACACATGGAATATACACAGAGGGGAAATTGATGTGGAGCCTCGAATGATGCTTTCCCGTATCTTTTTCCACCTAATGTGAAAATTCACATTAACGGATAGTACTAAGAGTGTTGAAATTCTACTTGGACATGAAGGCGTAGAAAATGATGTGAATCATGAAAAACATATTTAGGGCTTGGTGGGGTTGGCGTGATGGAGGATAACTATTGAATGTATTCCAAAAATAGCATCCATACCGTGTGACCTGAAATGAGAATCAATAAATGAGCATCGATCGCTGACAACATTCTCAATGTGAGAATTGTATCAATTTGTTGTTTGAGGTCCTCTTGGACGCTGTCCTGAAATGGTAATATATCCCTTGGGATGAGCATCCATTCCATTTGGGGGTCCTTTTAGATTTTCAAGATGATGGAATGCCAAAATAAGGGGAACACAAAGCCTGAAAAATGGGCGAGAGCATGTGTAGGTAGAATCTGACACTCTATGTCTTGAACCAAAGTACTTCTGGGCACATTGGTGAATTTCCAAAGAGGGTCGAGGGGCCCAACTTAAGAGTATCTGAATCATAAAGATGAGTTCAGGATAGGGGTGAAGAGATCTCATGAGATTAAGGTACATGGTGTGGTTGTTGCAAACCCGACGTGAATGAGGACATAAGCTCATACCACACCGTACGCCCCTCCCCTAGAAGGAATCAAGCCAATGGGACCAAGATGATAAGTAGGTTTCTAAGAGACGGGGCTAGTCCCAAAGACTAAATGTTTGGGTGGTTCTACGTATCCCATAATAATGGGAATCAAGACACACATAGTTCTGGAGGATAATGTGTAGTTTTACATCATACAGAAAAGACACAGAAAAGGAAAATGTATATCAACTAGGGATGTGTATGACCCAATGAGTAACCTAACTTGAATGAGGACATAATAGCAAACTACATCATAAAATCCCAAATGAGAACTTGGTCTGATGGGATAAAAAAGTCGAGGGACCTGAGATGGGAAGTCCCAACCAATTCACTATTTAACGTCTAATAGTGTGGACGATGGTGCTCTTAGTTTATGGTCATAGGGCTCATATCGCAGATGCCTAGTTTAATTTCATATGAATGGGGTAATTGGGTGGAGACATCGAACCATCATGCCTAATGAAAACCACAAAAATACAACAATGATAGAGGATAACTGTTGACCAGGATTGCAACACAATATATTTATTTGTGTGACCAGGGTTTGGGGGAAAACAATTGAGCATCGAACATTGAACACATTCGCAAAATAGGACTTGTATAAATTTTTCACTTGAAATATTTGAGGAAGTTGGAGAAAAATGGTTGGAGAACCCTTGGACTGAGCATCCATGCCATTCAGGGGTCCTTTTGGATATGGATGATGATGGAAATCCAAATGATGGGACGCATGAATTGTGGTGGGACCTATGCTTGTGGAAAAGACGATAAATGAAAGAGGGATGTCCTAATGGGACATGTGTGGCATGGAAAAATAGTCCGACCTGAATGAGGACATAATTCCATACCACACCGCACAATCCAAGATGAGAACTTGGGCTAGGGGGCCGAAAGGGTCGAGGGACCTAAGACAAGGAGTCACAACCAGCCATAGACACATGAACCTTTATCTGGGTATTAACTTACCAAATCTCTTAAGCCTACGCGAGCCATGCTTGGTATGGGAAACAAGGAATAGGATCAGGCTATCCCCAACACATGAGGGGATGGCAGTGAGGGAATAAAATCAGGCGGGGTCTATCATGACCAGATCAACGCTCCCACCCGAAGCTGATATATGTTTAAAGAGGTAGCAGAATAAAATGGTTCACTGCACCCAACATTTGGAACTTATAGGGAAGGTGATAACTATGGATGATGGTCATTGACCATGTTCAAAATACAACATCCAAATTGTTTGACCTGAAATGGGAATGAAAAATGGGTGTCGACCACTAACCATATTCACAATGCGGGACTTCTGTCAATTTTTCACTCAAAATCCTTGAGGACGTTGACCCAAAATGGTAGTAGATCACTTAGTCCTAGAATTCATGTTGTTAAGAGGTCCCTTTGGATGTGAATGATAATGGAAACCCAAATAATGGGACGCTAGATTCATGAATATGCCTACGCAGATTAACGCCATGGAGGATGACAGAAGAGGAAGGGATCTCTAAGGAGGGGAATAAAATGTGTGGTCATGATGAACTCATCGTGAATGAGGGTGAAATCTTACACTACTCCATGTGTTTCGACCCAAAGGTGGATTTTTAGGTCGGGTTGGGCCTATGGATGAAATGTCCGAGAATTCCTACGTATCCCATAAATATGGGAATCAAGCCACACGTAGTTTTAATAAGGTCCATGTAGTTTTGCATCATGTTTTAAGGATATGGGAGGATAGGAAAATGAGGAAGGGAACATGGTGAAATCATCTTAATACTTACATGAGTGGGGATATAGAAGCCTGCACGACACCATGAGGGATCCTTTGAGAGGAATATACTTAGGGGTAGTTAAAGAGAAGAGTTTGTGGGGTGGACTCAAGACAAGGTGTCCAAGAATTCCTACATATCCCAAGAAGATGGGAATCATTCCATAGGTATTTCTTGAAATGATGTTTAACATCTTGGAAGACGATATATAGTTTAATTTCATGCGAGATGTAGCAGTTTAAGGTCATGTAGGTCCGGATATAGTTTAACATGATGTGGTTTTACATACAGTTTAATGTCCCGTGGGACATTACAGTTTATGGTCATGTTGGACCGAATATAGTTTAACGCCTTGTAGGATGACATATACTTTAATTTCATGTGCTACATGACAGTTTAAGGTCATGTAGGACCCAACTACTCAGGAAATGTATTTCCTGAGTAATTTGGCATTGATGGGCGTAGTTATACACTCTCCATCTATGGTGATGAGGGGGTGCACGCCTTTGGGGTAAACCTTGTGAATGATGTAAGGTCCTTCCCATTCGAGCTCCATATTGGTTGGTTTCTTACCAAGTATCATTGGTGTTCTTAGGGATAATACAATGTTACCTTATAAGAAATAGCAGAGTCAAACGTTCTTGTTGAAAGTTCTAGATTTTTTGTTCTGATGCCTTTCCAGATTGTACAGGGAACGAAGCATGTTCTTGTTGAGTGCTTCCAATTCATCCAGAAATATTTTAGATACTTTATCTAGTGCTTACTGATCATAGATATTTTTTCACAATAAATGAATCTGAATATCAATGGGCATGACGATCTCTATTTCGTACACCAGGGAGTACGGTGTCACTTGTGTTGAATTGCGATTCATCGTCCGATAAACCCAAAAGGAGTTGGGGAGATTTTTCGGCCAAATATTATTGTTCTGACCAACCATATTCTACAAAATGTTTCATAGGGTTTTTTTGAATGCCTCGATCTACCCATTTCTTCCGTGTGATAGTGGGAGGTATGGTTAGAGTGAATGTTGTACTTGGCATACAATTTCTTCAAGTCAGTAACCCAGATGTTGGTGCCATTATTAGTAAGAATGGAATGAGGGACTCCAAATCGGTATATGATTTTGGAGCTCACAAATTAAATGATATAATGAGCCTTGACCACCTTGAACGGAACCTCTTCTTCCCACTCAGAAAAGAAATCCGTAAGGGTCAGGAACAACCTGTACAAGCAAGCTGTCATCGGTGGATATGGTCCTATGACATTGAGTCCCCAGACCGGAAAGGTCCTTGAGTACTTGGTAGTACGGAGAGGCTCGGGCATATGATTCACAAAATTGGCATTAAATTAGCATGCATGGCACCTCTTTGAAAACTCAATGCAGTCACAGATCATGGAGGGCCAAAAATACCCTAATCTCTGGATCTGGTGAGATAACTTTGGCCCTATCTGGTGAGCCCTGTAGGAACCAACATGAACCTCCTACATGACCAGATAAATCTCAATTCCTTGAATGTAATAGAGGATAATCCCATCAAACCCACACTTTTATAGGATCCTATCAACACCGAGACTGCTCTAGAGATTAAACTACAACACGCGACGTCATATTCTTTTATGCTCAGCTCGATCTATTGGGATATTTATGTGCTAGAGATAATCTACAAAGGGGATCCTCTAATCAGGAGTAATGTCAAACACTGAGTCAGGGGGACCGTGGGGTCTTGACATAGAGGCACCAGTAGTAATGTGGCTTACCTGCGGGCTATCATCATCATCATCTAGAGTGATGAGGGTGATTACTCTCTGGTGTGCCACGTGAATAATCAAATCATCTTGATCAGGCTCTACAAGAGATTAAGCTAGGCAGACCAAGGTTTCAACTCCACCATTCTGGGATGAGGGACATGGATAACATATGGACGATATTGGAACTGAGCCATTAGCTAGAGGGTGTGTTCCAACAATGGTATGATCTCTAGAGTTCTAATGACACAATCACTGTTGATATGCTTGATGAAAAGTTCAGAGTCCCCTTTCACATAAAAGAGGGGAATTTCAATCCTGAGGTCCAAATCTTGGCCAGTAATGAGAGCCTAGTACTCTGCCTTATTTTTGGTGTAGCCTTCTGACAATAGGAATGAATATGGAAGAACAGATTGTGCTGGAGTAATGAAGACGATACCCCGACCTACTCTATTGAGTTTGGGGTAATTGAACCTTCGGCCGCTAGGGTTTTGAGAATAACCATCAAAGTGTATTTTCCATCATGATATTTCTTGGTCTATCAATAGGATTGCCTCATCAAGAAAAATAAGGGTCCAGAGACTAGTCCACATGCGCTGGATGGGCTGTGAGGAAATCTAGCAATACCTACCCCTTAATAGCCTTCTAATGGAAGAACCTGATGTCGAACTACTAGAGGATCACTACCCACTAAGCTAGATGACCTTTCAACATTGGGAGGTTCAAGATGTACTTCAATGGATCCACCTGGGACACCAGCTGTACCTCGTGCTGCTACAAGTAATGTTTCAATTTCTATATTACAAATACTAGTGAAAGGAATCTCTTTTTGATAGGGGAGTATTTTGTCTCCATATCAAGGATCATGCAGCTGAGATAATAGAGACAATTATTTGTTCCCTAATTGTTCTTATGGGTGAGAAGGGTGCTGATAGATCATTCTAGGGTGGTCACATAAAGGACTAGTGGCTTTCTGGAAATGGGTGGCATTAGGACCGTAGGGTATAGAAGATACTGCTTGATTTCCCTGAAAGAAGTCTGCCATTATTCATTCCATTAATAGAAAATTCCTTTATTCATGATCCAAGAGAAGGGATTACACTTTTTAGAAAAATTTGTAATTATTCAGTGTATGTAGGCCAAGTGTCCATGAAAGCCTAGAATCTCTTGAATATTTTTAAGCTGAGAAATATAGCTAATTTCCTTGATCTTCTCTAGGTTGATATCGATGTTGTTGTATCTGAGAATGAAGACGAGAAACATTCTGGTGGTAACCTTGAAGGAAAACTTAAATGGGTTCATATTCAGGTGGTGAGAATGAAGGAAGACGAACACTTTCTCCATATCTTTGAGATGTTCCTGAAGCTAGTGATATTTGACCACCATATCATCAAAGTCGCATTCCACCAATATACTGAGGATTGGCTTAAATATGCGATAAATGGAACACTGATAGGTGGCACCTGCATTCTTTAGACCGAAGGAAGTGACCTGGTAAAAAAATATACCTTGTAGTGCCCTGAAGGCAATAGAATACTCATCCACAGGGGCCATTTTAATCAAGTTATACTCGGAGTACCCATCCATGAAGGAGAGGGATTGGAACCCAGAGATGGAATCAATAAACAAATCTTTCAGGGGAAGGGGAAAATTATCCTTCGGAGAATGATGGTTTAGATCCCAGAAGTGGATGCAGACACTGATCTATCTATTCTTCTTCCCGATGGGCAGAATTTTGGCTAACCATCTGGGGTACAAGTCCTCCTTTATTAAATTTACTCTGATGAGATTATCAACTTTGGCCTCAACCATTGCACTGTGAGAAGGGTTCATCTTTCTGAGAGGATGCTTAAACCCGTGGTGATTTTCCAAGAGACCGAGGCGGGGATGGCTACATGGGGATCTCGTCTTGAAATATTATTATAACTATAGGTGAATAAATCCGGATTTTGTTTCAATAAGTCCACGTACTACGTTTTATCTTCGATTGCAATAGTGACACTGATCAATGTGGGTTTCAGATCAATCTCGCTATTGAGGTCCACCTGTACAAGTTCATCGACCGTCGTGGAGACACCCTCTTCGAATACTGGAGGTGAATCCTCTAAATCCTATTATTCACTTATGGGGGAGGGATCCACAACAAGAGTAGCTTCCTCTGAATCAATAGATCCCAATGGGATGCTGGTACCACCTTGAACAGTGGTAGACACTACATCAGTAGGATCCTATTCTATCAAAACCATAGCAATGAATGTTTTCAATCGGATCCCATATGGTCTTTGGCCCAAGGGGCCATGCTTGATGATATAAAAGAAATGGTGACATGTTATCTTTATCCAGTTTATCCCATCCTAGATAAACAAGCAAGTACGATGTATTATCATTTCCATGGGGCGGACACCCAGATTCCTTATGGGATGGGGATCTGGGATCACCCAAGTTTGATTTGTGTAGGAATACATGGTGATATACCAATATCTCTCAGACTTAGGAATTTTCTCCACCTCATTTAAGAAACAAAGAATTATTGAACCATATCTGAGGTCATTGCCTCTAATCGATGAATTGGAAAGATGTAGGCATCATCCAGATCTATCCACGGGTCAGTTGAAGCCATATCATGTTCGACCTCGTTAGCCTGAATCTACTTGTCCTTGATATTGTAATAGTCAACATCCAGCTTCACCTTGAAGTATACCCACTCGACAATTAAGGGAGTACTTGAGGCACTGGTGATACTCTTAAGGGACCGCTGCATGCAGGTGCATCCATTGGCTTCCCATCAACACATTGTAGGTGGCGTCGTGAGAGACAACCATGAACTCAGTGTTGGCTACCAGATCATCGAACTGGGTATTCAGGAAAATTGTTCTGACCGTTTTCTGTTTTTTCCTATCATAACATTGGATTTTTAGTTTAGAGGGACTTATATCATCCTCAGATAGCCCCATATTTTGAAGTGTTTGGGTTGGGATTAGGTTGATCCCAGAGCCTGTGTTGACAAGGCAATGACGAACCTCCACACAATTGAGATGGCCAGTGATGTAGAATAGTAAGATATTCCCCTGTATGGGAGAGACTTCATCTTCTACAGAGAATATGATAATGTCCTGGGATTTAGTATGCTCGACTGCCTCGGCACAGAAGGATTCTGAAGTTGTTACCTCCGTCTCGAACAAGTGGGGACTTCTTAAAACCTCGACGAGGGCTTGCCGCCTACCTGATGAAAATAAAATGGCATTAAGGGTGGAGATCCATACTGTAATACTATAAATATGCTTAAGTACATCTTAATTCCATGCCAAGTGTGAGATTATTCTTATAAGAGTTCGTTCTGTGTTAGAGGGAATGACAAGACCTTCTAGATGAACCAACAACTAACCGGTGATGGGAACATCCCGCTGATCACTAGTCGAGGCATGTGGAGTGGCTACCGGACGAGGGCCAGATGAATGAGACCACAAGTAATAGAGTGTGGATGATCACGGTGCTGTCGAGGCGGCTATGCCTGATCAAGAAACACAAACAGCGGCGAAGTCAGACTTGATGAAACCAAATGAGAATGTTGTGCTTGGTAAGATCTACGTTGGGCATGTTGTCTGGTTTTAGTGGAATGCATATCCTGGCAGGAAGTAATGACTATGGAACTCCGATGACCCATATTTCCACGACTCTATCGATGCAGGTGACGACTAGGAAAATTTGGAGGATCCTCCTGACCCTCATCGCTGTCAGAAATCATAGAGTGGTTACTAGCTCTATGGTGTTAACTAAGGCGTGTCCTTGACTGTCACTTGGATAAACGTCCACCATTGGACCAATTATAGGGGGAATCTCCATTTATGGGGGCATGAAGTCTCCTAGAGTATGGTATGATGATGGTGTTGGAGAGGGACTTTGTTTTCCTTTGTGTCTCTAACGCCTATTCTTTTGGGAAGAGGACGGTTGAGCAGTTGATGCAGAGGTACTGGGCACGGGTGATGTAGTGTCTTATGAATGTTCAAGAAAATTCAGAGGTTCATGTAAAATACCATGGGCATGATATAATGTTTTATGAGCCATCCATTTTTCATTATTTTGGGATCTGTGGTCAGAAACCTAATGCCACTTACCTTCACTATCACTGCCACTACCTGGATTCACGAAAACACAAGCCACCTGTGCCGGAACTGGGCCTAACCTCACTATGTTTTTATCAACCTAGTCTTGAATCGAATATTTAAACACATAAAACTATTTGATGGAGTTCCCCATGATTAAGTGATAGGGACAATATTTTGCGGTGATCAGTAAGACCTGCCTCTTCTAGTCTCCTGCATTAAGGCAAGTGTAGAAGTCCCAATTCCAGGGCACTGCAGAAATTACTGGGGACTTGAGCCTCATTGAATGAGTAAAACCAGTTTCTTCTATCCGGGAAGGGGTCTTTAGAAGCCTAACCCTGATGGGTGGATGGAGGTGATTTATGAGGTGGAAGAACGGGGGTATCTTTCCTGGGTGGTAGCGGTGCATAACTCGAGGGCACCTGCCAATTCTAAGGTGGGAATTGCTGGGCCGAAGCCTACACCTGGGATGGAGGGCCTCTTTGAGGCTGTGGAGGTGGATCCACTGGTAAAAACTCCAGTTTCCTAGGACCCTATATTTGTTCCACCGTGGCAGTCTTAGCCTTAGCGGCCCTTCTGGAGGTAATTGTAGGAGGAAACAGTCTTGCCGGCTTGGCATGTTATAAAGATTCTTCTAGGAACTGGGTCTTATCAAAGAAGTCCTGGAATCCCCTTGGGAAATTCTGGGTAATGAGAGAGGGTACCAGTTCTGTCTTGAAATTTCCCACACACATTGTCAAAAATCATTCCTGAGTCAGAAACATATCCAAAGAGTAGGTAAGGTCTTTCCACCAAGCGAAAAAGTCCACAACGTGCTCATCAGGAATCTGTTTTTATTTTAAGAGGTCTGTAATACTCATCTTCTGAGTGGTGGAACTAAACTGGTAATGAAATTTCGAATGAAGAACTTCCCAGTTGGCTACTGACCTGATGAGTAGCTCATTGTACTAGACAAACATAGGTCCTTCCAATGTTTGTACGAAGCATCGGAGTTTGGCAGCCTCCTGCAGTGTCGAAGTTCCCAACATGGGTCCGCATCTTGAGATGAAGTGGACCAGATACTGCAGTGGGTCGCTCATCCCATTGAAGGGTTAATAGGAAGGATTTACCAAACTTTATGGTGCTGGAATATAATCCACCCATTCTGGATACGACTTACCATCAGGCAGGATTTCCACCTGTTGAGTCTCCAACACCTCAAGGTGGGCAAGAGTGCCACCACGAGATCATCTGGGTGGGGATTTCTATCTTGGGGAGGATCTCTAACCACCAGTGCATTGGAAATTTATTAAATATGATAATCAGGCCCGAAGGCTCATGTAGTGGTTGGTAGGATGGCCTATAGAACGGCTGGGGGAACCTGGTCTGGGTCACGGGGATCATCACGCCGCTCAAGTGGGTTTGGCGACACATATTGCACCCTCTTTCTATAAGTATTTTCCGCTATTCTTTCAATGTGGGTAGGTTGTTCAGGGTCACCTGGAGGCCATTATTCAAGAGGATGTTGTGTCTACCCCTACTACCCTAGCTGAGGATCACCGTAGTATGGTCGTCGCTTCACATCATGTTGGACAAGGAGGTCATTGGCCATCTTCTAGTGACCTATGATCTATTGACGCAAGACGATTTTTTCTGGATCATCCTCTATCTTTTGAACTGAGCTAGATTGGTTGGAGGGTTTGTCAGATCTGAGGTGCTTCTTACCCTTATTAGGATTTTGGTTAAGGACCAATTCCTTGGTGGGCATAGGAAGACCCAGTAGATTTCTCTACTGGCGAGTAACCATTCCCGATGGATCCAATAGTTGTGGAACTCCTCTAGGGAGTAAGTTTTCTCTAAGGATTTTTTCTTCATCTCTTACTCTGATAAATAATCCATGTTAATCAGGACTCTACCTAGAGGCATATCCTCGATATCTCCTTTCATGTTGGGCATGTGCCAAATAGAACTGAAATGAAGGGCCACGTACTGCCCCCAACCATGAATCTGCACGTGGGAAGAAGCCTCCTTGGTAATCCTGTGAAGCACTTTAAATCTTTGAATGCATCATTTCTGGGGGGTCCTATGTAATCCTGGTGACTCGTGACATTGGGCCACGGGGAGTGCATCTAAATCGATCAAATGTCACTATTGACCAATATCTATGAAGTGTTCTTGACTCTCTGGTAAGACACTTGCAGATGAAAAATATGAAAGTGAGTTGCCTAGAGTGTCTGGAAAAAGAATCCAACTTCCTCCCAGGTGAGCATTTCTGGTGCACTGAAATTGGGCCCTATGACTGGAAAAAACATCTTCGGGAAATGTTCTACTGCAAGGATTTCCGAAAAACTCCTCGGCTCAGACTCGAGGTATGGCCCTAGTTTTCCCCACTCATCAACTATAGGTGATTGGTGAACCAGTAGTGGAGCTAAAGTAGGCATCATAGATGATAGGTTGGCTGGTGGAGAATACGGTGAGTATCCTGACAAGCCGCAACATCTTGGGCTCTTCTCCGAAGAGTGTAGTGACATATCCACCACATCGTGATAGGATAGGCTGGCGACCACATTTTTTTGCATGGGTACTACAGATACTGGCGGTGGACCATGTTGTTTCTCATCCCCCATCAGTCCCCAAAACAAATCTCTATGTTCTTTGGTCGAGGTAGAGAGTGCCCCTGGAGATGATGGTGGCGACTATACAACCAGACCCTAGGGAGGAACCAAATCCTCGTCCTACTGGATGTATCTGCGGAGGGAGGTAGGAATCCTGTAGAAGTCACATTCTGGAAGTACGAGGCTGATATGCCTCATCCCTCCCCTTTCTCGTGACCCAGAATATTGAGCCAAGGGTTCCATTTATGAATCATATTCCACCTTAGAATATGATAAGTAGACAGGTTTAATCTCGGTCTGAATCATCTTGGCATTCTTTTTTATGGCAGTGAAGACCCACCCTCCTTCCCCAGGATGGCTCTTCGGGACATGGTAGATTTCTTTTTCGAAAATTTCCTTTAGCCAAACCAGTGTTGGGGGGGAGAGGAGTTCCCCCAAAGTGAGGTGGGGTGTAAGGAGCACCTAGAAAAATGTCAAAGGGAATAAGGGGAGGAACTTTGTGTCCACTTCCTAACATGTGGAGGGAGTCTCTGTGAGAAGTTACGGAACATGTAGGACCTCTGTTGGAGCTGGTGGGAACATGGGTAGGACCTCCATGCTTGTGTCCCCTAACAGTATTGGTATGAGGTGGGTCATCGTATTGGTTTAGCAGAACATGGTTAGGACCTCCATGTTGAGTGTTTATGAAGCTAGGAAAACCTATGCTTGTCTGGTTTCTGGGATAAGGAGGACCTTCATCAAATTCTATGATGACATGGGGAAGAACCCTATATTGACTATTTGCTAGATGTGTAGCATCTTCACACAGGCGACCTATGATAGGAGGAACAACTCCATACCCAAGGTTGTGGGTGCGAAGGATTCTTTCAAACTGAACGTCACTACATCGGGGGAGAGCCTCATTCAGATTAAATCCAACATTGGGAGTACCTCCACATAAAATTTGGGAGTAGTACGGGCTTTCCCCCTCGTTGTTGATGGTTCATGGAGGACCTCTATATTGGGTGTCATTACCACAGGTCAGCCCGTGGTAGGAGCTACATTTGTCAGCGTCTAGGAGAGTCGACTAAGCCTTCCCGTGGGGAAGTTGGGGCCTCGATCTAGGTTAGGAATTTGAGTGAACCTACTCAAAATAGACAGGGGACTAATGGTATGAATAAGTGGTGGAATGTGCCAAAGTATTCGTTGATGTGGGAGCCCCTCAGCAGGCGTCCTCCTCTGCCCGCACTCGACACTGGTGTTGGGTCAACCGGGATGGTGCTGGCAGTGCAGGTGCATAGCTTACCTGATCCTCAGCCCATGGGTCCAGGTGGTGGCATTGACATGGACTAGTAGGAGGCCTCCTTGGGAGCCCCTAGAATAGGATCCTAGGAACGTTGGCCCAGACATCACTCACCTTATCGGCGTAGGGGAGGGATTCATCGTAGCATTTCGGGGAGAGGCTCCCAAAATGGTTATGCATCAGAGTGGGGAGTAGTGGCTCCTTGTGCGGCCCTTGGGGGCTGTAGTGGCGACGAGGTGCCGAAGATTATAAGTCTTGATGGGCCATATCCTGAATTAGGATATTCCCCTTCTCCTCATATCGCCAAAAAAGGTCATTTATCACCCTTATTTGAATGACTTCATAAGGGGAGATGGGGCATGGGTGCACTGCTTCTGTGGGTGTAGAAGCTATCACAAAAGCAATGGCGATACGTGGGAATACTGTGTTGATGTCGCCCCTACTTCTGCGTCAGTGGGTTGGTGGTGATCGATTTTTTGACTTATCAACTTCGGTCCTGGAAAGCTGGGAGATTTAACCATTAGTGAAGAAATATGAAAAATATACATCAATTTCCCCATCACTATTCAGTCTTCCATGATTGGTAAGAAGGATCCACATTGACAACATCCCAGACCGAGATGTCCAACGTTCATCTGTCCCAATTTATGGAGAGTTTCATGCCAGGACCACTATTTCCTTGGCATGACTCGGTGCCAAATACATCGATTTGGTGACATTCTAGTCCACTAATGTATCGAGCTGTACTAATCTCCACATTGAGGAGAATAAGTTCACATAGAGTTCACCATTTCTGTTCTGATGCCTTTTCCATGGTGGGAATCCATCTATTTCTTAGGAGGACGTGTAGCTTTTTTCATGCATTACTTCTTTCCAAATGCGGGTGGCATCCTTCACTTATTTAGGGATGTTTTCTACTTGACTGAAAAGGGATGATGGGATGTGGATTCCTCCATCTGTGGATTCCTTATCGGAACTCATTATCTAGTCCAGGTCTCCCTTATAAACTTAATACATTGTTCGTGAAACTCTTCCCAGTGCCATGTCTTTATGGTCTCAAGTTAATTACATTGCTTCTGTCTGGACATTCCATGGTGTCCGACCAGGGGAGTAGTCACAATAGACATCATTGGCCTGTCTGTATTTCCTCCCCTTATGATTGGGCTTCTTGAGGGTGTGAAAGATTGTGGTATCCCACGTCACATGCGGGGAATTATATACCATAGGCATGTATCTAAGGTTTTCATCATCTTCCCATGTTTTATATAGGGTATTTCGCGAGATTAACGTTTAGCAAAGATGGATCAGACTGACTGAAACACTGACGGGAGTGGATCAGATGGGTGAAACCCCTAGAGGGAACACTGATGCTAGGACTAATGGTTGTTTAGTTACCTAGTAGACTCTAGGAGCAGTAAGAATGTGGGTGACATGATTTCACCGGGATGTGGTGGCCCGAGTAAGAATCAGGATGGATGATGGATAGTTGAATGAAGTGGTGGGAGAATGTGACAGAACCATCCTCAAGGTGACAGTAGTGTTGATATTGAGCCTCAAAGATACTTCCTATGTATCCCAACGACAGAGAATAAAAGACCATGTAGTTCAGAGAAGCGATGGGACACCTAAGGAGGCATATCGAATTGATAGGACCCCGAGGAAGTGGAACCTCTAGGTTGGGGCATGAACTTCCCGAAACGCATAGGCTCATGGGATATAGAACACAATGAGACATGGGTGATGGGATTGAGCCTTGGGGAGGCTTATTACATACCTTTCATTGGTAAGGATCAAAGTCCACGTAGTTTGGGATGAGGGAATAGAATCATGATGTACGCATCGGACAACGACCCGATGACATACTGGGGGCTTATGCGTGGTTAGCATCCTGAGTTTGGTCTGACACCACTGGGGGTAGACCAGAGATGTGGTTCCCAACAAAGGGGGATACAATGACATACCTTCTATTATGGATTACAACAGATTGCCTCTGGTTGAGGAATACAATGGATTACTGTCGGATGGGGATTGCAACGACTTACTGTCAGATGGTATTAACAATGGATTACCATCAGATGGGGTTGAACCACAGGTAGGCTTCATACATACCTTTTCTAGAAGACAAGGATAAAATTCCTCATAATTCGGAAGAAAAATCGTGCTAGTGAACCGATGTGAAGGGTCTCATGTCTAATAGGTGTTGGGATTTAACCTCAGGGAGGATTACTACCATGTAGTTTAGAATGGTGTTGGTGAACCGACATGAAGGAGGTCAGGACCAATAGTTATTGGGAATTATCCTCGGGGAGTCTTCCAATGTACCATGCCTTGGCAAGGATCAATGTCCCATTTGTTCAAAATGGTGTTGGTGAACTGACTTGAAGGGGGTCAGAACCAGTATGTGGTGGGCTTGAACCTTAGGGAGGCTTCTTATGTACCTTTCCTTGGAAAGGATCAAAGTCCTCATTGTTTGGAATGGTGTTGGTGAACCGACGTGAAGGGGGTCAGGACCAATAGGTGTTGGGATTGATCCTCAAGGGGGATTCCTACCTACCATTCCTTGGAAATGATCAAATTCCCCATAGTTCAGAAGAAATGTGGTGTTTGGTGCTTACACTCATGGGAGTCCCAGATAGATTTCATGGTTAAGGCTTACTCATAGCCCATGTGAGTCATGTTTAGTGTGAGAAACAATAGGCAGCGAAGACCTGGCGATCACGTCGCAAAAGGCACATCCAAGGGAGGTGGAGTGGGGCTTACACGTGGTTAAAGGCCCAAAGAGGATACATGGACTTATGCATGGTTAGTAGACCAGGGAGACAGATATTGGGACTTACTCCAGGTCGGAGGCCCGGTGGAGACAAATCCCAGAGGGAGAGGGATGAGGTATCGAGGATCCCTACACCCCGTTAACCACTTAGTATTTGGTACCAAAGAAGAGATAAGTAACAGAGGTTCTTCCTTATGCTAGATAGACTAGGGGATTACCTCATTATGGTTTCCCTTCCCCGCAGATAGGCACCACTCCAACAGAGAGGATCTCATTCCATGTATGGAATATCTGACTCCTGTGGAGGCGGGCATACGTGGAAAATGAATGAGGTGGGTCACCCCATGTGTGATGCACTGGGCAAGACTAGAGTATAACGTAATATGAATAGGAAAATGGTGCTTGGTAGTTTAATATCCTATATCTCGGACAATACGGGTTCACTCTGCAACCCTAGGACTTACATAACTGATACCCACCCACCATTGGGGAAGGGAAGGCATTAGAAATACTATTGTGAGGGGGTGTCGTTGAGTGATCCATTGGGGGGACCACGTTATCATGGCTATGAGAAGAAGAAATAGATGTTAACATGCCTATGAAAAGAAACATGAGGCTAAAAAACGTAACATGGAGAACCCCTCAAGGGACTTTTGAATCACTTCGTACAGACCTGGAGGGTCATACGGGAAAATGGTTTTTAGAGTAAAGAGGTTCATAGGAAGATTCTTGATGAAGCTCTAGTGCTCTGTGTAGTGGAGGGGATTCATGAAGGTGTATGATTCGCAAAGTGAAGTGCCCTAGCCTAGGGAGAGGGAATAATCACACATGGAGGGTGCTTCACAAAGAAGAAAGTCTCACCTGTAGTAGGGCTTCATGGAAGCAAAGGTTCTGTGAGAAGCATAGCACTGCAAGGTAGTATACCTTGTGAAGCACAGTGACCCTGCCTTAGCATGTCTTTCACATGTTCATGGAAGGTACTTCATGATGTATGAGTTCTTTACAAAGACCCGAGTCCCCTTAGGGATCTCCTTCTATTGCGAAGGCCCATGGGCTTCTCGAAGGGAATCCCTCTTTGAAGAGGGGATGGGTCTAAGCCAAAGGAATGGAACTTCGCGATGCTAAAGTAACTTAAAGAGCTCATTTTTCATAGATCATAAAGTGCATTGTGATTTGAGATATATGAAGGACAAAAGTCGGATAATCCTTCCTTTTGGGTCGGGGGAAGATCGATATTTATAGGAAAGAGGAAGCGCGAAGCAGGGATTGCTCGATGCAAACCCACGTGGAGCATTGTCATAATCATGGAGCCTCCCACCTCATTAATTAATGGTGGCTTCAAAAAGTCCTTTTGGATTGCAAATCCTCCCAACTCATTGATTTGTAGCAGCTTCGTAAATGTCTTTTTGATCGCGGATCTTCCCGCCTCTTTTCTTTTCAGCGGCTTCAAAAATTTCTTTCGGATCACAGAGCCTCCCACCTTTTTGCTTTGAAGAAGCTTCACAAATGTCATTTAGATCATGAAGCCTCCCACCTCATTGCTTCATGGTGGCCTCAGAAGAATCATTCGGATCACAAAACCTCCCGCTTCTTTGCTTCATAGAGCCCGCGAAGGGAGTGGTTTGGTACCGACCGTAGTGCTAGGGGGGATCCGCAAACAGAATTCATGAGGCCGCACAAAAGGAGGTGGGTTCCTCTTTGCGTTTTCTCTTACTATCCCCATATTTTGGCTCCAATAGTGTTTAACAATTTTGTAATAGTTTTAATGAATTTTAAATTCTTAATTAATATATTGTAATTAATCAGAGATTATTGGTTGTTCTATTTATTTTTCATGAACTCATTTATGATGGTTATCTTTAAGAGGATTAATATGGACATTAATTTGAAAGGTAATGAATGAGTGAATGAATGAATAAATAAATGAAAATGTGTTTATCTTAATAATAAATAATGAATAAGAAATTAATTTTATCCATTTACTATTGTTTATGCATTGCATGTATGGCCATTTATGATCTTGACTAAGTCCCCTTTATATGTTGGATTTTTTTATTTAATTTATTCCTTGCATTGTCAATTTTTTAATATTTAATTAAATATGATTTCCTGTGATTCATCCCTCCATCTATTATTACGTAGGACCTACATATGAATGGTTATTTATGTAACCCCCCATAACCAATAAGTTTTCCCCATCACCTACATGTGACTTATAAATGCATTTAACAAATAGAGTATTCTAAGGCATGTGGAGGTTGTTCAAGAAACAACCAATATGATTCCAAATCTGGTGATATATTGGTGGATGGGTGGAATATTATAACTCATTCCCAAACAAAAAATATGAGTTATTTTCACAAGTCTAATGGATTATTTTGTGTCCAATCATTAAATTAACCATTAGAAAATCACGTCATTTGGTCATTTATTTATTTATTTCCATCTATGAATTATTTATTTTATGGATTTAAGAATTTGATCACATAAATAAATAAATTAATATGAAAATATAGAATTTAAATAAATCTATAATTCATTTATTAATTAATTAATATGCAAAAAAATTTAACAATCCATGTAAATGAGAAAAAAAGATAAAATATATGTATAAATAATTAAAATCCCTCAACCAAATATTAAGTTAGACCAATCCTTCTATTTTTTAATTAATAATGAAGCCATAGAACTATATATAGTACAAGGCCAAAGTTGGGATAATTTATTTTTTAATGGATTTATCATGAGGGTTTTGGGATTGTCTAACTGAAATTTTATCAATTTCAATAGCCAAATTCAGTACAAGAAAAATATTGGGGTAAGTGTTAAGGAATACAAAATACAGATACATGGATAGGGGAATCCACTCAATAGATCAAGGAGATGTAAGCCCATAGTTGGAAAGAACAATTACCAAATTACTATCTTATGGTTTTTATGAATATAATTTAGATCATTAAGAAATGTAATGGGGATCCTTTACTCATTAACTTATAAGAAATTAGGCATTTTGAGTTCAATGGAAAGGGATACATACACCTGATAAAATAGAGGTACATTTAATGAAAATTAATTAATTTATTATTTTTCACAAATATTTTAGTCAAGATAATTACTAACAATATAAAATTATAATTGTAGAATAAAATAGAAAGTTTATATTACATAATATAATTTTAATCTATATTATAGAAAACTAACAGTATATTCCAGAAATGGTTTGGACACATTAAGGTTATGATGCACCATGAATCGAAATATGACATGCTAGAATCCTCAATGCTTGATCTTCTTTCCATGTAGGTGGGTAACGAAGAGTTTCTTCTCTATAAAAATTTTTTCAGTGATGTGGCCAAAGTGAAATGTTAAATGACATCATCTATGTCTAGTGAACTCATTAAGTCTCACTAAAATAGGATGTGTATAACATGCTTTAAAATACCTAAGGTTTTTACTAGGAGAGAGCTATGAAAGAATAGTTTGTTATTTCCAAAGCACTGTTTTAGATTAATATTATGGGGGTGTTCCTAATAGGCCTCATATATTCAAAATCAATTGATATATTGAGCACATATAGGTTCTAGGTTTTAAACACCGCAACAAACCACGCACTGATGTCATTCTGGCATCACTCCCTTATATATTATCCCTTTTATTTTAATTTTAAAATTAATGACATTAATAAGCATCATATAGATATACTCACTCTTCTTCACAATTTTTATATGAAGAAGAATCACGAAAATCCTTTGGTAATTATGGTGAACAAAATTAAAGGGAAAGGGAAGTGATATAAGCCTAAAGATTAATTATACGCTTCCAAGAAGAGTATGATCAAGGGGATAGAAAGAGAATATAATGGTTTCTATTTTTCATGTGGGAGGAATGTCCACTAGAAGAAAAACATCACCCATCCAAAAAATAAAAGGGAATATTTAGGTGAATTTTTATAGCGTACAATTTATCTTTTTCTAAAAATTTGGTATTAGATAAATCATGTAGTTATAATATAAATATTCAATTACATGAACCAAGCATATTTCCAAAATATTGTCCTAGGGGAGTTAGATATATGAGAAACCAATTAAGCTAAAATTTATGTTGTAGCTATCAAATATTACCACCTAATGTTTCTAACCAGAATGATCTTGGTTTTGAAGACTTGTTATTATGTTTTATCCGGTGCATAAAACATTATTTCTATATCCATAATCAATAAAAATATATTTATTCTTCTATTTGGGAATAAATTATTCTTATATTATATGGATATCATTTTTATGGAAAGGAACATTTAAATAATGACCTTTATGTTTTTCATTACACGAACCAAGTAATGGAAATCAATAACAACGTTACTTGACACAACTCATACCACACCCAACATTAGCATCACTAACATAGTCATGTAAATGAAACCAAATGAATGAATTATATTAAAATTTATATTTGGATTATTTTGAAATAAAACCACTTACTTTATATCATGCATGTTTACAAGTAAAAATGAAAAAAATCCCCATTTAGTTATAAAGGTAGAATTTATAAGGAGTTTCTTTAATTAGTTCATAATGATTTGTGTGGACCATTTCTTATTGAAGAAAAGGGTTCGTACTCATACTTCATAAATTTTACTGATGATTTTAGTAGATATGGATATGTATAATTAATGTGGTATAAGTTAGATTCTTCTGATAAATTCAAGGAATATAGAAATTATTTTGAGCATGGCCTTGGTAAGAAGATTAATAAACTCTACACCGACCGTGCTGGAAAATATCTTAACCAAGACTTCATTGATTCCATATGAGTGTTTAGGATCCTATAAAAAATCACTTCTCCTTACACATATTACTGGAATAGTGTAAGTGAATTGATGATCCATAGGTTATTGGACATGGTAAGAACAACTATGAGTCATGTGAGCCTCCCATCATCCTTTTGGGGATATGTATTATAAACAGAAACAAAAGAACAAAACTGATTTTTAACAAAATTAATATATATTATAAACTGTAAAAATTATGGAATAGAAAGAAACATATGTTTTTTATATTACATGTGTGGGGTTGAGAAGTGTTTTTTATGGATTCTTCAGGTAAAAATATTTAACATTGAGGAACAATGTGTATCTTTATATGATATCTCAATGAAACAAAGCGATACTACCTATACAATCCTTCAAAAAAGGTTGTGGTCAATAGATGCCCAAATTTATTGAGAATGATCTTATCTCTAAAAGAGATAGTGGTAGTGAGATAGACTTCGATGAAGTCTAGGATCAAGATTCACAAGGTTCAGTATAGGAACTAATTCCTCAAGGCCCTCTAGAAGAATAAGTTGTTCTGGAGACATAAGTATTGAATAAAAGTACTATATAGATTAGAGAACTAGAATGGTATGATTTTATATTCACTAAGGTTGGTGACTCATTATTAGTTGATAATAATGTTCACATAATATATTAGGAATAATTAATTGGCACACATGTTTCCATGTGGCATCAATCCATGAATTTTATACTAAATTCCATATATGAAATCCAAGTCTAACTTTTAGTGTATCCTCTTATAGTTGTAAAACCCATTGGTTTCAAATGCGTATTTAAAAATAAACTAGACATGAAAATCCATGTTAGTACCTAGAAGGCATGAATTGTGAAATTTTTTTTAAAATGAATCATGCAATTGACTATGACAAAAACATTTCACCAGTATGAATGCTAAAACCTGTCAGAATTAAAAGTTACATTATGGATTACCATGACTATTAGATTTATAAAATAGTTTTAAAAATTTATTTTCTTAATGTGAACCTTTAGAAAAATTTCTGTATGAAAAAAAATGAAGGGTTTGTGGCTCAAAAGGATTCCAATAGGATATAAAAATTGAAAAACTAACCATTAATGGATTAAAGAAATCATATAGGCCACTGAATATTAATTTTCCTGAATACCTAGAAATTTTTTTCTTCATAAAGAATGAGTGTAGACTTGTGTCTACAAAATGTTTAGTCGGAGTTTATTCATTTTCTTAATAGTATATTTTGATGACATATTACTTAATAGAATTGAAATACTAGTATGATAGTCTATTAATGTGTGTTTGAGTAAATGATTCTCTATGAATTAATTGGGTGAGATAACATATATTCTTGGTATCAATATCCATCATGATAGATCGAAGGGGATTATCATCCTATGTAAAATTAAATACATTGAAAAGGAAATAAATAGATTTATTATGGAACAATACAAGAGGGTATTGTTTCCAGCATCACATGGTACTCATATTTCATGGAAAATGTGTCTTCAAACACATGAACAAATAAATATAATATAAACTATTACTTATAAATTAATAATTAGGTCAATAATGTATTCCATGCAATGTACTAGGATAGATATTGTCTATGTAATAAGTACAGGTGTAATATTTCAAGATGAACCAAGTGAAATCCATTGGATGGTAGTAAAAACAATTCTTAAGTATCTGAGGCATACTAAGTATATATTCTTGGTTTATAAAGGATATGAGGAACTATTAATCATATTATATCAAGATTAATGTTTCCAAACTAATCAATATGACATGAAGTCACAAATGGGATACATCTTCACTTTGAATGGGGGTGATGTGAGCTAGAAAAGCTCAAAGAATCATGTGGTTATAGATTTTGTAGTAGAGTCTGAGTACATTGTGGCCTTTTAGACATCTAATTTAATAGTATGGATGTGAAAAATAATATAATATCTTGACATGGTACCTATAAGTAAATGTCCTATCAAAATCTGCTATGATAATAAAACACCTATAGTTCTTACAAAAAATCCAAGGTCAATTCTAAAATCAAATATTATACGTTAGAAGTATAATATATTAAGGTATTTTTCACAAATAAGTTAGGTTTTGGTGAGTTTTATTTACATGTAATAAAATTTGGGGAACCCCTTGACTAAATCCTTGACCCATAATAAAAAGTGGTTATCATCTGAGATCTAGTGGACTAAAATTCATAGGCAGTAAGCTCTAGTCCAAGTAGGAGTATTTTGGAGTTCATGTCCCAGGAAAAACTATTTTTATTTTTATTACATGTATATTAAATTTATTTAATAATAATAAAACATATTTTTACATATTTTTATTTTCATTAATGACTCTTATGATATTATTTTATGGTTTATAGGTCATATTGATAAGGTTATAAAATCTCCTCACTATGATGATAACCTTGATGTTCTATGATGATATTCTTAAATAATGTTATGTGGTTGGATAAAGTACTATTATGGGACACAAAGTACATAGACTATTAGGTGTGAGTACTCATAATTGGATGTGGATTCTTCTTAATAAGTTCTCACAGGGTAATATCTCAGATAAAAGATAATTAAAATAGATATATTGGTATTAATTAATAGATGTTTTGGTGTCATCAGATATTCCTATCTTAGATCATGCATAACAGTCTATAGAATTTAATATTATTATTAATTCATATTATGACTCAAGCAATTATATGTGTTTCATAAATCATGATGATAAATATTTATGGTGATCTTTTATACATTGTGTTTGTCACAAGTGAAATATTATTAATGGATACGTCTAGGAAGGGTTTGTCCCTTATATATTAATAGAATATGATATCTCAACCATTTGATTGGAATATACTCATCACCCTAAATTCCATGTCCATGGTGTAATGAAATTATTATTTTAGATATTAAAAGAAATATGAATCGAACATATAGTTTGGTGACACATAGGCGAAAACTTCTTGATGAGATATTGAGAAAAAGAGAGTATATTACACAGTGAGTGTTCATATGTGGGTTTAATTATTCTGAAATTAATTTCATTATCCTAGGTACCTTGACTCATTTCAAGAAAATGTATTATACTTCAGAAAATAATGCCTAACTCCAATAGGAATTAATCCTATAGGGTTACACATCATGTGATATTGATGATCTCTATTAAATTCTATGTGAATTTAATTAATAGAACAAATATTATTCTCAACATCAAATAAGAAATTTCATCATGTTTTTTCAATCACAAATATTTATTTTTGAATAGAATATTTATTTAGTTGTAAAATATTTATTTAGGTTTTTAATATATTCCAATGAGTTTAAATAGAACAAGACCATGTCTAGTGATATATTTTTATTTAAAATTGGGTTTTTAATATTTATAATATGACCATGTTCTCACACACTACAATATAATAATAATAATATTATTTTGTAGAATGGAGTTTATGAAGAATATAATATTATTTTATGCCCTAAAATTCAATTAAAATATTTATTGACCTAAACCCTGGATCTATAAATAGTTTTTCATGGCTATTTTGTAGCATAATAAAAAATAGAAAATTATTGTGTAAAAATAATTCTCTCTTGATTCCTCCTTCTATCTCCCTCTAAAGAACAATAAATATAATAGGGGTTCCTTCAAGAAGAAAAGCTCAGAGATCATATAAAACAATGTAAGATAATCAATTCACCATTCTAGTACATAGATATATATTGGAATTTCTTAGAGATCAAAGGGGAATCTTTGGATCACTGCTAGAGGGATTTTATCCTTGGCTCCTCACATGAAAATGAAGGCAATACAAAACAAACATTTCAAACTTTCCACATCCACTTTGAATAAATACCCTAGGTTAATATATTTAATTTATTTCAGTATAAATAACGTTATTATAAAATTAACATGAAAGATCCTCTATTTGAGTTTTAGGCATGAAAATATTAAAATAAATTTTAATATATCTCACACCACACGTGCCTCCACTGTGACTAGAACATCCAAGGGCTAGATCCATATAGACAGAATTCACACACAATAAAACTATGAATTATAGAATCAATTCCACATATTCTATGCATATTATATAGATCTATATAGTGAATCATAGTGGATGGATCCTCTGTGGAGGAATAAATTCACTTTCCCTTGCATATGAGCCACACCTGTGAAGATGATATTTTCTTCAAAAACTACATATGAGTTAATTTATATTCTCACATGATATATAGTGATCACAAGATATCCTATCATGGTCCCAAACGAAATTTCATTAAAATTAACTCCCCATCCATGTGATTTAAATCCATGCAGGGGATTTATTTTCAATAATTACATGTGTCATAATTCTTGATCCTTTAAGATACATAGTGACACCCAGGTATATTATCTTGCACTTAGAGGTTGGTTTGTGGTATCACTAGATTCCTATGTGATTCGTGTATGTAAAAAGTAGAAACCCACATTTAATTGAAACATTGTGAATATTCCACATAACTGATAGCCTCTCCTAATATTAGATCCCAAGCCTTTACAATATAATCATTAGTTAGAAATCATGAACCCATATCATCTTAAATGAACTTTTCATGGATTTATTCATGTTATAGTAGGATAGGTAGTGATGCCTATATATTATATCTTAGGACCATCCAAATATTTTTTATTCAAAAAAACAATGTATGATAATGCCCCCTTAAAACATGGAGTGTTGGCCTCTATCATCTGACTGAATTGAAAGGAACTAATGTGAAACCCCTTTTCTCTTCCGCCACCTATGAGCATGATCAATGTAGAAGGTAATATTTTAATGAACATTGTATTGATTTATTCTTATTATCATATTATAATTAGTGACTTAGAGATAACATATCCTGATATTATTAAAGAATTCTGAAAAAATCCATCTTCTACCATAGTTTTGGATCCTTTCCAATGATACTTCATTCCCTGATGGCACTGCACCGAGGTTAGGCTTAATTAGTTCTCCCTACATTTGATACCAATATAAGAAAAGGAGTACTCAATAATATTGTGTATGGATTTATAAAATTTCCAATACTATGTGTGAACTGGTTATACATAGGATTCTCTATCATAGATAAAGATGAATTTTTTTAAGAATTACATGTGGATTAATTTTCATCAACATAGGATACATAGTGATGCCTAGATATCTTATCATGGGCCCAACCACAATTTCCAAGTAAACTTCCCTTCTATATGTATATGAGTTCAATAAATGTAGGGACCCATTTTAGGAACTATGTGTGGCATGATACATGTTAAATCATGATATAAAGTGATTCCTAGATATGTTACCTTAGGAACAACAAAAATTTATAGGTAATATGAATATCTCCCTATGTATGAGTTCAATATGTATAAGGATCCAAAAAATAACTATGTGTGAATTGATTCTTATTATCACATGATATATAGTGACATGATGATACTATATCATTGACCAAGAATTTATATCAAACTAAAATTCCATATTTCTCTTATATGTCTGCCAGATATATAAAAGGTACATTTAATATAAGAATAACATGTGTCTTGATTACTTTATTTATAGGATATGTTGTGATAGTACGATCTCAAATCCTTCCCAAGATATAATTATTAAAAAAGATGAAAATAATCCCTATTCGTCTATTTATTTTGAAGATCTGCATAGGTCATTTATATATAAGATATTTTTCTTCCTTGATTCCTATCCTTATAGGATATATAGTGATGCGAAGCCACCCAATCCTAGTCCCGAACATAATTTCAATGAAAAATCAATGCATCCTAACACCATAGTACATTGTCTCTACTAGTGACTATTTTGTTTTCTAGAAAAAATAATCTAATTTGAAGCCCATCTTTCTCCCCTAAAAACATGATTTTTATAGAAGAATCAATGTAAACAATTTCCCTACTTCATTTTATGATCTTGATATATGTGGGAGTATTCACCATTATGTTATTTATGAATCTACCCTCAAAATTCAGTTCCCACTATGTGTGATATTATTAAAAATACATAATTAAAAAAATGAACTATTTATGAATTGATTATTATCCCTATGGAATATAAATTGACACCCAGTTGGGTCCAACCATAGAAATTACAAAGATCCCACCAATTATTGGTTCCATATCTGATCACCTGTCAAGTATAACATGCGTATTCCATTCTTAGTAATAAAATGAGTTTCCTTTACCTATCATTTAAATTAAATTGGAACAAAATTGGAAGATAAAAAAGTCCCTCCCCCCATGTATAAGTTATATCTGAAAATAATTTTTCAAAAAATCTTACCTCATTCATGGAACAATTTTTAAAAATATCTTCTAATCCCTTCCATGTTCCAAATCAGAACAAGGGACACCCTTCATAAGAACAATGCAAGAAATATTTCCATATATCTTAGGATAATTCTATATATCATATCCATGACCTAGTCTTGATTTCTATCAACTTAAATTACCTTTTATCCTAAATATTAGATATTTTTTGTATAGGTCTATTAATATACCTATATATGATAAAGTGTCCCAAATATTTCATTTCCATCCATTTTCATGCACTATTAGGAAACATGGTATGGGTTATTCTCAAATAATTTCTTATTTCTCAAAAAGAGCATGACTCACATTAGTTTAGAAGTCTTGAATGATCACCATTTGTCATAACTAGGAGCATCATAACAAAAGGCTTGAGGAAAAATGTTCCACCAAGAATGAAATTAAACAAATAAAGAATTTTCCAATTCCTAGAGACTCTATTTCGTTATGTATGATTTAGTTATACATAGGACCCCTAACATATGGTTATTTCCACATGCATATATTCACCCAAATTTGTAATACACAAATATTAAATCTTATTATATAAATATTCCATACATAACATTATTATCCATGATAGAAACTTAAAGGTTTACTATCTTTGGAAAAATAGATACCTATATATTTTGAGAGTTCCATTACTTATCTCAGTATGTTTCGAAATGAAAATTTATTTTAACCTAACTATAATAACTACTATATAATTGAATAGAAGATATACAGGGTCGATCCTTTGAGGAATAGGGTAATATTAATTTAGTAGTTTTGATGTTATTTATCAAAAATTAACTAAAATAATTTAACTAAACTAGGAATGTTATTTTATTGGACTTACTCAAAAATTAAAAAAAAAATAAGGAGAAAGCTGAGTGAGTTGATATTGAGGATGGGTTTTCTAAAATTCTTTGCACTTTAGATTTTATGGTTGTATATAACATTTATTATCTTATTTTATTACTACTGTCCAAATTATTTGGCTTTATTTATGAGTTTTCATTTAACCAAATTGGATTTATAATGATTAGTATAAAAATATATTGAAACGTTAGGGTCATATATTTCACTCTCACTTCCCTTTATCATGTTTAGGTTTATCTCTTAAATTCCATCTCTTTATCTATGGATTAATATTATCTAATTTTTATTAATTAAAACTGATACTAATTAGTATTACACATCATTTTTATCGAACTTTCCCTTCTCTTTAATGTTTATCCATCCATAGAGAGGCTCTTAAACAATAATAGATGAACTAACTATTTAAAGAAAGGGAATAGTGATATAGGGACAAAATAAATTTTTAGTGTAAAAGTAGAGACACATGTTATTTACTCTCATAATCATCATAATATTTCAAAATTTCAATTTTAAAATGATAAAATGAAAATAAATACTAAATTTTGTATCCTTATGGGTTAATGAAAACTGTGTTCCTCCAATCCCACTTTGGTTACTTGGTTAAGATCTTACACTATCTTCCTAAATTATAAGTGGATTCATCCTCGTCGTTGTGGAATTTTAGTGATAGGTTCCTTCTCTCTTAGTCTGGACTCCATTTCCATAGAATTAGTGGGTAGCTATTTATTTATAGAGTTATTTATATCTATCTTCTAAAAAATATCTTCTCTCTGTGTATTTTTCTCTTTATTCTGAAATTTCAAAAATATATCATACCATGTATGATAATATATTCTTGAAAAGTTGTTCAATTATATCCATGATAATTTCTTTTACTTTGGTTGGAGCATCCTTGATTTAGGGGGTGTTTAAAATCCCTATTTATTGAGAAGACCCCTATGTGCCAGTTTTTGTATAAAAATCCCGAGGGAAGTTGTACTACAAGCATAGCCTGAACTGGTTTTCTATGGAATGAGTGGCTACATAATAGCTCAAAAATATTGGGTATTTTTAATGTTTCATCAATTTAAACCTGACGATGTGGATCTTCACATTACAATAGAGAAATTTAGGCCATGAATGTCTTGTGTCATTGTATGAGAGACCACAAAATATAATTATCTTATTCATTTTTCACTCCAATCCATGGTTATAACATATGATTCAACTCTAAATCATAGTGGAGTGCCTCCACCATTGCATATCTATTCTTCTTTTTATTCAAGTCGGTCACAGTGAAGATTGCTAAACTACAAAAAAACCACTTTTTCTCAATTATCAGGTTTACATGCAGCCATAATATAGTGATATATAGGATGACATAGATCTTATATAAATTTTTATAGGATTTCATAACTACAACACAATCTGTGTGACTATGACCTCATCTCTCTCTTCAAGTGAACCCCATGCCATGCCTATTTGAGAATTTCAAAAGAGAAGTTCCAACACTACAGTGTTGTGCGCATTCGGCTCAAGCTCCCCTGAAATCTATGATGCAATGGAAAATCATATGGTGTAATGGTATTTAAATTTTAGTTGGGGTGTTATTTTCAAAATTTTTCTATTCCGGATTCATTCTCCATCTATAAAATTATGGTAGTTATCATATTAGGCTTATGAAGTGATCCATCGAGATTTCGGAGTTTGTAGTAGAGTATAGATCAATTTAAAGCATCCCTAATAGCTCCCATAGTGGATCTTCGATGATTTCATAGTGGTGGTTTGAATTTTAGTATGATAGGTGGTGGAGATGGTGTGTTCGAGGTGGGTAACCTACAACTATACTCAGGTAACACTATCTCAGTAAGCATGAATTGTACCCTTTAACTTATGTGTACCATACTGAAAATAAGATATGTTTTTCTCTACTATTTAATTTAATGCATGTGATACCATCCCAATCATGTAGGACTAGTGTCTAAGGATTCCTAATGATGTTGTGTACAACCCCATGATGACGATAGCCTTCTCCCACCATCATGTGAACCCATTCCTTACATTCCAATGTTCTTCATATCCTATGCATTTACCTGCACCATCTATGCTCCATATGGCTCCTATGAAAGCCTTACAAAGGATAGTATTGTATAGATGGCCCTTTATGGGCTTACTATTTGTCAGGAACATCATTTGTTGAAGGCTATAGTTAGTTGGACAATTTATTTTAAAAATATTTTTATTATTTAGCTACAAGAAATAGAAAACGTAAAAAATGAAGATAAAACAATATAAAACAATGTATTTTTATTATTATTACTCAATTTTAAGAATTCCATTAAAAATAAAATATACCCAAAAATTTAATTTTATTAATCAAAACATGAGTGTTACACAATAAAAAATTATGACATTATGTAATTAATGTTTTTAAAATTTATGGACAAAATATGAACTCATAAATTCCACCACACTTAGATTTTTTTTATCCTCATGCATATATCTCAACTACATAATGAAAAGGAAATCTCCATTCTATAACTAGTATAAATTAAAAATCTATAAAAACATAGAAATAATCAACAAGGTAAGGAAATTTTAAGGGTTACATAAAAAAATTATTCTAAAAACTAACTAGACCCAATGAAATTACAATTCCAATGAAAAACTGTGGGGCTTCTAATCTATTTTATCATGTTTTTTATCCATCATTAATAACATGAAAACTTGTGATTTACCTTATAATTATTTTTATAATTCTCTCATCACTCAAAGTAAAATTTATATGTATATTTTTTCATACCATAAATACAAGATCCAAACATTAGAATTTGAAAATGATATACTTTATCTACTTAGTAGAGAGAAATATCAATAAAAATTAATAGGACTTTGAAACTTAGAATCTTTTGAGTATGTGGTTAAATGTACATAATTAAATTGATGTTTAAAAATACAAAACTCAAATATAGGGTTTATTTAAGTGTAAATAATGAAAAAAAATTTAAATTCAATGTTGTTATCCCCTTAAAAATTACATCTCCCAACAATTCCCAAAACTCAACTAAGGCCATGATCAAAATGAACCCAATGAATGAGTTACCACTATAATTTTTTCATTTTTTTTTTTTGAAAATGTTAATAGGAAAAGACTCACATCCATCAACCAACCCCAAATGATCAAAATCATTGTTCAAGTGATAGTGATATTTGACCTTCCATAACTCATCCAATTTTTTATATAGGGGTGGAAAATAAAAGTACAAGGTGAAACATGAACTTTATTTACAATTTAAAATGAGAAAACCATGACATATTCTCAATAAATCATATCCATTTTACCATGACTTCCCTATTCCCTCACACCAGATCTTTTATAATAATGAAAAAATATTATAAGGGTAGGAATGGATAATTTAGAATGAAATGTGTATATTCATATCAAAGGAAATTAATGGTCAATAAGTTACAAAAGGATTACTATATTTAGGTAGGTATCAAGGAAAGTGTTTAAAATAATCAAAAATTCCTCAGTCAATCCTATAGTGAATTGGTACAATCATCACTTTTAGAAGAATAAAATAAAATCCTTATAGGGGAAATATCCCATGTTCTCACATGTATTTTTTAATTATTAATGGAAATATTTTCATAGAAACCTATTTAGAATAAGATAATGTAATTAATGACATTAACTCATTGAATGTTTCATAACAACAAACCAATCAACCTAAATTTCTGAAAATCAAAAATGGAATATGGTAGGGAAATTTCAGAAACATGTGATTACCAAGAAAAAATTTATTCATTGATTTTAAATTCTTATAATTCCCTAAAATCATCCAATTACCCATTTTACTTGTCCAATTTTTGTAAATTTAGAAATTAATATATAGAATATTGAGAATCCTTATAATTTTAAGAATATTTAATCAAAAAATAATTATATATCAATGTGTGAAAATAATTTATTTATTAGTAATGTTTAAAATGTTAATTTTTTTGGAAAATATAGGGGAGAAAAATGAGTTATTGAAATTAAATTATCAGACCCCAATTGAATTGAATATTTTCTATTCATTCCCTTAGATCATGTTTCCTTATTCTTATGAGCTTAATGGAACTTAAAATTAAGTAAAAATAGTTAAATTGGAGGGTCTATGCATTAATTATATTAAATTATGGGAGGGGTTACCCTGATTCTAAAAATGAAATAAAAAATTAATAATTCAAATAAAAAAACATTGATTGCCTCTGAAAAATAGATTTTTTTAATTTTTAAATAGATTGAATATAACTCTTGGATTCAAAAATAATAGAAGGATGTAGATGCAATCATCTTTTATTAAACCTATCTTTTCTTTGTTAACAATTCAGTCTGTCACTTCTACACTTACTTTGTTTGAAAACATTTCTTTTTATTGTTGAGGAAGGTACCAAGTAGTGTAAATCCCCATTGTTTGGAGTGAAATCTCATGGGATTCCCAAAAAAATTTCAATTGAATTATTTCATCCAGTGGTGGATACTGAAAATAAAATTCTTCACCTAACACTAAAAAATCATCAACCAATTATTCTTTTTCTTTATAGTGATTCTCTTCCATAAAATATATCATGTCATTCCAAATGTCTGTAGCCCCTTCTTTTTCCTCCCCCTTTGGCCTTCTATTTCAGAATTTGAGGGTTCATCTTTATGCTCTTTGTCCACCTCCCCATCACTTAAGAAGATTTATTTTATGGAATGTTTTAAAATAAGAATAAAAAACTAATATACTATAGATTCTAACTCATATTCTATTTTATATACAAATTGATAATAAAAACTGGCTTCCTCCTAAGTTATATTTTATACTTATTAAGATTATTTATCCTTTCTTTCTAAAAATGTCAAACCTTATTTGAAATGTACATCCATTTTAATTAACTTCTATTCTTGATTCGGGTGTGGTTGTGGATTTATTTATTGAAAATCTCATCCTTGGATATGAATTTTCATATTTAATTAATCAATTCTCTATGAGAGGGATGATAGTTGAATCACAAATTGGACATGGTTCTTTGTGTCCCTTGTTCCAAAAACCAAAAACCAAAAACACCATGTGCATAAAAATTATAAAAAAAACCCAATCAATACATTAGAACAATGAAACATGGGAGATAATATAAATTTTTAATTATTGAATTCATAAAACCTTTTCCCCCAGAATCGATGTTAGTTTTAGATGTATTCTAAGAGAATCATTACATATCTCGATAAATATAAAAATTAAAATTTATTTTACTATGGTAAAACTAACTACTAGATAATATAATAGGGTCAATATGTGGTTGATTCCATGTAGAAAATATTTATAATAATTCAATATATTCAGTATTTGTTCATGAACTAACTAATGAAATTTAACTAAAATAAATCTGAGTGGCTTCTCTCTTGAAATGCACTCCGCTAGGGTTTCATGAAGATCTTTGGTGGGGGAAGACCAACTTAATGCCTTCGGATTCCCCCAATTTTACTCCCTCTTTATTTTACCTTCCACTTTTCTCCCCCCCCCCCCGATTCTCCTCATCTCCAATTTTGACTTTGAGAGGGTTTTGTTGTTTTCTCGCCTATGTTGTTGGCTTGAATTTGATTTTAATGACAGAAGGGTAGACTAGAGATGTTCCCACTGAAGTTTGTTTGTGGTTGAATTATTTTGATGTTGTGAGACCTTCTATGGATTCTTGGTCTTCTGCACCTCTCCAGGTCTGATTTGGTGTGGAGGTTTCTTAGAAGATTTGGGTTTAGTGGTCTGGAAGCTGACGGTCTTCAAGGAACTCTGTGATAGATTTTCCTATTTCATTAGCTTACAATTTTATCTTTGTTGAATATCTCATCACAGGGATCTCATAGCCACTCTGATTGCTACTCTGACCTCTCTTTTCACTACACCTCTCTAATTCGGATCTCTAGTGGTAGATTCATAATGGTTTTGGGATCTGTGGTTCGGAGGTTGTTGGTGTTCCTGATACTCACTCGTTAGATAGTGTGTTCACAGTCAACATCGACTCCTTCTTGGATGACATTGTGGTTTTTCAGTTTTTCATGGTGTTGTTTCCTCATACATTTGGTGAAGTTTACTATGTTCTTTCTACAGATGATTTACCATTCAATTCTTGTTGGAATGGTTAAAGTGTTTCATCTCTTTTGGTTGAGGCCCTTAATGATGGTTTGTTCTAGATTCATGGTTATTTTATGTTTCTATGGTAGAATGTTATTTTTCGGCGGTGATGATGAACTACAAAGAATGGGTCTTTTGGAAAGCTGGTGTGGGCTTGACCAACGATGAAGATGGTGAATATTGGACGACGATAGAAGATAGTGATGAGGAAGGATGGCAGGCGCTGCCATTTCGAATGATGGGTGTGTCTCATGTTGAGGTCTCCTCGAGCCACAGGTTCATCATTTGTTTTTTGAAATTTGATATTGAATAACTTTTTTTGTTTATCGTGTGGTGTTTTTTAACGGTCACCCAAAAAGCGGCCATTTTAAAAACAAAATACAAATCAGAGGAACTAAAATAAAACATAGGTTTGATTAAACTAACACAAAAAATAAAAAATAGGATGAAGGTAAGTGAGTTTATATATAAGATATTGTTTCTAAAATTTTATTAACCATTATTTTTCATTATGTTATCTAGTTTGTATTATAGAATTACATTAGAATTTTCAAATTTTTCAGGATCTCATTACAAGGTTATGTTTAAAAAATTTGATTCAGTGAGATTAGTCTTAAAAATGTAATATTAAGGTTGGATCTCACTCTCTCACTTTACTTTATAACATTGAGTTTCATCCCCTAAATTCTATCACATTCCCTTTTAATTTAGGGGATATTATTTTTATTAAGTCAAGGTGATTACTTTGAAATAGTGATATTTATTATTTTTTATCAAAACCACTATTCCCATTAATATTTATCCATGAATTGGGAGTCTGTCAAAAAATCATGCATGAACAATGTATTAATTTAAATGAAATAAAGAATTAGTAAAAAAATAAATTTATAGTTTAAATATGGAGAATCATGTACATTAATCAGTTTACAACCACAATAAATCATAATTACAATTGTAAAAATATAATAAGAAAACAAATCATAAATTAATAATCCTGATGGTTAATTATGATAATGTTCCTCCACTATCATTTCATATTTTCGTTTGAGAACAACCACTAGTCTCCTATGTTAATAGTGGAAAACTCCTTGACCTAGTGAAGTTTCAGTTATAGGTTCCCTCTCTCTAGGCCCAGTCTCCAATTACATAATAGGAATGTAAAACTATTTATATTGAGAGTTATCTCTATTTGACATCTAAAAATTATGTTTCCAAACTATAATTTTCTATTTTCTTATAAAATTTAAAACACTTATCATCCAACATATCTTTAAATATTAATCACCAAGCTTTTAATAATATCCTCACATATTACCTCTAATAAGGTTTGGTCTTCCTTGATTTGAGGAGTGTTTAAACTCTATCTTTTTGGTTATCCCATCTGGTAAATATTGCATTAACTCGAAATAGTTTCTATACCACATGGATAGCCTGAAGTGTTTATCTATGGAATGAGTAGTCTGATAATCTCTATGAAACAATGATTATTTAAATTTTGCTGTGAATAAAACCTCGCAACATGGAACTTCTCATTTCAGCATAGCCAGGCAGGCCATGCATGGCCTGTAGAGTAGAATGGGAGACCATAAAACAACATTATATTCTATATTTTTCTCATGGAACAATGGTTCTACTATATAAGTATCCTCCATGTTGTTGTGGAGTTCCTTTAATAGAGTATATAAATTACCCCTTTTTTCCAAGACAGGCACAATGAAACTTATTCAATAAAAACACTACCAATTCTTCTCAATTATTGAGTCTATAGGTATCTACAACAGAATCATATCCATGATTTCACAACTTTTTTATTAATTTTTCAGGGTTCACATGGGTATAGTGTAGGTAGGATGACTATGACCAAAAATCCATCTTCATGAAAATGTGATGCCACTATCAATTTCAGAACCTCAATCGAGTACTGAAAATATAATGATGCAGTGAACAATTTCTTTTGGTTCCCCTATCCACTATTATTTAAGGATGATGCATGTAGTGGTATTCGAAATTTAGTGGGGTGCTCCCAAACTAGATGTTATGGATTCATTTTTCCTGTAAAATATATAAAGTGCTCATCTTAGGCTTTTGAGGCTATCCCTGGAAGTTATGGTCTTCTTAATGGAGTATGGTTCAATTCCATGCTTCCTTGGAAGATCCCATGGTGGTTCTCCTATGATGGCATAATGGTCCATTGAATTTTATCATAGATGGTGGTGGAGATGGTGTGTCCAAGGCGGGCGACACATGGTTGGATTGGGATGACGTCTTATTATTATGTATGAATAGAACCTATATGATTCTACATGCCACATAAAAAACATGGCCTATTTTACTCCTTTATTTAATTAATCTCCTTCAACACCATCTTAATTAGGTGAGATTGGGGAATACATATTTCTATCTCCATCGGGTACAACCCGGTGCAGATGAGACCTTCCTCCCACCGTAGTGGGGACCCATACCGAACATTATAATTTTCTTATACCTTTTTACACTACCCCACACTATCTATGCTTTATATTATTCCTCTTTGGTCCTTCAAGAGGCTAGTCTTGGTTGGATGTCCCTTCATGGACCTGTTAAGTGGCGGTCTCCTCCTTGGTAAATCGGTAGAATTAGCTGCCCAATGTTTTTGGAAAATCCAATGAATTATCTACCAACAAAAAACAAAAAATACACTATTGAAGACAAAATAATATTAAAAAAGTGTCTTTATTATTATTATTGTTGTTTTTTATCATATCATTAAAAATTCAAAATACACAAAAACAGAATGTTATTAATCAAAACATGGGTGTTAAAAAAATAAAAAAATTTAATTAAATAATTAATTTTTTTAAAATTTATGCACAACATATTAACTCACCAGATACAAAATTTACTAGTATATAAATGATCTACATTATCTCCCACTTAGTTCTTCACATATGGAATAATTTTAAGACATATCATACTTAAAACAGTTCTTCATATCCTACAGAAAATAAAATATAATAAAGGGGGAGCTGGGATGATTAGTAATATTAAACAAGTGAGATAATAATGGTCATTTTAGTATGACATGATAATAAGGGTATGGGAGCATGATATTAACATTCAAAAACTATTCCTTGAAATTTAAATATTGTAATCATAAGTAGTTGGATAAGTTTTCAAGTTATTCAGACATGAACCTCAAATTAATCGAAGAACAAGAGCCATGAGAGAATGACATTGTCATAAGATCATTTCATTAAATAATGGAATAAAGTGTAAAATAATCATTATCATAGAAATCTTATGTCAAGGTCACCCAATAAAAAATTCATCATTTGTTTGGTTTGGTTCAACAAACCATGTACCAACTTCAGGCTTGGGATTACCTCATGTATACCCTCTTTGGGGTTTGGGATATCCACATGTGTACCTTTTTTTAGAATTCTGATGACATATCTTATAACCTTTGATCTCATGAAAAATTTATATTTACGTAACTCACTAATGGGATATGTAATATAAGGCCACCCATCTCACAATAACAATTCACTCATATTCATTCCATATGATTATAAAACATTCATTATATCATCATAGTGTAACCTAAATAAAATAAATGGGTTTTTTAAATAGATCATTATCATAATCATAAACCATCTTGAGAAATAGTAAGGATGATATCATTGGTTCATATCCGTAGAAAATCATATTTAACATCAAAAAATATTATAATAGATGAAAAATACCTTAAAAAGATATATAATATATTTCTTTAGGAAAATACCATTCTCATTTTGAAATTACTTATTTAAAATAAATAATTTACACTATTTTTTGAAAAAAAAATTATTTTAAAATGAACCATGGAAACATTTAAAATAAGAATCAAAATAATAAGTTTTAATATATAGGGTAAATTATGTTAATGGTATGTATGTTACAAATGTTCCATTCAAATATTTGGTAAAATGTTATATGTACCTTGTTCGGAAAATGAGAAGAAGATTCTATTAAAAATGTTTAATAGAAAGTGAATCATGAATAATGAAAATTTAAATATAATAAAATAATATTTAAATAATTATTGAATTTTTGTAATAAAAATGTGAAATTAAAAGATAAATATTCCTCACTAAATAAGAAATAAAATTCTATTTCATTAAGAAACATTTCTCTAATGATTTTAAGTACAAAAGAGATGAAAATGGCAATACTTGAAGATTCCATGAATACCTAGAGGATTAGAAAATTAAAGGGTTTTAACAAATAAGAACCATATGATTTTACTCAATATGAATTTGAGTATGAATAATCACACTATAAATGATATTCAGACATAAATCTCTTTCCTCATGTCTTGTCATGCTTCGTAAATTGTCAAACATATTATTTATTATGAAACCTTTTTTGTATTTTGTATTTACCCTTGAAGGGAGGATCTTTTGGATATAAAATAAGCTATATGATGTGGGGAAGGAAGATTTTAAGGTGTTATGGTAGGTATTGGAGAAATCTATAAGGACCAAACATTTAGAATATAGTATTAGAGGAAGAATGATTTTATAATTGAGGGATATGACACACTTGGAATGTATTAAAAGATTAAATAATATATTTATCATAATAATGTGTAGTGGAAAAATGGAACCCCATTTTCTATTACATAATGTGGTAGGGTCAAGATAAAATCATCCAATTACATTTATAAAATTTTTTGGATACATTTTATGCCTTATCTCTTAGTTAAATAACTTCAACCAATTTTAACCTTAATAATGATAACTTAATGTTTTACCAAGAAAACATAATTATATGAAAAAATAAAATAAATTTTCTAAAAAAACATATACATGATGATTTTAAATTATTCTTCCATTTATTATATAATATTTCTATAGGTGGAAAAAATTAATTTTACTCTAAGAATACAAAATCTAGGAAAAACAGTTTTAATGAAAATACCCGATTTAATAGGGAAGCTATTTTAAATTTGAAATGAATTAATATGTTAGTTTACATGAATTTTTTTATTTAATAATACAAAAATATTTTTTTAGACTTTTTGAGTGAGTAAAAAAATACAGAATCGTTCTGCCAAGCTATTAAATTTAAACCCCCAAAAATAATTTTTAATTTGAATAAAATATAAGTTATCTTCAAAAAAGTAAATTTTTGGTTCCCAAATTATGGAAAATGTTTTAAAATTAATTATTTAACTCATTAAACATATATTTCGTTGAATATAACACAAATATATAATAAAGGCTAGTGTTAGAGATATTTTAAAGCTTTAACCCAGTTTTACCTCTTTTACTAAGGTGAAAAATATTTTCCACGGTGACTATTCATAATGACCAAAAATTAAGTTGAACCTATTAAATTATAATAATTATGATAATAAAAAGAATTAATCCATTTTATACCATACAATTTATATATGTATAATAAACTAACATTAATCTAAATGTGTAAAATGCAAAGAAAATTAGTGTTTAGAAACAGAATTATTTAAAAAAATAAATTAAAAAAAAATAAATTATAAAGATGATTAATTTATAATTTATTATATTATTTATAAGTAATTGATACTTATGTTAATTTAATATAACATTAAATTAATTATGGGACATTTTCAATGAAAAGTAATGCTATTTTTCAATAAATAATATTTTTTAGTATTCACTAAAATATCAGTCTTTTTAAAAAAATACAAAAAATTTAAAATATTTTAATTTTGATATTTTGTTTTAAAAAAATTATATAATTATAATCAAATAAATTTTATTAATGATTTATAAATTAATTATAATATTCAATCACAAAAAAAGTAATAAAATCCATTTTTGAAGAAAATGTATTTTTTAAAGCATAAATTTCTTTACTGAGAACTGAGTACTTATTTATTATGAATTAATATATGAATTTGAATTATAAAAAACATTTTAAATATTTTTCATATCGTGTTTAATCTGATACATACCACCATTTTTAATGACTATGTAATTGTAGTTACTTTTAAAATATATTACTTATATCATAGTTCATTTAAATTTATAGTTGTTTATAAATAATTATATGAAATAAATTAAACTTATTTAAATATAAAGAAGTCATTAAATATAATTTTTTTACATTATAACCCCTTATTATAATTTATCCCTTTAAATTTAATCAATTTGACAGAAAAAACTACGGATACTTCTTACTCCTCACATATTCAGGTTTCTACATAGGTTCCAAAAATTTATGATTCCTTCAGAGAAACTTAACTAGGTGAGTAGTCTTACTAAATATAAATTTATCTCTAATATATAAGGTTTTACCAGTTTTTATTCAATGGAATGTTCAATCACCAGTGTTATAAGAACTGTTTTTAGTATATATGAATGATCGGGCATGTACTTCCACATGAGAGATATGTAGAACAGATCATGAATTTATGATAGGTTATATAGAAGTTACTAGTGATAATGTATTGTCTCTAATAAATCAATAATATTGATGTTGAAAATATAACTTGGGAGAAAATTTCATTCTTTCTAAATTTCATAACATTATTCTATGACAAAATTCACAAGAATACATTGTCACTAACATTGAATACAAGATATCACCGATTATTTTCAACATAAAGTTTCAATCCACTATGAGCTATCCTGATGTGATTCAGAATGGATAAAACATTATCTACAATTTACTCATCTAGACTACATCCCAATATATTTATTTCACGAACTTCTTCTAATAACTTTAGTGTCCGTTACTTCCAACCATATATAGGCTTTATAAGGAGCCATCTACATGAATGAGTGAAAAAAATTATATTAAGAAAATTATTCCAAATAATAAATTTTATCCCAAAAAACTATAAATTTTTTATATTTGGGGCTCAATATATCTTCTTGGGTTTGAAATTTCCTATCAGAAAAACAATCAGTATAAGGATAGTATGTAGTACTGAAACTCAACATTATATCTAGATCATGTTGTGGCATTCTCTATAACTTCACGGTATAACTCACACCCCAATAAGATTCTATTCATTTTTAATCTCTATTAAAATTAATATGTGAATTAATAGATATCATAAGATGTTTATTAAGGAATAAGTCTCCTCTAATAGAAATGATGTGTTATGACTTCATAAATCTATTGGATACAACCTGAATAGAATTATGTAATTTAGATGTTTTGAGAAGTCTGATAGAGAAATCCATGATGATGTTTTACTATTTAAATTTTATTATATGTAATGGAGGTAAAATCCTATCAGAAATCTATCTCTCATCTATAATCTTCTAAAATACCAATAACTAAGATACATACTCTGTAATATCTCTGTTCATGTTATCCCACAAAAAATATTACATTAAAAGACCATATATATTTATACATCTAATAATATTAAAAAATGATGAACTATAAGATTAATACAATAACTCATTCATTATATTTGGAATTTATGTAAAATATATGATTCTAAAATTATATCCTTCCATCACAATCTTTGTTTAACTCTTGATCATTTCTTACCTTCTTCTATAGTACCACATCCTACTTCTATGCCTCTTTATTACTTACATAGATTAGTGGTTTAAAATTTATATAATAATTATATGACATAACCCCATTCATTTTGATTTCAAGATCCATAATATGTAAATCCACAAAAATTAGACCCCTTTCTATACTCATCATTAAAAAACTAGCATGGTGTTTCAGACTCAAAGAATCAGAAAGCTTGTTCATTTTCCCATAGTGGAAATGAACTGGGCATTCATAATATTTAATATACTCCAACCATATCCTTTGGTTCATATTCAACACTTTGTATGATAATATAAACTTAATTATTTTATGATCTGTATATATAAATCACATATTTCACCATAAAAATGATGCCTCTATATTTTTAGAGAATGAATTATTGCTTCCATATCTAAAGAATAAATTGAGTGAATTTTATCATGAATTTTCAATTATAGATATGTATATGATATCACCATATAATTATGTATAAGGATACATCATAGTTCCTTATTTTATGCATCACTATAGATTACAAACTCATCACAATTGTAGGGTAGTATGAAAATATGTTCACAGAATAACCTTTTATTTGGTTCCTTAATATTCTATTCACATTACTCTATCCACAATAACATAACCCCCTTCTAAGTCAATATGGAGTGTGGATTAGATAGTCATGAGAAATACTTAACTAAGTGTTGATGTTATCTATCCAACCCAAGAAATCTATGGAACTTGGTTAATATTGTTATTCAAGGTCATTGGTCAATAACTTTCATAATAATTGTGTTTATATAATAAGAATAATATAGTTTTATTCAATTCAAATTCAAACACATATAATCCTAATTAAAATTGTATTAAAATGTGAATACCTTACCTCAAGTATTGTCTTTATTTGTATATGTTCGAACCTCCACTTCATTGAAAACCAACTTTTTGAATTCAACTTAATCCGAGATTAGATATAATTTTAGAAAGAAAAAATGATCTTGGATTTGGATAAGGAATCTAGGAATGTGTTATGGTAGGGATTGTCTGAGATATAATTCTCAAACATTTTCAATAATGGTTGGGAGGAGGTACCCATTTATATTTGAGAGAAATGAAACACTTGTAATTTCTTATAAGATTAAATAACACATATATCATAATCATGTCATGTTTCACCAATTCACCCCATATTATAATGTAATATGTTATATTATTGAAATAAACAAAGGAAATAAAAATTGGACAATGTTTTTATACATTTTATGCCTTATCTCTAACTCATACTACTTTAAACCCATTTTAACCTTAATAGTGATAAATTTTTGTTTACATTGATAAAATAATGTATGAAAAAAATGATTTGTTTTTACCAAATTTAATCACATTGAATTTAAATTTGGAATAAATTTTATCATATACAATTTTTATTGGAGGTAGAAATTATATTTAATGCACGAACACAAAACACATGAAATTCTGTTTAAAGGAAAACACTCAATTTAAGAGAAAAAATAATTTCACCATGAACTCATGAAATAAGACATTTTACAATTGTTTTGGTTATATAATCAAAATTAAGGTTTAATAAATGTGGATCTATCCAAAATTTAATGTAATATTTTAGCCTATCCATTAAATTAAGAGACCCAAAAGTATTATTTAATATGATTAAAATATGACTTATCATTAAGAAAGAAAATCTTGGGATCCCAATTTCAAAATAATGTTTTTAAATAAATTATTTAACTCTTAAAAGAAATATTTAGTTTAAAAAATAAGATAAAATAGAATAAACAATAGTGTTATAGATATTTTAAAGCATTAACACATTGTTTTTACCCAATTTTATTTCTTTAAATTTGGTGAGAAATAATTTCCATGATTTCTATTAATATTAACCAAAAAATAACATGAAACTATTAAATTATGTTAATTATGATGATTCCAAATATATAATCTATTTTATAATTTTCAATTTATATATAAGGAATAAATTTGTGTTAATATAAATGTGTAAAATGAATCCAAAAAATAGTTTTTAGGGAGTATTTTTTATCTGCATAAAAACGAACTTATACGAAAATCAAGTATAATGATGATTCCTAAGTAATTAATTATATTATTTATAAATACAGTATAGTTATTAAAATATAATATGACATTTAGAAAATTATGGGAATTTTTATATGATATAAATTAATGTTTTCAAAAAAGTATTAATTTTCACTATTCAATAACAAATAATTCCTTTTAGTAAAATACCAAAATTTCAGCCTAATATGTTTTTTATATTAAGATTTAAAAAATAACATCCATTTTCTAAAATAAAATCTATTATGTTGGTACAAATTATTTATATTAATCACTCTTATAAATAAATAAAACCCATTTTTTAAGATAATGTATTTTTGAGTATTAAAATAACTTTAATAAAAATTATGTACATATTTATTTTTCATTAATCATAGAATTTTCATTATATATAAAATATTTACATATTTTTCATGATGTAGTTATTATTAATCATAACACTAACTTTAACATCTAATCTATAATTATTACATTTAAATAATAATATTTATATCATGGTTCATTGACACACATAGTTTCTTGCAAAACATGCTACCAGAGAAATAAAATTTATTTAAAGAGAATTATATCATAAATTATTAGGGTGTTAAAATGAGCTTATGTAAGAATAAATATTTCCCCCACATTCAGACACCCCAACCGATGCTTGGTGTCTTAATAATATATTTTTAATAATCTAGAGGTCTTATTTTAGTAGTATGATGCTAAAATATGTGTCATAAATTCCTCATCAAATGGACCTAAACTATCGAACACATGAGTCCTTATCACATTACAATAAAATTTATGATAGTTTCATCTTTAATGCATGATGTTAAACCACACCAACCATCATGCATTATCACACCATATCAGAGTACCATAATAGACTAATTATGGTCAATTGAGGTTCGCGATACTTCCATAACCTTTCTTTAACACCCCAATCCCTAAATCACACTTCAAGTCTTGAGTGTATTAGGTCACTACAATATATTAATGACTATCATAGATGATTGTGTCTAGATTCAAGGGAATCCTCCAAATTACCATGAAATTATGCCCTATGATGGATCTTGTCTAAGAGATCATAGTTTATCTTATCAACTGAATTTTTCACCTTGAAAAAAGGTCCTCTTATCCATGTGATCCGCAAAAACATAGTAGCATGATCTATCTCCCTAGTGTGAATTGAAATTATCACTGAAATTTCAATCCCATTTAATTATTAATGATTTTAGAACCTTGATCAACAATTTATTGCATCCTCATACCCTATTAAAAAGGATGGTGGAGTATTCTTTACATAGTGATTCCTAATTGTGAATGTTGTTTTTCCCTTCCATTTACTTCTATGGTCCAAGAACCATGACCTTAAATTGTTTAATGTTTGGTGAAATATGTATGGATTTAAACTCTTTAATGATACTATTCAAATATTAATATATTAAACTAATATTGAATGATACATAAAACTTGTAGACTCTAAACCCATAAATGTTGGTCTGAGTAAAAGTCTTGTTTTCGCTTTCTAGGATTCACTGTTCATAAGCCTAGAAAAAATATGGAGTACAAATATAAGTGGAACAAATAATTTAGGTCCTATCTTTTAAAACTTGAAACATCTAAGCTATGTTTCCTATACCCACTGATCTAGGAAGAAGTTATATAAATGATTTATCTAATCCCTTCACTTTCATATGGTGTTCAACATAGGATGACTAAACTTTTTTGGGTGTTAGAACCGTCTTTGGATAATATTTTAACCATAAATAACATCATTTTACAAGTGTTTGCACCTTTACAAACCTTTTAAAACCATCTATAATGAGTGTATTCAGATTGAAGAGACTCCACTGCTTGACTATGAATGTGTGTCCTGGGTTTTCTCTTATATTTGAGAGCTTAGTCTTGCCTATAATGTAGATGTATTTTTACCTTGAAAAAATGTAACTGGATCCATTTGTGTCCTAACAAAATTTCATTAGAACTCACCACCCCATTGTGACTTCTGAACACCCATGGAAAGCCAATACCATATCATCATCCATAGTTTAACCTCTTTATTACATGATTTGAAAAAACTATAATGAAGATATTTAGTTAAATTTTATATCCTCAACATTACACCACCAAATACTATACCTATTCTTGGAAAAATAATGTGGTAGATCATTCTAAAACCACATTATGGTTGGTCCTTATCTCATGACCCGAAAATTCATGATACATGGTTTTAGATTCATGACCACAAATTGAATGTCATTTTTTGAGGTTGTCTATAATGATAATTGACCATCCATTTATGTAAATTTTCACTTAGACCTTTCTATATAAACTATGTCTAGGGTACTATAAAATTTATAGAATTATCATCTCTCATGACCCACTTTAAGTCCGGAGAAATTTATTTCTCAAAAATAATCAATGGATATCAGTAAAAAGAGTGTTTGACTGAAAGGGAAGCCTATGTTCCACTATTAATACATGACCCATGTTGGTTCCTGAATATTCATTCCCAATTTTACATGTGAAATTGAGGAACGTTTTCCCTGTGAATAAGGTCATATGATCTCTACATTACATAAAAAAATTATTGCATAACTCATCACCCCAATATGATTTATGATCATCCCCAAAATTTGTTACCATTCCCATCACACTAAGTTAGTCTCCTTGAGACATGAATTTACATTTTCCTCAATTCCATCATTCATGAAGTAGTTCTTTGTTCTTAAAATATATTCTAGGATAAATGAACATAAATTGAAGTAATAAAATGTTTTATGTTATTTTACATTAGAATACTGAAATATATGGTCTATGTTATAAAATCCTAAACTACAGGAACATATGGTCAAAGTTATACAACCTTAAATGACAATAACAAATGGTCTATGCTATGTGACCTTAAAATAGAGATGTATATGATCTAACCTCCATAAACATAAACTGCTATAATATATTGTCAAATAGGCATGACCATAAATTTATAATTGATGGTTCAATTTTATTTTACTTAAATCATTAGTAGGTGCGAGCAATATGACCCTAAACAACACATACATTTCCCTCATTTTTTCTAATTTTTCTATAATGGGATCTCATTCATGTTGGGTTTTATTGTCAACTTTTCTATAGAAACTGCCTCATTTTTTTTCCAATCTATATGACTTTAAACTATAGAAACATATGGTCTAAGGTATATGACCATAAATTTCAGAAACATATATTCAAAGATATATGATCGTAAAATGTACAATATGTGGTCCTAAACTGAAGAAACATATGATTGAAGCTTCATAACCTTAAACTGTCACATTGATAAATTAATTTCTTCCAACATAAAATATTAGCAACTCATTGGTTTGATAATTAGAAACATGATTGACTACCACCTTTCCTTGAGGTTCTCTACATTTGTAACAATGATAACACATTCACATTGGTTTTACATCTCCCTTGTTTCTATGTAAAAAACCTCACCTTATGGTCAATGTTTTAAAATAAAACTACATTGGTCCAAATTTCATTAACATAAACAAAAAATTGTAAGAGACACAAAACTCTATAGGTTTAAAAACAATAAAGGTAACCCTAGTTAAAATTTTAGCCTCTTATTTCTAGGTATTCACTCCATATAGATTAGGCATAATTTTGAGTTATTAAATGAAGAGGTACAATTCATGTGAGGTTGAAAACATTTAAAGAGAACCCAATTCCAAAGACATGTTTATTCGTTATAATACTCTCCCTAAATGGATTAGGCCAACATTAGGGTGAAAATAAAAGATACAAAGATCATTGGGGCCATTATTAGGCCCTAAAAATAGATCTATAATCACTAGATCCATCAAACTTGGAAAATTTAAATCAGAAATCTATTCCATATAACCCATATGAGGGTACCTAGTCCTCTCATGATTATTTGTTTAAAAAAATGGTCCATACTATGGGATCATGTGATTATTAGAGTATCTGAACTTGTATGGCCCTCTTAGAACAAGGATTAGATCCATGAAGTATCCTATACAACTCATATATCCTTGTCCATGGTTCTATAGTTAAATAAAAAACTCCCCATCTCCTATAAATGAGATAGATATATATATAGGATATTTAATCATAGAGTTATTAATCAATGATTCTATATTGAAATTATTCTCATCCATGTCTGATATTGATTTGTATATGATTCCCTTTATCCAAACAATGTTCAAAAAGATTCTTCTTCCAACAACATAGGTTGATATATCTAGATCTACTATATTGGGTCTATACAGAAATTAATTTTCACTATAATCCCTTTTCCATCATCGATTTTTTACCTTTTCAAATTCATGATATCTATGATCTAATAAAAAGTAACTCCTTTTAGAAACATAGTTCTTCGGGTAGATTATTTATCTTGGTAACCCTTATACCTTAAGTAATGATTATACTCTTGGTAATGAAAAAAATACCTAAGTGAACACACTTCTCCTATAAAATCATATATTTGACCCCAAAAAAATTCCCATTATATATTAATGTATGATGAAATTTTATATACATTTAACATAAATAAAATTGTTTTTATTCCAAAAAAATCCATATTTGGGGGGTGGGGGATGTTTGGAACTGCTAAAAGAGTTCAGAACAACTTTTCATGGAAGAATACATGGGGTGATTTTAGGACCGTTCTTAATTCTTATTACATGTGCCTATGATATTTGGATGAAATAAATTCATCTAAAATTGAAAAGGTGGTGATAAATAATATTTTTATTATTTCATTAAGAGATTAATTATGAGGAATATCTAAATGTTATAATCCAATTAAAAATTAATCTATTTTTTCATGAAGGATTTTGAGAGTATTATTTATGAATTTGGGAATATCCTTGACATTTTATATTGTGCGATTTACTTTATTTTACTTAATTATTCAATGTTAGGATGAGGTAAACTAAATAATTAGACCTTGAATTAAAAGAAAATAAATGTGGTCTGGTTTCCTAGATAAGAGCCACCTCAAAACTAGATAGCCAATATAGTAGCAAAGTGTTCTTATGTTAACATGTTTATGGAGGAAATGAGATTCCATTCAGGGGGTGACAACAAAAGGGAGATATCATCATAGAGAAATTCTAGTGGAATCCTAGAGTTGACCTGATTATTTTTTTCTATATAATATCCTCAAAGGTTAATAAACCATTACCATGACTACTTGTCACATTGAACCCGTAATCACATGATCCACAACATTATTCCTACAATATTAAATATATCGGTATAAGGATGGTCATTGAATATGATTACTGGACTCTATCCAATTAGAAGGATCATCATCTTCATCCTCAACGAAACTATAATTTTACATATAGAGGCTTCTGTAGAGAAAAATATAACCATCTATGGTAATCATGCCAAGGAAACAAGTCATGATCAATTTTCAAATTTTAATGAATGAAATCCATGTCTTACATGATTGTTTTTGTTTGAAGGAGTTACTACCAAGTCATAAGGATAACAATATTGTAATTTTGTTATTAATTTAAATGCATGATATACAATTAAAAAAATATTTATAGAATTCGGTAATGATCTTGGGGAAGGATGTCCATGAACAAGGGATAATTTTATCACTGTTGGTAACATGAACCTCCTTACAAGCTAGTTTTCACTCGTTATGGGTTATGTGACAATCTTAGATGAATTGAATCAATGACGATATTGGGAGATACTCATAGTACCTTGTGATAGACTTGTAAAGGGAACTTAATGATGAAGTGGATAGTGATTGTTGATTATTACATGACACACCCCAGTTATGAGATCCTAATATGTTCTTCAGATTATGTGACTGACATTAAAGAGTCTATTGATAGAAGAACCCCTCATATTCAATGACTATCATTCATGCATCTATGAAATATATTCAAGACATGTAACTAAATTATGTGACCAATTAGTGACATGTGATGGGACTGACTCAATCCCTACACCTCCACCACTTCATAATCTATATGTGTATTTCTCACCTTATGAAGAGGTTAACATATGGGGGATACTGACTATATAATCCACTATTTCAACATAGAAAAAACAATAATGTAATGTCATGACCCCAAAACCACTAAATGATTTATGGATTCAGTGGATCACATGACCTCAAGCATTCCTCTCTATACACCAGAGTATGCCGACTGGTATTAAGGGTCTATGGTAGCACATTAATGAGACAATAACCTTTGTCATCATATTAGCATAATGTTAAAGAAAAAATCGAAATCATAGGATCATAATGTACCTATAAAACTAGTGGAAACATGTAAAATAATTAACCATAGAAATAAAATGTCCAAAAAATAGTAATAATAATTAGGCTATTGTTTGATTTATATACAAAATGATGGCATGTCATGCTGATGTACAAAATGGGGTATACAGGTAATACGAAGCACATAAATATAAAACATGCTATAAAAATGGAAAAAATACCAAAATAATTATCCACTAGAATTGTGAGCATATGATTTAACCTTTGGTCTTAGGTTCCCATGCTATATGAAACTCAAATCAAACTTCCATGACTAGAAGATTTCCCGTTACCCTACCATCATCTATAAAGTCTATCTTCGTAAGAATCTGCAATCCTAATAGGGCGTGAGATAGAATCAATAGGCTATAACCAAAAGTTTCTATAATAATCATTATAGGGTGTATATAATATCCATTTTTAAGTATAATAAATTATAATAATGCTCAAATATATAAACTAATAATCTCATGTTACTAGAGGATACCTTGCTAATACTACCTTCTTCAGCATAGGCTAGAATAAATCTAATATCAAGTTACCATCTGCATAAATTTATAAACAATTATACTTAACATGTAAATATTTATATAAACTATATATGTGAAGATATATAAAATTATATGCATATATAATAGGTGCTAGATGGACTCAAGGAAAAACACAGGCGACCATGCATAGTCAAATGAGATGAAGGGTTTAAAAGGATACTAGCCCTAAATCTCATAGGAATAAGAGACGTCATTCCCATCACATGATATAGTGGGGTGTTTTTTCATTCCCAACACCCAATGCAATGGAATGTGGAATTCTAGCCCCATCATCCAGGTAAATAGTGTGAGATCCCTTTCCCAATATCCAATGTAAGGGAGCATGAAATGCAATGCTCAATATATCCCATAACTGTTCTCCATCGGCCAATATCTCTGTTTTAATTATAATAATAAGAAGGAAATACATGTTTATAATTTATATTCATTTAATGTAATATAACCATGGGTTCTATAAATTATATAATTCATTAACTATTTATCAAACTTGATATGGTTTTTCCCCTCCATTACATTTAATTTTAATTACCCCAATTAATTTAGAAACAAAGGAAAATATTATTTAAGGTCGAACCCAACCACAATTTGAGTTGGTTAATAAATTAATCATTTATGTTAATGAGGGAAATTAATTCAAAACCCACAAATGGGTGGAATTAAATTACATATACATCCTAAAAAAACTAACACTGATCTATGGGAGTATTTTATCATGGTTTAGTTAATTTAAAAGGGAGTAACACATTTAAAGGAATCATGTGGAAATTTTGGGAATGTGGCGCAATATAGAAAGATATCAAAATACCAGAAAATTTAAGGAAAATTAAAAGAACATATACTATATTCCCTTGGATGAATCATCATCTGGTATCAGCTTCAGGTTTGAAGTAGAACAGAAAAAATCAATGAACAGAAAAATGGCCTAAAAATAAGGCATATCTGCTATCTAGAAAACAGTGTTTAATAATATGATTCAAATGAATAATAAAAATAATATAATTAGAGAGATCACTATAAACTATTCAACACAATAGAAGAATAAGTAAATATAATCCAGATGAAGAAGCTATCATGAATCCTAGCATGGAAGAGCAGAGGGATCCTCCTAGTGTACGGTCTAGTTGAAAAAAGTGGGAGGAGGAAATAAAACTTTCACTTAATTCAAAGTGTATAAAATGGACTTTTTGACAAATTTTTAATGGGAGAAATGTTTGGAGAGTGGACCTAGATAGTTCTAGAGGATGATATCTATAATTGTGCTTAGCCTTTGTGATGATCACTATGGAGCCCTGTTTCATCCTTTATAGTTTTCCAAAACCATTTGGCCCATAGTGCATGGTTCAGTCAAACTATGCACCTAGAAATTTTCCTCTATAACTTACAACTTTAGGTTTTGAACAAGTCTCAGAAGCTCCCATGAACTTCTTAATACCATATAGTAAATTTATAAGGATTAAAAAATGTTTTAAACAAATAAATAGATGTTTTGTACTTTTTGAAAACCCAGGTCATTATAAATACTCATCCATGAATAAAAATTTACTTGAGTTTCAAATATGAGGATTTCAAAGGATCAACTGAGAAATGATATTTCCACTAAACATGTATTTTTGCCACTCACTCCCAAATCTAATCTTATACTAATTTGTGCTTCCAGATAACCTAAACTAGAGGAACTAGCCTACCTTAGAGATCCTTCATGATTTGATCCATGATATGCACTGAATACTCCTCAAAGTAATAATCCATTTCTAACCCAACCTCCTTGGGATGTAAAATATGCGATGGGTTTAGATAATACCAATGGAGATGAGGCACTTGAAAAACAATGTGCATAGCCTAATATCTCTATGGAAATTCTATCTGATAAGTCATTGGACCCATTCTCCATGAGATCTCAAATGGGCCTGACATGAGAATGGAATGATTTCCCATTTGTTGTTTTCTAATTATTTTATTCACTTCAACAATGGTGGTCTTATATATATCAAACGGATCAAAACAATCTTGGAAATTTATGGCTACCAAAGTGTAAAATTGGCCAATAAGAAGAATTCTAGTGTATATATCTCTAAACAATGTTTTCTCAGACATAGTATAAATATTCAAAACAACTTGGGTATTCAAAGGTTTTATATTCTACTATATTATATTGGTGATACTATTTCAAATGGTAGAATTAAGAAAGACCATTATGAAGTCATTATCCAGTGTATAGCGTGGAACATTTACAACTTGAAGAATAATTTTCTTTTGTTTGGAGGATTAATGACTTTGGTTGATAGAAAATTAACCTCAATACCTATGTATATTGTTATAGTCATCAAAGAACTAAAATAAACTATATAGTGTATTGAGAAAATAATAAAATATTTTATATGGGATGGTATCAAAACTGGAAGATTCCATTGAGTTTCTTGTAAAAGATTATCCATGATCATGGAGGAAGGAGTAGTTAATCATAGATGTATTTATGAACCCATAAAGTGAATTCATGCCAAGTTGGTGTGGGAAATCATTAATGGAATTTCCCTCATGGAGAGGTTCATGGGACAAAGGATGGGTGATTACTGGGGGGTTTAGGATGATAGTAGATGAAAACTTTTAGGGAATTCCCAGTGAATGATAAAGAATTTATAAAATATTGAAGGAAAGTTCATCTTAGTGGTGGTTTATGGAGAGATTAATTGATGGAAGGATAATTAAGTCGGTGAAAAGTTATTTTTTCCATGGTGTCCCATACCCTAAATTTCCTTCCTTGAAGATAGTTTATTTTCTAGATTTATTAAGAATTTTATGGCTCACAATAATTAAAAATATTTTATAATATTAGACTGAGTGGTGATCAAGATATGTGTGTGTTTTCTATCTCCAAATATATTCAGTTCAGTATATGAAATTTATGAACTGTGATACATACAAGAATTGATCATGATGTGTGCCCTACTAAACATTGGTTCCATAAAATACCTTAGAAAATAAATTTCCTCTTTTGGAATATAAGGAACTATTAATTTCCTAATGATGATAACATATTTAAGAAATGGGTCCCCCTTTCCTTCTACTTATGGTGTTGTATGACCACCCAAACTGAATCAACCAGGACCCTATTCTTTAGAGAAGACTGGGTGAAGGTTATCTAGAATAATTTAATCCATTTCATTGGTTCAGGTAATCTTAGTGTTTCAATATCATAATTCCTTTAAACATGGTTTCATGGGGTTACATAGAATGATACAAATTTTAAATTTATGATAATGGTTTTTAAAGAAGGATTTTTGGTTATTTGGGAAGCTAGAAATAAGGCGTGCAAAGAAAAAAAGAATTTCCATTTATTCATGAAGGTCTGAGAAAAATTATCAGTGACTGAGCTTGGGAATCTAATTTAACGAAAAATGGATTCAAATTCACTTAGGCCTATAATACTAAATGAATTTAATAATATATAAGGTAGAAACATTCATAGATATGGAAGTTGGGTTTCCGGGATTCCACCAAACATTGGACTAAAGATTAATGTAAATGGATCCAATTTGGATAGGCTAATGAGAGGGGGGGACTTCTGGGAGATAGTAGAGGGTATGTTATCTTTGATTTCATTATTTTTTAGTGCCTTAAAAACTCCATTAGAGAAGAGGTTAGGGGTAGGCTTAGTGGTTTGACCATGTGTAGTCTCCATAACATTACCTTCTTGGAGGTTGAATCAGATCCCAAAATAATGGTTGATTTTCTTAGTGGTAGGGACACTCCATTGTAGGACTTGATATATTTTAACATGAAATTCAGGATGTTTACTGATCAAAATGTTGGTGTGGGTCACACCTGTAGAGAATGAAACTATACAAAATATGTTTTCTTATGTGAAGGAAATCTAGATGATATTACTATCTTATACTTTTCCTATGGATCCTTATCAAATGATTGTAAAATAAATATTAGGGGTGAAACTCTTGGACTCCTCCACTATCGTCCCTCATGACTCATGATCCTTATAATTATTTGAATAATCATTCACATCATGATTAGATAAACCTGCATTTAAGTCTCCTAAATGAGATGTGGTTCAAGAATTACCACTTATCCAGCCTCTAAACAACACAAATGTGACCTTCGCGGCCTACCAAAAAAGGAATCCTAAGGATCCCTTTGGATGGTAGAATAGAAGATATTATTGTAATATAACTCATCTAGGTGTATATATTTCTCACAAGAACACCCAATGTCAATGACACATTAAAAAATCATATGCTATAAATCCTAAATCATGTGCTCTATCTGTCTATCAGTCTGAGGGTTATAGGCCTTAGTTAGAAGAACTTGTCAAATCAAGGCCTTTTGAAAACCTCTCTAGAATCATTTTCTAAAATGAGTGTCCCTTTCAGACATAACATAATATAAGGCTCAGTGAATTTGTATGACTTCCCTGATGTATAGACTCCTCAGACTATCCACAGAAAAGGTCTCCCAAATAGGTAGAAATTGTGTGACATTTTTAAATTGATCAAAGATGACTCATACTATATGTTTCCTTGAGGCAGTATGGGAAAACCAGTCATAAAGTCTATAGAAACATCATCCCACTCAACTCAGGAATAAAAAATGTCTATAAAAGTCAAACCAGTCACTAATATTACACATTCAGCTAATGTTAGGTGGAACATTGATTAACAAGACCGACTATCTCCATTTGCACACCATTCCACCTATACATGTGATGTATGTCTTCATACATCTTAGTGATGCTCAAATTCACTACCCATGCTAAGGAATGAGATTACCACATCAACTCCTCATAGATATATAATAGAACCCAGAAAATATGTTGCGTTCATAAGATCGTATCCTCATACATGGTTCAACCAGGTGATGAATCCTCATCTGAAACACTCTGCCTTATGAGTATGACCTATGGATATTAAATTTTGATCATATTTTCTCATTCTAAAAGGTTCAAGGTCACTGAAAAATTATTTTAAAACACCCTCCCATGACTCTCTTGAACCTCAACGTGAGTCTTTGAAAACAAGGCCATAATATTCCACTTAATACTGGCATTTAGAACCACCTATTTTTGAGTCATTCATTTCAGAGCAACAGTTACGACATTTTCTTTTTCTGACATATAGGAAAGCTAAATGTTGAAAAACATCAGACATTCAACCCTTATGAATTGACTGAGATTTAAACCATGACGCGTAAAGATATACTTGTAGATTTTTTGTTCAGTATACAAAAAGAAATTCTCTATAATAAAATAATGTGTCTAAAAACTCAAGGCATGAACTACAGATCCTCACATGAGATTTTTTTTCCAAGTAGTTCCTCTCATGTTGTCTAAAATGACGAGACCCATATGCCACAACTCATTCTTCAAGCATCATATCTTCTCCCATATTGATGCTCGATGAGTAAAACATAAACTATATAGGTACTCCATGGATTTGGAAGAATCAGTATTAGTGCTAAATTTAATATACATTTCAATTCCAAAAAAAGACCTTTCACACGCTTCTGAACAAACAAATTTATTACCATTATTAGTCAATATAATAATAGGTGCTGCTATGTATGAAAAATCTTAGATGAAGCATATATAATTCCCATATATCCTTATGAAACTCTATATATCAAAGATGTTTCTAGGATATACCAGGAAACTGAATCCCTCACCTTATTTGGGTGTACTGATACTCCAAGTTATGAGATGATGTTACCTAATAAGTGGACATGGTCGATTCGGAAGTGGAATTTCGATAGATTTTTGTAAATCGGGTGCTCCCTCAGTTTATTCAACCTGATATAAAGATGTTGGGAATGGTAATTTGAAGTGTGATAATGAATAAATTTTTTTTACTAACTAATACCATGAATGCATATTTATATGGGTGAAAAACTAATTAATGTGGTCCATGAAAATAGTTATTGTATTGCTGAGACCAAAAAACATTACTAGGTACTCATAAAGACCATTCCTGCTTTGGAATGACGTATGAGGTGTGTTTGAAAGACCAAAACACACCTCATTTTTTCTTAGCCTCAAATAAATCTAGGAATACACCCTCCCTCCTCATAGATTATTAAATAGGTCGTCTATTTGAGGGAGTGGATATGGATTCTTATCTTTGAGTTGGCCTGGTCATCGATAATCCATGCAAAGCTAAAGCGGACTATCTGACTTCTGAGAAAAAAGGACATATGAACCCCATGGTGATATACTAGGATTGATAAATCCCTTATTTTATAGGTCTTATATCTTATTATTGAGCTCCAGAAGCTCCAAAGGTGAAATTCTATAAGGTGAAATGGACACTGATGTAGCTCCCGACACTATCTCAATGGTTAATTCTACCTCCCTCACTATAGGTAGCCTAGAAAATTGATCATGGAATACATCAATAAATAGGTCTATCAAAATATGGAAATTAGTAGGATTCATTCCCTAATCATCCATGAAAAGACTAGTGATTTGATCTATCACACTTTCTAACCCCTGATGCCAAGGTCCATCTCAATTCGATTCGACATCCCATTCTCCCTTGTAAATATATCGACCACCAAATGGTGATGTAAAAATCACCATTCAGTATTGAAATTAAATATGGGATCAATGGGGAACCAACCAGTCCATCCCAAGAATTACATCAAAACTTATCATGTCGAGGGAAAAATACTCAACACAAATAGATAACTACATTTCTCATATGGGAATTCCCTATAGTGGTGAATATTATTTGATGAAATACCCAACATGTTATTCAGTGTCATCACACCACATATTTACTCTATCTCATGAACCATAATTTCTATTATTGTTTTATATATAAAAGAGTGTAATGAACCTATGTCAAAAGTAGTAGAAACTAAACAAGAGGCTACCAAAATAGTAACTCAAACTATAGGAGGTCCTATACTCTTCTCCTTAAAAATAGGATTAACTACATGTAACTAGATTAATCCATGACCTTGAGTCACAACATGAATAACTTGTGTAGTCTTTCTAAGTTGAAACCATGAATCTTGGGTTATATTCCTACTACCTCAACCATCGCTTCAGCCTGATTGAATTTTGGTTCTCTAGCTTCCTAGGTGAAGAGATACTAAAGGCCCCATTCTAGAATTTGGGGTCAGTGAAGAACCTATCTCAATAAGAACTAATGGAAATCTATGTAAGAAGTGATGAATATAACCTATCCTACAACAACCTATTCAGTCATCCAGAGCTCACATATACTAGGGTTTTGTGCTCCCTGTCTTCCAAAACTATTGACATATAATGAAATGATATATATGAGATGTCTGAATACCACTTCCCCTACGACTAACATCAAAGTGATGATTCCCTCCCATATAAGATTCACTTATAGTTTTAGATGCTTAACCACACAAGCTCACACCATTAGCTTCCCTCAAATTCCTCTTAGTAATGAGCGACTGGTTGACTATATCATATATAAAAGTCAACCAGAAAATAGTAACCTATAATAAAATCGAATATATAATAAAATCCACAAAGCTTATCATACTCACTAAATCACCACTAGCTAGAGTTTGTATGGATTTCTAAATATCCAAAAAATAGAAAAAATACACTATCACAGACATAACACTCTACAAAAAGTTCATGAACTCTCTAGCCTGACCATCCCTTAATGTCTATTGAAAGAAGTAATTATTGTGCCAATCTAAAAATCCATAAAGATATTTTCCCGATATTGGTCTTCCTGGGTAATCAAATCCGATGATTTCTTCATTGAACCATGTAACATATAATTAGAGGGCTTGAACATTATCTCCATCATAATCTCTAGATTCGTGAATATAGAAATCATTTCCTCTGTCCATGTCCCAACAGCCCGAGGGACACCCATACCTGGAACAATAGGTCGATGATGTTGTTAGAACACCCATTTAAAATTTTAAATTGTTATGGAATGTCAAGAAACTCCTTGAATATACTGAATCAAATGATGGATACCCTCTTGAAACCAGGAATTAGTTCCCAAGTTAGGAATATAAGGTGGTGTCATAGGTGGAACTATGGGAGGTAACAATGGAATCTCTAGGACCAAATCACCCAAAGAATGGTAATCACTACCCTCCTAGAATAAAACATTAGGATATCATAGAGGAATTATTTTACAAATCCAAACACACATCTTATCAGAGTATTCATCAATTAAAATATCATAAATGAATGATTAAGAAAGATACACAAATTTTTATTTATTAATTATCTCCTCTATACCTACTCATAAATCTAGGTCTATATGATATGGGGATTTGATTATAGGACATAAGGATAATAAGAGACACTCTTAACTACCAATTATTAAGGCCTATTTTGGGTCCCGGTCTCATATATCACTAATAAGGTCATAGTATATGGAGTTTTAATTTAATGTTATTGAGTTAAATAGAAATTAATATGAAATTTGAATCCCCATTTAATAGTCAGAATTTATTTTTTAATTTTTAAATCCATTTCTTTTACTCTTTTATCTTCATAAATCACTATCTAGTTAGTTGGGTCACTATTTCCAATTCATAAAAACCATACTCATTATAAATTTGAATTAACACATCATGTAACTTCAACTTAGACCTTACATTTGATATCATGATGTTACATGTCATAATAAATGATTTTATTAATTTAATTACCATTTAACATTTATGGATGTACATTAATCTTAAATTATCATTGGAATTAAAGGAAATAAAATTACTAATGCTTTGTTACATGTAACTAGAGTTTCATGGATTGAACATGGTATGATTTGTTAATTTCAGAACCATCATCCATCAACATGGGAACCAAACTTTTTAATGATTCATAGACAATAATTAATCCAATTATTCTAACCGTTCATGAAACTATATCACATTTCAAAAAAATACAAAGGTACCAAACTATATGTAACAAGAAAGCCATGAATTAAGTAATTGTGGTATGGAAGAATGCATGGAATATATTTCATAGAGTTCATATGATGATGTGTGAGCTACGACCACCTTACCTTAATGATTCAGAGGAAAAATAAATATACGAAAACAATATCACAATAATAATATCACAAAACATGTTTGTCACCCAATGGTGAAATCAGTGCAACTGTAATAGGCGTAATCCAGTAAAGACAATATCCAAACCTAAGAAATTTGGGTTTCCACTATATGTAGGTTATCTAATCCTAGAAACATGCTGAATACAATATTTTTACATATTCCTAGGCTCCAGTCTATTACCCAAATATCACAAAAAAGGAAAAAATAAATACATTCGATAAGACTTTGTAATGTCCCAAAAAAGGAGACACTAAATGGTTCCCTGAGTCGATGAGTCACATTACCTAAAGCACAACTCCCTATACGCCATAGGATGCTGACTAATAGTGAGGGTCTATGGTGGTATGGTAGGGTGACTATAACCTCTATAATTAGAGTACCATAGTATTAAAAATAAACAATCAAAAGTAAAAATAGTATAATGTAACTTCTATCATAGTGGAAACTAGTACAATAATAAAAAATTTAATGAACACATCTAAAAAATAGTAATAATAATAAATCCATAAGTTGATTCATATATAAATTATTGTAATGACCTAATGATTTAAAAAATGGGGGATACACGAAATATATAGAAAAAAATATACAACATACTGTAAAAAAAGTGGAAAATACATAAATAAATCTACAATAGAATTAAATTTATATGCTTGGAACCCTAATTCTGTGTTCCCATGCTATAATAAAATTAAATGAGGCATTGAAAACTGGGAGGTTTTCCGTCTACCAGCCTGCATCTATAAGGTTTTTATTGCTACCCATCAGAAGCATGAACATGGTGTGGGATACACTCATTAGGACACCATCAACTGTGTCTAGAAAAATATAGTCTATGTGTATATTATAGTAGTGTCAAAGTATAACAAATAATTTCAATTATGGAATCCATTAACAAGTTAGCTCAGGCTACTAGAGGCCACCTGTCACACACAACTTACATTAACAATTGTCAGAATAACATTGATCTTAGGATACCATATGAATACATATATAATCAATTATACACAATATGTATATATGTATATTCATTATATATGTGAGGATATATATTGGGATATACATAGATACGTGTTTCTAACTAGAATTTAAGTGTAACTCGAGCTTCCATGTGTATAAAAATGTTTTAAAGAATCCAACAAGGGAACTAGCCCTAAATTTCATGGGAATGTGAGATGCCATGCCCATCACATGATAGAGTGGGATGAGTCATCATTCCCAATACCCGATGCAATAGAACATGGAATTTTATACCCATCATCCCGGTAAATCATGAGAGATTCCATGCCCAACACAAAATGTAATAGAGTGTAAAATGTCAGGATCAATAAGTCCCTTTACTAATTCCCACTGACCAATATCATGGTCTAATTATAATAATAATAAGGAATTTACAATTAAGAATTTATATTTTCTAACCCAATTTAAACTTGGGTGACACAAAATATATAATTAAATAACTATTTATCACACATGATGTGATCTTACAACAATCTACATATAATTAAAATTAATCCATTTATTTTAGAAATTATGGAAAATACAATTTAAATCAAAACAAACCACATAATAGGTTTTTGTTCAATTAAAATATTATATTAAGAAGTGAAATAAATTCAACACACCCAAAGGGGTGGAAATAAATGAGGTATAAATCCTTTAACAAACTAGAATAGTTTTACACGATTATTTTATCATGGTTCAATTAATATTAAAAGGATAAATAAAACATAAAGTATACTATGGAAATTTTTAGCATGATTAATAGTGATGAAAGATATAAAAACACCTAAAATTTTAAGAAACATTACAGGACCACACAATTTAGGCCTATAGATGACTCCTCATTAGGCATGAGCTTCATGTTTAAATTAGAATAGAAGAAAAAAGAATAATAGAAAAATGCCCTCAAAATAGATCATATCAACTTGCAACAAGATAAAATCAAATACGGTCATATTTATGATGAATGGAAATAATAATATTAGATAACATAAAATTAGCTTTCCAACACAAATAATGTAGAATAAAATAGAATGTAGATGAAGAATCTAGCTAGAATCCTTGTTTGGATGAGAGGAGGGATTCTTTGGGCATGTGCTCTGTTAGAATCAAGATAGAAGGGGAATGAAAATATGGTTACTTAAGGCCAAAAGGGGTAAAAATAATAGTTCACCCATGTTTTAAAGGGTTCAAAGTTGGACAAACCATGTTTCAACCAAGTGCCTACCACTATACAATGGATAGTTGACCCAAAATTTTGGGGAGCATAGTTATTATAACAATCCTCTAGCAGTGAACTCCCCACTATAGATCCTTACAACACCCCTGTAGTATTTTCCAAATCCTATGACCCCTGGTGCAAGGTTTGGTTAAATCATCCTCATAGTAATTTTGATCCATAACTTGGATCACTTGGTTGAAAAAAATCCCTAGATGCTCCCGAGACCTTATTGAGGCCATAGAGGACATTTATAAGTACAATGCACATTTTAAACTAGAAATAAAATGATATGTATCATTTTGAAAATATTAGTTGTTATAGATAAACAAAGAAGAAACACATAGAGTGATTAACATAGAGGACACTAAAGAATGTGATTGGGGGATAATGAAGGTGCTTAGGATAATTAAAAAAATCACCCTTTTTAATTGAGTTATCCCCAATACTATAGTGTATCGTGCAATTCCAAGTCTATTTAATTATGAGATCAATTTATCACCCACTTTTGCACTAAAATGTGACCTAGTTTGGTTTCACCATCACTTAAGCCCTCCCAAAGTCAGGTAACCATATTCATTCAACCCCATTTACATGATCCACATTTTATATTACTCATCTTAATGGATAATACTTATATAGTGCACTCATTTTGAAAAGATTCATATCGTGCTTTCATGTGGGAAATAATTATGTCAACATTAGTTATGTAGTTCTTTTATGCAGATCAGGAACCCTAATTAATGATCTCTTTGAAATGAAATTGAATAACATGATTATATTTGTATGATGTGTCTTACTGACACACTACTCATGTAATCACTCTTGATTACATTACTCCTTTTGGTTTATATGACCATTTGATGTGAACCCTATTCACACAGAAGGGAATGCATCATAGTCTTGGACCCACCATCTTGTGTCCTGAGACATAAGGTCTATACTATGAGAAACTATTCACGAAATAGGTTATTAAACCAATAATCATGTGACTATTTTTTGTGACCTAATGTCTAAATGGATTGGTTATGAGAACCCTTGCTAATGTGACTTCTGTCATGTGATCTATTACATGAACATCTTTAATTTTTGATTGGTTAAATGCTCATGGTCATGCTATCACCTATATTGTATTTTCTCATGTGATATCATAACCCAAATGGTATCTTCTCCTTACTCTATGTCCTTCAAGGGATGTTATCTGATAAAATTATACTAAAAAGACTCTCAGAGCCATGTTTCTGCATCCATATGAGGGAAATAAACTAATATATTATTGTGAAACTAGTATAGTAAGCACATAACTTTCTAAGATGATAAGAAAATATAAAACCATGATATTGACCATCCTTCATCATTTATTAGTGGACATGTAACGTGACACCCTGATATTTTAATAGAGGACTATGTTCAATAGCATATACAATACACCATACCAAGCTTTAACAAATCATTAAATATTATTATATAAATATGGATATTATAATCATAAAATTGAATATGTGTGTATGAATTAGATTAAAAACATTATGATATATAAATATGTATGGTATACATATTAAATATTGATTTATAGATTTCTTTTTTGGAAATAAGCAGTTATTTTTATAATTAAGATATTTTATTCATAAAATTTTTTTTATTCGAATTTTTTTATTTCTTTTGTGGGAAAATAATATAAATAATTTTTTTTCAAAATTTTTTTAAATAGTATTATCAAAAACAAATTAATATATAATATTTGGATGTTTCAGAAATGATTAGATTTTTAGTGTATAGTGAAAAAAAGTTTTTAACTACAGTCATTACATTAAGTAATTTAAAATTTTAATTAATTTTTTTTGATATTTAAGTGATATAATATCTACTTGATTTATATTGATCAAATTAATTATTTTAAAATTAGAAGAAATATTAATTTTGATATATTTTAGTTTTTATGCTTAAAAACACACATTTTATAAAAAATGTTTGTTTTTGTTTCAGGGTATGTATTAATATTAAAATTTATTTAGTCTCTTATAGTGATTGAATATAGAGAAATTGATACCATCTTATAAACTAGAAGTTTCAAATTTGGTAAAAAGGGCCATTTTATTTTTTGTCATTATGAATAATGATGATGGTAAATATTTTTCACCTCGATAATGGTAAAATGGGTATGAAAGGATTAAAATCTAGAGATAAGGTCTCAAAATAAACCAAAAACATGAATTTTTTCAAATATATCCATTCCCAAATAATTATAGAATATATAGAAATTTGGTTCTATTTTTCTTTGATTATGAACTTCATATTAATTTTAGGAGAGAATAAATACCAAATGTCACTCTCTTGAGTTTAATATATCAATTTTTTTATAAGGATAAAAAGATGGTATGTTTGATTATAAATGTTAATTTGAAATATATATTATTATTTATCATACAAATTTATTTCAAATTTTTTGTGATTAGATAATTTCATTAAATGCTTACGCAACACCGATATAGTATTATTCAATTAATAGAAAAATAAAATAAAAAATTTAAAATTATTAAATTAAACACAATCCGGTTGAATTGTTTTGTTCTAATACATTTTGAAAAAAATAATATATTATTATTGTGTTAAAATTTATATTCTCATTATGTATATTTCATGTTGTTTTCAAAATCAAATTTTTTGAATAGTTATTAAAGTAATATTAATAGTATTTTATGATAAAAATATTCTATTTAATTTTTATAAAATCATACAAATAATTACTAAGGTCAAGTAGGATGATAAATGGTCTAACATTTCAACCATTGGTCATTTATGAGCCAATTTTCATCTTATAATTAAAATCATAACCATTTAAGTTTGAAAAAGTTTCTGTCGCGATTAAGATTAAAATTGATTAATTTAATGGACAAAAGAAAATATAAGGTTTAAAATTTCCCCAAAACCAATTGAAATTTCATTTTATGAGGTTATTTTTACATTATATTATTTTCCATATAATTTTTATACATATTTAAGAATTTTTTGATAATGACTTTGTTATATTTTAATATTGTTTAGTAATTTCAAGTGTGTCTTTTCCTATCCATATAAAAGGACACCACTTTCTATCAATTATTCCCACCCCTTTGAGCCATAAATCTCAACCAAACCATAAATATTTATCTAATATACATTCCCATATGATATTTAGAGTTTCTATTTCTATTAAATGAATATTTAAAAGGACCATATGAAGGAATATAATGGAAGTGTACCAATGAAGAGATAATTGTCTTTATGGACTCTTACAATTTTTTTTCTTAAAATTATAAAAAATTATTCATAACCATACTAAAACAGTAAATAGAATATAATAAATATATGTAGGTTTTAATATGATAATGTTATAGAAATATTCCATCACTTTTTCATCATACGAAAAGCAAAATCATTACTCATGAGCACATATAGCTTATTGTCTCCAAGTAGCGGCGTAATTCATCTTTCATGACCAATTTAGATTGATTGTTATAATTATGTAACATATGAATACATATTATAATTATGAAATAAAAATTCAAATATAATTATAATTTTAAATTTACCTTCTTACCTTCTAATCCATTAGAAAGCGATAACGTCGCTTGTCTGTACGTGTAGACTACAACCTCCACAAATAAATGTGATCCATTTTTTTCTGATTTAAATGGATGCTAATAAAATATTGGATTAATTAATATATATGATATATATGATTTATTAATGATTCATAAAAGGTGAATTATGATTTATATTTATTTCATTTCATCTGTCAAAAATTGAAAATAGGGTTCATGTGTATATACAACCTTCCATCTCCATGAACAATGTAATTAATTTTTTATATATTTATTCTATAGATAATTATAAATATATATAGAATAAATATATATTATATTTATATCAGGATTAAAATATGGGATATAACTGATCCATGATCAATTTTCAATGGCCAAAACTACCAAACCAAAATATTCATAAAAAACTAAGGAGTTATCTAACAAAATGGTTATTTTAATAATGAATTGTTAGTTAATGTGTGATAAAATTATATAATTAAATATTAAATAGTATGATATGTTTTATTATTTTTCTCTAATAGATTTATAATAAATATATATTTATTATATATGTGTTTCAAACACATAAAAAAGGAAGTCAGACCTGTGGTAAGGCTTTCTTGTGTCACTTTTTTCCTTGGATACATATGTCTTATTCACCACTTATTTATTTCTTGTGGTGAATATATTGAACTTTTTGTATGATATTTAATTTTTACCTTAATATTTATGGGTTGTAAATTTTCATTGAAGTTATTTCTTCCATGGGGTTTTTGATTCCAATGTTACCAAAGTAGTAATAGTTTATTTTACAATAACATCATTATTCAGGATTGATTATATTTAAGTCTACATTAGGGGAATTATATAATATTTCTATATAAACTTAATATACATTATTCTAATCTAGTTATTTATGAAAATTATAATTTTACCTTTCTCTTTTAACTTTTATGTAATTAAGATATTGAAAGAATGTTTTTAAGGAAAACCTTTTTTTCTAAATGGCCATGAAAATTTTTCATTAGTGTAATTTTTTTAAATAAAATGTTTTAAAAAACAATTTTAATTATAAAATATAATTTATTAAATATATTATTAACCTTTTTTTATTGAAAAAAATAAATGGAATATTTTGGTTCTTTTCTGAATGAGGAATGTCAGACTTTTAAATGAAAATGAGAAAGTAATCTTGGTTTTAACATACATGGCATGGAATAATTTCATATTTTCATTAACACCAAATGCTTTAATGATTTATAAAAAATATTCCATAATTTTGTTTAAATAATATTCTCCAAATATTCTTATAATTTTTAGTTTTTAAAATTTAATTTTGATGTGAAAAGGTTATTTTCCTCACAAATTGATTATAATGTTTATTTTATAGAATTTCTATTCATCAGTGAAAACAACCATTTATTTTAATTATTATTAATTTTGGATATGTTGTAATGGTACTATCCTCTTTCTTTCCCTAAGTGATTTATTAATAGTTTTACTATGACTGTATTGAAATTATGTACAATATTTCTTCCTATATGGACAGTTTTTGATCATTAATCCATATTGATTAAGTTGTATTATTTATTTATATGATGAATGTATTGGAATGATGAAGTGAAATGTGGGTTCGTGAATTATTAAGAAAAAATGCATCTGTAGGTATCATGAGACAAAGAATATTTTTTGGTATTCGGATGAGTCCATACCAAATTTTGTATGACGGATAGGCACTAAGCCTTTATAATGTGTTTATGATGTCTTAGTCTGAGACCTCAATTGTTATTTTAAAATGTCTGGAATTATGAAATAAATTATTGTTTTCCATGTGGTTAATTTAATTTTTATAAAATCCATGGATGACTTTTAAATTAATTTTATTTTTTTATATGGGATTATTTTATTATCATTTATTCATGCAATATTGTTTTTGGGCTAATTTTATTGATTGAATGACATGTGTTTATGGTGATTTACCATAATGTATTCGTTATTACTTATTTATTCGTTGTAGTTTATCATGTGTGGAACCATTACTTGTCTCATGAGCTCAAAAATTTCTTATTATTATTTTACAATGGATTCAAAGAAGTTTCCATTGATTGATAAGTGAGGATATTCTAGTTAGAATAATGATGTTATTATTGAAAGTACTTTTTTTTGTATTTTATTATTTAAAATATATTTAAGAATAAAGTATGTATCTAGTTTACCAAGAATACTAAAATATTCATTAATTTTTTATTCAATCCATTTATCCACTGGCGATGTTATAAAATTACCACCAAACCTCAACAAACAGGTTCAGGGTCATTACACTTAGCATCAATGAAATATTTACAAAATACATGGGAACTTGATTTATAAAAACATACATTTGGGAAACTAAATCTATGAATGACTTTGAGAATATGTATAAGTGTATTATTACATTATAATTTTTTAAGGTATATATTCATTATTTTTTCAAGAAATACATCCATTAACTGATGATACAAGTAGACATGGATTTTCAAGAGATGCATCTAGGGGTAATAACTCCAAAAGAGTTGGTCGGGTATATCACAACCATCATTGTAGTGCACGATGAGTGTGTCATTACTAAAAACCAGGTTTTACAATCCAATGGGATATTTTGGGGTTAATTAACCTTTTCATTATGAACCTTTATAATGTGTTTGAATATATGATGACCATGAATGGCCTAAGTTTAATATAATCCATCAAAGATTGAAAATAATTTGTCAGGATTTTGATATCTTATAAAATATTTTTTTAAATATGTGGTTTTATACTATGATTCTTATTTCTCATGTAATTATTTTTCATTTTAGTCAATGAACATAAGAATAAGGAATATTATTTTCAAAACATGATATAGAAAATATGTTGATTATGAAAACGATAGGATGATGATATGAGTGAAAAATATTTTGATTATTCCCAATTAGTTAATATGATATATGATTAACAACCTACACCTTAACCAATTCATGGACTCACCAAATAAATAAAACATTGAGTTTGATGGGATATTTTGTGGTGGGGACCATGGATGAAATAAAGCTCAATTTCATTCATTTTGGATGTTATCTTTCCTTGTGGTAACCATATCAGTTTTGGTTTATACATAAACATATGAGGCATAACTTGATATTCTTTTATGGATTATGTGATATATTAAAATTACATTTTAATGGTTCAGTCCTGAACAATTCCTCTAGAGAGTATATATCATCTGTAGAAAAAAAATATATTACTGTGTAAATTTATTAAAGTGTGAAATTCTATTTTTCAAGTAAGTATATTTTATTACATCTTCATTGTAAAAGGTGAGGAAATTCCATAAGTTTTGGAAAATCACCTTGAAATAATAATGTTTTCCTATTACATTCATTCTTGATGAATCAATTTTCTTTTTCATAGCCTAATGATTTATGGTTTTATGGTCATTAAATGTCTTATGATCATTCAATTAACTATAACCAAAGTTCTTTATCACTCTCCATCATTATTATAAAATTTAGATTCCCCCATGTCTAAATACTCACTTCCCACTAATGTTACCCTATTTGGAAACCAAGTTATATAGTATTCCACATGAATAAATTATTTCCATTTCCCTCTTTTAATATGATGTTTTATTCACCATTTTTATGATATAGGTTTTCATAAAAATTATTTTTCAATGTGAAACCCATGATTGTCTAGAAAAATGTGAAATTATGGGGGTGAAATTTGATGTATGGGGTGAGTGTAAGGACAAAAACTTAAGAATTATATATTTTAGTCTATTTTAACAAGAAATATATTTTATAAAATCCTAAGGATATTTTATTTTTATAGTTTTAGCGAGTTAGGTCATAAATCATAAATAAAAAATAATATATTGAAAAGTAGACACTTCTACTAAATATCTTGTTTTTCATAGTATTAAACATTTAAAAATAACATGATTTATTTTCAGGAAAAATCATCATGTCATTATAAATAAAATTAATTTTTACATTAAAATTCGTTAAACCCTAGGGATAAAATTTTAAAAATTTTAGATGAGAAAAAAATCTTAATAAGGGTCATAATGAAATGAAATACGTTAGTCCACTAAAAAAACATGAAACACCATGTAATGTTTACCATTATATTTAATTTTCATTAAAAATAATAAATAAAATATTTTCACATGAAAAAACACACAAGCTGTTCTAAAATAAAACCTTTAAAACCCATAAAAAGCACAGTAAAATCTGTATTTTGAAACATAGAGCACCACATTCATAACCCGTTTTCAAACCATGTTAGAAATAACTAAAACCTAGTTAAATCTAAAAGAGATAACCTTCAGTAACTCACTATTTCTTAACTTGAAATAAAAGGTACTTTACCCAATGTATTGGAGCACAATCTTTGAAGACCTAAAGCTATAACGAGATCACTCAATGCCATATGGGTACAACCAATGTATAAGGTATATCAGGATCACCCATGAAATATAATGGGGTTTAACACTTCATATAAGTTGTATCAGGGTCACCCATTTCAAATATAATTCTCAAGTACCATATCATGTGTAAAAAATTATTATTGTACCATTTCATCCTAAAACCATTCTAAAAAACATTTTAAATAAAAAATTCATTTTTATCTTAAAATAAGTTTATTAATATTTTATTTCTAAAATTGAAAAAATACCCATATCATAAAGAAAAAATATTCTTTAAAAATAACCTTGAAAATTTTAAAATGAAATATCAAATAATTAAGGAATTATTATGGAGGAAAATCCCCCCCATTAAAAATAAGTTTTAAAAAATATTCGTTCTGTATTTTTGTCGAAAATGTCACTCAGAAACTAGGTTGGAAATGAATAAATGATTTCTTTCAAGCTATTTTGTAAAAAAAATTATAACATAGAAAAGATTACTTCAAATAGTCATAAAGGGAATTATAAATAAAAATTAATTTTTTTATAGAACAAAGACAAGGAAGAATATGAGAGTTTAATGGGAAACATTAAAAGATATTTTTTAAAAGAAACTTCCATGTCTTGAGTTTAAATCATCAAATATGTCATGTATATTTCTGAATAAATTACTTTTTTTAATTTTAGAATTAGTTAACAAATTTTTTTAATTTAATCATTCCTTTTATATCACTTATTACCATGGTATATAAAATTACTTAGTCATTAAATTTCTGATCATATGGTTTGACGATATTCAGTACTTAAGTCTAAAATGACTTCGGTAAGTTGACTATGGTCTAATAGTTCATTATTCCATCCCTTAAAAAATAATAATAAAAAAATAATTATAATTTTTATTAATAAAATTTAATTTTAAATCTATCCATTAAATATGGTTATGAATAATGAACTATGTTATAATCATGGACATAGTAGGTTGTACATACGCTTGTGTAACGTTTCCATTTCTCAATGATCATTATGTAAAAAAGGTAAATATTATTTTGTTTTAATAGAATGAACATAAAATAATATATATCATAATTGTTTAAAATATACTTATATATATTAACCATGTGATTTTTTGATGAAGAACAAATCATATCTCTTTATATAGGTGGTCGTCCACACGAATACACGAACGACATTATCATTTTTCAAGGCATGGAAAGGTAAGAAGGTAAATGATATATTATATTTTAATAATGATAGATATATAATTAATATCATATATAATAATTAATTCTGCCATTATAATCTATCCATGATAGATGGTGATGGAAAATGAATTACATCAGCATGTGAGGAAGTTGTCCACCTTACATAGAAATGTTGAATTATTTTACAATTTAATTGAAGAGAAGATGGAAATGGGCCAGGAATCAAAAATAATGACATATAAGTATATAGAGAATACTTGATTTATTATTTTATAATTATTGAATAATATTTTAAGGATTATGAAGAAGAAACAAAACTAAAAAGTACATTTTAAAACAATACATCTTGTTTAAAAAGCCACTATTAATTAAAAGTATAAGCCATATAAGTTTTTTATTATTACTAAATAAAGAATAATAGAATTTGGATAGATAATATAGAATGGTATTTTGGTAGGTTTTGGAACAACCAAATGGGGTTTTAAGTGTGTTGAAATGAGAAGAAGAGGTTCCCTTTTAGAGGTGAGGGGATGAGCACACATGGAATTCTTAGAATTTTAAATTAACATAAATTAATTTTTAATTTTAACTGAATAAAAAGTATGTAATTTAGAATATAATTTTATTATTGGTTTAAATACACTGATAAATAAATTATGCAATTTTTTAATATATTTTCTTACCATTATATTTTATTTTTAACCCATATTTAGTCCCATTAATTCTTTCTGCGACAACATGCAATATTATTCTTTGAGGGTTAATATAGAAACTATAAATAGAACATGACCCATTGTTTTAACACTGTTGATATTTTAAATAATATAATAATCAAATGGATTTATTTAAGTGTTTTTTAAACTCGATATCATCTAATAAAATATTACATATTATAAAATATCAACTATGTATAATTTTAGAACTATTAATTATTTTTTATTTAGTTTTATCAAGATAACACATATAATTAAAAAAAATATTACTTTAATACATCTATAACATGAAACGGTATTATATAAAATTCATTCATCACATTTAATATGTTGTATTATATTTATTGTAATTTTTTATATCATTTATTTTTGTAATAATTAAATAATTACTACACCAGCATTGTGAAAGAATTTGTGGAAAATATTTCATGCCTAAAAATTAAAAACTAAATTACCATTAAATATATATATATATATATATATTTATAAAATATATTTATAGTCTAGACTATCCTCTATAAAACACCATATTAAAATATTACACTTATTAATAATAATAGTGTAATATGTTTGACATTTCATTAAATAATATACTATAAAAATATTAAACTTATTCAAGTTTCCTTAAAAGGAAATAAATTGGTCTATTATATAATTATGATCTAGATATTCTCATAAAATAATATTTAGATATGGTTTTGCATCATTTTATAGTTCTTATCATTTTATTTGTAATCTAAATTACCCAATTTACCCTTTATCGTGGTAACAAAAATACTAAATTTTCTATACATATTAAAAAATAGATGAATATTTTAATTAAATTTTTAGAATTAAGTTTATATAAATTCTATAAATTATAATATTCACTTATAAAAATAATAAAAACACATTTTTTATGAAAATATAGTTCTGATGAATAAAATGAATTTAATAAAAATTGTGTGATTATTTTTTCCACGAACATACCAATAAATTAAAATGTTTTGAAACATTATATTTGATTTATACACTAATATTTAGTTTTTTTTCTAGGCTCTATGTGTTTTATCGTATAAGATTTCAAAAATAGAGTTTTACTTTTCAAATAATGGGATGTTACATTCTCCCTTATTTAAGAAATTGAGTCCATGAAATTTGAACTCAAGTTTTGTAACCAGGGTTTGAATTTTCAAAATACCTTTTTTCAAATCCTATAGTATAAAATGGATTTAGAAAACTTAAACTTGATAAGAGTGAAAATGGATGTACGAAGGTCACCTGGAGAAACACAAAACAAGTTACAAAGTAGGAGAAAATAAGTGGGAAGTGAAAAATGGATATGGAAGAAAACAAATAACACCAAAGTACTGATATTTAGTGATATAAAATAAGTTCATGAGAAATTTAACCACCACAAAATCATAAATCTTTGATGGGTAAAAAAGAAATTTATTTCATAGTAGGAATATAAACAAATAACATTTTTCTTTGAATTTCTTTTTCCTAGTGTTAAGGAATTTTATTTCTATATTTACTAAGAACATAGGGAAAAATAATTACTTGAAAAGTATAATTTAATATTTTAATAAATTTCCATATAAATATCATCTTTTTATCCAAATAACGAATATTCAAGAGGATTTTTTCTGTGCCTATAACATTAGAATAAACATCTATGAATCATAAAATCCATAAAATAATAACTATATGTTCCTCTTGTATTTATATGCTAACCAAAAAAAACATGGTTAGTAGAAAATAAAATAATTTAAAAAATGAATAATCCTTGTTATGAAGAAAAACTACTTTAATATCCAAAATTCAAAAGTAATAAAGAAAACTCAACATATATAATTAAATGAATAAGTATCCTTAAAATTCAAAAAAAAAATATTCCTGAATAAGATTAAATAAATAGAAGGATTTGATCATATATTCTTAAAAGATAAATTTAATATTTATATCCTAAAATAACATGAATTACTCTAAATATATCATACTATAAATGTAATTTCCCAAATCACATAATCTCAAATATATTATAACCATTTACAAAATTAATCTAAATCACTATAAATCTATAATAAAATCATATATGCTTCAAAAATATAAATCAATATTTATTGCTAAAATAAAATACCATTTTATTTTGTCTACCTTAATCATATTTGTTCCCAAAATATAGAATGTATTCTGAAATTACATCAATAAATTAATATCCAAAATGTTTTCCCATCGTTAGGGTTATCTAAATGATAAAATTTATAACCCCAAAATAAATATATTCATAATCCATAAAATCACTTAACTAAAAATAAATTTTTACACTATCTGGGGATTCATGTAAGCTAGTTTTAAGTGATCCAATCTTATATCCCTTGGTTGTGAGTTCAAACCTCATGATCTTGTAGGATATAATAGGTTGTCACCCAACCTACAATTTGTCTTTGGTTTCTATAACTATATTAATATAATATTTATATAATTCCCAAAAATGATATATAATAATCAAAATTCCATTAATAAATTCCACAGTAAATAAACTGTTTAACCTTAAATGTTATCTTACACCGTTCATTTTTTATCAAAATATATAATAACCCATAATTAACTCAAAAATAAATTTATTCACAAATAAAATTAGTCGCTTTAAATTTTCATAACATAAATCATAGAAATGGGTTTCTAAGACATTGAAATTATGATCATCCTTAAAATTATAAACTCAAAATGATATCCATAAATATTAATAAAACATCTCAAGAAAACATTCTAGTATCCAACGCTGTCTAATCATTCCTCTGATACATACTATAAGAAACTAGGCATAATCATTACATATTCTAGAATCTTTGAACTAGAATTCAAATTAATAAAATCCCAAAGATTGTTTTTGTTTATATGTTTTTATAAATTGGTCAAAAAGCATAAATAACAACTCAAAAATATTAACTCATATATTAAAAAGTTGACACATCTACTCAATATTCATTTTTTCACAATATGAAACCATTTGAAAAATTCACGATTTTCCTTCATGAAAATTCATTACAAAATTATAATAGAATTCTTATTTTTTAAAAAAATTCTATAAATACTATGAAAAACGGTTTACAAACGTGGGATGAACACAAAAAAGTCACTAAGGGACATAAAAAGAATTAATCCACTAGTCTAGTGAAAAACATGGAATGCCATGTAATGTTTCCCATTATCTTTAATGTTATTTAAGGGTATAAAATAAAAAATTTCACATGAAACACACTCACACTTGTTTCTCAAATAAATCCTTTTAAACCCCTAGAAATCACATAAAACCCATTTTTGGGAAGATAGATAATTCCATTCATGAACCATTTTAAACTCGTGCCAGATATTACGGGATCCCAGTTAAATCCATAGAGAAACTCTATGGTAAATCCCTCATTATTTCTTAAAAATAATATATACTTTATCCATTGAATTAAATCACATATAGGCAAACCCAAATCTATAACAGGCTCACTCGATGCTATCTGGGTGCACCCAGTATATTAGGTATATGAGGATCACCCGCAAGATATAATGGGTATCAACCCTTTGTAAAAGATATATCAGGATCAACCATTTCAAATATAATTATAAAATGAAACAACTTGAATAAAAAAATTTTGTATTTTGTATTTTCAGCATAAAACCCTTAAAATCTCTTTTAAATAAATAATATTTGGATTTCAAAATACACATTTCGTTAAAAATAACTTTTTAAAAAGTGAAAAATTTCCAATTTAAAAAACAATGAATTTTATTTAAATATTAAATTTATAAATTATAAATTAATCATATAATAATTAAGTTTTAATGATTGAGGGGAAATTATCTCATGTTGTGTAGGTTAAAAAAACATTTTTTCTGAATGATTATCTAAAAAGTAACAAAGTAATTCATTTGGAAAACCAAAAAAGATTCATTTCAAATCATTTTGAAAAAAAATTATAAAAATAACATTAAAAAATAATAGGAGTGTCATAATAATTTTATTGAAAAAATTTTATTTGAAAAGATAGACACGAAAGAAAATTAATGTTTTAAGGGAATATTTATAAAATATAATTTTTAAAAGAAAGTACAATAACTTTTGTCTGAATAGTCAAATTTGTCATTAATCTTCTATAATAATAAAATTATATTAATTTTATACCTAATTATTAATCTTATTTATATAAATTATTCCTCTTATATCTCCTATTATAATTATATATAAAATTTCTTAATAATTCATCTTCACATCTGATGGTTTGAAAATATTCCATTCTTAAGTCCAAAATGACTTCGGTGTGTTGACTATGGTAAAAGTGGAAGTTATTAAATAATATAAATAATAATAATCATGAAATTATTATCATTTCTATACGTAAATTATACATTTAAATCTATCCAATAAATATGGGTATGAAAAAGTAACTACGTTAAAATCATGGAGATGATTGGTTGTAAGTGTGCATGCATAAAGTTTCAATTTTTCATTGATCATTATGGGAAGAAGGAAAATATAATTTAGGTTTACTAGAAGGACTATAATATAAAATTTATAATATTATATCTTTATATATATATATCATATATGTGATTTCGTGATTAAAAATGAGTCACATCACTTCCTGAAGGTGGTAGTCCACCCTTATGCACGAACGACATTATCATTTTTCAGTTGATGGAAATAAATGATTATAAATAATCTATTATCTTTTAATATCATCAAATAATTAATAATGGTAATATATAAATATAAATTCCATAATTATTATCCATCAATAAGATATGGTGATGGAAAATGAATTACATTGGTTCATGAGGCAGTAGTCCTCTATAAACACTAACAGTGAATTATTTTCCCATTTGATGGAAGAGGAGATTGATATGGGTCATTATAGAAAGATAATAACATATTATTATTATATATATATATATATATATATTACACTTCAGATATTATTTTATCATGTTTTTTTAATATTTTATGGAGGTGGAGGAAGACACCAAACTAAAATGTGTAGTCGAAAACTATACCCATTATGCGGAAAACATCCATTTCGTGACACATTAAGCCCTATATGATTGGTATTATAGATGAAAATACTTCTTTAATGTTTAATTAATTACATTAATTTATTTGGGTTGGTATTAGAAAACCCAAATGGGTTTTTATGTGTGTTAAAATAATAATAAGTGGTTCCCTTTTATAAGAGAGGGGATGGACACTCTTGGGATTTTTTAAAAATAATGTAAACTAATTTTAACGTTCACATTCAAATGGGACCAAAAATGAGTTATATAAAATATAATATGAATAGGGGTATAAATAATACAATATAATAATAATTAGATAAGTTTGGACTATATTGATACCCTTATATTTTGGGTGTAACCCTTATTTAACACCTTTAACTCTTACATTAACAACCTAAATTTTACACTTTGAGGGTTAATATAGTAACAATAAAACGAATAAAAAATCATAATCGAAATTTTTTTTATTTAAAACCATATTAGAATCTCTTGTATGAGTTCCATTTTAATAGAAATTTTATACCATTTAATAAATTATTATTTATTATAAAATATTCGCAATTTCAACTATATAACTATTCATCATAATGAATTTAGTAACATCAATGAAACACTTATAATATTAAAAAGTAATTTTAATAAGTATACAACATGTTTAGGTCTTCTTTAAAACACTTTTATAATAATAATTATCTCAAATTGTATTTATGTTATTATTTTTATCACCATTTATTTTATTTTATTAAATATTACATAATAATTACTTCAGGGTTGTGCAGGAATTTAAGATAATTAATTTTTTAATAAAAAATTAAAAATAAATTACCATGATAAATATAAGACTTTTATATTTAAAAATAATATTTATAATTGAATATATCTTCTAGGTAACACCATATTAAAAATTTACAATTATTAAAAACAAGAGTGTGACATGTTGGAAATTTCATTTAATAAAAAACTATAAATGTCATAATCTCATCCATATTTCCAAAAAAAATCATAAATTAGGCCATTAGATGATAATTGTAGATATATAATAATAAAATAATATTTAGGTATGTTTTTGGGTCATTATATATTTCTTTATCATTTTATTTGTAACATTAATTACCCAACATACCCTTTACCGTGGTAATAAAATTTATAAGGTTAATATTCCTATTCACTAAAAAGAATAGAGACATTTTTAATAAATTTGAACCTAATGATTCTATATATATAATTGTTTCCCCAAAATTGAAATCATAAAATCTGTGTAATTTAATTTAAAATTAAATTGGAAAACATAACAAAAATAAGTTTTTTGAAAAAATTACCATTTTAAGTATGAAATGTCTTTTTACCAAATGCAACTATAAAATCAATTTTAAAAACTATAATTGGATTATTTTAAATCATAATGAACTAATGAAAATATTAAAATAATACAGTACATAATTTGACCTTGTAAATTAAAAATAGTGATCAACAAAAACTAGCAGTTTCACTATTAATTGAAATATCAATATTTCTATAAAATTATTAAAAAATTCATTTTAATATGAAAATGAAATTATAAATTTAAAAATGAAATAATATTTGTCAAATAAACATTATGAAACTTTTAAAAATTATAATATTCACTCATTAAAAGATGAAAAAACTCATTTTTGAATAATAAAGTGAGATTACTAAATATTTTTTCATTATTTTCATATAAACCTAGAAACACATTTATAATGATTTGAAGAATTATATTTTGTTAATAAATTATTTATTACTATTCATACACACCAATTTAATAGCTAAGTTATAATGGTTAAATTTTATTACTAATAATTATTTGTTCATTTAGGACCAATGTGGTGTATCTAATATACTATCTAACATAGTGTTTTTCCTAGAGTTTCAGGATATTACAGTGATAATGTGACATCCTGAGAATTTAGAATAAAACTATATTCAATAGAATATAAAAACACAAAATATAGTTTGAACGAACCACATAATATTATTTTTTAAATAATATTGTTATAAACTATCCATTGAATTGGCGGCTATGAAAATGACTAACCGCATATTGAAATATATATATTATACCCACTCAATAAATATATATTTATTAATGCTAAGGAAGTATGCACTTAATTTTTAATTAAAGACATTGCATTCTTCAATATAAATTTTATTCAAAAATGTTTTTTATTTATTTATCTGATAAAAAATATAATTAATTCCACTTTTTAAAATTTATTAGAAATAATATAATTTATTTTAAAATATGAATATCAATATTAACTTGGGTTGAAATATTTGGATTTTTGTGATATGGTTAATTTTTTAGTGAATAGAAAAAAATATTGATTTTTAAAATACATTTATTAAAATAATTTAAATTTACATTATAGTTTGTATTTGATAAAAAAGTGAAATATTATACCATTGATTTAAAATTATATTATTAATTTTATTTGAATTATAAAAATTCATGAATTTGATAGAAGATAATTTTTATGATTAATATTAAATTTTTTAAAATGGATTTTTATTGCATTTTACAGATTTATATTAAAATTTATTTCTACCACTTATATTGGTTGATTCTAGATAATTGGATACCGTATTTGGAATAAAATTATCAAATTTGGAAAATATGACCCATTTATTGTTTTGGTTATTATGAATAGTAAACTTGTTAAATAATTTTCCCCTCAATAAGGGTAAAATAGAATTAAAATAATGAGATAAAGTCTCCACATCAATCTTACAAATTTATTTATCCTATATAATGGTTGTATTTCAAACATTTACATATAATTCTCAAATACATATCCACTTTGTTCCATTTTTTCTTCATTATGGCGATTATATTAGTATAAAGAAAGAATAAAGAAAAATTGTCACTCTATTGAATTTAATATTTCTAAATATGATTATAAGGATATAAATATGATAAGTTTAGTTATAAAATTTTATATAAAATTTATTTTTTTATCATGGTTTTATATTTCTAATTATTTTTCATTAAAAAAATTACCTAAGATTCTTACACAACACTGATCGACTATTTATTCAATTAATAGAAAAATATAATAAATTATTTTAAATATATAAAAAGTAATACAATTACAGTAAATTATAGTGTCCCATGAATTTATTTGATATAGATAAAACATTAGTGTAATTTTAAAGGTATATATTCTAATTCAATTGTCGTAATGTTGTTTTCATTGTCAAATTATGTGAATCATTCCTAAAATGACATCTATAGTATTTTATGATTAATATACTTTATTAAATTATTTAAAAATCTAAAAAAAGTTTAAATATGACAAGTATGAAAATAAATTTTCTAAAATTTTAATAATTGGTAATTTCTAATTGAATTTATACCTTTTTATTAAAAGTTTAACCCATTAATATTAAAAATTTCACCACCATGGTTGAGATTAAAATTTGTTAACCAAGGGGTTAAACCACAACATATGATTTAAAATGACCAAACAACTATCAAAATTTACTTTTATGAGGATATTTAGACCTTATAATATTTTAATTTGATTCAAAACCATTTTTAATCATTTCTATTTCTATTTAATTAGTTAAATTTTAATAACTTTAGTAATTCATATCATATCCATTCCCTTTTTTATAAAATGACACCCCTTTATCTTAATTAATCACACCACTTTGAGACATATAAATTGAACAAAAACCTAAAAAGGTATCTTATAAATTTCACTATAAAATTTTAATATGTTTTTTATTCTAAAAATACCATTCCATGGGTCATTATGATGTTATCTAATAGAAGTCTACTAAATAAGATAAAGTAATCTATACTAACTATTTTGAAAATATATTTTCATGTAATTCCTCTAATGTTTTTGTAACTATAATAAATAAATAACTACATTATCATAAATATACTTATATCTAATTATGAAGATGATACAACCATTTTATACCTATTTTCTATTATATCAAAAGAGTAAACATCACTCATGCTTATGTAAAACTTACCATCTCTATGTAGGAGTGTAACTAATCTTTCACCACCCCATTATTTAGATGGTTATCAAGATGTGAATAATGAATATATTTGAAATTTATGACATAATTATACTCTTGTGACTATAATATAATATATAATTTTGGTCCTTCTATTCCACTTGAAAATGTTAATGTCGCTCAGTTGTGCGTGTAGACTACCACCTTCATGTAGAGATGTGATCCTTTTTTTCAATTCCTATTTACATATATGGTAATAAAGAAAAATTCAATGAATATATATGATATATGTGGTATAATAATTATTATTTGAAAGTGAATTATTATTAATATTTCTTTCATTCCATTCATGGAAAGTTAAAACAACCTTCAAAAGTTCATATTCCTTACCATTTCTGTGAACAGTGTAATTAATATTTCTATATATAACTCTTTTGTGTGATTATAACTATTAATATAATGAATATTGGATACATCCACCAAATTCTCATCAGAAAATATAGAGGTTAAGAAATACCTAAATCATGATATTTATTTTCTCCAAAAAACAAAGTAAGTGGAGGCAGCTGAATCACATGGATCACTTAAACATTAAAAGGACATGAGATCACATGACACTCCAAAGGTAATGTGGATGGATCATAAATCATGAATTATCTAATTTTGATCACACTAATAACCTTTTAAAATTCTCATTTTTCATAAAAATGTGTCCTAACAAGCAATGGTGATTGTGCAGAGACTACCATATGAGTTCCTCTAAATCATGTAACTTGTAAACCAATGAACGACTAACAATCATCCAAAACCACCTTGTAAAATAATAGAGGAGAAAAGTTAAATCTTAATTCAAAATAGAGTTATATTTATCTTTATGTGACATACTCATGAAATTTTCAAGAGCCCATAGAGCCCCATGAAATATATCTACTTTGTCCCACAAAATCATGTTGGCATGTCTCCTTCATTAGGAGAAGGGAATTAGACATGCCTGTTTGATTATGTGATGGACCATTGGCTCCGTAGAAATGAATAGGGATTTTTTGTACTAATTATCATGTATCATCCTGAGATCCATCATTGGCTATCTGATATATTGCTGACAAAGAGAACTATTTTCCTCAACCACACTCATGTGACTTCATGTGATCTCGTGTACTCATTGAATAATGAAGGAAATATAAATGGAAATGGTGGAATATTATTTCAAGGTTAAGGTACACCAACATTCCCAGGAAAGGTATCATACACCCTATTTGATCATGATTGATCATAAAAAAGACATATTTAAAGGCCAACATGATCTCATGAGGGACCTTAGACATGTCAACCAAATCCCATGAAGGCCCCTTTACAATCCTCCTTATTCTGAAGAAATACCACTGACAAGTCGTAGACATTATGATCTCAGGAATACTCTTAGAAATTTCATCATGGCCATAGAAAACCTCTTTGACTTGTCCAAATCGTAATGAAAAATCCATTTAACCAATTGAGGTCCAATAAATATGGTGATGGCAGTACATTCTCACAATCGTTGTCATCATAAGGAACCAAGGATAACCCATGAAAGGATCATGTAAAGCACGTGATATAAAAATACTACCACCAACTTGAGATAAAATTTGGGAGATACACTCTGTGAAAGGTGGCATGTAATTTGGGTGGATATTCTTATAAATCCCCCCTCAACACAACAGAAAAAACCACTAATTCATTATAAATGGGAGCACCTCAGTAGAATTCTCAGAGTGGCTGGTCATGCTATTTGAAAGGTATTTTGGTAGGTAAAAATTTTGGGAATAAACTAAGGGATCAACCAGAATTAATAGTTGGTTCATGTGATCACTCTATAGATCACTTGATCGACATTTATCATATCATCTAGAATATGATAAGGAGGTCCCACATGTCAACTTTGTCACACGAAACCTAAAACAAGATAACACTGGAATAACCTTTAAGGTCATATGAATAAAATTTTGGAATAAATATTGAAAATTATGGGAGGCTTATGCCAAGACAAATATGCTAATAATCATGATATTTTCATGACCTACTCAAATCATGACACAACAAAAGATAATATCTCCCAAGTCATGTATCACTCTCTCAACATTCCATTGAGATCATAAAATATCCCATAGAAATGTTAAGAATGTTCTGAGACACCCTATAGGATTTTAATCCAAGTCTTGCAAAGTCCTTTGAGATTTCCAACCAAATATTGTGTTTCCTTCCTGACATGTCACCCATATTATGAGGAAGAACCAGGGCTTTTCATCTAGATATTAAGATTTCATCTGGAATATTCAACTAGATATCACGATGTCCTCAGGACAATTCGGAATGATCATCCAAAACCCCTAACATGTCATACAGGTCATAAAACACCACCTTACATTTAATCAAGGTTATTCAACATCATCCAAACATGTCAGCATTGATCATGCGATGTCCTCCCAACCAGATATTCATATAACACAATGTCCTTCTAAAACTTTAACTAGATCATGAAATTGAATTCGTAAATGTATTATAGTGAACCTAGATATGTCCAAGCATCCTATTACATTTCTCATAGACACTTCAGACATATCAAGAAGACAACCAAGAAATTCTTAGGAGACAATTAGGACATGTCAAAAAAGAAGTCAGAACGTGTCAATCATGCGTCCTGGGACATGATAACCTTGTCCAATGGTTTAATTTGTTCATACCCCCAACAGAACTACATGAAATCTGATTCCATCCATAAAAATGAAACATGGATCCTTTCCTAAGGCCTGAGTTCTAATTGGAACCCACCTTGGTGCATGTTTCCCATGTCTCTGACATTCAAACCATAAGGAACCAATCTATTTCTTGGGCTTACCATTGTTCAACATCCACCAGTGAATTGATAATGCAACTGAACTATGATAACTTTGATCCCTTCCATAACCAAGATACATATGAATCATTCCTATGGACCAAGCTCCACATCAAATACCCCAAAAGGACCTTCTTAAAGCATATGTCTAATATCCATTAGCAATGAGGCCGATAATTTTCTTTCCCATGTTCTCACACTAAGAATGGATCACAATAGCTTAGGGATTTTCAATGATCATAACATTCACATCATGAATCTCCCAAGAGAGGGAAACCTTAATGTGTAATCTTCATCTAATGGCATGATGTTTCATCCCCCATAAAATGAAATCCACCTTATAGTTAGTCCCAAGTGTGTGATCGAGCTACAATGAATATGATTCCTTCCATAACTAGGATACATAGGACTCCTTCATGATACTTAATCTCAACACTCAGTTCCTAGGAACCCTAATATTAATACTTTTTTTAAAAACATTACATTACACTGTTTCAATGAGCTACAAGGGATTGTATTAACTATATAAATAGGATATGTAGGAATCCGCATTAAGGTTCAATCCCTTCCTCAAAATGTTAATCACATCCTTGGATGGATGTAAAATATATAGTTTTAGGTTATATGTCTTTAAAATAAAATTAGACACCCATTAAAGGAAAGAGTATGAAGAAACTCATGTACATGAAGATGTAATCATTAGTGGGCTCATGTTTTACATAAAAGGGTTCAACATTTGATTATATAATTAGGGTAATTGGTCATGTATCAGGATTTAGAATATATTCAAGAACATAAATTATATCAATAAGAGAGTATCAAAGTAGGAAACAATTCTCCCCAAAAGGGTGGGATGAGCCCGACCTCTCATCCTCTCATCCAATGTGAAATAATAAGTGAAATTAGTTTTAAAAACCCAATTGACTGGAAATTGTTTGAAAGAAGGTCCATACCTAGTTAAGGATGTGGGAACCATTGGGTGTTTCAGTGAAATGAAAACATGGTTAACCCAATGTGATATGTTGTGAAGGATATTCAAACCCCTACCAATCAATAATCATGAATTCCCAAAACCCTCTTTCCCATGAAATAAAATTAACGAGCCTATCATGAATCTATCAAATTATAAAAATTATTGGATGGAAAAATGTAATCAAGGATTCCATAAAATAAGTCAATCCTCGCTCTGACAAGTCCATGCGAGATGAATGGAAAGATAGATAATACAAATGGAAAATGGAATTACATATTAAAATATAATTGATTACATATCATTCCTCCAATAATTCACTAATTAGTTGCACTTTTCCTTACTATTTTTATTACTATAGATTCTTCTCTCACAATAAATACACAAACTCATATCATGACTTCATCAAATGGATATTTTGGAAAATCAATTATGGCTACAACCCCTACGAGACATCATAATAACTCACCTGCTGGTCACCTATATATTTTTGTGTAAAATTGATGGTTTGATAATACTATCATCATGTTATGTTACCGTCCGTTGAGGCTTCATGAAAGGGTCTCTAAATGCTGAAACCAACATGTCAGAATTGTTCAAATATATCTGTAGTGAAACCATCTGTGCTCTTTCCCACCACCAATCACTTAAGAAACTTATCCTAGAGAATGAAAATCACAATGTTTAATATTTGATGTAGGTGGACCAAGTATTACTGAATGGATCCATTATTTTTTATGAGATGCTAAGAAGGGATCATATCGAACATAATTAGTAGTAACATCTAACCAATTCCCCTTATTCACCTACTTAGGGAACCAACTGATACATTTGGAACTATGACTCCAATGAAAAGGAACCAAGGAAGACATATCAGGAATGGAATGATTTTTATAACAAATAGTGGGCTAATATCCCCTTTTCTGCTAATGAAGCCTACCAGGATATTCTTGTGGTATCTAGATATCAGGATGAAATCCCTTCTCACTCGATTCATGTCTACAGGAATAATCCTACAACAATCTTGGGGGAGGCACATATCTCTAACCCCATGCATGAAATCTATTGGAATATAAAAATTCCATAATAAGGATAGAAGTGAGCTCATACCCCCACTTTAATTGAATATTTTATCCAATATATATTGGAAAAAAATGTGAAGGCCCACATTCTTATGCACACATTGCTTAAATGCCATTATATTATGGAAATATCTTAAGAACACCACCAGTATATTCCGAAATAAGTACATATACTAGGAGGTGAACATATTACTATACATATAGCTAGGTAATCACCACTATATGATCATATGAACAAGGGGTTTCTATAGAGAAGGCAGAAATTCATACTCACATACAAGAGGATTATCAATATATTATGCTAAAGGATGAGTCACCCGACTAGGATCATATTCCTATTATAACATGGGTTCAACATGTGAGATCAGCACTTTCCTTTAGACAGATGCACATTTCTATTGACGAAGACTAATGAAATACTAAAAAGGCATTGGACTGGGTTCATATCTCTACTACAACTGTGGATCACCAATCGAGAGGGGCACATTTCTTGGGTCATGCTCATATCTTTGTTAAAAAAGACTGAAATTATATTCCAATAGTATATGATCAGTATCACATTCCCTCTCCAATTAGGGCACACTAGGTGAGAGAAGAACATGCCTTGTTACATGACCATATTACTATTAGTGAAGACACATGTCATATTCTAATAGATCGTAGAAGCCAGGATTATACCCTTATTTCTATAAGAAAACAACTAAACCAACATCATTTTGAGGCCATACAGGAGGAGGATCATATACCTTATATCATTTCATAGGTCCTTCAGTATATTCCGATGAGGAAATAATATTTTAATTGGATTTATATTCCTGTTTCATCCAATGTTGACTAGTATATTCTAGAAACTACCCATGGGTAGGATCATATTTCTACTGATAATAATAATGCTCATTGGAATAATAAAAAACCTTCATAGTAGTGGGATCATTATCCCACAACCCAAGATGGTTATCAAAATATTCTTCCTTCCGTCATATAGTATGTTCATATTCTTGATCAACAAAAAAGGAAGGTCAATATATTTCAACAATAATGGAAAATAGTGTCCATATCCATAACCATATCAATAACAATTTCCATGTTGATGTTCAATGAATATATGAAACACATAAATGGTATGTCAAATCATAAACTGAAATAGAAGGATATCATTTCTGTGATATCTGTCCTCATTGTAGTGTAGAAAAGGTAATCATACCCTTTACCAAAAACCATATTATATAGAGGTGTTAAAAAATTAAATTCCTTTATATAAAAAGAGCTCGAAAGATGGGGGTAAACTGTATATAGTTCCCCATAAACCAACTGCAACCCTTCACCACAATTAGCTAGAGATCCTGAGAATAAACTTACATGTTCTGACTAAATAGAGGCATGTATGTCTCATGAAGTGTAATTCATCATTGATAAATAGAAAGAGTTAGTCAAAAAACCACACAAACATGTTATGACCCTGTTACATTTGACTATGAGATCCCATAAGAGATAGATAAGGAATATATTCCTTACATAATCAAGAATATGTGGAAAAATAATTAGTGACTGAAAGCTAGATACCTCCCTTAACTATGAAATTAGGGTCTAATTCAAACCATAAATATACTCTATTTCCATCTGGACTTGTCTTCTATATCCATGGCCTGAGACTCGATACTAGAAAAGAACTATGGAAATATAAAACATGATTGCCGCCATTGAATCACAACTATTTGGTAACTAATCATTGAAGCCTCATCATGTATCTATATTTAAGGATGGGTAATTTATGGATCATTTCACTTCACCTCACCCATATAACAGTATAAATCCCTAAATTCAGTATCATGTAACATCAAAGCCTCTAGAACAATCAAGAGACCAGGTAACAAGAGAGCCATGTAGTCACTAAAACTGAAATAACCCTATTTAATGTAGCTAATATAACATGAAAGGATGGAAAGACCTAAAAATAGATCTTTGAAATATTCCCCTCTATGTAATGGGAATAAATTTTAGACAATGAATATAATGTTATAGTCAACCCTAAAACTTCTCATAAAGAATGAATACCATCATGGCTACCATTGCACCCAACGTATACATGAGCATAGCTACACAAAATCAACTGGGTCATAGTGTCAGCTACAATTGAAGCCATCCAAGAGTGTACCCATCTCATTGGGATGGGGAAATATCTAAGACTTCTTCCACACCTCAGAACATCAATCCTGAAAATTATTCTGAAAAAATCTAATATAGATTCTAATCAACCCCATATCATAGTACTAGTGGAATTTATATCTCAATCACAATTACTAGGTTTATCACACCCTAACAGGGTCAAGGAGGAATCATCCATAGTTCTAGAAAAACCCCCATCCCACCAGGATTCAGATATTTATATCTCAATTCATGTCCCATGAGTCATCAAATCCTAAACAAGAGTCCTTATATCCTCAATAACATGATCAACAAATGCCAACTATGTCCCAGGAATAGCCCCCAACCAAAATGGATGAGGTCATTTTAATCATTATCATCACCATATAGGGAACATTATTCTTGATTTTGGATGGTAAATATTAGTGGTCAGCATCCCATCTATTCATCCCGCCGCAAGATGAGCCTTTTCTATTTGGGGACCATTTGAAAAAAAATAATAGAAACTCCAAAAATTATATTATTCATACAATGGGATGGAAGGATAATATATAAAAGTAAATAAAACCACATGGGGGTCCTATGATAAAAAGGTTTAACATGACCGAGGGTTCGAGAAACAACCCTGATGCAAGTAGTGCAGAATCACCCCAATACATTGAGAGTAATAGGACAACTACCATTTCGCAATACCATTTATGAATTTCACCACTTTCAACACAATAGATAATGAATATCAAGACCAAAATACTGAGGGACAAAATACTAAAAACATACCTTGAGATGAGGGTTATCTATATTCACCAACTAAGTCCACACACACGTTGGACTAAAGGAGAATCCGAATACAAGAACGTTTTCATATTGAGTTTCCACTTCTATAGAATAACACTAATAAGGATAAATGGTAAATAATTGGTCATGTCCCCCTATCACCAATAAGAGAAGATATTCCTTCCATAGAAAAGCAGTTTTCATAATATTAGGATGTTATAAAACTTGTTATAAAACTCAACAAGGAGATACTATATGGAAAAAGTCTCACTAGGTATCAACTTGAGACTAAGAGGAATATCCCTCCTAAAAGATCAAGAAAGAACCAATCCACCTATAATAATATCAATTTATTGTGATACTAGTTCCATATCTAGGTAGTCAGTCTACATAAATTAAGAAGTAGAAGATGAATATGACTTCTCTCCATTAAGGTGATATCCTCTCACCCGCTAGGGTGATTTTTAAGTTTTAATAAAAATTGAGAATCATTTGGAGATGCAAATGGGCCCACCTCATCACGCCCCACCCAAATTTTATATGTAAGATGTGTCTCACACATCAGTACCTCAAAAAACAACTCAAGGCCATTGAGTCCTTTCATTCTAGAATGGAATCCATGGAATGGAGACACTCTATGTATATAACATGAATAATCCATATAAAAAATTGTTGGATACAACTTTTCCCACACTCAATTTCAGAAATCCATCATTCTCCATCATTTATGTCCTGAGAGATCTAGAAGATCATATCACTCACTTTGTGTCCCGATGCGGTCCAATGATGGGCCCCCAAGATCAGTAGGAGGCAACTAAGCTTTTTTTTATTTTATACAGACTCTGATTAGGACAGCCATTTATTAGTACAATAATGTTCTTGTAAGACTTATTATAGTATGTGAATGCCTATGATAACAGTTCCATAATCTATTCATCTCTACATTTATAAAAATGAAAATTATCGACCTCAAAAATTGAAAGCAATGAAAAAAAGAGTGTGTCTTACATTATAGCTAGATGGAATGGTTTTTCCTATTCACTCAGTATCCCACTATCAAAGGATAAATTGATGTAATGTTACACTTAAAATATCTAGGATGAAATGCATGCACCTTTGATCCTGATAAAATATCTTGGAAAAATCTATGATTTTCTTGAAGTATCACAATTCCTAGAAGATTCCATACTGTAGACCAAAGCTAAGTCTCAACTCATGGCCTCAATATAGGGGAAAGTGGTAAACAAGGTAGATACAAACACTATTACCATCAAACCATTAGATGTGTCCATTGATGAACATAATAAGGTCCATAATTAGTTATTTTTTCCCATCAAGTGGTATTAACAAACAATATTTCCCAAATCCATAAGAAAAAAAAGATCATGGTCTCCTAGTGCTTGATGAATGGATGAATAAAGCATACTTATGTATAAATTAACAGGTTCAAAAAATTATTTCATCAATGGAAAATAACCTACTAAATCTTCCCCAATCCATGATATGCAATGAGGTCAACATCACTAATCATCCCAACTACTTTTCTTTCCACACGAAGATTGATCAAACCATCTAGGGCTTCTTCATATTCAATGACATCATACAGGGATTGTTCAACTCTAGACTAGTGATTTGGGAAAACTCCACAACATGGGTAACTTGTGTAACCTCATCCCAGTCAGTATAAGAGGTTTATTGACAAAAATGTCCAGCCTGGAATGGGTAGATGTTTGATAACTGGATGACTCAAATGATAATCGACCAAGCTCATTCAACCATTAGAGAACAACTTCTTAAACCGATTATAGTCCCATCACATAGTGTGGTAACACTGAATATGACTCCCAGTGGTAGACATAACCATTATATATAAGAATATATAGAAGGGTAAGAGTCATATTCATCTCCTACACAATCTCTGACTCTTGTAGATTTATTTCCTACAATGTACGAAGCTCAGGATACACGCCCCAAAATGGATCCATCATCAGAAAAGAGCTCGTCATCAATTCTATCAACATAATTCAATTAGAGGACCCCATTTTCGATAACGAATACACCTACTATTATAATTTACTAGTACCTAAACATGTTGTTGAAGGCCATAGGCACAAGATACAAGGATTCATGGGACATCATGGGCATGGTCAGACCCACTATATCGGTAACATCTCCATAGACGATATATATTTACATCTGATACCCATGGGGAAGCACTGAAAAAACGCTCATAGAGACATAGAGGTATCCTAGAACCCTTCAGTGGTCATCTATTCCCAATTATCTTACATGACCATCTACCAGGGGTGTAATTTTCTTATCATCCCAAACAATGGTAAGATAGGCGTGACTAACACAATCATATTTCAAGCATATCTATTATTAATTTTCAATGATTTATTTATTATTTTCTATTAATAATTCCATTTTTTGAAAATTGTCTAATCAAAATTGTGTATTTAAAAATAATTAATTAAAATTATGAAAATGAATAGATATTATTGATTTTTTTTTGTTAGATTGATTATGAAATTTTTTATGATAAATTTTAAAAATTATGTTGTTGTTTGTATACTTTCAGGGTGTTTACCAAAATAATTTGACCATTTAAGCTATAACCCAACCTTAGGATCTAAACACCTCTTAAAAAATAAAAAGGAGTTCGACCAACAATGTATCCATCGATGGATGTCTTGGTGGAAGGTATAATAAATATGTAAATTAATCTCATGCAGTGTCTTATGGGTGGTCAATCCAATAAGAGAATAGTATACCCAAAGGCCTGTATGGGCCACACATATCAAGAGGATTCCATTTGAGTGCATGAGTTGATAAGAGATCACCTCCCCATTGATATCTTCTATGTGAGGGTTGGGAGGAGATTCATTTTAAATATTCTTCTCTATTATTGTTCATTATGATGTGGGAACAATTATATCTGTTTTTATTCATAACATATAAAACATCACTTTCCCATGACTAGACATAAACACACCTCCCGCGTCACTGTGCACCACCATGTCTGCCTTCAAGTTCAATGATTGTTGTCGATACTCACACTAGGAATCCTACATGGAAGTCCACTTGAATTACAGACTTGAGCTAAAAAAATATTCCATTGCTCATGATCACCTTTGATCCCCTACTATTCCCCATATTATTTAAATGATATCATATTAATGTTCATCCCACCACTATAAAGATCAGATAAAGGATGATTCTCCACTGCTCATCACCCTACTCCATTTCTTTCAAATTTATTGTCGCAAAGCCCCACATCCCGTGAACACCCCCATGAACAAAATGAAAAATGGAAGGGTGATTCCACCAAAGATCATGGTCTATGATAAATCTCATAAAATACAGAGATATTTGGATAATAAAAAAATATTTAAATATTCATTCAAATTGTTATTTGATTTTTATTGGATACTTGATCCTGGAATATATTCCCTCGCAACCGAAGAGATCCTACCTATGAACTCCTCCTCTAGGAATAGATGGGTATTAAGACACTTCTAGATATTTTAATACCCTAGTGAGAAACCCAATGACCAATGATGTTTTATTTTTTCATGTTTTCATATTTATTTATTTATTTTATTTTCATTATTTTAAATTTCTTTTCATTAATAAAAAAATTCAGGTATCTATATTTTATCAATTTTTTTAATCTATCCATCTGTTATTTTTCTTCTTCTTTTAATTTTACTTCCTTTTCAATTTATTTTACTTTATTTTCTCATTTTATTTAATTTTTTATCATTCATATCACTATCTCTATCATATTAGTTTTTTTATTCATATATTTATTCTATTATCTAATTATTTGTTTATAAAATGAGGTATTGCCCTTAAAATTAGGCGATAACCTGAGGCTTGTCACGTGGTAGGTAAGTGGTATTTTGATTTCATTCTGTATGTAAATTCATAGGTTCAGTTATGTTTGTCCTGAGTAAGAGTAAAGTACATGAGTGTTGTGATTTCCCACTGTGGGAATGAACTCAAGATAATTTTTATTATTTGTTTAAATCTTTTCAATCAAATCTTCTAAACATAAGCTCTTCATGAGATTAAGTTGATAATTTTAGTGGATGAAACAACATATGATGGAGATGGGTGCTACAATCTATCACACTCACAGTTGTGGTGTACCATAAACCTTTATTATAGAAGGATGGATAAGTAATATTTATAAATTAATTCAATATTTTTCACCACAAAATTAATGAATATTAGTTTAAGGGTGATAATTTATGATTAAATAATAAAATTAAATATAAATCGAAACAAAGAGAATGATGAAACCCATAAACCAAACAACAAAGACCATGTTTTTTCCTTTACTAATAACATTATGTAATTGAATGCTAGATTAGCCTTTATAATTTCATTTAAATTCTAAAAATTCAATTGATTTCATAAAATAATAAAAACATCAAAAAATAAAAAAACATCAAAAAATGAGTAGTTTAGCTAAATTTTATTAAGCAAGTAAACAGCTGATAAAGATCCCCAATTGAGATGACCCTAGTAAATCTCTATACTACATTAGGAAATCGAATTTTATTTTTCCACACCCAATAATAGATAGAACTCAAAACATGTTCCATTAATGAATATATAGTTAGTTTTTTGTTAGTTTTATCTTTCACATTATCGAAATATTTTAATTATTTTACAAAATAAAAACCCCTAGAAAATTTATTTTTCCATGACATATCAAAACATACCATATATTTGTGCATGGAACAATTAATCATAGTTGTAGTAGAAATTAGAAGAAGACTTAGGATATGATAAATCTCAAGTGAAAAAAATTCAAATCTATATATAACATCTATAGATAAAAATGGAAAGATAATTTGAATATTTTAATACATTTAAGGAGAAACCAATCCTAATATACATGTACGAGATCAATAAGATTTGGATGAATTTCGGAAAAAGTTTGAAGAAAAACATGATATTTCCAAGGAAGAAGAGATGTCACCATGGAAGGAAGACATCCCCCATGTGGTGGAATTTGAATAAAATATAGTGTAACCTAACTATCGTCTCTCATCCAATGAGATTCAATTAGAAGACCCACTTAACTCTGAAGACTAGATTTAAACTGAAACAATTCAAGGAGTTCATATTATCTAAAATTCTATTTATTTTTATTTAAGTCAATCTAAATTGATTATTAATTATTAATGCATTGGATTTTCAGATTCAGATAATATTTACTATTCTTTTGATCAAAATGATAAAGAAGAACATGCACCCATTGAGAAGAACATGCAACTCCTAAATTTTGAGGTACATTCATTTGATGAAGCTCATGATGAAATCCAAGTAGATGATCATGGGGAAATTAGGATTGAGGTATCTCATATTGAATAATGTAATTTTTGTGTTAATAATTAAAATTAAACTTTTGTTCACGAAAAAATGTTTTCATACTTCCCCTTTGATCATTTAATTCACAAAGATTACATTGTGTAAAGAATGTTAAAGAATAATGGGGTTTCAGAAGTTGAAAAAAAGAAGGATGATGATACATACTTCATCCTAAGCTGGCCATGAAATATATAATTAATTGTATAGGGGAAGGATCTGGTTTAAACTATCTATAGATCTTTCTACACCATGAAGGAAGAAATGAAAGATGGAAAGAAACAAATGTTGTGGCTTAAGTCCAATAATATCAATCCACCATTTGATTATGGATAATAACAGGTACTTCCCTTTGGAGGTAGTAAAAATTCATGTCCCACATGGGGGATAATACCATCAATTATCTATTAACTTGATTTAATGTAATTTAGATTTAAATTTTATTCATAGTAATTAGCCCACCATGAATCACACTCCCTTTAATATTTTTTGAGTTTAAATGATATGATCCTTGTGCTTAATTGAGTAATTGTTTTAAGAGTTCATGTTCGAAGAAAAAAACAACCAATATTGGAAGAAAATGACTAAGTTTCATGGTAAATAATGTTTAAATTTATTATTATATTTTTAACTCTATACATATTGGTCTTAACAACATTATTTCAAATTTAAACATAAAAATCCATACTCATACATAAGTTTATAATTTACATGAATTATCATTGAGACATGATTTTTTTATAATCATGTTATTAAATGGTTCATATTTAATTGATAATAATTTTTATTGAGTAAAATTAAGAATTAAATGATTAAATTGGAACAACTATATTAAAAACAATGACTCGTGAATTGAGGGAATTTATTTTTTTCTGTAAATTAAATTTTTCTATTATTTTTTATGATTTGAATTTATTTGTTATTATTAGTTATTTGATGATTTATTTTCCCAAAAAAAGTCCCATTCCATAGAGGATTTCTAGACCAAGTACTTTCTATTTTTTCTCATGCATATTTCTTAAGTGATCATAGGACATGTCACTTTCTAGAACATGAATTTTATCTTATCAAAGTAGTGAATATGAAAAAATAAATTTAAAATGATTGAAGAATATTTTGATAATCCCTTATAATTATACACCACCTTCACATAAATCCTTGTTTATACCAGTGAGACCATGGAGGCCTTTGTTAGGAATGATCCATTTTCAAGACTTTTTATCCATTCCTACCCTCCTCATAGTATTTTCATTATATTTTAAAGTTGAATTGTGGGGGTGAAGAGATTCGTAGTGGAAGAAATGATTTTAAATTGTAAGGAAGAAGTGTGGGGGTACTACATATGGGGACTGATGAAGGGTTATATTCATTTGAATCTATTTTTTTACCTCATGAATAAAAAAAGATAAAATAACAATACGAAAACCAAGAAAAATGAAAAAACATTAATTGTCATTTGGGAAACAAAATAACTATTACTAGACTGGTATTTTTTATCATATGTGTTTAGGTGGTCAATGTGAGGTTTATTTTAAGAATAAATTTTTAAAAATAAAAACTACTAGAGCTAGGAGTAAACATCTATCATATGTGGAAGGAGGGGAATAAGGTGGTAGACTTCCATGCCTCTATAGAAACTCTTGAAGCATAATGTTTTTTATTTTCCATTGTAGGTTCTCTTCTAGTGGAGTGTGATATCCTTATTAGATACTATTCAATTGGGTTTTACTATTTTATACCTCGATATTTATTGGGTTTGGGCCATTCCATTATTACAATAAAAAATTTTAACGTTGTAGGAACATTCAAAAAGAAAAAAAATGAAAAGGTACATTAAAGAAGAAAAATAATGTTTAAAAGTAAAGGAAAATTAAATAAGGTTCAAAAATAATTTATTGTGTATTACTTTCATCATGACTTTAAATTGAGTTTAGTGAAGTGGTATTTGCTAAAACGTTTTGGAGAGAATTTCATTACACTTATACATTGGATATCATGATTTTTATTTTTAAGAGATAAAACTCCTTCTTGATCCTTAATTTTAAAAGATTAATTCCCACATACCTTAATCCATAGAGGCATATGATCCTTTTTTGATAGTTCATCCTGATTTTATGTTCCTTTTTTCTTTATTAAGTAGAGAAACTAGTTCCTTTGAAATAATATGGATAAAGATAATGATATCATGATATGAGCATAACTATATTAGATTTGTAACATGAGTGATGAGGGAGATGACTCAAAGGTGAGGTAGATCATGATTTTGAATGTTTAATAAAAATGAATTGACATGTTTGAATAGACGAGAGTATAAGTTCCCTCATTTTCAAAAGGTGAAAAGTATAATACTTGGATTGATTGTTTCCATCAAAAAATGGGAAATTTAATTGAAATTTTTGAGTATTTTTGAATGTTTGATTTAACATGATGACAATTTAATCTAATTAATTTTATATTTGAATAATGGTTACAATTTTTCCCTATAAATTCAATTTTGATATTTTTTTCTTGAGTACAATCATGGTTTATATGTGTGGGTATTTGACACAATCATATTTCATAAATATAAATTTTTAAATTTGAATGAGTTTTTGATTATTTTCAATATATTATTCCTTGTTTTTAAATGTTATAAAGAAAATTGGGTATTTATAAAGAATTAATTAAATGTAATCTAAATGAATGAAGAATTTTGAATTTTTGTGGATATATTTTGTTGTGATTTTTTTATCATTTATCAAAATTACATGGCCGTTTCAATATTTTCAGAGTTTTTACTGAAATAATTTCCCCTTTCAAGCTATCCATTAACATTAGGGGTCTAAACACCACTTATTCAGGCCCATGGGGATAGAATATCCGTACAACCACCAAGGGAAGGACTTATTAAAGGCAGGATTATTGGGTGCATCAAGCCAGTGTGGTGGTCCGCGAGTGGTCAAGCCCATAAGAAAACAGTAAGCCCAAAGACCTATATGGGCCACACTAATGGTGCACGACCCATGTGAGTGTGTGAAGTGATATGGGATCCTATCCTCATTTTGAGATTCTAAGATAGTGATAATAGAATATTCATTTAAAATCCATTCCCATCCCATTGTATATTACAAAGAGGGACACATTATATGTGTTTTTATTAAACCCATTTAAATAAATTATCACCAATAATCAGATATAAACATTTTGTCCAATCTATCAAGATCTAACACTATCAACTTTATCATCAATGTATTCTAGCACTGATCACACTAGGAAAATGCCATGTAAATCTTCTAGATTGATCGACTTGAGAAGAAACAAAAACACTAACACTCAAGATCAGATCTAATCACCTCTTGGTCTCTATACGACCTCCATAAAATTATTTCAAGGTTCATATGACCACTTTGAAGGCCAGATGAAGGATGATTCTCTACTGATCATCGCCTTTATTTGATTCATTCCACTTCAATGTAACGTATCCTTGCATCCCATGAAAACACCCACGCATGCTGTAAAAAATTGATGGATGTTGATGCTAATGATCATGGTCCATGCTACAACTCTGGAATTATTAAGATATCTGGAGAGTCAAAAAAAGATATAAAAATATTCATTCAAATATAAATCCATTTTTAGGGTTTCTTTATCCTTTATGATATTACTTCACCACTGAAGAGATCATACTGAAGCACACCTTCTTTATGAATAGGGGATTAATAGCCCCCTTCAAAATAGTTCTATACTCGATGGAGAATCCCCCAAGGATAATACTACTTTAGCATTTCATGTTTTTTTTCTTTATTTATTTTAATTTTATTATTTTAATTAAATTTTATTTTATTTTCAATTAATTTTCCTTTCTTTCTTCATTTTATTTTATTATTTTTTTCTTCTCTATATATTTATTCTATTCTTTTAAATTTAATTTTATTCTTCTTCTACTCTTTTATTCTTTATTTACATAGTGAGCTCTTACCATTAAAAATGGTGGGCTAACCTATGTCTTGTAATAAGGGAGTTAAGTGGTGTTTACATTACATTATACACATAAATTCATATTTTTTATTATGTTTGTGGTTAGAACGACTTAAGTGCATGAGTGTGTAAATTTCCCACCATGGAACTAAAATCGAACTCATTTCTATTTATTATTTATGTATTTTACACTATTGTACTAAACATTAGATCATCATGTGATGAAATTGAACCATATAGTTGATGAAATGAAAAATGATGGAGTTAGGTGTTGGAAGGTGTCACACTCTCTGTTGAGGTAAGCCATCAACCTTGATTACATGAGGAGGTGGAATTAATGTTGCTAAAGTCGTTCAATATTTCACACCAATTGATTAAAAATATAAGTTTAAGATTGAGATTTTATTTTTAATCTATCAAACTAAATTTAAACACAAATAAAGAGAATGATTGAACTCGTACACCAAACCACAAATGCCATGCTCTTCAATTAATAATCACAATCTATCATTGAATGTATGTTTACATTTTGGAATTAAATTTAAATTATAAATATTCAACTGATTTCTGAAAATAATAAAATACAAGAAATAAGTAGTTTAGGTGAATTATATTAAGTTGGATAATAACTAAGAAAGATCCTCAAGTGAGGTGACCCCATTAAGCCTCTGTTTTATATTATGAAAATAAATTTTATTTTGAAATGCCCTATGAATATCATGTATCAGTGACCTAGGCCACATAAAAAATATGATCCCTAAATTTCTATATAATCAATAGATCTTTCCTATAAAAACTCTCATCTCCTGAATCCCACAATTTTGAAAAACACCTCCTTAGGGGGCATCAACCTCTAGGTCAAAAGTGCTACAATTTGGTACAATTGGTAGTCATTCAGGAAAAAATGTCAATACTAAATGTGATATATATTTCAAAGGAACTCATATAGGCACTTGTATAAGACATTAAAATCCCACAAGAGTCTAAGATAATAATTCCTACATCTGAGGCTTATTGAGTGGATACCCTTCAATCATAATTCCATTTAACCCTCTCGCTCACAAATATTGATTAAGGAGAGGTCATCCGGGGACACATTAGTCCCCTATATATTTCTAGAAGACTTGATAATATCCACATCTAAATGGTTCTAATTGACAATAGTTATGGGATAAACCTCTTCTAGATTTAGACCATTCAACATTTGGGGTTTAGAAAAGAGGATTTACCTCCCACAAAGCTAACCATTAAAGTGAAAGATATGGGAAATAAAAGAACACTTTTTAAGATAAATCTCAAGTCTTAGTTCTGGTATATCACATCTAACACCAAGTTCATGGTTATTAATAAATCCACAACATATAATTGAAAACTTCCAACTAAGATCAATGTTCCATTGAAATGGGGAGGGGGTTAATCAATGATTTTTTTTCATTTATGATATCTTTATTATATAATAACCTTCAACACCTATTAAATATTTATCAATTTTATAAAAACAATATATTCACACATCTACTATAAAACAAGTATTTACAAGGATTACTACTCAATAAGTTTATCTAGTCCTTGGTATGGAATGGAAGTAATCCAATACCATACAATCAATTAGAAGAAAATCCCTTTGAATGGATAGAAAAAGTAGTAAATACCCTTACAATTGTGTATCACTATGATCAATACAATAAGGAATGTTCTTATTATATAAATAATGATATCTATTATGTTTTTTAAGCTATTACAAAACATTAACCGGTTATATCTAAACATGTCACTATGCCATTTCTACACCTTTCACTTTTGTAATTATTAAAATCAAATATTCACTTTCATACCCAGAAATAGTTTGAAGAAAATTTTCGGGACTTTGTATTAATGATCATTCAAATGGCTCACTCTGATTCCATAGTCCATAAAACAAGTTTGAATATATAGTAGTTAGAAATAACTTCTCTAGACATTTTATGAAAACTCAGTTTAATGGTCACTCTAATTATTCATTATAATTATTATGTCTTGAAAATATGTATGAAAAAATAGTCTAGAAAAAAAATTATGAATCAATTTTATCTTTCATGAATTCACTTGTATGATTTCTCAGGCTGATCCAAAAATCTCTGACTACAAACTCTTCCTTACAATTCTTATTCCTCGAAAACTTTGTTCCAGAAAAATCATTCTGAAAACATTTCATCTACCAGAACAGCAAAAAATACATCAATGCTTTTATTCTCCCCCACACATGAAGATTTTCATAGTACATTGTACATTATCCTCTATTTGTATGTGTTTATAAAATGGAATGGATGAGAAAAAAATTTTATACTCCCACTCAACCAAATTTATAAAACTCAAATTTCTCCTTCATTGAAAATTCATCATAGATCATTTCAGTTATTCTTAACTCTTATTGATTTTTCTTGAAAGATCTGGAAATTTCATCTTCCTACTAACATCAAAACAATTTTCTAGTCTAATACAATTTTTCATTCTGATATATTTTTTCACTCTGATAAAACATATTTAATATTGTAGAATTCTCATTTTGAGGGTCTATATGAAATTCTTATTCTATAAACATCATTAAAATTACTATATACATCAAAAAAATTTACAAAATGGCAACAAGAGCTTAATAACATTTCCCAATTTCTTTTTTTGAACAAACAATTCTCAGACCGATGAAACGACCTCCAATAAAGTCTAACATCAAATAACTTAATGGTGTAAATAAGCGTTTAATGTATTAGTCTATGTTTCTCATATCATCTATCTGCTTTAACACCTTTCTAATATGTCTTGGCCCAAATAAAGGAAAAAATGTTTTTCGATGAAAATGGTTGGCTGCATTATTGAACAACATCAGATTGATTGGTCTTTAATCCTATCTGATGGATAGGTCTTTGAATAATTTCTCATTCAT